>JAZHEH010000222.1:12445000-14845000 GCA_036589455.1 Ateles fusciceps
ACCATAGAAACCTTGAGGAGGAGCACTTCACCTGTAATGGGGATGAAAGGAGCAATCAAAGTAAAATGGAGGAAAGGAGAGAAGAAGATGGAATTAAGAGACTTCAAATGGGCCAGGTGCAGTGGTACACACCTGTAATTGCAGCACTTTGGGAGACCAAGGTGGGAGGATCACCTGAGGTTGGAAATTTGAGACCAGCCTGACCAACATGGAGAAACCCCATCTTTACTAAAAAATACAAAATTAGCCAGGCGTGGTGGTGCATGTCTGTAATCCCAGCTACCTGGGAGGCTGAGGTAAGAGAATTGCTTGAACCCAGGAGGCAGAGGTTGTGGTAAGCCAAGATCACACCATTGTATTCCAGCCGGGGAAACAAGAGTAAAACTCCACCCTGCCTCCAAAAAAAAAAAGAGAGAGAAATTTCAAGGGGGAAGTGACAGGATTTAGCTGCTGCTATAGCCTGAATGGTTGTGTTTTATACAGTGAAATCTTAATCACCAATGCAATAGTATTAGGAGATGGGGTCTCTGGGAAGTAATGAGGTCATAAGGTGAAGGCCTTATGAATAAGATCAGTGTCCTCTAAAGGAGACTCTAGAGAGCTCCCTCACTCCCATCATGTGAGGACACAGCAAGACTAAGAAGGCCATCTACAAAACATGAAGTGGGCCCTCACCAGTTATCAAGTCTGCCAGCACCTTGATCTCGGACTTCCCAGCCTCCAAGGCTATGAGAAATAAATTTCTATTGTTTATAAGTCACCCATTCTTTATGGTCCTTTGTCATGGGCCCTCACCAGTCACCAAATATGCCAGCACCTTGATCTTGGACTTCCCAGCCTCCAAATCTATGAGAAATACATTTCTATTGTTTATAAGTCTTTCATTTTATGATCCTTTGACATAGCAGCTCAAATTAAGACAGCCACTAAATGGTTGAAAGAGGAGAAGAACAGAGAAGAGTTAAAGATGAGTTTAAATGTCCTGGTCTGAGCAGTAGGATCTAAACTTGTCAATGCCATTAATGGAATTAGGCAGCATAGAAGAAAGAACAATTTTCAGTAGAAGACAGAGGGCTCCGCTCTGCACATGGGTTTTAAATGATAGTGGGGAAGCTATTAGAATGTTCTCAAAATGCTGTTGGAGTTGGTGGTGTGGCGTTCATAGGGAAGTCAGGTATAGAGGTATCTACATTAGAGTGATCAACAGAGAGAAAGAGCTGCCAACTGTGGTACCCAGGAGACGCATAAGAGTCAAGAGGGTGCTGTCAAAGGGTAAGAGTTAGTGAAAAGCATCTGGAAGGCACTTGCATTACACTCACTACCAAGTTGTTCAGGTTCACAGGATACATGGAAGAAGCTACCAGATAGGCATGCATTTAGATGTACCTAAGTATATCTGATAGCTTTAAGACAGAGTATTTTCTTTCCTATTTTTGTTTTAATTAGTTGTATTTAAAGTTGGCTTCAGAGTTTTATTTATCCTCTTAAAAACTGGTAATTGTAACATTGATTCATGATTTCTCTGCTATTGCTGTTTTTCCCCTACAGTTAAAACTAGTAGAACAATTAGCCGTCCCAATCTTCCATCTAAAGACATTTTAGCAAAAACGGTAGCTCATTAAGGAGCTAGTTTATTAAAAAGAAACAGAATAATAAAGCCAAGCAATTTTGCAACTGTATTCTACTTTTTTCCCTGAGATGAAAGATAATAACAACCTCTTCACCCATCCCAGTTGTTTGATTTTTTTTTTTTAAACAAATGCTTAACATCAAACAGGAGATGAAAAAACTTAAGCCAACCATATTAAAGGCCCATTAGCATTTAACCTCTTAATATTTTCTGGTGAAAGAGTTTATATATGCAATTGTTACAGTAATAATTCCCTGAAGTTCCTGGGGGCCTTCATATTACAGTGGGACTACAGTGTTTCAGAATACAATTTGTATTATAAACCTAATCAGAAAAATAAATTGCTCATGCTTCACTGTATTTCAAACAAAGCGCTAACTCACCTGTGATGTAATCAAATATTGAGGTGTTAAACACAGAAAACCCTCATCTATATTATTCAGTGTGCCATTTATATTTCTTAAGTATTGACAAAAAATGAATATTTACCTTTTATTTGTTGGTATAAAACCTCCTACACCATCATTAGAAAAATCTTTACCAAGTCATTTCATGTTTCTTTGAATCAGAATGATTTCATTTTTCTGCCAAGGAAATGTGGCCAACTTCAGATGTGCATTAAGAATAATAGTCTAGCAAGATAGCAAATTCCAATTTCCTATGATCAGAGAATCTTATTACGTTTATCCTCTCCCTTCCTTCCTGTTCACATAGGAAGTTAAGAGACGTTTTTTGGTTTGAATTTGCTTAGCTCTACATTCTCATAAGAGGAAGGTAATGTTCTGGGAACTGGCCAAACACTAACTACATCTAAGAAATGAAATTCTAAAGCCCAAGTTTATTTCTGGTTGCTGTTGAACTTTCCCATTTGTTGTTAAATGTGCAGATTGCAAAGTAGCATATTGTCTGTGACAGCTTTACACAGTGGTGGAGATCTGCAGATGGCGTGTCTTTTCACATATGATAAATGCCTAATTTAATGCTGATTTGTGGCAATCAGGACAATGCTGGCAGGCTTTTTAGGCTCAGGAATGTCTTGATAGTAGACCCAGGGGCAGGGCATTAGCTCGGGCCCAAGCATGGGTTTATGACGATAGTAGTATTGCCCACTATCCGTCTTAAAGCACTTAAGCTGGAGGGACCATCACCTGATAAATGAACAGGTGGACATCCAGGAAGGTTAGGTGATAAGGTCAAGATCTTTGGGTTTAGTAGTGCCCCAGGATGGGTGCCACTGAACACCACCAATGGAATTTATTTTGAGAAGCACCCAGGTGCACAACAATCTCAAGATTAAATTTCTGTGGAAAAGCCTAATCCTGATTTGTTATTACAACCCAGCATAGATCTTGGCACACTGTAAATAATCAATACATATTTGTAGAATGAAAGTTAATTAAAATGATTTAAACTACTCTGAACCACTTGTAAGTTTTGCTAGCATTTTCCCTATTAGTATAGCTTTGCCTTATTCCTCTTCTAATTTATGTCCAATTTATTTGCCTCATCTGAGTGCTAGATAGCTTCCTATTGGTTCTAAAATGCAGTTGAGTATATACGTAATCATGCTCATTGAGGAATAACTGGATTAAAAATGATATTTTATTTTCATAAAAATTCGATAAAATAAAATAAAATGGGCTCCAGAGTTTGGAGATATTCAATTTTCAAAGAAAGATTTAAGAATCGGAGAGGCTGAATCACTTGCTCCAGACCACACCGCAGATGAGTGTCTTATCCATGCAAGGGTCAGATTCATCTAACACATGTATCTGGAACTCTATTGGAAATGCTTCCGTATAAAAATATGGCTTAGTCCTTACTGGGTACCGCGTTTTATGGATTAGGAAACCAATGTCTAAAATGCTTAAGGTACCAGTAGAAGGTTGACTGGTTAATAGGAGGTAAAATTGGCATATGAAGCAAGATTCCCCAATTCCCTGTCCCTTTCTTCTTCTACTGCACCATGACTCCTTTGGCTATAGTGGAAACTCAACACTCTTACATGTGCTGGAATGATCCCTTGATATAAAAGACTTCAGATATTTACTGTTTTGGCAGTAATGTGTGTTTCACCATGGTGTTCAAAATACTATGTAATATTTAATTTGTAAAAAATAAAAGACAATCTTTTACAAGTGGCACATATCCATTTTCTTCCAACAAACATCCATTTGTTTGCTTTTTCTATTCACTATGCTAAGAGGTAGGAATTCAAAAATGAATAAAACAAGTCCTTGGCATCATGGGATATATAGAACAGAAAGGAGAACAGATGGTTGGGGTAAAGGTATCTGAGAGAAAGCCTTTAAGATAAGAATAGAGAAATTAGACAAACAAACAAACAACAGTAACAATAAATGATGACATCAAAAAAAGGCTATAACAGGGATTTGTCCATTTAGGAAGAGATGGGACAGTAAAAACAGTGGTTTTACTGTTTGGAAAATGAGTTTTGCGGTTTCATTTCTATCCTCCACATTCAAATAATTCCATGGTTCCCTGACAACTACCATATCATTCCTAGATAGCCTTTTTTTGGCTTTTAAAAGAGTTTGGTCCATACTTAAAGTATTTCTAAATTTTTCAACATTTACTAACATAGACTCTTTTATTGCCTATTTTCTTCTGGTTTATTCCTTTTCATTCTGTCATTGAAGAAATAGTTCTAGTGATAGAAATATTCCATGATTGAGAAGAATGTGGGGAAGAAAAGAAGGCTGGTGGGTAAGAATTGCTCATGATGTCTCCCTTTGAATTCTGTGCACTCACAATGACACTCCAATGTATGGTCTGACTCCTGGAAGAAGCAGCTCATGATGGGGAAGAATCCAAAGGAATGCAATTGGAATATCATGTGTAAAGAACTTACAAAGGGAAAAAACATGTCATATTCACAGAACAAAAATGAGGCTCCTTGAGAATAGATAATTATCTCACATGTGTATTCCCTGGCCTAGGTAAGTAAGTGCTAGGTAAAAGTACATGAGTAACTGAATGACCCTGGAAAGTTTATTTCAATTCTTCACGTATGAAATTTTTGTTTATCCTTTAGGTCTTAACTGAAGTTTGGCCTCCTCCATGAAGCATTCTCTATCTACCACGATCTATACAAAGCTCTTTTCCTTATCTATTTTTATACTAATGGCCGGGGTCCCAACTGGCTATACTTTCTTGACGTCTAATTTTTCTTTCCAACCAGCCCCCAAGGTCCTTGAAACCAGAAATCCAGCTTAAACCTTAGTCATTACCTCCTTTAGGCCTTAACATAGTGCTGCGTTCATGGAATCACGGCTTGTCTGTTGCTAATACCCAAGGGACTCAATTAAATACTAATTCAACAATGTCGTGCTCACCTGGAAGCAGTAGTTAATATGTCTGGAAGGTAACTTAACCCATTTAGTGGTTTTCAGATACCGTAAAGTAGGAAAATGTGTTTGTATATTCTACAAAATATTTCTAGTTATCTAACTTTCAGTAACCACTTAAATTTACTTTATAAACTCTTGTGGTTCTATGAAACAGTATGAGAACTGTTAATAAGTGCAATAGAGACTGGTGAGTCAAATAAAAATGATGGCTTCATACCTGACCTTTAGCAAGTAAAGAATTCTCAAGTATATAAATTTGCAATGGTTTTACTTTGTTAAGTCACTCAGCAAGACTTTGACTAATGGTTATTTCAGGAAAGAAAGTCATAACTAACAAGCAGAGAGTTCTTAATATTAGCCTCTGAGGTCCCCAATTTGCCATAAGCAAGCGGTGCACATTTTCCTTCCAAATAGAAAAAAATAAAAATGAAATATAAAAGCTCATTAGACATTCCAAATCAGGATCTTCTTTAGACACACTCAGGACACCCAGGAATCTATCAGTGTTACCAGGTATCAGGTTATAAAGAAATCACAGTATAATCCTGTGACATTCTGAATGGGACTGGGAAGACTGGTTTATGATGATTTTGTTGTTTTGTTTTGCTTTGAGATGGAGTCTTGCTCTGTCACCCAGGCTGAAGTGCAAAGGCATGATCTCAGCTCACTGCAACCTCTGTCTCCCAGGTTCAAGCGATTCTCCTGCCTCAGCCTCCCAAGTAGTTGGGATTACAGGCATGCACCACCATGCCTGGCTAATTTTTGTATTTTTAGTAGAGACGGGGTTTCACCATGTTGGTCAAGCTGGTCTCAAACTCCTAACCTCATGATCCGCCTGCCTCGGCCTCCGAAAGTGCTGGGATTACAGGTGTGAGCCACCTTGTAACTGGCTACGATGATTTTTTAAAGTTTAAAAAATATTTGTATGTTTTTTTCTCAAAGTCCACTTTCTTTTTTCCACATTGCAAGAAAATTAGAATGGGCACATTTCAACAGTTCCCAGTGCAGAATAGCTGTATTCTGCAGTGAATACCAGCGAAACCACAGAACAATTAGAAAGAAAATACCTAAGCCAAAGAAGCGCCTACAGGCTTCAACAGGTTTCCTTCAGGCCTGAGATACTGAAGTCTTTTTCTGTTCTGACTCTCCCTAAAAAGAAGGGTAGATGCTTTATGTCATCTATTAATGAGAAAGGAGGTAGACAAAAATCCTGATTCCCATGTGCTGCTCCATGTTAGACAGAGAAGTACATTGTTTACTATTAAATAATTTTTCTTTGCAGTATGGTTCTGTTATCTGTTCATATCATTGTTCTGTAAGCTGCTATCAACAAACACATTATATATAATGAAAGTTGAAAGAACAGTCAGAGGGCCGAGTTTTTTAACATGTATCGTTCACAAAACCAGATTCCAAGATGTGATCTAATCTTCTAAACATATAGATTTGTCCATTATAAATCCTTTTTTCCAGGGTAACTTTTAAAACGAATCTCATTTTACTATCCTATCATAAACTGCTTTTGAATTAACCAGAGTCTACTTATCATTTCTCTAACTATGGTCGAGAGAAAGGGCAGTTTGGTTGTACTTCTTTCCATATGAGGACTTTGTCCCCCAACTCCCACCCCCGACTCTTTGTATTATGGACAGGGAAACAGAAGGGAAATTACTAAGTCAGGGAAAGAGTTACATGATGGCCATGTTCCTCTTTCAATCTGCCAATTGATGACATAATACACATGAAAACATGAGAGTGAGGGCCAATTTTTCTAACCTAGTAGATAAAGTTTGTGGACTTCTGAGCTACATTGCATTACTAGTAATAACTGAAAAAATAGATTATCAGCTATTGTGCTACATGTTTTACTTAAAGTAGTTATTACCTCCACCTTCAAGGTGAGACAACTGAGATTTAGAAATTATGTAACTTGGCTAGTTAAAACTGACACTAAACCTCTTAACTCTAATCTCTCATTATAGCTACATGCATAAAGTTATGCTTCCTTATTGCTGGAAGGGAATCTTCAGCAGACCTCTAGGGTTCATCCACAGAGCTATCCAGAAAAAGCTCCCAAATCACACAGACACTGGTTCTCTTGGTGACAATGTTCCTCAAAACTGTTCCAAAAAGATTCTAATCCCGGATAAAACATTTCAATATTATTTTCATTATTGAAAAAAATCTCCATATTTTAGGTCACCTTGACTAAATGAGAATGAGCTACATTTAAAAAATACTTTTTAATGGACACATTGTAATTATACATATTTATGGGGCGCAATGTGACAATGTAATGTTTCAATACATACATATGTTGCATAATGATCAAATCGGGGTATTTATTGTGTTGGCCATGGATTTGCTTTCATGAATATTCATATTTATGTCAGAGTTTCATGCCAGGGCAGTGGACACTGTATGGTTCAATAATCTTCAACTTCTTATTCTAAGCCTTTGCTAGATGGTTTTTAACTAAATATAGGCATATTTAAATTTCTCTTCTCATACCACAACCCTCATCTAGCTATAGTTGGTTACGAGTGGAACTCAGATGGATGGGATTATTTTTTCTTATGTAAGAAAATAAATTCCTTCCTAGTAATCTGTAGAAATGCTTGTGATACAGAACGGGTGGGAGTGAAGGAATAGAATTTAGCCCTTGATTAAATACAGCACCTATTTGCATTTAGAATTTTAGTGAAAGACATTGTCTTAGGAAACTTGCTTCAAAGGCAGTATTAATGAAAAGGTAAAATGAATGACAAAAACTGCCAACATTTCTATCATGGCATCAATGAATATATGAGCTAATGTACCAATGGTGGCCTGCTGTAAATGCCCATCACTGTCAGCAACCTTTTTCTGACACGGAGGACTGCTGTGCTATCTCATGTTGAGCAATAAAACTAGGAGGTGAATGACCTGCCATAACCCATCAAAGGCACTCAGACCTGTTCTCCTTTGAATACCTCCAATTATCTAAATTTATAACTGATATAAACAGGAAAATTGGAATTAAACCTTTAAATTGCTGCTTCCCTACCATTTGGTCTTCTTTATCTGTCCCATTAGAACCATTGTTAGTCTAGCTGTCTTAACTAATTCAGAAGAAACATCAGGGGAAGATCAATGTATGAATCCCTCATGGACTATTTGATGTCAATCTGTTCCTTTTATGAAACACTCTTCCTATAGATTTAGAATGTGTGATTGCCAGTGTTTCAGGCTGACCAGCAAAATGCTCAATAAACAATGCACTTTCCTCCCAAATGACACAAGAGTCAAATGAATGCTGAATACTTAAAAAAAAAAAAAGACTTTACTTATAACATGAGATTAGCTGAACAGAACTTGAGTTGAAACAGAAAATGCTTGTGAGTTCCAAGGGATCATAGCTAGCATTAATGCATTTTGCTTTCATCCAGAGGAAAACATATAAAGTCTATGCTCTGTTTTGCTTCACTCCTTTCACCTCTTTTTCAGGCTAACTTTGTTCAGTTCTTTGCACGTATTTGCCATGAATACCAATATTGAAACAGTTTTGAAGATATAGAACTGGGCTGACACTCCAGTGTGTTCATTGTATCGGCTACCACTGGAAGGCCCACCTGTACACTTCAATCAGGAAGAAAAGCATTCCAACATACTGTAAAGATGGAGGAGGAGCACATTTCATTGTTTTCTATTGAATGACTTCTATTGCATGTACAAGACACTGTAGGGAATTACCACTTCGTACTAAAAAATGTATCTTTTGTGTGTACAATAACTTTAAGGGTAAGTTCAAAAGACCCAAAACACTTGTTTTTTTGTCTTTACTTTTCCTACTTACAATGGATCTTTTCAACTCTGTTGCTTGGCTTATCACATTCTTTCTTACCACCAGGTTGACAGAACTCTAGGCAAAGTTGATGGCCAAATATCAGAGTGCATCCATAAACGCAAATCTTGGTATGTGCTCATAGACTTAGAAACAAAGGGGAGGAACCGTGAGTTATGAGAGAAATGGCAACTAAGCCTTTTTCAAAGACAAATGTACGTATCCACACATAAGTGGCTGGAACATTTAGTTAGGGGTAGAAAAAACATCAAATGAAAGTTTAAGAGAGACACTTTATTAGATTTATTTAGGGGATGATTAAGGTATAGCTCATTAAAATTCCTTTAGTCTTTCTTCTCATTTACTTTTTTCACCATAGGCTTGTGAACTTATGCTAATTGTATGGTGGTTTTATAAGTATCAAGGAAGATTTTTATGACTAAATAACTGAAACCGTTTTCATTCTAAATCAGACAACTTTGAAAGTGACATTAACCCTTTCATGACACTGAATGAACTAGAGTGTTAATGAGTTTTCAGACTACAAAGTCATTGCTTCCACTATACATTTTTGTTGCTTCCCAAAAATTTCAGGCATTTTAAAATTTACTTCCCAGGAAATAAATTTCACTCACTTACTTCTTGGGAAGAATGTGGGGGATATAGACGTTCTAACCCAACAACAATCCAGGTCAAGTAAATAAACCTGACTCTCATATTCCACTTCAATTTGAGTTATCTAGAGGAAACATTGAACTCTCCTGAGAGACTCATCACAGCCTTTGCATTAAATAGTCACCTGGGGATGTCAGACATGGGTAGATAAAGATATTGAGCAATCATATTAGCACAGCACTATCTACCATGCCAAGGATATCAGTTAGAACCGTGCTAGACTGCTGATAACAAAATGCATAACAACCAGGTGTCTTGTACATATTGTAGGTAATTTTTTTCTCCTATAGCAAGAAAGTCAGAGGTAAGGGGTTGCTTGCCTGGGTTCAGCTGTTCAATAATGCCAGCCTGGATCTAAGTGACTGTCATCTTTTCCCTCTTACTTCTCAGTGTGTTTGCATTTTCCCCTTAGGCTTGCTATCTCAGGCAGCAGTTCCAGAAATCGTGTCTACGTTCACAGCAGGAAAAGGGAATGTGGAAGAAATTTTCAGGGAATGTATGCTTCTATCTCATTGTCCAGAGCTGTATATTTGGCCAATTCAAGGGAGACTGGGAAAATAAGTATCTCTCCAGAGCTAGGGATAATGCTTTCCCAGACAAAATCGGGATTCTGTCTTTCTGTCTGCAGGAAAAAGGGAGAAAAATTTTGGATTGGCAACTAGAAGCGTCAAGTGAACTATGGTAAAAACCAACTGCCTGAGAGCTAGAAGTGAGGGGCCCCTTCCCCCAACAGCCTCAAAAAACTTGGGAGAACATCAGTGAGGAAGAAACCTGCCCCTCCTTGTCTCCATTTTAAAGGCCCTCCCTTCTTCTTTCTTTCTTTTTCTTTCTTTCTTTTCCTTCCTTCCTTCCTTCCTTCCTTCCTTCCTCCCTTCCTCCCTCCCACCCTTCCTCCTTCCCCCTCCCTCTCTCTTTCCTTCTTTCTTTCTTGCTTGATTGCTTTCTTTCCCTTCTTTCTTTCTTTATTTCTTTCCTTTCTTTCCTCTTCTCTCTTTCTTTCTCTTTCTTTTCTTTCCCTTTCTTTCTCTTTTCTTTCTTTCTTTTCTCTCTCTCTTTCTCTTTCTTTTATTTCCCTTTCTTTCTTTGTCTCTTTTCTTTCTTTCTCTTTCTTTCTTTTTCTCTTTCTTCTTTCTTTCTTTCTTCTTTCCCTCCCTCCCTCCCTTCCTTCCTTCCTTCCCTTCTTTCTATTTGTGACAGAAATTCTCCTCTATCACTAAGGCTGGAGTACAGTGGCATGATCACAGTTCACTGCATTCTTGACTTCCTGGGTTCAAGAGACCCTCACCCCTCTGCCTTCTCAGTAGCTGGGACTACAGATGTGTGTCACCATGCCTAGATAATTTTTGTACTTTTTTGTACAGATGGGGTTTCACCATATTGGCCAGGCTGGTTGCAATCTCCTAGGCTCAAGCAATCCACCTGTCTTAGCCTCTCAAACTGGTGGGAGCCACTTACAGGTATGAGCCATGTACTCGGTCTAGTCCTTCCCTTCTTCAGGTTTTATTATAGACTGGTCTATTTGGAAAAGCTGTGACTCAACAGCTAACAGAGGCCACAAACATTTCTAAATCCACTAACAGTCAACTATGCAATAATAGACAACTGATGTGCTGCACTGCAACAGCCCGAAGCCTTTTTATACACACTCGTAAGAACAATGAAGCAGGTTTTAAAGGCCAGATATCTGTTCTCACCAAAGAAATCCACCATCTGGTCCCCATCATGGTGGCATTTTAGATTAGAGGATTTTTTTCTCCTTTTCCACTATCCTTTGAAAAACAGGTGGTTGTTCTGGCCTTCCATCATAGAAAGGTTTCCCTTTTTATAAATGGCAACACAAAATATTAAATCCTGGTTTTTTTTTTTTTTTTCACTTTCTCCTGGTATCTTTGTAAAAAACAAATGCGCCAAATCTGTTAAAGCTTCTGCTTCTCAAAATAGCTATGAGGAAGTTGATTTCTCAAGGGCAAAAATCTTTTCAAGGACTTCTTAGGATATGAAAACTGAACTTCTAAAATCTTTTTACTTGAAACAAAAGTAGATCAACTCTTTAAAAAGTATACTAGACATTTTTGACAACAGAATTCCAAATAAATTTTAGATAGAGACCAAACTGAATAAAATGTATGGACAAGGTAATAAAAAAAGGGGAAGTTAGAATACAATGAGAGTGATCTATTTTGTTTTCAGTATTTTTTCTCAAAGAATGTATTTATATACATTTTTTATCATAAAAAAAGGTGGAGACCGTATTTGTCCTTTTTTTCCATTCTTCAAGTTCTCTTAAAAGACATAGGGAACCTTTAATTCTAAGTAAAGAGTAAATACTCCTACTATGGTTCACTCCATCCAAGATAAATTCAGAATCACAAGAACAATCCATAATTTTAGATTCCTGAACATTTTGCTTTTCAATTTTTTTCTTCTTCATCTGTTTTTTTCTCCTCCACGTCTTGTTCTTCTATTCCAGTAAATATCCTGCTACACAATAAGCATTTCACAGTAGGATATCAAATGGCATTGCACCCTATACATCTTTTATTCATCCTACAAACGTTTTGTAGCATACCGTACAGGATCTAAATTACTGCCCAGTAAGGAAAATCATCCCATGTTTTAGAAACCATCTCTAATTTTCTGTGGCTTATGCTATCTCCTCTTCCTCAGTTTAAAATAGTTTGCTTCAGCAAAGAGCAAATTAGTGAGTTAAAGACTAATTTACTTTATATTTTGGTGTCCTGTATTTTAAGTAATTTTTAAATGCATTCAAATAGAATTATCCCTAAAGAAGGAAGATAAAGCTAAGTTTCTTATACATGTAATATTTATTTTGAGTAACTGTGTCCTTTGCAGAGTCTTTATTGAAAC
Source organism: Ateles fusciceps (assembly GCA_036589455.1). Lineage (NCBI taxonomy): Eukaryota > Metazoa > Chordata > Mammalia > Primates > Atelidae > Ateles > Ateles fusciceps. The sequence continues at coordinate 12,457,368 of JAZHEH010000222.1, forward strand.
GCTGATGCAAACCTTATCTGTGAAAATTTCTAGACCTCCTGGGGTAGAGTAATTGTATCTACCCTAAATTCAATATTTGTCTGTCATTTGACAATAAATCATGTGATACTGTTTGTCTGAATTATACTTTAATTTCTAATCATACATATTTTTATGCAGTCTTTACCTCCCCAATTGACTTCAAAATTTACGAACTATTCTGATTTTCCTCAGTGACTTATGCATAGTAGACTCTAGATTAATTACAAACTATTTTTCTCAAATTTAAATGATAAACTTCTCTTTTACAAATCACAATTCTGTTTAAGTGCATATAGAAACTACCTAATACAGAAAATCAATATGTAAAATAAATCAATTTTTGACTCACTTTGAATTTTCTTAAAGGATTTTTTCCATAAACCTCTTTACAAGTGCTATAGTTTTGCTTTCTGCTGGGGTTTTAAGTTTTTGAATTTTCTGCCTAGGGCTCATTGTGCAGTCTCTTCATCAATACTCAAGGAATCAACAAGTCATCCACTAATTACTCCCCCAAACAGTAGAAATCAGGCCCACATTTTTTATGTCTGTGTAATTGTAAGTACAGCTATAGATCTGTCTTCCATTCTGAAAATATAATAACACACATTGTATAATACTAGTATAATTAAAGTACACAATGAAGTGTTTCTGAAATGCTTCAAAATTAAGACTTCAGTATTTTAACAGGAAGTAGCTTTGATTTTGCCAAACTGGTCAAAGTCATCAGGTTCTCTGGAAATTTATAGCAAAGACTGCAATTGGCAGGAATACAATATAAGTGACACAATGACACACACATATATAGACATACACACTCGTAAACACATAAAACTAAAAATATGCTCTTGTTACACGAAGTGGCATGGAAAAGTCGGAGATAAACAGAGCCCATTTATATAATCACGTGCCAGAGAAAGAAAATTTAAAAAAAAAAAGTTGGTCTTTTGTGTTTGTGTAATAGATCACCATCATCTGTAAAGTATCTAGCTGTATGAAGAAGCTATTCACTAATACTGAGGAGACTAGAATATCTTCAACTGATCCACACGAAACCTCTGATATAACATCTTTTTTGATATTTAATTCAAAACTTAATTGAATGTTCATGCCTCAGTGGACTGTGTGATACTTTAAAATACAAGTTCTATCAGAATGAAACCAATCATTTTTAGATCATTTTGGTATTGATAAGAATCATCCTTCTTTTATTCTCTTTGATCATCCCTTGTGGAAAACCCAAAGAAAGTGCTGAGAACTTAAATCAGTCATAAAAAGTGAAATATCTTCTAGCAAAATTAGATCATTCAGTATCATCAAGAATCTCACACAAATACCATACATAAAATATTTTCATGTTTTGATTCAAATGTGGAGAAAGGGAATGAGTCTATACCCTGTGTAGGAAGGCAACCGAGTGCTTTATCAACACCCTTTTACGTTTGGATTTCTTTCCATTATAATCACAATGACAGCCTGTGCGGTGTGCATAATGCATCTGAATCTAGAAAATGGTTGTGTCTAAAAATTCCATCCTTCCCCTTTCTGGGGTAAAGATTTGTCTTCAACATCATCAATAGTTGAAGCAATGCTCATCTGTGACCATCTGTTCTTACTGTAAAACAGTAGATTTTGGCAGAATTTGCAGGCATTGAGCTTGTCAAAATGTTAGAACACCTGTTTGATTTTTACCTTATCAGGCCCTTCAGATGGTTGAGTGTGAGTGGGAGGTTGGGCATAGGGAAAAAAGGCTTTTATCATTTCTTTTGAAATGGAAAATATATTAAAAAAATTTCAGTTGATGATTATTCTCTATTGTTAGAAAAATTAATATACTGTTTTAAAAACTATGATTAATATTGAAATATCTAAAGTTAAATGAGGAGAATGTACAAATACAGTTTTGATTGTCCACACACAATTTTCATCTACTGAACACATATCTTATTATATAGCAGTGTCTACACATACTAGGTACTCAATCTGTGCATTAATTAATAAATGAACGGGCTGGGCACTGTGGCTCACGCCTATAATACAAGCACTTTGGGAGGCTGAGGTGGGCGGATCATGAGGTCTGGAGATCGAGACCATCCTGGCCAACATGGTAAAACCCCATCTCTACTAAAAATATAAAAATTAGCTGGCCGTGGTGGCACATTCCTGTAATCCCAGCTACTCGGGAGGCTGAGGCAGGAGAATCACTTGAACCAGGGAGATGTAGGTTGCCGTGAGCCAAGATCGTGCCACTATACTCCAGCATGGAGACAGAGCAAGACTCTGTCTCAAAAAAATAATAGTAATAAAAATAAAAAATGAATGAATTAAAGTGTATTTGATTCTCGTAATGAATGGACTTTGCATTACTATTTCCATTTTCATAGGTGAATGAAAGTGATGCTAAAATAATTTTCAGAGCTGCAACTCAGAGTGATTCCTTCTGCTTTCTGGTCACAGGCTTTCCATTAGGCAATGTGAGTAACTTGGTCTCAGGTGTGTGTCCTGTATTAATAACCTCTCAGGAGATACTAACGAGACTAGATGTACCTAAGCCTGGGGTTGTTGGTTTGGAAAAGCTAGCCAGAGGAAATGACTTTGAGTAGTTTCGAAAGCAGAAAGCAACACCTTTGAGAAGCTGGGAGGTACAGGAAGGAGGTAACATGTGAATTCTTGGACCAAGCAGTTCACCAGAGCAGCCTCAAAAGCAGGCAGTGAGATGTTTCTATTTATGTGGAGGGAGGAATAATTGGGAGAGGAATTTGAAACATATAATTGGGAGCTTGGATTTGATACAAAGCAGAATCGGGAAAGTGATTGATGTGACTAAAACAACAGCAGTGATGAGTACTGCCGCTGGGTGAAGAATGAATTGGCAAGCCCAGGGCAGCTGGCTGCCTGGAAGGCTGGTACAGCGATATCCACCCCAGACCAGTTGCTGATGTCAGTGGACCGAGCCAAGATGAAGAAATGCTATTGAGACAGGATCCACAATCTGGAACAATGGTCTCCAGGCTCCGTTACGCCCTTCAGAGAATCACCATGGGTTATGCGATGACAGAAACTCTTCCTTTTCTCTTTTCATTGAAACATAACTTTTCCATGCTATTTAGTGTATCATGTATGTATGTGAAATCAAACAAAGTAGTTTTTGGTTATGTTTCGTTATTGAAGCACTTCCAAAGCAAATAAAAAATTCTGAGGGAATTTAAACAGTAATAAATTCGGCCAGGCATGGTAGCTCATGCCTGTAATCCTAGCACTTTGGGAGGCTTAGGTGGGCGGATCACTTGAGATCAGGAGTTGGAGACCAGCCTGGGCCAGCATGGAGAAACCCTGCCTCTACTGAAGATACAAAAATTAGCTGGACATGGTGACATGCACCTATAGTTCCCCCTTTTATTATAATATAAAATAATATAATTGAAATTAGATGGATTTAAAGATTATCTTGTCTAACTTTTATTTTTCAAACAAGGAATTTGGGACTTTAAGAGATGAAGTGACATTATTCCCATATTTTTTTAGCACAAGCTCTGGAGTCAGATTCATCTTAAGTTTGAATCTGTTTTTTTTATTTATTATCTGGGTAACTTTAGAAAAGCCATTTGATTTTCTCAGTTTCTTCATCTACAAAACAGAGATAAGTATAGTGCAGTAGTTATTATACTATGAATAAAACATTCTTTTTCAAGTCACTATAGTGTGGTAGTTAACGGTGTATAATCTGGAGCCAGACTGCTTAGGTTTAATTCCCAACTCTGCTACTCACAAGCAATGAAAACTTGGACACGCTGCCTAATCCCTGTGTGCCTCAGTTCCTTCTTTTGTAATGTTGGGTATGTATAATCTATATGTATATAGTATTAAATGAGAAAATATATTTGCATGTATTACCAGTATTACCAGACTCAACCTCAAGCAAATAGCACTGGATAAATGCTCGCTATAGCTAGGGTTGTTATTATGATCACTCTCATTACTTTTGGTTAGTACCGCTTGTGCGTTGGGCACTGAATTAGATGTAGAATATATAGAGAGGAAAGACACAGCTCCTTTTCTCAAGAGCTCAGAGTCTAGGCAGATGATGTAAGGAAAGTAACAACCACAATTCAGTGTGATAAGTACTACCATGGAGGTCGCCCCCATCTCTCTTAGAGCTCAAAGAGGTCTAGTGAATCAGGATCGAGTCATTGCAGGAGAGTCATTGGAGAGTCACTTGAGAGGTGGAAGGAATGGTCAGCAGCAAACCCTGTAGTGAGGTGAAGCATTAGCATGTGTGTGTTGGGAGCCTGCAGAGCAGAGACTAAATCAGCAAAACAAAATGCAAGTGCTTAAGCTCAGAGAAAATCCAACAGCTGGTGGTTGTTTTGTACCGCTGGTTGTAGGCTGCACATGAGATAGGGCTGGATAGTTACAAAGTGGATTGATGAAGAAGGGCATTGTATTAGTCAGGGTTCTCTAGAACTAATAGGATATATGTATACATTAAATGGGAGTTTATTAAGGAGAATTGACTCTCACAGTCATAGGGTAAAGTCCCATGAGAGGCTGTTTTCAAGGTGAGGAACAAGGAAGCCAGTGGTAGGTCAGTCTGAGTCCCAAAACCTCAAAAGTAGGGAAGCCAACAGTGTAGCCTTCGATCTGTAGCTGAAGGCCCAAGATCCCACAGCAAACCACTCGTATCAGTCCAAGAGCCCAAAAGCTGAAGAACTTGGAGTCTGATGTTCAAAGGCAGGAAGCATCCAGCACAGGAGAAAGACGAAGGCCAGAAGACTCAGCGAGTCTGCTCTTCTATCTTCTCCTGCCTGCTTTATTCTAGCTGCACTGGCAGCTGATTAGATGGTGCCCACCCAGGTTGAGGGTGAATCTGTCTTTCCCAGTTCACGGACTCAAATGTAATCTCCTTTGGCGACACCCACACAGACACACCCAGAAACAACACTTTGCATCCTTCAATCCAATTAAGTTGACATTCAATATTAACTATCACAGGCCTTATTAAACATACTGCTAACCTATGTGCACTTTATCCTGAAACCAATGAGATACAATTAAAAGATTTTAATTGGTGGGATAGCCTGATTAGGTTCTCCTTGCCAAAAATTGATGAGTGCCCCTGGGTCCACTTCTGTCTGAGTATATGGATACCGCAACACATTCACTTGTTTGACTTGGCAATTTCTTCTCCTACCAGATGGTAAATTCCTTGAAGGCAGTCATCTGGCTTTCTATTCCCAACATCTGTCATAATATCTACAGGTAGGCATTAATATGTCTAGAATGAGCAAATGAATGGAAAAGACTGAAAGCAAAAATTCAATTAAAATGCCTTTTTCTCCTTACTCCATGAGAATTGATAAGGATCTAATAGTGGTGGTGGTGGGGGCACAGAAAAAGGATGGGTTCAACAGATATTTAAGTAAGAATATTGACAAGCTTTGGAGTTAGAGCCTACTTGGAGGCAAAAAAGAAGAACTAATCTAGAATGACCTTGAGATTTCAAGTGTGGATGATGGTTACGTTCACTGGCAGTGAAAACGCAGGGGTAGGTTCACAGATGAAGCCAATGAGTTTATTTCTGGGTATGTTTAGTTCAAGGAATTTGCGGATCAAATGAAGGGATGTCTAGGAGGCAGGTGGATAGAGAATGCTCTCGTCAAAATCCTTGAGCATCACATCCTTTGTACTTTTCCTCCTTTGTAATGATCTTTTTTTAAAGAAAAAAGCTAGGCAAACAATAACTACAAGAATGTTAAAGCAATTTGTACATATGATTTTTTAATGATTACAAAATCAAAAGGGATATTTTTCTTGGCCATCTGTCTGGAACGCCCTTAAGCCAATCCATGTCTCTGGAAAAGATCCAAGTTGAACAGTAACTCCTCCAGGAAATCTTGCCACACCCTTCCAGATATAAAGAACATTCACACAGCAGTTGATTTTGCCTTGTCTACAGCATATGTTGCAGTGTATTCAGGTATTCATACTGATCTTCCTTTAATCTATGTAGGACAGTCTCATCATTAGTATGGATTTTAGAATTAGACGTATAAAGTTTTGCAATTTCAGCTTTGCCTTTTAGCTGAATGATCTGGGGAAAGCAGTTTGCCTGCTCTTAGCCCCGGGCTTTCTCATATGTGAAATTCAGAGGGCAGTGGATATTGTGAAAGTTTGAAGACTTCCACTGACTTCTCATCATACTCAGCATAGCACTTTCATCTCTTCTCCTTGTTTCCTTTGCTCCAGCCACACTGACCTCTGTGTTGTCCCTGAAATAACCAAGGCACGTTCTTTCTACCTAGAGTGCCCTTCCCCCAGCTATCTGCATGGCTAGCTCCCTCGCTTTTTTCCAAATATTTTCACGAAAGTGATATTCTGTCCTATAGCTATAATAGAGAAGAAAATGCTGCTGAGTCTAATATGGAACACCTGCATGTATATTGACAAAGGCTGGGAGGAAATACGCTCCAATGGAAAGTTGTATCAGTGAGGCGAATTATGTGCAAACTGTTCTCCTGGTACATTATTGCTTTTGATGTAGTTTTGACATTTGAAATGCAATTAAAAACTCAATTTATCTTGAGATTTTCCCTGGGTACCCTAGGTAAAGCTTCAGTATCATGCTGCAATATTTTCCTTCTCTGCTTCATTTTTTCCTCTTAGCATTTATTGCAACTTAATATGCTACATATTTTACTTATTTTTGTTTGGGTACCAAAGAGGAAAGTAAGCGCCTTGAAGATGGGGATTTTGTCTGTGTTGTTCCCTGTCATATCCCAAGTATCTAGAACATTGCCTAGAATATATAGGCACTCAAAAATGTATTTTGAATGAATAAATTTTATATATAAATTGCTTAGCACAGCATCTGACATGTATCACATGTCTGCCATGTAGTAGCTGTTAATGTTGTGAATTTTGCTAATGTTTTGCAGGATCTTGAGAAGTCACGAAATACACTGTATTCATTATCTTATGACTTCTACTACAAATGATGCTTAAGAGATAAATGAATGACTGAACTGACCAATTCTATGTAAAGATTAGCTACTTTCGTCACTGTTGGTGATGTGGTTGCTGCCTCAGAATCAACACTACAGAGCTGGAGAGAGGCTGGAAGCAGAGTGGAGGCAGCACAGTGGCTCTGTAAACTTGAGCAACCCACCTCACCCCATCCAAACTCCTCTCATTTTTAGAAAGGAGATTATTATCAAGGGCACTTTGCAGCTCTTGCAGTCTCTGAGTCTGTGGGTTCCAAAAGGTGAGGTGAAAGGCAAAATCTTTTTTTGTTTTGTTTTGTTTTTTGACATGGAGTCTTGCTCTGTAGCCCAGGCTAGAGTGCAGTGATGCGATCTTGGCTCACTGCAACCTCTGCCTCCCAGGTCCTGGTTCAAGCAATTCTCCTACCTCAGCCTCCCAAGTAGCTGGTTTACAGGCATGAGCCACCATGCCCAGCTAATTTTTGTATTTTTTAAGTAGAGATGGGGTTTCACCATGTTGGCCAGTCTGATCTTGAACTTCTGACCTCATGATCCACCTGCCTCGGCCTCCCAAAGTATTGGTATTACAGCTGTGAGCCACCATGCCCAGCCAAAAGGCAAAAACTTTTACCTCTTAAACTTAAAAAACTCAAATTTCTGGGCTAGGCACGGTGACTCAGGCCGGTAATTCCAGCAGTTTGGGAGGCCAAGGAGAGGGATCACCTGAGGTCAGTAGTTCAAGGCCATTCTGGCCAACATGTGAGATCCTGTCCCTACTAAAAATACAAAAATTATCTGGGCATGGTGGCAGGTGCCTGTAATCCCAGCTACTCGGTAGGATGAGGCAGGAGAATTGCTTGAACCCAGGAGGTGGAGGTTGCAGTGAGCCAAGAGCGTGCCATTGCACTCCAGCCTGGTGAACAAGAGCATGAAACTCCATCTGATAAAAGTAAAAAAAAAAAAAAAAAAAAAAACCTCAAATTTTTGTTTTTGTGATGAATGAGAAGTGGATTAAAAACAATGGGATCATACAGTACTTCTTATAGTCCTGTGTGCGTGTGTGCATGCACACACACACACAATGTTGACCTGACAATTTTTCATGCCTTTGTCTGAGTGATCTGTAGCAAGTAGGAAGGTATTTCCAAAGTGTTATTAATGACTTAGAAAGCAGAAACTGTGTCAAAACCAAGCTTAGCTAGTTTGGTGGCAGGTGGTACCAAGAGGCAGAGTGAACTTGAAGTTGAAATTACAAAGAGCTATTGATCCTGACAGTAAAGCATGCCTCAAAATGAAATTGACATGGAATGAATCTGACATTGAAATAGTATCTTAAAATCTTGAAAAGCATGACAGAGAATTCAATTATATAACTAAAGGGAATTGGAGAAAATGAAGAAATTGGTAGTGATCTCTCCTTCAAACACATATTTTCCTCTATAGGTCAGGCTCACTTTGCACATAATTAGTTACCTTGGTTTCTCACTTCATCACTTAATCAATTTCAGTAATGTTTCAGCTTTATTATTAGAAAGTTTTACATTCATGTCAAACCCAAAACAAATCTGAAAAGCTGCAGAAGTAATTTGAGTCCGTGTTACAAAAGAGAACGTTAGTCCAGGCCTTGGAGTGAATTAATGTGACATCTTAAAAGCTTTGGGTTATAATCCAGGCTCTGCCACAGGCAGTCATAAACCATGGGCAACTTATTTAATCTCTGATTTTTAGAATCTTTAGCTGTAAAACACAAGCATAATAATTCCCACTTCACTGTATTCTCTCTGAAGCACAATGATATATGTGATTGTGTCTAGTATATAAAACAAGATTGACAAATTCATTTTGACATATATTTGAATAAAACTGTCATATCTTGTCTTATAGAATTGAATAATTGTATAAAGCCAGGAGGAAGAGAAATGTTTGCAGTTATATTTTTATTTTAATATTTATTTTTTTGAGACAAAGTGTTGCTCTGCTCCAGGCTGGATGGAGTGCAATGGCCTGATCTTAGTTCACTAGAACCCCCAACTCCTGGGTTCAAGTGATCCTCCTGCCTCAGCCTCCCAAGTAGCTGGGACTGCAGGTGCCTGCCACCACACCCCGCTAATTTTTGTATTTTTAGTAGATGATGGGGTTTCACCATGTTGGCCAGGATGGTCTCGATCTCCTGACTTCGTGATCCGCCGGCCTCTGCCTCCCAAAGTGCTGGGATTACAGGTGTGAGCCACTGTGCCTGGCCTGCAGTTATATTTTAAAGATGAGGAAACATGATCAGAATGGTTCAAGTAACTTGTCCTAGTTACCTGCTGAGTTAAACTTAACCTTTTCAGCTTCTTGGCCTACTGAGTCTTAATTCCACCACTCATATGTGTTCTAATCATCTGTTCATGGGTGAATATCATAAGAATCCTGGTATTAATAGAATTTTTCCCCCTTTTCTTTCCTAAAGACCTAATTATACTTTAAATTACTTATTTCTTCAGCAGATATCTTTATTCTACTAGCAGCAAATAGCAGAACAAAAGTCCCTGTCCCATAAGCTGATATTGTGGTGCAATTCACTCAGCCAACATTCCTAAGTGCTATGATGCCCTCGACACAGTCTAGGAATAAATGCTCTCCTAACTTTGTGGGTGAGGAGATATACCAGGAAAGGGTGACAGAAGGGATGGCCGGGTAAAAGGTTATATGGGCACAGGCCAGGTAAGGGGGCTAGTTCAGCCCTAATGTGTCCAGCAAGTCTTCCAAGAGATGATGACCAATAAGCTTTGTCTTGGACTATGAGAGGATAGTCTAGTTACCTGAAGCCCAACTAGAAGATTCCATCTGGAAAAAGACCTCCCTGTTGCTTTAAAAATTAGTATGTAGCCAGGCACGGTGGCTCACGCTTGTAATCCCTGCACTTTGGGAAGCCAAGGTGGGCAGATCACAAAGGAATTCGAGACCAGCCTGGCCAACTTGGTGAAATCTCGTCTCTAAAAATGTAAAAAATTAGCTGGGTGCAGTGGTGTGTACCTATAGTCTCAGCTATTTGGGAGGCTGAGGCAGGAGAATGCTTGAACCAGGGAAGCAGAGGTTTCAGTGAGCCGAGATCATGCCACTGTACTCCAGCTGGGCGACAGAATGGGACTCCATCTCAAGAAAAAAAAAAATGTATGTTTGGTAACTAAAAAAAATAGCATACCTGATGGGTTACTAAATCATATGAGTTTTCTGAAATAATTTGGCTTTTTAACAAAAAGAAAATTAATTGTACCTTAATATAGTGTGCTTTTTAGAGTATTCAGAAATCATGTTGATAGCATACTCTTCCTATAGAATTTTATGAGAAAAAAATGCATATGAAATTGCACATTAGCTGACAAAGGTATTGTGAGTACACAAATAAGTATTCAAAGTAGATTTTGTATATTAATTATTTTTGTAAATAGATACACGTAATCTAATGTTTTTTTGTATTCTTATTGTAATATAACATATCTAGCCTTTCTCTAAAAGTCAGTTTCTAACTGGTCTTCTTTTTAAAATGGTTTACCGAATTGAAATGGGAATTAAATTTTGAAAACAGCTAAATATATACAATATTGCTCAAAGTGCCCTAAAATTACTTTGAAGGACTAGCATTAACAATACCTACATTTGTGATTAGGTCTGAGGTCAATCAGGGCTTTATGTTACTTTTGATTGTTTTTTTAAGACCTACTACAGTTTAGCTTCAATTAAGTATGTAGTCCTGGAGCACCTAGGATTTCCTGATACGTTTTTGTACAATAATCCTTTCTAAGCCTGGCTATTCTGGCTGCCTTCTATGCTTATGCAGGTTTGTCTGACTGGCCTAATGGATGTTTTAAGTCCAGTCCTTCGAAGTTTTCCATGCATCTTTTCATTCTTGCCTTGCTGTCCTGATATTCAGTCTTTTGTTGTAGTCATTTAAGGAAGTACAGTATCTATAGAGTGATGAGGCATGCTGCTTTACATTGTTCTTTTTTTTGGTATGTTTTGCTATTATTAATAAACATATTTATAAACCATTCCCAGAGCCAATAACCCAGTTCTGTTTTTAATATCTTAGGACAAAATTTCGAGAACAACCTCAAGGGGACCGATTATAGAAATGTCATATTCAGGCAACCAGAGGGAAGATTTGGCGATATCTTGGTGGCATGTACTCTATGCTCCATGTGCCAGGGATGCCCCCATCTGACGTAGAAGAAAATGATGCAGATGGACTTACTCAGTTGGACTGAAATGGGACAGAAATTGTCAGGGCTTGCCTTCCTCCATGTCTCAGACACATGCCAACTAAATGCTTATCACATATTCAGTACAAAAATACACTGATTCATTCACTTAGCAATTATTCCTTAACTACCTGCTATGTATTAAGCACTCTGCTGGGTACAGAAAACACATGATGAATACATTTTCTACCAAAGAAAGCTCAAAGTATTGTGGAAACATTTTTTGGTGGAGGAGGGGAAGGACTTGTGTAACTTAAGTTTTTTTTTTTTGGTTTTTGTTTGTTTGTTTTAGACAGAGTCTTGCTCTGTCACGCAGCCGGGAGTGCAGTGACTCAACCTCCACTCACTGCAACCTCTGCCTCCCAGGTTCAAGCGATTCTCCTGCCTCAGCCTCCTGAGTAGCAGGGTTATAGGCGCGTGCCACCACACCCAGCTAATTTTTGTATTTTTAGTAGAGACAGGGTTTCACCATGTTGGTCAGGCTGGTCTCAATCTCCTCTCCTTGTGATCCACCCACCTCGGCCTCCCAAAGTGCTGGGATTACAGGTGTGAACCATTGTGCCTGGCTAAGTTTTTTTTTTCCTAACTGAAATTGGAACAATTATGACTATATAGTGTATGAATGAATACTGTGTAAAATAAGCAAGAGCAGGGACTGTCACTTGCTAACTTTTGTGTTCTTAGCTTAACACAATCCAGCCACAGAATAATGAATGAGTCTCCAATATTTACGGAGTAAATTGCTAGATTGATCAATCCAGAGTGTTCTCTGATTGTTCGGCCCTCACTGACTCACACTTCTCAGAACTACTGCGATCACTTACATGAGCTGGCATTATTTTACATGTGCTAGTCTCCTTTTATCGATCAGCTATACTGATTGAATCATGTACTTGTGTAGGGACCTGGATGGCCTTTCTGAACTCCCCCAAAAGCATGTGGCAGAGCTATGAAAAGCACCCTACTGAGTGCTGGAACCAGAAATGTTGACCTGAGCCAGAACACTGTCATGTACCCAGCTGTGTTCTAACAGACCAACCCTTCTCAGTGGAGTCCTTTGTGTTAGGACTGCAACCTAAGGCCCTTCTCTGGGGAGGGTATCTCAAGATTCCTCCCACCTCCCACAGCGTTCATGGGCCACACTTTGGGTTAACTGACATGCCCTGACTTCAGAGTTCCAAAGGGTCACACTGCAACACATGCTGCAGCAATTATCAGGCCACATGAGGTCCTCTCTGAGCCTCCGAGCAGTCTCATCATCCCTGGCACTGTGAAATGTACTGAACATTTAGAATCAGAGGGTCAGAGTGCCATTATTTAAACCACCTCATTTTAAACCTGGATCAAAGCCAATGGCTCAGAGCAATTTAGAAACATGATTATTTGCTGACTAAGTGGGGCCATATTTTGGCTCCTTCCTTTCTTGATCATGACAAAGTATTTGGGAATTCAAACCTGAAATCGTCTGTTATCCCACACAGAGCACTCCCATTTGCAGATTGAAGAGCAAGTTTAATTAACTTACACTGACCTCTTCCAGATTCACCAGGAAGAAGAAAGGCTGGGTCCTAGGAGGCCTATAAAATGACCAGTTAACAAAATGGCCCAAGCAAAGGGCTTTTCAAACCTTTTTGTTTTTTAATTTATATTTATGTATTTATTTGAGACACAGTGTCACTCTTCCACCCAGGCTGGAGTGCAGCGGTGTTATCTCGGCTCACTGCAACCTCCGCCTCCCAGGTTCAAGTGATTCTCGTGCCTCGACTTCCAGAGTAGCTGGGATTACAGAAGCACGCCACTATGGCCAGCTAATTTTGTATTTTTAGTAGAAATGGGGTTTCTACTAAAAAGTCCCATGCTGGGCAGGCTGGTCTAGAGCGAACTCCTGATCTCACGTGATCCGCCCACCTCTGCCCCTCCAAGGTGCTGGGATTACAGGCGTGAGCCACCGCGCTGGACCCAATCCTGTTTTTGAAAAAGCGTATCTGTTCTTGTGCGGTGGAGTGTGTGTATGCATTTTGGGGTGATGTGATTTTTTTTTTTTTGAACCAGATTTTCTAAGAAACGAAGAAATTTAGAGGACTGTTAGCTGAAAAACATGCTAGATAGGAAATACAGCAAATTCTTTTTTTCAAAAATTTTTTTCTCATTAATGGCATAGAATTTCATTGCAAAGATGGTAGAAAGCAAAAATAATTTCAGCCCATTTTATATATTTTAGTTTCATTGTGAGCTACAACTTATTGCTGAATGCTACAAAATCAAGCTTGTTCTAATGAAATATAATCCTCAGATGGCTAAAAGAAACAGCTGAAAAAGCTATATATTTTACATCAAATATCTTTACAGATGTAATTCAATGTTAGAAAGGCTTTTTATGAATTATTTTTAAGGTACAATCTAAGAAGCTTAAGATTTCAGAAAAATATAACAATGATAAAATAGTTTATTTCAAAAATTATTAAGTTGTTTTGTCTTCCATTATGAGCAGTATTTATTTATTTTTTTAAGGTAGATTGACACTTGTTATCTTATCTGTTTACTGAGTTATATTCAATTCCTTATTTACTTTTCTTACATGTTTGTTTTACATTTTACATCTATTCATATAGGTTTCAGTTTATAGGCTGAAGTGGTTTAAGAAAGGTAAACAGAAAAGTAGAAAAAGATAATTCAGGAGGGAAAAAATCAACAGGAAAGAGTTAAAATAGTATTTAGAACCAATCAGCTTTTCAAAATTTATTTCTGTCTGGATGTCACACATGATAGACTATGTTCTTGAATTTTTTGGAGCACATGCCTCTGTTTTCTCCCGTTTACTCCATTTTAGTAAATTTTATTTTGATGAAAAGAATTTCTTAGCACTATGTGAAGGGTTAAACTTTGATTGCAACATATTCAATATTATATGGTGCTTATTGCATTTAAAATTGAACAAACAAAAAATTGGGGGAATTCTTGAAAAGTAATTTACTACAGACCTGAAATCTTTTGCTTTTCCCTTTGAGATGAATCAAGAATAAAAAAAAAAGTAAAGCCAAAACAAAATAAAGAGTATCTAAAATCTCTGCAAAGCACACAGCATATATGCTTCAATTCACTTCCTCTGCATTTGTAACAGTGGAATGTGGTCACTGTTCCTTTTTTTTTTCCTACTCTTACAGAAAAAAGGATTCAATGCAATTTCCCTCAATGGAAGAATAAATGTCAAAAATAAAATTCAGAGTCCCTAAAAACTTCAATGCTTTTACCTGATATTTTTTATCTTTTTTGGTTAATACTGAAAAATTTGAAAACTCAAGTGTGTGTCACACTGAGAAAAAAAAATATTCTAGATTTTTGTAAAATAATCTATTCCTAGATCATACAAAAGTATTTGATTCATTACATAACAATTAGATGGTTAATATATCCAAAGAGGTGACAGATGTTCCCCCAAATCACAGTCTGACAGACTCTTTCAATGTATTTTATAATCATTATTCTTACTAGTTGTGAAAATAAATAAATTATATTGCAAAGAGAAATGATTGAAAAGAATCTAAGTTCAGCTAATGCATTTTAATCAATTAAGCAGTTATGGATTTCTAATTTTTAAAAATGTATTGGTATAAAAAGAAATAATCAAATGCATTCTACATGAATGAAAACAAGAGCTAAATCTGACAAAAACAGAAAGCTGAAGGAGAAGATTCGTTTTTACAGGTACTACTGCATACTGGAGTCTTATTCAATCCATAATATGCTATTGAATTAAAAAACATAGGTGCAAAAAAAGAAGAGCAATTTAGTGTGTAATTGTGCTAACTTTTAAATTCTTATCATTAGAAACCGTACCAGTCCATTCTGTGTTAAAAAACCAATAACATACTGTTAAAATTAACATGGATCTACAATTATATTTAACTTTTATTATTGTTTTGGTGAAAACTGACTTCTATTCACTTTTTAAATTATCTCTTAGGGATGTATAGTCTTCCTCTATAAATTAAACAAGTTCAAGCAAATGGTCCCATTGGCCTTGTTAAATATAATAATAGTTAACATTTATTGGGCACTTATTATACACCAGACATTGTTCTAAGGGTTTTAAAATATATTATAAAAGCTTTAATATCTGTTATCCAAGTTTATACAGCCAGAAAAAGGAGGAAAAACAGAACTTTTTCTGTTGAGTTATGCAAATCTTACTCATAATTTTATTTAAATAGAAATAAATAATCAAAATAATCATTTTTATAACTTCCCTAATTCTCAGATAACTACATTTCCTATACATGAACCACCTTTTCACCATCTTCCATTTTCTATTGTGATCTTTTTCCCCCGTCTCCTCCTCCTAAATCCCTATTTTCTAGCTCATCCTGTGTCATGTTGACTGAATCTACCTTGGTCCAATTTCCTGCTGGTACTCTTCTCAAGGCTGGCCAAATCTACCTCACTGTGGAAAGAAAGCTGAACAGCAGAGGGTACCTTCAGGAGCTTTCTAACTTACACCTTCTACAGAAGCAAACAACAAAATTAACCAGGTATATTCTTCAAAATAGGCCTCCAACGTACATTTTCAAAATCACATTACCTTACTAGTCAAGACAAGTTGCATCCCAGGCATTTGTGTTTCGTGATGTCTGGCCAATGTGAATCATTGTAATATAAAATAAAGTATATTTTTCTAGTGTGTTACAAGTAAACAGGTAACTAGTATTATTTACTAGTATTATCCCCAGTAAGGATAAACAATTACAATTAGATTTTTCCATTACTCAAATGAATATAGAAACTTCAACAATGAGCAACATTTCTCTGTTAAGAGTGACACTTTATTTCATTTGACTAATATAGTGTTGGTCTGCTCATAAATTATTCAATGAAGTGCTAAAAGCTTCCTTCCTCTCAAGTATTCCTCTGAAAAATGGCTTTGGTAGAGGAATTATTTTTCATATGAACAAATTAAGTAAACTTTCAGTTTTGAGTACTGAAAATTTTTGTAGGAATATTTTGAAACACATCACCTTTTAAAATAAATTTAAGTTTTATTTTAGAAACCTTCACCTGTGTTCGTTACACATTGTATGCCCATTTTCAAAGAAAATTTTCTTTAACAAACAATCTAACTTTAGAAAAAAATATTTGTACTCCAATTAATTAAGCCACCAAATTTTTAAATCTAGCAATCAGAAAATGGCAAATATAATAGTTAGGAGTGATCTGTAAGGGCTCTAAAGATAGATGTTTACAGACTTTAAAACAAGAATAAATCATTTTATTGGCTGCTTCATCTCATTTTTCTTTATGACTCTATAAAATGTTTAATCAAATTATTGGCTCCTTTCTGAGGTTTTACAATAGTTATTGCAAGAGAAACATAAGTAAAATTTCTGAGAGACCTCTGTTGCCATTAATATATAATTATGCTACTAAAACATGACTTCAAATAAGGCAACACAACCTATACTCAAGAGATTGTTATCTTTCTAAACGTTACTTAAAATCAACACATTTTAACACATTTAAACTAAAATAGCTTTCATTTACTTTGTTGAAACCTAAGCTAAGCAGTAACAATTAGAAAAAATAAATGACAGATTACTTTGAAATCAGATGTGGTTTAGTTCTTTAATCCTGAAAATCCTGAGCAGTTGGCAAGGTGCTCAAGAAATCACTTTCTGAAAAATCACATGGGCATTTATCAAGGAATACGTAGAGAAGTGGAAAGAGTCCAGGCGTCTGGGGATCAGCAATATGGAGCTAGTATTTAAAAGTCTTTATTGAAATAATTTCATAATGAGTATAACTTTTATCCCTCAGAAGACTCAGGGATAAATAATTTTAAAAGACATTTATTTACAGGCACGTGGAAGATATAATACAGTAAAATAGCAAGCTGAATCTTGTCTGAATATACTCTAAAGAAACATAGTGACCTTGAACAAACCTTTTCTATAAAAGGTGACATTCAGTAATTGCATTGTTTTGTAACTCAGAGGATTAATGCTTGAGGTAATTGAAACCCCATTCTCTGTGATATGCTCATTTCATATTGCATGCCTGTATCAAGACATCTCATGTACCCCATCAATATATACATTTACTATGTGCCCACAAAAATTTTTAAAAATAATTTTAAAAGTGTTTTAAAAAGTTGACATTCAAATCCACTGCTTAACAAGACTTACAAATACATTCTTCAGAATTAAACTTCTATCACATGTAACAAACTTGTTTTTTCCCTTTAGTTTTGTCTAAACAGGTAGGGATCTTTCCTATCTAGCCTTGTTTACACTTACATCTGAGGAAGTCAATCTTCGTAAAGAAAAAAATAACCTTTAAATGACCTCTGTCATTTGAAAGGTCTGAGAAGGGCAGAAATTACCAACGTACAAGTGTTTTTCTAACCTGAGAAAAAGTAATGACTGATACTCTCCTCTCATTAAACAAAGTCATGGTAGATTTTTCTTTGACCTTGTGATATTGTGTAATACAGTAAATTGAATTGGAATTATAGGATACTGATGTCTAAATAGCTAGAGGAGCCACAGGTTTCATACTGGGAAATATTCAATTCAGTAAAAATTAACCTTTCTTGTGGCTCTGATGTATAAATGTCTGGCTTACAGTGGGCCCTTTCTAACTAATTTCAGGACGTGTTGTACTGTATCATACTGATTTTCACATGAAGTTTTTCATCTGCTTGTAGTAATTTTACACAGATCTATTTATCCTGAAGGGTCATGGTTACAGTCTAATATAGAATATTGTTTTTCTCTTGCCTATGAGAAAGCATGATTAAAGAAGTCAACTGATTTTTCTTTTTTACAAGACTGATTTTGTTGGTTTCAAACATTTTATCATAAGTCTACACTGGCAGAATATTAACATCCTATATGGCTTTTACATTAATTTTTATTATTTTAAAACTGTATATTAAGTGCACTAGTCAGTAATAATAACAATAACAATAGCAGTAAGAGATACATATAATAAGCCTTTCTGTGTGTGAAGTATTGTGCTTGACATATACTAACTCAGTGAATCCTTCTAATACGCTTACATAGGAGTTACTTTTATTATTACTGCTATCTTATACATGAGAAAAACACTAAATTTAGAGAGACTGAATAACTTGCCAAGTTCAAAAGGAGAGAAAGTGGCAAAACAGACAATAGGACTTCAGAATCTGTGTCATCAACTACTATTTGTTGGTGAATATAGGGTCAAAATGTTTATTACATCTACATAGAAGAATATTCTACAAAACAGTTGATTTTACTCTTCAAAATCCTACTGTGATGAATGATGAAGGCTGAGGAACTGTTTCAGATTGAGGAATACTCAGAGGTAGGGTAACACTATGCAGCCAGGGATCCTG
The DNA here is from genome assembly GCA_036589455.1 of Ateles fusciceps. Taxonomy (NCBI): domain Eukaryota; kingdom Metazoa; phylum Chordata; class Mammalia; order Primates; family Atelidae; genus Ateles; species Ateles fusciceps. Next base: position 12,475,979 of record JAZHEH010000222.1, read on the forward strand.
GACCAGGAGAAAATTGCTATAAAGTATGTTATTGAGATAAATGAGGACATTTGAGTAATGTCTATAAATTTGATATCATTATATTAATATTACATTATCTGATTGCTATGGACTAAATGTGCTCCCTCGAAATTTGTATGTTGAAACCCTAACCCACAATGGGATAATACTGGGAGGTGCAGCCTTTGGAAGGTAATGTGGTTTAGGTGAGGTCATTAGGGTGGCAGCCCCATGATGGGAATACTACCTTCATAAAAGGGCCCCAGAGAACTCCCTCCCTCTTCCATCATAGGAAGATGCAATGGAAAGATGACTATCTATGACCGGAAAATGGGCTCTTCCCAGACACCAGATTCTTCCTGAGCCTTGATCTTGGACTTCCCAGCCTCTAGAACTGAGAGAAATAAATTTCTGTTGTTTATCAGCTACCTAGTCTGTGGTCATTTGTTAGGGCAGCCCAAATAGACTAGCACACTGATTATATATCATTATATTGTGATTACTAAATGAATGTTCTTGCTCTGTGATAACACTAAAGTATTTAGAATTAAAGGGCATGATGTGGTTAACTGAAATATATATATATATACACACACACACACACACACACACACACAGAAAGAGAAAACGATAAAGTGGATATGGTAAAATGTTAATAATTGTTGAATCTAAGATAAAGGTGACAGAGCAGGAGCATTGCCATCTTGGACAAGCAATACCATTCTAAAGTTCCCCTTGATCAAAAACTGCCTAAATCCAAGGGCATCAGCCTAATGGCTAAGGTCACCAGAAACATTCCAAACCCCTCCCTGACCAGAGGCATGCCAGCCCTGAGATAACCTCCCCTCTGGCCAGAGAGATGTCAGCCTGAAGATAACCCCCCCCCCCTCCAACCAGAGACATTCTAACCCCACCATAAACTTCTCTTCCACACAGAAATATTCCAAGCTGTCTCACCAATAAATACTCTTAGTCTGGAAGAGAGAGCACTCCCGGCTGAAATCAGCCAGAAGCCCCTCTCAGGTTTATTTTCCAAAATAAACCTGTCTTTGACTATTGAGCCTCTTTTCATGTTTCTTTCCTCTTTCTTTAACTCTTACAAGAAGTGTATGAAAATTCATAGCACTATTTTTGTGACATTTTTATAAATTAAGTTATATTTTTTCTAAAGCCCTGGATGTAGAGACTGTGATAAAAAATTATCCAGAATTTTAATACATCTCAATATAATTTTTCACTGTAGAGCCCCAGGGTACATGTGTTCCAGGGGTTGAGACATGGTTGAAAAACTATTAACAAAAGGAGAAATGATGATGATACATTGTCTTTAAGAGAGGGTATGTGAAGAGTTCATTCCTGAAGGTTTTATTTCAGACAATATCAAGTATTAGCTACTCATCTATATATTCACATTTAAAATATACTTACTTGTTTAAAATAATTAATATCAAGTTCACTTAGCCAATGGCACAAGAATCCAGAAATAACATTCTTCACTACAAGACATACTTAATAATAACATATTAATTACATGACATACTGAATACATTCATGGGCATTTAATAAGATATTTTTATGCCAGAAAGATACCACATAGGGGAGGTTACTTTATGAAAGTGATTTTTCCTGTCCTTTCAATATTGAATTCCAGTCTGAAGCATCTGTGTTGCTCTGGCAGTTTGGCAAGACCATGAAATTGAGAGAAAGATGGGTACAACCCCCAGCTCTGCCACTACTAACTCTGTGACTGTGGAAGGTGACTTCACCATTCAAGTTTTCACTTCATCTATGAATTGAAGTAATGAAAATCTATCTTCTTGTACTATTGTGAAAATTAAAATGGATAACTCTGTGAAGCCCTTGGCATATGTTAAAGCACAATATATTTCTGTTTTTAAAGTTTTACTTACATATACTTACTTATGCTTTACTCTTATGTAAGTTGGAAGAAAGAGCATTTTTAATAGAGTACACGGTAGAAAAAGTATCCACAGCTGTTTTTGCTAGATCTACACCCTCGATCTAGTAACCATTTATAATATTTAAATTAAAATACATTTCTTATGCATAAGCATGATATAACACTAGTTTTAAAGACCTGGAATAGGATATAAGTGTCCTTACAACAATGTAGAAAAGGTGAGATATGTAGAATATATAATGTCATAAGAAAACAGTAGATTTAAATTAAAGAAACACTATTTTTTTTTCACATTTGTATGTAGAATTGCCCTTACTTTCAACTAAGGCGTAGTTGGAAGTAATTAAATCTTATGGCAGTCTGAATATCAATTGGTTTTTCATATCATTCTTTATTTCTCTATTTTCTTTTTCAAGTTACACATACATATAAAATTTATGGGTGATAGCTGTCATTCAAATGAAAATACATATTCAATATCTAGGACATACACTACTGATTATGTCCCCTAACAGCCTTTTCTTATTTGCTTTTGCTAAAAGAATTCAAATTTTGTTCTGGCACAGTGTGTCTGGACTCAGGGGATGAATATTGCTTAGTTTAAGGCAGGTTTTCTCAATCTTGATTATTGATAGTTTAGGTCAGACAATTCTTTATTGTGGGGAGTTTTCCTCTGTACTGTAGGACATTTAACAGCGTACCTGGTCTCTTGTTCCTAGATGCCAGTAGCACCTGTCCCCAAGTTGTGACAATCAAAAACACCACTACACATTGCCGAATGTCCTCTGGGAAGGCATTGGGAGTACAAAATCATTACCAGTAGAGAACCACTGTTTAAGCCAAGCCTAGCAGCTTCATTCCTACATGAGAGGAATTATTCTAGGGGACCCTATGTGACCAGTGCTAGCTGACAAGATTCAAGGAAAGGTCTTCTGGAACTTCTGAGAAAGCTCCCAAAGTAAGGCACATGAAGAGAAATTATTTCTTCCTCCTTCTCCATTTCCTTCCTGCATGAGACAGTCATGTGAGAACTTAACACTTGGCCAGTGGCAGTCATCATGAAGATGTCAGCAATGCCAACTCCAAGCCCTGACTTTACTGAGCTTCTATGCCCACTCTGACCTACAAACCATGGTATTCATTGACTTGTTTCACAAACAGGCCAGGTTCCTTCCTTTTGGGAACAGGATAGCATTGCATTTCTCTGGCCCCATCTCCCTGGAAGTCAGGTGAGCTCATGCAACTTGTTTTGTCCAACAACACAATGTGTGCCACTTTGGGGCAGAATCTTTTGAGATCCTTTCTCAGCCACGTTGAGATAGAATCTACATCTACTTGGATCCTTAAGTCCCCATTGTAGGAATCCCTGTCAATTTTTATTGTTTTGTGTGCCAAAAAATAAGTCTTTGTGGCTGTAAGCCACTGAGATCTGGGTGTTCTTTGTTACAGTGGCATTATTAAACCAAACTGATACACTTATCTTTAAATTACTTTCCAAATAAATAAAAATCCCTATTTTTAAGCCACCTTCATTTGAATTGTTTATATTTTTATTGTAAGAGAATCCAAAAGGATGAAATACGTTTTTTACTTAATTTCTAAAGAAATATAGGTGATGCATCCAAAAGAAGCATCAAAAGATAACTGTCAATTAATTAATGAAGACTTTAATGATACAAAGTTCTTCATGTATATGTGCCCATTTTCAACCCATGTATTCTGTAAATTCTTTTCATGCTATATACATGAATTCAGAAACACAAACACAAACACACACCTTCCTTCTTTCTGAAAAGGTAAGATAACTATGTGCAACTATTTAGGATCAGCCTGTCTGTGTGCATTGCACAGAGAGTTGACTGAATACACTAGGACTTGATTTGGCGTATCCAACCAGACCTTGTAAGCAAATAAGATTCACAGTTACTATAAACATACACATAGAAACTAGCGGTTACATTTAAACTTGATATAACTAACTCATTAATTCATTCATCCAATCTTTCATCAATTATTTATTGAGTGCCTATAATGTAATAGGCACAATGCTTTAGTATATTTTCACATATACAGCACTGCTAGTTGAGTTTCAAACACTAATTTTCCCAAAGGAAGTGAACATTTTCTCTGGATTTCAGGATGGCTGGTTTGGTGTGTGAGTACTGCTGTCCTATGACACTGTTTACTGCTGGAACATGGTTGTAATGTAAAGTTAACCATAACAACAATAAAAGCAAATGTCACCACCATAGGATCTGAGGCTCTACCTGAGTTTAAATTTTGGTGCAGTTCCATATAAGCTAATAAAAAAGTTATTTAACCTTTCTGAAATGCAATAGTGTTATCCCCAGTGGGTCTGTGACAATTAAATGTGTCATATATATGAAGTGCCCAGCCTAAAAACCTAGCACAAAATTGTGGTTTAAACCAGGTCCCTTCTTTGTTTATCTGTGGATCCTGAAAATTATTTTTCAACATTCTAGCATGTCTCACTCTTTTAGGGGGAGAAAGAAAACAGTCATTAAAACATCATGATATATTCCAAGCCCACACCTTGAGAGTCCAAACTAAAAATAATTTAATAAAGTTAAAAACTACTCTGTAAAAGGCCAAGGTGAACTACAAATTGACTTAATAAATATGTTCTTGTATTTCCTATACTTATTATTGCATTTTTCTTACAATCAGTTATCTAGTTTCTTTTCTTTGAAATATTAATATGAATGTAGTACTTAGAAAATCATGCAGAATGCTTGAAACTGAAATTTATACAGAAAAGTAATGTTCAGGATTGGAAAAATATGTTTCAGATCTTAATATCCATACTATAATGTTGTAAGAATGAAATGAGATTATTTATGCAATGTCATACACTCCTGGGCACAGAATAGACGCTAAATAAATGATAGCTTATTTTTGTTATTTTTCCATTACAACTCAAAGTGGGAGCCAGAGAATAAACTGTTTCTGTAAAAAAAAATTTAAAAACTAGCAGCATAAATAAGGAAAGTTAATAACCTAGATTAATGCATCAAGAAATGTATATAGCAAGTCATTTAATATCCTTAAATTTACTTTAAAAATAGAGGATAACACCTTCTAAATTTCTATCCATAAATATTTAACTTGAAGAGGATAGGAGGGAGGGAGGGAAAGATAATCTATAATAAAAGAGTCTATTTAATAAAAACAACGTGATATCTACAGCAACTATGTAGAGACAAAGCAACAAACAGTTCTCTTGATAGTAATTCATCTTATTGTGACTAAATCTCTCGTAAGAACTCTGTCTCCACTTCAGAAAGCCAAAGTGGATTAAGATTTCAAGCCTTAAATATCACTGGGTTTAATATATGTAAACCCAGTGTTCCTGGTTTGCAGCATTGTGAAATAACTAGATGTAATTACAGGCAGTGGAATACTAAAATGAGGATAACACTTCTGTGTTCACAGAGATTTGTTTACAAATAACATAAAACATATATCAATATATCTTATGTTAAACATTATAGACATACACACACACACACAGATTCTACACAGTGAGCTGATATTATACATCACAATCTGAATTCTCTCCAGAAACAGTAATGATGTTTGTGTGTTTTTCTCAAATTAACCTGCTTCTGATGTTTTCTCATTATGTTCAAACTAATCAGGATTTAAGACATTTTGTTTTCAGTATATCACTTGGCATCTTTGTGTTTGCACACCTAAATACTTTCAAAATGAAGACTGGATTTTAATAGAAAATAGGAAGAACATTTTTTTGGTGATTTTGCCATTTATTTTCCACAAAAACCAGGTATCCCAAAACAGACCAATATTAAAATAGGTTTTTTACTCCAATTTGATGAGGTATGAAGCTCTGTGACTAAAATTGAGAGAAATGAATAATTAAACAGGTCTAACTTCTTGGTCAAGTTCACACATTGGTATTTACTATTTCTGCCATTTTACTATGGCATTAGGGGGAAATGAATGCCAATCTCTGCGTCACTGACATTTTAAACATAACAATTTATGTTGCACTTTTATTTTTATTCAGATGTTAGGAGAACAATCACAAGAAATGACACAATTTAACCACACAGTGATTTGCTGTAAGCCTAATATATGCCAAGCATTTACACTGAAATGTTTTCCTCTTCAATCTAAAACTCTTCAAATGCTTCACTTTGAACTGAGTATAAAACCCTATTGTCTGCCATTATTGAGGACAGTAGTCTCTAAGCACTTTTTTCTAAATTGTTCCTAAAATAATTGTGAAAACCTAGCTCCTACACCCACATATTTTAAGCCAGTATTTAAATTTTTTTGCTGTAAAGATATAATATTCTCAAAATATGTAATTTCTGATGTGTTTCATCTTATATATGTGCTTTATATATTTTAGTTAAATCAGTGAAACCAAAAACATGTTTTTCAATTATTGACACTAGTCTTTCCTTGTCAAATCAGACAAAACAGACCTAATTTCTGTTAAAAAAGAAAATATATGATTTCTTTAATACACAGACACAGACACACATGCACGCACACACACACACACACAAAACACACACACACACACACACACTTTAATATGCCTCCCTAAGAGATTATTTTGAATTCAAACACTGCAGTATATAGAAAAAAATGAAATGATAGATGAGTGGATAAATAGATGGATGAATAGATAGGTGATAGATAAATGATGATGGATGGAGGGGGGATGGATAGATGATACATAGGTAGGTAGGTAGATAGATAGATAGATAGATACCCTGTCATAAATGTTTCACTGAATAAAAGAAAACAAAATTTCTTTGGTCCATCTTGCTTTGCTCCACAATTCTTCATCAGGGGCACTGTGACTTATGCCCTGAGGCACTGCACCAAGGTAAGCTCTAATATGGGTGGCAGGTGTGCTTTCTTTCAATAAATGGGAAAGGACAATTATGGAAGAGGTGGGAAAAGTAAACCAACAGAGCACAGGTGCATTCTCAGTGGGACTGATTTTAGAAAAGAGTAAATATAGAAGTGGAGAATCTGGAAACAGATTTCTTATATCTATTGGTACGAATTTATGTCCTAGAAAGTCAACCACTGGACGAGGGGATCTAATTTGAGCCAGTTCCTGCCCACCTCATGGCTGTTCCTTGCCACACTGGCCTTCTTTCAGTTGTCCTAGTACATCAAGAGCTTTTCTCTGCCCTGAGCCTGTGCATATATCATTCTCTAAAGCATCCCCCTTGCCCTTTTCACCTGGGTGTCTCCATAGTGTGTCACTTAAGTGGCACCTCCTTGGCCATGTTATATTAAGTTGATTTCTTCCTCTCCCTCTATAACTTGCTTATCTAGTCTCTATGAATTTTATTTGTTTCTTTCATAACATTTAACTCTACTTGCATTTATGTGTGTGTGTGTGTGTCTGTGTGTGTGCTTCAGTTCTATTTGATCTTTCCCAGTAGCATCCTTGCTGGCAGAAACCAAGAATCTTGTCTACCTTTCTATCAGGTTGCCCTCAAAGCCTGGCTTAGTGTCTGGAAACTGTAAGTTAATAAATCAATGAAAAGCACTCAGAACACACACACACACACACACACACACACACACACACACACACACATGTGCGCGCATGCAGAAACAGCAGGAATTAACTCTTTACTGGTTTAGAATATAAAGCTACCCTGGTCCTGCCATTTTCATTGCATTAAACAATTAAATTTTTATTTAACTGTTTGAAATAACATAGCCCAGAAATCTTTCAGATAAATTTAAATATGTAAGAAAATCTATGAGGTTATAAAGATCAGCCTATTCCTGCTATATAGAGTTTAATATGCATTCATATTCAGATCTCATCTATTTATAATATGAGAATGATGCAGTATTGAAAGATGAAGAATTTGATTACCAAAAAAAAGGTGGTGGGGGGAGCAGGAAAGACTGAAATGATGAAATAAGAGAAACCAAAACAAAAAATAAAACTTTGGTAGGGGCAACTAGATAACTAAAAGATGATTAAAATCTATGTGCAAGAATATTAAATATGCCTTATTGTGTTAATGTTTTACATGGAAATAGGAATAATATACAACTCAACTAAAATAATCATCAGAAATGGAAAAGGAAGGCATAAACCAATAATCATTAATATGTTGATATGATTTTAAAGAAATCCTAATATGATGGAATAAATGACTGAAATGATTATAAGAAGTAATTGAAGTTAGAAACTAATTAATAATGGGACAACTTTATATGAACTTAATGTATACTGTGCCAGTTATAATAACCTTGTAGTAGAGAAATTTTTTATTATTTCTTATAAATATGGGAAGTGAAACAAAGTAATAATTTGAACCAGATATTTTATCTATTTCAGATTTCTCATGCTGATTTGTGAACAAAATTGCTTTATTTTGTTAATTTATAAAACTATATTGGATTATTCTGTTGAAATAGTTACAGGAGTTGATTTGTGTCTTCCCTAACTCTCTCTGGCTGACTTTGGTCAACACGCCTCTCTGAGAATCTTTAGTAGCCAATGCCTTCCACAGCACAGATGTACAATATGTGTTTCCTCAGAATACGATTTATATGAGACGTGGAGTAAAACTGAGGCATAATTCAAAACATAAAATTTCTTGAGTAAGTAAGCAGCATCTATTCTTCTCCTGATGATGCCTATTATCATAAGATATCATGTCAGTAGAACCTCTAAATAGCTAGAATTAAACCTTCTTATTCAAAGTTATTTTATTTCCAAATGGCTTCACAACTACCGTCCCACTAGATTAGCTTTTATAAAAATGAAATACCTTGTAAAATGGAATTCACATTTCTGAGCTGTGGAGAATCAATTTAGGTTATAAAAAACATAACGAATGAACTTATAGTATATAACTTAACAAGTAGACTCTCTCGGATACGAATTTAATACTTGTTTCAAATGAACCATGTCTTTCTTGTTGTATATTCACATTTTTAGGCATGACTTTATTGTGTATAGCAAGAGTTTTCTATATACTTGTTGCCACAAGTTTGATTTAATTGAGCCAATTCAATGTTTTATATTTTCTTCCTGAGTACAGAAATTCAGATACTTTAGCCCTATAAATGAATAACTTGCTAAGACTTGACATAATCTGTAATATACTTTGTGGTCTTTTTTGGAGGCATTAGTATATTTTAGGATAAAAATTGTCCAAAAAATTCCATAATCTTGGTTTAATCACAAACTTGATATGTGAACATGGTTATGTCATTTATTTTCCCCTAAATTCTCTCAACTCAAAAATGGGCATAATGTTGATAGGAGGAACTATTTAGAATTACTGAGAAAATTTTAAAAATCCAAATTTATGTATGAATCTCAAATAATTACATGCAAATGAAGTAATGGTAACATTAATAATGGCAGTTAACTTTTCTAAAGTATTAACCATGTTCCCAAGCACTGTGCTAATCACTTTTCATATACAAGCTCAACTAATCTTTTCAAAAGCCCAGTGAAGTAAACATAACCAATCTCATTTTACAGACAAGAAAATTGATGCTAAGAGAAGCTGTGCAATTTTCCCAGTTCTTACACATACTGAGATATGAAGCTGAGATTTAAAGGTATAGAATATTCATAATCAGTCTCTTGAATAGTTCAATATTCATCAGTATATGTTATATCTCTTTTATCTAAATTGAAAATCTTTAAACGCAAGGACCAAGTTTCATTATTTCTGCCATATTTCATAGCACATAATAATGTGAAATGTGTGTGTGTGTCAATATTTATTTACCAAGCATATTCACCAAGTGCCTATGCACTGGTAACTAACAGAAAAATAAGCAAAGCAAATAAATAAATGTTCAGAAACAATGCATATATTACATTATTAAAATGGTACATTACAGAAAACCTAACTGAAATGATTGTGGAAAAGTCTGACATTTCCTGCATAGGTAGAAAATACGTGCTATACCTACTAAGTTGCACACTTATGTTATCTTTATTGTTTTGTCAAGAGATGTTTCAGCCCAATTGCATCCAGCCTCTGTCTAGGTCACCATTCTGGCAGAGAGCAGATGGCACATTCACAGGAGTTGGCTATTGAAGAGTGTCTGGGTGCGGTGGCTCACGCCTGTAATCCCAGCACTTTGGGAGGCCGAGGCGGGTGGATCATGAGGTCAATAGATTGAGACCATCCTGGCCAACATGGTGAAATCCCGTCTCTACTAAAAAATTACAAAATTAGCTGGGCATGGTGGCGCGCTGTCCCAACTACTCAGGAGGCTGAGGCAGGAGAATTGCTTGAATATGGGAGGCGGAGGTTGCAGTGAGCCGAGATCACGCCACTGCACTCCAGCCTGGCGCCTGGCGACAAAGCAAGACTCTGTCTCAAAAAAAAAAAAAAAAAAAACAGTGGAGAAGGTGATAAGCGTGCAACAGGTGAAGGGGAAGGCAAGGGATAGTAAAGTAACTCAGAGTTAGCAACAGCTGTAAGCCACCAACAGCATATCAATCCTAGGGTTAAAGGGTCAAGAAAAAGAAGCACTGAGACATCTGGAGCTTTAGGAGAGAGGCACCCAAAATGAGCTAAGACCCGTGGAGGAGGAACTCAGCCACAACATCTCACATGAAATCAATAGAAAGGGAGTCAAGGAACTCAAAGCCACAGGCTGTTCCTGTCTTCCAATCTGCTACTGTCTTCCACTGGCCAAAAGCAATATGAAGGCAGAAGGCAAGAGAACCTTTTGATGCAACTCCCTAAAGTCCAAGGAGGTTAGAGGCTGGTGGAGAGTGGATCTAGAGGGGCAAACAGAGAATGTCCATCATAGTCACTGGAGAAAAGTGTCTCTTGCTGGAGGAAGCATGGCTTGAGTGATTTCAGATTAGTATCTATGCATACAAATGAATACATGTAATACCCTGTTCATTGCATGTTTTCCAGGCTCTCTGCAAGAAGTATTACAGCAATCTGTAAGTAGAGTGAATCTCAGTGCAGTCCCTAAGCACACACCTAGACAGCACGTTAGGACTGGTTACACTTTCTTGAGCTTTGGAATATGGGAAACATACTCAGAGCCGCCTTTGTCTTAATTCTTCACTGAACAAGGTAGCTCTCCCTGAATGACTTAGAGGAGAATCAAGAGTTTGTTAGAACATAACGCTTGCTGTCTATCTAGCTACACAGAGTAGATTTAATTGTAGAAACAGCCATTTGATTCATTCTTAAAATCATATTTGTAAATGACTTCTGTACTTTTACAAAGCATGAGGTTGAATAAACCTACATAGTGGTTTGAAGAGGTTTAATGTGCTAAAAGCTTATTTTAAAAATTGATATTAAACAGTGAGGACCTCTTGGTGCCTCCATTTCCTTCATTTGTAAATAAAATAAGTTGTGAATCCTTTCTGGCTGACAGTCTTCGATTCCCTGTGTTGTTTGACAAGGAATGGGGGCAGGGGAGGAGTTCAGAAAAACCATTACAGAAACAAGAGGACTGTCCCAGAAGCAGAATAGGAGAAGAATCAATGAAGATTTAGGCAAAGAGAAATATTTTTTAATTTTTTTTCCCCCAGAAATTCCCTACTCTGCTTCTCTGTTCACAATTCTCAGGGGTAATAGGAACATTCTATCTCATTTCTCTATTTCTTCAAAGAGAAGTTAAAAATTTTATCTTTGGGGGAGATAGCTATTTGTTAAATAGCTAGCTCTACATTGTAAATTTAACTTGAGGAATAGTTTCATTTTCCCATTATTAGAAAGGGTTACTAGAAAAGGCTAACATACACATGTGTACCCAAAGAGTCAAACCAAAGAACTAAATTATCACTGAGCACACATGCCTTTTCACCTTTGGACGACTACATATGCTGTTCCCCTAGTTGGAGTCCTTTCATTTTTCTTGAAGTCAATTTCCAGGAATGACTTCTCTTACAGATATAAACTCACAGATTTCTTACCCTGTAAAAGTGTCTTTGACCTTCTTTAACCTAGTTGGTTTTTCTCATTAGAGGAGCTCATAGAATCATGACCCTCTCATTAATAATATTTGTCATGGTTTAGAATTAAGTATGTATTTGTGTGATGATTTAATTCACATCCCTGTGCCTTTCCTACAGTATGAGCTCCATGAAGACAGACTGTCTACCCTGCTTATTAATGTGTATTCAGTGGCCTGTGTATAGCAGATACTCATAAAGATTGGAGAGCCATTGAGTGAGGTAAATTTTTATGCATGATTTTGTAACTTGTAGTGTCCGTTTTGTGTTGCAGATGGGCATGTTTTCAGAAGAGGTGCCATACATGCCAAGCAAGGGAAGTGTTATCAAAACTGTTTTGCCATGAATGTTCTGGATTCACGGCAAAACACTAACATGGTATGTGGCTTCCGTTGATACCATCTGAGAATAGGTGATTGAGGGTTTTATGTATTTATTTTTCTCTAGAGCAGGATTTCCAAAGCATCTGCACTAAACCTACACTAGGCTTGTGTTCATAATTTCCGCCCTAAAATTCAACCTCAGTACTGTCGACATTCTGGACTGATTAGTTCCCTGCAGCGGAGGCTACCCTGTGCATTGCATGATGTCTAGCAGCACTCCTGACCTCTAACCACTAGATGCCGGTAGCAGCTTCCACCACTCCTACAGCAGAAACAAACAGAAATGTCCTCAGACATTGCCAAATGTCTCCTGGAGGAAAAAAATGACTGGCAGTTGCATGTAACTCTTCTAGGGAAGTTACTTGACAGATTCAAATTAATATATACATGTAATGGAGAGGGTGCTGCTGAAATACTAGTGCAAAGTTTTTCCAATGTATTTCACATTAAAAAAAACCAGTTTGGCATGTTAGAGCTGATTGCAAGGCTCACTAAGATTATCCATTCAAATTGTTGCCAGTCTCAATGGTTTTAATTTACAGTTAAAAATAAAAAACTTCAATCTGTAATCATTCCCTAGGGATTTTCAAGTAAAAGAGTTTTCATAAATCAAATAAATAAAAGAAAATAGGTTAGCAGAGGTCAGACTTCTAATGTCTAAAATTTCACTCAGTTTCCCTTGGTTTTTAATTAAGTCTTTTGAATTTGGTTTTGTTTCTCTGTACATATGCTCTCTTTAATGTTGCAATATAAATTAATGTACATTAAAAGCTTGACAAATAGAATTAGGCAAGGTCCTAAAGGAAATTTAATTGCAGTAAATTGAAAATTTTAGGTTAAAAATTACCATTCACAATATACATCTTATATTTCCTCAGGTACCAGCTAATTACTTTGAGATAATTTAAGAATAATTTTCCAGTAAGTAGATTTATCTTTGCTTTTGGTAGCATACTACAGTAGTCTTTCTGGGTGATACTACTGTTTTGTAAATAAAGGTAGATGAAAGAAAGGGTTAGCAGTTATCTAAATCTAGATTATGCAGGCTATTAAGCTGGATGATGTGTTCATAAGATGCATTTTCCCACTCTTGGGATATATGCAAGATCACTATTAATTTGATTTTGTTCATAAAATCTGACTTCAATTTCTACATCAATAAAATGGTTATATTAGATATAACTACCTTCTATTTCAGAGTAATAGTGAAGATATGGTATATAAACCTGTGTATCAAATGACTTGTGTCCAACAAAGAATATTTTAATTTTTAAGTGAATTGATAAAACCATTAATATATTTTATTTTTAAAATACGTTTTTCTATACATTTATTTCTTCAATAAATGCCAAACACTGTTAAAAAAATAATTTCTGTGGGTAGAAAAAAAAACTGATTTTATAATCATCTTAAAAACGCATACCTTTCTATTCTTCACAGCCTTTAATAATTAAATGTACATATACTTTCACATAAATCACAGAAATGATTTATTTTTTAACAATATTGCATGGACACTACAAATCTCAGAAAAAAGCATTATTAGAAAAAAATATGATTATATATTAGAAGCAACCTAAATGCACTTTTTATTTTTCTTTACATTCAACTAATTTTCTTAATTCTTGTATGCTTAAAAATACTTACTTAAATTATCATTTAAAAATAAAAGTTACTTGGCTTAAAAATTACTGAAGTTCAAACTTACAACTTTTGCTGTTGTATTCCTCAGTCCTTTCACACTTTATTTTCATTACTGGCTCATGCATTTGTATGCCTCTAAATAAGTCACTATTTTGAGCAGACTTTTGGGATAAGTGTAGAGAGAATTGCAGAACTTGTTTTATTTTCTCAGGAAGAATCTCACATATGAGTGTTTGGTTCATAAGACCAGACTGCAGAACAGAAAATCGTCTTCTCAAGTCTACACTAGCTAGAAAGCAATGACTTTTATTTTTTTTGGCCTGAAAAGACCTGTGTACTGATTTACACACAATTCTATGCCATTTGTATGTGTTTATGTGTATGTGTTATGATGTAAAAATGAGTCTTTCCATGGGGAATTTTGTTGTATTTCCCTTTGACTATGAATTATGCTGTAGATAGATTTATAAAATATAATGCTAATTTGGATGGTCACATTGACTTGTAGTGAGATACTGTCTTTCTTTAAAAGGCCCTAAATAAGTTCTTTTTTCTTTTCTGCATATTACTTTTCAGTGGAAATGTCAGTTGCAAGCTTTTCTCAGGCAGCTATAAAGGAGAAGTTTTATTTCTGCACAGTATCTAATATACAACATTCATATTAATGTTTGAAAGAGAGGAAACTAGAGAAAGCTAGTAAAGCATTGTAATAATAAACATGAAATAGAAGGAGGCTATCATTAACTCAATTTGTAGCTCACCTTGGCATTTTGCAGATGTGACAGGAGTCTTAGTTTGAACTCAAAATAGGGAATTGTGAGTTTGGAAACGAAATATACCATAGAGTTATAATGAGTGTTTCCTTTCTTTCAGAAAAAAGGGCAAGAAATTGAACAAAAGTTAAAGTTATCTTTTCAGGCACCTCAGAGAAAAAGCAGAACCTTAAACAAAACACACCAATGTTTCACGTTTTCAGGTTTGCTTGCTTTTACATCTTAAGCCCATGGCAGTACCTTAAAATACGGAGTCTAAAGAAATGTGGGCAAATTTGATGTTCAGAACACAGACTGACAAACAACAGTTAGTTATTTCCCTTCAGTCTTATATAATCAATAGTCCTGTTAGATAAAATAGGCTTTTCTAAGAGGACATGATTAGGATTACAGAGGAGTATCTGAAAGATTCAGAGGGGGATAGAAAAGATTTAAGCTTTATTACTGACCAGACCAAGATATGCAAAGTGGACTCTAATAACAAACAAAACAACAAAAACATAGTTAAGCAAGTACAAAATGCAAAATCCACCATAAACAAAAGTACAAAAAATTGGAAAATATTATCTGAACAGTGGGGAGCTGTATATACATATATGAAAGAAGCTTAGATGGAAAAGGGATTGTGATGAAGTGATGAACCAGATATATATGTAGTTATGAAACATTGAGGTCATGACGTGATGAGCTTTATTCTATGGTTACTGTAAGAAAGGCTAAGAACAACTGCTCTGAAACCCAATCACCACGGTAGATAGACTATACTGAACATGTTATTGGTTTACAGATGATCCGATATAAGGTCAATGAACAATTCCCAACTTACTTATCTTAGAATTTACCTGAAAGACATGTTATTTAACCTTAATGTCTCAAAAAACTTGATTCTTCCCAACCATTTTTTTTTTTATTTTTTAGTGACTCTTGTCATTAGTCAAAAATATTTGCAAGGATTTTCTGAGTAAAACATGGCCTCTGCTTCCAAGTGTCTCATCCTCAGAGAGGTAAAGTGGTGGTCTTCTGTTTAGCAAATTATCTTATTTGGCTTTCTTAATTTCATAGAAGGACCTCATTCCTACCTTCTGATGTTTATGGATCTGGCTCAAAGCAGAAATGCACACTGAATGATAACCCCCCTTCCCTCTAACTTTCTGCTGCTCTCCTTTAGAAAAAGCTCAGACTCAAGGAGCAATCATTACAAATGATGATGAGGTAATGTACAAGCCATCCATTTCTCTAGGTACTATATATTTAAGTCTAGATCAAACCAAGCGACTTGAGAGTTCCATACCAAGATATTCTGTAGAAGTGTTCTTATTACTACGTGGTGCCTTGTCATAGAGTTGTATTGAGCACTTCATAAGAAACAAAGGTATGAAACACACTACTGATCTGATTTTAGTATGTTATTTATAACATCACATTGTTTCCTCTTATCAAGATCACAGGATAAATTTCTTTCATGGTTCTTAACCTGAAAAACCTATAATTTGTTTAAGCAACCAGACCTCTGAACTCTGGGATTTGTTCTGTTCCCCTTCTTAATTCAGCTGCTAGGAAGTGCAGATAAAATTTTCTCGTCCACTTTTGGCATCTTTTCAGGGAAACACCCCTGCCTTAATCTTGCTTCACCTTTACCTCCATTTTCCTTAATGTATTTTATCAGATTATAATGTATGTATTTCTGTAAGCCTTTAAAATATTTTTAGAATAAGACAAGCTATAAATATAAGAATGAATAAATGAATAAGTAAATGACAGAGAGGATGTGAATACATAAATTAAAACTTCATAGTCTGAAGGGAGAAAATGTTACTTTGCAAACCCAGAAGTTGATTTGAAGCATGACTTCACATGAAATGAAAGGCAGTTTGGCCTCCAGGAGGTCAGCAAACTTAGCATGCTCTCCAGGAATTGTTCACCGATTTTGTCTTTTTAAGCATCATATCAATAATACATGCCACTTCACCTTTTGCATCTGATATAGGAGTAAGACTATGAATCTCAAAGTCCCAAATGGTGGGCTGCCTTCCTGGTTTTTTCTATGATGTTCTCAAAAAGTGAGTGACAGATACCACTCTTTAGTCTTCTTCCCTTCTATGCACATGTACTTAGCCTAACCAAAGGATAAGAACCACTTACATATTTCCAATTAAATTAGGATAATACAAAATGTAATGCCCATAGACTCCAATTATTCTAAATCAGTATGCTATATACTACTCATTTGTAAATGCTAATTTTATTTTTTTTCTAAGAGTCCTAGGCCAGGCATGGTGGCTCACACCTGTAATCCCAGCACTTTGGGAGGGTGAGACAGGTGGATCACCTGAGGTCGGGAGTGAGAGACCAGCATGACCAATATGGAGAAACCTTGTCTCTACTAAAAACACAAAAAATTAGCTGGGTGTGGTAGTGCATGCCTGTAAGCCCAGCTACTCGGAGGCTGAGGCAGGGGAATTGCTTGAACCCCACAGGGGGAGGTTGTGGTGAGCCAAGATCGTGCCATTGCACTCCAGCCTGGCAACAAAACAAGACGGAAATTCTGTCTCCAAAAAAAAAAAGTCCTTTTAGATATGAAGACATTTCTCCTCACTCAAGTAACTGTAGGATAAGTTAATCAGAAATACCTAGATAATACAAAGTTAAAAAAGAAAACCCTTTAAGATGTGTATAGTTTAACATATTTCTGTTAAGATTTCTTTATCAATATTTTTCCTGGATGTTAACATTTCCCTAGATTTGAGTATTTACAACAATAATCCCTCTGGCCTCACCTCTGTTTGGCGTTCACTCTCTCATTTAAGATCCACCTCAAAATTCTCTACAATGGGCATCCTGATTTAAAGAAACCACACTGATTAGTCCAGTGCTTTTGTATTTTGAAACTTTTACAAATTTTTTTGGTTGGCTACTATTTCTCATTCATTCAAATAAAGATTTTTAACACCTTTCAAATTAGTTGTATGAGAAAAAAAAGTTGCAAGAAAATAGCACTGAGAAGAAGGTTATGAATTGTGGCTTGCTTACTGAGCCTTTATTTCAGTTTAGTCTCTGGGGTCTGAGTATTTTCAGTTATAAAATGAAAAAGTTGGATTTTAAGATCTTTGAAGGCTCTATGTGATCTTAACCATTATTGTGGTTAATTTATTTATGTATCTTACATAGTTTTATATATGTATATATAATATAAGAAATTTTATATTTATATACACATATATGTATTTAAGTCTATGGGCTTTCTACAGTTTGTTCAAATAGATTTCTGGGTCTAATTTCTTTCACTTTACAATTTATTTATTATTAGTATTCCAAGAAGAGTATACTGCTTAGGCTAAGCTAATAATGAACAATTATTTTTAATAATTTTGTTGTATTTTCTATTTTTTTCTCTACTTTATTTGTGATATCATACTGTCTATTTTCTGAGAAATGTTCCACAGATGTAGCAAATTATCAATCCTTCCATGTTAATTGGTGCCTGGATGATGGTGTGTGTTCCCTGTTGTTCAATATGACCAAGAGGGATATTCTCGTGAGAAGCAGAACAGATATTTCAAAATCAGCTGCATGTAGCCTCAGAACATCCTAAAAGCACAACAAATTGGCATGGTCTATGTAGTCCCAATGCCTCCCGGCTCCACACTCCCAGCACTCATAGACACTGCCCTTGCCTAGTTATTCAAAATGCAATGATAGCTTTTTGTATGATTTCCTTCCAGGTAGCATAAGTAAAAGACAGAGAAAAATGCAAATTGGAATCTTAATATATAAATATGAATTTATCTATAAATATATGTATATTATATATGATATATAGTATATATTATAATGTGTGTAATGATATATATAATATATATGTAATACACAAACTAAAGGATAATTATAATAAATAGCACACAACTATATATGTATTTGTATATATTTATATATGAATTTATACTACATAGCATATGTTATATACTCAGTATTTGGAGCTGTAGTGTGTATAATAATGCAATAAATATGCTTAATAATATGTATATGCAATACTTACAACATATATACTAATGGAAATAATCTGTAATAAATGCATACACACACACTTATTATATATTATCTCTATAAATTTATAAAATATGTATGACATAGAGACAGAGAAGGAGACAGAGACACTAGTCCTAAAATCCTAGGCCACAGGCGTTCAACATTTTGGCTTCCCTGGGCCACACTGGAAAAAGATGAATTGTCTTGGACCATGCATAAAATACGTTAACACTAAGGATAGCTGATGACCTGAGAAAAAGGTTTGTGCATATGATACCTGCTGCCACGGATAAGCAAAAACATCTTCGTATTCAAAGGGTTGGACACTCATGGCCTAGCTTTCTGTTGCAAAGCTGAAAACTGATATTTAAAAAGTTTATTGTTATTGTTGTTTCTTTAGTTGCTGCTTTTATTTTAAAAACCATTGCTTTAGGCCAGGCACAGGGCTCAGGTCAGGCCTGTAATCTCAGCACTTTGGGAGGCCGAGGCTGGCGGATCACAAGGTCAAATGACTGAGACCATCCTGGCCAACATGGTGAAACCCCGTCTCTACTAAAAATAAAAAAATTAGCCTGGCGTGGTGGCATGCACCTCTAGTCCCAACTACTCGGGAGGCTGAGGGAGGAGAATCGCTTGAACCCGGCAGGTAGAGTTTGCAATGAGCCGAGATTGCGCCACTGCACTCCAGCCTGGCGACAGAGTGAGACTCCGTCTCTAAATAAAGAAATAAACAAATAAATAAATAAAACTGTTGCTTTAAAGACCACAGCAGTATTTACAGCCTGAACCTGAGAGTTGAGATAAATGTGTGATAGTACAAGAATTCAGCTTCATCTTTTCTCCCTTTCAAATTGAGAAACCTGGAGTCAAGGTAAGAGGACAATAAAATCCCTTAGATTTGGAGAAGTCCCATGCCCACAGGCATTTGGGTCTCTGGGAGTGGAGAACCATAGTGTGCAATTTGCCATTTGAGGTGCCACGAGGAAAGCCGAGATGATGGCAGGTTATACTTGGACCGAAAGAGCCTGAGATAGCAAGCAGGACTTGAAGGTCACTTGGAGTGGGTGCTGCTGTGTGAGCCAGAGATTCCACCCTGAAGAGACTCTGGGTAAGCAGCAGCTAAGTGAAAGACCACATGGAAAATGCACTGAGTCTTGAAGGATGAGCAGCAGCAAAGTGAGCCACATGGGGCTCCCCCAGTCAGGGATGTGGGCAGTGAATGCAATGCATTAGAGGCTGATACCCAGGACCTGGTGGGACAAGCTACCCCCGGCGGATGTCCTGGAGAAATGACAGCAAATGCCTCTCCTTTAATGTCTTTTATCTGGGTAGGGAGAAGAGAGAAATAGATGCATAAAAATTTACATTAGAAGTAGAGAGTGAGGAAACTCCTACTGGGGCCACAACAAGGTCCTCACTTTGATGTGTGCCAGTTAAGGTTAATTACAGGGAAACAAAGTTCCACACACTGGATGCAGTGGCTATAAATGTTGAATGTAATACAGCTGCACATCTTCATGCAGCCTGTCAGTTCATCCCAATGACAATAAAATAATGCAGATACTGTGGAGGGGATTACAGATATGGAGATCAGCAGAGGCACCCAGGTACTTGCTCACCACTCACTACTCTCTGTCAAAGGGTTAGATTTACCAGTAGGTTATGTGACATGGCCAAGCTAAGAACACCAGAAGTGGAAGGACTCTCATTCCAGTGCACTTTTCACTACAGCAATCTGCAGGCAAATGTCTGCTTCAATAATCTAGAATCTACAGATTTTGTCCTTAACCAGTTGTTGTTAAATTGGACAAAACACATTAATGGGAATAAAAGTGAAAGAAAACTTTCACCCATGTTTCTACCATCTTAGTAAAAACAATAAACTTCCCTTTTCCACATTAGCTAAAAGTTATTATCTATAAGCAAGAATGAACTGTATATATCCCTAATCCAAAGTATGTAAAACCATACACTACGGTCTATATTATTTTGTATGCATTTTTTTGCTTATTTCTTAAGGATCATATTTAATGAATGCTTCATTTCTTAAGTAACCTCAGTTAGAAAGGTTAGAATGGCTATTATCAAATAGACAAAATAATAATAATAATAACAAATGCTGGCAAGGATGTGGTGAAAAGGCAACCCTTATATGCTGTTGGCAGGACTGTAAATTAGTGAATCATTTTGGAAAGCAGTGTGTATGTTGCTTAAAAAAACTAAAAATAGAACTGTCATATGATCCAGCAATCTCACTTCTGGTATATATCCACGAGAATTGAAATAAGCATGTTGAAGAGATCCGCAGTCCAGTTCATTGCAACGTTATCCACAGTAGCCAAGATACAGAGTCAACCTGTGTCCATCAGTGGATGAATGGATAAAGAAAATGTGGTAAATATACACAATGGAATACTATTCAGACACAAAACAGAATGAAATTTTGTCATTTGCTGCAACGTGAATGAACCTGGAGTACATACTGTTAGTTTCTTAACCATTCCCTCCTGTTGAACATTTAGATGATTTGCAATCATTTGTAAAGGTTGTTGCCAACTCAGTGGATACAAATAGAAACAGCCTTAGGGTTCAAATATATTCTAAGAACAAAAGAAACAGCGTTGTCCAGAATTCAAAAGGCAAATATTGCCTTTAGACTCGAAGAATGGCTCTATCTGATTAATCCATTCGTAGGAGATAAAGTATAGTAGCATCATACAATATAAACATAGCCAGTTCATCAGAGTGCAATATCTGTTTATGGATTGCTAAAGTATGTAATTCAACATTTTAGAAGTTTAAAATTTAGGAAAAAGAAAACCTTTAAAAGTCATAATTGACTCCTCACAATGAAGGAAAATAAAAATACTTGATTTTTACCATCCTTTCCCCCAATCTGCATTATGACATGGTTTTTCTTAGGTTCTGGGAATTAAGTATTGATTTTTAAAGGCATATTTAGACAATTTTGCTAAGGAAAGTAATGTGTGTAAATAATTTCCTGTGACTTTTCCTTTAAAGACATCAGCACTTAAAGCCTCTAACAGAATATGTTACAATGCTTAAATCAATATTCATCGGTAAATTATATTTAAATACAAAAAGTATAGTAGTTGAAGACCAAGATGCTAATGAATAGAAACAGCTAATGTCTGATTTTCTACCAACTCATTGTAGAATTCTAAAGAAGAGGTATAACCATCAGATTAGCAATTTTTATATAAAGCTTATTTCTTCAATGATTTTTTTCAAATTCTATATTGTCTTTAAGGACAGTCTTAGAAAATCCTGCATGTAGCATGTTGCATGGAATGAACAAGAGTTTTTCCTTTTATTTCCCTTGATACAGTTGTAGATCTTAATGTACTGCAGAGTAGGTAGAAACAGTAACAGAAGAAACCTTGATATGGGTTGAATCTTTTTAAAACATAGACTTTATTTCTTAGCACAGCTTTAGATTTACAGAGAAACTGAGAATACGGTACAAAGAGTTCACATATACTCCACACCTTCTTTCCCCTGTTATTATTTACATTAGTATGGTCCACTGTTAAAATGAATAAATCAGTATTAATAAATTATTATAAAGTAAAGTAAATCTTTATTCAGAGTCCTTGGTTTTTACCTAATGCCATTTTGTTGCTGTTGTTACAGGATCGTATTCGGAACAGCACATTACACTTTTCTCATTAAGTCTTCTTAGGCTTCTCTTGACTATGACAGTTTTTCAGGTTTTCCTTGTTTTTCATGACTTTAATGGTTTTGATCACTATTCATCAGCTATTTTGTAGAATGCTACTCTATTGGAATTTGTCTGATGTTTTCTCATTATTAGAGTAGGGTTCTAGGCTTTGGGGAGGAAGACCATAGGTAACATAACCTTTGCATCACCTTTTATCAAGTGTGACTACTCTCAGCATAACCTACCACTGCTGATGCTAACCTGGATCTCCTGGCTCTTCTGCTGAGGTGATTTGCCTATTCTCCCTACCTATTTATTTAATCATTTATCTTTATCAGTATGCACTCATGGGAGCATTTCTTCACTTTCCAACACTATAAGATCCTTCAGAATCATCTTATGTATCTTTTTTCCCATTCCTAGAATAATACATTTTTCTGAGGAGTGCTAGGTGCCAGGAGTGCTCAGTGTTACTGGGGTGTCATTGTTCCTAAGCCCTCTCAGCAGACAGACGGAGGAAATACATGTGTGTGTATACTAACCATTGAATTTCTGTTAAATAAAAACACACAGGCACAATTCTGACATAAAAATCTGCATTATCACACTCCTCTTAAAACATTACTGAGTAGAAATTTTTAGACAGTTGATAGGCTATTGTATGGTTGTTTTATTCTGTATTTTTGCTTTACCTAGCCAGGATACCAGTAAACTAGTAACTAATCAAAAGACATGGCATGTGCTAACCTTTCAAATTTAACTGCTCTATTTGATGAATGTGCCAAATAACGTTTTAAATAGTTAAAAGAAAGGCTTTTAAAGCTGTGGATATTGTTTCTATGAGATTAATTTGTGGCCAGTAGGAGTTTATTTATTATTTAGTCAGTATCATTGCTTGTTAATTTCAATTTGTGACTAATCTTACCTTAGATTTCATTTTGTACTTTTAAAAATCCCTAAATTTTTAATACAAAAAAAGTAAAATATTTTCCAAGTAACCTGAAAAAATTATTCTAAAGAGTTTAATTTTTTCAGTAGTTTATAAATAACAGGTTATAAATTAAATATTTTACTTCTTTCCTATTTAAAAATTTTCCTCTCCAGGATTAACTATTTTTCTAATTGCTTTATTATTTTAAACAATTTAATTATTTTAAATAAATTAATTGGAAAATTGTGATAGTGCTGGCATAATAAGTAGGGAGTTTCCAATTTGATACAACAATTGATCTCAGTAGCAAATCAAGATAAGATATTAATGCAATTCATTATTTGGAATACATTCCTTTTAATTTGAATGTTTTTGTTTCACCATGAAAATTAATCACTTGAAAAATCAGATAAACATTTTAAAATAAAGAATAGGTTATATTTTAAATATAGATAGACCTTTAATTTATCACAAATTGCATTCCTAGAAAAGATATTATAAGTCTAATATGAATTTTCAATTTAAAACAATGTTAAAAAGCAAGTCTAGTGGGGAAAAAGGAGAAAAAGAAACGGAAAATGCCCCCAGATCACATTTTAAATGAATAAAATGGTAAACTAATCTTTCAAATAGATTATGTGGTTTTAAGAATATATTCTAAATAAAAAATAGCAATAAGTATTAAACATCTAAGTATACTTTTTTTAAAGAAAAATTATTTATTAAGCATGCAAAATATCTGGCACCATGCTAAGTGTTAATTTTTTTTTTAATTTTAAGTTCCAAGGTATATGGGCAGTATGTGCAGGTTGTTATATAGGTGATCGTGTGCCATGGTAATCTTAAACCTTTAAGAAAAAGTTCTGAAATCAGGAATGGCAGACTCTGATTTAGACTGAAGCAGCTGCAGGAATATGTAAGGCCATGTGACTTTGGATATGTGTGCTGAAATTTCAGTCGTTTTACTGGCTGATGTTTCCTCAGGTGTGTTGTTCTAGGGAGCATGAGTTGAGTGGGACATTAATAGCTATGATTCAAATAAGGGTCTTCCAAATATTAAAATGTGAATGACACTGGGTTAAACAAACAAACAAAAAAAAGAGTGTTTGTTTTGCTGCAGAATTTCAAAGAGCCTTTACTAATGATCAAGGTGCCTCATGAATCTCCAATTAAGAACATTTCCGCATGCTTACTTGTTCAAATAGGTGATTCTGAGCAGAAAACTCTTACCCTGTCCATTACAGAGAGAGAGAGAGAGGAGGAGGAGAGAGAGAGAGAGAGTTATCTTCCTCAAGATTGAAGATATGCCATGCATTTTACATATGATATATTTCATCCTTATGATACACCACAAATTTGGTATTATTTTCTCTTCTAGAGATAACAAAATTGAGGGTAAAAAATTAAATCATCTTCTCAGTGTGAGTCAGTTGGAAAAAGGCAGCTGGAAATATGAATCCCCTTCTCCCTGGAGTCCTCCATTACTCTTTCTTCTAGTCTAAATAGCTTTGGGAAAATTCTAGAATATAAGTGGTATTTCTTATGTTATATGGATAATTATTAGTGAAACAACAAAAGAGGATTGAGAGATTACCACCACCACTATCTCCATCAATCCTTCCTCTAAACCCAGCCCAGTTAAGTGTACACTCTAACAACAAACAGTGTGTGCTGGGCATAGGTAGGTAGTAAGGCTTCCTCTCCAACTTGATTGCATTCTTTGAACCCTTTCAAAGGAGAAATTCTGGAGAGTCCACTGATACTATATCGGTTTTTCTCTTTGCTAATTGTCTCACATATAAATCACACTCATTTTTAAGTAATTTAGTTACCCTGAGTAACCAAGAGCAAGCGTTTATTTCTTATATTTGATTTCCACTTAGTATACACAGTGAAAGCGGAAAGATCTGCTCCTTTACAGAAACATGTTAACATTTGTCAGGCACTCCCTTTTATGTAACACTATCAGATACTTTCTCTCTAGATTTTTCCAGTGCCCATTGGAGCTTTCAAGTTCATGTTAGAACCAATATAGCATATACTAAAGTGAAATCCAATATAAGAGAAAAGAACTCTTGCTCTTATTCAAGATAACGAAATTACTTAAATTAATGAAGTAAGTGTTATTCATTGTTTGAATACACAGTTACACTGTGCATACTTAAGCATACATAAGTCCGTACACAGCATGGCATAATTTAATGCAAGGAGCTCAAAACCTGAGACCAGAATAGCTAGTTTCAATTTCTGGTATTTCTACCAGTAACAACTGAACTTATGCAAAGTCACGATCTCAATGAAAACCAGAGATCACACACCTTACAAGAAAAGTAGCCACAGTTGAGGTCTGCGGAATGTTAACATTAGGCCTGTAAAATCAATATTAAATAAAAAGATGAATGACACAGCTAAAATTGTTAAGGGAAAAGGTCTGCTCATTTGCAGAAACACGTTAACATTAGTCAGGCACTTCCTTTTTATCACACTATCAGATACCTTCTCTTTAGATTTTTCTGGTGCCCATTGGAGTTTCCAAGTTCATGTTAGGACCAACATGATTTTGAAGACACAGGTGCTTCTCTCAGAGTGACTCTACCTCCAGCCAAAGAGGTCTTCCTAAACACAGGCAACTCTCCTTTGAGTTTCTGTTCCAGGTTTGGCAGCATGAACCCAGTCTCTGCACTCTATGCATTTGGAAGCCAGAATCTATTCCAAGTTGATTATGCAATTGATATAATAAATCAGTGGCAGAACATTAACGGAAAACTCTTCAAGAATAATATTTGAAAAAAATTTTGAAGTGTCCACATTGAAAATCTGATGAAAAACTTCCACAGTATAGATTGCCATTGCCAGAATGCAAACCTCAAGGGGCAGAAGATGTCCATTTTATTCACTGTTGTACATCCTGCAATTTTATGTGAGTCTGGATCATGGTGGGATGTAGGAACTCAAATAATATTTGTTGAATAAAAGTGAATATTAAAATGATGAAAAAATTAAGTGCCTAAAAATAAAGTCATGGGTCTGTGCACACTTAAGCAAAAATATGAACAAATGAAAACATTACTTGGAACTTTGGGGATACTTAGGTTAAAATATCCAAATGTGATGCTACAGCCAAGGTAATGATTGACATAAAATAAATCTGGACCACTCCTAAAGAAATAAAAGCATATGAACAATGATACTGTCCCTATAACTTTCCACACTAATCATATAAATCTCCACAATATTACTATTTATGTGCTTTACTTAACTACATAATAGTAACATATTTATTTGGTGTTTTTTTGGCAAATTAGAGAAATTAGTGTATTTCATTTTCCCTTGTGAAATAGGAAAGGCTGATATCATTACTTCTAGTTCACAGATGAAGAGATTTAGGTTCAAGGATATTAAAGGTCTTATAAAGAGACACCAAATCAACTCTTAAGTCTCTGTTTAGGAAGAAAATGTAAAGAATTAAAAAAATAGAAGTAAAAACAAAATACAACAGTAATAATACAACAAATATATCCAGATATTACTCAAAGTCCTTTCATGTTGAGCTCTTACCAATGACATTGTGAGGTTTGCAGTGGTTTTAATTCAATTTCTCAGATGTAACAGCAATGGCCTGGTAAGACTAAATAACCTTCACTCACTCATCTATGTATCTAGTAAATTGTGGAGGTGGGACTCAAACCTATGCTTTCTGACCCGAAAACATACCTCAGAAAACTTGACTGCCCACTGCTCAATTCTTAATCCTGTTTTTACCATGACTTCTATAACTGTGTGTTGAGATGATGTACAAAAATATACTATCTAACTGTATCTTTCTATATTCATTATTATAAATATTACACATCTGCCGTAGAAATTGCATATGCACTTGGATTTTTTTTTTCATTAATGGTGGTGGGTGGGACACATCTACCAAGGTTACTTAGATTCTGTTCTAACTGTTAGCTTTAAGTCAGCTGCCCAATTAAGGAGGATATTTGTGATTGTGAACCTCATAGACCAACTAATTGCGTGTGTCAGTTAACTGGTTGTCGATATACACTAGTGTAGACAGAAAGGCAGGAATGACCCCAGCAGCTTCTCACAATTCCCAGCAGCCAGCGATATTACTCTTCTATGCAAGATGCTGGGAAACTTCTTGAGTGCAGTAGTAATGTTAAGGGCACCACTATCCTACCCACCTCCTTCGTCTCTTAACTGTTGCATAAGATTATAAACTTTCCAACAGACATTCACAATTATGCTCAAATCATGTGTATATGTGAACTCGGTGCCCTCTCAAATATTTAGTATGCGTAAATTTCATCTTAGCTTTTATCCTTTTCTCCAAAGCTGAAGCTTAAGCAAACACTTTGACAAGAAAAGTAGACCAGTAATTAATTCATTCAAGCATTTGAGTGTCCTCTCTCTATGAGGACACAGTACTAAGTGCCTAGTGATTTTGCTATACTTCAAATATTTTAAGTTGCTAAAAAATCATGCAAGTTAATAATCCAAAGTCCCTTTTCTTTGGTTGGTTGGTTGTTTAGTTGATCTGTCGGTTGCTTGGATGGTATTGGTGGTTTGTTGGAAAGAAGGATGGGTCGGGACATAATAAAGAATACAACTCTTTCTTTTTCCTTACATACACTCATGCACACACATAAACTTTGGCTTAGTCTCCAACCCCTTTAATGTTAATTTTTTGCATTCGATTTTGCCCTTGACAGACACAAGGAACTCACTGTAGGGAAACAGGTTTCCTCTGAGCTAACGCTGGTTTCCACAGTGCTAAATTGCTCATTTAAAAGCATGCATTGGACCTTAGGTGCATACAGGGCAACTGTGCTCATGCCAGCCACAGGTCACTCAAAGCCAGAAGGAGTAAGACATTTGTACTGCACATAAACAACACCAGGCCATGCCATGCCATTTTATTTTATGCATTTTGGTTTCCATTTAGAAAAAAGAAAATATCATTATCTTGTAGTACATATTTTTATAGTCAGTGAATCGTGTTGGTTGTTTTCACTTTGAAAACTACTTTTACATGGATGATTGTGACTGCTTGGAGCTTAGATAAATACTCAGGTCCGTGAACAAATATGTCTGAAAGCATCCTTTTCCCTTCTCCTCCTTGAGTTTCTTTAGATGGGGGGGGGGGGGATATAGGAAGGAAAATGCTACCTTATGCTATACAGGGAGGAGGGACATTGGCTAGCCCAGTCATTTCTAGCATTCCAAGATTTGTCTCTTTCAAAATGTAAAACACACAAGCAAAACACCAATTAAGTTAACAAGTATTAGAAATTATAACATGCACTCATTACTTAGTTTGTATTGTTCAGAATACATATATATATTTATATATATTTATCAGGGTGAATAGAGTTGATTGCATTCCCCAAAACCCAGTATGTTAAACCTAGAACTTATCTCATATAAAGGATATTTTAGTTATGTATAGTAGTAAATTTTTTTAAAAATAAATACTTTGAAACTATTTTAGTAAAGACCCTAAACTATCCAATATCATGCACACTAAAATTACCCATAGCCTAGAAAAAACATGTCTGAAGTAAAAGTTAGTATTTGGGATCTGCAGTTCAAAATAGTAGTGCATTTCTATTTTTCTTTTAATGGGCATGTTCAGTGATCAAAAAATAAAACACACTATGTTCTGAATTTTTGTAAAGGGGCTAACTAATGGCAGGTCAGAGCTAGTACAGTAATTGAAAAATTTCCACTGCTCAGGAAGCGTCACTATGCCAGTGCCTTGCACTGCTCCTGGCATGTTCTGTTAGTTCCTGGAAAGGGTGTGAGTTAGACGTCCTCAGAGATCAGGGTTTCACTCTCGCAGCTGAAAGTGGAAGATGGCAGAAGCTAAGAGACCCATGTGATGTCAGGACTTCACCTGTGGCTCCCTCAGTGACTGTGTCTCTAGGAGCCCGATGGGTTGGGAATGGAGGAGGGCAAATGAGATTAAGAGAACAATAAGCGGGTTTAGTTTGAAAGGTGAACAGCTGTGTCAACCCTCAAAGATCAGGAATTGTCCTACGGAGCCACAGACCAAATCTTGGTGGTGGGTGGTGTACATTCATGACCGTGAGTCCATGCCCCTTCCACTGTCCTTGCCTTTTGCAATCTTTGGGCTGTCCACATTCGGCCTTCCAGTGTTTTTTTTTTTTTTTTTTAATCCATTTGAGATCAGAGCCCTGAATCTCCCAGGAAGTTATCTGGATTGGGAACTGAATCTCGCTCAGTGGTGGGCAGGCGGGCGGATTAGGGAGCAAGTGGGAAGAAACTCAAGTGTCTGCTGATGTTGCTAACTGACCGTCCTCACTCCTCAAACCTTCAGCGAGAAGTCATAGCCCCAATCTAGTGGAACCCGTCAGACTTGGCAGACCCCATGTGGAAGAATCCAACTTAGGCATAAAAACTTGGAGGCTCCAGGGTAACAGGCTCTAGGACATTCCCACGTCCCTAGTGGTCCCTGCAGTCTACTCTTGAGATTCGTGCATACTTGGCAGTGCCCAGAGCCCTGGTTGCCAGGCACCGGGGCTGCGGATCTGGACTGCCGGACGCCCACCCAGGCGGTTGGGAGAGCTCATTTCTGCGCCCAACTCGAGTGGCTGCAGCGGCTCGCGATCCCTTACCCAGAGTAGGGGTGCCGGTCCCTGTGAGCCTGGATCCCCGCACTATCGCCCGCGTTCCTGGACCCCAGATTGAAAAACCCGCCAACTGTACCTCCCAGGGAAGCTCGGCACCCTTCAGGAGGAAAGCAGTGACTCGGCTCCCGGTTTTTTGTGTAGCCTCCCGTGCGCAGTGACCTCCACTGTCCCCAGCTCCTTCCCCTGCGCCGGCGCGCGTTGCCTCGCCTGGGACCCACTACACCCGCCTTGGCGCGGGGAGCTACCAAGTCTCCCGAGCAGGCAGCCTGGGGCTCACTCACCGATCCTGAGTACTTGTGGGGCGGTCTGAGGGAGGACATAGCAGAGGAAATAGAGGAGTGCCCAGCTGGTGTCCCTGGTCCAGAGCCTGGTCTGAGCGAGGAGTGTGCCGAGCTCCATCTTCTTCGCTTCTTAATTCATGCCGAGATACAGCCGCTGCCGCACGCCCGAGAGATGCACCCAACTTGGGCCGGGTCCCCCGCTTCATCCTCTCTGGATTCTCCGGTTCCAGCCACGCGGCGCGCTCCCCCACGGAACAAGCTCGAGGGAACCCGCGTGGCAACCCGGAGCTGGCTGGCAAGGCTGAGCTCGCTGGGGCTCCTCGTTGCTGTCGCTAGCCCATCACCGCTCCTCCTCCTCCTCCTCCATGGGCCGCAGACAGCGGAGGATCAGCGCGCTCCGGCTCCCGGAGCCCAGAGACCAGCTGAGGAAAGTTGCTGCCCCGATCTGCGGGAACGTCTCCCTCATTCGTCCTCTGGTCAGATGCAAAAGTGGGGGGGTAGGTGCAGACAGGAGGGGAAAGGGGGAAAGAAGACTAACGAAGAAGGAGCGAGGGTACTGGGTGAGTTGGTGCAGGATCTCTGAGCAACCCTGATGAGCTTCAGCAGGTTAACTGGGAGCGGAGCCACGTTCTTGATTTCCTCAATCCTTGCTTTCCTCCTCCCCTCGCTGGCCCCACCCTTTATTTACTGCCCGCCCCAACCCCACTGATCAAGATAGACGCGCGCGCGCGCACAGACACACACACACACGCACACATACACGCTCTTTTTCTCTCCCTCAACTTTGCATTCTGCTGCTGGGAAGTCGATCGAGTGTTGCATTCTCTAGAAAGATCAAATCTAAACTATTGGTTCGAGCAGAGACAGCCTCTGCTGTCGGCTGTGAGTGTCAGGGAAGCCTCCTTGGTAAGGTCCCTGCGCACCTGTTAGGGGGGTCTTAGCCAGCCAGCTATGACTCGTCCCATCATTTAATGGAAAATCGCTTCCAATATTTGGAAAATTTCGGGGCTCCTGTTTTAGTTCTGACAAGGATGAAGACAAACAGGAGAAGGAAGAGAAAAAGGAGAAAGCTTCAGTACTCCAAGATTATAGTGGCTTCATTCCTTTTGGACCCGAGATAATCTCTTGCAAATTGCTTCCATTTACTCTTGCCACTGAGATAGAAACAGCCTCCAGCGCCGCTGCTTTCCTTCATTTCTGTTAACTGTCAGGTTTGAACACTGAAAGATAGGCTATTTTAGCAATGTAGGTTTGGAGACTGTTTCTCTGTAGAATGATAAGGACACTTCCCTAGGGAAATTAGCATTTGATTATGCTGGCTTAATTTCCTTTGAGTTTTGTGGGGAATGTTCTACATAAATGTTTGCCAGTTCTGTATTAACATCTCTCTTTTGTTTAACTGAGCATAGGTTTTGAAGAACTGACGTAATCCGTATGAAAAATATGTCTACAGTTGTTAAATGAGCCTAGAGTGGGAAACAACTACAAAAGGAATCTAATATATCTTAAAGCGCATTCGCACATTCATTCATTCAACAAATACTTACTGAGTATCTTGCATGTGGTGTCAGACACTATACTTTTCACTGAAGACCCTATAGTGGGGAAAATGCACCATTTATTCTCCAAGGAAGGTTAAAATTCCACTGTGGGAAGCTAATCAGCTCATATTTCAAGTAGTAGGCTTGATTCTGGACACTTTGGGATGAGTTAACAAAACAGAACATATAAGCAGATAAAGGAGGGTCTGATATGGATTTGGAATGCATTTTTGCGTGGAAAGATTGAGGAAACCAAAAAATTAGGAGCACATGCTGGTTATCTTTAGGCATTTGAAGAGCTCTTGTATTAAAAGAAAATAGCCTTATTCGGTGTTAGTTATGAGAGAAGAAATAAGAAACATAAGATTGTCAGAGAGAAATTGTAGAAGAATAAATTTTATCTCATTCGGGGAGCATTTTTTAAGACCAGAAATAAGAAGCAGCAGCAAGGCTGGGTGTGTTGGCTTACACTGGAGCACTTTGGTGAGGCTGAGGAGGGGAAGATGACTTAAAGTCAGAAGTTCAAGACCAGCCTGGGAAACATAGTGAGACCCTTCCTGTGCAAATACAAATTAAGAAAAACAGTAGTAGCATGGCCTGCTTCAGAAGAGACAAATTTTTCATTTATTTATGCATATTTTTTGAGAGCCCACATTGTGTGAGATATTGTGCAAATCTCTGCAGACACAGAAGGTTACGATTGCTACCATTGTGGAACTTAGGCTTTAAAGAAGTATGACAAGCTTTACAGAATGGTGCTATGGAAGTAAAGAATAAAAGGAGTGTAACCTCATTTTAGAGTTTGGAAAGGGCTTTTTGAGGAGGTGATGTTTCAAAACTCAAAGAATGGGTGGTTTACAAGGGATTAGTAAGTATTTCTTAAAGTGAGAATGAATGTAAAAGCTGTTAGAGGGTTTATTTTTAAACCTAAAGGTCTGTGGTAAGCATTTTTAGTCATCTATTTTCTCTGGGTACATCCAAGACCAATACATAGTAGATATTACATGGCTGAAGTTTGGAGACCCAAGGTCTAGAATTAAGTCAGCTTTTGAGCAAACTGGTTTTAAATTCTGGTTTTACCAATTCTAGAATTTTAGCTTCGCTTAAATTTCTTTATCTGTCTGTAGTCCATTGCTGGTGCTTACACATATCTAGTTTTTCCCTTCTCTGGCTCACGAAAACTGTCCCTTTTCAATTAGTTGCAATCTACCTTTTCAATTAGTTGGAATCTACCTTTTCAATTAGTTGGAAGCATGTGACCATTTTTGGCCAATAAAATATGAGTGGAAGTGCACTATGGCCAGGAGAAAAGGAAGACAGTAAAAAGATCCTGCATGGCCGTCCAGTACTCTCTTTCCCTGCCAGAGTAACTCTGAAAGCCACAAGTTCTAGAGGTTAAGATGAAAGCAGCCTCAATTCCTGAGTAATTTTTTGTAAGGGAGTTGCTCTGAATGTTTTTAGAACAGTGACACACTGGTAACAAATCGTCCCAGCTCAATGTTATGTTTTAATCCACAACAATTTTGAGATGTTTGTTACTGCAGCATAAGCTACTCTACACTAACTAATAAACTCTCTATGACTTGATATCTTCATCTGTATAACGAGAATAATAACAATACAGGATCATTGGAGGATTATATGAGCTATTGCATATGAAGTATTTCCCAAGGTCCTTGTTACTCAGTATATATTAGTTTATTTGTGGTCATTATTTTTCTGGTTAAAGGAATCCATGCATACATTTCTAGTAATAATCTGTCTCAGATTGCAGAGACTGAAATATTTTGTTTTTTGGGCAAGACATCAACAATATGGGTCTAATTAATTTTATGGTAATCATAATTGGTCTGATATTATTTCAAGAGTTTTGCTACTTTTTACTTGTATTACTTCTGGTTTATAAGGAAACAGTTCATTTTGATAATTAGAGATATTAGAGAGATTTCCTAAAGCAAGTTTTTTGAAAACTAAATGGCACATTGCAGTTACATTTCTGTATCATCTGTAAAATTCTGTAAAGCTTAAAACTGAAATTTATTTCCTTGTTAAAATGCTTCTCTCCACTGCTCATGTACACAGGCTCATGGTGTTGAGTTACTCATGAGTGATCAGCAGCTGCTGTTAATTTGTTTTGTGCTTTGTAGAAGGACTGTATTTGTACATATATTCATCCAGTTATTTTTTGCCCAAAATGACTCTGGTAATCACTCTTGATTCACAGTTTCTCATAGTGCCCTCTTAAGAATAAACATGTCTAATTGAATGCATGCTGTCTTTTCCCATTCCCCAAATCTTAAGCTGAAATTTGATACACCGTAGTTAATAATAAAACAGTACAATGGCAGGCAGCATTGTGCTTCCTATGAGAGCTTGTGGCATTACTTAGATACTAATCCATTTTAAATTACTTAATTTTTAGAAGATAACTTGATACAAATAAAAATAGCTTAGAGTAACCTGAGGAATGCAAATGTTGTGCAATCTTTTCAGAATGTTGTGAGCATACTTGAGTATACTTAAAATATTACTCAGGGCACCAAAACCAAAAAGCTCAAGTGGCTTTTAGAGCCTGCTGGGACTTTGTGGCTGATTTAGGGTCAAAATCCTGAGTTCTTGTCTACTTCTTTATGCTTTTTTCACTAGGTGATATCACAGATTTCTATGATATTAAATACTACCTTTAAGCCAAAGATTCTCAAATGTTGTCTTTTGCTCAGACCTCCAGATTCATGCAGCCAATTTTAATTATCATTTCTAAGTGAGTCAACATCTCAAATCTTTGATTTGTGCCATGTCATTGCCTCACACTGAATCCTCTCCCAAATTTTCTCATTTCAATATGAATACCGCCTTCCAGCCAGCCATTAAAACTGGAAAATCAGGATGTCACCTTTCATTTTTTTTCTTACTTCTCCACCTACTCCCATATCAGTTCATTTTTATAGACTAATGGCTTTATCTCCAGAGCATGTCTTTAGTCGACTTCTCTACATTCCTCTGATATCATACTAGCCTGGGGTTTCTCAGCCTCAAAACTTTTGATATCTAGAGTTAGAACATTATTTTTTTATGGGGGCTGTTGTCCTGTTCATTGTAGGACTTTTAGCAACTTCCCAGGACTCTCTCCACTAGATGTCAGCAGTATCTTCATCCCAAGGTGTGACAACCAAAAATGTCTGCAGACATTGTCAAATAAATGCCCTCTAATATACAAAATGACCCCGGATTGAAAGCCAGGGCACTAGCCTAAATCACCATGATCTTCCATCTGGTCTATTGTAATAGACCCTTAATTGTCTGTCTTGTCTCATTTGCCTCTTTGTATCCATTCTGTCTGTTTGATCTAAATTAGCTCCTCCCATTAGCTCTCTTCACAATACCCTTCTTAGATCCCTCCTGGTCATTATTAACTCTACTTGTTTTATTTATTTTATTACAGATTCTCTGATAGTAGACTCTTTGCTCTGTTTGCCTGAAACCTTAATGTGTAGCACTGTGCCTAGTGCTTAGAGGGAGCTTGACTACTACTCATTGAATGAATAAATGAGTGAATGATGCTCTCTCATAGATGTACAACCTATAAATTATAGCAGCAGATTCGTAAGATTGAGCTGAATGAGGAGCCTAATTTCTCTTTTAATTTCATTCAAAGTACCTACATTAATCAGCTTACTGTTTAGTGTTATCGTGAGTTCATGTCTAGGAAAACCAGAGTATAACTTTACATGTGCTTCTTCAGATTTCAGCAAAATGCTATGTGAAGTAGGGGTTTCTTTTAAATTTTCGTTTTCAGCAAGGTGGTTATCATTACACATACCTTAACAATTTCCCTGTAATTTCTGTACTAACACTGGTCTATTTGCCAAAGCACTGTGGAAAGCAGCTGTAGTGAAATCTTTGCAAGAAAAAAACTATCTCATTTATTTATCCCTTCACATCCTATTGTAATAACCTGAGACTCTAAAGAAATTCAGTCACATGGAAGTTCTGAACCTAGTTGGTATTTAGTTAATTTCATATATATGTTGGGCTCATCTCATGCTAAAGAAGAAAAGATCCAGGCTGAGTACTCAGGGTATCAGGAGCCAGCCCTGGGCCGACCACTGACTACAGCTCACTGCTCTTGGACAAGCCACATCACCTCCTTAAACCTCAGCTGCCTCAACCCTAGCGTGAAGTGGTTAGACTCATATTCTCCATTTCCCATTCCAGACCTAAGGATCAATATAAATTATAGGAATTTTATAAAAGGACAGCTCATATTTTCGCTCTCCGTTGTGTATAAATAGAATGAAGTTTTCCTTAAGATAATGAGCATTTATTTTTGTTTATTTTATATGCCAGACACTGTTCTTCATATTTTTACATGTGTAACTTATCTAATACAGCAACCTTAAGAGGTAAGTACTACTCTTATGCACTTATTACAGCTAAAGAAGCTGAGGTACAGAGAGGTGAAGCAGATGTCAGAGATGATCCAGCTAAGTGACAGAATTTGACCTGGGTCACTATGGTTCTAAATCTCCTGCTTTTTAAAAAACGAATTAAGTTGTAATTCATATAACATGCAATTAACCTTTTGAAACAAACAATTTAATTGCACTTAGTACATTTATAATGTAGCAAAACTACTAACTTCAATTAATTGGCTGGAATAAAGTCATGAGTGACACAGGAGCAGCAAAGGTGAAATCAGAGAGGCAGCAGGTACATGCATCTGCTAAGGACTTGTGGGCTGGTGAGAGGACTGACTTTTCTTCTGAATGAAAGGGGAGTCACTGAAGGTTTTGAATAGCGAAGTGACAGTATGAGGCTTATGTTTTGCTTTGTTATGGTTTGTTTCAGGAACTATATTAGTTATCAGAGGCCCAGTGAATAGGTATTGTTCTTGCCCTCATGGGGCCTATGGTCCTATAAATAGGCTGTTCCCATGGCTCATGCCTGTAGTTCCAGCACTTTGGAAGGCCAAGGCTGGCAGATCAAGAGTTCGAGACTAACCTGGCCAACGTGGTGAAACCCCGTCTCTACTAAAAATACAAAAATTACCTGGGCATGGTGGCAAGTGCCTGTAATACCAGTACGCTGGAGGCTGAGGGAGGAGAATCGCTTAGACCCAGGAGGTGAAGGTTGCAGTGAGCCGAGATTGTGCCACTGCACTCCAGAAAAACATATTCTTCTGGACCTAGCTTCCTTCAAATAATAGCTAATGTTTACTGAGCCCCTACTATATACCAGGCACTACTTTTAGTGCCTTACAGTCCCAAGTCCCCATGAACCCTTTGAGATGGTTACTAATATTAGTTGCTCTATTTTACAAAAGAGGACACTGAGGCACATAGATGGAATGTAGCTTCCATGAAGAAAAGCTAATAGATGTGAGAAGAGATTTTCAAAGCGGAAATTGCCTTCTATTAGGTGCTCAGGAAAGACTACCTAGAGGAAGGAGCCTTTACACATTGCCTTGAAGGGCACTTGGGAGTGACTGCAAGGGCGATGAGAAGAACATTCCAGGCAGAGAGAAGGCTGTACTCCAGGAAGCACTTCCCAATCATAGAAAAGGTCTTAAAGCATGTTTGAGGCCAGGCGCGGTGGCTTACTCCTGTAATGCCAGCACTTTGGGAGGCCGAGGCAGGTGGATCACAAGGTCAGGAGATCGAGACCATCGTGGCCAACGTGATGGAACTCCATCACTACTAAAAATACAAAAATTAGCCGGTCATGGTGGTGTATGCTTGCAATCCCAGCTACTCAGGAGGCTGAGGCAGGAGAATCGCTTGAACCAGGGAGTCACAGGTTGCCGTGAGCCGAGATCGCGCCACTGCACTGCAGCCTGGTGACAGAGTAAGATTCCGTCTCAAACAAAAACAAAAACAAAATGAAGCGTATAGCACCAGATGAGATGGGAAAAGTGGGCAGAATCCAGGTCCCTAGGGATCCTTACAGGCCTCCCTGAGGATTTTAGAATTTTTTCTAAAACTGATGTAAAGCTTTGGAGCCCATGCATCTTTTCCACCTGTGCTCATCTGTCACTATTCATCCATCCAGTTAGGTGCTTCACAAGGAGGCTTTCCCCACCACCCTGTCCCACAGTACCAGCTTCTCCTTGCTTTTGCTTCTGGTGTCCCTACCCACTCTATCTTTCCAGCATTCTTCCTTCTCATTTTGCTTCAGGGCCACTGGTCCTCTTCTGGTCCCCGGTCACGCCCAGCTCTTCATCTCAGCCCATTTCCCCAAACTGCTCTCAGCACCTTGAGCACCCTTTTTCTCACAGTTTACCTGGTTAAGGATTATTTCTGCCTGAGCATCTCAATTCTCAGAGAGGCTTTCCTTGGGTCCACAGTGAAAAATATGTCTGCCACAGTGAAAAATATTATGCCTGAGTATCTCAATACTCATAGAGGCTTTCCTTGGGTCCATAGTGAAACATGCTGTACTTTTCCTCTTTACCACTTCTCTCTAAATCTTAACTCTTTATTCATTTGTTTCATGATTCTCTTTCTCCTTAGATTTCAAGAACCAGAGGAGCGGGGTTCATGCATACATACAATGCTGTAGCTCTGTGCACATCCAGACACATTCCTGACTCCTGACACATAGTAGAAACTCAGTTCATATTGGCAGACTGATTAGATTTGCATGCCTGGCATATCAAGAACTCTGTATGATATAACGAAGAAATCTCAGTTCAGGAAGGAAGGTATAAAATGGTATATCTCCTGCATTTAACTAATGTATTCAATGTTTGATTAAAGTTTGCTTTTACATAATGTTTCATTAATCATTATTTTCAGCAATCTTATAACCTCAAATTATTTCAGTTTGGGAATGATTAAATAAGTGCACAGCAACCTTAAAGTTAGAGAGCTAGTAACTGCTTTTAAAAAGCTAAAATTGAAGCTCGGAACCATTACAACATTCTAATTTTTATTCAGCCCACCCTTCCTTATGGAATTTCAATTGAAGTCTCCTGACAACAAAACACATTAAACACCTTCATATTTAAATCATATAAATTAACCAAATTTCTAATTATTGCATCTTGGTTTAATTTCTTTCCTCGTAATCTCATACAGCAAATGTCATCTGTTTTTTAAATTATATTTTATTTATCAAAGCAATACATGCACATAATTTTAAAAGTTAGATAGTACTAAATGAAAACATACCGAAACAGTACTACGTCTCCCTGTTCCTCCAGCTTCTCCTCTCCAACTCTTTTAGCTATTTTGTCTGCCATTTATGCATCTTCTATTTCTGTTTCTCCATGGTATACATAGTGTCTTTTGACTTCATCAGTTTGAAGTATTATCTATTAACACCTTCATCTGATTAAATTGATTTTCCCTTTATCCTTTTTTTTTAAGACAATGTCTCACTCTGTCTCCGAGGCAAGAGTGCAGTGGCACAATCATTGTTCACTGCAGCTTGGACTTCCAGGGCTCAAGTTATGCTCCCACCTCAGCCCCCTGAGTAGCTGGGACTACAAGTACATAACACTACGCCTGGCTAATTTTTACATTCGTGTAGAGATGGGTTATCGCCATGTTGCCCAGACTAGTCTCGAACTCCTGGGATCCAATGATCCTCCCACCTCAGCCTCCCAAAATGCTCAGGCTATAGGCATGAACTACCATGTCCAGCCTCTACTCTTTTAAAATACTACAATTTTAGGTTCAGTCACTGTTTAGGGTTTATATTCTACTCTGCTGATATGACGCACAGTTTAGCAATGTAGTGTGCTGTGATTATATTTCCTACTTCTTACCCTTTGTTTCTCCTGAAGTTAATTTTTGCTTTGCTTTTTCATTGTCTTGATTTTTTTAATCTACCAATAATCTTTTCTATTGCTCTCTATCAAATTTTTACAAATATAATGGCATCACTTCCCCCCCCTTTCCCTGGAGAATGTCTTCATTTTCTTCCTCTCTGAACTGAGCTCTCCTGGCTTCCAATGCAGCTGGCATTTTGGCACTTTTATTCTCTGTCTATCTAGGACATTTCTGTTTTTCTCTTGAGATAAATTATCTGTTTTTCTGGATCTCATATACCCAGAATTAGCCAACCTACAAGTCTGAGGGCAAAATCCCTAAGACTTCTCTTTAAACCAACACAAGCCACTCATAGCCTCAACTCTGCTAGAAGGAGTCACAGAACTCACTGAAAACGATTAGTCTCATAGTTATGGTTTATTACAGGAAAAGGATAAAGATGAAAATCAACCAAAGAAACAGACACATGGGGTGGAGTCTGAAAGTTTCCAAATGTGAAGCTTCCATTGTCCTCTCCCCATGGAGTTAGAAGGTATTGAGGTCAGAGTATCAGCATGTGACAATATGTGTGGAATATTGCCAGTCAGGGAGACTCACATGAGCTTCAGAGATTTCACAGAGGCTTGATTATGTAGGTATGATTTATTGATGGGTTAATTGCCCACTTGTTTAAACTCAGCCACTGTGTCAGTTCATACTGTATAATTCAAAGCACCCACCCTAAATCCCATGACTGACCTTCCTGGGATGTCCAGTCTCCACCCTAAGACTACTTGGTGTGTCTGGCTACAACCCCAAATAAAGACACTCCTGTAAGAGATGATGTAGTCTACCTCCAAAAGCCAAAGGCAAAAGCCACTCCTCTCTGGATAAGGCCAAATTTTTACTACACACTTGTAGTCTTTAGTTTACTCCTCTGTTTTTGGTAAAGCAAGTGTACAAGAAGGTCACTTACATTAAAAAAAAGGAAAAAGAAAAAAGAACAATAGAATATGAGAAGGGCAATAGCCTTCTGTATGGGCATCTCTTACAATAACACAGCTTCAGTAAGGACTGATACTCCTCTACATACAGGTCAGAGCTTTCCTCCTGGAATCTACTTTCATGATTAACTTAGGGATTCTATTTTCCTTTTTCCTATGTTTCATCTCGGGTTTTCTTCTTGTTTCAGCCCTGAATCCTATCTCCGTCTCCTCCCTCTTCTTTTTCTCCTTCTTCTCCCTCTTTTGCTTCTTCTCCTCCTAATATTTTTCTCTATCTATCTCTGTCTTTCTCTTTCTCTCTCTCTCTCTCAGAATGTACTTGAATGACATCCTGAGCAAAGGTGCTTAAAATAGTTCTCTCTCTAAAATTCACTTTATTCAGTTGTTATATGTATTGCATTAATTCCTCTCTTTGTCAACTTATATAACTCTTTGGAACATTTTCTCAACTTTATTGTTCAGTTCTTTTATAATTTTTTTCATTTATGCTGTTGTGTTTTTGAGTTGTTTTTCATCTAATTAAAAAATATTATCTTTGTTTTACGAATGCAACATTATTTTTTTACTCTCTAAGGATATTAATGGGAGACTTTTCCTCCAAATAGTCTCTTGCTTTCAAATTTCCTTTTTTTTTTTTCTGTGTATTTAAGTCTCCAGCTTTCAAGATGAAAACCTTTCTTAAATATCCTTTAACCCTTTGTTGTGTGCTCATGTTTAAACAATGGGGAATGAAATGTGGATTGTAAGATGTGAATGCAATAAGCAGGGCTTAGTAGGTTCTAAGATTTTCTAAAGAGGAACCTGGAGTGACATGAGGAAAACTCCAGTGTCACTATATATGTGTTTGAGAGTATGTTTAAGAGTTTTTTCTTGGGCTGATTATATTTCCAAGAGAAGATTCTCCTGGTGCCCTCTGGGAGTCAAGTGAAAGAAGAGAGCTAGCAAACTTCATCTTAAAGAGACTATGGCCCCAATTTTATGTGAGAGTGATAGGAAGAGGAAATCATCCAGTAGCGTGAATTCAACTGTGTCTTAAAGAGCTCTTTACTAGTTCTCTGTTTGCTGCAGGTCCTGATGTGTTCCAGGCTACTAGCTCTGAGCAATATGAACTTTCTACTCTGAAGATCAGCTTGATTCTTGCCTCTGGGCAGTACAACTTTAAGAATATAGAATTATTCAGTTGGCCAAGAAAGTCTTCTCTGATTATCTTCCTATTCCTTGTACTATAATTGTCATTTTTGTGAGTTTTCTGGGGGAAAATTGTTCAGTAACCCATTTTTATCCAGAAGCACTTATTTTATAACTTTTAACATAAATTGTTATAGCAGAGCCAAGCATGATGGCTTACACCTATAGTCCCAACTACTTGGGAGGCTGAAGTGGGAGGATCATTAGAGGTCAGAAGATTGAGACCAGCCTGGCATCATAGTGAGAATTCTCTAAAAACAATTTTTTTTTTTTTAATTAGCCACATGTGGTGGTGCTGCCTGTACTCCCAGCTATCTGGGAGACTGAGATGAGAAGATCATTAGAGGTTAGGGTTTTGAGACCAGCCTCAGCAGAGACTCCAACTCTAAAAATTTTTATTTTAAAATATAGCCATATGTAGTGGTACATGCCTTAACCAGCAACTCAGGAGGCTGAGGCAGGAGGATTGCTTGAGTCCAGGAGTTTGAGGCTGCAGTGGGCTATGATCATGCCACTGTACTTCAGCCTGGGTGACAGAATGAGACCTTATCTATAAATAAATAAATAAATAAATAAATAAATAAATAAATACATACATTGCTTTAGAAGACACTCTCAATGCCCCATCCATCCCCATCCATATGTTCGCAGTAGTTACCACTGTATGTGAACATGGCCTCCTGAATACAGCTGGGACTTTCTGCCTAATGAATTTTTTCTTCTCTTCCCTCCCTCCTTCCTTCCTCCCTTCCTTCCCTCCTTCTTTCCTCCCTTCCTTCCCTTCCTTCCCTTCCTCCTTCCTTCCTTCCTTCTTCCCTTTCTCCTCCCTCCCTCCTTCCCACCCTCCCCTCCTTCCTTTCTTCCTCCCCTCCTCCCCTTCCTCTCTTTTCTTCCTTCCTTCCTCCCTTCCTCTCTTCTTTTCTTCCTTCCTCCCTTTCTCCCTCTTTCCTCCCTCCTCCCTCCTTTTCTTCCTCCCTCCCTTCCTCCCATCTTTCATCCCATCCTTCCTTCTTTTCTTTTGACTATGGAAATTTGTGTTTATTGCCGGAGAGTCAATGTCACTGAAAGTAACAACTCATTGGGAGAACTCCCAAGATGTGTTCTATACTTTCTCCCAGCTCCCCAGAGGGACCCAGTTCCAGCTGCCTGAGTGATCACTTGCTTGTCAGTGCACCTTTACTGGCTTCCTCTCCTTCCTATCTCATATTCTCATCCTCTACTACTCTTTCCTGGAATTGTCTCTCAAATTAACAACACTGAAATCCTCGTCTGCGTGTCTGCT
Organism: Ateles fusciceps; assembly: GCA_036589455.1. Classification (NCBI taxonomy): domain Eukaryota; kingdom Metazoa; phylum Chordata; class Mammalia; order Primates; family Atelidae; genus Ateles; species Ateles fusciceps. The sequence continues at coordinate 12,519,033 of JAZHEH010000222.1, forward strand.
TCTGAGAAGACCCTAGATATTTCTCAACCTTTTTATACTTTTCACCTACACAGTTCTTTTTTTTAGCTGGCTTGTAATTGTTGGATAATTACAATTGTGGAAGATTGGGTAATTAATCTTATTCTTAATGTCCTGGTTACAGCAATTTAGGTCACAAGAATTGTATTTGATAATCTCTTTCTTTGTGGCAAACTATTTCCTACTTTAGGAAGCTATTGTATCTCCTTCTTTAAGAAGTAATGCATACTATAAGATGTCTCTTGATTAAAGTGGCCTGAGTTTGCCCATGGCCAGTAAATTTTAAAAGCTTCTCCTAATTCGTGTACTAATTGCCCGTGAATAATCTGCAGTATAATAACAAGGTGAGTAGGTGTCCTCAGTCATTAAAAAATAAAAACAAAAACTCACTAAATCTCAAGTGCTTTAAAATGGAAACGTATTACTTCTATGCAGCTCAGACATTTGGGGCATATGAATTGATCTCTAAAAGCTTGCTACATAATGAGGAGAAAACAAGTAAAAGCCCCTTAGGTGGATATTCATCCCAGGGCAAGGTAAACAAATTTCCTCCCACCACAGTAAAATTATTGAGCTGAAAATTCACACGGGAAACCAAACCAGTTTATCAACTGACTATCTTTTTAAATCCTAAAAAAAACAACCTTTTGTAAAATATTATTACAAAGCACCTGTATTCTGTAAAATGACTTGACAATCTTAGAGTAATACTGATTTTTGTCATTGAATAGTTCTACAATAATCAATGAGAACAATTTTTCCCCCTCTCGGGAGTCGACATTATCAATGTTTTAACTCTCTGTTTTTCTTCTATAGCAACCATAATAGGCAATTTAAAACATTGAAGTTGCCTTCTCTCCAGTGGCCAATTCATTGCATTCTTTGTCTCTCTTTTTCACATTCTCAACATCAAACAACTCTTTTTACTGTGTCCTCTACCCAACTTTTAGAGACATTTGGAATCATATGTTGCTATCTGGTGCACACCATGGAAAAGTGAAGAATGTTAAAATGTGGGTTACGGTCTCCTGCAATGCCACAGACAATCCTCCATGACTGTTGTCACACCCAAGACAGCAGGAAAGATGGAAGTCTACCCAGATGTAGGCAAAAGACTACCCGGATACCTGCTCTGGCCCCACCTTTGGTCTTTGAAAGTCACCTTGATAATGTCTCTTACATTTCTGCCTGTGGCTACAGAATCAGAGCAGTTCCTCTTCATAGCCTTATATAGCTATGCCAATATTAAGAATAAAATAACTGAAGCAAGATATAGATCCAGATACACATGGCTTTACCCTTCTGCTCAGCATCCTACCACAAATGATGTAAAATTTGAGAGACAAAATCCGTGCTATATCATCACAAGCCTTAACAAGCATCCAAGACAATTTTTGAAATAGATTACATTTTTGCTACTTGATATGAGAGGAAACTGAGTGACTAAGAGACTTCAATATTTTTGTTGTAAGTCACAAAGCAGATTTACTCTGCTCTCCTCACCAACTGTGCTATGCTGGTTCCCAACTTAGAGTTTTATTTATCAATCTGTGCATTTACCAAATGTTTCTTCCATTCTGAACAAGATATGATGACTGTCCCTTCTGGAGAATTAAGATGATGTATATGTATTTTTAAATGAACCAAAATCTTAAGATCATAAATAGCTTATTTAAATCACATACATAAATTATTTATAGATAAAGGAGGATTAAAAATATCAAGTAATTTAGTTTTTACATTTGTTTAATGTAGTACAACCTTACTTTCCTATTTCTCTCTGTCACACTCCTGAAACCATGTCTTACCTTGTAATTTTAGATATTCCTGTCTCAATCATTTTTTATTTTCAAGTCATACTCGATCTATACATATGGCTTTAGGAAGATGTAGCATGAAAATCTCTAAAAGGAAATTGCTGTTATTTACTTACTGTTTTCCTTCAACGAAAGAAAACAGAGAAAAGGAGAGAGAGAATAAAAAGGAGAAAATCTCCAAATATTCAGTTAAACATACATATTATAGATAACAATGTGTTTAATTTAGGCTACATGACTATAAAACAGAGGTTTCTTATTTAGTAGCAGCAATTTATGCACACAGGAGTTGCCAATGATAAAAATGTCCCAAGTCACAAATACAGTAGATAGTTAGTCATGGGTGGTGTTATTTGGCTCGAAAATAGACTTTCATTTTGCCTTTCTTTCTCTTAACCACATTTGGAATTAGAAGAGTGACAAGAACCAGCAGGAAGGTAGAACAAAAAGCTGATGACATCAGAGAACTGTTCATCAAACAGCTAGCTAAATTCACTGCACTTCTCAACCACAGAAATATTTTCAGGTGATTCTGTTTTTGAAAAAATGTGGGAACCACAGGATCTACAACACTGCCAGGCAAAACTCAACAGCTCTATTAATAGTGACAGAAGTGAAAGCCAATTTGGATAAAATAAGACATTGACTCAAAGTCCTCCAAGAGATTTTTCAAAACAAAGTTTACAAAGCTCCTCTTGCCTTTTGGGAAATCAAATTCCTCATTGCACCTTGACTCTTTTTCTAAATTTCTTTCTGTCTGGAAGAATTTTCCTGCAGAGTTTCTTCTCCATCTGACATCATCAAATGTGATACCTTATTTTTCCCTTTTTTTCTTTTTAACCATAAAGTGACTAAAAAGCTATTTCATGCTCTGCTCCTCCTCTGAGCAGGTGCTTTGCAGCCAACATCCCCAAAAAAGATGCAAGTGACATCAGTGGTGGAGTACCAGTGAAACCTATGTCATGGAGTTTAGTTTCTTAGTCCCTGTAACTTTTCTACTGATATGCCCAAAAGACAGCAGATCAAAATGCTACTTTAGTGTCTATTAGCCCATTCTTTAGGAAGATAAATGTGGCTTGGTTTGTATGGAATTAATATAAACTTTTCTCTATCACTTCCTCTTGTATGTGTATATGATGGTTAAAGCTATCAGCTAGTTCATGTCCAAATGTGATCAGAAAATTAGTAAATTATTTCTACTGCTCTATTTTCAGTATGTACAAAATCGTTCTCCTCTCTGGAGGCAGAGAGCTCATTTAGGGAACCTAATATTTAAATCATGTTTATATGATTTAAGTATTCCCAAGCCAATTTAATATGCCCTTTGATATTTCTAAAACAATAATAAAATAAGGGAATGTGTTTTATTTCATTGGTTGGAAGAGAAGATTGACAGCACAGTTCCAGAGACCAATTGACATGAATTAAAGAAAAGAAACCCAGCCAGGCATGGTGGCTTACACCTGTAATCCCAGCACTTTGGGAATCCAAGGTGGACTAATCACCAGAGGTCAAGGGTTCAAGACCAGCCTGGCCAACAAGGTGAAACTCCATCTTCACTAAAAAATACAAAAATTAGCCAGGCATGGTGGTGCATGCCTATAATTCCAGCTACTCAGGAGGTTGAGCCAGGAGAATTGCTTGAACCCTGGAGGAGGAGGTTGCAGTGAGCTGAGATTGTGCCACTGCACTCCAGCCTAGGTGACAGAGCGAGACTCAAAAATAAATAAATAAATAAATAAGAGAGAAAAAAAGGATAGAAGGAGAAGTGTTTGTCTTATGTCTTTGTATTCTCTCAGACAAATCACTTTTGTTGACCTATTGTGCCTCAATCTTTTCCTCTGTTAAATGAAAGAGCTGAGATCAATGTTCTTTAAGATCCCTCTGTTTGTAACGTTCTATCCATGGTCTTCAGATTCTTCTAACTTGCTGGTTTGCTTATTATCCTTATCAGTTCTTCAGAATCTGGCATGATCAAATTTATGTTTTGATAAGGTCACTGTTGTTGCAATATGCAAAACAGGTTGGAGAGGAAGATGGGGTTGGGGTTACAGAAATAAGAGACTAATGCATGATTTTAGAGTAAAGTGATGGGGATATGATCACATGTCGGAATAGAAGTGAATAGAGACAGAAGAGACACATGGTGTTAAGGTGTCTGGAAGCAGCTTAACTGGTTTGGATCTGGTAAGTGAAGAGAAAAGCGTTGTCAAGGATCATGATCAGGCTCCCGGCTTAGGTCATCTGCGTGTCAGTGTCCTGCACTGGAACACAGCAGGACAGTCAGCTTTAGGGAACAGATAGAATTTGGTTTAGGACTTGGTGAACTGAAATGTATTTGGGACATTGTCATCTGAATGTTTCTGGACACTTGAGGGCTATGACTTTCACTCAGCACCTACGTGTAGCCTATTTCACCACACACATGTCATGGCACCTGGAAAAAAATTCAGATCGATAATAATTTTGAAAATCAGTGTAGATTTTTCTGAAAGTCTCCTTGGAAAGACAGAGGAAAGAAGTTTTATTGCATGTTATATATTAATATGTCTTTAAAATCACCCTTGCATCTCTCGCCCCAAATTTCAGCTCTCTATAACAAGGTTTATTTCCTTTCCTTCTCTTAAAAAAAAAAAAGAGAAACTTTTTTTCTCTAACCACCATCTTCTGAAATGTGAAAACTGTGCAGCTTTCATTCTCTTAGACAGGAAGCTCGGAAGCCACTTTTGGTCTTGGGTTGTTTCATTGCATCCTCTCACACTTATATCTCAATTTTATTATTAAGCACATCTTATTCTTGTTAATTATATGTTAGTCTCCTCTATTCTTTTATTTGATGCTGAGCCTTTCAGGGACATGATTTTGTTGCTTCTTGTCTTTTTGTTTTTTGCTTTTTTAATTGTAGTGCCAGAACTTAGGTCACATATATTAGGTAGGAAATACATGTTTATTGACTGAAAAAATTATCTTTAAAGATTAGCTAATTATTTTTCAAATCACACCTATTTTCATGAAATTTCCCTGGACTTCACAGGTTGAAATAAACTCTTCTATAGGTTCCCTAAATGAATTACTTTTATTTCTGGTCTTTAGCTTACACTTACCATATGCTACATCATATTAAGTTAATTCCATACATATTGTATTCCTATTATGCTAATTAAAGCTTATTAGTCTTTGTATTCCCAATACCCATCCTGTCTACGTCAAGTGCCCAAAAACTATTTTTTTAAATAAAACTGTGAGGGTATCAATGAATGAATGCCTGTTCTCATGTTTAGATTTGTGTTTGTGAACTGCTGATTCTTTGTATATTTTCTTGCTCTATATAAAACACTTCTTTTTCTGATTGTTCATCCTGTGCTAATCCAGTTTAATTTTGCTTGACAGCAGGGACCATTTTTTCTCAGTTTGTATTCATTTATTACATTTCCTGTTTTTGCATTTTACATTTTGCTAATGTTAGTTGCTTAAAATATATTAATTTTTAAGCTTGCAATCACAGTCCAGTGACATATCCAGTCTGTCATCCTCACAATGACATCCTCGGGTTTAAAAAGTGGGCATTCATAAGTAATTGAACAAAATTTGTGATATCCCAGCAACAAAAAGGGGCAAAAACTACTGGAAAGGCTCCTGAAAGTATCTATCCCCATATGATGTTGCACCTTGTGTGAACATGTTTGAAATTTAGTACCTGTTCACAGAGTATTTTTACAACATTAACACTTAGTTGCACTAACCTGTGTTGTGTGTGCGGTTTTTTTGTTTTGTTTTGTTTTCATTAGCAATGTGCATCTAAAAGTTTTCTCCACTGGATTACATGCCTTTAAAAGTACATAAGTCTTCTACACCCTCTGCAAGACATTTTAAGCATTTTATTAATCTTTTAGCAGAGAGTAACTTTACCTACTTTAAAGTGCAAAAAACTTCTGGGAAAGTATGTGGAGATGATTCAAGTGTACCAAAATAGGATTGCTGTATAGAAAATAAGAAATGTCCCTTTAATTAGAATGACAGCAAGAATTTAGAAAGGCAGAATTTAATGTAATTAAAATTGGAAAATCATTGTTTAACAAGAGTCATGTTACACTTCTTGAAAAAACACAACGGCAAATTTTTAATTTCAGATGAATCAATAATTTTATTTTTATGACTCTCCTGAGTCTGTTCTAATTAAAAGAGTGTGGAAGATCAATTAGAGGAAACAGTCTAAACTTTCCTTGTCTCAATTGCAACATTTTGCTTGAGGAGTATGTTCACTATATTAAATGAAAGTTTAAGAAAATTATACTTTAAAAACAAATATGAATGCAGGGAACCAAGAATATCATTTAAGTCCAGGGGTAAAGATATAGCTGTTCCAATTTAGTTTTGCTCATTACTGCTGACCTACATATTTTCATTTAAATATTTTTAAGTATATATTTAAATAGTTACTAAAATGAATATGCTAGCAATTCAGGAAATTTGGAAACAAAGAAAAGGAAAGAGGGGAAATTACCCCAAAGCCTGCCAGGTAAGAATAAACACTGTTGATATTTTCTTCTAGTCTTTCTCCAGGTTAGACATTTTTCAAGAGGATAGTAGCCCTCTTCAGAATATTTTATAGCTCACTTTTTTTACTTAGAAGTTTATCCAGAACACTTTTCATGTCAAATATTATATCACTGAATGATTTAATGGCCACATGGCATCATCCCATATGGATGTATCAGTGTATATTAATCTCCCCACCAGTTTAAATTTGTTTCTAATTTATTATTGTTTTTATTATGAATATTCTTTTAAATTGATAAATCACAGTTATATACATTTATGGGGTACAATGTGATGTTTTGATATATGTATATAATTTGAAATAATTAAATTGAGCAAATTAGCATATCACCTCATTTGCTTATCATTTTTATGGTGAGACATTCAAAATGTACTTAGTTATTTTGAAATATAAAATACATTAACTACAGTCACCGTACTGAGCAATAGATCTCAAAATTTATTCCTGCTGTCTATCTGAAACTTTATACCCTTTGACCAACAATACTTATTGACATTTTTTATTAAGGAAGAAAACTTTTATCATGATCACATCCTGAACCTGCATGGTGAATTTAAATTGTAAATTCTGCATTGCAATTGCACGTCAGGTTTTTCAGCTTTGATTCCCTTAATTGAACATAAACTGAAGATTAAGGTGCTCCATTTATTAGGGAGAAGAAACACCACATAAAACAGTTATACACTGTGTCAAAAAGGAATAATTGCTATAAATAAATTGTATTGTGCCACATATTAAATGAGAAAAACCATACTTAAAGAGAACTCATTTGTTAGCATATTAATGAAAAGAAGAGAGTTTTTAATTTATTGTGGTAATCACGACTTAGGTATGGACTTAAATGTTAGTTGTCACCACTCGCATGTGATGCCGCTGCTCTTTAGGGATGGAGAGTATGGTAGGGTGGGAGAGTCTTGGACCTGGAATTTATCACTACCACTGTGCCAATAATAATATTGAAAGTAAATGTTTATTGAGCTTAGTATGTAGCAGTTACTTTATATGCATTATCTCTTTTAATCTTCAGAGAAATTCTGTGAGATACTATAATGATTACTCACATTTTTCAGATGACTAGTTGGAGATACAGGAAAGTTAAGCAAACTGCCAAAACTCAGTAGCCAATAACAGCCAAAGCTAGAATTCTAATCAAGTCTTCTAATTCACAAGACTGTGCTCCTGAGAATTTAATGTCCTAGTGCTTAGGTTTGTTTTATGCACTATTATCAATAATCCGTGTATTTTCTCTCTGTATAAAAAACAATTCTCTTTTTATGATTGTCTGCCTTATGCTAATCCAGTTTTATTTTACTTGAGATCAAGAAAAATTTCCTTCCTTATTTTGTATGCTTTAATTACATTTCCTACTTCCACACTTGTCTAATGTTAATTATATATGTTAATAAATGCTAATAAATTATTGAGGCCAAGATTCAAACCATGTAATCTAACTTGCTTGAATCTGTGTTCTTCATCACAAGGCCACAGGACTCCAAGAAAGACAGGTTATCTCTCTGACTCAGTTTCCTCATCTATCAAATGTGCAAAGGGAGTTAGATGCCTGATATGGTGTCCCCCACCCAAATCTTACCTTGTAGCTCCTATAATTCCCACAAGTTGTGGGAGGGGACCTGGTGGGAGATGATTGAATCATGAAAGCAGGTCTTTCCTGTGCTGTTCTGGTGATAATGAATAGGTCTCATGAGATATGATGGTTTTAAAAGCAGGAGTTTCCCTGGACAAGCTCTCTTTGACTGCCATCATCCATATAAGATGTGACTTGTTCCTCTTTGCCTTCCTCCATGATTGTGAGGCCTCCCCAGCCAAGTAGAACTGTGAGTCCAGTTAAACCTCTTTCTTTTTTGTAAGTTGCTCAGTCTTGGGAATGTCTTTATCAGCAGTGTGATAATGGACTAATACAATGTCCTTTGGGACCTTGTCCTCTCTATAGTTTAATCATTGTATATGATTATTCTAGGCCAATGCAGGGTTAAGGAAAATAAAAGTGTTTATGAAACAGAACGGTAAACATTGCTGTATTGTTCAATGGCTGGGGCTGGTCTTAGTTTCCATTCCTCCAGGACCCAGTTAAGGATCAAAATATAAGTAGTTTGGGATCCCAGGACATATCAGTAGGAAAGCAGAAGAGCGAAGTTGTGTGCATTGGTGATATGGTGTGTTATCAAGCACATCACCACTGTGGACAAAGCAGCTTAATCTCTCAAGGGAACTCAGAAAAGCATAGAACACAGCTTGGAAGTTCCATTATGTGAGAGAGGCTGCCTGGATACTTACTAGTGAGAGCTGCTCCCAGGGTCTAGTTAGACACTTCCAGCCTGCTAAGCCTGCAGCCAGAAAGGGCTAAAGAGAACAGAGGAAGCACCCAGGCAAAAGAAATTCAGGTGCAAACCATTTAAAGTCACATCTAAAGGATTTAGGGGATCTGCCTGGAGACTTTTCCACAGGATGTGCTGACAAACTTAACTTTTGGGTTAAGAGTTGTTCTGCAATGTTGTTTGTTTGTTTGCTACTGTCCAGTTAACTTTATTTTCTGGAATAATACAGTCTTCTTCCTTGTCTTAGTAAATGAATGTAAAGAACATAACTGAATCTCTTTAATGATTAAGTTTTCTTAAGTCCCTCAGTGCCCTATTATGACCAAAGCTTGGGTATTTTCATTTTACCTGAAAAAATGATTTCACAAACCATGATGCCTCAGAGAAATACTTTATATGAGATCTCTGAAAACACAAGGAGAGAACTTAGAAGTCGAAATGATGGCTTTTATCTTTTTCTTCGGCCTCAGAGAAATGCACCTACCATAACTGCAATTCTAATCATTTTAGAGCAACGATTTTCAGCTCTACTTTTGTGACATCTTAGAGTACCCTTAAAAATATATAATTCTCAAGAAAATGCACACACATAAAGCAATAGCCTACACAATTTTGAATCAATCCAATTTCATTTTATTTTATTTTCAAAATGTAGACAGAGCATGAAACACTTTTTAGGAAGTAGTTTCTGTAATGAAATAACATCAAAATAGTAGGTGCTCTAATTTATAATGCTTACTAATACTGCTTTATTAAGCTAAGAGAGTGTAAAAATCATGGACACTGGAAGGACCATGAGAAGAATACATGTACTGACTCAAAGTGGTTCTAATTTTTAGAACTGAAAAGGAGATTCACTGAGTGAAGAGAGGAAATAAACAAATTATTACACCAAAAATTAAATTTTTTTTCTAAAGCCTTCAAATTTATTTTTCTAGATTCCCTGTTGCTCTTGTACCTTTCTACTTTTTAATACATTTATTTTGTTATGTGAGATTGCCTCTCTCTCTCTCTCTTTCTTTTCCCGCTTTTCTCCAGATCCTTTCTCTATCTTAGCCAGTGTGGGGCAAGAAGATAGCTATTACTACAGAACTTTTCTCTCTTGCAGTCCTAAACACCTTCTGTTGATTTCAGAAGAGGCAGTCTGGGAAAATTCACAGACATGGCTTTGAATTTCTTGTTTTGGTCCTTTCAACAAATTTATAAAATGATATATAATGTATTTGCCTTACTGCTTTTTAGCATCCATTCAAATAAAAATTAATTTAATCTTAAAATTGAATACAGAATGATGTTTTGAAAGTGGTTAAAGGATGCCCAAATATATCTCCAAAGAATGGCATGATATTGTTAATGAAAATATTTGGAACTGAGAATTGTTTAAATGACTTTGCAGGCTTAACATCTTATGTTAAGTCATTTACATTCCTGGAAGCAAACACATATTCCAGTTTATATTAGTAGAACTCTTTGGCAGAGACTGCTACTGTCCACTGATGTCCTTTATCACCTTCCTCTGTAGTCACCTTCCTCTGTAGTAAGAGTTGTAACTAGAATACAGCTACCCAGAGAATAACCATATTTCTTAGTCCCGCTTGAAGCTATGTTTGACCATTTAACTAAATTCCTGCCAGTGGAATGTGAACAGAAATGGTGGTTCCTAATTCTCCTTCTGAGTCTTAAAAAACTGAATATATGTTATTCCATATCCTTTCCTCTGCCCCTTGTATAGAACAGCTTTGAGCCTTCAGATAAGGACAATGCTTAAGGAGGTGAAAAGTAAAAATATACGAAGAAACTGGGTTCTAAAGGATTGCACAGACTAGAGGAGTCTCCTACCAATGTATCTGGCTTATTATAGAGTTTACATGTGGCATCAGAAAAAAACTTATGTTTTCTTTAAATTGTTTATTTTGGGGTCTCTTTGTTTTTCATATTAGCTAATGCATTACTCAATAGGCAGGGGATGCTTTTATCCCCCTAAAGCCATCGCAATTATTGCAAGGAAACTTTATTCTCCTCACCAGGCAAAGGAGGTTAGGGGAGCACAGAATTGATTAACGGGTGTTCCAGTCCGGGCATAATGGAACAGCTCATTAAATACAATGTCGAACTGTTGGTAGCAGATATTTAAGAAAACAGCATAAAGGTTGTTTTTTCTCCCTACCAAATGGAAATCTCATTGCTTTGAAAGTAATTTAAGATGAGCTTTAAATCTCAAAAGTGCAATGATTATACCTACATAATTTCCATGTTTATGGATTCAACCACAAATACTCTGGCAGTAGGGATAGGAAATTAACATCCTTATATCTGCCATGAATTTCATCTAATATCGTGATGACCCTATGGTTTTGGAATTATCAGTCTAATGTAAGGTTGAAAAAATAAAACTCGTGTTTCCACAATGGAAATGATAATGATCTTAGCAGAAAAGGGAGAAAAGTATAGAAGTAAAAGAGAAAAAATGCATATGATTGCTTCTGAAGCAAAAGAAAAATCAAAGAATAAAGATATACTATTGCTTGTTTGATAAAGGAGGATCCCAGTCATACAGTTGCTTGAGAGTGGTAGAGGGAAAAAAACACCTGGTGGCTGTGTGTTCTTGGACTATTATGTCAGATCTCCAAAAAATAGCTCCTTGAATTGTGGTATTAATAAAATTTAGAAGTTTGTCATAGTCATTATATTAGTTTCCTAAGGGTGCTGTCATTTATCTCAAACTGGGTGGCTTAAAATAATAGAAATTTATTGTCTTGTTGTTCTGGATGCTAGAAGTCCAAAATCAAGGTGCCAGCAGTCATGTTCTCTCCAGAGCCTGTAGGGAAAGATTCTGCCCTTTGTCATCAAGCTTCCAATAGTCACAGGCATTCCTTGGATTGGAGCAGCCTAATTTCAATCTCTGTCCCCATCTTCACAGCTGTCTCCTCTGTCCTACTGTCTTTATGAAGCAAGAGGGTTCCCTGACCCCCTCACAGGACATACAACCTGGGTGTGGCTCGTCTGTTCAGCCACTGTGCATGCTCAAACTCCTTGCGGGGGAAGGTAGCACTCAGATGGTAAGGTGCAGGAGCCTGGGAAAGCACTTTTTGGGCTCCAGCCCCACGGGGGCATCTAGGGGTGGATGCCTGCTACTCCCAAAGCCTCAGTGGGTGTACTATAATGCTCTTTTAGTTCTGCCATCTTCAGACGGCTTAAGTGTTAACCAGCTCAGTGCCCTCTTAGTACACAGGTTCTTGTCTGGCATCTAGGAATAATCAGGTCACACATGGACTTGAAGGATGGTGAATGTGGGGGTTTTACTGAGTGGTGGAGGTGGCTCTCAGAGAGATGGATGGGGGATCAGGAAAGGGAATGGAATGGGAAGATAATCTTCCCCTGAAATTTGGCTCCTCTCTGACTGTCCCCAGCTGAACTCCTTTTGATGTTCAGACATTCCATCTCTTCTCTGCTGCACCAATCTGCTGTTCTTCTACCCTTCTGTTTGTCTGGTTGTCTGCTTGCGGAGCCTAGGGTTGGGGGTTTATATGGACACATGGTGGGCCAAAAGGCAACATTTGGGCATGAAAACAGGAATGTCTGTTCCTATTTAGGGCCACGGGTTTCCAGGCTTGGGATTGGGGCCTTTGGTGGGGAACTGCCTTCTTCTATCCTGTACTTCCCCATCTCCTTTCTGTGTCATCTGCATCTTAACATCTGATAAAACATCAATCATATTAGATTAAGGGCCCACCCTGCTCCAGTATGTCCTGATCTTAATGCAACTAATTGCATCTTTAATGACCCTTTTTTATAAAGTTCACAATATAAGGTACAGGAGCTTAGGACTTTAATATACCTTTTTACTGGGAAAATGATTCAACCTATAGCATAATTAATAGCAAATTAATTTTCCCAAATGAAATACAGTATTCTACTAAGATTGGTATATTTTTAGTTCTTATTCTTCTCTTTAAAAGAACTGAAAAAACCTTGACTTTATATCACACTAAAATTAAAATATATAACTGAGAGTTAAACTCATCTTGTTTTTACCTTAAGATAAAGGCAAAAATGTGTCCAAATTCAAAAAGACTGTTTTCATTGTCCATTCAGCAAACTCTGTATCTGTAAGCTTTCTTTCTTTTCTAGAAATGGCATTAAGCATTGAATTGGCCCCCCCCGCCCCAAAAAAAGAAGAAAAACAAATGACTTGGACACTCTACAATCAAATTGTACTTGACAAAAGAAAGAATTTCAATATGCTTTTTAGAAAGATCTTGCATGTGGAATCATACCCATAATATACACTCATTAAAGCTGCCAAAATCTCAAATAAAAATCCAGTTATAATAGATTAAGCAGTTTATATATCTTAAAGATTTTAAAAATTTATTTCTAAATAAAGCAATCCAAAATATCTCAAAAAAATCTATCAACATTTATAACTCATAAGGACTAAAAACAGCATCTTGTTTTATCTTATTGGTCTTCATGTATTGTATTTGACCATTCTTTCTCTGTTTGTCCTTTACAGGGGCTTTGAAATAAAAGATCTTCTATTCCTTATTCTCTGTTTCCCAAAACAGCTTTATTTATGTGGGAACTAGTGAAGATTTGGGCAAACCTTCTTTTTCATGAAAATTCTAGTAAGAATTTTGACAGTCTGCCTGCTAGCCTAAATTTTGTGGCACAACTGTACTTATAAATGTGGAATTTCAATTACATAAATCACCTTGGCAATGTCTTTTTAAAAGAGAACAGTTTATCTCCCTCATATTTCAGTAACATTCTTATGAATTAGATCTATGCTACCAAAACCAAATCAAAAGCTACATTACATACCATATTATAAAAGATTGGATGTTATAAGAGATTTGAGTTTCTTCAAATGCAATAACAGGCTACCTTGCTAATTGTGTTAAGGGTCTGGAAAACAAGAAATCATTCTTGACTCTATCTTACTTACTTCCCTAATATTATAATTAAAGACTAGACCACTAAATAAGCTCCTTAAGAATAAGCAATAAATAAGATCAACTGTAAAACCACAATTTCACTGTAAGCCAACATTACTTTTTTAAACATTTGTTCTCTACATCTTATGTCAGCAATTAACAACATATTGTCTTCTTGAGAGCCATAATATGACTTCATTTTCTACCAATTTCCTTTGTAATGTCCTATAGGGAATGATATCTTTCAAATTCTAATCCCCAACATAGCTCTTGGCCATATATTACACGTTCAATAAATGTCTACAGTGTGCTATGGGTTGAATGTTTTTGTCCCGGGACCCAGATTCATTTGTTGAAACATTAAGCCCTAAGGTGATGGTATTTGGATGTGGGGCCTTTAGAAAGTATTTAGCCCATGAAAGGGGGAACCCTCATGAATGAGATTAATGCCTTTATAAGAAGAGACATGAAAGAGACAATCTGTTGATACAGCAAGAAGGTGGCTGGCTGTCTTCAAACCAGAAATAGAGCTCTCACCACACACTGAATCTGCTGGCACCTTGATCTTGGAATTCCCAGGCTCTAGAACTGTAAGAAACAAATGTTTGTTGTTTAAGTCACCCAGGCTACAATAATTTGTTATAGCAGCCAGAACTAAATAAAACACAGTGTAAATGAGAAACCAAGGAAATTAAAAGAGGGAAAGCACCAGCCAATGATGGAGTTTTTGCAGTGGTGACCAAGTAGGCACTATTATCCACACAGGCCAAATTTCCTGCAGCTGCCTTACTCATCCTTGCTCTATGCTAGTGGCTATGTATTTGACAAACAATATCTGTGTCAGAAAGGATCTCCCTTGCAATATCGTGGATGTTTTGCAAGTATTGAAGATGAGTTCAAAGGACATTCTTCTAATTTTCAAAATCCATTTAGAAATTATCAGGTTCTCTTTAAGGAAAGCAAATTAAGGTACAGTGGTCTTCTCTGGCATGAGACCTATATAATTCTGCACTTTCTCTGACTAGTACTGAAACCATGACTTTTAGTAATATCTTCTTCTGTACCGTGAACCATGCACACAAGTCCCTAGGCCTTCCATTTTTTGGACTGTTGCTTTTTTTTCTTTTGTAATCCTTGACTTCAGACTAATTCACATTCTGTCCACTCTTATGTTACTGCACGAATGCCTTCCCTGCTACTAGCTGATGACTTTTCTGTTAGTTGACCCTGCAGAAACACTTTACTGCCTTTTTGCTACAAAGCAAGACAGGATAATATATCTCAGTCAAGATATCTCATTTCTTCTCTTCTGAATGTATCTGAAAATTCGTGTTTCCATCAGCACTTGCTGAAACACCCACTTGGAGAAATACTGAACATGTCCTTATTGAGAAGACGTCTGTGGCTATGGCTACTCCCTCCCTTTCTCATGTATCGTTCAGTAGGGAGAGCTTCAAGGCCAAGGAAATTCAGGCTTCCCCGATGTATCCTAATGAGGTCATCTTTGACATGTCCTCCAATAAACTCCAACGGATTGCTTCTGAATTACTGCACTAACCAAATCAATCATTTGCTACTAACCTCCATAACTGCAATTTGAACACATATGGTAGCGTTTTTAATGATAATAAAGCTTAGAAATTAGATAATCAGCCTAAGTGTAAGTCAACTTTAACACATATACAATATAGTTTTCCCCAATCTTTGATATCAAATATTTTTATTTCATGACAGAAGATGTAATCAAAGCACAAAGGGAAAGTGCTCTTTATTATTTTTAATCTATGCATCTTTCCTTTAATTGTGCTCTATGTTTCTTAAAGTGGTAGCTTCACTTTTGATCTTATATTCTCAAGAAATATCATTTTGACATTTTAAAGAAGTATTCAGGTGACTTTACTAATTGTTGTTCTTTTTCTCCTTTAAAGTATAGAATTATTTAAAATTATTCCTCCATATAACTTGAAATAAAAAATTGTGATGCTTGAAACCTTCTTGGTTTTCAATATAAAATTCAGTTTCTGTAAAATTCCCTGCAAGAAAATATTTAGTGTTATCCCATTGTTTAACAAAATATCTCTAGATAATAATTCAGTTAAATCTGATTTTAGTTTAAAGAATTTTTTTTCATTAAATAGAACTACCTTTAATCACTTTAGAGGTAGCCATTAAAAAAGAAATAAAGTAATAAAATATTTTGAAGAAGTATAATTATTCACACCCCACATTTAAGAATAATAAAATCTTGGTGCTAAAACCAAAATAGCTCAGTTTTCATTCTATAATACCTCTGGGTAAGAAAGAGATTTCTTTCCAAGGTTTGCTAATGCCTAAAAATCTTGAGTTCAAATTACCCTCTGGAGAAACAATTTCATGTCAAATTATTTTAGTAACCAGTATTTACTATTCGGTCTTCAGTTATATCCCTTCTGCAATTACAACAGCGATCCATTATTGAAAAATAAAACATCTCTAACGTGTGAGTTCACACTCTAAATTGGACCTTCTCTATATAAAGCATATAGGTCTTAGCCAAAGTCACTCTAGGGTCCTTAAATGGGCACATAGTTCAAAGAATGTCAGAGAATGCCCAGGTCTCTGCAGCTTGAACTCCTCACTGCTTCCCAGTATGATGCAAATAAATGGTCGAGCTCAGGGCTGCTCCAGAGGCTGAGTATAGCCTGAGAGAGGATTAATACTCAAAAGAACAACAAGGATCTGGGCTGAGTACTTACTGGTTATCTTTAATTTTCCTAATAACCTAATGAAGCAGATGTCACTTCACTTTAGGAATGAGGAAACTACAGTTTGAAAAATGAAAGTGATGGCTCAAAATTATCCAGTTAGCAAGTGCACAAGTTATTATTTGATTTCAGAGTCCATGTTCATAAAATATCTCATATTATTCTAGCCCAACTTTGGAGGAATCGGCTGCTGTGGGCTTGAAACTTAACTGGAAATACTTAGTTGGCTCGGTCCTCAGAAATATGATTCTGCCTTGTTCCTTAGTCTTCCTCCAACACCTTCCCTTGTCTCGTCTCGGTCTTGACATTCTGCATAGAGCCAAGCGAGTTAAAAAAGGCTTCCTTGATGTTTCCTCACTTCCTGACACTCAGCACATATTAAAGTCACTTCCTTAATGCTCTCAGTGTTCTCCCTTTGTGTTCCATTTCTATGTGTTGGAACACTAGGGGAGCACATGCTTGGTGGGCCTCAGATTTCTTTTCTGAACCCACATCACTCAAATTCTGTTTCCTGATTTCTCAGATGGACTTATTTCTAAGACTCACAACTGAGTCTTGTGTAACCCAATAATTCTCTCTGGCCAAACTCTAAGGTGAAATGTAATAATCATTTATAAGAGCAAATAATAACTGATTGTTATAATTAATTTTCATGTGTAATCATACAATGACTACTGAAAAGATAATAGAAAGGTAGTAGTGATTATTATACAAAAACAAAAAGAAACATTATTGCCATTATTCAGGTCCTCTTTATATGTAGCCTGTGAGATGTAAATCATCTCCTGTATTATCACTCTGATGAAAATCTTTTATCCGTTTAATAATTTATAAAACAGTTATTGAGCCCCTCTTCTTGTCAAGGACTGTTCTGGGTCCCAGGGATATATAAAAGAACAAGATTTGCCTTCTAGTATTTCACATTTCATTTGATATTGAAAGGGGAATAAGGAGTAGCAATTACACATAAACAAGTAAACAAAAATGAATAAGTTCTATCGTTCAATTAAAATTTAATTTAAAAGTTGTTATAGAGGATAGCTAGTTCAGAAAGATATTTCTGGTAAAGGTAGATTTAAGCTTATTTCTGAGTGACAAAAAGAAGCTAGTTAAACAAACACTATTGGCATTCCAATACCATTTATACAACTGGATCTTTACCAAGAATATTAGTAAGTCAACAAAGAGTTTTTAATGAGCAACTTAAAATTTATGTGAAATATCTCTGAAAATGAAACTTGTGGGAATTTCATGGAAGATGTCACCAAACTTGACTCCTCTAACTGTGATGAACTAGAGTTGTTCATCCAGATTTGGTGACATTAACTATAGATTATCCCTCTCACAGATTATCCCTCTGTGTAGGCATGGGGCAAGGGGCAGGCAGATGTAGTTATTAAAGAAATAATGTGATAAATAAATGCATCAGAAAAGAATATACATGTCAATTTATGGCACTTTTAAAACCATATCACTTAAGACTGTGTACTTATAGAAATGCTTCTGATGTTTAATTTGATAGAAGTACCTACTTCCAGATTTTGTCCATTCTCTGTCTTCCTACTCCTAGTGCATTTAGGCTACATCTGCCTTATTCAAAGATATGATAAAGGCCATAAACACTGAGATGTGGATAATAAAATTATTCCTCAAAAACAAACTCTAATTATCTTAGACTTTATATAGTGAAAATATTGATAATGGCTTTTATTTTGTAATCCTTAAAAGAATAATAACTACAATAACCCTGACTTTCTGCCCCAAGGCACTTTTTGATCAGGGTGCAAGAAGGAGAGCCCAAACAAAGCATGCATCCTGGCTGAGACAAGAAGACAAAAATTAGTGTGTTAGGGGGCTGATGCCACTAGAGCACTTCAGAAAAGAGAGCTATACAGAAATCTACAGAGCACTTCAGAAATCAACACGGCACTTCAGTGTCTCTGAGTCTGTTGCTAGACATTAATCTGCATAGGCATTGAGTGAAACTCTATGAGAACAGACAAAGAATTACCAGGGATCTGCAATCTGATCAAATCCCAGAATTTAAACAGGACAATGACATGTGAGTTCTGACCAGTCGGAGTGGAGTGATTTTATTGAGTATCAAGGTTATTTAGTAGAAATTCCAGAAGTATAACATCTTGCTTGTAATACCTAACCTTAAAGGATTTTTTAACTTCACCTTAATAAAGCTTAAAAACAAGCTTTAAAATAATCAAGACAATCAAGTAGTTTACCTGAAACAAAACGAAATTTAACATTCTTTTAAGGAAGAAAATAAAATGCAGACATTCAACAATTTAACATATACAATGTTCAGAAGTGAATAAAAATTCTAGATATTCCAAGAAACAGAAAATATAATTGTAACCAGGAGAGAAATTAGTCAATAAAATATTCCCAGAAATGACAAGGATGATGATTCTGTCAGATAAGAAAAGGCAAACTGCCAAGAATGTAAAGAAAGACAAAATGAGAAGTGAAAAGGACATAGTACGGAGTGAAATGGAATTTCTTTTAAAAATAAAACAGGGGGACCAAATGCAATTTCTAAAAAAGAATCTGAAATGCAAATTTTACTGAATGGGATTAACAGAAGATTAAAGGCTAAGAAAAGATCAATGAACTTTCAATTAAGCAATAAAAACTAGCCAAAATGGAGCACACAACAGAAAAAGATCCAAAGAAAAGTTTAATAGAGCCTTATAATGTGACCTATAGGACAAGAACATGCAGAAGACTGGAATCCAATGATGTGTAGTCAGAAAAAATTTTTTACAGAGGGAACAGCCAAAAGTTTTCTTAAAAAAAATAAACTATAAACATATACAACCAAGATTATTAAACTCAAGTAAGATAAAGACAAGCAAAGCCACTCTAAGACATATCAAATTTCTGAAAACAAGTAATATAAATAAATAAATAAGTAAAGGTTAGCCAAAGAAAAAAAAATACATAGTACCTACAAGGTAAGACTTTTAAGAATAACCATAGACATTTAGCTTTTAAAAAGTGAAAGTAATGTGGTTGAAATAGAAGTAGAAAATATTCTGAGCAAAAGGAGCCAGACACAAAGGAACATACTGTATATTTTTTATGTAAATAAAATTTTTAAATGGGCAAAAGTAAATTTAAAACGATCAATGTTAGCCCCTGAAGTGAGACAATTCAAAGTAATGATTCAGAAAGCAAATATTTGAGGTATGAAAAGAAAATAAATCTTGGGACCCCAAACTCACTAAGCCAAAGAGAAAAGTCAAAGTGAAAGCTAGGTCATGCAAACCCGCCTCTCTTTTGGTTCCTAAAAAATATGACTACAAAGGTAAAAAGCTACATATGTCCTTCATAACTTTCCCACAAGGAAATTCTTTGCGGGCTTCAAGATCTTTATCGTAAAGCATTTCTGTGAAGTTGACACTGGCAATGTAAATTGATAGTTTATCTTCACAAGGGTGGGACAAAGGATAGAACTCAAAGTCATCCCTCTGCTCACTGGAGACAAATGAATATCTGATTGCTTCCTCTGCCATATTATCTACATTGTCTTATGTAAAATTGCCAATTCACTGAGCCAGATGAAGGCATGAGTGACTATTTCCTCCACTCTCCTATCTCATGAAAATTGTATATTCAGTGAAAGGCTGATCAAAGACTCCAAAGCATGAGACTGCTTTGTCTTTTTATCTACTGACACATTTTTCAAATAGTTCTGTTCCCTCAATATCCACCCTTTTTACTTTAAATACTGAAGCCCTCAAGACCATCTTCAGAGAAAGCCATAGACCTGCCTTCTGGGTGTGTGACCTTACTTTTGGCAAATAAGCCCCTTAAAGTGATTGAGACTTGCTTTGGTCATTTTCTTGGATTTACAGAGATAATATCAATGTTACCTATCTGGGTTGTGATGATCTGGTTTCTATATTTATTATAAAATATCAGTGTGTACACTTAAAATGGGTTTATTGTATTATGTATAAATTTTTACGCAATAAAGTTGATTTCCAAAACAAAAGCAGAATAGAGGCCTTATTAAAAGGTGAAGATGTAAAAGTGTTTCTGACATGAAGAGATTACCGCAGTTGGGCACTTAATTTGCTTATAATTCTTTAGGAACCTAGGGCAACAGAGAAACACATTGTTTATATTATTTTCTTTGACTAACGACAGAAGTTGAGGATATTCATTTACCAAGATGTAATTTTTCCTAAGAAATTAATCTTGGCAAAGAAGGTGATGTTTATGTAAAAGAAACATTTCATAACTCAAAGGATAATGCTTTCAACTCTGCTTTTAGCAAAGATACAAATGCTATTCAAATAAATAATGCATCTACCAAATATATTTACATAAAGTAAAAGCTTTTTTTTTTTTTTTTGCAGCAGTTGAGACAACCTGGCTCAGGTACACTTTGGCATCTACACAACTACTCTAATTCATTAATGGACCTTTATGATCTAGGAAAATGAGAAACTCTTTCCGTTAGAGAAACTCTTAAATATCTGACTTCTTACAAGAAGCTTAGAGAAAATCTAGATTATAATTAATTTATATTTGAATATTCTGAGAAGAGCTTTTAGTACAGAAATTCTAAATTGTTGAATAAGAGAAAGCCATGCATGTCAAATACCAGACATTTGTTAGACAAAGTTGCATTTTGCTGTAAGCAAAACTTGGATTTTCACCCAAAAAGAAGGCTATCACCTTATAACACAAATGTAGAAAGTAAAAATGGTTTGGTACCGAATTGTTTTTCTCTCTGAAAAACAAAAAGAAGTTTTGGATAATGTCAGTGGTTAAAACCATAACTAATAAATATTCCAGTGTTCTGTATTATGTAATTGGAACAGAAAACTATTTATTTTTTAGTTGTTTATCATTTTTCTGTGCTCCTGAATTCTTCTGGAATTTACTTTCTCTTTCTAAAATTATTTTTCATTTTATTTTATGAATTAATAATTGATATTTTTATAAATCTTCATCGTATATATTGATAAAATACAGTATGATGTTTTGATATATGTATACAATGTGGAATGATCAAACAAAGCTAACAACATATTCATTACCGAATGTACCTATCATTTCTTTCTGGCGAGACATTTGAATTTACTGTTATTTTAAAATACACAATATATTGTTATTAACTATATGAAATGTACCATACTTTTAAAAAAAATGGGCTGAGGGTTTAGGTGTTGGTCAAGATGAAGTAATTTTAGTATAATCCATCTCTCTCACTGATTATGTTAAAAACTCTGGACAAAATATAAAAAGTAACATTTGACGGCTCAGAGAAATAAGCAATAAAAGGCAGATGGGACGGGGGAACTAAAAACTTGAAGAATATCCTATTAGGGGTGATGTTTCCATTTCTTTCTCCTCTTTATCTCCTATCTTATATGTGAGGCATCTATAGTAATACAACTATGCAAGGGTTACAGTCAGCAAGAACTCAATATGAAACCAGAGCACCAGAAAAAAGATTCCTGTGAGCTGGAGGGTGTAGAAGAAATCCCATTAAATTTTCTAGTTTCTCATTTCTTTCCCCTAACCCTGTTCTAATGGGCAACTGAAATTCTGAAAACAACAACAGAACCATGTTTCTGACCTGAAGGACTGCCTGGAAAAGGGGCTTACATAGTCCAAGACTGAGGATGGAATACCCATTATTTTCTGTCTTTTTTCTCATTGCTTTGCCCTGATAGTAGTGACCAGTCACAAGGAAACACACACAAGAATCTTAGGTGACTAAAATTCTAAAAGAACTACTATATTTCTGGCCAGATGGTGGGGAAAAGGGAATTCCAAGAAGCCAAAGCATGTGATGAGAATCCTAGAGAGGAGAGCCTGGAGAGGGGGATCCCCTAATTCTCTGTTTAAAAAAGCACAAATCTTAGGCTCATCCCTGAACTGCATGTATGTGGTACAGACCCAAACAAGCGTTAAAAAAAAGGCTTTGGGAATTAAATTATAATGGAAACCAACACCGAAGACCCAGACTAATTCCTGAATGACATACCTGGAAGACAGGTAAATTGAACTTACGTTAGAACCACCATCCACAGAAGGGAGGACAGATGCATGGTCTGAAACTAGCTGGATTGATTGTCTCTTAAAATGAACCAACCAACCAACCAACGAACAGACAAACAAAACAGACATTTTTGGGAGAATTTTAATAGGACCTGGCATCTCACAACGTAGTATTTTAAAAATTCAAAATACAATCTAAAATTACTCAATTAAAAAAAAATCCCAGGAATATGTGACCAATTCTCAAGTAAAAATATACCCAAAAGATGCCAAATCCAAGATGAAGCCAATACTGAAAGTATCAGATCAAGACTTTAAAACAGACACTATAACAGTGCTCCATGATTTAAAGGTAAGCACTCTGGAAATGAATGAAAAAGTAGAATTCTGGTAGAGAAGTAAAATGTAATTTATAATTCACATGAAAAATTTAGAACTAAAAAATGTAACATTTTAAATAAACACTGTATAGACTTAATAGCTGGATGGATATGACAAATGGATGAGTCGTTGAACACAAATACAGAGTAATAGAAGTTGTTTAAAGAACAGAGGTAGAAGGCTGAAAATTAACAGAGTGTTAGGAAACTGTGAAACAATATAAAAAGCTGTAAGTAAGTTCTGTGTCACTGGAGTCTCAGATAAAGTGGAGAAAGACTGTTGAAAAAAACGTTGAATAAAAATGTCTGAACGCTTCTCAAATGTGGTGAAGGATATACAGTTATAAATCTCATAAGTTTAGCAAACTCAAAAGAGTAAACTTAAAGAAAGCCAGAACCAGGCACATATCAAAATCAAACTGCTGAAAACCAAATAAAAAGAAAATCTGAAACTCTCATTCTTTATTGTTGGGAATGCTCATTCTCATTTTGATTCAGCAAATTTAAATGACAGCTTGGCAGTTTTCAGTTAAGTTACACAGAATTGAGCGTTGAACAGTATGGGTTTGAATGGCATGAGTGCGCTCACATGTGAAATTTTCTTCTGCCTCTGCCCCTACAACAGCCAAACCAGCCCCTCCCCCTTCCTCTTTTCCTCAACCTACTCAGTAAGAACATGATGAGAATGAAGACCTTTACGATCACTCACTTACACTTAATGACTTGTAAATACATTATCTCTTTCTTATGATTTTCTTAATATTTTCTTGTTTCTAGCTTACATACAAACTATGGGTTAGTCAACTGTTTCTGTGATTGGTAAGGCTCCAGTCAATTATAGGCAATTAGTAGTTACATTTTGGGGGAGTCAAAAGTTATACACAAATTTTTGGCTGTGCAGTGGTCGTACCCCTACCCCCCATGTTGTTCAAGGGGCAACCATATACATTTACTGTATGATCCAACAATTTCACTTCTAGGCATTTACCCAAGATAAATGAAAACTTAAATTCACGCAAAATCTTGTACATAAGTGTTCATAGCAGTTTTATTTACAATTTCTCAAAACTGGAAACAACTGGAATAGTCCTCAACTGTTGAATGGATAAACAAACTATGTTACCCCCATGCAAAGGTATGCAGCAACATATCTGCGCAACAAAAATGAATGAACTATTGATACTCCCAGAAGCATGGATGAATCTCAGATGTGTTATGCTGTGTAAGAGAAGCTACACTCAGTATATTATTTAATTGATATGACATCATTCTGGAAAAAGTAACTGTAATCCACAACAACAGGTTAATGGTTGCTAGAGGTTGAGTAGGAAGAGGAGATGACTACAGAGGGGCAGCTGGAGGAATTTCTAGTGACAATGGAATTATTCTGTATCTCAATTTTGATGGTGGTGACATAAAACTATGCATTTTTAAAAAGTCACAAAACTTCACACTAAAAAATGTGGCTATTATTCTATGTAAATTAAAAGCTGAATAAATTAAAAAACAAATGGAAAAGCTTATTAGTAAATATTGAACAAAATGTTCAAATAAAACCTTCCTAATGAACATATGTTATTAACGTTCAATGTTAAATTGGCACTATTCTTTTCTCAATATTTTTAATTTAAAAAGCATATCCTTCTTTATTTAAAATATGTCAGTATACCCCAAATCTTCAACAACAAATTAGAAAATATACTAGAAATTATATTTGTTTCTTACAACAGCAAAACAACAATAAAATACTCGGGAATAATCATATCAAGAAATGTTAACAGGATCTAGATAACAAAACATTAAATATTCTTCTGATAAACACAAACAAAGAAAGGGTATATAAAAAGTCATATTATGTTCTTTGATGGGAGAATGAATTACATTTTTAAAAATTAAGATCCCAATAAAAGTATCAACATAATATTTTTAAAACTAGTCAAGTTGAGTCTAAAGTTCATTTGGAAAACCAAACAAGTTTTTAAAAGCCAGAAATATTTTGGTCAATAAGAGAATTGGCTATGGGGGGATTGGGTACAGTAGCTTAAACCATATTATAATGATTCCATAATTAATTGTGCTCTCTCTGTTACAAAAGTGCAGACCAGTCATTGGAAATATACATCAAATCCAGAAACACGCACAAATTCATTTGGATGTTGCTATGTAATAAAACAATATTATGTATCAGCAAGAAAAAATACACTGTCCAATTAATGGCATTTTTATTACTATGACTGGGAAGCCACCTGGAAAAACAAACTTGTGTTCTTATCTTACTCATTATAACAAGATATAAACTTGAGGTTAATCAAATGGTTAATCAAAACACTTGATAGATTTTTCTCCTAAGCTCTCAGAATAAGAATGACTTACACAGGATAGAAATTTCAACAGATTCACACACATTTTTGGACACAGTGACTTCACATAGAATGGAAATGGAAGTTGCCATGTGTGATATATGATGACTACCTAAAGATAAGTCTGGTTAAAACAACCTCCTTTGAGAGTATAAACTTTTCTGATTTTGTTCATTTGAGTAACAAGAATCTTGGCCAAAGTGGCTTTGTGGGTTTCATCTAGTTCATATATCTAGCTATCAAGGGAGTTCCTCCAGGCCAGTCAAACCTGGGTACACACATGGAGTTCATAGTAACTAGGAAGCTGTCTCTCTCTAGCTCAGTCTCAAAGTCATTTACACTGAAGAATAAGAGACCACTGAAACTTCTCCCTGAGCTCTAGCAGCAGCCAATAAAAGTGTTCTTTTGGTATTTGGTACAACTGAAGACATTTACATGGACTTTTGTTATTATTCTACCACTTCTTACTCTGTTCCTGTGGTTTATCTTGCCCCTAATACCTTGGGGCTTCTCATTTGTCATTTTCTAGTTGACTTCTAAGATAAGGAAGTTAAGGTCTACAAAGAGCTTGTGACAATTCCTAGTACATTATAGGCATTCATTAAATGTTTGCTATGCTGTTGTTGCGACTAAGGACGATCTTGCAAAATTTTTGATTTCAGAAGGTACCTAGTGTCACTTACTTAGCAACATAAGGATTGCATCTTTAGGAATTATCCTCTCTGTTGCACTACAAGAATCCTTACCAGTTCTAAGCCCCTGTTACCCGTATGTCATAATGTTATGGCTAAGACATAAGTATAAACTGTATTTAAAAAACATCTTTCCTAGTTATTAATGGTTTAAACTCGGACAACTTGCTTAAACATTTTGCCTCAGTTTTCTCACTTGTAAACATTTGACAATAATATATATTTTGTGGAGCTGTTCTTAAGATTTATCAAAATAATACAGGTAAAGTGCCCCTAGACACATCCGAGCATCCAGAGACCAGGTGTGGGCCATTCTTTACTCATCACTGTGTCTCCAATAACAAACATACAATCACAAAAGTCATTTATCCATCTAATGCACAACTCTTTTTGGAAGATACAATGAGCAAAATGTTCTCTAAATTTCCCTTTAGTCCACTGTTATACATTTTGTTTCAAGTTGTGGAAATAAACTATTCACATTGGATTTATGATGACACATCTTTCAATTATTAATTATTAAGACATGGTGGTAGAAGAATATTAGCTAATAAATGTACAAGATATGATCTATTTTTTAAATTATTATTTTTGCAATCCCAAATATTTGGCATAGTCAAGAATCACCAATGAATGCTACCCATTTGGCAAGAAGTTTTTTAGGGAGTAGAATAACACAGAGACACAAAACATCACTGTAGAGATAACTTATCAATTACGAAGGGGTAAATACATTTTTACCACGGAGAGACTCAGTGACCACCACTTTAGTGAATCAAGTTAGTATTATCAATAATAAGACACATGACATTATAGGCCTTTCTATGTGACACTATAAGAAGTACTGTTATAAAAGATCCTGGCACAAATGTTAAATCTGAAATTGATCACAAGGTATAAATAAGAAAAATCCTAAACAATAACTGGCTGGGCCTTCAAAATAACTGAATCGTGAATGACCACAAAAAAAGGCAAAAGAATATTCTAGATTAAAAGCAGCTAAAGTAGCATAACCATCCAAGGCAATGCATGAGCATTGATTAATAGATCTAAAAAAACTGGGATGGACAATTAGGAATATTTGAAATTGTCAACATTTTGATGATATAGAATTCTAAAGGAATTATTTTAATTTTATACATTTCAAAACTTATATTTCAAATATTTTAACATATGACAATGATATTTTGCTTCTGTAGGGAATGATATATTTTGGTAAGGAAGTATTCATGTTTGTATATATATATGCACACACACACACAAACACACATACATGTAAAGAGAGAGACAGAGATGAAGAGAAAAATAAATGTGACAAACTTAACAGTTGAAGAGTCTTGGTGAATTGTAAATAGGTGTTCATGGTAATATTTCAACTTAATACATGGGAGGAAAACTTAATACATTGGGAAGAAAAATACACAGAAGTGAATTGTCTAATTGAAAATACATACCATAATAATGGATTTTCTGGACAATTTTTACAAAAAGGATTATGGAATCTTCCAGTTTGTTAACTTAATTTTCTGTTACACAGTTTTCCTTCTGAACTGGAGGCTCAGTCCCTCACACCCCTGCTGCCATTCATGCTTTTAACCTTCATCCTATGTTGAGTTGGTATGCATAGTTTATACTCAAAAAATACTAAATTAACTGATTTTAAAATTAGCTCTTTAAGCATTCAAAACAACTTCAAAAGACACTCTGCTAAAAAACAATTATCTAATACACTTTATACTTAAATATTCATTCATTTTTGTAATCTACAATGTTGATATTGTCCAAATCTCTACCAGTCACCAGGAGAACATCAAGCTAAAAATTTATTAATTAATTTATGATTTTAAAAATATATATTACTTATTTACCTCTTGAGTAGCATGTCAAAAGGGGATTTGAATTAACTCAGGACATTTCATTAATCCCTAGAGAAAAATGTGGAGGACTCATTTTATTGTCAACATTTTGATGAAATAGAATTCTAGAAAATTAATCATCTTAATTTTATGTTTCAAAACTTATATGATATATTTAAAATAGTCTAACATACTAAAATGGTATTTTGCTTCTCTAGGAAATGATACATTTCAATAAGGAAATTCAGATTCATATATATACACATAGAGGTACACACACAAAACACACGTATATGTAAAGACAGGCACAGACAGAGAGAATTTGACTTCTCATGCACAATGCCTTAATATTTGTCCTTAAGACTAACATTGTTTTTGACATGACCCTATGATTAATCAAATGCTCAGTAAAAGTAGACCACATTGCTTTGAGTTTCATTAGCCTCACATTGATGTGTCCTAATAGGGAATAGTCAAGATGGCATGTTGGCGTTTTTGTAGGGCGCATTAAATTTTAGTACAACTTCCTGGTCTCCTTTGTCAGATTATACCCAGGAAGGTCCAAGGAGGATGTGCCATCTTCATTCCCCATTTTAATTAGTTCTCCAAAGGCCAGACAATGTCTTACAGGCACATCTTGAGAAGATCATCAAAGGAATTTGTGACATTGTAATAACTACGCTTCAAAATACCACTGGGGGAAAAAAGTGATTCATGAAAGCCAAATGTTAGCTAAGCTTTGCATTTGTTTTTAACTTTCTTTGCTTTTAACACAAGTAAGAGTGCACTAGAGTGACTATACTTACAGGGACAGGAAGGCCCTTATGTCACAGAAAGAACTTGTTCCAAAGCATACAGCTAATTACTTTTATTAAAATTACCAAAGGAGAATGCACAGTAGCTTCAGTTTCTTCCTCAAGAAGGTATAACTTGCTTACTTGATAAGAATTGGAGATGAGTGGAAACTTATACTTTGTCAGCTAAAATTAATTCACACTGCAAGGGGAAAGCATTTGAATGGTATCTGGAATTGCTTTAAACAAATACAACAAGGCTGAAGTGCTTATGAAGAATTTTGTGAGGGAGCAGTTGGAATTCTATACTGATTCTCTCCTACACTATTTTTTTTAGCCCTCTTGAAATTTCATGTATTTAGTTTGCTTTGGCAATATTGTGTGGCTGAAGTAATATTAGTTTTCTGCCTACGTATCTTGCTGGGGAGGAGAAGAAGAAGAAAGGAGATGAGAGAAGTAGAAGACTTAGGATTATCATACTGCAATCCTACACAATAAAAATAGTTTAATCAAATGAATAAAGCTCTCTTTCTTTAAATATATAGGGATATAACTATTTAATAAAGCTCTTCAAATGCAGAGGCTAAGGTAATTTAGGCAAAGCAGCACTGGTTGCATAATTAATGGGACTATTCTGGCCTCAAAAACAATATTTTCATTATAAAACTCACTTTCATTTCCTGAATTTAGGAATTTTTTTTTTTTTTAATTTGCAGTAGATTGTTTCACATTGAACCTGGGGTGAATGGAGTCATCAGGATAGGGATAATTTTATCTGTAAGGATGTTTATATTTTAGGCAGCCCATAGGAATACCTAATGAGCAGCACAATGGATATTAAGGTAACACATAGGAATCCCAGTTTATTCCCTTATTTTGTTGGGGTCTGTAACCATATGGGCCATCAAGTAAAGAACGAATGCTTTAGTAGTAAACAGATTGCTATGTATATTGGATAGAACAGAATTTTGAACAACAGTCATAAGCTTTGCCCTTCAGCCAAGTAAGAACGAAAACGATTTGTTCTTCCCTTACTGTGAATTTCTGTAACTCCTTTGACCTCAGTAAATACAAAAATCATTTTCCTTAAAAAGAAGAGGCAGCTATAGAAACTCTATAATGAACTTGACTTTCTCATTCTGTTCTTGTTGGGATAAAGTGGGCAAGTATGGGAAGATATTTTAGGTTGGTGCAGAAGTTAATGGAGGTTTTTACCATTATTTTGAATGGCATAAACCACCATTACTTTTGCACCAAACTAATAGTGATCCAACTGCCTTAAACCGTCATTGGCAAAGGTAATGAAGAGGAATGTATGTAGAGGATAGCTGGAAAGAGAATCTACATATCTGTCCTTCCTCTTTCCCCAAAAGAGGTATGAAGGTAACTGCTATGGTTTGAACGTGTCCCGTCCAAATTCAGTGTTGATCTCCAGATGATGTAAATGTGAAGATGATGTAATGTGAATTAATGGGTAGACGGAAGGAGCAAGGAATGTTCAGGAAGCTGTAAAGAGACCTGTCTGGCTATGGTACAGTGTTTATGAAGACAAGAAGTAGGAGATAAGGATGAACAAGCAGGTTGTAGCCAGCCTTGAATGGCAGGCTAAGAGATTAGAATTTTACTCTCCGTTCATGTGGTTGTTGCTGAAGATTTCTGGAATAGGGAAGTGACAGGATGAAAGCGCTGTTCTGAGATGAATGTGGAAGCTAAATGATAGGGCCCAACTCTCCATCTCTCTGGAAGGGTAGAAGCTTAAATTTTACAAACGCCAATTAGCAAATTCAGATGGATTTCACATAGATCCATTCCCCTTCCAGCTTTTTATGATTTTTCACTTCCCTAACTCTGCTCAAGCCCTTGCCATGCCCCCTTCCTACTCCCTCATTCTCCCTTTGAAAAGCCCCACACCAGCCACCTGTCCTGCCAGCTCACCCCTCATCCCAGCCCTTTGGGAGGTCAAGGCGGGTGGATCACCTGAGGTCAGGAGTTTGAGACCAGCCTGGCCAACATGGCAAAACCTGGTTTCTACTAAAAATACAAAAATTAGCTGGGCATGGCAGTGCACACCTGTAATCCCAACTACTCAGGAGGCTGAGGCAGGAGAATCACTTGACCTGGGGAGACAGAGGTTGCAGTGAGCTGAGATTGCACCACTGCACTCTAGCCTGGGTCACAAAGTGAAACACTGTCTAAAAAATAAAAAAGAAAAAGAAAAGAGAAGAAAAGCCCCAACCCCCCCTGCACAACTTGGTATGGAGCTCAACTCTTCCCCCACTGTCAGTAGTTAGTAAATAAAATGTTTTACCATTTTAACTGATGGATAGCTGTTTATCTTTGACAGGGGCCTCAGGTTTAAACAATTTGAGGAACCTTCTTTGAGAAAAGAAATACAAAATTACAAATACAAAACTAAATATGGGGCTTTGGAAGGGGCATATGCAATGAGGGCCCTTGAGCATGAGCAATCTTAGCTTCATGATAAATCTTCATCTGGTTGACCAGATAGACAAGGTGTCTGCTTTCTTGAAGCTTAGGTACTAGAGGGAGTGGAGAGGAGAGATAGGCAATAAACAAGTACACAAATGCGATTTTTTTCAGAAAATAATAATTACTCTGAAGCAAGTAAACCGGCATGGTAGAGAGTGGGGAGGAAGAGAGGAGAATAAGAAGAGATTTGCTTCCAGGTATGGTGACTCACACCTGTAATCCTAGCACTTCTGGGAGGTGGGTGAATCACCTGAGGTCAGGAGCTCGAGACCAGTCCAGTCAACATGGCAAAACCCTTAGTGGCCAATGTGATAGTATTAGAAGGTGGAGCCTTTAAGACGTGATTAGGGCCCGTGGGCTCCTTTCTTGTGAACAGGATTAAGGCCCTTATAAAAGTGGTTTCACACAATGTTCAGCTCTCGTTCTTCTGCCTTTGCCACGTGAGGACACAGCATTTCTCCGTTTTGGAGGAAATAGCAACAAGGTACCATCTTGGAAGCAGAGAGCAGCCCTCTGGAGACACCCAAACCTGTTGGCGCCTTCATCTTTGACTACTCAGCTTCCAGGTTTGTGAAAAATAAATTTCTGCTCTTTGTCTATTATCTAGTCTCAGGTATTTTGTTATTTAAAGAAAGAGAGCTTTATTTATTTGATTTTTTTGGTGACGTGTGTTATTTAGTCCTTCCTCTAAATGGACTAAGACAGTAATTCTGTGTGCCATTCCACTGTCCTGAGGGGGGTGACATACCGTCAAGGGCATAAAATAGCCTGCCAGCCAGTTTGCAAAGGATACACTAAAACCCGCATAACTACTTTGCATCTTTTTAATTAGTTAAGGTTATTGTGTTGCTGGGAAAAGTCTCTAGAATTTGTCGGGGACACTTAGGAGTAATTAACTCAGTGGAGAAGTGAATACAAAATACATTGCTTTGAAGTTGCATACACATATACTTTTTACTTAGAGTTTTTGTTAATTTAAGGTTGCCTTTGGTGGCTGGAGTAAAGCATGTTAGGGGTTGGACCTTGAAGTCAAATTTACAGAGGAATCACAGTATTTATTTAGAATGTGTGTTTTAGCTGGGACAGATTGCAATGAGCTATTGCTTCTATGCTGTCAGCCAGGCTAGCCCTGGGTGATGCCACTGCTATGAGCAAACCCTTTTTTTTTTCTTTGCACCTCATAATCAGGAATTTATGTTGAATTATCTCAGTGCTCACGTAATTCTAATTTCCATCTTAGCTCTCGTGTCACCAAATGATAAGGTATATAGCAATCTGCGCCATTAAAATGTCAAAGTGCTTTGTGAACTATCCCCAGAAGATTGTTGATTGCTATTTCTTATATTTAGGCAAAAAGAAAACTAAGCCATGGTGAAACGAAATGTTCCTGCTTAAAGAACTAATATTCACAGGCTTACAGCTGAATCCATTAAATTGCATTATTAGGTTGTTGAGAGAAAAATATAAAACTCTTCCAAAAAGAATTTTAAAAGGAGTAAATTTTTATAATTTATTTATAGATATGAAGGAATTAAAATTATTTCATAGTAATGATGCATCTGTATTACTCTCCCTTATATGATCAGCAGGTCTTATAAACCTAAATGGCTATGAAGGGAACTTTATGAAGTCTAAAATATTTAAACGTTATTCAACAAAGCAATAAAATCATGAATGTGCAAGGGAAATTATTTTTATTATGAGGATTTGTATGTTGGTAACAGACCTTATCGTTAGCAAATCCTCATTAGGATTTCTTTAAGTTCAAATATCCTTTTATATTTTTGCAGTTTAATTAAGCTTAAAGACTGAGCGATTTACATTACATTTAAGGGAAAGGTTTATGAGATGGTTGGTTATCACTGAACCGTAGCCTCAGACTGCTTTCATCTACTTTGTACACTTCAATTACCTTAATTTAAAGTTTGGAGGTGGAGATCCTAATGCTATCATTACTGAGATGTTTGTAGAAAGCTACCTAATCAGTGCCATATGTTAAAAGCAAACATTAGTGAACACATATCCATTAAAATATGTTTCATCTGCCTGTCATATTTTCTTAGTTGCATTTGAGTAATAAGCTTCTCTACATAATACAATGGCAGTTGCAGCCTACAGAGCACTTGTGAACCTTGACTGAAATGTAAATCACACTTGGAAAATGCCTTGAAGAAGGATTTGTTTCCTTTAGATTCTGAATGGGAATGTTATTATGTATCTGGTCCCTGTAAACATATCTCACACTTGAGGTTTATGATTGTTCCAAATAGAACTTCAAGAATGAGTACTGTGAAATAGTAGTCATGAAGAAATTATCAGTGTTATGGGATCATTTTACACAATTTTAAAGCAAGATTTCTCCATTTTTTTTTAAGTAGTTTTAAAGCAAGATTTCTCATGATTGCCATTTTAAGCCAAGTGACTCATTGTTGTCAGGGCTATCCTGTGCATCGTAGGATACATAGGAGCATCTCTGGCATCTATTTGCCCATTTTGGAAACCAAAAATACCCCCATACATTGCCAAATGGTCGCTTGATCCCAAATTAACCTTCACTGAGGAACAATATTTGAGAGGAATTATATCACAGAGGGAATTGAAAGGTAAGATATACACAAGCAAAGTATTATCCACTAGACTCTTTCTATTTATCTGACAATGCCCACCATTTGATCACGTAGTGCTTTTAATAACCGGTTGAGTTTTCTACTTAGAGTTTGACTCATTCAACCTTAAATGTAATCCAATTACAGAGCAGAAAGTATATAATCATACAAGGTTCCCAAATGCTCTCTTTTTAATCAATTCAATCACCAGAAAGTTCCTTTCTGTTCACCAAATTAACAGCTATTCAAGGAGTTCCTGGTTCAGAAACAAGAAAGCAGAGATTCACTCTTTCTGCTCCTATCATTTAAATGTGACTAACAACTTGGAAATTGTTCAACAAATAGTGATAAAAGGACTCTGAAATCTGGAAATAAGAAGTCAAACTGGGACAGGCGCAGTGGCTCAGGCCTGCAATCCCCCCACTTTAGAAGGCTGAGGCGGGCAGATCACAAGGTCAGGAGTTCAAGACCAGCCTCACTAACATGGTGAAACCCTGTCTCTACTAAAAATACAAAAATTAGCCAGGTGTGGTGGTAGGGACCTGTAATCCCAGCTACTCGGGAGGCAGGAGAATTGCTTGAACCGGGAGGCAGAGGTTGTAGTGAGCTGAGATTGTGCCACTGTACTCC
Organism: Ateles fusciceps; assembly: GCA_036589455.1. Taxonomy (NCBI): domain Eukaryota; kingdom Metazoa; phylum Chordata; class Mammalia; order Primates; family Atelidae; genus Ateles; species Ateles fusciceps. The sequence continues at coordinate 12,553,287 of JAZHEH010000222.1, forward strand.
AGCCTAGGTGACAGGCTCAAAAAAAAAAAAGAAGGCAAACTAACAGGAAACCTAAGTACTTTAGATCTGATAATGCAGTAATTGCCTGGGTTTTATTTCAATCTTCTATACACCTCCCGAATCGGCACTGAAGAGGCCTGCAACTGGAAACCACCAATGGACATAGACAAAAAAATGCAAGAAAAGCCACTTTTTCTGGCCAAAACAATTGGAGATGGGAAATCCAGCAGACGCCCTAGTAGGGAGCCCTAACTCCTGCTCTGAGAATAAAGGGTGATTCTATCTGTTGGCAGCAGCAACAGAGCCTTAGACTATCTCAGTCTCTGCCCTACAAATAGGACACTGGTGGGCACTTTAATCTGCGCGCAGAATTGGCAGTAGTGAAGCTATGTGTCTTCCTGGTCTCACTCAGTGGGTTAAGAAGATCCAAGCCCAACAGCTAATACTTCCCACACAAGATTGCCTGGAAAGAGCAGACAGCCCAGGAAAGCACATTCTGTCCTCTTCAGCACCATCAGGGATTGAGTGGGAAGAAAGACAATGTGAAAAGAATGAAGCAAACCAGAATGGCACTGCAAGGGCTCAGAAAACTGAACTCTTATGGGAACTAAATCCCACAGAACTAGACACAAACCTCTCATTTAGACGCCAGTGCCCAACACAGAGGTTGCTTGTAGCATGCACAGTCCAGCCATGAGCTGAGCAGTCTGGGCCGGGGCACCAGTTGAGTGCAGCCTGCTGGGCCAAGTGGGCAGAGTGAGCTTGGTGGGCCCGAAATACACCCCAGGCAAGAGGTCATGGTGGCCCTAGAGATTTCAGGCTGAGGAAGCAGTGCCAAAGGAATTACGTAACGCTGCAAGTCTCGCTCCTGCTCGTTGAGCTACAAGAGTGAAAAAAGCAGTTTCGTGCCATTCTCTCTCACAAGCCGAAACTACAGAAGCCACAACACTTGCTTTAAAGAATGACCAGTGGGAGATCTCCAAATACAGTGCAAATGATAACAGAAGACTGGGTGGAAATTTCAGAAAAGAAAGAAAAACAATGCTATAGGAAAAAATAAAAGTAAATTGACTATCTTCTTCATGAATCACTTTAGTCATATTTCATGATCATAAATTTCTTTAGTCGTATTTCATGGTCATATTTTATTTTATAAAATAAAAGTTATAGCCACAAACTTTATGTGGTGCCCGACGTATGTAGAGGAAATAAGAAAACTGCATTTGAACAGTCAGTAGGATAAAGAGATTTAAATGCAAGTAAGGTTTTTACATTTCATTCAAAATGGTAAAATGTTGAAACAACCAGGCCATGATAATGATATGTGTATGTGGTTATACATAGATGAACACTGAGAAAGCTACATAAAGCAATATACTAAAAAACATAAATTAAACACTAAAATATTGTTCAAGGTATCCAAAGGAAGGAAAGAAAAGAAAAAAAAGGATGAGAAATGGAGGGAACAAACAAAGAAACAAACAACAAAATAGCAAGCATAAGCCCTAATATAACAAATAATTAATTACTTTAAATGTAAATGGTATAAGTATACCAATTAAAAAAGCATTGATAAGGTAAATAAAAACAACTCTACATTGTCTACAAGAAACTTAATTTAAAAATAGAAAACATAAGTAGGTTGAAAGTAAAATGATAAGTAAAGATGTATCATACAAACATTAATAAAGAAATCAGGAGTTACTATATAATATCAGATAAAGTAGGTCTCATGGTGAAGAAAAGTACTATGGACAAAATGTTGCACTGTAGTGATTTTTAAAAAATTCTCCATCAAGAAAATATAGCAATTGCAAATGTGCATTTGCCAAACCAGAGGGTTTCAAAATAAAGATAAATCTGTAATTGCAATTGGGAATTTTAATACCTAACTCTTAGCAATTTTAAAACCACTAGACAGAAAGTCAGCAAAGATATTGAAGAACTGGGGACCATCATTAATCAACAGGTTGCAACTGACATTTATGGAACACTTCACACAACAGCAAAAATATTCACATTATTTTTAAGTGCTCATATAACATTTACCAAGATGGAACATATTTTGAGTCGTAAGCAATAAAAAAGAATTGAAATGATACAGAGTATGCTCTTTGAACATAGCGGAATCATGGTAGATTTAGATACCTAAAAGACAATTTAAAAATTCTTCAAATACTTGAAAACTAAATAACATACTTTTAACTAATCTGCAAGCTAATGAAGAAACCTCAAAAAAGCTTAAAAATACACAAACAGGAATGAGAATTATACCACATATCAATAATTATGTAGCACAGCTAAAACAGTACTGAAAGAGAAATCTATATTACTAAATGTTTACAATAAAAAGACGAAAAGTTCCAAGTCAATAAGAAACTAGAAAACAAGAGGAGCAAAATAAACCCAAAGGATGCAGAAGGAAGAAAGGAATAAAGAGCAGAAATCAATAAAGTTGAAAGGATAAAAACAATTAAATAAATTGAAACAAAAAGATAGTACTTTGAAAAAATGAAAAAATTGATAAACTTTTAGTGTTACTGATAAAAGTAGCAGCAGATAAGGCATACGTTGCCAGTATTGGAAATAAAATGTAATATCTCTACATATCCTGCAGCCCTCAAAGCTGCGTAAAGTTGATAAGGGAATACTAAGAACAACTTTTCATTCATCAACTCAGCAGCTTATATAAAATAAAAGAATGTTTTAAAAACACAAATTACCAAACTCAACCAAGATGAAGATACCCAGAATAGTCCTATACTGATTATATAATTTGAATCTGTAGTTTACAAGATCCTGGAAAGAAAGTCCAGGTGATTGCACTAGAGAATTTTACCAAAGAAGAATGAACACCAAATCTACACAATTTCTTTTAGAAAATGGAAGAAGAGGGGGATACTCTCTAATTCAGTCTATAAAGACAGTGTTACTCTGATACCAAAACTAGACAAACATTACATGCTAAAGAGAAAAATACATACAGGAACTTAGATGCAAAATTCATCAACAATATTTTAGTAAATGGAACCTGACAATATATAAGATGAATAATATACTATGACTAATCAGAATTTATTCCAGTTATTCAAGTCTTAACCAGTACTTGAAAAATCAATCGATATGATTCACCATATCACCAGGCCAAATTAGAAAATCCATCTGATATCAATTAACACCCTAAAAGTATTTGACAATACAACACTGATTTATGCTAAAAACTCTCAGAGCAGCAGGAATGGGAGAGAAATTTCTTGGTCTCATAAAGAACATCTACAAGTTGTCAATTCTTAAATCATGTATAGGTATAACACAGTTCCTACCAAAATTTCAGCAAGGATTTTTGTAGACATAGACAGATTATTATAAATTGTGTACAGAAAGGGAAATGACCGAAAATAGCCAAAACATTCTTTTTAGAAGAAATCACACTTCCTAATAGTAAGGCTTACTATATAACTACAGTAACAAAAACAATGTGGTATCGGTAGAAGGGGAGACACATAGATCAATAAAACGGAATAGAGGACCCAGAGATAGAACCACAAAAATATGTCCAATTAATTTTTGACAAAGAAGCAGAAGCAATTCAATGAAACAGTAATAGCCTTTTTAGTAAATGGTGTAAAAGCACTGGACATCTATACACAAAAACATGAACCTTAACCTCTGCTTCACATGTCATGAAAAACTAACTCAACATGTCTCATGGATTTAAAGATAAAACATAAAACTATAAAGCTTCTAGGAACAGAAAAAGGACAAAATCTTTGCAACCTAGAATTGGCAATGAATTCTTAAACTTGACACAAAAAGCAAAATTAAAAAGAAAAATCAACAGGACTTCATAAAAATCTTTTGTTCTCTGAAAAACTCTAAGAGAATGGAAAACAAATTACGGACTAGGATAAAACATTTGCAAATCATGTACTCACAAAGGACTTGTATCTAAAATATATAGACAATCTCAAAAGTCAACATTGGACAATTAGAAAACAGGTGAAAGACTTGCAAATACATTTCACTGAAGAGAATGTACAGATGACAAACACATGAAAAGGTATTCAGTAACATTCATCAAGAAGGTGCAAATGAAAAGCACAATGTGATATCACCACACATTTATCAAAATGCCTAAAATTAACAACAAAAAAGTGACACACCAAATTTTGGTAATTATGCAGAGAAAGTGGATCTCTATACACTGGTAGTAGAAGGTAAAATGTACAGCAACTCTGGAAAATAGTTTGGCAGTTGCTTTTAAAACAAAAATGAACTTACATGATCCAGGAGTTGTACTTCTGAGCATATATCCAAGTGAAATGGGAACTTATCTTCATAAAGAAACTTGTTCATTAGTGTTGACAGCAGCTTTATTCGTGGTAGCTAAACACTAAAGACTACTCAAACATCTGTCAATGGGTGAATGGTTAAATACGTTATGGGATATTGCATCACGTAGTATTATTCAGCCATGTACAAGGAGAAAAATATTGATGTACACAACTTGGCTAAGCCTTGAGGAAATTTGTGGAGTTAAAAGAGGCCAATCTCAGAAGGATAGACTGCATAATTCCATTTGTGCAACAGTTGTGAAGTAAGATAATTATAGTGATGGAGAGCAGATTAGATTTTGTCACGTGTTGCAGATGGGAGGTGAGAAAGTGAATGAGTCTATAAAGAAGTTTCATGGGAAAATTTTGTGTTTCTGATACAGATAAATATCTTGAGTGTGGCACTGGTTACATGAAGCTAAACATGAGGAAATTGCATAGCGCTATGCACACACATACATACATGCACAACTGAGTGTATATATAAACTTGTGAAATACAAATTCACCGTATGACTTGTACCAATGTCTGCTTCCTCATTTCAATATTGTACTATAGTTATTTAAGATGATAGCACTGGAAAAGACTGAGTGAAAGCTCATAGGACCTCCATGTACATTTATTTGTGACTTCTTGTGAATTTGTAATTATTTCAAAAATTTTTTTAAATATAGAAGTAACTCTGGAGGCAAAATGAATGATCAGTAATTTGGACATATGTAGGTGAGCAGCAGCTATTCTACTGTTGGTTGCAAGATGGTAGATTGAATAACACCTTTTTCTCTTCCTGGTCACCTAAGTGTCACCCTCATTGTCTGCTCTTGAGAAATTCCTTCCCTTCCCCCTCAATTACCTTTCTGTAAGTTTGATATACTGGGATAATTTTTTGATACAGTAACCTAAGTATTTTCATTCTAAGTAACATTCTTCTCTCTACTTTCTTGACCTTTTCTTCTTCCTGCTAAATAGGGCCCTGGGATATTGCAGTGCTATATAAAAAGTTCATCTCCAAACTACGAATAACAATAAATAAACTACTTTAATAAGAGAAATCCCAAAACACAATAGCGTAAATAAAAATGTATTTTTTTTCTGATGTGATAGGCAGGCCAGGTCAGGAGGAGCAGCTCAGCTAAATTAAGAACCAGGGACCAAATTTTCATCAATCTTGTTCCTCCACCTGTTTCCTGAGTGTGGTTCTTTGCATTATTCCTGCTAAATTACTGCTCTGTGTTCCAGTCCTCAGAAATAAAGGGAAGGGATATCCTTTTTAGTAAGTAATACATGGGTTGCATCCATCACTTCTATGCATGTGATTGAATATTGTTCAACTTTTAAAAAGAAGGACCCAGAAGTTCAAGGCTGCAGTGAGCTACGATTGTGTCGCTGAACTCCAGCCTGGATGACAAAGCCAAGACGCTATCTCAAAAAATAATAAGAATAATTAAAATAAAAACAAGAAGAAGAGGAAGAAGGAAGAAGAAGAAGAAGGAGGAGGAGGAGGAGGAGGAGGAGGGAGGAGGAGGGTGGAGGAGGAGGGAGGAGGAGGCAATCATGCCATTTGAAACAACATGGATGAACCTAGAAGAAATTATGCTTGTATGTGAAATCTAAAAAAGTTAAATTTCTAGAAACCAGAGAGTCGAATGGTGGTTTACAGGACCTGGGAGATGCTGTGGGAGATGGGATGCTGGGTGGATGTATGGATATAATGGGAAAGTAAAGTCTGAAATCTGACATACAGCACTGTGACTATAGTTAACAATACTGTGTTGTATCACTCGAAATTTGCTAACAGCAGAGATCTTAAATGTTTGAACTATACACACACCTGCACCGATGGTAACTATGTGAGGTGATGGATATGTTAATCACCTTGAGCATGGTGATTATTTCACAATTATACATATATCAAATCAAGTCGTATATTTTAAATATACACTTTAACTGTCAATTATACATCAATAAAATTGGAAAAAAATATTTTAGCAGAAACACTAGATCCTAGGTGTCTATATTCTGTGTGCTTGGTAATTTATTATAAGAACTTCTGGAGGCTATTGAATGGGGCATGGGATAAGGAAGTCCATTCAGGATAAGTGGGGCTGCCTCTGAGCATTTTGGAGAGGAGGCAGGCCAGGAAGTGGATAAAGAGCATTGAGGAGGGTGGAAGAAACCTCACCCTCAGCTCCACCCACCTTTTTCCTAGGAGTAAAGGAGCAGGGCTAAAGGCTCCAAAGTAAGGCAGGGAACAGGTAGTGCGGCGAGGGGAATGCAGGCAGTAAAAGCTGGGAGAGAAGAGACATCTCTGCATCTCCACACTGGGCCTTTCCTCCACAGCATTCACCTGAAGGAATGCAAAACATTGATGCATCTGTAAGTTTAATACCCTCAAAGTATGGCTAAATGCCAGTTCTTGGCACAGTTGGGCAAAGACCTAGGAATTAAAAGAGAGATAATAAAAGGGCAATACCCATTTAATTGGGGTCAGTGAGTGCTGTATGTCTCCATCTGCAATTGAGACGCCTCATTACATAGACAAGAAAAAGACATCGCAGAGTTTTGTTCCTATACTCCACCCACTTTTTTCTCTGCATTGGAACTCACCTCCTCCTATATTTTATTTCTGTTTTAACTCCACAGATACACATCAGTTTGTAAACTATTTTACTTTTCACTGAGTTCACACATAAGAAAAATATTTCAAGGAAAAAGATCTTTTGTAAGTTAATTTTTAAACATACCTATTATTATAATAGAAGCCAACTTTCTTGTCTTTGCATAAGTTATTGTCCCAGACAGTAGGGCTTGAAGAGAGCTCAGAAAGATTTTTTAATAAATAGCAAAATAGAAAGAAAACAAAATGGCCAGAAACCCTGGTATATTTCCTGTAAGCCTCCCTTGCAGCTTCAGCTGCTAGCTACATTGCAAGCTCACCTAGACCACATTATGGTCACAATGTCAGCATTGATGCCAATGTTCAATTCTTCTTTACAAACTGTAAATGATCAAAACCACATGGGTAAAAAGATAATGAAAGAAATTAAGTTAAAAAAATTAGAAGCCACTTTCTTCAGTGACATGAAAGATATCAGATTGGCAGAGAGCATTTGATGTTTCAGCCCCTGCAGACCTTTGTCTGAATCAATGCCAAAATAAACACAGAACTTAGATGACTTCAAGTTTTGTCAGCTCTCTAGGAAATATACCAAACTGCTTACTCTGCACTTAACACCAGGAATGGAAATAAAATAATTTAAAAATGTTAAGGGAGACTGTTGTATTCTGGTATAGAATACACAATTTCAAGTTTAATTGGGAGGTCAAGGAGAAGCAGAGAAACTATAAATAGACTCAAAATGTACAATACAGAGAACATTGCCTATCTTACAAATACCATCAATTCATCTCAGGCCTTTATTATAAAACATGTGGACTAAATTAATGAGAAAGATTGAGCAGTTTCATCAAACTTCTGTAAAAGACCAAAGTATGAAAAACATACAAAGCTGAAATTCTTGTAATGTGTTGTAAAGATTTTTCATTATTCACAAAGGAATTTGTGTAACAAGATGTCAGAGGAACCAGTTGAAGTAAATAGAAATCCAATTAAGGAAGAAAAAAAATGGAAGGTTTTTAGAGAAGCAGCAAAACAAGACTGCACATAGAAGTGCTCAGTGAAGCCTCCCTTCTCATGAAGACAATTGCTTTACTGTCCCTGTTGTGCTTTATACTCATGCCCTCCTCAGAATACCTTGTTCACATCGTGAGTCACTGTGCAGTAGCTCTGTCCATTGCTGCTTTAATCCTGTGGGTTCTTTCATTTTAAAATGACTAATGATGCCTGCACATTCTGTCCTGACTTGTTCAAGATATCCATGCAGAGCTCCCCCTCGCTAGCCACACAGCAGCATAAACTAGGGTTGTGTATTTACTCATTGCTAAGATTTTAGAGGAATTGTAATGAATTCAAGGGTAAGGCATTGCCCAATTAGTTAAAGGCAATGAAAGTGAATGCAAAACACAAGGGTTGACCATCCCCATTTTAGTCCTCCCCCTGGCTTCTCCTTTGGGTAAGAAGATTTGTCAGGGTACCATGACTACATCGATGATGTTTTGTGAGTGAATCACAGTATTTCTCCTCTCCTCTCACCGTAGTTCCTTCTTCATACATTAGTTTGAAGACAGCATGTTCCTGTCATCACCCGCTCCAGAAACAAGAATTAGGTATTAGGAGGAAAGGAGTGACTACAACAGAATAGAAGTCATCACTCTGAAAAGCAAAAGCTTGTTGTTCAGAGCAGGACAGAAAACATGACATCAACAATGCATTCCAAATATTGTAATTTTCCAAACACTTATGTCAGATATCATTTCATACAGGTGGATTCACAGTACTTAAAAGCTTGGTAGACAGTGAAATATGAATACATATTCTTATTCAAGTAGAGAAAGAGTTGTTTATGCAAACCACACATTCTGATTATTGGCAAACTTTCATATAGATAAACCTCCCTTTTGCTTGATAATGAGTGACCATATTAAAAAAATTGAAGCAAAATACAAAAGGATAAGAATCTACAGGAACAAATTATTCAATTAAAGAATCAATGGAAGACTTTGACCTGTAGTGACAAATTGTTTAATTGATCCAATATATGTAACTGTAATCTGAAGCCTGAGAAGCAGTACAGCAGAATAAATAAAAATACTGTATTTCAGAGAAAGGATATATTTTTGAAAGTGTTCTCTTCCATGGAACCAAAGAGGATTTTACAAACCAATTTGGCATCTTCAATAAGGTGCATAGAAATAGTAACCGGGCTGAATCTAGAGGCATGGTGTGCTCTAAGTTCCAAGGGAGATAGTTGTGCTTGAGACCTGTGCTCCTGTAATTAGTGTTCACTTGCAAGTATTTCATGCAAGGCAAGGACGAGAAACAAAACTACTGGCTGAAGTCAGGTTGTAGAGAGGGCTGAGTTACCTCTGAGAGGAAGCTGAGGCTTTAAGAAATGGAAGTATGTTGTTGGCTAGACACAGTTTGTAGAGTGCTTTGGACTCCAGGAAGCAAAAGGATAAAGGAAAGAGTCTCCCACAGTGAATTGATCTGTTTTGTTTTTATCACCAACGTCACTACAGAGCTGAAGGGAGGGAGAGCCCAAAGGACAAAAAAGAAGAAATCCTGAAACTTCTGTCTCGAATGATCCTGAGAGCCAAATAACAACTATTGCTAAGAATGAAAGCCAACAAAACGAAAACTCAAAATATGAATTCACTCCAGATAAAGCTGATTTTTTGGAAGAGTTTGATGCAGACTATGAAATAAGCACATTTAGGATACTCAAGGAACAAAAAGTGTGCATTGTAAGAGAACAAGGAAATATAAAGAAAAAATAGACATGAAACAAGTACATAGCAACATAGAAAAAAATCAATTTTAAATTGTCAATACAATTTCAAAAACTGTTGAATGATTGATAAAAAAAGGTGAAGAATAAATTTAGTGTTTCCAAGATGTACTAAGAAAAATTCTAGGAAAAGAGAATGGAGAGATTAGTCAAGAGGCTAACATTGAAAAATTATAAAAGAAGGTTTTTGGGTGTTTTTGAAATGAACAAACACTGGAATCTTCAGGTGGAATTACCACTATAAATACTGATCAGAGAGAAAAATACATTACTGTGCTCATGAATAAGAAAATTTAAAATAACAGAAATCTTCATGGCAGAGCAGACATATGCAAGTCTTAGGTAAGTGTTCATTGAATAGCAAACAGTGCACGTCTTAGCAATGCAGGTCTTCCCAGATATGTCTTAGATATAATTATATAATTTCAACCCAAATCCCAGCAGACTGTTTATCTTGGAACTTAATAAGATAATCGTACCTTCTTTACATTGGGAAAAATGTTTCCCAAGGACTCCTTCTCTGTATGGTTCCGTGTTCAAGTTGTCCAAAAGAGGATTGTGTGCAAAATTTGAAAGACAGAAGCAAAGAAGCAGCCATCACTTTCTGAACGTGACCATAATGATTGCAGGGACAGACAGACACAAAAGTGCTTGTCTTTATTCTCCTATGCTTTGTATCCAGTTCTTGTTTGTTTGTTTGTTTTTGGCTGATAGTCCTGGTGGCCAGGTGTGACCCCAAGTTACCAAACTCTTAACATGAACTCAAAGAGATAACAGCTTTTTGTAGAAATCTCCATGACCTTCCTCTTCATATCCTACCTTTGGAGGCTAGATGTGCTTGGCCTACAGGCAGATGAATTGAAAATTTCTCTCATTCTTCAGCTTTACCTACAGCTATTTATTCCTGCTTATCTAGCTATTACCCTTGCTCCCCCCAAAATTATTTTGCTTGCTGTTGTGTGGGAAAGGAACTCAGAAGAAGCTAGGCTTGACAATTTTCCTCTCACTCAAATGGTGGTTACTAGAGTGTTCACTTGCAAATTGTTGCCACTCACTCACGTATCTGTTGCCTTGGACTCCTTCTGTCTTTATCCAGGTAGCATCTTATCTGAGGATTCTTCATACAGCATGGGCTTCTCACATGGTAGTCATTCTTTACATAGCAGCTGAATTCTAAGGAGCAGGAAGCAGAAGGAACCAAGCTCTCCTGGCTCCTTCTACATTTTCTCTCACAGGCATTTCCCCTCTACTGTTTTGCATGCTTAATTTTGTGCTACTACTGGTTTCAAAAAGGTTCAGGAATAGTATAGACTTCATGCCAACAAAATTCACAGCTTAGACAAAACAGACACATTCCCTGAAATACTCAAAAAGGGAAAGCATGTCCAAATCATAGATGTGATAGTTAATATTGACTGCCAACTTGATTGAAGGATGCAAAGTATTGTTCCTGGGTGTGTCTAGGAGGGTGTTGCCAAAGGATATTAACATTTGAGTCAGTGGACTGGGAAAGGCAGATCCACCCTCAATCTGGGTGGGCACAACCTAATCAGCTGCCAGCATGGCCAGAATAAAAGCAGGCAGAAGAACGCTAAAAGACTAGATGGCTTAACCTCCCAGTCTACATCTTCCTCCCATGCTGGATGATTCCTGCCCTTGAACATTGGACTCCAAGTTCTTCAGCTTTAGGACTCAGACTGGCTTTCTTGCTCCTCAGCTTGCAGATGGCCTATTGTGGGACCTCACCTTGTGATCCTGTGAGTCAATACTCCTTAATAATCTCTCCTTTATATATACATCCACCCTATTAGTTCTGTCCCTCTAGAAAACCCTGACTGATACAATAGATAACTTGAATCGCCCTAAATAAATTTTAAAAACTTACCTTAAAACCGTCGAAGAAAAGGATGGACACAGGTGGATTCACAGGTGAACTCTGCCAAACATTTAAATTATGAATAATACTTATTCTGCATGTAAGAGGGAGGAATTCCCAACTCATTTTATAACTCCATCATCACCTTGTTATCAAAACCAGACAAAATCATTCCAAGTAGAAAAACCAGACTAATTGCCAATGAACATATACATAAAAAAACTTAACAAAATTTTAGCAAATAGAATCCAGCAATATACAAAAAAGACAATATTTATGATTGTTAATTTTGTATGTCAACTTGACACATAACATTACAGAGTTCCCAGACATTTGGAAAAACATTCTGGGGTGTTTCTATGTGTTTTGGATGAGATTACCATTTAAATTGAGAAACTGAATAAAGAAGATTGCTCTTGCTCATCTTGGTGGGCCACATACAATCAGTTGAAAGTCTGCATAGAACAAAAAGGTTGACCCTCTTCTAAGTAAGGATAATCCTTACTGCCAGACTGCCTGACAACTGGAGCATCAGTGTTTTCTTGCCTTCAGCCTTGAACGAAATAATCAGCTGTTCCTAAATCTCAAGTCTGCCAGTCTGCTGATTAGAACTATACCACCAGCTCTCCTGGGTCTCTGTCTTGCTGACTTATCCTACAGATCTCTATAATTGAGTGAGCCAATTTCTTAAAATTTTAATCTATCTAGTTATTTCCATCTCTCTATTTCAGTCTCTATCTTTATCTCTTATTGATTCTGTTCTCAAGAGAATCCTGCGTAATACAATATGTCATGAGCAAGTGTTTTTTCCCCCCAGAAATTCAGACAGGTTCAACATTCTAATATTAATCAATATAATTTGTGAAATGTTCACACTAAAAAAGGAAACCCATATGATCATGTTCATGGATGTGTGGAAAATACCTTTGACAAAAATTAAACATTCATTTAAGATCGAAACTCTCAAAGGCCAAGTGGTGGCTCAAGCCTGTAAGCCCAGCACTTTGGGAGGCAAAGGCAGGAGGATCACTAGGTCAAGAGATCGAGACCATCCTGGTGAACACGGTGAAACACTGTCTCTACTAAAAATGCAAAAAGTAGCTGGGCGAGGTGGCATGTGCCTGTAATCCCAGCTACTCAGGAGGGTGAGGTGGGAGAATCACTTGAATCAGGGATTTGGAAGTTGCAGTGAGCTGAGATCATGCCACTGCACTCTAACCCAAGAGAGCGAGACTCCATCTCAACAAAATAAAAAAAAACAAAAAGTAAATAAAACTCTCAGCAAACTAAAAATAGCAGGGAGCTATCTTCTTAACCTTATAAATGACATCTACAAAAATGTATAACTAACAACATATTTAATGGTAAATTACTGAATATTTTCCCTCTAAGATCAAGAACAAGGCCAAAATGTTGGCTTTTATCACTTTTATTTGACATCATACTAGGAAACCTAAATACCACAACATGATAAGAAAAATAACTCAGGGGCATACAGATTGGAAAAAAAAGAAGTAAAATTCTATTTTCAAATGACATCATCTTCTATGTAAAAACTCCTAAGATGTCTACAAAAATACATTGTTTACAAAATTTTTTACCATATTAAAATTCCCTCTGTTCAACAGAAAAATAAACATAGTCATGCAAAAACTATTGACTTTGGGAAAGATATTTGAAATGCAAACAACAAAGAGAACATTATTATTTAGAATTTATAGTGATCTCTTAACAATGAACAGGAAAGTATTTACAGATATAAGTGGGAAATGTCTGACCTGGAATGTTTTATTACATTGTGATGACATAATCTCTTATTTTAAAAACATTATTCATGTAGGGTATAAAGCTTATATTTCTAGAACATAGGTTTACTGTTGTGATGGTTAATTTTATGTGATAAACTGACTGGGCTAAGGGCTGCACACATAGCTGATAAAACATCATTTGTATGTGTCAGTGAAGGTGTTTCCAGATGAGATCAGCCTTTGAATTAGTGGACTGTGTAGAAGTGATCATCTTGCCTAGTGTATGTGGGCAACTGCCTGTTGAGAGCCTGAATAGAACAAAGAGGCAGAGGAAGGGTGAATTAACTCTCTCTGCTTATGCTGGAACAACCGTCTTCTCCTGTTCTAGGACATTGGTGTTCCTTGGTTTTTACGCTATCAGTCTAGGACTGGAACTTCTACCACTGGCTCTCCTGGTTTTCAGGCCTGGAGGTTTGCACTGGAACTACACTTGCTTTCCTGGGCTCCAGCTTATAGATGGCAGATAGTGGAATTTCTCAGCCACTATCCATAATCACATGACCCAATCCCTCATGATAAATCTCTTTCTATGTATCTTTCTATATTCTGTTGGTTCTGTTACTCTGGAGAACCCTGGCTAACTATGGTGCATCTGAGCTATACATAAACAAACTATAAACATTATGTTAGGTTTAGTCAACCATGTAAGACTATAAAAATGTAAGTCACTCAAGGTGCAAAAATCACAGAAAAAGGTTGCACATGTTACAGGCTGATAACTGAAGAAATCTATGTATTTTTTAACAGAGAAAAGACTAGTTTAGCACAATTCTAAGCTTTAAAAAACATCTCAGATGACCTAATAGGACATCTTTCTCAGTTTCCATAACTTGTGTCCATAGATTACTGATTAAGGTTAAAACCTATTCATTTTTAAAAACACATCGTTTGATTCATCTTTTCATCTTTTGTTCACCATCAAATTCATTGGTTCAGCTTTGCTCCTTTCAATTAAGAACACAGCAAACTTTCAACAATAGGGAAAAGATTTAAAATACTAAGCTTCATTTATGCTTTTCAGTGGAGCTAAGAAATGTGAAAGATGAAACATCCTCACCCATAACAATTTAACACTGGTGAAATCAGTGCTCATTTTCTCAGTCGAGATATTTAATCTGATAAAAGGAATGAACAGCTTCTTCGAGGTAATGTTTTTGACTTTTTTTCAGAATGTAGTCCCCTGGCCATGTGAATTTAATTACATGGCTCTGCATTCCACTCTAGTTTCAGAGTTTGAGCCATTTGCTTTTAAAGTAACTTTAGGGTATTACCCATTTTTAAATTATATCTCCTAATTTGACTCTTTGGAGAGACCACAGCTTTTGAGGAGCATAATGATGAATAGAAAACATCAATATCATCAAAATCAGCATTAGGATCACTATTAATTAATAATAACTCTGCAGTTGTTGACATGGCTACAGATATTTGCACAATAGGGAAAGCTTACAAATAAATATGTAAAAATTCCTTGATCTAATTATTCTGTACTTCATCAGGTACTACTCTATAGATAACTCAAGTAATTTTTGTATTATAATTCCAATAATTAGTTAGGCCTGACATGTGGCTCAGGTAATTATCGTAAGTTTTCTCTCTTCTGAAAACATTTGAGTCATACAAGATGTCAGTGAAAACTGATCACTTTTGCAGTGAGCAACTACCCAATTTGTATTATGTCTCCAATTACGCTATGTATTACTCAACAATAGAGCTGATCTTTTAATATCAGAAATATATAGTACTTTCCTTGCACTTTTGTTATTCCATGTAATTGTAATATTCCCTGTCAAATGTATTTTTCATCTCCAGACAATAACTATGTCTTTAATTTCTCTCACTGGACATAAAATGTATATATGCACGATAAGGTGATATTGGCAAAAGGTTTTACTTTTTATTATGATAATTTGAAATAACTATTGTATATGTGCCATATAATGCTTCCACTGTTTTTATTAACAACTTATTTAAATACAGAAATTTTATTATATGGTTTCTGCACAAGAAATGACATATATCTAACACTCGTTCAGTTGTCTACAGTAAAGATTTCTTCATTTTTCTTTTATCATTTTCTTTTCCAGAATGTGACCTGGCATATATATCAGCATCTCTGTTACTATCATGTTTTGTTCTTGTTTGAACACAGACACTTTAAACTGTTCAAATTTCAGTAAAATGGTGCCTGTAATTTATTTTTATATTTTAAGAAAACATAGATGTATTGAAACCTTTTGTTGCTCTGAAGTTGTTCCCCTACTACATGTGAAATTGAGTGTAAATATTGTGAGCTATTCAATTTAATACTGAATGTTTATGAAACATACCAAGTTCATATCTATGATGAGCATATTCATTCGGATCAAAGAGAAGCTTTACAAGAATTGCTAACTAAGTGAAATGATCACATTTGTCAGGGTCTAAACAACTAGTGGTAAGCTTGCTATTTGTGTTTGAAGTTCAACTCCCAATCTAATATCTCAGAAAACTGAAATTTCTTTTGGGAACCATTTCACATTTTAACTCAATTCCTTTGTATAATGCAGTTAACCTCAAGCCTGTATCATGGTGGGGCAAATTGATCCCATGGAAACCACTCCATTCTGACAAAGACAAGAAGACCATACCACTAGGAAGAGGCTCAGATTTTTAAAATAAATGCTTGAAAAGTATCAAGACCTTAAACCAGTACTATGCTGGGCTGGTTCCTACTGGGTTGCAAAAGTGATTGTGCAAATCTTTTTCCAACTTTATATTCAGGGGCACTGTGTTTGAAATTGGTTGTGGTTAGAAGTATGACCACTGTGGAGTTTGGCAACCATTACAAATCAGGGCCTTTAAAAACATAATCATCCCACAACCCTAATCCACACTTCTTAGACTGGTTTTCAAAATTAAACCATTCATGGTAAATACAGAGAATATATAAGTGATTAATTATATAAAGCAAGTACAGTCACCTTTATAAGAAAGAAGTGGCATATCACAAATAATTAGCTCTTTTAGGATTGTATCACTTACCTGTCCACGTGGGAATTTAGGAGTTGGTTTTATATATAGACTTGTAAACTTTGGAATAATTAGATGCCCTGTATGGCATGGTGTAGTTCATTGATTTTACCAGAAGAATGCGGTAGGTAATAAATGTGTCTAAACATTTAAAAACTAAAGAAATGAATATTAGCAAAACAAAACAAAACAAAAAACCACACCCTCCTTCCCTCTTTTCTAATATGCAGGGTACTTAAGTAGGAAAGGGTGGCAATTTAATTAGAATTTACTGATTTTATAAAAATGTTCAATTCTATGGACACAAGAACAAACTGCTTTTAAGTGTGTGTAGTATTCATGAGCCATTTTCTTTTCATTTTCAAAAGGTAAAACAGCCAGTGTAATGTTCTCCTACAAGATAAAAATTATTTGAACAACATATATGTAATCATTATCTGACTACTCATCAACTGCAATCATGTCCTGACAACCTTACCTTATTTCTCACCTGCTTTTAGCACCATTTCCTTCACTGCTAGTCCAGGGATCGGCAAACATTTTCTTGCAAAGAATCAGATAGTATGTTAAGCTGTGCAAGCTACATACAGTCTCTGGGGCATGCATATTCTATTCTATTTCTTGTTTCTTGTCTTCTTGCAAAGAAAATTGTTTGAAATCCTTTAAAAATGTAATAACGGGCAATATTTAACTTGCAAAGAAAGCATATCTTGGTTACCTCTGTCTAATCTACTCTCTTGTGCCCACTTTTACTTACTCACATGTTTTTTCCTAACAGCATTGTGTCACATGTCCTATTATTTTTGTTCATTATTCCTGCTTTTTCTCCTAGATGTTCATATTCTCCTCAGTTATAAGCATTGCACATTCTCAGACTTTTTATTTTGTAGTCAAAACACATATTACTTTCCACTTTTGCTATCAGCCTTTCTTTCATTCCTATTTTTATCCTTTGCCAACCTCTCTTTTAAATATTAGAAAGTATCCTAATTTCTACTTCTTAATGACCTATTCTGTTATTCTTGTGTGTAAATGAATTATTTACCTCTTTTGCTCTCTCTCTTTTTTTTATTCATTGCCTTTCTTGGTTTGCTCTTCATTATTTATCTCTCTTCTTGTAGAAGCCTATCTTGTTTCCTCTTCTGGTAATTTTCCTCTCCTATGTTTATTTTTGTTTAACCTTTCTCATCCCATACAATGTATCTACTGATAGCTACACAATAATTCCTTCAAAGAAGAGCTCTCAATTAAAACGTCCTTGCTTATTATCATTGCCTTATACGTAACTTCTGTCTTTTACACTTTTCCATTTGTAGAAACATAAAATCAATCCCACGAAAATGCTTCTCCCTTTTCTTTAAGCAGCATTAACTTTTTTCTTATGAGCAACCGTGAATCTGAATAAAAGTTTAGCAAATTATGTGGAAAAAAAAAAAAGATAGGGCTAGAAATCTGTTGTCTAAGCCTCCCTCAGACTTTTCGTTTGGAGATATTTTCCTGGAAGGCCTTGGACATTTATTTTAAATGGGGGATTGTTACAAAAGGAAATAAAGGCCATTCAGCAAATCACACTGCCATGTGTGTACCTATGCAACAATCTTCCGTGTTCTTCACATGCACCCCCAAACCTAAAATGCAATTAAAAAAAAAAAAAAAGAAAAGTTTAAAAAAAAAATAAAATAAATAAAGGCCATTAAATCAAAACTAGAGAATAAAAACTATCCCTCTACATAAATTTAAAAGAGCACAAAGAAAAGCTGTGGTTTTGAAAACGTGAATAATTAGTATACTTTAAAATTGTTCACATTATTCTGTTTACATTCATACAGATTCAAATAGTATTATAAAATATTCTCACAATTTTCAAAAATATAAAATGTCTTTTATAAAGAGGTGAGAAACTTTTTATTGGTTAATATGTTTAAATTTTTTCATTTTCAACTTTCTTTATATATATATATATATCTTTAAGATAATTTCTTTAGCAAATATTTCCTTCCAACTTAAATGGATGTTTACTGAATAAATCAAATTGACTTTGCTTCGTTGACATTAGTATAAGCGAATTCCAGTAAATTTAAGACCACATTTCATAAAATGTATTCAAATAGAAAATTCTATTATGTTATCACAGTGCCCTTTGAACTTAAAGTTTGTGGAAAGTAACCATTACCATTTTTTTCAAAATTTTCCAAGTCTTTGAGGAAGTTTTGATGTGACACATTTTAAGAAGTAATGAGAACAAACAAAAAAAAAAAAAATGAAGAATGGCCTGCTTTTCAAAATAGCAATTTATTGGCCTAGATAAGAACTGGATTTTAAACTTGATAAAATTTTTAAACTTAGATGATTAACATATAATCATCTTCTAATAGACTTCTATCCCTCCATTCGAGTGGTTGATGTGAAATCTTTGTTGAACACTTTTAGGTGATAAATCTCCAAGTGTCACGTATCTTCTAAAATAAATTGTGATACAGGAAGCTCACATTCCCTTTCCTCTAGTAACTACATAAAAGCATATATTTCAAATTTTCTCAGCTATTTTTATGCATAAGAACTTCTCTGTATATTATTAAGGCCATATGTTACAAAATGGCTATTTCAAAGTAGATTAATAGATTTGTAATGCATAGGTCTAAATAATATTGATTTTAATTATTTTAACTTGTTATTTCCTATTTTAATATTTTCTATTTAAACTTCGATATTGACTAATATACATTCACTTAATTTCTCTTGTACTTAAGATGCTTTAAAATAAGAAGCCTGGAATAATTTTTCAAAATAATTGAATTTGTTTCATTTTTTTCCTTTTAAGCAACGTTATCCAAAGTAATTTCCTAAGCCCCTCTGAATAAAGTTGTCTACTTAGGCTGATTTTGGAATTATAGAAAATTGCAGATGTAGGCAAATTAAAAAAAGAAGATTAAAAGATTATACTGGGGAGGGATGTGAAAAGAGAGGGAGATGAAGATATGGTAATGATAGCAATACTGTATTATGTTAACATTATGATTGAAGGACAGGGGTCTTCAAGCTCGATAGCCTCTGCTTTAGCACAGGACATTGTGTTTGGACCTCAACAGAAAGCTACAAAGCTATAGACGATTATAATGCGTCATTAAATTAGATGTGCACTGAGTTGTTTATAATAATGATATGTCTGAGATACCAATGTACTTCTAAGGGTTTTTCCCCCACAGGTTTTACTAAAACACAGCTTTGATATTACCTAAGATGGATACTTTCCCTGAAAGAAGAATGGATCTGCTTATTAGTAACTTTATGTCCAAGGTAAACTGCATCTAATGCTGCCTGACCACATACTCAGTTTTTGTTGAGGATAATCGTAAATATGCGCAATGGAACATAATATTAAATATTTCATGCCTAGCACTTAAAGGACAGTGCCATCATTTTTTAAATGCAAAAAATCAAATAGAGACAAATGCTGCAGTTATTTTATCCTACAAATAAGTTAGAGAACTGATAGTAGTGTTATGTTATCTGTTTCTGTACTCCTCAATGTATTGTTACAGGTAGTTAGATAGGCATGAGCGGGGGGGAGGGGGGAGAGGGTTCTTTTCCCCTACCCACCAGGAATGTCAGATGATGTTTCAACAATTATCGCCCTATCTCTTCAAAAATAATAATTCAGCAGCAGGGAAAGACAATCTCCTGATAATCCACATCTATAAACATTAAAGTGTTATTTGAATGGAGATGCCAAGGAGAAGCAACTTACTGGTCATGTGCATTAAGACACAAAATGGCGGTGAAACATGGTGGCTCATATCTGTTAACACAGTACTCTGGAAGGCCGAGGTGGGTGGATTACTTGAGGTCAGGAGTTCGAGACCAGTCTGGCCAATATGGTGAAACCCTGTCTGTATTAAAAATACAAAAAAAAAAAAAAAGAAAAAGAAAAAAAGAAAAAAAGAAAAAATTAGCAGAGCATGGCACACACATGGCCTGTAATCCTGGTTACTTGGGAGGCTCTCACTTGCATGCTCTCACTTCCCAATGGTAAGAATGGCACTGAGCATGCGGGCAGCCCAGCCTAAGGGAAGAATGCTGGGAAAGAGGATAGCCTGTAAAGTCCTAGGATCACAGTTAAATGGGTCACCTGACCTTCAGGCACTTAACCTTCACATACCCACTTGGGTTTCTTCCAATCATATTTTCCTTTCTTTCCTGTTCTAAAGCTTTTTAAATAAAAAGCTTTCTTCTCTGAAACTCACGTGAGTCTCTTCTTCTTCCTTATGTTCCTCCATCAAATTCTTTCTTCTGAAGGGGCAAGAATTGAGGTAGCTGCAGAACCCTCCATGGATAACAGTATCAGTGAAGAATAAATCTGGAAGTTAGCACCAATGTGTGAGATTTTCAGTAACTCGAAGAGCTGATTACATGTATTTAGCAAAATAACTCTTCACTTTTGTTTTAATTTGTTTTGCTCTTACCTAGACTGATGACTAATACTCCTCTCAGGACATGTTATTAAGACGTCTAAGATGCTTCTCTAGTTATAAGAAGAATACATAAATGTTTACTATGTGAGTTACTAATTAATGAGGAAAACAAAATTACAGCTCAATTGTTCAACCTATTTTTGATTTTTTAGTTTCCTCATATTTCTTTTTTTTACCCATTGCCAGACCTTCAAAAGAGTAATTTGTGTGTATATCTGAATTTTGTAATCAACCTATTTTTTAAAAATATGATTGTATAATGCCGTCTCCTATAATACTCATCCACTATTTAGGTGTTAAACTTCCATTCCTAAGACTGGCCATTATGAACTTTCCCATTCTGACTACAGGCGAGCATTTTTCCTTTCTTTCTGTGACATCTCTCAATGAATATGCATACCCAGCACAATGTTTATGAAATAGCTTTTGTCCAAATGTTATGTCTTTGCTCACGTCATTTCCCATGCCTGAAAATGCTTCCATATGGGATTCTAGTCCAACCATATCTATTATAAAGAGTTAGTTCAAGTCACATTTAACTCTGGGAAAGTCTTTCCATGTTGGCTGTTTTTCCATAATGTCTGAAATCTAGTTCATATCAAATCACCTATTAAATAGTTTAATCTACATTTTTTTTTAGTTAGGTAACTATTGTTGTCAATTGTCTTTTTATGCATTTGTACAAGGGATTGCAGATCCAAATGTCGCTGGTGGTCAGGTTGGTAATTTAGTGACTAAATCAGCCAATTGTAATGTAGTTTGCCTACACTGCTACAATAGCGGCAGCTGTTGCCACCTGCAGAATGTGCCAAGGAGCAGCTATTTCTCAGCTCCAGCCAATTGTTAGTGTCTGTAGAAATGCAAGGTTCGTTTTTACCAGATGTTTGTATTATAAGTAAATAAACAAGAAATTTGACTTTTTAAATGTAAAATCTCCTGAGTTTTAGAAGTTGATTCAGTTTTTAAAAAACATTATAAGCCTTATCCAGCCATAGGCTGCATGTATACAAATATTATTTATATTCCTAATCCATTCAACCCCACATCTAACAAATATGTATTGACTACTCTCCATGTGTCAGGCACTGTGCAGATCACTAAGAACAGTGGTGAATAAGATAAAGCCCTTCTTCTAAAAGGTGTTTACAGTCAAATGAGAACATATGTTACAACATTTTTTAGGCAGACACATCCTGATACATATTAAGGATTTTTATTTGATTTAGCAATAGAAAAATGGCTCATATTAGAAATGTAACATGATACAATAAAATCAGAACAAAATAGCAGAAGAAAAATCTTATAGAAAGCAATGAAAATACATAAAATAGTAAATAGCTGTCTTTTCACATACATACATGCATATGCACGCCTGTGGATATTGATGAAATAGACCAGACGATGCTATACTCTGATACCACTGAATCTTCTGTCATGCTCAACTACAATGGCAAAATATATTGAGATGTGAATATTGTGCTCCAAAGCAATATTATGTAGGAATATTACTGTATTCTCGCAGTTGAACAGATTTCAACAAAGAATATCTTTGTGACATTTATAAATAGTCTATGATAGTTTTAAAAATCTCAGATAAGGTAGTGTTGAAACATTGAGTAGCTTTACTAATGAGATAGAGAGTTTTCAATAAAAATAACCAGTAATTTAAAAATCTGTTAAAAAAAAAAAAAAAGCAGAATCAGTCACCTACGGAGTATGAAAGTGACCATATTCCCCAGAGAGTTTAAGTTTACTTTTCTGGACTGGTCTTTCTGAAATTCAGGGACATATTTTTGAAGCATTAAAAAAACTTTCTGCTACCCTAAATTTATGGAATCATTTAAATATTGTTTTATTCTGTTTTTTAATTACTTATTTTTATTTCATAATGTCCTACAGATCTATCATGTGAAATAGTCAAAAACATGAACAAAAAATCATAATAATGGAAAGGAATGCGAATGGGGAAGAAAAATATACATTTAGTATATACTAAAAAAGTATCGGTTGATCTTTTGCTCCTTCCCTCCCTTCCTATTCTTCCTCTTCATTTTATTCACCTTTCTCCTCTTTTATTTCAAATGTGTCTTCATAAGCCAAAAAATGATTGTATGGAAAATTATCATTAATTTATCTCTCATATTTAAGTGCTAGAAAATGATTTGTAAGTTTGATTGATGCAGAATATTTAAGAAAATAACCAACAACCAAGTCTGCTTATTAAAAACAATTTCTTTCACAGATCGTTATAAAATTAAACTTAAGATGCAACCAAATATAAAGACTGTGTTTATTACACAACAAAGAGGTGAAAAATGCTTTCATCTTCCTTAGAATGGTTACATGCAATTGGATTACAGTTAGAAGGTCAGCGTCTCCTCCCAAGGGCCCCAAATCGGCTCTGATTTGAAGAGCTGGAAACAGACAAGATTAAACTCTGATTACTTCTTTGAGGATGAGATGTTTTTAAATCAGTTGGCAAACCCTGCCACCAGTGCATCTGTCAGGGATCAAACTCCATTGGCATTAGGGTTCATTCTATAACACAAGATGTACTTCATTAAGTATTTCTCTTTAAAGCAATCATACTGACTCTATTCATAGCCACAGCATAAGGTTTTGAAAGGCTCTAATGATCAGTTTTTTAAAAAGTTCTTTGATGTCTAAAAAATTCTTGAAATAAGATCATTTAAAATTAATTGGAAGTGAAATTTACTAAAGGCAAATATTCACACAAATCGATTAGTTCAGATTTGATGCCCAAAGCCAAATCTGCAATTTCTAAATGGAGTCTAAACTTCTA
Source organism: Ateles fusciceps (assembly GCA_036589455.1). Lineage (NCBI taxonomy): Eukaryota > Metazoa > Chordata > Mammalia > Primates > Atelidae > Ateles > Ateles fusciceps. The sequence continues at coordinate 12,577,000 of JAZHEH010000222.1, forward strand.
TATTGCTCCTTCCCCTCTGTAGAATAAATAATTTGAGACAACAATATAAAAATAAGATGTAATTAGACTTCAAATCCAAAGTAATATTCATGAGGTGTTCCTAGTTTCTAAATTCTTCTCACATTGAATTATAAATGCTCATTAACAATAAAAATGAGATACAAGATTTTCAACCTTAAAGTGAAAAAGGTCAACACTAACAGTTGAAAACAGAGACTAAGAGAAAGATGTGTTTAGGGGTTGAATAATACATATGTACAGAGGCCTATAGTGTACTCTGCAGTTGAGATTGCTGGAATCTATTGAAAGATTCAGGGATCAAGCTTATTTACCTGTGCAGAAAGGATATTGAAAAAAGAAATAATAAGAAATATGGCCTGGTGCAGTGGCTCATGCCTGTAATACCAGCACTTTGGGAGGTCAAGGCAGGTGGATCAGCTGAGATCAGCAGTTCAAGACTAGCCAGGCCAACATGGTGAAACCTCATCTCTACTAAAAATACAAAAAATTAGCCAGGAGTCATAATTATCTTGTATGTATTATAAAAATAACGCATTTTTTATAATGTATTAAAATGTACAGGTGGGTGCCTGTAATCCCATCTATTTGAGAGGCTGAGGTAGGAGAATCACTTGAACCTGGGAGGCAGAGGTTGCAGTGAGCTGAGACCGTACCACTGCACTCCAGCCTGGGCAACAAGAATGAAACTCTGTTTCAAAAAAAATAAAATGAATAAAATAAATCAGAAATATGGAGAAAAATCACAATAATGAGTTGTAGAAGTGTTATGCATAATCCTAGATGTTATATACACTCCAGCCTGGCAACAAGAGTGAAACTCTGTTTCAAAAAAATAAAATGAATAAAATAAATCAGAAATATGGAGAAAAATCACAAAAATGAATTGTAGAAGTGTTAAGCATAATTCTAGATGTTATACATATAGCATAACATTTATTATTCTTAGGCATTTACTCTCTGCTAGGCTCTCTTCTAAGAGTTCATACATATTGATGCATTTACTTTGACAACAGCCCTATATAAGGGGAAGAGACGATCGGAGACGTGAAGTACTTGCCAGCAGCCACTGTCTTAGTCTGTTCAAGGTGCTATAACAGAATGCCATCGAGTGGGTGATTTATAAACAACAGAAATTTATTTCTCGCAGTTCTGAAGACTGAGAAGCTCAGCATCAAGGCACCAGCAGATGTGGTGTCTGATGAAAACTTGCTTCCTGCTTCATAGATGGCGCCTTTTGACTGTGTCATCACATGGTAGAAGAGGCAGTTGAACTCCAGTGAGCCTCTTTTATAAGAGCACTAATCCCATTTATGAAGGCTCTAACATCATGACCTTATCACCTCCCAAATGTCCTACCTCCTAATATTCTCACCCTGGGGGTTAGAATTTTAACATGAATTTGGGGTTGGATGGGTCACAAACATTCAGACTATAGCTGTCAGTCATCAAAAATGTCTAGCCCTGGATTGAATACTTAATCCCCAACCACTCTTGTAATTTATGTAGATGCTCCTCTGTAAGATGGCTAGCTACACCCCATAGTAAGATGAAAAGGACAGGTAGCATAGGTTACTTTTGCCAATATCACTGAAGCATCTTGAGCTTAGAAGCTTCTGTGACTTGTATGTATTACAATTTTTATATCAAAGTTGTAGAAGATGGATTTCACAACTTCTGACATTCTTTTTCATCTTTAAGCCTACTCTTTCTGACTTTAATTTTGTCATGTTTCCACTCCTAGAGTTCCATGTTTTCCACATGTTGGAAAGACCTTTTCATTGGAAGATTCTTTATCAGAGCTCCTTGGGCAGAGAGGGTGACCTGTCTCTTTAGAATGCTCTAAATCAGAGTAATCAAGGCCTCTGGAAATGGACTTTATTTTTCATAAGAGTCAACAAAATGAAGCTTAGTGGTTCAAGCCACTTGAAAAAAAAAACGTGGTCCCTGCCCACATGGTGCGGAGATAATTGTCTCATCTCTGCTGTGGTGTCTGTTGACCAAAGTGCTCCTTTGTAAATCTCTGCATGAGTCCTGCAGTGCATGGCACGTGTTTCTTATCCATAAATAAGAGGAATCCCCCAGGGCTCTGTATGTATTCCAATAAACCCCAAATTAACTACAATTTTAGTTCTTAATATAAAAAGAAAGAATGGGTAGAAGTGAGTGACAATTCCACAGACCACAAATGGCAAGAGGAAGATCCTTTTATAAACAAGAGTATCCTACGAAATAAATTTCTTTCTGTTCAGAAGGTCCAATAAAATATGAACATCATTGGGAATAAAATAGCAGCATAAGAAATACAAATTATTTCTTTCTAGCTTGAGCTATCAAACGGGACTTCAGTTTTTTCTTCAGTGGGAGGGTCGATATAAGCGGAAGCCAATTTGAATTCTACATATGCTAATGTCCTTATTATTGGCTTTGGAAGAAAATAACTCAAAAGTGAGATTACCATTGTGGAGTACTAAAAATAATTTGAGGGCATATTAATCCTTTCTAAAATGTATCTCACAAAAGCTAGACTTAACTGAAAACCTATCAAAGCAATTAAAAAAAAATCTTGGGCATTCAAATTCCGTTTTCTCGGTTTTAAACTAATGTTTGAAAGCATCACCTACTGTTTCTTAATCTGTTATACTCTTATGAAAAATTCATGCCCAGAACTTTAAAATGATGTCCTTGTTTATTGACAACTGACTTCAGGAAAAGAGAAGCACATTTCAATGCAGACAGCTTCAGTTCTTCAATTTCTTCTTCACACATCCAAATTTTACTTTTCCTTTTTTATATGAAAACAACCCAAGATTTTTTCCAAGAATGTGTAGTCAGCAGGGATGAAGAGACTTGTGACAGTCACAGGTCGTGAGACCTCATGACCCTTAGATAAGGAAAACCTTGCTGTATTTTTTAAGGTTGGAAAGGGGCAAAGGGGAGAAGGGGAGCTTTGTACTGATTGTCAAAAATTTTGTTACAAATAAGAAGACTGACGTTAGATTTGCCATAGGAGTCATAGTATTTGTAGGGGGTAGTGCAAAAAAAGCAAAATATTAGTCTGCTGAAATTTTAACTGTTTCTCTGACTGGCATTCTGCATGGTATGTAATTATGTCTATAATGAGGACTCCTTTCTTTCTCTCCATGAGCAATTCTCCTTCCCAAGTATGGATAATTTCACAATGAAAGAAATCTACATACTCTGTTACATTTAAGAAGGAAGAAAACAACAGAATGCTGTAACATTCTGTCTGACGGATGCCTTCATGATCTCTCCTTCATCCCTTCCTCTCCTTCATACAGTAACACAAAGGGAGTCAAAATGGTCTGGAAGATCTGTAACACATATTGACTGACTGTAAGTTATTTACACGAATTAGTCAAAAAAAAAGTCTGTATGAATGGCCATTGAATTAAACTGTGTGCCTTCTCAAATTCCATTTCATGGTTTACATTGCTTATATAAATGTGGCTAATATTGGTGTTTTTAACATTTCTTTTCAAATATGAGATGTAATTTCTATGTGCATGCTCAGGTTGTGTACTGTGTTTCCCTTTCTCAAAAAAAGAAAAAAAAGGCAGGCTTTCCTCTACCAATACCAAATCTACCTATTAAGACTGAAATACAGAAAGAAGGCTCATAGCTGGTAGAGATAGTTTGTAACATTCCAAGTGAAGGACCATAAATTAAAACCTACTTTTCTGTTGTAAATCATCTATATTGTGGGCTACAGTATCCCAATACTTCATGCATTTTCCCTATTACATAATATAAATGAGAGAATATAGGTTGTATTTAAACTAGTATAGCTATTTGTTGAGGAGGTGGTCAGGAAGGGGTTTCTCATAGTTGGTTGTCAAGAAAAAGAATGCCATTGTTAGCTTTGCCAGAATTTGCTTCTATTAGTGAGAGTTGGCGTGGGTGGCAGAGGCGTGGGGGCAGGGATGCTATACTGGGATAACTTGTAAGTATAGAGACCCTGTTGGATTTTGGTAACTTAAGAAAAGCCGATCATTGACTGGGATAAAGAACTGATAGAAGACAGGAAGGCAGCTTAAAGATTCACCAGGAGAGTATGTTTTATTTGGCCAAAGATTATATAAGCTGCACAAAACCCTTCTTCCTTTCCTCTCCTCAGAGCAATGGTGAGAACAACTTCATCAGGGAAGATGAAATCAATTAGCTTGTCCCAGCCTCCCACTCCTTTATTCCTAGAGGAGAGCTTCAAGCTTCTTTAACTCTAGGCATCTTGCATTCTTTGCCCATAATCCCTTAAGGATGGGGCTTTCCTCAGCCTTTTTATTTTTTACTCCATCTGAGATCAATATGTTAATTTAAAAAATATCCCAAAAAACAAAGACCTCATTTATCTACTTGGAAAGATACAAAAATTCAAAGCAAAGGATGTTTATCACTGATTGGCTTCTTTAATTGATAATACAATTTGGTCTTTGAAACTTTCTCAGTGCTTAACCCTAGAGTGAAAGCAAATTTGGAAGCTTGATGCCTAAATGTTGAACCCATAATTCTTACCTAATTCTTACAGAAGTACCTTAAAAATTAATGAAAGATTGTGTCTGTTCTGGGTACCCGACTTAGTTCTATTTTCCATGGAGTAAAGAAATTTTAGAACTTACGCAAAATACAAACAATAGAACTTCCTTTGTAATGCATTTTTCCATATATGGGATTTAGATATAATATACTAATAATAGTACTAATTAACATGTAGTGCCTCTTGTACTCCAGGCACTATTTCAAATGCTTTGCTTATACTAGATTAACTTACTTAATCTTGAATATAAATCTGTGAGGTTGATCTTTATCTTACAAATGAGGAAACTGAAGCTCAGACAGGTAAAGTAATGTACCCCAAATCATACATTCATTAAATAATATACCCTGGTCACAGTAGCTCATACCTATAATTCTAGCACTTTGAGAGGCTGAGCGGGGTGGATCACTTAAGCCCAGGAGTAAGAGACAAGCCTGAGCAACATGGAAAAACCCTGTCTCAACAAAAAATACAAAGAATTAGACAGGTGTAGAGGCACATGCCTGTAGTTCCAGCCACTTGTGAGGCTGAGGAGGGAGGATTGCTTGGGCCCAAAAGGTGAAAGTTGCAGGGAGCTGAGATCACACCATGATACTCCAGCCTGGGTAACAGAGTGAGACACTGTCTCCAAAAAATAAAACAAAGCAAAACAAAACAAAATAATAATAATAATAATAATAATTTAGCCTGTATTTGAACCCAGGCAGTCTGACTCCTGAGTCTAAGCCCTTCATGACATTGCTACTACCTCTCTCTGTACTTATATTAGTGTCAGAACACTCCCTTTGACAGAAAACGAACTGATAGCCTCCAATTTGAACATCATCATTCTAAAGGATTTCATCTACATTCTACCTCTTTCAGTCTCATAATCCACTATATAAAAGCTAAGTATTGTCGGACTCACTGTTAATATGGTTTATGTAAATATTTATATTTTCTCATATTGATAAATAATAACTTCTCAATTATAATAGATCTTGAGAAAGCATTCTCCATTATTATATCTTGGATTTCTACTTATTTACTCATTTTTTGATAAATTTTAAAAGTGGTGACTGTTATTCATAGTTCATCTGGTTTTGAATCATAGCAAATATATATACTTCTATCAGAAGCTCCAGGACAGATTTAGTTTTCTGAATGACTGGGCTGATACATCCACTTTAGTGCAAAATTCAGGACTCATCTCTTCTTCATGTTTGTGAAGTTCTTTCTCTAAATCTTAATAATCCATATAAGTTTCAGTCTGTGTTAATTCTCTTTTTCTCTCATGTAACTAAATTTTACAGGAATGTTCATTATCAAAATAATATAATATGAAAATTCTGGGATTTTTATGCTATTGAATAAGTCTTTCTTAGTGAATTTTTTTTTTCATATCAGATTGATTTTTTTTTTATGTACTGGATTATTTTATTTGCAATTATCTTGGTTTATTGTAATTAATTTTTGTTGCCGCTCTTGCTCGAAAGTTATTTTTATTTGGTATATCTGGTTGACTTTTCCAACAGTATATAATTAGACATAATGAGTATTCTGGCAGTTTGAATAATGACACCTTTAGTGATCTTTGTGTATTTTGAAATTTTGCCATCTTGAAAAGATGAAACCTTTCTAGTTCACTTTTAATTAAATCCACATGTATACTTAAAAATGCAAATTTTATAAAAATTTGTATATTATCATAGGAAGACCAAAAGACAAAAGTATTTAGAAAAGAAAAAATATTAATTCAAGTTTAGAAGGACTGGGCTTCACATTAAAAACTGGAATGGAAAGGAAAGCAAAAACCTAAGATTACCAAGATTACTGACTTTACACCCCAGTCAGGATTTTCAGATACTTAAAAGAATTCACTTAAGAAATTGAATCAAAACTATCTCAGATAATTGCCAAACTCCTCTCACATCAAAAGCACAGAAAATCAGACTTCAGTCCCTCAGTGGAGACATTAAGAACTTAATCTAATGAAAACTGTGGAGATTAGTAAAATTAATGTAATTAAAATTGTAGTCAAGTACCATTTCTACTCATACCTGAGAGAAATCTAAATGAGAATTCCCTGACCTTTCCCAATGTACAGAAGAAAAGGCTTAAATTCTTTGGAAAACAATACAAACATGTAAAAATCTGGAATACAAGAAAACTTGGAAATGTCAAGGAGCTGAAAATTGTCACCCATAATCAAGAGTTAAGAGAGTCAATAGAAGGAAGCCCACATATGACCCCTGTATTAAAAACATCAGACAAAAATATTTAAAATATTTATTACAAATGTACTAAATTATTAATGTGAAAACTTGTATATAACAAGAGAAGAGATGACTGTTTAGAAAAAATATCGAAGTTAGAAAATTAGTGCAGCAAGAATTTTGGAATTTAAAAATATAATAAATAAAATAAAAATATTCATTAAACAGCTTAACAGAAACTTGAAAGTTGTTAAAGAAAGGGTTGTACATTTGGAAAGGGATCAACAGAAATGCTGTGAACAAAAGCACAGAGAAACAACAACAGAAATCTAAAAAAATGATTAGGGTGTTTGTGACCTGTGACACCATATCAAATGAGTAATTGTATGTACAACTGGAGTTGTAAAAGAGATGAAAGCGTAGAAAAATATAAAGATATTTCAGCCAACATTTTCCTAAATTTGGTGAAAAATAATCAACCCATATATGTAAGAAACGCATCAACCAGCAATATGGATAACTACAAAGAAAACTATAACGGGGGAATACTGTAGTCCAACTTCTAAAGTTAAAGAAAAAGAGACTGTCTATCTTAAAAACAGCCTGAGAGGAGGAAAAAGAAAATAAAAGTAGAGTAAAGCAATTACGAGAGATATTGTTAACATCTCACCAGAAATTATGGAAACTGAGAGATGATAGAATACCATATTTTTCAAAAAAAAAAAGAGAAAAAAGATTTTATCACAGAATTTCATTCTGTGTCCAGAGAAAGATCTCAAAATGACAGCATACGTGAATTACAGAAAGCACTAAATGAAGTTTTTCAAAGTGAGTGAGCATTATCCCTCAATTCCAACCTATAGGGAAAAATTAAGATCGCTCAATATGTTAATTATGAGGGTAAACAACTACATTTTTTTTAAATTTACTTAAAAGACAAAGGCATTTAACATGTTATAACATAGTGTGGAGTCACTACATAAGCAGAAGTAAAATACGTTAAAATTGACTAATGGGAGGATGAAATTACATTGCTGAAGTTTCTAATATATGTGGAGTGGTGTTATTATAATAATTTAAGGTAGAATAGGAGAAGGTAACTACGTGTATTTAAATCACTAGAACAATGGTTTTTAAAATTGTAAATAAAAGTCCAAGGAATGAAGAATCAATAGAGTAAATAGAAAACAAATAGTCATCTGGAAAAATTAAACCAGTGATATCAATAATTATGCTACATGCAAAGGGCTGAAACACACTCTAATTATAAGGCAGGGACCATTGAACTGGATAAAAAAGCAAGGCCCAAATTTGGGTTGCAGTCTGTGCTCTGGAATAAATGGTTTTGTGAGATTTCTTGACACTGTTTCTTTATCTGTGATAAGGGGAAAAGCAAACCTGTCTCAGCACAAATAGGAGCATGGTTGGTACATAGCAGCTGTTCAACAAACTTGTTGAATTCATTAATGTTGAATGAACATAGATAGGCATGCTGTTACTATTAAATATAGAAGTAAATGAAAACATATATATAACTCATTCAAAAATTAAGGTCAAATTCTTGGTGAACTTTCTTTATTTTTTTGCTTGCAATCAGTGGACAACTTTTATTAACAAGAAATGTAGTCAGAGGGACTTTTAACACTGTCAACGGAAAACAATCAAAAGGGAAAAGGGCTTTTCTGTAATGGCAGCAGCAAGTTCTGATGCTAGACTTAGTGGGGAAGAGACTATTTTCCCAGCAAGAGCCAAGGAGGACAATAAACTCTCCTGCTGTGGAGTTGGTCTCAATTCAGAGAAAGTAGCACTTCTAACAGTGTAATATTTGTGATGCAGGAGGAAATCTCAGTGTCCCCAGTAGAAGGAAAGTTATCACAATGGACTTGACCTACAACTTTCAGTGTCTATTACTGCAGATAACTGTTCTTATTTAATCATCACCACTCGCTGCTTGGAGAGGCAAAATCCATAGCTAGAAGACAAAGAGCTAATCTGAAATACTGAAAAATAGTGAATAGAATCCCTGCAGATTAAAATACTTTTTTTTAGGAAGAACATTGGGCCTATAATTATTAGCTTAGGAAAATGTAAAAAAAATAGTTTTCATTTTTTCAATTACGGAATTATTGGCAGCTGATGATAATAATGTTGGCAAGCTTTTTGTTTAAAAATAGCCTCCATAGACTCTAAACTATGATGAATTATCTTTATAAACTGTTTTTATGAAATCTGGTTTCTGAAATTGGATCCGTGAGAATAAAAAGTATTTTTGATATTTCAAGTTTCTTTTACATTATTTGTAGTCTTAGTGATATTTACTTAAAAGATGACTTATGGAAGATGTTTAGGTATCATTTCAGAGGATTGTTTCTTCTATATATAAATTTTATATATAGAAAAGTTAATATTCTGCTTCTACTTTATCTTCATAAAATGTAAAAATATTTCCATAGGACCCTTAAGTTTAAAGATTTAAATAGTGTAAAATAATTTTTTAAATAAAGAGATCTTAAAGTTTGTATTATTTAATCTTAAGAATACTAGGATAACAAGCAAGTTTATAAAATGAGAATATGATTATGTCTAGTCTTTATCTGTATTGTATCTTTATTTAAATTTTATGTATTTGTTAGCTCAAAAATAATGTTTTCTTTCTCTAAATTTTTAAAATAAAAAATTATAAATTTTGTATCCTTAAGCTTCTTTACTAATTTATTTTTAATTTGTGTAATAACTATCATTTTATTTCCATATTTAACTATTTGAATGTGCTTTATTCAATGTAGTTTATTCAAACATCAATATTCATCATAAATATTAATTTTCTCTTACAATGATAATCATTACACTTTAACCAAGACTGGGAGACTCATTGTAAAAAGCATAAGAAGAGTTTTCAAATTGTAGATTATAACTAAAATGTTTACTACACTTGCATGGAAATGGATATTACTAGTAAATCTAAATAAACTGATGCTTTTTTCTGATAAAGGTTTGGTGATCAGACATATTGTAATATACTATTAATCACAGAAAAAATCAGTTCAGACATACCAGAAATACTATTAAAATGTGTGTCAAAATCTTGAATCTTCCAACATTGAGATTAAAATTGAAGCTGAAGAGGAAATTTTGGGTAAATCTGTGGTCAAAGTAAAATTTCTGATGTCTCCAGTGTAAAATATATTGGTAAAATAAAACACTAGGGAAGAATGTACTTTCACTGAGCTGTGGTCAGAAACTTTTAATTTAACCTTGTAACTAAAACATGTGTTCTGATATCAGAATCTTGTAAAATTAGCACCTCTTGTTACTGCCAGACTAAGCAGGGATCTAGGCAAATAGGTATGCCAAGCTGTCCAGTGGAATGGCTGCTCCTTATTCATCAGGTCTAATCACATGGCCAATGTGAGGGACTGGAGTGATGTCCAGTGAAAAAGAAAGGCAATCCCTGTACAACAGGTTATAACAGAAGGCTGGAGCTCATACAGCTGAGGTGGGACGGTGATGGTATATTGCTAATCCTGCTAGAAGAAGCAAACTGTTCTATTGGTCTTTTACAAACAGAAAAGTCATTCATGAAATCAATAGGTCCCTATCAGGTGCTAGGGGAAATGTTCATTTGCTCCGTCAGCAAAACCAGATCTGGAACAACAATTGCATTGAAATCACCAGCTGATTGCATTTAGAATAACGTATTTTATTCTACAAGAATAACATCTGTCAGTCTTCTGCCAAAGCCAAATAGGCAATTGAATAGGGATGGCATAGGAATCATCACCTCTGAATCTTTCAAGTTCTTGATAGTGGCCTGAATCTTGAAAGTGTCTCCAGTAATGTAGGATTGCTTTCAGTTTACTATGCTTTAAGTAGTCAGTTCCAGTGGCTTCCACTTGGCCTTTCTAATCTTTTTTTTTTTTCTTTTTTTTTTTTTAATTGCATTTTAGGTTTGGGGGTACATGCGAAGAACATGGAAGATTGTTGCATAGGTACACACATGGCAGTGTGATTTGCTGCCTTCCTCCCCCATCACCTATATCTGGCATTTCTCCCCATGCTATCCCTCCCCCAACTCCCCACCCCCCCACTATCCCTCCCCTTTTTCCCCCCAACAGACCCCAGTGTGTGATACTCCCCCTCCCTGTGTCCATGTGTTCGCATTGTTCAACACCCGCCTATGAGTGAGAACATGCAGTGTTTGATTTTCTGTTCTTGTGTCAGTTTGCTGAGAATGATGGTTTCCAGGTTCATCCATGTCCCTACAAAGGACACGAACTCATAGCTCTCACTCTACAGGTCAAGAAATCAGTGTGGCTATTCTAGCAGTTGCTGAGTATGTCTGTTTGAACTATGCATTCCAGAACTGGGATGTAACTATCAGTTGAGCTGGGGACCCATTTGGTATAATGAGAAATATAACTCAGCCCAAATTCCATTAATCAGCTCATTTCCACACTTTCCCTTTCTGACCAGCAGATTACTACGAGATTATAGGTCTCTTAAGAATTAGTGGTTCAGAACCAATGCCCAATATCACCAAAAGTCTAGTTATTTTTTGTCCCTCTTCCCCACCCACCACGCACAGTCCACCCTGCTGAATGTATGCAGGTAACACTGGGGAGCACTTAGAGGGGAAGATTTTTAACATAGCCTTTTGTTGATACAGCAAGATCCTTCCTTAAGACGACCCCAGTTTCCTCTTCATTTAAGGGACTCTGGAACTGTGAACTGACTCAAGACTTGGAATAAATCACCACTCTATTGTGGTGATTTGTTTCAGTCCTCTTTTCCTCAGATCTATAGTTTTTGTTTTGTTTTTGAGACAGAGTCTCTGTCACCCAGGCTGGAGTGCAGTGGCATGATCTCAGCTCACTGCAACCTCTGCCTCCTGGGTTCAAGTAATTCTCATGCCTCAGCCTCTTGAATATCTGGGATTACAGGCATGCACCACCAAGCCCAGTTAATCTTTTCCAGTTTTAGTAGAGACAGGGTTTTACTGTGTTGGCCAGGCTGGGCTCCAACTCCTTGGCCTCCCAAAGTGCTGGAATTATAGGCATGAGCCACCAGGCCAGTCCAGATCTATAGTTTCTAAAATGTTCAAATTAAGTAAGATGTTAAATAATCTGCCTACAATTTCTTCTTGGGGATACAATAATAACTAAGATTAATATTTTCTATAAGTCATATCACTCTGATTCCAGAACTGGGGTATAACTATGGATTGAGTTTGGGGACCCATCTGGCATATCGAGAAATATAACGAAGCCCAAACTTCATTAATCAGCTCACTTTCATATATTTTCTTTGATTTATATTCTGATTACTGACTTTGCTTTGTTGCTCAAACCATAAACCATGTACACCTTGGCCTTAGCAACTGAATACAAACACTTGGCCCCTGCTATTCCAAGATCTGTTATCTCCGTTGAATTTAGAAAGCTTAGTTTGATGGAAGCAATTTACCCTCTCATTCCTGACTTGTAAAGAATAGTTACCACACAGCTTTGCAAGGAGGCTGGTGCTTCCCCTCCAGTGTATTTTCTAAGGCCGTGGTGAAGATAGTGTCCTCTCAAATCTCCTCCAGAACAAGATTAGAGTATGGGTGAGAAGTTCTCACAATAAACCCACTCCAGTATCCTCATCTCCTGAAGCCTTTGGATAACATATGGCTCAGCAATTCAATATATATATGAATATATATATATATGATATATTCTAGGTATACACATATTCTCTCTTTATATAGGTTATATATATACACACACACACACATACACATACACATAATATATTACGTATAGGGCATATATGTGTATAAGATACATATATATGCTTAGAAGTGGAATTAGATTAGAATTAGATTCCATTTCTAGGCGTATATATTTTCATGAGAAATAGAAACATAGTTCCATACAAAACTTGTGTGCAAATATTTGTAGTATTAATATAAATTATAAGATTTCCCAGAGAAATGGAAATATAGGTCCATAGAAATATTTGTACACACAAATATTTATAACACATAAATATTTACAACACATAAATATTTATAGCAAGATTATTCATGATAGCCAATAAACTGAAACAATTGAAATGGCTGTTAACTGGGCAAAGATGGGTACATAAAATGAGGTCTATCTATAAATGGAATATCATTCAGTAACAAAAAGAAACAAAGGACTGATATGTGCTGCAACACGAACAAACGTGAAAACATTATGCTGAGTGAAAGAAGTCAGTCAAAAAGGATCACATACTCATTACCGTATTTATATAAAATGTCCATAATTGGAAACCTATAAAGACAGAAAATAGAGCAGTGGTTGCCTACTGCTGGGACTGGGGGCAGGATGATAGGGAGGGATGGATCAGAGGAGTGACAGCTAAGAGATGGAGTCATGGAAATATTTTAAAATTTATTGTGGTGATGATTGCAGAATCCTGTGAATATACTAAAAGCCACTGAAATACACTTTAAATGGGTGAATTGTATGGTATGTGAATTATAACTTAATAAAGCTGTTAAATTTAAAAGGTGGTGAGGGTAGGTATTAAGGAAGTTTCCCGGCAAGCCATTACAGGTTTATCAGACAAGGAGAGGCTAATCTCATCAGATAGGGAAGAAAAAATTGCTTTCACTGGCAAAGGAGACTTGATCAGATTGGGACTTAAGGCCTCTAAACTCATAAGAAACTGCCTATATGACCTTATTCCAATATTTTTAATGGTCTCACTTCATTCCAATCAATGCCTTAAATTTAATAGATGAGATTCTGTGAGGTTAGTTTTGAGAATTCTTGACTTTGTAGCACCAGGAAATGGGGATTTCTCTCATGGGAGCCCTAGATACTTCATGGTTTATAATTAGACCTTGATATAGACAGTTTTTTTTTTGTTAAGTCTCTAGTATATTTAAAGCTGCCAACAAAACTCACAGTCTTTATACCCTTTAGTTTTACTAAAGTATTTTATATCCGCAGCCACTTGATCACCCAGAATCTTGTCCTCCACGAGTACTTACTCCTGACCTTAGATGCCCACAGGTGATAATTTAGGTACTGTTTGTCACCGCATGCCATGGACTGCCAGCGTCTCATTCACCATGGCAATACGGTAATTTATATCTAGTCAGATGAGATAAGCAATACCAGATTCCCACCTTTAAAGTTCTGTTTTCCCGAAACCACTTCGGTGATGAGTCACTATGTCAGTTAGAATTCAATAAGGGAACCAGCGCCACATGAGTATTGTGAGATAGGGATCTATTATATGAGTTAGACTTTCCACAATTGTGAACAGGGTTGGTAAGTGAAAGCCCAGAAAGGGAAGTTGAAGAATCACACAAAAGCCACTAGCCATTCTTCCTGAAATGCTGGACCAGAGACAAGTTAGAGGAGATGCTGAAATGCCAACAGTGTGTGGCACCTACGGTGTAACTGCAGAAAGGGAGGTCATGGAGGGGTCTATGGGAAAGGAAACTATTGCCTCCGTGTGACTGTTACCTCTGGGTCTGTAGCCAAAAATTTTATAGTGATCTCAGAATTGCTGTTATTCCACTGAGACATCAGTCAAGATCAGTATCTGGAAACAAAGCAGAGACGAGAGAAGCAGAAATTAGAAAGTGTAGTTCAAGATTATATAAGTTGACTTTAGTACAACCCACCACATTGTCATTCTGAGTCATTGGCCATAGTGGTCTCTAGAGGACTGAAGTAGACAGGTGACTGAAAAGAGGGGGACGCAGGAAAAAAAAAGACTTCTTTGTTTTATTTTCACCACTCAGTCACACTAGACCAGTTTTAAACCATAGGCTGCTACAGTTATTGGTTATTATCGAGGATTAAAACTTGATACTATTTTTGGTTGTCTCACATCTGTCCTAGATGAGACCTAGAATATAATAGGTTCTTAACATACATCTATTGGTCAGGTGAATGAATTCATGAGTGAATGAATGAGGATTTGAGTTTCAAAGTCTTCTCACTGCTTTCTAACTTTATCCTCACGGTATTTTTGCAATCCATACAGATAATACTGATAATAGCCACTTGCCCTAGGGGTAAAGAACTCAGGAACCCTGTGGCTGATGCACAATAAAAGAAGGAAAGAATAAAGGCAGGCATTTCATAATTGAGGTGGAGATCCAGCAGACCATACAGATTAAAAATAGTGCTTCTATCCAAGTGGAAACATCACAAACTTTCTATCAAAGAAAACCATGACCTCTCTTGACCCACTGTGGAGAGGTGGTCGGCAAGGATCATGGCCATACTTTGAGTAGAGAAAAATGAAGATGTGATTGATCTGTCAATTAGTCAGTTCTACATTTTCCCATGTGCTGTGGCCTGAATGTTTGAGTTCCCTCAAGATTCACATGTTAAAATCCTAACCCCTAAAGTGATGCTATAAGGAGGTGGGGGTGTTTGGGAGGGGATTTTAGTTCCAGAGGCCACAGTCCTCTTGAATGGAATTAGTGTTCTTGTGAAAGAGATTCCAGAAAGGTCCCTTGCCTCTTCTACCACGTGAGATTGTAGTGAGAAGACAGCTGTCTATCCAGAGAGGGGACCCTCACCAGACACCACCTTGATCTTGCACTTTCAAGCCTCCACAGTCGTGAGAACTAAGTGTCTGTTTTTTTATAAGTCCTCCAGTCTGTGGGTTTTTTATTATAGTAGTTTGAATGAACTAAGACACCGTGTAAAACACCCTTGAGAAAAACTTCCAGTCCTGAAAACTGTTTCCCTGTAGTCTGGAGCTAAAATGCATAATAATCTGAAATACCCAAATATAGACTAAGGCTCCCAAAGTTCTCAGAATTGAGATAGGATCCAAGTTTGTGTAGAACTCAAAAATTTATAGTATGAGAAGCTCTCTTTAAGAAAAATAATATAAAATTATGAATAGGATTAAGTGCTTTCTTAGAATAATAAAGTAAATTTTGACAAATTACAAATATGAAAAGCTAGTAACTACCTAAAATATAGCAAATTTCCTCCCCCCGATAAGCAGAATATGTTTTATTAATTAACTTTCCAACTCGCTGTTTAATTCTTTCTCTCTACATAATCTGGCTACTATACTTTTTGATTGTCTTTGCACATGACAATGATCTTGCCACATCATTTTCTATGGAAAGAATGGAAAGACAATTTTGTGTCACCTAGCATAACTGATTGAAATTTGTTTTATTTTTATTTTCATTTTTTTGGTAGAGATGGGGGTCTCCCTCCATGTTGGCAAGGCTGGTCTTGAACTCCTAGTCTCAAGCTATCCTCCCGCCTAGGCCTCCCAAAGTTCTGGGATTACAAGTGTGAGCCACCACACCCAGCTTCTATTAGATTTTATTTCACTTTAACAACTTGTTAGGGAAAACATTATTTAAATTTTTGTATTTTTGTCAAATTTGCAGAAAGCTCAGTCTAATTTTCTTCTTACATGAGCTATATGATTTTAGGTACTCTTCTGCATTGACTAGTGTTTTGAATCAATAATATACATGAAATAGTTCATCATCAATGTCCTCATCACAGTGGCATATTAAGATTTTATATATTGACATTGACAGTGTTGATATTTAATGTCAAATCCACAATCATCATTACCAGGTTTATCAAACAATTCAAGAACTCTTCCTTACTTTTGTTTAAAACTTCTAATTATTTTGAGTAATTACTTCTTTGATATGATCTGAGTCTTTTTTGCTCAGAATTTTCTTTATATCAACATAATTTATATTAATTATCTTAGGGCTTTCATTTCATATTGGATTCATGTTATATGGGTTTTCCCCAGTGCTTTAATAAAGAAATTTTAAAAGACAAAAGAAAGTACTTTTCATATGCATCCATATCAAGGATCTGTAATTTCACACTTTTTAATTGAAATATTCCAATATAACTTTCCAAATGCAAACAATGTGTTTGAACTTTATCAACTTTTGAATAAACTTTTGCATCTTGGTTTGTTCAAGGTTTTCTTTCAAATATCCAAAACATATTTAGAGTCCTTTAAGTTTTACAACAACTTTATGAAGGGAAGACCATCTTATTATATTTAGACTCAAAAACAGAGCAAAAGGAAAGATCAACCAACCGCACACAAAAAGACTCCAAAGAGCTGGCAAGGATATTTGGCAAGTTAGATCTCTAGAGAAAACATATAAAGGTGCAAAACATGACATAGTCAACAACCTCAGGTAGGTTTTCTTCATAGAGCATGTCCTACAAACTTTAAAATGTTCTTTAATGGCTGGTTATACCTCTCTAGAACTAATGTCATTTTGTTGACTAACATCACAGATACATGGTCTTACAGTGGTGAAAAAAGTAGAAGTCACTTGAATGGTTTTCTGCTACAATAGAAACACCCAACACATATACATATTCTGTAATTTATCAGTTATAATCAATCAATTATAACATACATCTGTTGTGGAATCTATAGCAATGAAGTGATATTTGATGTCTGGATTATTTATTTTATTTGCTATTTCATTTTACAGATTATTTCCAATTATTTTGATCGACTTTGGTGGGCAAATCAGTTACATTTTATCCATTTTGACATGTTCCCAAGTTCTTGTGCAAAAACAAATCAGTTTAGCAATTAGCTTGAAGTTAACCATGAAGTTTTATTATTCTAAGATTGTAAGTTTTTATGACAAAGAAGTTTGAAGGACAAACATCTTTCACGTAAAAATGTAGTAATTGTAAGTATTCTTTAAAGCAATTAAAAGAAACATTATTTTTTATTATGTGCTTAAGACATTGTCCTGGTGCATTTTTATTGAGTTACATGACATTCAAGTAAACAACCTGCTTAGTCTTTAGGAAGTAGTCTCGAGGGCTTTCAACATATTCTTCCAGAAAACTCTGCATTATTAAGTAATGTTGGTCTTGCTAAGAGTGATTTAAAAATAAAATAATCAGCCTGGCTAACATGGTGAAACCCCATCTCTACTAAAAACACAAAAATTAGCCAGGTATGATGGTGCATGCCTGTAATCACAGCTACTTGGGAGGCTGAGGCAGGTGAATCACTTGAACTTGGGAAGCGGAGGTTGCAGTGAGCTGAGATCACACCCATTGCACTCCAACCTGGGCCACAGAGCAAGACTCCATCTTAAAAATAATAATAATAATAAAATAAAAATAGAGTAATATATGCACCATCCAGTCAGATTAAATGAGTTTAGTCATTTTTAATTTTCTTAATTCTTTGAGAAACATCTCTTCTGGCCATTATAAGTTCTATTTGATTCACTGAAAATATTATTGAAATCTGACTTTCTTTAAACAGTGTTAAATGCAATGATTTCTCATTGTAACGGGCATGGATCTTATTTAAGTCAATGATTTTATCAAAATGAAGGCACTGTTGATCTCATGTATGCCCCGATATTAGATGTCTACATAAAGTGACTTATTTTATAAGAATTTTATCTTCTGTATGTTTTTCCTGTTTGGTGGTGCCCTGATTCTTCTAATCAGCCTTATTTCTTCTTGTCATTTTCATTACCTATATTTTCTAGACTACTGTAATTCTGTTACCGGTTATC
Organism: Ateles fusciceps; assembly: GCA_036589455.1. Classification (NCBI taxonomy): domain Eukaryota; kingdom Metazoa; phylum Chordata; class Mammalia; order Primates; family Atelidae; genus Ateles; species Ateles fusciceps. Next base: position 12,595,325 of record JAZHEH010000222.1, read on the forward strand.
ATGATTTTGATCAGAGTTTTTAATCTTCAGTATTTAAGTACGAAGGATCTTTAATATGTAGAAGTTTCCCCCAGTCTTTTTTCTTTCAGGTTATGTTCTTAGCTTCCATTAGGATATTTTCTTCCTGCCGTATTTGAATTTTGAGATAATAACCAGTAGCTCTGAAAAAATACAAAATTAATCTGAAATTAAAGCATACAGAAGAGCAATTTAAATGATTTCAAATTGCCACTGCGTTGTTAGGTTACATAGTTGTGTACTCATCATTTTTACACAACTTACACGGCTGATTATTTGCATAACTAATAGCTTTGTCACTCTAACATTTGTTTCTTTAGCCAAATTTATTGTGTTACTGACAGATTTGTGCACTGACTTACCAAGAATCACCAAATTTTTCCAGGACAAGAAGCATCAGAGATTCTGAAACATAATTCAAGACTCTTAGAATGCATAAAACATGTGATTCTACTTACAGGTATATTTGCAATTTTTAGTATTCCATAGGTTTATAACTTACAAACATGGAGATTCTGACAAATTTTAGTGTTGCTTTTCTGCTCAAAAAAGGAAAAATAAGGTGTAATTGTTATTGTATATGCCACCGTGTTTGTCAAGAATATTTCTGATGGGAGAGAACTTCTGTTATGACTAGATACCAATGAGAAACAAATCTTACACTTAGCAATTTTATATTTCTGATGCGGAAGAATTGCCCACAGACTACTTTCTGTCTATGTGCATTTCAAAATCTTATTTTTCCTGTACTGCTGACATACTACCACTGGTCTGGTATGTGTCAGAGGACATATTAATATCACAATATACCTTCTGGTTCTGATGTTCATGAAGGAATGCTAAGAGAATCAGCACAGTGGATGGTGGGAATGTTTCCAGAAGCAATTTATTTCTGTTCTGGGTATATTAGCAATCACGTAACGTGTTATTGTTATAGGACTTTCTCCGTAGTTCAGCTAAGAGCCAGGTCCTTGTCACACGGCCATAAAATATTAGGTTCACAAACACTTTGAAGTGTGAAGAAAATGAATTTTTTTGGTAAGAAAGGAAAACAGGGACTCTCAGCAGAGTGAGAGTCCTGCTACACGTGCTTCCCGCCTTAAAGATAAAATCCCATTGGCCGGGCACTGTGGCTCACGCCTGTAATCCCAGTACTTTGGGAGGCCAAAGCAGGTGGATCACGAGTTCAGGAGATCAAGACCATCCTGGCTAACATGGTGAAACCCTGTCTCTACAAAAAATACAAAAGATTAGTTGGGCATTGTGGCGTGCACCTGTAGTCCTAGCTACTGGGGAGGCTGAGGCAGGAGAAACGATTGAACTCAGGAGGTGGAGGTTGCAGTGAGCCAAGATCATGCCACTGCACTACAGCCTGGGCAGCAGAGCGAGACTCTGTTACACACATGCGCGCTCGTGCACACACACACACACACACATACACACACACACAGATCAACTCCCAGGTTCCACCCAGGAAGAGGAGGGGCAGGCTCCTCCCAGCTGCAAGTGTAGGAACTTCTGTCTCTCCACCCCCGTATGCACTCCTCCCAGTGCACAGGCCAGTCAGAGGTTCCCCAGGGGCCCCTTTATACTTGTCTGCCTCATTATTACCAATCACAAAAATATAATCGCTAATCTAAATGTATTTCTACACTAAATTCATTTTGCATAACTCTGAAAACATTGATTACTATTCCAAATTGAATAAAATTAGCAAACTCAAGGAATTGCAGTTAACATATCTCACTTTTGCAAAATATACAAAGATCTATGATTCTGAGAGCACATTGTTTGGGCTTCTCTAGGGTCCTGGCTAAAGTTAGTGGAAGGAAAGTGCCCTGCAACATAAGCCTCACTTGTTTCGTGGCACCTCCACCTCTGCTCGAAATTCTTTCATCCTTTAGTTTTCAGCTTCCATCTGAGTAATAACATTAGATGATATTTCAAGGATCACGGAGGACCAGTTCCAATTAGACAGTCCAGAAAGTGTTGCAGTGACAACAATTGTAAGAAATACCCGACAAGCTCTATTCACTGAGGTTTCTAAGTATTAAACCCAAGCTGAATTTCTTTCAAGATAGCACCTTTGCTGCTCTCTCCACTTTCTTGTCATCTCACTGCAAGTAAAAGGGTAGGTCCTTGTGCCTTTGGCACTTAGGAAGAGCATGTTTTAAATGAACAGATTCTACATTTCACATTCTATGTAAGGAAGGTCAGGGTGCTGGGCTGAAGCCACAGCAAGAATATTACAGCATTCTGAGAAAAGAATACATGCCCCGATTTTTTCTAATAAAAAATTTAACCGACTATGCCTGTTTACTTGCTCTATTTATGCATTTTTTCCTTTAGCCATTTATCTTGGATGCTTGACCCCTTTGGGCTAAGGTATTATTCTAAATACCACCTTGCACAGGCAGGGTGACAATTACATAAACCAGGCAGCGAATCAAAGCTGCTGGCTACAGTTTTAGAGGGTGACACAGCCTTACTGACACAGCTGGAAATTTCTACCAGCAATGTCATTTCTTTTCATTAAGAGTTAGTTCTTCAAAACGCTCTAAAAACACTCCTGAAAGCAAAGGAAAGAGATTACGTAATAAGCCCCTCTGCACACACCCCATACTTCTTATTTGAAGTAAATTCACTTCAAACAAACAGATTCCTTAAAAAAAAAAAAAAAAAAAACTTCAGCTTTATTTTCTTTTGATCTAAATTTTACATTCTATTGAATAATTTTTACATGGAAAGTATTTCCGCACAGATGCCTGTTTGGTGTTTATTTTCTTCTCTCCCCACTCCCAATGGCACCTGAACTCCAAAGGGCAAAGGTATTCATTGGTGTTTTATGGGTGCACACTGTTACAAGTAGAATTTTCAATACCGCAAAAGAAGTAGCACTCGAACATAAATTTCCTGAGCAAGGCAATTTATTTAAGCAATGGCGAGTGCACATTTGGACAAGGGAGGAAAAGGGGTACTTATGCCTGAGGGGTGGTCGCCCCTACTGCTGTGTCGTTCCTCTATTGGCTAGGGTTATACTGCACAATCTAGACTAATCCCGACTGGCTGTTTTAAAGAGAGCAGGGGTCTGAGCTGGAGTGGCAGGGTGGGTGGTTTGGCGGGGGAAGACAATTAGGGGCACGTCAGAGCAGGTAGCCAGGGGTGACCTAGGTCAAAGAAAGTGACCGGAGCAGGTGACTGAAGCAGGTGACCTGGATGAGTCAGGAAGGAGCCGGGGGCCAGGGGAACAGATGTACTACCACTGATAAGAACTGGTGGTAAAGGTTGTTTACTGAAATTACAGGAAGTTAAACTTTAAAATAGAGAATTAAAGAATAAGAGAGCGGAACACACTGACATACTGATTCTTTGAAGAGAAACTTGGGGTTCACTATATCTAACAACACCAAATACCTAAGACACTACCTGGGTCAAAGTAGCCACTTTTGCTGAGGGAGTGCATCATTTAGACAAGGCTCATGGTCCGGAGAGCTATGCTGTGTTTACACTGTGGCTTGTCAGACCTACAGATCTAACCCTCTGTACCTGTGCAGCTAAGTCGTGTATCTCAAAGGCATCAATTAAAATATTTTAGGGTTACTTGTGAGATAAGATTTTAATACAGATTAATCTAAATGAGCTGTCAACTAGCAGACAACAAGATCTTGAAGACATATGACACAGAGAAGCAATTAATATGGAGGTCAGGAATAGGAGAAGGAAAGTATCTGTGTGCCTGGGGCCAGAAATAGGGATTGAAGTGTGAAAATAAATTACAGTAACCTCCCCATTGATTGTTTGTTTAGACATTTCAGGCAATGGTTCTGCATTGGTATGATTACAGCATTTTCCTCAATTCATAATTTTATTTTTGAAGCTTGGAAGCTTATCTTCTGGAGTCCGTCCATATCTTTGAAGCTGAAATTGGAAATTCTAACTGCGATCTGAGCAAAGTTCCACAGTTGATTTGCCTTCTTTTTTTTTTCTGAAGCAAACCCAGTTGAGAAATCCCACACCGCAGACCTTGTCTTTTCTCCGTGATTTATTAACTATTTTGATTCCATCTGCAATGGTTTGCTCTGTGGTTTGTGCCTAACATTTCAAATGCTTAAGAGTCGACCAAAACTCTGTCCTCCTCAAGGAAAAGTCAAGTCATGCAATCTGGAACATTTTATATTTTGGTTGTAAATGAAGCTTTAATTCTGACTGAAGCCAGTCTCTCACTTCAGGGATGCAAAACACATATCATTTTTTCCTGTGTCTGAAAGACCATATGTCACTGTGTTCTGACTTCAACATGTATATGAATTTCTGCTATTTGTCAAAATGGTGACAGGATTGACACCAGAAATATCCCCACAGTAGTAGCTTAATTTTACCCACAGAAAAACATTTCATTTAAAGTCTCAGGTGTTTTTGATCCATGCCTATTATGTTTCTTCATGTTCCAAACTGATTATGAGTGTTTGACTGTAAGGTTAAAAATACCATTAACTAGAGAAAGGACTAATTGGTCCAATTTGGAGAAATGTTGATAATCAAACTGGTATGCCTTCTTGTATTACAAGTGACACTTTGTAACAGTTTCCAGGTTTTAATTATGATGAGCTTGCATTTCAAAAAACTAATTACGGTTTCTTACTGTGTCTTTTGCAGCCAAATATTTTACCCCCCAGGCTACCAAGAAAGAAAAGACAAAGGCAGAGATCTTCAATTTTTAAAGAAGTTTCTTATTCCTCTCTCTTCCTCTATGTACTTAAAAAATACATATGTGTTTAGGGTGGAGAGCAGTATGTTGGGGGAAGATGGGGAAGTAAGAGATGGGGGAGAGGGGGAGGGTGGGAGGAAAAATGAGATCACTTCTTGGGTTCTTGGCACTCCAAGAATGATCTGGTGATCGTTTAAAGAGTCATAGAAAATTTTCTTGGTAGATGAACAATAAAAATGAATATTTATACATTTACCCATTCAAGAAATGTTTGACTGCCTACCAGAGACTAAGGCAGTGTTCTAGGTACTAGGGTAGTAATCATAAATGAATAGCCTTTACTCCCCCAGAGACCTGCAAAATAGTGAAGGAGATATAAACATATAGTAGGTAAGTACGCATGAAGAAAATACACAGGTAGATAAATGTGTAGAGAAAATAGCTCATCTTTTATTTGAAGATTTCAAAATTATGAGGCAAAAGTAATTTGTGACTTGTGTTGAGACATATGCCCTCCATTAGATGAAGTCTGAAATAAGTAAGAGAAATCTAGATCAGTACTATACAATAAGAATAGGATGTGAATCCTGAAGGTGAGACACATTATGGAATATTAAATTTTTCAGTAGCCACATTTAAAAAAGTAAGAGGAAACAGGTGGAATTAATTTTAACACTGTATTTAACCCAATATACCATACCAAAAGTACTTTTCTAAAATATCAATAAAAGAGTTTCTGAGATGTTTTACATTCTACTTTTGTACAAAGTCTTCAAAATACAGTATTCATTTTATACTTACAGCATATCTCAATTCAGATTAGCCACATTTCAAATATTCAATAGCCACATGTGTCCAGTAGCTGCTGTACTACAGTGCAAGTCTCTATATGATCAGTTCTGGCTGTCAGAAACTATCTGTCCCTTTGTTTTTTCTGTAATATGGGCTGTTGTTTTGACAGATGTTTCCTATTTATTATTCATTTATTCTACATGTAATAAATGTATGTTAGTTATTAGCCATGGTGCCAGGTGCTGGGGGTGTTGCTGTAATAAAAATCTCTGCCCTTATGGAGTTTATATTCTAGTGGGTACTATTATCTGGGACAATCTCAGATTCCAAGTTATATTCAAGAGGGTTAGCCCTTTTCTGCTATTTTATAAGGCAGTTTTCACCAATGAACATATGCTACATAGTCTTACAGAAACCAGAGCCTGTCTTTACTTTGAATAATTTACACATATAAAACCCCAAAATATTCTTTCCATTTCCTATCACTATGAATCAGAAAGAAGTTGCTGCAAATGATGGTCAGTGAAGAAGAACAGAAGCGAGGTTGGAAAAAGTGAGGCCTATTGCCTCAAACCTTTTCTGCCATTCTTACAGTGATTGGTAGGTTCAATCTATTACAATTTGTCTTCACTTTGTTAGAATCAACTTTGTTATCTTAACACCCAATCATACAGCCAAATAACAATATCAACAACAGAAAGAAGTGTTCCAAAACCACTAACCTGGTAGCAGCTCCAATATAGGGAGGAAACAAGTATTTGATCATGTTTGTTCTTTGGCTCTGTTTTTTAATGCAGTCTGTCTTAGACATTTTCTGTTGCTATAACATAATACAATCAACTGGGCAAATTATAAAGAAAAGAAACTTATATCTCACAGTTCTGGAGGCTAGAAAGTTCAAGAGCATAGTGCTGGCATCCAGCAAGGGTGTTCTTGCTACACTGTAACATGCTGGAATGTGCATCACATGGCAAGAGGGCAATAGCAGGTGTGTCAGCTCAAGTCTGTTTCCCTCTTCCTATAAAACCACCAGTCCTATCATGGAGGCCCTACACTGATGACCTTATCTCATCCAAACTACCTCCCAAAGACCCCACCTCCAATCAATGTATGAATTTGGAGAATAAGTTTCCAACATATAAAATTTGGTCAACATATTTAAACCACAGTATAGTCCATGAGAAAATCTTCTGTAATAGAAAATTTGCTAATACCGCTCGAAGCCAATGGGTTCATCTGGACTTCTGTTTTCCAGCAGTGATTCTCACCCTTTGCTGAACCTGGGAATCAATAGCTTGTGTTTTAGAAATTCTAATATTCAGCCAGACCAATTAAATAAGTTTGCCTAGGGTGGGGTCAGAGCATTAGTATTTTTAAAGCTACTGAGATTATTCTTAAGTCCGGAAAGGCTGAGCACCACTGCAGCAGGCATACTCCCCATTCTTTCTGCCTCCCATTGTATTGGGCATTAGCCATTTTAGCCTTTGTGATTTCCTGTCCAGGAAGCGAATCTAAGAACTTCTTCCGTTGATATGAATGTGAATGTGAGTTGACTTTCTTAACTCAGTTGAGGACCACCTTTACAATTACCAAAACCCCTGCCATCATAATCCAATGTCTCTTCAAAATAAATTTTAGTGTCATTCACATGACATTGGAAGCCAGGGATACGGTCATGATGGGCATTTAATTATGATGCACACCTCTTTGGAAAATTGGGGGAGATGGCACTAAAATTTATTACAAAATCCATTGAACTTCTGGCAACATTTAGAGTCTTCACTATTCAAGTGTGATGGGGGGGACCAGCAACAAGGGCATCTCCTGGAAGCTTGTTGCAAATGCACATTCTCAGGCCTCACCCAGACCTGCTGAATCAGATTCTGTGTTTCAACAAGATTCCCCAGGTGGTTACTGTGCACATTAAAGTTTGAGAAGCCCTGGCTGAGTGTCAGTTACAGAACATACGTCACAAACTGAATCATGATATATTCAGTGTCCATTCTAATTCCAAGGACTCCTTGATTTTCATGATTTTTGCTTCTGTGTGCTGAAGTCTGTGGCAGACACCTTGCAGACCTCCAGCCATCTCTCTGCTGAAGAATCCTTGCTCTGAAGCAACCAATAAAAGGAATTTTTTTTTCCTTAAAGAGCAACTGAGGTCAAAGCACCCCGGCATGAGCTTCCTGGTAAGAAGCAGCTCTTTATATTGGGCTGTGGGTCTGTTCTAATTCATTCCTGCCGCCTCCTTTGATGAGATATTTTTCATACCTTCATTCTTTCTTTCATACAGATTTCTCAACCAAATATGCTTCCCACTGAGGGGGTCAGCAATTATACTTTTATTTTCTTCAACATGGGCCTGAACTTCAGCATGGCTCACCTTGACCCTGCTTCCAGGCAGGGCTTCTCCAATCTATCAGCCTCTCCATTTGACAGCCAATTGCTCTCTTTTATTTTTTTTTTAGTATCATTTACCTGAATTTGTGAAATATAGAAAAGCATTGGATACAGACTTGCAATGCTATGTCCTAAACAATAAAATGTAAGGTCATTTCTAATAGCACTTTCCTCTTCCTTATTTGCTTCACTTCCTGGAAAGGCATTTCACTTGTTCTTATCTTAGTACTTCTTTTCTGCCTCTAAAACTATATAGTTAAGTATGATCAATCAAGCTTAAAATATCTTAGTTGCAAAGGTTGTGAGAAAAATAAAACTCCACAATTTTCATTTGATAAATCTCTCTCTCTCTTTCTATTTGTGTGTGTGTGTGTGTGTGTGTACACTGTATATATATTCATGAATTATGACATTTTCATGGATATATACTGTATGTATACACAGATGAATATAGATATAGATAGAAAGTTAGCCCCTCTGGGGTCCCCTTCCACACACACACATGGAAGCCTGTCTTTCCCTCCTAAACTCCATCTCTCTCTCTGTTCCCTTCCACCCAGTGTGAAAGCTGTCTTTCCTCTCCTGGATTCCATTTTTCTGGATTCTCTCACTCAGTGTGAGGAGAGTTTTCCTTCTCTGGTTTTCTTCCTCTGGCAACCCTTTTCACTCAGTGTGAGAGCTAGCTGTTTCTCTCTCCTTCTCCTGTTTCTCTATTTAAATAAATCACTTTCTACAAACAAAAAAAAAAGAAAAAGAAAGTTAGAAAAACAGATACATATTTATGTACTTGTACACACATAGCTACCCTCCTCCCCACCTCCAAACTACAGAGTGACTGGTATTGTGTTGTCTTATGGCAGTAATGGGTTATATTTTTTCTAATCGGCACACTAACTTATTGCAAGTTCTCTGGTTCTAGCCCTGACCATTCATTGCAGGTTAGAGGAGGAGGTGACCCAGGCCTCACCATCTTCACAATGTATGTCATCCTCCTGGCAACAGCATTTGTGCCAATCAGTGATCATGTGACTTGAGAAAAGCCAATCCCAAATCTTCCCTGAGACTGAAATTTCTTTCTCTATTTGAGATTCCAAGATAGGGCTACTAGCAGTAATATCACTTACTTTGTGGAGAGGATCTTTTTGAAGAGAAGAAATAATTAGGAGAAAAGTCAAGCAGAGATGTGTAAGAGTCTTAGGGAATTCCTGAAACCTACCTTCCTATAGCTTCTTTTCTCTTTGACATCCCTTCCCAAATTATTGCTGTGGGCCAATAATTGGGTCTTTGGCTTATGCTGATTTTACTGGGCTTTTATCTCCTGTATTTGAAAAAGTCCCAAAGAATGTCAGTGTATTTCTACATGCATTTTGATGCAGGATTTTCTCGGCCACTTTGCCATCTGAGGACCTCCATGGCTAGTGATGTCTCTACCTAAGCCTCGCTTGGCACCAGGCCTGCCACAGGAGGCACCCGTCCAGTCAACCTGCTGGGCTATGCCGGGCTTGCACACCGGCCCGTATCCTACATTCATTGTGGGATCTGCGCTCAGTGTGCAGCTCATACCTGAGTTTGACAGTTCCCAAGTTCTTGTCCTGCCTTCAAGAAGAGTGAGGTTATGCTGACAATCAAAAAGTGAGAAGGGGGACAGAAAAATTTTACTGACAGATGGAACAGCTCTTAGTGGGGGAGGGGGATGCAAGGGTGGTCCCCCACCCAAAGTCAGGTGGTCTTTCCCACAATGTGGCTGAGTCCAGGGCGTTCAGGGCTCAGAATGGGGGAGTGCATGCTGATTGGTTTGTGAGTATGCAAAAACGCTGAAACATAGGCATTGCTTAAAGGTGGACATGACATTGTAAAAAACCAATCATGGAGGGGTAGGTATAGATAAAATAGGTGAAAGGTGAAGATTAATCAGAAGAGAGTGAGCCAACAGGAAGAGAGGTTCTCAGTCTGGTCCGTGGATATACCTGGGACTTGTAGTTTGACTTTCAGGCTATAAACTGTCTTTGGTTGGAAGGTGGAGTTTCACCAGGGACCCACTCCTATCTACCCAGGGATTTGTCTGCCTGCCTCTGCTATCAATATTTATTTGCCTTCTTTCTATCTTGATCGCCATATTGCCGCCAAAAAGTTCAACATTTGTATCGCAGGTTAGGCTTAAATGTTAGACTTAAATTCTTGGGCAAGTAATCAAGGAACTCTCACTTAGGCACACAAGGAAACTTATTGGACCAGGTCAGAAATTGAGCTGTTTTGGTGTTGGTCATACTGACTTAAATCTAGACTTTCACTGGAAAAGGCAAAGAAAGGGGGATTTCCCTAATAGCCTCCAGAGGGAACAACACGTTGAAACTGATATATACTTATATAGTTATCAATACCTTACTCTTATAAGTTAATCAATCTGTGTTGTTTTAAGCCACTGAGTTTGTGGTGATTTGTTTTGCCAGCAATAGGAAACTAATCACTGATCAACTGCCTCATCTGACTCTCAGCTGCCAAGAGAGAATACCCCTGATGTGTGGCTCCTTTTGCCTCTCCAGTGAGGCCTGGCCACATCCCTTCCTGCCTTGCAGAGTGTCTTGAGCCCCTAACCTTTTGTGTCTTTAGGGCTGAGCAGGATGGAAGGATGGATCCCACCACTAACTTCAGCTTCCTGCCCCTTTTGCCCATCTCTCAGCCATGACACTGCCAGGCCCCATCTTACTGTACACTGCTTATTAGTTGTCATTGGCTGCAGCCTTCACTCTGGGACTAATCTGGAATCTAAGTACTAAGATCTTCTTCTTAGGACAGTGGTTCTCATCAGCTGTACGCCAGGGCTGGGAAGCCCTGTCCTATAGACCACCAGTTTGGTAGATGTGACAGGGAAGGGGATTTGGGGTCATACATTTCTGTTTGCCTCTGGGCTTTGCCACAAACTAGTAGCAGGATTTTGAACAAGTCGCTTTATTTTTGAGTCACAGAATCTTTCCTCCTTCTCTCCCCTTTCTCTCCCCCTTCTCTCCTTCCTTCTTCCTTCCTTCCTTTCTTCGTCCCTTTCTTCCTCCCCCCTCCCTCCTCCCTGCCTCCCTCCCTTCCTTCCTTCTTTCCTTCCTTCCTTCTTTCCTTCCTTCCTTCCTTCCCCGTCTTCCCTTTTTCCTTCCTTACATCGCACACTTCCTCCCTACTTCACTCCCTTCCTTCCTTCCTTCTTTCCTCTTTCCTTTCCTCCTCTTCCTTTCTCTCCCCTCTCCTCCCCTCTCCTTCCATTCACTTTTTTAAATGTAAGAAAAAGATAATGGCTACCTCTTTTAGTAATGTAAGAACTCTAACTGAACAAACACACAAAAAATCTGGATTCTCTGAAGGGGTTCAACCAAAGGCTAGTTCTCTTCATTAATCACCTTTCTTGAACTTATTAACAAAACAAACAAAGAAAAGCAAAAGTGAAAACGTAGCTACATTAAACTGCCTTAAAAGATCAGGCATTAGACTCTGTACTAGGTCTAATGAATGAAACCAAAAACAGTAACTTGGTGGATGCATGTTATTATATATTTGTTAAAACTCACAGGTTGTACAACACCTAGAGTGAACCCTAATGTCAACTGTGGACCTAGGGTAATAATTATGAATCAATGTAGCTTCATCGATTGCAATAAATTGAGCACTCTGGTGCAGAATGCTGATTGTGAGGGAGGCTGTAGGGGGTAGGGGAAGAAGGAGTACATGGGAACCCTCTGTACTTTCTGTTCAATTTTGCTGTGAACCCAAAACTGCCCTAAAAATAAAGTCTATTAAAAAATAAATGCCATCAAATAAATTTACAAACCCCCTGAGTAGAAAAAATACATGTCAATGTAGTGAGTATCTCTAATGGGCAAGGGGGTAAATTGCAGATGCAGGGAAAGCTGGAGGACCCTTGCCCTCTACTGCCTTCTCTTTTTGTGCATAAAAGCAAATTCCTTCACAATTTCTTACAATGTGTTATGTTGTATTTTTCACTACATACAACTACGAATCAGAACTCACCAGCATACAACTACGAATCAGAACTCACATAAGAGCTCATGACTAGGGTAACTTCTTAGCCCAGCCATATTGCTCTGCTCCCTTATCTGGAATATTTGCTTTGTCCTAAGAACATTATAAAATCTGATTATTGTGTTAAAAATCACAGTAGCTAAATGCTATTTCTTAAGAAATTCACCCATGTATTCCTTGTTAATATTTAACCACAAAAAAAGATGATGTAAAAAGATACATGGAGAGAATATTATTTCTTCTGACTATTAGGGGAAAAAAAATCTCTAGAGTTTTTAATAATACTGAGTTTGGCGATACCTTAATCATCTCCACTTAAATCCAAGAGTTTTTTTTCTGTAAAGGTCCAGATAGTAAGTGATTTAGCTTTAATGGGTCACGCTTTCTCTATTACCACTACTGAGCTCTGCTGTTGTAATACAAATCTAATCCTAGACAATATGTGAACACACAAGCTTGTGTTTTAATACAACTGTTTCTAAAAATAGGCTTAGGTGCCATAGTTTTCATACTTTTGATTTAAATCCTTCTGCCACCCTTTGTCATGTTATACACATTGCATATTCTCCAGAGTAAGCGAATAGCTAAATAAGAAAACACCTTATAACCCATACCCTAACCATCGCTGTTCTTACACTTGCTCATTCAACAATTCAGAAAATGCTCATCAAATTCTAGCTCTGCCCATAACATTGCAGAATGTCTTTGCATTCTTCCTTTCATAAAGTATTCCCGATTGCTGCCCTTAATTCAGCATTTCCCTATCTGGATTCCCTTCAGAGCTCCCAGCAGCCCTGAGTCTGCCTCAATAAATATATATATAATTTTTTGCTAGAGGATTAATATATATATGTATTTATAATGTATATATACACATATACATATGGATATATATTATACATGTTAAAACGTTTACAGAATGTTTCTGCTATCTATAAATGATTGTAACTTTCCTGTCTGTTATATATTTTATGTAAATAGTAGAATTTTAAAAACATTTTTAAAATACAGAAATGTGTGATGACTACAGGAAATGCCATCTGCAATTCTCCCACCATATAAATCTTAGAATTTCGAATGCTTTTTAGTGGAAACTAGTCGCTGCCTCTCAGCCACTAGAGGATTAATATCTATGATTATTAGAGAAGTTGAAATAAAGTGTCTTTCTAATGGCTCTTTCTGAAAACAGATCACAGGTTGGTTTAGTGAAACCAGGCCGTCAGTATGCGGCCAAGTGTTGCTGGCACTTGCTCCAAAGCAAAATAAGGGGGCCAGTTCTCCTGCGTTATCAGCAGCTACTCAGATCTCTTCATTCATCTGTATTCATCCAGCTCCTAGAATTTCCCACTGGCATCCTTATCCTGTCCTTTTAAATTTAATTTTAAGACCAATGCTACATGTTAGATTGGTCAGATTAGTTAGACCTAGAAAATACGAGAGATATCAAAACAATTTATTTTGCCTGGAAAAACAACACTTTAAGCAAAATTCAAAATCTATTATGTCCAGGAAATCTTTTGGTGACTTTCCCAGACTTCTGGTGAATGTAGAATAATTGACAAGTGGAGCTTGTGTGTCCGTGGAGCACAGCAGAATGGGTGATTTAGTAAATCACAGGCTGAAAGCCATTTTAATAAACAACTTCCTCATTCAATTCAGCATTTGAATGTCTTGTGGCTTACTTTGATTTGAGGTCTGCAATATCTAAATCTTTTTCAAGCACAAAAATAACCTTCCCTTGTGTTACTCACCTAATGCTTCATTAACTAACTCTCCTGTGGTCAAAAGGTGAATAGAAATGATTTCTGGCAATCCCCTCCCATGGACCAAAAGGTACCAATTATCTCCTGTTAACCATCCACAAGATCAAAGACACAAGCACATGGAGACGAGGGGTACAAAGATAGGGAAGCAGGACAAAAAACACCACTTACGGAACTGACTGGTGAAATTGGTGGATTTCTTTCTTTTCCTTTTACAGCAGAAAAACATTACTCAGAATCATCTACCTGCTTTTGCCCACTCTCAAATATGATTTGGAAACAAGGAGATGTTAGCTGATGTCTTTTTCTCTGCTAGTCAGGTGTTACAACACTTGTAGTTCTGTCACCCTCTGATTCTTGGAAGATTGAAGAACTTTAGCAGAGAGAGAGAAAAAGAGTCCATGATAAAATAATAATAAAGAGAGGGAGATGGGAGAAAAGCGACCTAGGTCATTTTCAACAGAACTTACAGAACTAAGACAGGAAAGGGAAAGTTTATTTTTAAAAAATAGTTAATATTTTCTCTTTTGGCAAGCATAATGCTTTTTTTTTTTTAAGACAGTTTCTCTCTTGTTGCCCAGGCTGGAGTGCAATGGCACAATCTTGGCTCACCCCAACCACTGCCTCCCAGGTTCAGGTGATTCTCCTGCCTCAGCCTCCTGAGTAGCTGAGATTACAGGCATGCGCCACCACACCCTGCTAATTTTGTATTTTTAGTAGAGACGGGATTTCTCCATGTTGGTCAGGGTGGTCTTGAACTTCTGATTTCAGGTGATCCAACTGCCTTGGCCTCCCACCGCGCCTGGCGTGTAATGCATTTTTAAAAAATTTTCAATTTCCCAAATACTTCAGATAGTCTTTACTTTTGTTATCTATGGACTTGCTCCTCAACTTTCCCCTCATGCTCAGAGATACTTTTTAAATTATGAGAGGAAGTTAGTACTCATTTTTAGATTAAAGCCCAGTTTAAAGAAGTCAGAGCTCCCATAGGCAGAAACAGCCCTTTCCTGCTGGGTTGGAGTAGCCTGGAGGCCCCCAGCAACACCCTTCCCACGTAAGATCAAAAAGGCAGTGGCTCCTGTGGTGCATTTAAAAGATTCAGAATGCCCCTTCACTGCAGAATATCACCCTTACTCTCCCCAGGGCCATAGTAAAGTTCCTTCATTTAAGTCTTTTTTTAAAGAATAAAATGTGATAGCAAGTAAGAATAACATTTACTTCCTTGAATTTGCTAATTATGCCCCCAGACAACCACGATACAGAAGCTAAATAAATGGGTCAACAGATGGGTCCTTGTGAATGAAATGATGGAAGGAAAAGAAGAGGAAGGCAGGCGAGGACTTTGGATAAATGTTTATTGATTTCAAATGATCCCCCTGTTCTTCCTTCCTCCTCCCCAGCTCTCTTTATCCATCCCCCCCCCTTCCGTTTTCCTTTTATTCCTCTTCTCTCTTTTTCCAATTCCATTTCTCTCTTTCTTCCTTCAATCCTTCTTCAGTATTTCAGTGGAAAAGCCATTGCATGGGAATGAACACAGTGGGCATCGGTGCAGGAGGGAAGGAAGGCAGGCGGGGCAGTCCGTTGGGGATACAGGGCATGAGTATGACAAGAAGGGTATCTGTAGAAAGTTGGGGGGCAGGGTGTGGTAATGACAGTGGCCAATCAGTACTGGAAAGAGGAGAGCATGTACAGGAAGGTAAGGGGCAGCGTAGCTTGGTCCATGGACGAAGGAGCGGCTAAAGCTAAATCAAGGTGGTTTGAGCCTGGCTGTGGTAAGGAGGGCATTTGAGAAAGTGCTTGCAGCAGCTGGTGAAGTGTGTATGTGGGACTGTCAAAGCTAGGTGGGGGCAGCTGTAGTTAGGAGCTTGGGCGCAAAGTATTGAAGCCTAAGCAGAGTAGGAATGCTGAATTAAGGGGGCATATCCCTCTCACTTAGGGAGCCAATAGTGGTCTCCAGCAAGGTGTCGAGAGTGTAAGGACCAGAGGATGGACACCTGTTGGGGAGAGATACGAAGATCAGTGGTAGATTGGTTGCATACAAAGACAATTCATATAGTAAATTGATATTAGAAGGTAAATAGGACCCAGTTTCTCACTATTGGGAATAGATTGAAAATACAGAAATGCAGAAAGTTAGAATGAACCCTTTGTAATTGATTTAGAATTTGAGTTATTTTAAATATGTATTAGTTATCCCTATATATGTATTGAAAGGTGTAAGTTACAATGTTAACTTACACCTTTCAATACATATATAGGGATAACTATAATGCAAATGACTTATTTTTAAATTTTTTAAAATTGTTGAGTTGTAAGGGTTCTTCATATATTCTACATACAAAACCTGTTTCACGTGTATCTTTTTCAAATATTTTCTCCCAATTCTGTGGACTACATTTTCTCTTTCTCGATAGTCTCCTTGAAAGCACAATGCTTTTAATGTTGAATAATTCTCATTTATCAACTTTTCTCTTTTATCACTTGTGGTTTTAATGTCATCTTTAAGAGACCATAACCTAACCTAAAGTTACAGGAATTTATGCCTATTTTTTCTTGTAAGGACTATTGCAGTTGTTGGCTCTTACACTTACCTCTATAATATTTTTGAACTAATTTTTGTATGAGGTATGAGGTAGGGATTCAACTTCATTCCTGTGTCAACTTTTTTGATGCCTCCACTAGAACCTATTAGTTATAGGAGAACTGGTTACAGGAGGTGAAAGGGAAGACTCAGTCAGTTCTCAGCTCCACCATCAATGACCCACAATAATATGTAAATCGATGGGCGTGGGCAAGGAGAAGAGATAGCATATCAAGCAGTGATAGCACAACCCCCAACCCCACAAGCTGTCTATAGCTGGGTAACTCTTTTTCAATACTTTCTGCTAATCTTTGCCTTATGATTCAAGCATTTAATTCATTAATATTTAACATTAATGCTGATAAGACAGGATTTACATCTGTCATATTTTCATTTGATTGACATGTCTTAAGTCATTTTGTGTTCTTCCATTCTTTTCTTACTTCCTTCTTCATGTTAAAAAGATAACTTCTGGAATGCTTTTTAAATTCTCTGTTTTTTAAAAAATTGCTTTTTTAAGTTTCTTAATGATTTCCTGAGACATGACATATATTTATACTGTTTTATATTTACTTATATAGTTGCTTTCATCAGTACTATTTATTTCTTCATATAGTTTAGATTCACTATCTAATCTCCTTTTATTTCAGACTAAAGGACTCCTTTTCATACTTCTTATTGGGTAGGACTGCTCACAACAAATTCTCAGTTTTCGTTTTTCTGGTAATGTCTTATATTCTATTCATTTTTGAAGGATAACTTTGGTGGCTATGATTGACAGGATTTTTGGGTCTGCCCTTTCAACATGTCATCCCACTGTCTTTTGGCCTCCATCATTTTTGGGAAGAAGTTAGGGACTCATCTTATTGAGAATTCCTTGTATGTGATGAGTCAGTTTTATCTTGTTTCTTTCAAGATTGTCTCTTTGTCTTTCATAAGTTTGACTAGTTTGACTATGATGTGTCTAGGTATGGACTGGAATTCATCCAATTTGAATTTATTGATTAGGTAGATTAATATTTTTTGTCAAATTTGGGATAGTTTTCGTCATTATTTCCTTAATTATTCTTCGTGCCCCTTGTTTGCTCTCTCTCTCTCTTCTGAGACTTTTATTATGCATATTTTGGTACAACTGATGGGGTTTCAGAGCTCACAAGACATCTTTTCATTTTTCTTCATTCTGGTTGTTCTGTACCTTCCACCAGACAATTTCAGCTGACATGTCTTCATTTTTGCTGATTCTTTCCTTTGGCTCAAATATGTTGTTGACCCTTCAATGAATTTTCCATTTCCTTTATTGTACTTTTCAACTTAAGAATTTCTATTCAGTTCTTTTTCATATTTTGCCTCTTTATTGATATTCTCTTTTTTGTGAGACATTATGCTCATGCATTCCTTAAATTCTTTAGACCGTTTTTCAGTTTTTGGAACATGTACTATCTGATTTAAATGTTTTATTTATTAATTTCAAAATGTGGGCTTCCTCAAGGCAGTTTCTATTAACTGTAGTCCACTTATGGACTATAGTTTCCTGGGTTTTTAAAAATCATGTTAAAGCTGAATATTTTCAATATTATAAACTGGTAACACTAGAAATCAGATTTTCCTCCTTACCCAAGGTTTTCTGTTGTTGCTGTCTGTTTAGTCATTTTCCAAGGCTAATTCTATAAGGTGTGTATTCCTTGTCATGTGCAGCCCCTGAGGACTCTATCCAGCATAGAGGTCAGATAATTATTCAAAAGAATTTTTCCAAATGCCTTGAACCAATATGTTTATTACCCATTGCGGAGGCACCCATATACTGAAAGTGTGTTTTAATACGTTTTCACCTTTATCAGTTTTCAATTTTATCTTAGTTTTTACTTCCTACTGTTCAAAGCCTCAAGATCAGCCCGAGGAGGGAGATTCGTGTTTTCTTAGATCTTTCCGGGGCGCATGCATTACCCTGCACATGTGCATGGGCTTTGAGATTTCCAGGAATACATGGAATCTTTGTGCAGCCTGTTTGCCCAGCTGGCATCACTGCACTGGGCAGCTGCAATGCTAAGCAATTGCTGATGGATTTTTTTTTTTAAATAAATTCCTCCAGATAAAACTTTTGTCGCTGGACAAGCTCTGAGTCAGGTCAAATACAGACCAACTTTGTGAATGGGACCTTTGCAAAAAGTGTCCAAATAGTGTTGATTTTCTGGAGATGGGGTATTTGGGAGTTTCAAGCTCATTCTAACTCCCACTCACCCTGTTACTGCTATTTTTTATGGCTACCATGATTGTGACAATTCTGGTTTCCAGGTCTTTCATGGAATTAAGAAGAGGGAATAGAGCAAGTGCAAGCCTCACAAAACTCACTGTTGTTTATAACATTAAGCCGTTTTTCTTGATTAAAGCGTCTTAAAGTGTTGCAAACATTTAGATAATTTCCACAGCTCCCAAATACTTGATTTTGAAAATATTTTATACTTTCCTTATTGCTTTCATGCAGTGGATCTTTGGAGTTCCCTACTCTACCGTTCTGGAAGTGCTTTCTCTATAGTATTCATGTACGTTTTCTGTTTGTTTTAAATTATTTTTAAAAAACTATATATTAATTTAATTACTTACTCTTTATTTCACCTTTAGTTCCTTGTATTTATCTCCTTTTTTTTCGGCATATTCAGCTCACTTAGTCGAATAAGCATAGCTGCTTCATTAATTAAGGTTCAGTGGTTCTTGGAATCTATACATATTTCCACTGTGAAAGTAATAATAGCTTTAGTTTCTTATTTTTTACATTAATCATTGAGCTCATACCAGCTATCTTTACCTTTCCCAGTAATACCCTAAAGGGCATGGTGTTCTTGGGAACAAGACAAACTCCCAATTGTCTTAAATTCACAATTTTTTGACTTCTCTATTAGCAGTTACATTTTGTTATGTAAGCCACATTTCATATATATGCTTTACAATTCACACTGCTTTATTATTTTTCCATTTCCATGAAAATGTCCATCACCACTAATTTACAAAGAAAAATACTCTCCAGCCTTATTTATTATTGACACAAGTTAATAAGGAGTCAACAATAATTTTTGAACAAATAGACAAAGGCTTATGTGACGTCATTATCTTGAAGTAAAGTACAAATAATGTATAGTGTTTGTTATAAACCAGTAGGCTTTTTTGCACCTTTTCCTTAAATTGACCATTATAGAGGTTACAAACCTTTCTGTTACTTTCCAATAGTTGCCTAAAATAAACAACCCCCATCCTTCTTGTCTTCCCCCTCTCTCTTTTGTCTCAGCATTCTTTGTTTATTTTCCTAATAATATTTTAACCTGGGAGTTCTAAGACACTAATTTCAATAGCTGCAGTGCTGCTGTATTCCACAAGAGGGCACTCAAATGGCTTTCTTTTTGTGATGGTCTACTTTGCCACTTTTTCAAATTGTTTGTTTTCCATAGTGGACTTTAAGGACAGATTTATCCCAGAATCCTCCACTAAAACTAAGATGATACATATATACATATAACTGTAGTTAATTTCTTAGAAACATTGAAGATTTATATGTTCTAGAAATCAGAAGGTAAAAAGGAAGAGGCTGAGATAGACCAGTATTTTATCCATGACAATTTCATCTGCTTTCTCAAGGAAGGCTTTGGACAGTTAGCAGACATGAGTCCTGAAAAGAAGATGAAGCACATGGAATATATATATGCTCTATTTGATTATTTCCAAACTAAATGAAGCAAGTGAAAGCTTTTTAAAAAATAAAGCTTAGGCTGAGGTGGTGGCTCATGCCCAATCCAGCATTTTGAGGGGTCAAGGCATGAAGATCACTTGAGATCAGGAGCTCGAGACCAGACTGGGCAACGTAGTGAGATCCCATCTCTATTAAATATCATCATCATTAAATTAGATAAAAATAAAACTGAAAAAATAAATTCAAATAAGTCAGTGCTTGAGATGACTATACAGAGATTATAAAAACAGCACCTGAGTTTTGTTGAATAACAGGTAGAGAACATATTAAGAAAAAATTTGATTTGCTAGAATTAAGATGGCAGAAAAATGGGAACACTTTTTTATAATTTAAAATATTACAGTGTAGTGCTAATACTAGAAAATATATGAGCAAATGTTAATCCATCTAGAGATGATTAAAATCATTTTATTTTTCTATAAATTTAGCCTCATGTGAGGGGTAAGAAATGGAGTAGGGAGGTGAGTATTGAAAGGATGAGACATATGTGCTTCAGTCATCTTGGAAACTGTATGTGTTTTTCTGACTTTACAGGAATTTTCCTGGCCTGCATAAGACAACAAACAACATTACAAATGTCAAATTAGGCAACATTTTAATTTGAAGATAACCAGGATTGATTATAGAAGAAGAATGCCTTTGTTTTTGAGGGAGTATTGCAGAGTAAAGGGAAACTCTGTGTGTTATAGCACAGAATTGCCTTCATAGCTTTTATATTATACCCAAAGGATTTTGATGGCAGCCACGGTCCCTTAATTTTGAGTGGATTCTGATAATACTAGAATCTACAAATATTTGACAACTCTCTAACTACCAGGAGCAAAAGCGATATCATAACCTCTGCAAGATCATCCTGCAAAGCAAATGTAATTTTAAAATTTTGCTTATTAGATGTAATTTTGGGTGTCTTTTCATTTGATGCCTTTATCTTGGTCATAACCATTGGATGGTAGCTTTCTAAAACAATTATTTTAATCACCATCATTGGCACCTCTTGAGCAACCAGCTAGTATTTTAATAAAGAAGATTCTTTTCCTAAGTGAGACAATGAGTGAAAGATGAAAATTGTCTGTGGCCAAGTGAGTTAGAAATCACTATCATTTCATAGATTGCCTTTGGAAATTTTTTTTCATGTCTTTTTTTTTAAAGTTAATATCCAATTTGGGACGATGGAATTGATAGTTTTAATTACACTATTAAAGGCTACTTAAATGTCTTTATATAAATTTCTAAACAGGGAAAAAATGAGAAACATTTGACTGCTTTGTGAATAATATTGATTTATACTTGTTTGAATATGTAGGAAAAAGTGATGAAAGAGTACATATTTGTTTTACTGCCTATTTTTTTACTAAGTTTCCTAAAGACCTGTTCCGCATCTGTTATTTTTCAATCATCTGTGCTTGCCATTTGAGTTTTCCTAGCAGCATCTGGAGGGGTAGGGAGAATCAAAATGGTCTCCTTGGCAGCTGATCATCCTGCTATTGCAGGTTGGCAAATTCTGTACATCAAGCCAAAACACAATAACCAATCATGAAGTCTGCAGAAATTTTATCTCCAGCTGTTTGAAACACATATGGCATTTATTCCACTCAGGGTGCAACTTACTTCATAGTATGACACGTGATTTGTTTGACAAGTATCTAGACCTAGATACCATGTTTGACAAATATCTAGACCTAGGAGCATATTTTCAAGTCTCTACATCTTTGGAGGCATTTTTAAAATACATTCACCATTTCTGAAATTAACTAAAAAAGACCAAAATAGCTCCAAAGACATCTGTGTCTGTGTGCATATGTAAGTATATATGTGTGTCTAAAGTAATTAGTATTTAGTAAAAACAATATTATTCCACCATTACTTTTTGTTTCTTTTAATGCCTTTCATCCTTCCCTCAAAAAAATTTATGAATGCCACTCAAGAATAAGTGGAGTTTTACTATTACCTCATTGCCCGCAAGGTCCAGAATAACTTGAGAGAGAGGAAATTAATCTTTGAGGTTAAGTTTACTTCCCATTTGATGTCACTGTTGTGCTATAAGAACAAAATTAATGGAGGTGGGAGGGTGTTGGTGAGGGCTATGGGAATAAGCTACTGGAGAACAAGGTTAATTTTAATGTTAAAGGTTATCAGCTTTAGATACCTCATCAAAATCTAAAATGACAGTCTTTATAGTACAGCAGTTCTTTTATAGGAAGTCAAGCATCATGTCTAACTACCTCTCATTAAAATTCAGAACTTGACACTTGTCAAACATAAGATGATTTTTTTTCTTTTTACTTTTCAAATAAAAGAAGCTATGTTAAGGTGCTTGCTAATCTTAGCGATCTAAAGCGCCTCCCATCATTTTAAATGAAAACATATGCATACTCAATTTCCAGATGAAGAAATCAATTCAGCCATGCATAATCAACTGAAGCCTGTCCCTCCATTTAATTTCTCAGTTCTTTGTGTTTACAGGAAGCCATTCTTTTCAAGGGCAAATTTAATAAGGACAGTTTAGGAGATTTTAGGAAAGTGGTGTGTGAAATGGAACATGTGAAGTGATTTCAATTTAGATCTGTATTTAGCTGGGTCTGTGATTACCAGAGGAACCAGAGGCAGCCCCTCTTACAAAACACACATAGGCATTTGATTTCCAGTGCTCTAGCCATAATTTTTTATTAAGAATGCATATTATGTATTTGCTTATTGTATAGTTAAGTAGCCAACTTATTCTTCAATAACACAAAATTCACCATTGAAAAGAAACAGCTTGAAAGCATGTGTTTGAAAAAATGATTATCTTTAGATTGGATACCTACATTAGCTTGGATATTGAAGTGTATGTAAACCTTCAGTTGAATCAAGATAGAGGCATATATCAGAGCTGAAAGAACGTTGTTTTTTATTATAGTTGGTTTAGATCTCTCATATGCATTTATATGTGAAACTCCAGAGTGCCTTGGGAAAGTACAGAAGGTTAGACCATAGATTCAGGAAAATCCCTTCACTCACTGAGGACTCAAGTATAATCAATACTAATGTACTAGCAATAATTATAAAATATAGGAAAACACTCTTTCCATAGCATTTCATCCTCTATTTCCTGCAAATTAAATTACGAACATATGCATCCAGTATTAAACTACTTTTGCAAAGTGCTTTCCTCTTTGACACACTATTTAGAGTTTCTTAAAGTGACAGTTTAACTGTTTTGAAATTTTTTTTTTGCTATTACATTCAGCTCACTAAGCTATCAAAATGCATCTTTCTCACCCATGTTTGCTATGACATACTAGAATATCAACCACAAGAGGAACATCAATAAATTCCTCCTCCAGAATAGCAAGTATTAAAAGACTCAACAGTGGAGGAGTGAAAAATCCATACGGGCAAGTTCATAACAGTAAGATCCTATACTTAAAGCGTCAGAGCCATTTAAACCAGAGTGACTCCATCTTGTATAGCAGCTAGATAAAATAAAGCTAAGACCTGCTGGGCTGCACTCCCAGGAGGCCAGTATTCTAAGTCACAAAATAAAATAAGAGGTCAGCACAAGATACAAGTCATAAACACCTTGATGATAAAACAGGAGGCAGTAAAGAAGCTGGCCAAAACCCACCAAAAATTCAAGATGGTGATGAAAGTGACCTCTGGTCATCCTCACTGCCCATTCTATGCTAATAATAATACATTAGCATGCTAAAAGACACTCCCACCAGTGCTATGACATTTATAAATGCCATGCCAACATCAGGAAGTTACCCTATATGGTCTAAAAAGGGGAGGAACCCTCAGTTCTGGGAATTACCCACTCCTTTCCCTGGAATACTCAGAAATAATCCACCCCTTGGTTTAGCATATAATCAAGAAATAACTATAAAAATAGCCAACCAGAAGCCCTTTGGGATGCTCTGCCTATGGAGTAGCCATTCTTTTATTCTTTTATTTTCTTAATGAACTTGCTTTCACTTCACTTGATGTACTTGCCCCAAATTCTTCTTTGTGTGAGATGCAAGAACCCTGTCTTGGGGTCTGGATCAGCAACCCGGTCTGGTAACAAAAGGAAGATCCTGTACTGTAAAGCCTAAAAATAAATACACAGATATTTAAAATAAAAACCTGTAGACTCAAGACTCTTTTCCAGGATTTGGTAACTTTTCTGTGGTGACTGGCTTCTTAGATCCAAGATCATTGCAAAGGGAGCGGGTCATGGAAGGAAAAGTCAGAGAACAAAATCGAAAATACTATTCTCAGACTTTAACATGCACACAAATCCCTGAGAGTCTTGTAACACAGTTTCTGATTGAGTTGATTAAGAGTGGGGTGGGCTGTGGTTACGCATTTCTATTAAGCTTCCAGATGCTACTGGTGCCATTAGTCTATGGACAACCCTGGGTAGCAAAACTCTAAGGTAAGGAGCTTCCAAAGAGAATCAGAGTGTGGCATGCCAGGTATCACTAATGTGGGCCTCCACAGCAGCTGTTTCAGCACTGACTGAGTGGTCAAGTTAAATATTAAAAGCTGAAAGAGCCAGTGTGCTTCTACAGAGGCTGGAATGTAACAAAAGCCCACCAAGAGTTTTGGCTAGGTCTTTCATGAGCCTTGAAGCATAACAAGATAAATGAATTCTTAACAGGAACCATTGGGGGTTAAAGAAGTTTTATTAAGGCTCTGAAGAAACTCCCCAGGCCTCCACAAACAAGATTTCTGGGAGTCTAGAGGAACTCCCCAAACCTCCATGATTTAGGGGGAGACAAGATAAGGATAATCACCCCAGCACCTGGACCCATTTAGATGAAGTACATTTATTGAGGCTCCAGAGGAAGATCTTCAGGACTCAGATCTTAGTTATAGATTAAAAGAGGTTAATCACTAATGTCTTTAGATGAATGCTCACTTACACATAGACATATAGCTTAGAAGGTATATAAGCTCTGGAAAACATTGTAATTTCGAGTTGATCTAGCGATATTTTCCAGGCCTCCTCCCTGTACCCGGTTACAGAAAGAAAAGCTCTCTTCCTTCCCAGTTCATCTGCACCTAATTATTGGGCAGTGAGAATAAGCAGGTCGACCTTCAGTTTGGTCCAGGAACAAGAGGACTGTAGAAGGCCTGGCTATGTCATAATCATCTGGGGAACACAGAAAAATACAGATGCCTGGGCCCTATGCCACATGGTCCAAGTTAGCAGATCTTGACAAAGCTTTATTTTTTTTTAAAGAAAACATTTCCTGAAAGACTCATAGCAAATTAGGTTTGAGGACTAAAGTGATATTTTCTCCATTTCCCAGCTGGCGAATGAGATAATAGCTAACCTGTCTACAATTATATGATGTTAATTAACCCTTGAAAATGGGGAATGGGAATAGAGGAGGATTAGTATTACTATAAATTCACATCTGTTATCCTCTATGCCTTTGGCATTTACCATTTTGGCACCTGGTCTCGATGGAGGAATAGATTCTACGCACTATAAGAAAGGAAGTTTTTTTTTTTAAATAAGCCTAACCTCTCAATTTAGAGATTGCATAACATGAATAGAATGCAATGTATTCTAGATACTTTAAGTTCATGTTCTCATTAAATACCCATATCGCTCCTGAGAGATAAGCAGTGTTATCTTTTTATAGTTAAGAAATGAAAAAGAAGGAATATTAAGTCACTTGCATAAGGTCATAATGCCAAGGAGTGAGAGAATTGGGATGAAAACACAGGCCTCTCTAACATCAGTCTCATACTTGTGACCTGAGATCCTTGCAAACTGCAAGATATGAGTGAGCCATAATTGTATGAAATCTTAATCAATTTTTTGAAACTTTGGAAATTGTCCTTGTGTGCTATTTTTGGCACTTTATGGTATAATCTTCAGAAATTATTCACATGCTGGCATAAATCTGGACATAAAATGATTAAAGAGAAATAGCCTCAGAGCTGTCTCAACTTATCTGTGGTGGTGGTGATAATACTAGAGATGTTTCACAGGGGTCATGTGGTGGCTGGATATCTTCATCCCCCCCACTACGAAAGTCGTGGATCTTTACAGTGTTGAAGCATGGAAAAGAATCAGTGTAGCAGAGTGGTCACAGCATAAAGCAGGACATTTAAAGCTAGACTATTCTCACATCCACATGTGAATCTGCAAGCATTTTGAAGCATATACTCAGAGAGCAATCCTCTACATAAATCAGGTAAAAAAAAGTCTTGGTACCCAATGATCTTTTAACATTACCATGCTTATTGATTGATAATCTTTTGCTAATCTAGGTAAGAATCAAGATTGTCTTGGGACACAGAAATGGATCCCATGGGCCAGATGTTCATCTAGTGAATGGCTCTCATGGTTCTTTGATTTGAGGCAAGAGGACAAAAAGAAACTTTATTTATTCCCTGAGAGCTGTGTAGAACCACCACCAACCAAAAACAAAATCATATTTTCCTTTTACTATGCCAGATCATGCTCTCATTCTAAACTTAACTCAAAGTAGTCTAACTTAGTGGATTTTGGAACCAAAATGCTTGGCTTTGAGTCCCTGCTCTGCCCCTTCCTAATAACTGTGTGACCTGGAAAAGTGACATAGCCTTAGCTTCTTCATTTGTAAAATGCAAATGAAGCAGTAGACTGAATCTGGCTGTTGTAAAAATCGAATGAGTTAATGTCTTGTAAAGTACTGAGAATAGTGCCTGGCTCACAGTAAGTAGTATTTGAATATGAGACACGATGAGTGTAAAGTATGTGAAGATTCTAGCACTGTGGAGCGCATAAAGATTGTTCCTACCCCAAGGGATGTTTATAATCTTGTAAAAATAACTGATATTCTCTCCCTAGCATCATGATTTATGATTTACCAACCTGATTGTCGCTTTCATGGTATATCATGATTTACCAACCCGAAAGTCACTTTCCTTTTGGAAATGAGTATTTAGAAAATAATAATAGTGAACACGTGCATTTGGAGGTGAAAGGGTTCAATATCTTGTTATCCGGCTATCTGCTGTGATTAATAGAAAAAAGCAGGGAGGTGGCAAAGGATCGGAGCAGACTCAGAATCATGTTTTGGAAAAGCTCTGAGTCCTACCAAGTTGCCAAGAAAATAATTAAGCACGGAAGTGAATTATTCAACCCTGATGTATTATTAGTCCTTGTCGTCAGAGCTAATGCAATGTTTCCATCTAATTTGTTTAGCACAGGCATTTTTGCTTTAATACATGCCTGCCCTGTAGGCTAGCTTAACAGTCGTCTCTCTCAAGAACACCCTGAAAAGAATTTGATTTTTGCATTGACCTCTTCCTAGAGGCCTTGGAAAGTCTCAAGACTCTCACTGGAGAATAGAAAATACAGACGGTTGTCCACTTCAAAGGACTTGTTGTGGAGATCAATTCCCTACTACCTTTGGAAATATCTTTTAATATTAAATGTTTTCTTAAAATCAATATTGTTAATACACATCCCAGAAATACTTCCCTAAACCTTATGACTTACAACCACTTCATTATAAAAATCATGACCCTCTAATATGCACAGACCAGACAACATCATTCCCCATAACCAAAACACAAAGATCTCCACCATAGAGTTCATCAATTTATGGGGTATGTCCTGCAAAATCAGGGGAAAATGATAACTACTGGACAGGGAAAATGTGGCACATATACACCATGGAATATTATGCAGCCATCAAAAACGATGAGTTCGTGTCCTTTGTAGGGACATGGATGAACCTGGAAACCATCATTCTCAGCAAACTGACACAAGAACAGAAAATCAAACACCGCATGTTCTCACTCATAGGCGGGTGTTGAACAATGGGAACACATGGACACAGGGAGGGGGAGTATCACACACTGGGGTCTGTCGGGGGGGAAAAAGGGGAGGGATAGTGGGGGGTGGGGAGTTGGGGAGGGATAGCATGGGGAGAAATGCCAGATATAGGTGATGGGGAGGAAGGCAGCAAATCACACTGCCATCTGTGTACCTATGCAACAATCTTCCATGTTCTTCACATGTACCCCCAAACCTAAAATGCAATAAAAAAAAAAGTTATTTAAAATCAACGAGCATTGCAATTAAGTATAAAGCACTGTGCTCTGATGTTTTACATATGATGGTGAATAATGAATAATATTATAATCAAAGCTTCAAGAAGTTTAACCTAGTTTGTGAACTTAGATATCAAAAGTTTAGATTTTTCACAACAGAAATGTTGAATCAGAGGTATTCAAACATTTTTCTTCCTTAGAACTATTTCTCAAATAAAATCTTAAGAGAAAGCCTAATATGTAAAAGAGATACATTTACAGTGATTCTGATTGAAATAGTAGGGGGTGAAACTCTGCCTGATTTCCACCTGCCAACTTCCTTCATTTGAAAAACCTCCAAAAAGCACAGTTTGAAAACCACTGATTTCATTAACAATTCAAGACACTACAGAAGAAACGCTATGAAACTGTAGCAGATTTCAGCAAACACTGTGGATTGCCTTCCCAGAATCCTCTCTGCCGTCTTCTACCTTTCTAACAGTGTGGTCTTCAGGTCCTTCCTCCGCCAGGTGGTCATGGGCCTCAGGAGAGGCTGCTTTGTCTCCAGAACAGACAAGTGAATCCTGATTGGACTAAACCACAGATTCTCAAACGCTTTCTCCCAGGACCCCTTGGCACTCACAAAAACTGAGGACTCTCCAAACAGCTTTTAGATTATTATATCTAATACTTAACATTTGAAATGAAAACAGAAATGTTGAAAATATTCATTAAATATTTAATAACAAAAATAAGGCCATTATTTTTACTTTAACATAAATAACATGTTATAAAAAACTGACATTTTTCCAAAACAAATACAATTAGTTTTAAAAGTGACATTGTTTTCTCTTCTTTTTAACTTCCATTTTAAGTTCAGTAGTACATGTGCCGGTTTGTTACTTAGGCAAACTTATGCCATGGGGATGTGTTATACAGATTACCTCATAACCCAGGTATTATGCCTAGTACCCATTAGTTATTTTTCCCGATATTCTTCCTGCACCTACCCTCTATCTTTTGATAAACCCCAGTGGGTGTTGTTCTCTCTATATGTCCATGTGTTCTCATCATTAAGCTCCCACTTATAAGTGAGAATATACAGTATTTAGTTTTTTGGTTCCTATGTTAATTTGCTGAGGATAATGGCCTCCAGCTCCAACCATGTCTCTGCAAAGGAGATGACCTCATTCTTTTTAATAGCCACGTAGTATTCCATGGTGTACATGTACCACATTTTCTTTAGCCAGTCTATCATTGATGAGCATTTAGATTAATTCCATGTCTTTGCTATTGTAAATAGTGCAATGAACATACACATGCATGTGTCTTTATAACAGAATGATTTCTATTCCCTTGTGTATATACCTAGTAATGGGATCACTGAGTTGAATGGTATTTCTGTCATTAGGTCTTTGAGGAATCACCACACTGAATTCCACAAGGATTGAACTAATTTACACTCACACCAACAGTGTAGAAGCTTTCCTTTTTCTCCACAACCTTGATAGCATCTGTTATTTTTTGACATTTTAATAATTGCCATTCTTACAAGTATGAGATGATATCTGATTGTGGTTTTGATTTGCATTTCTCTAATGATCAGTTATGTTGAGGGTTTTTTTCACATTTGTTGGTCACATGCATGTCTTCTTTTGAAAAGTGTCTGTTCATGTCCTTTGCCCACCAAAAAAGTGACATTGTTTTCTATTTTTGCAAATCTCTTTAGTGTCAGCCTTAGGAGAGGATAGCTAGATTCTTATATCTACCTTGCATGCAATCTGCTGTATTATGTAGTTTGGGTTGAAGAATATGAAAAAAAAAACAAAAACCTCAAAACTGTGGCCTATACAGTTATGTTATTGGAAAAGGAGAAGTAGTTTAACAGCTTTTTAATATAATGATAATATTCTTATCTAACAGAATACCAAAATTTAACCAGTGACCATTTCTTAACAATAGTGTTGTGACATTAACAAACATCTTGATGAACTTTCAATCTTGGTTACATTAAAATCTCTTGCACTATATTGGATATTTTACCTGTGCATAATTTCATAACAATAGGCATTCATCATTTGGAAAATACTGGCTCAATGAGTTATGTAG
Organism: Ateles fusciceps; assembly: GCA_036589455.1. Taxonomy (NCBI): domain Eukaryota; kingdom Metazoa; phylum Chordata; class Mammalia; order Primates; family Atelidae; genus Ateles; species Ateles fusciceps. Next base: position 12,625,465 of record JAZHEH010000222.1, read on the forward strand.
ATCTTCCAAATGTTGACATATTTCATTTATAATATGAAAAGAAATCACATTCATTAATGTCATCATCAATCTCATTAGAAAAGTCTGTTAGTATTGGAAAGCTGTCCAGCTCATGGTGGCAGAAGAAAAGCTTTCCCAGATTCCAATTTTTGCTTGAAAGCTCATATTTTATCATTGTCAAAAACAGTGTCAGTTGTTTTCCTCAAAGGCATGGGTTCACTTTGCTCATTTTTGAGAAAACGTCTGCCAAATACTTAAGTCTGAATAACGTAATTTGTCCATCAGTTTTTCATTCAAGGAAAAATAACAGTCTATGAAATAGTAGATGATTCAGCTTGCAACTCAAAACAATTGCACAAGGGCCTTCATAAACATAATCACCACACTTGGGTCTGCAACAGATGTGTTTTAGATATACTTTCTATTTTTTTCACTTAAAATAATAATAACATATTCAAGGGACAAAGCTTAATAAATTAATAATTTTTAGTGCTTTGTCAGGTCTTTCTAGTAAAGCAAGCTTTTAAATTGTTTGCTTGACTTAATTTTAAAAATAAATATGTGGTAGTGAAGAACACAGTGACTGCTTGTGCAATTTGGTACCATTTTTATTGGTACTAAGTTGCAAACCATTTTACTCACCATTGACTTGGCACTGTCAGCGACAATCTCAACAAAGCAAAAAGGGCAAATCACACCATGGTATTATTAGAATAATAGTTTTGATTTTGCCAAGACCCTGAATGGTTTCGATGACACCCAGGTATCTGCAGACCACACACTGTGAATGTCTGGTCTAAGCTAATTGTGAATATCCCACTCATAGGCCAGTCAGTAAAGTGTAAGATTCAACTCTGACCAGTGAGATATAAAGGACATATGCTATAAATTTCCTGAAAAAGATTTCCCTTCTCATAGAAAGACACTGGCTGAGGTAGACCTCTTCTTTTGGATTTTTCCATTACCTGTATCTTGAACCATGGCAGTCACCCTCTCATGGATAAACTAGGCTGTGATGAAGTCACCATGAAGAGAATGGGATGTTTGTGTTTATTTTTAGTTAGGTCTTTTCCTAGGCCCAGTGTCTGTAATTTGCTTTACATAACAGCTGGGGTTCTATTGTGTCTTGAGAGAAGCAATGTCAAAAAGCTTAAAATGCAGCAAGCACCTTGATCCTTGATGGTGTATGAAGCCACTGAAGTAACTAACCTCAGGCCCATTATAACTTAAAATTTTTTGCTTTGGGATTTAGTAAATTTCCTTTTTTGTTTGTCTTATTGCTTGTAATCAAAACCATCTCATCTGGTACTGAGGTATGTTTTCTTATTTTCCATTTGGCTGGAGCCACATTATTAAAAAAGAAAAGCTAATCTATTAACTAGCAAGGGAAAAATACCAGGGTTTATGTAAACTTTAAAATCAATATCATGTAAGAAAAGAAAGAAATGATAGCTACAATACTTTGAACTTTTTTATTTTTAATTTTTTGGGTACATAATAGGTGTAGGTACTTATGAGCTACATAAGATGCAATGTGGAATAATCACATCATGGAGAAGGGGTATCCATCCTGTTTAGCATTTATCCTTTGTGTTACAAGAAATCCAGTGTATTTTGAACTTTAAAATGGAGCTTGTTTGAACAAATGGCTCCATCTAACAATACCCAGCTGGCTAGTGATTCCTTGAAGGGCACTGTGTTAGTCCGTTCTTACACTGCTAATGAAGACATATGCAAGACTGGATAATTTATAAATGAAAAAGGTTTAATTGACTCACAGTTCAGCATGGCTGAGAGGTCTCAGGAAACTTACAATCATGGTGGAAGGGGAAGCAAACACAGCCTTCCTCACATGGCAACAGCAAGGAGAATTACAGAGTAAAGGATGTGGGGAGGAAGAAGATCCTTATAAAACCATCAGATCTCATGAGAACTCACTCACTTTCACAAGAACAGCAAGGAGGTAACTGCCTCCATGATTCAATTACCTTCCTCCAAGGCCCTCCCATCAGAAGTAGGAATCACGAGAACTACAATTCAAAATGAGATTTGAGTGGAGGCATACAGCCAAACCATGTTAGGCACCATGTTATTATCTCCAGTGAAAAAATTAATTATGCCACAAGAAAAATCAGGCCAAAAAGAAAAAAAAAATACAAAGTTTAATTAATCTAAATCATAGTTATTAAGGATCTCTCCCTTCTTGAACATAGCAAATACTTTTCTATGAAGCAGTTTTCTTAAAAAGTAAGTGTAGTCACTTCATGTGGTATTTTTTGTTGTTGTTGTTAACCACAGATAAAAACTGGAAGCAGCCCAGCAAAACTATGAAAGAAAACAAATATGTCAATGCTAAAATATGTTTTGGGTGAAAATATTATTTGAGCAAAAATATTGTAGGTTGTAACTTCCAACGTGTCTGTCATTATGCAGTAATTAATTTCAAATTTTCAAATACCTGGGAAGTAAAGTTATATCTTGAATTATAAAATAGGCAAATGATGATATTTAGAATCATCACATTAGTATATTGATCCCATCCCCCCATGAAAAGGAAAAGTGGCTGGGTGTGGTGGCTCACACGTGCAGTCATAGCACTTTGGGAGGCCAAAGTGGGCAGATCACCTGAGCTCAGGAGTTTGAGACCAGCCTGGCTAACATGGTGAAATCCCATCTGTACTAAAAATACAAAAATTAGCTGGGCATGATGACATGCACCTGTAATCTCAGCTACCTGGGAGGCTGAGGCAGGAGAATCACTTGAACCCAGGAGGTGGAGGTTGCCGTGAACTGAGATCATATCACTGCACTCTAGCCTGGGTGACAGAGTGAGGCGCCGCTGTCTCAAAAAAAAAAAAAAAAAAAAAAAGAAAAGAAAAGAAAAGAAAAAGAGAAGTATTCAGCACACCATACCACTGAATTGATGAGCTTCCTTCTTTTATGTTTTCTAGAAGCCAAATTACTGTGTGAAAATATTGTAATGTTCAACTTTGTTATTAGAACATGGCTCATTAAATGTTGTTGCCAGTCATTAAATAATTAATATCTGAACCACCCTTGAAAATACTTTGTAACTACAGGGCTCTAAAAAATTTTCAGTTTTTGTTACCCATACATTTTTTAACTGTATTATATAGAATGGGCACATTCTATGAGAATAATTACAAAATCATGGAGTTACACTTTTAAAACCTAAGAATACATACGTGTTTATTTATTTATTTACTTACATATTTTTTATTTTAGGTTGAGGGTACATGTGAAAGTTTGTTATATAGGTAAACATGTGTCACAGGGATTTGTTGTACAGATTATTTCATCACCCAGGTATTAAGCCCAGTATCCCAAAGTTCTCTTTTCTGTTCCTCTCCCCTCCTCTCACTCTCCCTCTCAAGTGGAACTCAGTGTCTGTTGTTTTCTTGTTTGTGTTCCTAAGTTCTTATCCTTTGGCTTCCACTTATAAGTGAGAACGTGTGGTATCTGGTTTCCTGTTCCTGTGTCCATTGGCTAATTATGATAACTTCCAGCTCCAACCATGTTCCCACAGAAGACATTATCTTGTTCTTTTTAATGGCTGCATGGTAAATGATGCATTTTTTAACTGAGCATATTTGAAAAAATTAGTTATTTCTGTATTTAATATATGTAAACTAACAGTACAGGCTTCTAAGCTGAGTATCATATTTTCTATGCCTTCTTTCCCTCTGATGTATAATTATACATTTTTTTGTTTTATTATTTTTTATCTGTAAAATGAGTGAATTGTCCCAGCTTAATAAACCTTTGTACTTCACTAATAAGCTAACCGAAAGCTAATTTTCATTTCCAGATTGAGGTTTTCCTACCAAAATCTAACAAATCAACCTGTATTAAGATAAAATTAGGTGATCAAAGCATTTTTCCTACCAAAATCTAACAAATTAACCTGTATTAAGATAAAATTAGGTGATCAAAGCATGAAGGTGTTATCTACACAAGACATCTGATAAACACAGCCACAGATAATTCTTTATATTAGTCTTGATCCTTTCTAGGGATATTAACCACAGTGTTAATCAAGGTACTTACAAAGCGTTAAGCTCCAAACTCACCTCTTAATGTTCTGAAAGCAAGAGAAGTAAGCGAAAATTTATGCAGAATTTATCGCGTGTAAGGAGCTCTTCATAGGTCTACCTAATTGATTCCCCCAGAATTACCCTAAAAGGCCAGTGAAGTTTCTGACAGAAACTCTTTGATGTAGGCCACACAGTAAAGGTATATACTTTCAGTATAAAATAGTAAAATAATTTTGAAAATGACCAAGACAGGGAAATGGAAGAATCAGAGAGGCTCAGGAGAGACTGCTATGCCTTCTGGTCCATCAAAACTGTCCTGTTTGCTTCTGTTTCATTCTTAAACTCATCTGTTTCATATGATAACATTCTTTTAATGACCTCAGTGTTAAAACAAAACATCTCCTCTGCTCCCCCCAACAAAAAATTCTTTTTATTTGTATTTTGATCAGAGAAAAATCCCCAAATGACATTAGTAACCTGGGAATAATTATTTCCCACGGCTAGAACATGTTAAAAAAAAAAAAGCCTTTGATTTTCTTTCAAAGGAACAAAACACAATCGCCCTGAAAATGTCACGTGGCTGTTTTGCTCTTGCATACAGCAAAAGCAAACCTTAGTATTGTTCAAGCAAGATTTGCCTAAAATTGCTTTTGAGTTTAACTATCTAGGCTGTAAAATAAATAGGTCTGGAGTGAAGAAGGAAACCCACTTGAATTACACTCCAGTCTTTGAAGGTTGTAATGTGCATGGCTGCAAGACTCATACCTCCTTTCTGGGAGATGGAAACTGTGATGCTGCATGCAGGACACATGAAGATCTAGGATGAGTTGACGGCACTACTATTTGAAAACTCACTTCTTATATTTAATTCCTGTTTTTGTTTTTTTTTTTTTTGTTCTATTTTCCAAATGAGATCACTTCTCCCGAAAGAGTATAAAAGTAACCCTTGTCAAATCACACAAACTTTCTTTGTATCTGAGGCCTTCCTTTTTACTTGGATATCTTCCTCCCTTCTTCACGTCAATGTGGTTCTCTATTAATCCTGCCTATCATTAAACTAGTCTTTTCACTCGTCTTCACAGTATTGGCACAGTTTTCTTTCAATCACATCAATGGACAAATACATTTCGCTACAAGAAGATGTTTGGCTCTTTCAATGTGGTAATCAAAGTAAATACCACATGGCTCCTCCTTTATTCCAGCCTTGCCCATTAGTATGGTTCCTCTGCCACAAGGGAGGTCTACTCTTCACCTACTGTTGTTGAATAAACCCTGTGTTCTCTCACTTCTAAGCCAGAAGGCTGTTTTTTGCATAGCTACCTGTTCTGCAAAGATCAATTCGAATTCCGCCTCTGCTGAGAAGCTTCATCCCAGCCATCCCAAGGGCGTATGGATCTCTCTTTCCCATAATAATATGCTACGTTGCTTATCTCTCTGATTTAGTATTTATCACAGTCTTCCTTGAGACTGAGTTATTTATGAATGCTTCTCCCTTGGTGAAGTATAAGAGGTCAAGGACCATGTATAATTTATACAGTCAAACCCCCAAATGCTCAGCATAATCCTCTGCATATAGTATCCACAAACAAGTGTTTGTTGAAACAAACTGCATTGAATTTAGAATACTTTTAAATTCGAATTGCTCTTACATTCAACCTCAAGAACAAGGTAAATCATTTAAAAAGCTAAATATATTTTGATTTCTTTTGTAAAAATTTTGGATATCACATTCTCAAAATCACTTTTCAAAGCATAAGGATCAAAATAAATGTTGGGACCTAACTCTTTCTCATCTATAGCTTGTTTCCATCCACATTCTAAGGAAAGGGGGTAGGATTTTCCTCAGATGGCTCATTCATTAATAACTCAATATTCTTAGTGTGGCCTGTGAAGCAGCCGCAATGACACCACCTGGGAAATTATTAGAAATGCAAAATCTCAGGCCAAATCAAGACCTACTGAATCAGAACCTGCATTTTATCAAGATCCCCAGATGATTTTCATGTATAAGTTTGAAAAGCACTTCTATTATATCATGTATGTTGTTACTAAGACATCCCTTCGCACACCCCCCCACACACCAATCCTGGGCGCCCCTCACACACAATTCCCTCAAGCAATTGCTGGTTTCTAGAAAACTGAGAGTTAGTAAACAATTTTGATTTTGGTTTTAATTAGAAGAACTACACTTGGGTGGGGACTGGAGAATTCCTTTGTTATTAAATCTTACCCTCTTACTTTTGTGTTTTGACTATTTGTATAATTTTAAAAGCTCAGTGCAAGGTTAAGTAAAACATAATATTCTATCTGTGAAACAAGAATAACTAGATATTTAAAGCTATACATTTAAGTTTTCTATTGTTCAAGGGTTATTTATTCTTGGCTAGGCTCCATGCTTACAATTTTTTTGGCTTTGTTAAAATAAATGGTTCTGTTGTCTTGTATCTCAGTAGTAAAAAGCAACAAAATAAATGTACACTTCATATTACAGAAAATAAAATATTCACTGACTACCAACTACGGATCAGGAATTCAACTCCATATTTTTCTCCTAATCAGGTAGACTTCGTGTTTTTTATCCCCAATATACAGACAAAGGGAATGAGACCCAGATGGGCTGGGTGATTTGCTCAAGATCACATTTGAACCCATCCATTTGACTTCTCAGTTTCTGTTCTTTCTAGTACATTCATTTGTCCAAGTAACAGTTACTTATTGGGCACCTAGAATTTTCTAGGCACTGTGTTAGGAGTAAGATACATATAGACTTTGCCTTCATAGAGCCTACTTTATACTAGGAGAAATTGAAAAAAATGAATAAAAAGCAAAAATGAGTTAGTTACGACATTTTTAAGTGCTTTGAAGGAGAGTTTTAGAATTCAGTGAAAGTGTACAACACGGGACTTAATTTGAGAAGCAGAAAAGACTTTCCTGAAATGATGAATAGTAATGAACCAAGCAAGATGGCTAAGTATGTGAGGGAAGGGCACTATCTTAGAAAGACAAGCATGAGCACGTATAATACCCTGGAGCTGAAGGAGGCACTGGTCTATTACCACACTGGAGAGTTAGTTTTAAATTCTGGGACTTGATTCAAACTTTGAGAAATAAAATTCCAGCCTTTCCATTTGCATGCTTTCAGATTCCTCTAATTCCTAGTTTCCTTTGCAAATGGGGATAAAAACCATCATAATAATAACATCACAACAAGAAGTCAGTGATAATAACGTCTTTTGCACAGTGTCTGGCACATAATGGGTACTCACTGGATATTCAACAATAAATGAATAATGATTAAATAATATAATAAATGTGGAAAAGCCATAATCGTTCATTTAGCTATTCATTTGTTTACTATTAATATAAATATTTATTGAGTTATCTTTGTGGCCCTAGTAATACATAGTTGAATAAAAATATCTTTGTTATATAAATGGTAGTTTTTCTTCTTGATTTTTTATATGTTATAAAATTAATAAAGCATCTCTAAATATTAATGGATCCCTGAGTTTCAACACTCATATGCTTTTGTAAAAGTTTATCATTTAGATCAAAACTCTGGGAAACATATATTTTGAAATTCACAGCCAGAGTGTTTCCTTGTAATTTAAGCTTTAGCTCTTATTAATCATGATTTCAAGTAACCAATGCTTTACTAATTGGATGAAATGAAAAAACTCTGATTATGCTTATGAATAATCTAACTGTACTCTGGGAAGCTGATGTTCAGATATCCTTATGCTGAGAAAAGTGACCCAACCAGCCTCTTATCCTAGAACATCATATTCTCTCCCACATGGCTTTGCCTCTCAGTTCATAACCTGAACCAGGAATGGACAACTGACTCAACATTACCCAATGATCTATGAAGTGGCCAAAGGTGAAGCCTTTGTAGGGTAACTTATGTGGGATGGCGAGTGCTAAAACCAAGCAAAGCCTCTCATTTGGAATATGAATGTAGGAGTAATAGCAAATGAGTATTTTATCAATAAGAGTGGAGAGAATAGAAGTTGAGAAGGTAGGCAGTAAGAACATCAGTGTTTTAGAGGGTACTTAAAACACTTCTAGTGAAGTCCCAGAGTTGATGTCAAGTGAGTGGTGGTATAGATGATTTCAGAAATTTAGTTATTAAATTATATTCCAATCTTGAAGAAACTTGGCTATTTAGAAGTTCTGTTTTTGCCCCATAAGAATTGACAAGGTGATAATACTGAATTTTCCATTTTCCACATAACTTTAAACAAATGTCAATGTATTCAGTTAATCTAATTTAAGAAAGTCTGCATGGTGTACTATACCTACTTCAAGTTTCTAAGTCAGGAACCCATGTCATTACTACTTTTACAGAAAATGTCAAAAGTTACTTTAGAACAACTTATTTCAGTAGTGATTTCCCACTTTACTTCATTTAAACTATCACCAGAAAGATGTGTAACTGCTACAAATTTTCAGAGAAAAGTTACTATTCTACTCATAGAGGTATGGTATCAACTGAAATACTATTTTATGACACATATACATGAACATGTATGCAGTAGTATTTTCAACTGGCAGCATTTCACCTTAACGTTAACGTTACTGACTTCAACTCTATTCTTCAGGTAATGGTTAATCACCATTCCCGTGGTTCTGACCTATATATCACTAGTAACCACAACAGATCTTCAGCAAAATCTCAAACTTGTTTATAGGTATTTCAAATAAAATATGCCTCATTTTCTTTCCAAAATTACAAAACAAAACAATAACAGTACCAGACTACTATATTTTAAAATAGTAATTTATTAAAGCATCTATATATTTCATCTTAAAATGTGAAGTGGGAAAGGAAATAAACTCTCGATATTATAGGTCCCATGTTAAGTATATTCCATTTGATATAATAACTTTGGATTCCATTGTGTGAACAAATAAATTTTGAATAAATTAAAAAACATTAAATAAATAACAACAGCAATAATTTCAATAAGTTAAAGAAAAATGAAATACCAGACTATTGTGTCTGACTTGGATGACAATAAAGACAGTAATATCCACAAAAGTCAGGATAGTAGTTAATCTTTGAGATTAACCAATCTCAGTGGGATTATAGTTGGTTGAAGAAATGTGAATATCTTTGGGATGACTTGCAATGTTCTTTTTTTTTTTTTTTGAGACAGAGTTTCGCTCTGTTGTCCTGGCTGAAGTGCAGTGGTGTGATCTCAGCTCACTGCAACCTCCGCCTCCCAGTTCAAGCAATTCTCCTGCCTCAGTATCTTGAGTAGCTGGGACTACAGGCGCGTGCCACCAGGTAAGTTTTGTATTTTTAGTGGAGTTGGGGTTTCACCATGTTGGCCAGGATGGTCTCAATCTCTTGACCTCATGATCCACCCACCTCAGCTTCCCAAAGTGCTGGGATTACAGGCGTGAGCCACTGCATCTGGCTAACTTGCAATATTCTTATTTCCTGAGATGAATGGTAGTTATGTCATCACTGTATAATACTTCATTGAGTTGTTTATTTGTTTTTTGCGGCTTTCTGCACTTATGCAATATTTAATAACAAAAAAAGTGTTTCTAAAATATGATTTTGTTCATAGTAACATTTTGCTTTAAAGAATTGTGATTTAATAACATATCGAAAATAAGAAGTCCAGAAGTAAGCAGTTTCAGGTTGAGGTAATTTTGTTTTAGTGATGTAAGTGTTTAGGGTCAACTTCTCTCCTATTCTCTAGGATTCTTCCTCATCTTTGCAAGATGGTGAAATCAACACCAAAACACATATGTAGACCTGCTAGAAGCCTGAGAGAAGGATTGTAGGAATAAAGCAATCTTCTTTACATGACTTCCTTTCATTTTTCTGAATGAGTTAGTGTAAGACAATTGCCACTTTCTCATTTAAAATTTATAATAACTTAGTGGAACATCTGGGTCTAGAATTTTCTTTGTGAGAAGACTGATTTAAAACATTTTTTTAATTTCCGGATATAGGGCTAGTCAGATTGTTTTAAATCTGTTTGTGTTTCTGTAATTTTATTTTTCAAAGAATTTAGTCATTTATTATAGATATTAAATTTGCTCGTAAAATGTTAATAAAATATTCTTTTTTAATCCTTTTAATGTTGGTAGGATCTGAAATAATTACTCCTCTTTTGTCCATGATTTTGATAATTTCTATTTATTATATATTTTTTAAAATTAATAGAACTAGAGATTTCTAATTTTGTTGATCTTTATTACAAAGCATCAATATTGGCCTTGTTAGCTTCCCCCTAAAATTTGTTTTTCATTTCATCGATTTCTGCTATTTGTTATTTCCTACATTCTACTTGCTTTGAAATTACTTTCATTTCTTACTTTCTTAAGATGAAATCTTAGTTCACTTAATTTTAGACTTTAAAAAATTTTTAATACAGCAAATCTAGTATCTTTCTCAAAATATTGGCTGTTTTATTTCTAAATTTTTCATTTGGTTCCTTTTTTAATACTTTCTATTTCACTGCTGACATTTACCATCCTTTTTTATTTTATTTTATTTTATTTCAGAGATCAAGTCTCACTCAGTCTGTGGCCCAGGCTGGAGTACAGTGGTACCATCTCAGCTCACTGCAATGTCCGCCTCCCTGGTTCAAGTGATTATCCTGCCTCAGCCTCTCCAGTAGCTGGGATTACAGGTGTGCACCACCATGCCCAGCTAATTTATTTATTACAAACATTTCCTTTACCTCATTGAACTGGCTATACTAGCTACTCAAACATTTTTTTCATGCTAATTAAACATCTGAGATACCTGGGAATTGTTCTATATTAATTGTCTCTTCTTTTGGAAAGTACACGTTTTACTGGTTCGTTTTACGCTGCACACTTCTGGATCATGTCTTGAATTTGTGATTTATATAAATTATGTTGGAGGCTCTGGATCTTTTTATATTGCTCCAGAAAATGTTTTTGCTGTTACTGTTGTTTTCATATTCAGTTTACTTTGTTGGACTCAAACTACAAGCTCTGTCTTTTCAGCAACAGGGCAAATTTCAGTTTAGCTTTTTTATTCTTAGCAGGACTGCTCTGAATATGAGCTGCATATGTGTGGTTTTAGATACGAGCCAGAAATTTGGGTAGAGTTTATACTCAAAATGTGATTCTACCCTTCTCTATGCCTGGATATCTTTCTTGGATATCCCCCTCACATTCTAGAAACTATGGTTGCCTTGAAGTCTGTCCTCTGATTCATCAGTCCAGGAATTCTGTGAGTTTTCTGTTGAAATTTTGGCATGGGCAATACTAACTGAGATTTGCTTGCAGGCTAAAAGGCTAAAATTGGAGTTCACACAATGTTGCTTCCTTCTTCTCTGTGTCCATTTCTCTTCAGATTTTGCCCCTTCCATTTACACTTCGGAGTGACTTCAGGCGGTTCCTTTTGGTATTTGTCTGGAGTTAATATTTGCTGTCTATGAGAGGGCCAGTGGAGTCAGAGTTTAATTGGCAACACTATAAATGGAACTTATACCTATTTGTAATCAAATAAGAAGCTCTAGTGGACACCTGCTTATTTGCAGTTCTCTAGAATTTTGTCACATGTCCTTCCTTTCATCAATTACGATTCATCCTTAGGGTTGTAGGGAAGAGCATGACTTCCTTAAGCATATTATTCTCTATAAATTATCAGGAATAGGTGAAAAAGAAACTGCTATTGGGATACCCTCAATATCCTCTAGGAATGATTTCCTCATGGATGTAGAGATTTGTTTTTCTTTCCCTTCCTTGAATTAGGAAGAAATGATGTTATGAATCAGATTGTAGATGGATAACTTCAGCAAATCATTAGACAAACATAACCTACTACTAAATTAAGTTCTCCTATGAGGTTCTACTTAGAATAGAACCAATAACATCCCCAGGATTGGCAGAAAATCCAATAATTGATTTTTGATGCTCAACTTAAATACTTTGCAATGCTTAACTGGGCATGAGGCATTATGAGGCATCTTTGCCTCATAGAGGAACTTACCACTTTCACTTTATAGATGTGATGAAGAATAGGGTTTCTTATAGATGGTCACATAAAAAATGAAAATACTGTAGGAAGAACAATATCTTTTATGCCTGGGATTCTTTGAAAATAACAAAATATTTAAGATAAAAATTGTGTCCTAGAAGTGTTTACAATCCTTCAGGGGAGAAAACAAATTTCAAAGCAAGGCTGAATAATATGTTTTGGAGAAGCATATGCAATGTAACTTCATGTGCACAGAAGAAATAATTAATTCTGGCAGACAGCCTTGAAGGATATTTTTAATCTACAATATTTGAGCAGGATTTCAAAAAATGATTTATTGTGATAAGTGAATTAGGAAAGGATATTACAGCCTGAGGATGAATCATGAACTAATCACGGAAGTATTGATGTGCTGAGTGTTAAATAACATCAGCTACTCCACAGTGACAACAGTATCACAAAAATCTTAATGAACTAGTGAGAAGTAAGACTATACTATCATTTGGGGAACATATCATGAAAATCTCTGAACACAGGGCTAAGCATTTTGATATAAAATCATTGTTTCTAAAATTCTTTAAAAAGACACACAGATACACACGTATGTTTAATAACAGGCAATTTACGAAAAGCACTATGGCTGCAGTTAAGAAAAGAGGAGGAGTAGTTTAAAGACTAAAGATGGCATTTTTGGTTTGGATAACCAAGGAGAGCTTTTTAGAAGGGAATAGTAGTTGAATTCGACCTTGGAATTTTGAGCAGAATGTTGAAAAGTGTGACATGTAGAGCTGGGTGGCCATGGAAGATAAAATTGGAAGGAGGACACAAATTTCAAAGCCCACATGAATTAAACAGGTAGATAAAACGACCACACAGCTTAAAATGTGTGAGATTCTGAATAAATGGGGTATTATTTAGAATAGCAAAGCTACTGTATTTCATCTCAGTTTAGACGCCATTAATAATTTGTACCATTATTTCATGTAATAATAAGTGGGGAGAAAGATGTCAATTGGAATGTTAATTAGAGTTATTAATTGTAACTCTAAGATATTGAAATATGAAAAATTACATAAATAAGTAGTGAAATGTCTAAACAACTCTTATCATCACATTTTGCCATGAAAGTAGTTTTTAAAAATAATCTTCAAACAATTCATTTGAAATATACAAAGATATCAACTTACATAAAATTTAATTGCTATTCCCCAAAATAATTTTTGCCAAAAACCCAGCTAGAGTTGAATACAACACGACTTTATCAAACAGCAGGCAACAAGAAAATGTGGTTAACATTACTATGTGCTTAGAACATGATGAGGGGAATAAATTCTACCCCTTCAACTCACTTGGGTGATGCTTATATGATGGCATAAGGGGTCTTTTGGTACCTTTGCTGAATTTCAACAGTTCTATTCACTGGGCATTGCCAGAAAACTGACAGAAAGTCAGTTACACTTTTCTTTTCTCAATTACCCCATTGCCTTCTATTTACTCAGAAAGTAACAACCTTGGGAGACTAAGATTTTATACTGTAAGTTCAAACTTCCAATTAAAAGCCACTCTCTCTATAGCTCTGACATGTTTTTCTCTATTTCTCCCATAAATTAGTGAACTTGCAGGCTTAACTTTTACATAATGGCTCCAAGGGTCTTACCACATGTCATTTAGTCTGACAGTTTGGGGGAAAAAAACAGTTGACTTTTTTTTTTTAATCAAAATAAAAAGACAAAACCATCATTATATTTCTGGAAGCAATGGGGATCACACAGGTTGTAGTGCAGCCTCAGAGAGCTGAACAGCTTTTAGGTAGGTATTACTTTGCTTAATTTTTATATTAATCCACACAGTAATAATCTAGTAGGTTAGATTTTACTTTTCTCTCTTAGAAAATGACATACATGTTTCTTTTCATATAAATGTGAATTTTAAAAGTACAGCTAACGAAGAGTTAACAGCTGTCAAACCATAAATAGGTTTCATCCATTAATTAGTTTCTGTCCAGGGCATGTCGATAAATATGAATGTTGAAACTAAGAAGCTATGTCTGGGAGGCTGTGCAATTTAGCACATGAAACTTCATTTAGAGAATTAGGAAGTCCTGAAAAACTCTTGATTCGTCAGTTACATGGCTATGCAACATTGAATCCATTATAAAGAAATGTTAAATATCTATCATATATTTGATTCACATAGTACCAACTAAACAATGTGTTTGCTTTCTCATTGAAATGTTTAAAGACTGCAAAATCCCCATGCCACAGTTACATCTCTAATTCAAGTTAAACTTTTAAAATAATCCTTATCAAAATATAATATGAGATTATGCATTTTAAAGTTTCATTCCTCTTTTCCTTATAGATTAAAAAATCTTTATGTATATGTTCCAAGAATTTAGAATAAGATATGTGTATCTCACTTAGTTAACTTGTAAGGAAAGTGTCAAATACCAGATTTATGTTGTCTGATACCATTCCAGTTGAAGATATTTTTGTGAATTTTAAAAATAACGGAAAGATATGCCTCTATGTAATTTATATGAAATCTTCACAATTTTTTTTATTGTCAATCCATCTTTTCTTGAAAGAGTGAAATGTATTAACTTCACCTCCATGGATTTTCATTTTCCTAGTGTATGTCATGACATAAAAGTATTGATGGAGCGTGAGGTAGCCAGATAACAAGTTAGAGAATACATTAATTTGGATGCACATGTATGCATGGAATAAAAATCTCAAAACATCTTAAATAGTGGACAATATCTATTACTGAACAGAGAGATGTATACTAAAATAGGACAGCTCCCAAGTTGGCAAATTTAGTGGTTCAATGAATTCATCAATGGTCCAAGTGCTTTCTGTCCTTACATTCTTGCCATGCTTCATGGATTGGCTCTCTCTGCAGGGCAGCTCCCCTTGTGATTTCTGCTGCAGCTCCATCAGTCATGTGAAAACCTGAGAAATTCCAGGTAAAAAGAGGGATGTCTTTCTCCAGTGTTGTTTTATGGGAGGTAGGGGGAGGCAAGGCATCTTTCCAAGCAGCCCCCAGCATTCTTTTCTATGTCTTTAATGAGCAGAATTGCTCATGTGCTCATTATTAAACTGAGCACAGACAAGCAAGAAGAGATGGTCATGGCTGCTCAATGAAGCACATGATTGTTGGGAAATGTTGGGATGCTGAGTAACAAGGATGCACTGTAAGTAAGAAGGGTGGGCTGAATAGGAGAGAGAAAAGAAAACGGAGGACAAGCTCCCAAAACCACAAATGGGCAAGTTTTCTTTTAAAAGGTGCATATAATTATCCAATATGTCTTGTGTAACCAGAATCAGGCAGCCTCTTGGAAGTTTGAACTTACAGTATAACTTGGCCATCATTCCAAACGTCTATCAATCTCATCATACTTCAGTTGATACTGCCTTATTTTTCCCTATGTTGTTTTGGCTTATTATTTACTTTCTTTAATACATACCTTACCTCACTAATGAGAGCATTCTCTTCCTTGCTCTTTCCCTTCCCTTTACCCATCCCCTTTTATTTACATTTTTTATTGGCCAGTTGCCTATTTTGATACCTCAAGATGCTAATGGATCTTAAAGCCTTTATGCCTTTCTCAAAGAACCAGAGTAAGCCCTTTCATATCTACCTTCCCTCTGTTTAGCACATGCTAATTTTGTGGTCGATTCTCAAGGAAATGCTTGCTGAAGGCTGCATACATTGAAAAGGCCAGAGGGTGGCACTGTGGAGAACCAAGCTTGGTGAGGTCCACCGGACACAGCGCTGCCAAAAGTCCAAATTTTAATATTTGGTGGTCTAGGAACTGTCATGCACATGTATCTTAGTCTAAACTAGAAACAGATTCTTTACTACCAGGATTTACACTTCTGATGTTTTAGTTATCCTGTTTTATAATAGTCTGCAGAGAATACCTGGTTTTGTTACCATTTAATCTGTTTCCATCCTTGTCAAAATGTTTACCTTGACTATTAAGGCAGGAGAAGGAAGTCATCTGTGTCATGTAGCTGAAAGGGTTAAATTTCCTGGTCATTTAATCTGAGAAGCCAAAAGATTTGTTCTTGATTTGTGGAATGCAGGGAGCTTCGCTTACCCTGAAAATATTTGTCAGTAAAGAATAGAACGAATAACATTAATGCCAGGTATGAAAAGCAAAGCTTTGCCAATAAGGGAAAGGACATACTCGGCTAGTGATAGAGGAAACCAAGCAGGAGAGTACAATCCAGTACCAGGCATGTAGCTCAAGTCTGCTGCCAAATCACACAACTTGAACTTACCGGGTAGCACTGCCTTTGTTGGTAGGTACTGCCATCTTCAAACACCAAGGACAGTGATACTTCTATTGCCCTGTCCCATCTCTCAGAGCTTGCTCACCCTCAGGCTTTTTATACCAATATGTGTATTGACGATCTTTTTAAATAATAGTAGGATATAGAGGTTGGGAGTAAGATAGCTTAAGTTAATATTTCCATAGAAATAGAACTGAGAGGCAGGGGTTGGTGGCTCACAACTGTAATCCCAACACTTTGGGAGGCAAAGCTGGGCAGATCACGAGGTCAGGAGTTTGAGACCAGCCTGGCCGATATGGTGAAGCCCCATCTCTACTAAAAATACAAAAATTAGCCGGGTCTGGTAGCACATGCCTGTAGTCCCAGCTACTCGTGAGGCAGAGGTAGAAGACTCGCTTGAACCCGGGAGGTGGAGGTTGCAGTGAGCCGAGATCATGCCACTGCACTCCAGCCTGGGTGACAGAGCAAGACTCCGTCTCATAAATAAATAAATAAATAAAACAGAGACTAAACAGGATTAGCAGACCACATATCTTAGTTCATTCAAGTTGTTAAAACAAAATACCATAGACTGGGTGGCTTATGAAAAACAGAAATTTATTCTCACAGTCTGAAGGCTGAGAAGTGCAAGATCAAGGCACTGGAAGATTCATTATCAAGTGAAGGCTCACTTATTCGTTCATAGAAGGCATCTCCTTGCTGCATCCTCATATGATGGAAGAGGCAAACAACCTCCCTTGAGCCTCGTTTAATAAGGAAACTAATCCCATGCGTAGAGGCTCCACCTTCATTACCTAATCACCTCTCAAAAACCCACCTCTGAATACCATCACCATGGGGGTTAGAATTTCAGCCTATGAATTTTGGAGGGCACACACATTCAGACCATAGCACTATACCTTCAGTTTGGGAGCCCAAATCCTTCTAGTGGGATTCCTGAATTGTAAAATGAGCAAAGTTATTGACATTACGTTTCTGTAACTTGATTCTCTTACCATCTCACTTTCCAATTCTGATATAATGACCAGTATAGAAAAGACATTCAGAAAATTTGCTTCTTTATCTTGGACATACAAGAAATGTAGGGTCAAAAAGTCTTAAGAGTCAATATTTAAGAGCTATTATACATTTCCCTTAAATAAGAGGTAATGGTTTCTGAATAAATGTTTTTGTAGAACATCTATTTTTTATCTTATGGTTTACTGATACCATAACTTTGTTCTAAAAGGCAGCAATAGGTTGATCATAGGTTAATTATAAAATTGACATTATCCAAAAGCCAAAATTCCAGAAGATATTACATACCAATTTATATATGGGAAGCCAAAAATATTGTTCAGATTTATGCCTTCTTGATTGTTAGTACAAGCCACAGATAAATATCTGTGTCATCTGAAATTGGGTTTCAAAACAATGTTGCTATTATTTATTAAGTCATGGGTCAACCCAAGTCAAAACATTAGTAGAAAAAGTGTTCTTATTTATGTTAATGACTACAAAAATCATTGAATATCTTTTAAAGTTTTCAAAATGTCTCCCAAAATAGACCATTTTAGCAATTCATTTTTAATTGAGAATTTTATACAACTCATGGGGGCAGTGTCCCCCATACTGTTCTTGTGGTAGTGAATAAGTCTCACAAGATTTGATGGTTTTATAAAACGCAGTTTCCTTGCACATGCACTCTTGTCTGCCACTATGTAAGACATGCCTTTGCTCCTCCTTTGCCTCCTGCCATGATTGTGAGGCCTCCCCAGTCATGTGAAACTGTTAGTCCATTAAATCTCTTTGCTTTATAAATTACTCAGTCCTGGGTATGTCTTCATTAGCATCATGAAAATAAACTAATACAGTTGCTTAGGACCCAGTTCATGCTCAAAGAATAACTCAAAAAATATTTTCCTTGTCACTCTTCTGTTGTAGGCAGAATAACAGCCCCTACAGATGTCCACATTCTAATTTCCAAAACCTGTCAATGTGTCACCTTACATGGCAAAAGGGACTTTGCAGATGTAATTAAATCAAGGACCTTGAGATAGGGAGATGATCCGGATTATCCAGGTGGATCCAATATAGTTGCAAGGGTCTTTATTAAGAGGAAGAAAGCAGATTTAGAGTCAGAAAAATTCTGCATAATGACAAAGAGGAGAGAAGCAGAGTCAGAGAGAGACTATGCTATGTGAGCTACTTAGAAGGTGGAGGAAGAGGATATGAGCCCAAGGATGCAGGTGGCTTCTAGAAAAGGCAAACAAATATCGTCCCTTCTATATCCTTTCTGT
Source organism: Ateles fusciceps (assembly GCA_036589455.1). Classification (NCBI taxonomy): domain Eukaryota; kingdom Metazoa; phylum Chordata; class Mammalia; order Primates; family Atelidae; genus Ateles; species Ateles fusciceps. The sequence continues at coordinate 12,644,075 of JAZHEH010000222.1, forward strand.
TTACACCTTGATTTTAGTGCCTTAAGACTCAGTTTTGCATTTCTCACCACCAGAATTGTAAGATAATAAGCCTTTGTTGCTTTAAACCACCAGATATGTGATGATGTGTTACATTAGCAATAGAAAACTGACCTATACCTCCCTGTCCATGTTCTAGAACTTCTAGGGAAATTTCTCAATTCTTTACCTTCAGATGTCTTCTCTGCCTGTGATATCATCACCAATGGAAAATGATTTTTCCATTGCTTTTTAGGCCAGAGAGAGAGGGGCGGGGGAAGGAAGGAAGAAAAGAGCAAGAAAAAGAGGAAGCAAGCCAGGTGGAACAGTGAATACTGTCAGGCAAAGGTAACATAAGTGTGAAACAGTTTAGGGTCGGAAAGGCAGACTGGAGAAGCTTTAGTGCTACTAGTCAGAAAGATGATTTTGGTACAAATCCCGACTCCTGAGTTAAGGGTAATCAAGTCTTAAGTTATATAAATAATATCCAACATTGCTTTAATAAAAGAACAGGGAAATAAAATACCTGTGTTCTTATCTTTCCAGGAAAAATGATGGTAGAAAGAACCATTCAGTCATTTCCAAGAAGTCAGAGGCGTTCTTCTCGTGAGGAGGCAGAAGCCATGCTGTTGTTTTCCAGAGGAGGGCTACCAGTGTTGAATGTCACTGAATTCTTAAGTTGCACTCTTAATCTTTCAATATATTTTTGTTCTGGGAGGATAATCCCACTGAGTCTCAAGGCAGGGAGTTAAGATAGTTTTAGGAAATGCTGATAAAAACAAAGTAAGCAGTTCAAAAGATCAGTGAGAAACCCATGGCTCAAGACCTTGTTGTTTCACCAGCCTCAGTTCAGGACAATTAGTCCTGTATCCTCTACTGGAGGGCAACCATTAGACACCTTCTCTGCCATGCAGAGCCTAGACTTGCATAGAATTTACAATGGGTCCCAGCCTCCATACTTCTTTCCATTTCTCAAGAAAATATCATGTATCTACCATCTCCTTGCTGAATGATTTCATGTCGGGCTGGATTTTGCTTTCTCTTAAGAAGTAATTATCTAGGAAAAAAGGTCATAGCTCATTGCAGCTTTGAACTCCTGGGATCAAGTGATCCTTTTGCCTCAGTGTCTCAAGCAGCTGGGACTACAGGTGCTCATTACCATGCCCAGCTAATTTTTAAATTTTTTTGTGAAGACATGGTCTCTCTATGTTGCCCAGGTTGGGTGCCCTTTTCTGATAAGCAGCTTTTCATATAGAAATTAGAAAACCTGCACCCTGTGTAGGGACACAAATAACTGAATAGAAACACATTTGAAGACCCTAGAAAAAGGAAACTGGAGTAACAGAAGCTAAAACCTTTCTTCTTTTTATGCATCTTAACATAGAAGTATATGGATACAAATGAAGGTATTATAGGAAATTTCGTTTGTAGAGCCAAAAGCTAAATCAACTCTTTTTTTTTTTTTTTTTTTTTACTTCTCTGCTGAATTGCCACCCTGTCCTGCAGAGAGGACCCTGACTTTACCTTTGCACTTTTACCTTGTTCTTTTAGCCTCCAAGATATAACCACCAGAATTATCGTAGACATTCTTCACTCCTCTTAAGAGACGCATTTTTGCACTTGCAACTGAACTCTCTCTGGCCTGTCTGATTCTCAGGGCTGATTTTTATATATTTTTTAAGACTTTGGAAAACTTTTGCTATATTTGGCTATATACATTTAAAGAAAATGAAACACATCCCATTTTAATTGTTTGGTCTCTAACTCTACTACTGGTCTCCTGTATCAGTTAGCTATTGCTGTGTAACAATTCAATAAATTTCAGTGGATTATAGAACCAAACATATCCTTTATTGCTTATGTGTCTCCAGGTTAGCTGAGCAGTTCTGGTCACAGCTGGGCTCAGGTACATAGCTGCAGTTAGCTGTGGGTGTGGCAAATGTGGTTCTGATGACCTTGGCTGGTCTTTTTCACATTCTACGGAATCAACTGCTGCAAACAAGTCTAGGATGGCCTCAGCTGGGATAATTGGGATCTCTTCATATGGTGTCTCTCTCCCACAGGCTTGTCTGGATTTGTTGACAGGACGGTGACACAGTTCTGAGAGGGCATGGAAACACAAACCACCACTGACATCTGCCTTAGATTCAGCACGTGGTTACTTTCACTGTATTCTGTTGGCCAAAATAAGTCCGAAGGTCGACTTAAAGCGGAGAAACACATTCCATCGCGTAAAGGGAGGAACTGCAAAGGGAGAAAGTACAAGGAATTTTTTTTTTTAATCAGTGAATACCATTTCTTTGTGTGGAAGAGCTAGACCATGCCCTACTGTTGCTTTAACAAAGAAAACCATCCGAAACTGGCTTCCAGTTTTGAATACTGGATTTGGTTCAATGGTTTTAACAAATCAAATGTCAATCTTTGAAAACATAGTCCACCACTTAGTTCTTTCTGTTTAGATCTTCCCACAAATATAGAACATCTGCCTCTGAATAGACAAAATAATAAACAAACAAAAGTGATATATGGATTCTGAGACTTCAGTTCATCAGAATATACCTTTGCTTCTGCAGGGCCTTTTAATTCAAATAGATTAAAAAACAACAAAAACCTAAAAACAAAAGCTCGAATTCTTCTTCAAATTAGCAAAGACGTATACTCCTTGCTTGATTTCAACAACAAGTTTTCTACTAATATTACTCCACAGTTTTTGCATCTGTAGTCTATTCTGGATGGGAGAGTTTTATTATCTCATGTATACATTTAATTAAACTGCTTTAATTAATCAGGCAAGAAAGTTTTGCCTAAAGAACCCTGGATGATTTTCCCCATCAGGGCCAGGAAAAGTTGATTAGCACCTAGAATATCCATTCTCTGAAACTCAACAATGTCTTCATGTTTTGGACTGAAACTGCCATTGCTCTTTTTGAAAAAGTGTGAATTTTCTTCTCAGAGACCTCAGGTGTGCACTTTTTATTGGCTATTTGTGTGCCGTCTCCTAATAAAGACATCAGACTGGTCTGTCGGTCACCAGTTTTTCTCCCTAGCCTCTATGGGCTTTCTGTAGCTTGCAGTGTAATTTTTCACATGAACAATTTCTAAAAGAGGAAACAATTCTACATAACTTTTGTACATTCAGTTCTCCACAAACTTGCCATTTATCTTTCAGGAGAAAACCTACTTCTTTCAGTGTGGTCCCACATAGGTTGCAGAGCCAAAAAATTGCATGTAAAATGAGATAAAAGTCTCACTTAGGTTATATATATATATATATATATGTGTGCGTAGCTCATAAAGCTACTCTTTGTTCTCTCTGCTTTCCATATTTTCTTTAAATACTTTTAGTTACTAAAGTCATATTTTCAAATGTTTTTCCAAAAAAAGAAAACTGCTGGAAAATACTTAATTACAATGCACTCTTTTTTTTTTTTTTTTTTGACAGAGTCTTACTCTGTCGCCCAGGCTGGATTGCAGTGGCACGATCTCCGCTCACTGCAACCTCTGCTTCCTGAGTTCAAATGATTCTCCTGCCTCAGCCTCCCAAGTAGGTGGGATTATGGGTTCCTGCCACCACGCCCAGCTAATTTTTGTATTTTTAGTAGAGATGGGGTTTCACCATCTTGGCCAGGCTGGTCTCGAACTCCTGACCTCATGATCCACCTGCCTCGACCTTCCAACACAATGCATTCTTATTAATAGCTTGTAAAGGGTCACTGCCACCTCTAGGCTTTTTGTTAGTGTTGATTAATTATGAATACATTCAACAGAAAGATTCAGTTAACCAATGGGGATATTTTTGATAAAAGCTTTTAATCATACAGAAGCTCACTTCTGAACCCTTTGCCATAAACGATAAAGGGACTCTTCTCTTAAGAGGCTACTGCCTTTACTGTGGAGGCTAAACAATAAAAACACAGCTACAGCTACAATATACGTTAGAGTTCCGAGTTCCTCTTGCTTCTCAGACTCATTATCCAAAACTTTAATTTTTCAAGAGAGAAAGCACTGAAGTTATTCCAACCAGAGGCACCTACATTATTCAATTTAACCTCTATCTTTAATCCCTGCTTAATTTTCTGTCCTGGAGAAGCAAGTCTGAACAATCCCCATTTCTCTTTGTTGGGCTGCTACCTAGCAATATTCATGTAGCATTGTTTCCGTTTGCCCTCACTTACTGTGCTAGTATTAAGTATCTTTCTAATCATTATGGTTAAACATTTTTTTAATTGTTCATATCTGCTGGGAAGGCTTTGCATTAGGGTGAGATGTTGAGAAACCAGTCCCAAGTGGAGGGCAACCATTCTAACATATCTGCCTATTTCTACCAAATGCTTCTTTTTCATTGCTTTGGGAAAACTGTTTGTTACTATGGTTATTTTTATTATATTGGCAGGAAATGTAAAAGCTTAGCTGTCTGCAGTTCTGCCTGTGATGCTGGGACACGTAGGAGAACAACTCTTCAGGGTACAGTGTTTCTTCCAATTCCATTCATACTCCCTAAGACCAGACATTCCAGGGTGCTGCTGGGCAGGCCAGCTGCCTCCGTTACTATTCCATCTCAGGAATTCTGAGCAGCCAACTTTCTACATTTTGCTTTGCCAACATTATTCCACCTGCTTTCTTTCAGACCATTTTGTTTAACTTTCTCCCTCTGCTGATGCCTTCACCAATCCTCCAAACCACACTTCCTTTGCAACTGTGGATTTACTCATTTTTCTCTTTTTTCTGAAATTTTAGGTGAGTCTCAAAAGAGAGAGGATAGGGTTGCCCAATTTAGCAAATAAATACAGGACACCCAGTCACATTTTAATTTCAGATACACAACAATATTTTTAAAGTATGAGTATGTCCCACGAAGTATTTGGAGTACACTGATATTGAAAAAAATTGAAATAAACATCTTATTGTTTATCTGACAACCCTAAGAAGTGAACCGCACCTACTGGCACACTCAGGCTGCTGTCTTTAAGTTGGACTTTCTTCTAAATTTATTATGCTTTTTTACATTTTTCTAGCAGTCCCAAACAGCAAGAATATATGAGAGTAGGTTCAAGGTAGTTTCGACTTTCTCATAATCCTCATTTCATTGGTAGCTTTTCAGTTATATTCTTTATCACCTTGTTAGAGTAAAATATAACGTGGTTTTTCTAAATGATTTTTCTTCAGTCCTTTTCTGAGACTGTAATAACCTCAAGGCTAAAATTCAAGAGCTCATAGAACTGTATTTATTAACGTTTATATAGAACCTGTTTTGAAGTTCAGCCTCAGTAGAAACAATCCTTTCAGAGTTGAGATAATTTTTCCAGAGGGATAAAACAGGGACATCATTTCTTTTTCACTTATCTTAATTACTCTGTATCATTTTCATTGTAGCTCTCATGATGACTTCTTCACTAGAGCAAGCAGAAAGAGAGCACAGTTATATATGCAGATGGCCTGGCTTTGTTGTCATGAAATAGAAGAAATTTAGTTGAAAACTAGACATGGTATTTAATTACTAACAGGAAAAAATAAAATATAATCAAATATTCTAAATAAAACTTCATCATTTTGGGTGTCCCACATTATTTATCCAACTTGCATGCCCAATTGTTTTAAACAATGAAAGCTTTCCTCTGTCTTTGAATTAATTTTTTAAGCCTTTTAATACGGAAGAACTCCTTAAATTTACATTGCCTACTGTTTGACAGGTTCTGGTTGTTAATGAGTTTTGCTTTTGTTTGGTTTTTGTTTGTTTTCTTGTTGTTGCTACTATTTTTAATAATGTATGGTCATCATTATTTGCATATATTTGAGGTAGGAGGCCAGACTCAACTCTGGAGGTGGGACTTGCACTCTGGACCAAATTAAGGATTAGCTTACACAGGGCCAAAGCTAAAGCAGCTTTCCATGGACACGCCCACCAGGGTGCCATGTGAGTTTCCCATTGCCATGGCAACACTTGGAAGTTACTGTCCCTTTCCCATGGCAACAACATGACAATCCAGAAGTTACCACCCTTTCCCTAGAAATTTCTGCGTAAACCATCCCTTAATTTGCATATAAATAAAAATGAGTGTAAACATGTCTGCTGAAGCGCCTCTGAGCTGCTTTTCTGGGCTCACTGCCTATAGGGCAGTCATGGTCGTAAGGAGCAATACCTCTGCTGCTGTACATTGCTGCTTCAATAAAAATTGCTGCTTAACCCATCTGTTTAACACCACCAGCTTACCCTTGAATTCTTTCCTGGGCAAAGCCAAGAACCCTCCCAGGCTAAACCCCAAGTTGGGGGCTTGCCTGTCCTGCATTACAATGACATCACAATTTTTCTGGATTTAAGTTGTTGCCATAGGTGCTATAGTGATGAGAGCTGAGGTCTTGATTGGACACTGGTTTGCTTGTTAAAGTGGAGCTGGAATTAGTTCTGGGTGATGATTTTGACTCTGTTTTCAGGTTTCTGGGATTCCTGCTTGTAGGAGCAGAGTGACTTCTGCTTAAGCATCTGTCTGTATCACATTCCTCACCACTCAGGAGAGATCAGTATGGGATAGCTGCATTTTTGGTTCTCATAGGAGAATAGGATCTAAAACTTGTCATCAGTTTTCTTGCCAAAGCTGGAGCAAGAGAAACACTATAGATGGACAAATATCAGGCAGATGTTTCTATTCCTTTATGTTTTAAAACTCAACCTGTTGTGTAAGCCAAATCAGAAAGGAACTCAGAACTCATCTGGGCCACTTTATGTTATCCACCTGAAATTGCTATCCCCCATCTCCATGACACATTTTTCTCATGCAAATAAACTCCCAAAGAAACAGAGTTTTGCAAATCATGTCTTTCTTTACCACCAGACTGCTGTTGAGTATACTGCATGCTCCATTAGTGCTTGTCTTCTGTTCATAAGGACCCAGAAATTTTTCTCCAATCCTAATACCAAGAATAAATATGCTTCTTCTTGGAAGTCTATTTTTTTCTATCTTCTGAATACTGTGAATTGTACAACATGATTACATCTCTTCAGTGATTGCTGAAAAGCTCAGAACAAAGTGTGTAGATTTTGATCCAAATTAGGTTAAAGCTAAAATCATTTTTAGCATTAGGTATGGGACTCAAAGCACCATTTGTGTGTGTGTGTGTGTGTGTGTGTGTGTGTGTGTGTGTGTGCACTAATATCATCTCTGGGTTTCTTTTTCTTTATTTTATTCTAATCTCACCTATTTTAATGCCTTTTATTTTCTAGGTATCAAGATTAAAGGAATATATGGAAACATTTTAAAAATATGAGCAATCAATAAAGAAAAACTTAATTTTAAAATGTTAATAAAAAATTCATTTGTGTATCTCTCTTGCTTTACATGCGTGTGTGCCTATGTACACACACATATACATAGAAAATAAATATTTTTGCATGTATTTTAATAAAGTATTTTGTCAAACTTAAAAATCAATCACTTTGTTTTCATATACGACTACCTGGCATTCCATTTTTAAATGTGTTATAATTTATTTAAAGAGACTCTAACGTTGTCAGACGTTTGAGTCTTTTCCAGATTTTTGCTGTTATAAACAACTGTGCCACACCCTCTTTATAACAACTCTTTGTGCACTTTATTCATGAATATAACTCAGTAATTCTTAAGCATGGCTGTGCGTCAAAATTTTCGTGTCTAATAATCTTTTTACATCCTTTGAGACCAAATTTAAATTTTACCTTTTCTAGAAAGAATTTTTAAGGAAGCCTGTCATCTATCCTAGACAGAATTATTATACTTCCTAATATTTCCCCATAGATTTTTTTTAATATTCTTGAGGGATGTTAAACTATTTTAGTATTGTATTAAAAATGGCATTTAACCAAGAATGTGCATCAGAATGCTATAGTTGTGAAGTTAGAAAATACACACTGAGTTCTGCTTCCCCTAAGGATGCAAAGAGCCTCAAGAGAATGGAACTCCTGATCTGACAAGAAGGAAAAGCTGGATAACTTACAAAATAATACCTATTTTTAGGTTACTAGATTGGTGAGGTCCACTCCATGGCAACAAAATGAATGAAATTCCAAAGAGTGGCACCATTCCAAGGGAATATGGGCACATCACCTGCTTCACCTTTTCAAGAGCACAGGAGGAAGAGGGGACCACTATAGAAACCAGTAAGAAGCAATAAGCTAAAATTTTAAGAAATTCCTAAAGGCCAAGTGTGTGCTACTGTTTCCCTTTGGTGTAGCTGGGAGTGGAAGGCACGAGGGGGAGTGTGTATCTATCTGCAAGCTCTTATCAAGGGCTTCCGCCCAGTGCTCAAGATTGGGACAAGGCAGAGAGACCCCCCCTTGGTAGCACACGCATACAGGAGGTGATTGGCTGCAACTGGAGGAGTCAGGAAACACTGCTTGCTCCTCTGGACCCTTTTCTCAAATGAAAAAAACATGAAACATTCCTGTTCCCATGGCCCAGGGAAAGATCCACTGCTTCTGTGCAAGGAGGAGAAGTAAAAACTGCTAGAAGGCAGAAAACCCTCATAGGACCATGATCCTACAAGGACAAAGCAGAATTCTGCTACCTTTGAGGAGGGGACAGAAAAGTTTCTCCTTCCCCCAAACCTACCATAGATATAAGAAAGAATTTGGCTTCCATGAAGAGGCTGAGCAAGAATGATTTTTTTAAAAACCTACATCCAAGACCTGGGAGCACAAGGTAGACCGGGAGAATCAAGAATTACCCTGTTTCCACTGCAAGGCTAGCTCCAGATCACAGTACATGGTTTATCATTGAGGAAAGGGGCAAAAGCATGGAAAGAGACCCTGTGTTCTGCAAGCATGCAGGAACTTCTGAAAACTCAGAGAGAACTGGAATGCTGAGAAAACCCCTCCAGCACACTGGGTTCTAATTTAAGTAGATGGTAACAGCAGCCCACTGCAAGAGGACTGTGAAGTCTGTGATGCACTGAAGGCATGATGGCAATGAGAAATTGAAACCCCTCTCACTCTTGAATAGACGGACTCAAATTCCCCTCCCATCCATCCCCATCCCCCGATACATGCATGCATGCATACATGTACATACGTGCACAAGGATAAAACCCAACTTGACTGAAAGACATACACTCATGCCTTTCCCTGGGCATAAATACTATTTGCCTCAGTCTCTACTAATATTCTACACTTGAAATTTGGTACTGGGTAAAAGATTAGAACACACACACACAAACACAGATATAAAAAATCAGACTCAGAGATAGTGGTGCTATCAGATGATAATTTTAGTAATTGATACATTAAGGGATCTGGTAGAAAAATAGACAAAATCCACAGACCCTGGAGAATTTCAGCACAGAGATAATAGTCACATCAATATGCTGGAAACAAAATACACGGTATCCAAGACAAATCTCTTTGATGACTTATTCTTCCAATTGGATACCACAGAGGGGAGAATAAGTAAATATGAAGTTGGGTCAATGGAAATTAACCAAACTGCAACACAAGGAGAAAAAGAAACCGAAAGAATAAACAGATATTAGAATATTAGATTTCAAAAATATTAAAGAAATAATGGCCAAAATTTTTCCAAAATTTAAACAAAGACAACAAACCAAAAATCCATGAATTTTAAAGCAAATTGATCAGGATGAATACCAAACAAATCAAACTTAGATACATCACTCCCAAGCCCCTGGAAACCAGAAATAAAGAGTCAGTCTTGAAGTCATCAGAGTAAAAGAAACATTACATAAAGAGAAACAGTAGTACTAATTAATTCAGATTTCTATTTGGAAACAATGTGTATTTGTTTCCTAGGTCTGCCTTAACAAATTCCTGCACATTGTGTAATTTAAAACAGGAGAAATTTATTTTCTTACAGTTCTGGAGACTAAAAGTCTGAAATCAAGGTGTCAGCAGGGCCATGCCCACTTCCTTAGAAGGCTGTAGAGAAGAATCCTTCTTTGCTGCTCCTAGCTTCAAGTGGTTGCTACAATCCTTGGCTTATAGCTGCGTCACTCCAGTTTCTGTCCCTGGCTTCACATGGCTTCTTCCCTCTGTGTGTGCTTGTGTTTCTCCAAATCTCCCTCCCCTTATAAAGACATTGGTAATTGGATTAACACTCACCCTGATCGGGTATGACCTCATTTTAACTGGTTTACATCTGCAAAGGTTGAGTGCTATGTTTAGGGTTTCCACGTATCTTTTTAGGGGGGACACAATTCAACCCACGACAGACATCCAAGAGGACTTTAATTAAATGAGTTTGTAATTAACACTTAGATATTGGGGGAATTAATTTGTTAAATCCCTAAATTTTGTTTAATTGGTTATGTATTACTATCTAACAGAATGTAGTTGGTTTCATGTCGAAAAACATTTTCCTTGTTTCATACAAGATATATATTCATTATACCAAACAAAACCAAATGAAAAGTAGGCTAGACATTTGTGAATGAATCAATGAAAGAAGGAAAGACTATTGGGAAAAAAAATAACCCACTGTAATTTTGAATACTAATGTTCGAAGCCAATCAATCTCAACCTTTAGAATACTTATATTCTATTTTTGTCATTTTTATGATTTCATTGAATCATATTTGCAACTTTAAATTTTCAGTTTGGAGACTATTCTGTTGTTTTTTTTTTTTGATACGCTGTTTGAAAAGCATGTGTGTGTGTGTGTGTGTGTGTGTGTGTGTTTGCGTGTGCCTCTCTTAGTTGTATGAGAGATGACTGTAAGGTTGAACTGTAGATATATAAAGCATGCATTGGAGAATCGATTCTTGTTTCTGGGCTTATGAGTAGCTAGTGTGACATTTGAAAAATTACCTTAATGTTGAGTTTTTCTTTTCTATGTCCTATAGTTGTATGTGACACCGCAGCCCAAGGTGACGGTGTCTTCACTTCAATGCCATCTTTTGTCCCAGAGGCAGTTTTTGCTTTAGTTACCCCAACTGACACTGGAATAGGCCCAGTAATGTTTTATTCATGAAAGCAGATCTTGTGAATATAGCTCCCAATACACCAGAGAGACAAAAATATCGCTACGATTGCACCTAAACTAATCTGTAGTTATGTAACAAATTGACACATAAATTAAATTTTCACTGCTAATGCCTGCTGAACTCTGTAATCATACTTCAGTTTGGAATTCTGCTGAAGTAATTAAGTTAGCTCAGATTTGCTCATCAAATATCACTGAAAGCGAGAAAGTATACGGACTTTTGTTTTTAAGCCACATGTTTCACACTCAGGGGAGATTTTAAGTGATATCCATAACTCTATGCCTATTCTTTTCCATTTTATTGAATTTGAATCAGCTGCTGGATGCAGTTTTTTCTCTCTGAGAATGTATTTATCCCATTGGGCATGTTCCCGTCTCCAACTCTCCTGCACTTTTTCTTTGCTCTTTATTGAGAAGTCATCCATGTGCTGAAGAACTTTCTGTTTTCCATATGATTGATCTTCAGGTGGTGGGGGAGCCCTCACTGAAACAGTGGTTTTAAAAAAATTACACCCTTTCATCTTTGGTTTCATCTTCTGGAAGAAAGAAGAACTGAGCTATTTTACCAACTATTGTGAACTGTTCAAATTTCCTCTGGGGAGAAAAATCAGTTGCTTTCAAAGCTCTGAGGAGTATCAAAAAATGCTCCTAGGCTAAATACAGTAAATAAAAGGCAATGTGGACTTTCAAAAGACTGCTCCAGGGGCATACAAGAACATTTTAGCTGGTGTGAGAATCACTGAAACAGAAACCTGGGGCGGGTGGAGGGGACAAAAAAACAGATGAAATTAGAAAGAGTATCTATAAATTCAGCCTAAGTATAGGGATACCTACACTCATGGTCCTGATGAAATGAAACACTGAAAGAAAATATGTGCAATCTCTTTTTAGATTTTGTGATCTTGCAAGTTAAAAACAGGATTTACTGATTCATGCATTAGATTTATTAATATGGACTTGTTCTTACGTTTGCTCTTTAATCTGTCTTTATAGGTCATTATTTTTTACAACAGGCTTCTACCTTATCTTTTGGATTCTGGACTCACCACTTTAAATCCATTTTGTGAGCATGCTCACACACACACACACAAATACACACACACACACACACACACACACACACACACACACAAATTAAATACTGAAGACATTTTTTGTCCTGGAGGGGGATTTCAGTCACCACCTTCTGAGAGTTGTCCTTGTGTAGTTCTTTTTCCTCATTGGATTGGGTTTGTTCTCTGTAACCAACAGTGTGTAACAGAAGTGATGGTGTGCTGCTCATGAGATTAGATACTAAAAGACTACTGTTTCCTTCCTGGATGTACTCTTGTTCCTTACCTCCCTCCATCTCATCTCTCTCTCTGTTTCTTTGTCTCTCTCTCTCTCTCTCTCTCTCTCTGTCTTCTCTCACTGCTTCCTCTGCGGGAAGTCAGCTACGACATAGTGAACACACTCAGGCAGGCTATGGAGAAGTCCTCCTGTCAAAGTTACAGAGATCTGTCAATAACTTCCTGAGATAGCTTGGAAGCAGACCCTTCAATCCCAGACAAGCTTTGTGATGAGACTGCAACCCCAGCTTCTGGCTTGGCTGCAGCCTAAGGCACCTGAGTCAGAACCATCCAGCTAAGCCCCTTGCAGATTCCTCACCCACAAAAATGCTGAGATGACACATATGTATTGCTTTAAGCAGCTCAGTTTTGGATAATTTATAATATATAACTAATATGGATTTCTTTTTAAAAAAACCTAAAAACCTATTTTCAACTTCCTTAACGTTAAAATTCTCTGCCTACTGTCATGCTCATTCACATTTTTGTCTGTCTATTCTACCTTATTATTCACCCCAGATGAGTTCTATATACTTGCCTAGCCAGAACACATTTTTTTCATCTGCTTATGCCTTCATCCCCCATCAATTTTATTCATATTCTTCCTTCTAGGCAAAAATACTTATTCCTTTCATTTTACCTTACTACTTAATGTCTATTCATTAAATCAACATACTTCTTGAATTCTTCCAGGACTAACCCAAAGTACTCTAACTACTTTCTTGTTTCACTCCATAGCAGTTAAAAATTATAGTATATAGTTAGCCTTCAGACCATATTTTATACTGGTCATTAAAAATTCCTCAGAGGCAATTCTATAATACATGTTGGTTGACTGCACTGCATGCTTAACTTAATCAGAATAAGGAAAGAGCAATTCTTGTTTTCATTAAAATTAAAGTACATACATAGGAATATATATATATATATATATGCACACATACATACATATATACATATGGTAATAGTCTTTATCATAAAATGTTTTCACTGTAGTTTGCAATAAATAATTATGAGCTTCTATACCACACAATGCAATCCTTCAATTCAGGAATTTTTGCCCTCAATTTTGTCTTACACAGTGCCTGGCATAGACAAGTTACTCAATAGTGTTACTGACCTGGAGTGATTTGGTTTTTATTGTCATTTCTCTTCCTATGTGTGCGTTAGTGAAGGTTGATAATCATCTCAAATGACTGAAGGAAAAGAAGCACATTAGGAGTGCACTTAATCTACAAAGTGGGTAATCAATACCTCCAGAATGGAGAGTAAAATATGCTCTATATTAATATACCTGCCATTGGTTTTCCAAGGACAACTGATTGATTTCGCACATCCCCCTGGAGGTATGTGAGGCACTTCTGTACCTACCCTTTGACAAATAAAGAACATCAGGTGTTAAGTTGCACAATAATATTCACAAAACATCAGTGCTAATACCTGAAAGAGTCAAAATAAAACTCATTCTTCCAGGTGTGTTACTTCTTTCTTATGTTTCTGTTTCTACTAGAAATATGATTGGTGATATTCTTTTAGTGGCTTTTAAAATTCTTACTATGATATTTAAGGTCTTTCAAGTATGGATTCTTTTCTACCATCCCAGGTTTAGCTCTCTTGTGACACTAGACCAGTTTAGGTTTAATTACATGCTTTACTAATAGGATTGCCAGCGTTAGCAAACAAAATGGGCAATTTGAAAACCCAGTTAAATTTGAATTTTAAATAAACTCAGGAAATCAAAAAATGATAATGCATTGACAATGATTGTCTTAGAACAAATAAAAGCCTTCCTTTCTTTACATTTTCATGGAAGATGTATATTTTGGATAATTTAGAAATAAGAGAATATTATTGTCCTCCAAGAATCAACAAGTAAAATCAACACAGAGCAGGAAAATTTGATTGACTATGAAATATCAACAATAAATATCGAGTGCAGGATCTGATAAAGAGTTTTCTTTTTTCTTTTTTTTTTGAGATGGAGTTTTGCTCTCGTTACCCAGGCTAAAGTGCAATAGTGCAATCTTGGCTCACTGCAACCTCTGCCTCCTGGGTTCAAGCAATTCTTCTGCCTCAGCCTCCTGAGTAGCTTGGACTACAGGCGTGAGCCACCATGCCCAGCTAATTTTTGTGTTTTTAGTAGAGATGGGGTTTCACCATGTTGACCAGGATGGTCTCGATCTCTTGACTTTGTGATCCACCCGTCTCGGCCTCCCAAAGTGCTGGGATTATAGGCGTGAGCCACTGTGCCCGGTCTAAAGAGTTTTCTATATTGTAATAATGTAATCTGTATTAACTCAGTAAAATATTTGATTAGATGGAAAACATTTCACTGATTCACTGTGATATAGCAGCTTTCACCTTTATTTGTTGTTCATCAAGAGTTAGTTGCACTTTTATCTACCAACCTATTTATTGTACTAGTATAATTTAGCAAAATGTCATACAATCCAATGAAACTTGGAAATTTGGAGTTTTTGATTTACTTTAAATGAGGCAAAGCTAGAAGAAGATGGGTGAATGAGTATGCCTTTCCAGGTTTGGAGTTTAAGAAATGTTTACAGTAAATACATATGTTTTTATGCTATTATTTTAATTCAATATTTTAAATCAATGACAAACCACTGGTCCCTTTCACATCAAATAAGATAACAAAAGTTAAAATATTTATTAATATGTTAAATCTATTCAATAATATTAATGTTGTCTGAAGAAAAAATAAACAAGATGAACAGAAGATCCTCAATGTTCATGGCAGAAGAAATTTTAATTTAATATACTTTTATTATTTCCACTGGCAGGTTTATCCTTCTACAAAAATCAGTCCTTAAAGTTTACGTGCTGTCTTAAGTAAGAACTTTTGATTAATTCATCTGAATTCACTTTCCTTTGATTATTTTTGCGAAGCAGTTGTTTATTTTGGTTTTTATTTGACTTGCTACCTAATCTATTTACCAAGACAGACTGCGGCTAAGCTGATGATGTAGATTTTGTCTTTGGCTCTGATAACTCTTTGAAATATATTAGCCCTTGATCCTTTCAAAGAAGAAAAACAGTTTCTCCAACTTCTCAGCCTATCTTAAATATTTGTTTCCCAGCCAATTCAGCACCCTTTCTATAAATAATACAAACACAATTTCTGGCAAGTTTCTGTAGTCTGGATAACTTTTATAGTGACACTTATAGTACCTTTCAATGTATAAGCATTCATATACACATTTTATTTCTCCTACTGTTTAATAAAGTGCTTGAAGGCAGAGATTTACGTCTTCTACTTTGTTTTATGCCTCATAAACCCAGAGAATTATCTGGCACATAGAAAGTTGTATGTTGAATGTATCTGAGTTAAACTGAACTAATAAACTTCTTGATGTCCAAAATCTAGTACCTCAGGCAGGAGGTGTTGCCCTATTCTTCAGCATAAACAGACAGTTACAGTTTGCTACTAAAGGAAAACCTCAGGAAAAGGACATCTATTTCTCTTTGGCATGCTGTAAAAATCTAACCATCTGGTCCCACATCTCCCCCAACGTGCTGTCCTATTAAAATGAAATATGTTTCTCTTTGGGTCCATGAACCAGCAAAGCAGCATCCTTAATTGTAAGAAAAGGATGACTACTCTTCAGCCATCTTGGCCCTGATGTTCCCTTTTCCTCTACAGAACATTGTGCAGGATTTGAAGATAGAATTGAAAGCAAATGCAAGAAGTAGAATGACTAAACTCTGCCAATTAGTTATTGTAGGTTCTATTGGTGAAATAACTTGTTGATAAGGATTATTTATTTAAACTGGGCATAAAATCGTAATTGTTCTTAATAAAAAGGAGCATTTATTAATATTAGAATATGGATATATTCAAAGAACTTTGCATAGCTACACCAGTAAACTCAGGTACAAAGCCTTCCTCTGTTCTCTACTCTTCTGTCATCTGATGGTAGGAAGCATGCCATGATGAGAAAATTACCCTAACCTTTACATGGCTTTCTTTTGGGAACTCTATTTCAGACAGCTTCCCTTTAGTTCAAGAGCTTAAATCTACCTTTATATCCTCTCTCAGATTTAATTTAATGTCTTCTTAACTCTTGTCTCTCTTTCTCACTTTTCCTTTTGCTTTACCTATTTTCTACCTCTAATTTCATCCTTGCTTTTAAATTCTAAAAGAATATCATTTTATAGAAATAGTAAATCTTTCTGTTTCTTTTGGGCTCAACTATTAATTTAATTTATTTTAAGTATTCTCACCTACTGCTTTATTTTTCTCTATAGCCAAACTAGGTATCTCAGATTTATTTCTTCTTCTTTATAAAACTTGTTATGCCTTTTCACTCGTTATCTTCTATTCTATTTCAATTATAAGTAAAACTTGAATATACTCTCTTCTCCATAATAGAAGTTAATGTTGATTTCGTTATTTCTTGAGTCTAAAGTTCCCAACAAAGATAAGATTTGATCTGTACATATGAACAACTTGCTCTCTGATAGGGTAGCACATAGAATTTTAAGATCGTTTAATTCTATATTTCTGTCAGTGTTTCTCTAACTATAGTATGCATCTGATTTATATGGAAAAATCTGTTATTATGCATATTTCTGAATCCCAAAACAAAGGATCCTGATTCAATAGGTAAGTTTCAGGTGGAGCCTAGAAGCTGATGTTCTTTAATCAATATCTCGGGTCATTTTGATGAATATATGCTATGACAAAGACTAATCAGGCATTATGACAAAATTATTAGACTGAAAAGTCACATGAATTCAATGAGTGTTAATCACAGTATTCTGTGAGATTATCTATTTCATATAATATTTTCAGAAAGCCCTGGAAATATGGGGCAAGGATATGAAAATGAGAAGTCCAAGTCAGAGCAATCAGGAAAGGGAAAGAAATGAAAGGCATCCAAATAGGAAACAGTGCTCAACATCACTAATCATCAGAGAAACGCAAATTAAAACCACCATGAGATACTGTCATACCAGGCAGAATAGCTTGATAAAAAATACAAAAAACAACAGATGCTGGTGAGGCTGTGGGGAAAAAGGGAATGCTTATACACTGTTTTTGGAGATATAAATTAGTTCAGCTACTCTGGGAAGCAGTTTGGAGACTTCTTATCTCACTTAAAACAGAGCTATCATTCAGCCCAACAATCCCATTACTGGGATTATACCCCCCCCCAAAATAGATCATTATACTAAAAAGATACCACATGCACTTGCTGGTTCATTGCCATGCTATTTGCAAAACAAAAGACATGAAATCAACCTAGGTGCTCATCAATGGTAGATTGGATGAAGACAATGTGGTACATATACCCGATGGAACACTATGCAGCCATAAAAAGAATGAAATAATGTCCTTTGTAGCAACATGGATAGAGCTGGAGGCCATAATCTTAAGCAAATTAACAAAGGAACAGAAAACCAAATACTGCATCTTCTCACTTACAGATGAGAGCTAACATTGAGCACACATGGATGTAAATGTGGGAACAATGAACACTGTAGTCTACAAGAGAGCGGGGGTTGTTGAAAACTATGGGGTACTATGCTTACTACCTGGGTACAATATATGTATGTAACAAACTTGCACATATAACCTCTGTATCTAAAAGAAAAGTTGAAATTTCAGAAAAGATTATGAAAAAGGCAAATTTATTCATATAACCATTTGAGGGACATTATTGGGTGTCTGTAATATTCTAGGCCTTGGGGACAATTTAAAAAAGGCAAAAACCCCTACCCTCATGGAATTTAATAAAGCAATAGACTATGAACAAGGTAAATTGCTAAAATATATAACATATTAGCTAGATATAAATTTAAAAGAGATTTTTAAAAAAAACAGGGAGAACAAATAAAGTGGTAGGGATTGAAATTTTAGGTTGGGTGGCTAAGGAAAGGTTGCCTGGGAAAGTGACTTGAGCATTAACATTGAAAAAAGTAAGCTTACCTCCCACAATCCAGGAATCATATTCCAAATACATGGTAAAAAATATGACCTGGGTAAGCACAGAGCTGTCTGACCAATCAAGATAGAAGCTGTTTTCATCTCATCCTTTCTGTGACCTTCTCCCACCTCCTCTAAAACCAGGAACTCTCATTTTGTCAGGTTTGTTTAGTCACAAGAAAAATATTCCAATGAAGCGAGCATCACGTAATTCACAGAATAAAGAGAAGCCACATCTACGGAG
Source organism: Ateles fusciceps (assembly GCA_036589455.1). Lineage (NCBI taxonomy): Eukaryota > Metazoa > Chordata > Mammalia > Primates > Atelidae > Ateles > Ateles fusciceps. Next base: position 12,662,555 of record JAZHEH010000222.1, read on the forward strand.
CAAGGCTCAGAAATAGACCAAGAACCGGAGCATTGGGGACCATTTGACTCTCTTGTCAGAGCCCTGCCTCTTGTAGAAATAAATTGAATCATTATTTCCCAGTTTGTACGGCATTCATCTTCATATCCACAGTCTACAGAGAGACAGCCTGCCTGTGCTGTGGTCACATGGCCCTTCCTTGGCTATACTGGCACACCACAAGGAAGCACTAGGCGGGAGGAACAGCTTACGCTTTTGTAGAGGCAGGATCTCCAGAAACAGAAACTCATCCAGAGTGCACACAATGCAGTCAGCTAATGTTCACTACAGTCCTGATTCCTCCCAGCTCTGCAGGCTCCACATCAATATCTACTAGCATCTGGTTTAATTTCCCTAGACCAACTTTTTTCTATTAGTATGTTTTATAAATTTTTTCTGTCCTAATGAACTGGCAAATATTATGAGTTATACATCAAATACCTACTCTTAGAATGAATCCCACTGAGAGAAACTGACTTAGATTGGGAAATACATTTTCCTTTTCAGGATTTCTTTAGCTGTTGAGCTGGGCTGGAAGGCTGCAGTCGGCTGAAGGGCAACTCCTGTGATTGAGGGATAGGGAACAGAAGCCATTGGAAGAGGAGGAGCAAGAAAATTGGCACTACTTTAAGCTAAAAATTAGAAAAATAAATTAATAAGAACTTTCAAAATGTGTACATGATCTTTTTTTATTGACTTGAAAACCTCATTTTTTAAAACTGTGCAGTTTGTGTTTTATAACAGTTTTCTGATCTCAGTGACCTCTTCTTTCTCTGCAGTCGACTTTGTGCAAAGCCTGATCCGGTTCCCACAGGAGCTTTTGCAGTAGTGGCATTTGCAGCAGGTGGTGACAGCATTTCTAAAAATTTCTGTCTGTGCTGGAAAATAAGACATAAGCATTGACATTTCCAATTTGAGAACAATTGTTTTTCATTAATTCTGTATTATAAATGCCACTTCTGGATTTGGTTTTCTTTGATTTATTTTTTCTGATCCATTCATTTCAACAATACTCTTCTCTGCAGAACCATCTCATCTTGATTTTTGGTTGTTTATGCTGGTATCTTTCCACAGACCCTTTTTTAATGATTTATGATTTAATTTATATGTTGAAAATATGAGTTGTGGTATTATACATTGTCTCTGCTTCAGGGTCACGGGTATGTGTTTTAGGCTTAAAAATGTTCATTTTTAATGCATTTATTCATAGTATTAGAATATAAAGGTGGTGAAGCTAGGCTGAAATATAACTATTCTTGGGAAATGCTTATATATTTCAATTTGCTGACATTTGTAATCAAATAAGTAGTCTTTTTATTCAAACAAATGATTAGATAGAAATACTAAAATACAAAATACACAGTTATAAATTGGTTAATTTTGCCTTCCTAACTGAACACCGAGTCTTTCTGTTTGAAGTTGATGCCCATAGTCTCTGAAGGGGATGGCAGGTGTTGAGAATTCTTGAAGTACTAGCTTGTTGACTTTAGAGATTCTGGAGGAAATTTTCTCTCCCTAATCATTTTTGTTCTTATTCTGTCTGGTAGCTGAGACCTGTGAGATTCTGACTCTCATCTCTAGCAGTGTGGACTACACAATCACTCTCTAGTGATTTGTTAAAGGCCAAATAATCTGAGCCTCACTGAGAATGTGGTGAATCATAATATCTGGGTCTTAGTTTACACATTTAAAAGAAAGCTCATATGAATCTTCTGTTCACTAAAGTGTTGAAACTCATAATAGTGCTCTTTCCCATAACTGATATTATTTAAATGCCAAATTCAGATATTTTCTTCCTGTCTCTAAAACCTATCATGAAAGCAATATTAAAAATAACCAACACATTGAGTAGTCGATTCAACATCAAGTCATTCTTGTTATTCCCTTCTTGTCCTTGGGTCTCTCCAGACAGTATCCATTATGCCTTATGCTGCCTAGTAACCTCGTCTCTGGAAGACTTGGAATCAACCATTCAGTTCCTGGGACTGCATTCCTCCTTACAATCTAGCTCCTAGATATCGTTCTATTTTTAATTCTTCACCCATGCTCGGGTTGGAACAAGATACTTCAAGATTTGGCCAGAACGCCATATATTATGGAAAGCACTCTTGAATCTCAGGCTGAACAACTTGCTCCTCCTCTGAACTCCCACCTGTTCATGGCACCAAATCAACTTTGTTCACATTCTGTTGCGTTGCCAGTTAATGTTTCAAGTAGGCTTTCTCACTGGACAATGAATGGCCCTAGTGTGGAGGTCTGGTATGAATTCTTGCTTTCCTGGAGCCTAGGGACCACTTGGCACCCAGTAAGCACATCACAAAGACTTGCTGCACTAAAAGGAATTGAGGCAACTGGTTTCTGTGCTAGAGTCTAGTTATGAAGAAAGATCTGATTCTTGCTGTGCTATTTTGCCATTTAATTCTAATCTGAGCTCTTTGATCATAACTTAACAAATTGAAGAATAAAAGAGTCTCGGGAACATTTTGTTCTCTGACTAGATAATATTTATTTTAATATTTCAAAGAATTGAGAGCTCCCATTTTCTTTAGATGTAATGAAAGTCCGTGATTTAAAATAAACTAATTATTGTCGAAGTCTAATTTTCAATTTGAGTGAAAGAAAATGAGACTTAAAAAAAAATCTTATTCAAGTCTCTGGCATAACAATATTAATTATTTTCTTTTCACTTATTAAGTTAGAGAGCACTGACATCTTTGGTCTGCAAATGAGTGTCAGGTGAGCACAATAGATTTGAAAATAGTAATGTGATAATGGCTTTCAAAGCAAAAAAAAGTCTGAGTTTTCTTGAACTCTTATAAGTTCACTATTCTGGAAATTCTGCATTTGGCTCTAGCGTAAAAATGTTATATGTAAATCACATAAGACAAGTTGAAGTTAATTTTGCATATTTTTCTTCTTCAAACTATATCTATGCTTACATGTGTCATCAAAATGAGGTCTTGGAAGATAGTCCTATAACTAAACATTAGCAATGAAAAGAATGTAATTGCAAAACCAAGCTAATTTCTTCGTTTTTAAAACTACCAAATGATTAACTATCTTACTAAGTATACTTTAATAATTAGACTTGCTAAAAATTTAAATTTAAATGTCTAATTTAGTGGGGTCTTTATATAATTCTGGTTGGAGTAAAATTAGTACAAAGTTCCAAAGAAAAATTTGGCAAAGTGTATAAAAAGACAAGTATACACATTCTTATAAATTCTTATCTATTGATTTATCCTAAAATGTGTTCAGTGATGGGAAAAGTTTGTGATAAATACATTTATTCCAGATTTTAATGATTGTTCCAACAAGAAAAAAAAAATGAGAAGTTCAACAGTTGAGTAAGAGTCCCACTCAGTGAAGGGCTTGTGGTTAGTATTAGATTTCTTTTAGTATCTTTTCTATCTTTTTGAAAATAGTTATAGTTTATTTCCTTGGCAATCAGAAACAGGTAAAACAGCTTTACTATTTTATGTGAAAATATAATGAATTAACGGTTTACTGGAAGCAGCTTTTACTGAGTGGTTCTACTAAGCACTAAAAATGTCCATAAATCACCCTCTTAGGTGCTGTGTCTTGAGCAGTTGATCGATCTTTTAGAGTTAGCAGTTGTAGGGACAGCATGAACCAAATCAATAAAGGTTTGCTGGACCTTATACCTAATATCAAGCTCTAGGATGTATTCATAAGTCAGAAAAACTTACTCTCCCAAGAAATTACAACTGTTAGCTACCTCCAAGTTCCTTTCTCATTGCACAATAAATCACACACACACATTTTAATTATATATGTTCACCAACTCGAAGAATGATGGCTGTCAGTTTTGTCCATACTTGTTATGAAAGGCTATGTGTGAGACATAATAGAGAAATATATCTAGTTATTACAGCATTCTGTAAAAGGGAATAATTTTCTTTTTCATGGCAATAACAAATGGGTCATGTACTACTATGTCTCTCTGTCTGTCTCTGTCAATGTTTATCTATCAAGTTGCATATCTACTCATAAGAAAGGACTGATGGGAACTTGTAAAAGTCCTTAGAATCCAGAAACTATATTCAAGCAGAATTTGAAATGCAATCCTGATGTCCATTTTCCCACTCCCTTCAAAGATAGCATCTTGTATGGATTAAGAACACTATTTGTTTTCACTGAACCTATTGATTTGTCCTCTCCTCAGTACCCCTCAACTTGGGTGATTGTTTCTCCACTGCTGGGGAACTTTCACTCCTACTTACTAGTCTCTCTAGTTTATTTAAACATTTTTCTCCAGAATGATATGCCCCTGAAAAACAATCCAGTAAGGAGAAGGCCTGGGGTGGGACTCCTCTTTCTTTGCACCAGGTTATGCAGAGAGGTTCATGTTTCTTAATTTCCCTGCTAAAGAGTTGAGTTAATTATAAAGGAGAATGCTAAAGTGTATTTAAGGTCAGGAATATCCTCTAGTGTCGCCTTTCCACCCTCTAGTTTTGGATCTAGTATCCTTGGATTTCTGGTTCAAACTCTTCTCACCAAAATACCATCTATTTCAAGTTCATCTCTGCCAATCACTAGCACCTCTCTCCCAAAAGAGAGAGGTTGCCATTGGGAAGTAGCTCTCAGCACAGACAAGTGATCAAAACTGCAGGCCCTGGAACTCAAATATGTCTTTATTTTATTTAGCTGAGTCCTTTTTTTTAAAAAAAAAAAAAAAGAAGAAGAAGAAGAAATCAACATTTCACAGTAAGAGAAATTTTAGATAAAAATCCAGGATAAAAATCTTGACTCTTCTAGAAAACCCAGAATCTCAGACAATAATTCACTAGAGTGGAGTAGGGGCTGGGTCATGTTGATAGAGCAGTTGCTTCACTTATTTGTTTGTTCATTCCCTAGAGTCACTTGGGTTTGAGATCTTTGCTTGGGATTCCTCCTCCCATTCATCTTCATTAAAGTTAGAACCATCCAGTTTGTACTGCTCCCTCTGCCTTCGGACCTGGCATTCACGGTGAATTTTAGTTTATGGCACAAGTTCAAGAAAACATTGGAAGGAAAAGCAGGAAGAAAGGAAAGCCAGTTTACCCTAGTGAGTGAAACTACTAATACACACACACACACACACACACACACACACACACACACACACTCTCTCCTAAAGGCTAAAATTAACACTCAAAAGCCTAAATAACAAAAAATTTCAGCAAGCCCCATTATTTTTGTTTCTTTTCTTTTGTGTTTTGTTGCTTCCTGAAATAATGAAGCTGCTGTATTTCCATTCCAGCCAAGCCTCCCTTAAGTTCTCTAGTTCACCTCAGTCTCCCTCTCAGCCTCAGGGCTGGAGCTACAAGAAGATAATTGTTCAGCTACTTCCATTCTTTTATAATACATGTAAAAATATTTTTAATACCACACAAAATAAAGAATATAAAGTAAGGATAAAAGAACAGATTCAGATATAAAATCCCATTTCTTCTCATTATTGAATTGGTAGAAAACCTTATATCTAAGTTTTCCTCTTGCCAGGTCACACAAATGCTTTTATAAGTGCCCCATCCTGCTCTTTCCTGAGGTTCATCTATGCTGGGATGTTATTAGGTTGGTGCAAAAGTAAATGCAGTTTTTGTCATTATTTTTAAACTTAATTTAATCACGTTATGTTTAATGGCAAAACCACAATTACTTTAGCACTAACTTAGCAGCCTTTTAATGCAAGGTCCTATTGCGTAACATGTGCTGTGGATGTGTTCTCAAGCTGTGTTTGTGCCATTGTTGATACTACCCTTTCAGCATCAGGACTCTGCTATTGTTAAGGAGGTTTGTTTTCTCCAACAGCCTTGACAAAACAATAGCTTGCTGCGTTCATTATTCATCTGGGAGAACTCCAGTTCTGTGTCTTGCAAATTTGAGAGTTCAGCTGTGTGTGTCCAGCACTTGTTTTTCTCTCTGCGCCCTGCACTGATGGAAAAGCATCCTCTATGGTCTCTAACGAAGAAGAGCAATGTCCTGGTGGGTACAATGTAGACAGAAAAATATCATAGCAACTGTAGCTCCATTTAAGACCTTCAGTTAACCTCCTCATTAACTATCTCATGTTCACTATCAAGTGTGTTACAAAAGGAATCAGTCTTCCTAACTATGCTTTTAGAGTCATTTAAAAAAAAAACTGTTCCTTGCTAGTATAAGTATTACATTATCTTGATCTAAAATATTTTTTGAACCTGTTCAAAGAAGACTATGCTTTTGAACTGAATGTTTTGTCCTTCTGGCTCCCCTTACAAACTGAGAGAGGATTTTCAGAAAATAATAGAAAACGGAGGGCTAGGAAATAGGGCTGTATTGATATGAAGACCAGGTAGTCACGGGCAAAGACTTCAGAGGATCCAATGAATAAGAGACTCTGTAACAGTGTTAAATGCTTAATCTTCCTTAAGACATTGAGATCACAGGTACCAGAATCTATAAAAATAGTGGTAGAGGCAGCAAATAAGTTTCTTCATTGAACAGGTGGCATGGAAGCTTATTGGGTTACAGAGAGGAAAAGGGGTGCCGTTGCACGGGAGCCTGAGAAGCAAGTGCTATAAGTTCTTAGTAATTACCCAGAAGCTGGAAGCCTACAAAAAAGAAGCATGTAGAGACCTCAATGTCTTGGGTGCTAGCAAGAGAGTCAGAGATAAACTCTGAAACTATAATCCTGTTAGGAAGAAATCTAGGCACCTATTCAACATAGAGTGCAAAAACATGGCAGCCAGAAGATCTACATTTGAGAACACATAAAAGCCCTTTGGAAAAGCCACAGCTTGGGCAGTGTTTGATCCAGGTAGAGCTTTCCATGAGTCTGGTAGCAAAGGATGTCATGGTGTGACACAGAAGACAGATGTAGTTTTGTGCTATATTTACAAGCTGGTAGAGATTAGCAAAACGTAGGCTCATACAATAAAATGATAGCATGATTTAGCATAAATATAATGAAAAATGTCCCCCGTTTTATGTTTTGTAGAAGCAAAAGGCTTACAGTGGAATTAATCCCTTAATTTTATTAGTTTGGAGTCTCCCTCTAGCTGTTTTAGAATTTAATTTCTTTTCTCAGAGTTTTCCTCAATTGTATTTAGGGAAACCTCTTGTGTTTTCTTTTTAGAAGCCAAGGACAATAAGGAACTTTCTGGAAATAATTGACTAAAGCCACCATACTAGTTCCTCTATGAGTAAGCTGTTCAGCCAGGTAGAATGACATTCCTAGGATTCCCCTGAGCAAAGCATTTCTCTAGAGATAGCTACCTAGATGTTTCAGGCTGGCAAAGTTCTATGATAAGCTGTGGTTGGTTGGAGGGAATCACCCACTGCTTGACTCTGACTTAAATGTTCTTATTTAGGCTCTAGGAAGCAGCAGTTCTAAGTCTGTGTGTTTCCATTCCCTTGTCCAACAGATCCTGTAGTTTTAGTCAATATTATTTTTTCCTATATGAGATCAGAACAAGTCTCTAGGGTTAAAGAAAAACAAAACAAAAATAAATCAGTTGTTCCACCTTGCAATCACCTTTGTAGTGTACCTAAGCATTAAATGAGAATAATAACAATATCATCATCAACAAACACCAATGTTCTCCCTGACAAAAACATATATTAATTAAAGAAGACTAAAACAAAACACAATATGAAAGAAAAACAGTGACCTTCTCCCTTATAACACAGAAAAATCTTAGGGTGAAATAGAGCCTTCATTTTCTCAAATTCAAACAGCTTCTGCTGAGGCTCAATGAAACTCACTTTGGTTACTTAAAGTAGCTCACTTTAATGCCAATTTATCTCATACTGTTTATACACTGAATTTATAAACTTAGTCTTCTTAGTCTGGTTTCCTTGATTTTGATTTCTTTTTTCCTGCTTTTCTTATCTCACTGTAGCATTCTCCTCTTGTTTGAAGTTTCTTTTTTATCAATTTCTATGTATTACTTTCTGTAACATACGCACTTGAGAACAACTTTAATACTTGAAGTTACTGTGTGTGGAAAATATTCAAGATTTCTTATAGTGAAAAAGAAAAGGATGAGAAAAACAGGCAAAACAGAAAGGATTCTAGAATGTTTATTTTTTTCTCATAACAAAGTTCATGCTAATAAAAATGTCTGGATTAAATGGCACTGTTTTTGTGAACTTGATCTCCAACTGGCTTCTTCTTGTTGTAAAATACCTTCAGGATTCAAAGTCTAGAGGGAAAGCCTGAGCTTGCTTAATCCTCATTTAAACATCTGCTACCTGACAGTGCCATGGTGTAGAAACATTGGGACAGACTCACCCTTTTATCTTCCCATTTGAAAATGGTCACTAGGCCAGGCATAGTGGTTCACACCTGTAATTCCAGCACTTGGGGAAGCAGAGGCTGGAAGATCGCTTGAGGCCAGGAGTTTGAGACTGGTGTAGTTAGCATAGTAAGACCCCCATCTCTGCAAAATAACTTTTTAAAAATATTTGCTGAGTAAGGTGGCACATGTCTGTAGTCCCAGCTACTATGGAGGCTGAGATGGGAGGATTGCTTGAGCCCAGGTGTTTAAGGCTGCAGTGAGCTATAATCATACCACTGTACTATACTCCGGCTTGGGTGACAGAGCAAGACCTTGTCTCAAAAAAAAAAAAAGGAAAGAAAATGGCCATTACTCAAAGAAGAAGACTGAGTAATAATATAAGAAAGATTTGATATTGAATGGCTAATAACTGACAAATGTTCACCAAAATGTAATTTTAATTGTCCTTTATGGTGGAAAATATAATACAACTATCAAGTATATTATTAAACATTTAAAAAATTGATTCAACCTTCTGTCTTTAGAATCCTAGAGTTTATCCTCCATTTGCCTATATAAACTAAATAAAGCTTGTGTGATTGTGATTAGACTAAGGGGAATTTTACCATAAACACCTATACATCTTTAACATTTCTCATTTTTTATATAAACTTCATAATAACTATTTTGATAGTTGTAATATTTTACCAAATAGGTAAGATATAATTTGGTTATAATCCACTGCCTCAGCCCAGGCTCACAGTATCAAACACAGGCTAATATTTATTTATTTTGTTGACATAGGTAATAATATAGTAATTATTTTTATTTATGTAGTCCTTTTTCTACTTTTAGATTATAAGATAATTTGTCACAAAAGAAATTACAGTGTTAAATGTCATAAACATGTTAAATCTTGATCAGTATTGGTGCATTAATTTCTAAATACAGTCAACATTTCTAAGATTGTTTCGAATAAGGCTGTGCAAAAATAAGGTTGATAAAATGGCTGAAACTTCAATTAAGAGACTAGATACACTATATATGGCTGTAGAGAGAGAAGCTGCTTGCCTTAAGCTGTCCAGAGGGCGCAACAAGCTTCCACACACACACACACCTATTACATCACAAAGAAAAATAATCTGCATCTGATATATGGTATAGTTGTATGACAGTCTTGGCAGAAATCTAGACTTAATGCTCATAAGTAATACCATGCTAGCACTTCATTACGCATTATTGACTTTCACTCATATTTGCTGCAAAAAAAAACTATTCCAAAATCATTTGCAACTAAAAAAAGTATTCAATTTGATGTTGGGAAAACTATAAAAAGTCACTGCATGAAATTAAGGCAACCTCTGAGTTTATGAAGCTGCTTATCACATTTAAAGTTGACAATATGGTTCTTAGGAGGCAGCAGAATGATTACGGTAAAACACTGTAGGTAGTAAGAGAACTTAAATGCCAAAGATCATTTTACCCAAGAAAATAGGTAGACAGGGAGTAATGAAACTAAAGACTAGACTTCACACTTTGGGCTTTACTCTGTCAGAGCAATTTCCCTTTTTTAAATATACAGAAAAATAAGTACTTAAAAAATTAACAGAATATTCTGTAAGTTATTCAATTATGCTAGAATTTCTCCGTAGATATTCTTACATAGTATGTGATGCTTCTGACCAGGCAGCGTTTGTGCTTATTCTACCCGTAGGCCCTGGGCTTCCATAAGACATTGTTGTTAGACTCTCTCTTACAATTTCTGAAGATACTATTAGAATGAATTGTTTCAGTCACTATTTTTCTTAAAATGGAACTACATTACTGAAATATATTATTTTTTGGCCTGTATAAAGCACAATCCCATGACCCCCTGTTCGTAGAATGCGTCTAACTAGTCTTTGTTGTTTAGGGAGTTTGATGATACTTCTGATGTAATTGCAGAGGTGAACAAAATGTTCTATATTCTCAGTGTCACTAAAGCTTAAAATAGTTGGAGGTTTTATGGCACTCAGTTTTCCGACAAGAACCCACTGAAGAGTCTCCTTAATGCATCTTCATATTAGATAGCTGGAGATTTTGAACACCAGGGCTACGTATGACTCTCCTTGGAGAGACTATTTTAGTGTGGCGGGTACACCCCAAATTGAACCTGTATTTTTGTAGAGGGATTGCCAATTCTTCAACAATATTCTCTGTCATATTTAGCTATATAGATGATTATTTTTGCCTAACGTAAAATCAAATGAACAGGTATGTAACTTTTTTCTTTTTCTTCTCTTTCTTCTGTTTCCTCACTCTTTAATTCTTTCTTCTTTTGTTAGTTGGTAATTTTTTAACTACCCTGGTGAGATTAAACCTGGGGCTAAGAATTATTTTTACTTCAATAGTTGGGATAAATAAATGCATAAATAAACATAGACACATTTATTTTTAATACAGATGTTGAAAAATGGAAAGGATATAGACTGCAAAGGAGGAAAAAGAAACCAAAACTCAAATTTGTGGTCAACTCAAACTTGAGAAGACCAAATCTGATTTTGTTCCTAAAGAAGAACTAGTTAAGAGATTGTTGAGATTTTATACTTCCAGGACAAGTATTTGGGATAGATTTTTACTTGCAAGGCAGTAGAAACAATAGGTGCAAATATATATGAAAAATTAAAATTATGTACCTAATAAAGAGGCTGGATAGTGCTAAAGTTAAAAACATGTGTTTTAGAGTTAAACTACTGTATTTGATACCAAGTTCCAACATTCTTTTAATTTTGTAGATCAGCCACTCAAGTTCTCTGTGTCTCAGTTTTCTCGTCTGTAAACTGTAATAATAGTACTTATTACATTGAATATTATGAGGACCAAACAAAATAATAGATTAATTTCAAAATAATAGCTTATAAAGCTCTTAAAAACATGTATGACAGATAAAAATTGCTCACCACATGTTACTCATTATTTCCAAAGTTGTAGAGTGACTCAAGGAGTAGAAATCCCTGTATCTTTACATGGTTTTCCCTCTATATGTGTTTGTGTCTTGATCTCCTCTTCTTGAAGGACACTCATCATATTGGATTAAAATTCACCTGAATAACCTCTTTTTAATCTACCTACCTTTTTAAACATCCTGTCCCCAAATGCAGGTCCCACATTCTCAGGTTCTGAAGGTTAGGACTTCAACATACGAATGTGGGGGGTTAAAGGGGAACAATTCAGCCCATAGCAGTCTCCATGAATGATGAGATGTTACAGATGAGTACCTTAGGATGGGAACAGAATTAACCAAAACAGTACATTCAAGGTGAGGTTCAGGGAGCCCCATGAGAATGTCAGTTTGATTAATGGCAGGAGGACAGTCTCTAAGGGATAGCTCAGTGGAGCTGTGGGGGCATATTTAGCAAATTACGTATAGCTCTAAATTGTAGGGGTCTTCAGGAGACTTACCAAGAATAATTTTCAGAGACCTGCAATCCAACATCTAGATTGGCCATGGGCATTAATGAAGGATATGGGGGATGCCAAGGCCCGAAATAAGTTTTAAAGTGTGGAAAATTTCTGAAAATTTTAAGGCAATATGCTTCAAAATAAATGGTAAAATTCACAAACTTTGTTAACGCTAAAGTGGCATATAGAGCCTAGCTTAAGAATTTGCATCCTCACAAAAGTATCTGGATAAAAGCTTGACTAGTTAAATTTAACACTAGTATAGTTTGAAGATATTGCAGGTTCAGTTCTAGACTAGACCACTGCAATAAGCCAAATATTACAACAAAACAAGTCACTTGAACTTTTTGATTGTCCCATGCTTGTGAAAGATATATTTATAGGATACTGAAGTCTAATAAGTATGTAATAACATTATGTCTAAAAACTGTACATGTATTAATTAAAGATAATTTGCTACTAAAATATTCTAAGAATAATCTGAGCCTTCAGTGAGTCATAATCATTTTTATGGTGGAGGGTCTTGCTTCGATGCTGATGACTCATGACTGCTAAGGGTGGTGTTTCCTGAAGGTTGGGGTGACTGTGGCAATTTTTAAAAATAACGACAAGATTTGTAGCAGTGACTCAATCTTCCTTTTCATAAAAGATTTCTCCGTAGTATGTGATGGCTGTTTGATAGAATTTTACCAACAGTAGAACTTAGTTTAAAATTAGAATCTATCCTCTCAAGTCTGCCACTGTCTTTTCAACTAAGTTGATGTAATATTCTAAATCCTTTGTTGTCATTTCAGCAATATTCACAGCATCTTTGCTAGAAGTAGATTGCATTTCCAGAAATCACTTTCTTTGCTCACCCATAAGAAACAACTCCTCATCTGTTAAAGTTTTATTCTGAGATTATAGCAATTCAGTCACATTTTCAGGCTCCACTTCCAATTCTAGTTTTTTTGTGCTTTTCACCACATCTGCAGTTACTTTGTCTACTGAAGTCTTGAACTCTTCCAAGTCATCCATGATAGCTGGAATCAATTCCTTTCAAAATCTTGGTATTGCTGCTATTTTGACCTCCTCCATGAATCAACTGTCTTTTCATTTTGTAAAATAAAATGCTACTTTGATAGCATTTTGTAGGTGATAGTAAGCTTCTTGTGAATTTTAACATTAATTCCCTATGCTATTCTGTAAAATGTGCTTTTCTTACTTAAAAAAGATCTGAACTGTAGTGTTTTCTGAATTTGCATTGTGATGTATTATAGCCTTTGTTTTATTAATATTCCAAGTAATAAAACCTCTTTAGTCTAATTAACCGTTTGTTCTTTCTGGAAGTTCTACAATTATATTATCATTATTTTGTACAATTATTCATTAAATCAGTAGTTTCTTTCTCTTCCTTCTTAAATGTAGCCATTATGTTTATGATTTTGAAATATTTTCCTCAAAATCTTTCCTCAAAATACTTGGATTTTCCTATTTATATACAGCAAAGCTTTATTAAATCAATTTTAATAACTTTTTCTGGAATTTAATAATTTAAACATGAAAGCTACAGGACAATGACATTACCTTTCACATATGAGCTGAGATTTTTGTCTTAATTTAGACTGAGAAGTGCAACTTCCATAAACACTATTGATATTTATATGGAAATATTTTATTTAAACTGTGAATCAATGTCACAAACCACAGAAGATAAATGACAGAAACATTTGTTGCAAGACACCATCAGTGAATCATATAGCCAGTGATGTGGTTCATTTCATGAAAGAATGACAATAAGACAAAGTAAGAACACTTATTATTTCTGCATGGATAACATCTTGCAGTTTTATTCTAACAGATAATGCTCTGCCCATATTTTCTTATAGTCAAAATATTGTCTGTATGAATGCCTCCTTCTGGATTAAAGCAGTAGTTGCTCTAGAAATCTTTTATTTATTTATTTATTTATTTATTTATTTATTTATTTATTTATTTATTTGGAGATGGTGTCTCGTTCTGTTGCCAGGCTGGAGTGCAGTGGCACGATCTTGGCTCACTGCAACCTCCGCTCCCCGCGTTCAAGAGAGTCTCCTGCCTCAGCCTCCTGATAGCTGGGACTATAGGCACACACCACCACATCCAGCTAATTTTTCTGTTTTTAGTAGAGACGGGGTTTCACCATGTTGGTCAGGATGGTCTCGATCTCTTAACGTCGAGATTCACCTGGTTTGGCCTCCCAGAGTGCTGGGATTACAGGTGTGAGCCACCGCACCTGGCTGCTTCTAGAAATATTTTAAACACTAGAGTGACTGGTCTAAAAAGCCAATGCTATACTGACTGGAAGGTATTTGCAAGTGGGATAGTTGTCCACTTGTGCGGAAATGGTTATATGAATCTTAGTTAGGCTTAGTGGACTCTGAAGAGCCTTCTGGGTTTAAGTTTCTGTTATTTGTCTAATACTCTGTTTGACATTTGGAAGAATTCTAATAATAAAAATTCTTAGATTTAAGTCTTATGTCTTCCCTTTCCATGGACATTCTGCTTTGATGGCTAGGTGAAAGAGATAACTCCTTATGACTGTTGATGAGTAGTGCAATAGAAAAATGATTTCTGATCCCACTCAAAATTTTGCAAAATGCAAACTGATAAATGTATGATCACTCCAGGAGGATTCAAAATGGCCACAACCACAGGCGCATTCTCTGCAGGACCTGGCTCCTTTTACAATCTGAAGCTATGCCGTCATGTACTTGGTAGCATTCTCACCAGTCCCTTTTGAGGCAGGGAACTTAGGCTGAATATTTAATAGGAGTATCTACAGAGTTGTAGTGCAGAATGTGGACATGAAGATAAATAATGGGAAGTCTTATAAAATCTGGGCAATACATACATTTTTATATTGTGCAGTAGTGCATACATATTTACATCTGCTATGCTTTGTCACTTTTTCACACTTTACTCTTTTCCCCTTGTGCCTATGCAGCAGTGAGAGAGTTAATATTCGGTATGCACAGCTACATAATTATAAATGCTAAGCAAGGTTTCTAGATTTATATGCTCTGCGTACAGAACAGCATAACAAATTAAAGATTATAAATCAATTTAGCTCTCCAAAGTTGGAAACTTTTAAAAATGTGTTTATTTTTAATAGTTTTTTTCTAAACATTTGAATACTTTGCCTTTGATGTATGTTTTGTTGTTGTGGTTGCTTCTCCAGGAAATGTATGGAGGTATTCACAGGAAGTCAACATTTATTTGGGATCCAATTAATTTACTTTTTTTTTCCTTAGGGCACTGCCTGGAAATTCAATATAAATGTTTTTTAATGCACAAACATTGCTTATCAACCTGTCAATCAAAGAATCTTTGAATAGAAGAATAATGTTAATTTAATTATCATTTGTACATATTAAAATTTTGTATAATTTTACTTTCCAGTAACACAAAGAGCAGAAATTAAGAACCCATAAGTCAAAATATGAAACTTGAAATCTTAATGTAATTATCTATGATGCAAACTTGTAGAAGAATTTCTAGTTGTCAAAAGATGCATAAATCTATTTTTTAAAATAGATTCCTGCTTATTGCCACAGTACTTACAAGTATACTCAAAAATTGTATTGCTAATACATATTCTGATTGCCACAGTCCTTAATAGAAAAATGTATACCGAAATATAATTTTTGAAGTGCCAGGAATAGCCTTTTAAACACATTTTGGCTAGTCTATGTAAATCTCTAATAAGATAGACCACTTTAAATACTTCTTATTTTCAGAAATAAATTCTAACCCCAACAATACAGATAAATTTTCTAATTGGAATTTGTGGTTTGTGAATATGAAGCAAACCATTTCGCGTGTCAAAATGGCCAATTTTAGTCTCACACAATAAAGACAGATAATTTGTCCTATATTTAGGTAACATAATTTGCTATAGATATTAAACCCTTTTTTGTTTTTTTATTTTTAATTTTTGTGATTACATAGTAGGTGTATATATTTATGGGGTACATGAGATGTTTCGATACAGGCGTGCAATGTGAAATACATCATGGAGAATGAGGTATCCATCACCTCAAGCATTTATCCTTTCAGTTACAAACAATTCAATTACACTCTAAGTTATTTTAAAATGTACAATTAAGTTAATATTAACTATAGTAACCCTATTGTGTTACGAAATAAAAGGTCTCATTCATTCCTCCTAATTTTTTGTTCTCATTAACCACCCCCTCCCTCCCCTCCAACCTCACTCTACCCTTCCCAGCCTCTGGTAACCATTCTTCTACTCTCTATGTCCAATATTAAACGTCTTTAAAATTGAAGTGTTCAAATTATTACCTCTTAAAAAATCAGTCTGTTGGGACACAGATTTAAAATTCAGGTGTGGACTGGAATATTCTAGATAAAATATAGACTACATTACACAAAATAATATTAATAAGTGTGTTTTTTGAAACTTTTAGTTGCACTGTATATGTAGGTTTTACTTGCAATATAATATATATAGGTATAATATATACATATAAGTGTACATTTTTAACTGTGAGCTATGAATAAAAGTGAAAAAAGTTTGAATGTAGTTATTCTAAAGTTCTATCTTTTTGGCATCAATATCCAACTATAATAGTTGCATACTATTATTAGTTGGGCTAATTTAAGTGAACTATTATTTACTAAGTAATAACTCTGCACCAAGTAACATGTGATGCCCACATTTTTATTTACTATTAGTCCTTATAATTGTGTGAGATGATGGTTAAAATTTTCCTTGTTACAAATTAAGAAAATAAAACACAAAATACAATTGATTAGGGCTTGGAAGATTACAACAAACACACTGACATCAGATATTTTTATACTTGAGTTTTTCAGGTCTTCAAAAGATATTATTTCAAATACTGAAGTCTGTGACTGAGATCTGGAAATTTTGAGTTAAACTTAGTGTTTTTTAATGCAGTAATTATTTGGATATTTAATATGCTAATTGGTATGTTGAATAATCAAATGAAAAGAGAAAAATACACTATGAATTTCTGAAACATTTTATCTTAGAAGCATTTAAAAATATTATTTCTTTGGAATATTTTTATTGGAACACACTGAGAAATGCTTAATTTAATCATGTCAATAGATGTAAATTAAAAGAGGCAAGGCCTTATAAAGCAAATTTGTATAATGTAATAATATGTGATAGTGTTTCCTTGAAATCAGACTAAATTCTAATTTTTCTGTGAGCAAGACTCTAAAAATACAAGTTTTTGATATTTTTCAAGCTCAAGATTCAATTTAAATGACATACTCTGGCCCATTTTCCTAGGGTACACACTTCAGTAAATTTAGAAATAGTAAATGTACAATGTTTACTTTCCCTTTAAAAAAATTACAATGTAAATTAATCATTCCTATTTCTATTTTAAAATAGTTTGCAGTGGACAATTACCACACATTGCCTGCAACCTATGTTTCTTCAAGTCACTTCCTGTTGAAGCCACTCCTTCAGTACAAAAATACACGAACCATTACTATTTATTTTGTTCCATCTCCTTTCACAGATTTTAGGAATGGGAGAGCATCTGAAATCTATTTAAGCTGATGTATGGATTTCCTCAGTGAGCTGAATGAAGTAGTCCTTTTAACTACCACTTTACTTTCAACATTACAACCTCTTTTCCTCCCACTGGTGGTTTAAAACTACGCTAGAAATGATGATAAAAAAAGAAACAAAAAATTAAAAGAGGAAAACACAAACAAACAAACAAATAAAATGCAATAGAAGGCATCATCACAAGAGGTTCTGCTTTACTGGTTTGAGGTGTAGCCTTTAAATCTATTTTTTTTTTTTAAGAAATATCCTGCGTGTGCCAGAAATGGAGGACCACAGAAGGCTGTCTTACTTCTGCTGTGGACTAGTGAGGGTTGACTCACTGACCAGGCTATTGAGATTCATATTCTTTGCTCCCTTCAGCATTTTAAGTATTGCGTGTTGGGCCCTTTCTTATCTGCTCAAGGTTCCAATGCACTTCCCACAAGGCTTCCATGTGAGCCAGAGTTATCTTCAGTCCCATTTTTGTGTAGAATTGCCAAAGCTGTCTCTACCTGCAGGTATGTTTAGTCTGGTGGTCTTCTGTTATCCAGGGTTGCTTCCTAATAAATCTCTCTGCCTAAAGAACAGGCAGGATCCCAGGGGGGACACAAGGAGATGAAGGTCTCTGATGGTGAACTACTGTTCTTTTTCCCATGATAAGAAAACCCTTTTCTTCAGTCAGAGATCATGAGGCTTCACTATCCCTTCCTTGAAGTGATCTCACTCCTTTGTGGCTCACCCTGCTGACTGCTGCCTGGGAGACCCGAATGGCTCATCCTACAGACCTCCCTGAATATGCCTGCTTCTGTAATCTGCACAGAGATTAGTCTGCAACACTGAAATACTAGAAAAATAGTGTCTGTTCTTAATGCAATATTGCTTCTATTCTCACTACCACTACAGCAACACTGGTAAGCACTTTACGTAATTATTACATTTAAGCTTAACCACATACTTTTAAAATTGGTGTGTGCCTTCTCCTTTTTTTAATGAACCAAATGAGTGACAGAGGGATTAAATCATTTTCTTCGAGTAACTCCAGCAAAATTTGAACCTGGAGCAATGTGATTCTTCGGCAAGGTTAGCCTTGGTATAGACTGAAGCTCATTTGGTCACTATGAATTGATACTTAGGATAGGGCTCAAACCACATGAGCTACCCTTATCTGTCTCTTCATTTTACAAGAACAGAGTTTTAATGTCTACTTACCAAGATCGCAGTAGTTGTCTCTATATATTACAAAACAAAAATTAAATAGAACCTTTTCCTGCAACAGCAGGTTGTAGACCTGCTCAGCAAACAGAATGCCCTCTTGAGGCTGGGGAGCAGGGCAAGATTGGCCAGTGCAAGTCTAATTGACTAATAATTCATGTTGGGAGTATGAACAAAGGTGGAGGAAGCTAAACACAGATCTGAGAGAGAAGGGATTATGGGAGGGTTTGGCGTTTTGGGGGAGGGATTTAATTCTCACATGAGTCACTGAGTAAAACACGTGGAGGGAGAGGCTAATTAAAGAGGAAGGGAAATGAATCAGTTTGGTGTTGCTGAGAAAAGGATTAGAAGATAAATGTGAAAAATCAAAAGGCGAAACAGTAGATTGAATTAGATAATCTGATAAGGCTTTGGATTTGTTTTTTTCTAAAATTCTAAATTCACTTTAATTTACCAATATTTCAAATTAATCCAAATAACTATTCTACTATTGTCAATGATGGAAGGGCAACACATTTACCGTGCATATATTTTCTAGACACTTATTGAACCAGGTGCTAGATCAAACTACACAGGAAAATAAAAAAATCACCTCAGGTTGCTTAAAGTAAGGAAAAGAGAGAACCCATATACAAGCAGATACTAATCATATAACTCTGAGGCAATAAATATTTATTTGTCATTGATCCTAAATGAACTATTATATAAAAAATATACTTTGACAGGTACTGGCTTGGGAATAACAAACCACATTCTCTGAAAAGGCAATCTACAAACAACTCAGTTTGGTTAAACTAAATGAAGAAAGGTGTAGGTGGAATTTGCCCTTAATCTTCAAATGAATGTTATATTTGAGGCCAGTGAATATCATTATCTAACTATAATAACACACATTGGCTAGAAACTTTATTAAATGGAAAAGTATACCATGAAAACACTCATGAAAAAGCTGAAGGAGTTCTATTAATATCCAGCAAAGTGAACTTAAAGACAGAGTATTACCAGAAGTAAGAGCCATTTTGTAATGAAAAAATGGTCAGTTCATCAAGAAGACACAGCTTTCCTCAATGTGTTGGTATCTTTTAACAGAGTATCAAAATAAATGAAGCAACAATTAACAGAAATACTTTCAATATAAACAAATCCACAAATAAAGTTAGAGATTTTAGCACTCCCCTCTCAGTCATTGAGAGGACAATACACTAAAAATGGGTATGGATATAGGTTCAGATGATGTTATCTACCAATTCAATCTGCTTGAATAAGCTTTCTCTTATGTGACAATAAGCACAGCAAATCCAAAGCCTGCAATCTTTTGAAGAGCACGTGTGCACATTCACCAACACATATCACACGGCGGGTGTAAGGCAGCATGGCAAAGTTCTTCATCACCCGTTCTCGCTCATTGTGAATTCACCTTGTGAATGTCTCAGGCTGCAAGTGTCCTCCTCTGCCAAGCCATCCACATGTGGAACAATGAGAAGGAGAATGGCGTGCAGGGCTAAAGCACTGCACCTTTGCTTCCAAACTCTCAGTTGCTTTTCTCCATTGAATCAGGAATTTTATGTACATACCTTATTTGCCAGGTAGTGATTTACCACGATTCCCTTCTTCCTGAATGTCTACTCTTCCCTTTACGACCAAATTTAAGTTTCAGGTTACTTTCCACAATGTCTACAATCCACTCTTCTTTCTATTTTGAACGTTGTAAGCATATACTACATATTATAGATCCACCGACAGCTAGCACCATATGCCGGGAAAAGCCACAGGGACTCAATGCCAGCCTGTGAAAGCAGCCGCAGGGGTTGTACCCTGGAAAACCACAGGGCAGAGCTGCCCAAGGCCATGAGAGCCCACCTCTTGCATCACTATGTCCTGGATGTGAGACATGGAGTCAAAGGAGACTTGGGAGCTTTAAGATTTACTGAATGCCCGATTGCATGGGACCTGTGACCCCTTTGTTTTGGCCAATTTCCCCAATTTGTAATGGGAACATTTACTCAATGCCTATACCCCCTTTGTAACCTGAAAGTAACTAACTTGCTTTTGATTTTACAGGCTCATAGGCAGAAGGGACTTGCTTTCGACCTGGGCTTTTGAGTTAATGCTGGAATGAGTTAAGACTTTGGGAGACTGTTAAGAATGCGTGATTGGTTTTGAATTGTGAAAGGGTATGAAATTTGGGAAGGGCTGCGGGGGTGGAATTATATGGTTTGTCTCTGTGTCCCCACCCAAATGTCATCTTGAATTGTAATTCCCATGTGTCAAGGGAGGGGCTTGATGGAGGGTGAGTGGATCATGGGGCAAATTTCCCCCTTTCTGTTCCTGTGATAGTGAATGAGTTCCCATGAGATCTGGTTATTTGATATGTGGCACTTACCCCTTCTATCTCTGTCACTCCTGCCGCCTTGTGAAAAAGGTTCTTGTTTCCCCTTCACTTCTGCCATGATTGCAAGTTTCCAGAGGCCTCGCCTGTCATGTGGAACTGTGAGTCAATTAAGGCTCTTTTGTTTATAAATTACCCAGTCTCAGATAGTATCTTTACAGCAATGTGAAAACAGACTAATATCCATCACTATAGAATTTATTCATGTGGCTAAAAACTACTTGTACCCCAAAAGCTACTGAAATAACAAAGAAATGAGCCTTTGGCCTTCTGTACATGATAGAATGGGAACACTACAACTTACTTTCAAGGAGAAAAAAGAAGCGTGTTGAATCCAGAAATATGCAATATATGCAATATATGTAGATTATTTGAAGACAATAGCTTACTGACCCTTTGGTTTTTATAAGAAGGCATACTGAACAGTAACTCTAAGTCAATATTTCTGCTTTCTAAACTAAGATGTTTACAACTTTCTATGACACGTTGATGTGCCTTGTTACAGATTGACTTGCACTTGAACTGATGGAAGTAAGGACTTGTTGAAAAAGGAAGATCTTAGCAGTAGAAAGGAATGTGTTAAAATAAACTCACCTGGATATACAGGAACAAAGTGATATAAAGTGAAGAGCAATGAAAACATCAATAACTTGAGTTTGTGAGAATGGTAAAGGCGAAATTAACAAGCCTGTGTTAATATAATGTCAAATCATTCCGTCAATCAGTTTGAACAAAATATTTAGTTTAATTAGTTTTTCCTGTTGCATTGCTTGACATTAGTTATAATTAATGTGTTAAACTGGTTGTAACTGTTCAGAGTTTCTCAATAGACAACGATCTTGGAGCTCCTCGTTTTTCTTTTCCTCTAGGACAGATGGCTTTGTAAGTTACTTAATGTCATTGGTGATTTTCAGTATGTTATGTTAGTTCTCACCTTTATGGCATTGCCAATTTCTTTATGTCTTGCCAATTTCTAAAGGATGTGACTATATGATATTTAAAAAGTAAAATATTCAATCAAGTATTCTCTGATTTCACTGTTAAAATTGATTATTTTAGATGAACTATACTTTAGCCTGCCTCTATTAAAAGTCTTCATGGCCCTGGCTCAGGGCCCTACTGCTCTGCACAGCTTCAGGAGTTGGTGCCCTGCAACCCAGGTGCTCCAACTCCAGCCATGGCTAAAAGGGGACAATGTACAGCTCTTGCTATTGCTTCAGAGGGTGCAAGCCCCACGTCTGTGGCTTCCACATGGTGTTGGGTGGCCCCAAGTCTGTGGCTTCCACAGGTACACAGAAGACAAGAATGGAGCTTTGGGAACCTCTGCCTGGATCTCAGAGGAAATGAAATCTAGGTGGAGGGTCCCAAACCTCTTGAAAAAGGAAGATGTCCAAGAAATGCCTCGATGTCCAGACAGAAGTCTGCTGAAGAGGCAGAACCCTCATGGAGAGCCTCTGTTAAGGCAATGTGGAAGGGAAATGTGGAGTTGAGATATGAGTGGGGGACACAGAGGCAAACCATAACATGGTGTATTCTGAGATTCTAGTGCACCTGTCACCGGAGTCATGTACACGGTACCCAATATGTTGTCTTTTATTCCTCTCCTTGTTGAGCCCCCAAAGTCTACTATATCCCTCTGTTTGTCTTTGAGTCCTCATAGCTTAGCTCCCATGTATAAAAGAGAACTTAATGGTGTTTGGTTTTCCATTCCTGAGTTACTTCACTTAGAATGATGGCCTCCAGCTGTATCCAAGTTACTGCAAAATACAGTATTTGTTTCTTTTTATGGCTAAGTAGTATTTCATGGTGTATATATACCACATTTTCTTTATTACTTTTTTTTTTTTATAAGCAAGTACCCACCTACTATCACCTCTAGTACCCGTGCTTAATTCAATCAGCTTTTGACATTTCCATGATAATGGGAGTTAGCTTAAGAATATGCTAGTAAACAAATTAAGCCAATAAGACATGGGGAAGGTTTCCCGGAAGATGCCTGACATCTGGTGTCTTCTCATGTTTTGCTTTTTCTTTATCCACTTATTGGTTAATGGACATTTTGGTTGGTTAATTCTGTATTTTTGAATTGTGAATTGTGCTGCTATAAACATGCATGTTCTTGTGTCTTTTTTGAATAATAGCTTTCTTTTCCTTTCAGTAGACACCTAGTAGTGGGATAACTAGGTCAAATGGTAGATCTACTTTTAGTTCTTTAAAGAATCTTCATAGTGTTTTCCATATCGGTTATACTAATTTACATTCCCATCACCATGAAAGTGCTCCCTTCTCACCACATACCTGCCAACATCTATTGTTCTTTGACTTTTTAATTATGGCAATTGTTGTGGGAGTAAGGTGATATCTTATTGTGGTTTCAGTTTGCATTTCCCTGACGATTACTGATGCTGAGCATTTTTCATATGTTTGTTGGCCATTTGTACAGCTTCCTTTGAGAATTGTCTATTTACGTCCTTTGCTCACCAAAACAGCGTGGTATTGGTATACGAAATAGACAGACCAATGGAACAGAATAGAGAACCTAAAAATAAAGTCAAATACAGCCAATTGTTCTTCAACAAACCAAACAAAAACGTAAATTGGAAAAGTACACTTCATTCAATAAATGGTACTGGGAAAACTGGAAAGTCACATTCAGAAGAATTAAACTGGATCCCCCATCTCTTACCTTTTACAAAAATCAAGTAAGGATGGATTAAAGACTTAAACTGAAATCCAGAAACCACAAACATTTTTGAAGATAACAGTGAAAAAAGTCTTTTGACATTGGCCTAGACAAAGAATTCCAAACTAAGACCCCAAAATCATATACAACAAAATCAATAAACAAATGGGTCCTAATTAAACTAAAAAGTTTCTACAGAGCAAAATGAATAATCAACAGAGTAAACGGCAATCCACAGAATGGGAGAAAGTATTTGCAAACTATGCATCTGACAAAGGACTAATATCCAGAATCTACAAAGAACTCAAACAAATCGGCAAGAAAAAATACAAGTAATCCTATAAAAGTCTCATTTTTATCACCCAGTCTGTCATTGCATAATTTAAATTGCCATCATTTATTCACAGTGTTATTTTCACTTGGACTTTAGAGACAAGATTCTATGTAATGAGAAGTAACAAAAATCCAAGCATAGTCTCTATGAGTGATTATCCTTTTCTGCATTCCTAAGTGATACCTACAATAAATTGACTTTGTCCCCATGTTGTGAGCTGGCTTATACATAATCATGAATAAACCCATCCCAGCTTATAAGCAAAGATACAAATTTTAGTTTTTAAACTTCGATAAGAGAGATGCAGAGAGAGAAATTTCTTTATGTGGGTTAATAGCATGATCTCTATCCTTTGTTAAAAGTTAAAAAGCATAACAGATCAATAATAGAGGTCAATGATTTCAAATCCTGAGAAGAACCTGCTAGTCAGCGAGGCTCAATCAGCACTCGGAGATGAATGAATGAAGTAATTATTCTAGCAGCAAGCAGCAATTGTCTTCAGCTGGACCCATTAATAGGTATCTTATTTTCATCCTAATTTAGATTTGCTTTGGTGGCTAGATACAAATTTTTCTTTTGAAGTCACTATATATTCCCATATGGCTCCATTCAAATTCAAAGCAGTCATTATTAATATAAAATATTGGGCTACAGAAATTCTAGAAGTACTCATATTATGCTTTATTTGAGGTTCTAGACATATCCTAGGATAGTATAGGAAAAGAACTAGTTATTCCAGCTGATTTTTTTAAAGTATATGCAAATTTAAAAAATATCCTGAGGAAGTATTGGGCTATTTTTAAAAGTATAGAAAAATTAGAGTAGGCCAGGCATGGTGGCTCACTCCTGTAATCCCAGCACTATGGGAGGCCGAGGCAAGTGGATTAACTGAAGTTGGGGGTTCGAGACAAGTTTGATCAACATGAAGAAACTCCATCTCTACTAAAAATACAAAATTAGCCGGGAGTGGTAGCACATGCCTGTAATCCCATCTACTTAGGAAGCTGAGGCAGGAGAATCACTTGAACCCAGGAGGCGGAGGTTGCAGTGAACAGAGATTGCACCATTGTACTCCAGCTTGGGCAACAAGAGCGAAACAACTCTGTCTCAAAAAGAAAAGAAAAGATTAGAGGAGTACAGAAATGTATAGAAAAAGTTCTATTGTCTGCATTTTCTAAATCACATGGGAACTTTACTGAGATATGCAAATTTCAAGTGTATTATTTTGCATGATGGCTCACAGGGTTGCTCTCTGGAGCGTCTCCTGCTATCAAAGTGACCAACATCAATGTTTATGTGAACTGAACAACTCTCTCCATCTACAACCTGTCAAACTCCATGCAATTCCTCCATTTCAGTAATTTCCACCCCACTTCATTTTATTGTTCTTTACATGCTGTCATACCTTGGCTCTCACCATCACTTGAACTACTTTCATTCCATATCCTATACTAGGAAATTATTTTATAATAGTATCATGTACTTCATTCATTCTCTTTCACCCGTTAAACCAGATCTTCACCATCATTATGACCTTCACTTCTTTCATAAATTTTTTTTAATCATCTTCGAGAACTTCCCTGACTTTATTTCTTCATTTCCTGGTTTTCACCATCAATTGATTCAACAATAATTTTACTAGGGACTTAGAATCCCTTGTCTTAGTATTTTACAAATATATGCACAATCTTGAGTAAACATTATCTTATATACCTCAGTTATCAAGCATTGTTGTGAGTAAAAAAGTGCAATAAATAAATCATCAGTAAACAACCCACAATATCAATCCTCATAATTTAAAAAATTGGCAGCATCTTCACTTTTCTCAGCATTGCTGTGACAATTAGCTGACCTGATATTTGAAAAGGACTAGAATAGGCTTTGTTTTCCTTCATGAACAATCTTAAAACATTGCAGGCTTAAAATAACAAATGCCATAGATCTCCTGCTGGTTCATGTAGGTGGGGGATGGTTTTGCGGACCCAGGGGAGATGGACTCTCTGCCCTTTAATAGCGCTTCTGTCACAACAAGCCTTCATGGTTCTCTACCACGAGTAATGGAAGCACAGCGTTGTGAACTAGAGGGAGAACTGAAAATTTTAGCAATCACTAGAAATAGTTTCTACAGTATTCTTACCTTTCTCATTTTTCCCAAATCTAAGATCCGTTTTCCATTCTTTGCCCTCTCAGTAGATAATGTTGCTCCCTATCTTATTTTGCAAACAGATGCTAAACAATTTACCATCCAATTTCTTTCCATTCCACATTTCCCTGTACATTCATTCATTTGTTTTTCTTGTTTGGCATTCCTATAATTTTAAAGAGTTTAGAACCAAGGATATGCATGGTTGATGTTGGAAAACAGAGAATGACTGTTAAAAAATATAACTAGTTCACGAATCACAAAAGAATGAAAACTGATATATGGTAATATGATGGATTACTAACAACCCTGTT
Source organism: Ateles fusciceps (assembly GCA_036589455.1). Classification (NCBI taxonomy): domain Eukaryota; kingdom Metazoa; phylum Chordata; class Mammalia; order Primates; family Atelidae; genus Ateles; species Ateles fusciceps. Next base: position 12,688,919 of record JAZHEH010000222.1, read on the forward strand.
TAGATGAGATGTAAAATCTGTAGTCCAGGGTAGAAGTAAGTTTCAGGGACATTACAGTAATTGAAGGTAGGGATATGGAGAGAATAACAACTATAATTTCACCTTGACAACAGTAATCAGTGGCCCTAAAACTGTGTTTACAGTTGTCTTTGATTCACAGATTGGGTCTACCAATACCCATTCCAACCCTTTACAGCATTGAAAAGATAGAAACCCCAATTAACAATATTTTTTTCTGGGATTTCTAGCTTGAGTTTGGTATCCGATTTTGATTTTACCTTTCAGATACACTCCCATGTTACCTGGATTAGGAACTGAATCATGGAGACAGGCTTGGTGGAATGTACCCATTCTGTTGGCCAAGACCATGGAAGATGCAGCATGATCAACAGCATTGCATTCATCAGCTCACTGTAGCAACAGCAGCAGTTTTACCAAACATGACCGACATAGTGTGGTTTAACATAGGAGAAGGAGCAGCAGCTACCTGATTGCCAGCTTGCTAAAGGGGAGATCACTAACTTCAACAGAAACTGAATAATCAATGGATAGGGATTGTTTCTAGGAACTCAGTCTAATGCAGTCTCTAGCCTTTCTAACAACTTTGTAAACTCCTAAGTCCTTGTACCAAATAAAATGTGTGTCGGGTTAAATCAACTAACTTAGTTTCTATTGTTAAAAATTTAACACTGACCAACATCTTGATTGATAGAAAAACTGGTTAAATGAAATAGACCTTCAGGAAAATGGGAATTTGGGAATGTCTACCTTAACTCTTTGGATCTGAAGGCAGTGAGAAGCCAATTAATATTAGAAATTAGGGCAGGTATGAGATGTCAAATAAAGGCAAGTCTTTTATGGACAAAGGTAACTACTGAAACAGACCATTATTGGAATCTCAAGAAATAAGTGGGATGTAGGCTTGGATAGAGAGCTTAACGTTAGAAAGTGAAAAGTCAGCATTTAAAATTTTCAGCCTAAGGTGTTATCAGAGAAGTTAAAGTTTTCTAAGATGGACTTAAGCTTTAAAGCTGACTTGGCAAAAAGTCAGCTTCAGAGTCTGATCCTGTTTATTACTCAGTTATAACACAAATTTAATTCATTATGTTAGGTAATTTATCGGAGAAGGAGGAGACATTAGAATTAAAATAGTGATTTGGGAATATTTAGATGACATATGAAATCTTCCCAAGCCTGCCAGTAGAAACAGACCCTCTTGCCTTCTGTGAAGGGGTTGGGCCCGCATTACTTAAATACCTAGTTATGCATCACGTGGAATGCCATCTTGCACTGGGAAGCCATTTGTCTCCATGTTTTAGCCCTACCAGCTATTATTGCCCCCAGACCTTTAACCAGGTCATCAGGCTCCAGAGAGCAATTAAAATTTGAGCCTAGAGAGAAAAGTTCTTGGCAACAGGAAAATTGCAAATTCTTTCTTTCCTAGTTTATCTCAGAGAAAAACTAAACTAAACAACAACAACAAAAAATGACAGAAAGCTGGAATGTAATATAAGATCAGAAGAGACTGTGTTTTCTAACATGTTTGTACACTGATGGGAATGATTCAGTGAAGAAGGCAAAAATAATAATGTATGGAAAACAGAGGAACATTTCTTGAACCCCTTCCTTAAGTGGACAAGAAGGGATGAAATCTAGAATCTAAATACAAGGAATCCGAAACAAATAAATAGTTCAATACAAATACAAATGAAGGAAGAGTAAGAGCCACATGCAGATGGCAATTGTGAGCTGGAGAGTTTGTGATTCTTTTCTGGTATCTTGTATTTTTTTTTCAGTGGAGCAAGGTTCTCAGTGGAGAGTGAAGATGGAAAAGGATATAGTGAAAATTTGAAGGCAAAAAAGATATTAAAGAGTCATCTAGGAGAATGAGAGATGAGAAAAATGGATAAGAGAAATGTAAGAGACTTTCTGGCAGCAGCAAGGGTCATGAAAAAGTTAAATGACTCAAAGTACTAATGTGTCCCTCTCCACTTTGCGCAGGTGCCTGGGTGCAGGTGCCGAGTGGGTGGAGCATTGGATTTAATTAAGATGGGACTTTTCCAGTTGATCACAATGAAGCAAGGGAGAAGCAAGTTATCTGAGAGTGTGTGTCGTCAAGTGATTATAAAGATGGGCTAGGGATAAACTAGAAAGTGAAACAATGAAAGGAATGGAGTTAGTGAGGACAGAGTGAGCCCAAATGATTATTTTGGCCCAGCAAGGATTCTTTTCAATTGGAACATCGCAAAGAATAGACCGAAATAATAGAAGAAGGTGATCGGAGTATGGGATTCTTGAAATTTAAAGTTTGGAAAGTGTGCGGTTACAACAAGGACGAAGTTTACGTTATGATTAAGAGAGGGAGTGTTAGAGATGTAGTAGAAGGCAGAATCATTGGATAGGAGGAGATTTAAACAATGGAGGAACTACAGTATTATATGTATCATCTATGTAAATGCCAAAATCACAGGAGATTATGACAGCAGTGGAGTTCAAAGAGTGACAGTGAACAAGAAGATACAATTTTTCAAAAAATGAGGATGAGTGTCTGAGGGGTTTGTAGATGATTCTAACAAGGTGAGTGAACAGGTGGTAGAATCTGAAAACATGAGTTTTAACGTGAGGACTTTAGGAGAGATGAAAGGATAGTGTCTGGTTGGCAGTCAAGGGTATGGAGAATCTCTATAGAATCTGCAAAGTAGTGTTTTGAGGGATGTAGGGAAGAAAACAACTTTCATTCCACAGAACCACATTGAAGCCTATGTCTTTCAGGTGGAACCAGGTGTTAGAGCAGAAGGCAGAGGGAAAATTCAATGAAAATAAGGAGGTTAGACAGATATAAGAACTTGGAGATTTGCGGAGGGATAGAAATATATGTAAACAGGGCTTAGTCAAAACAAGGACATGGGTATTGGGGAGAAGAGATAAATTGGAAATTGTAGGCTTCAGACACATATATCAGACGGGGTAAAGGAAAACAAGTGGCTTCAAGGTCAATTGTGTTTGTGAGACTTGGAGTGATGGAAGAAGGAGGTGAGGGTTCTTACCATGGAAGAGTTTTGGATTCCATCTTGATTCCTGCAGATGAAAGTGTCAAGACTAAGATTAGAGTGGTTTTACTTAAAGACCATCTCTTTATTCTTGTTTAGTTTATATTTATTCATACAATCAATTTAATTAATTAATTATGTTTTTTAAAGAGACAGGCTCTTACTCTGTCACTCAGGCTGGAGTGCAGTTGTGCAATCATAACTCACTGCAGCCTTGAACTCCTGGACACAAAGGATCCTCCTGTCTCAACCTTCCCAGTAGCTGGAACTGCAGGTATGTACCCTCATGTTTGGCTAATTTTTAAAATTTCTTGTAGCAATGGGGTCTCTTTATGTTTCCTAGGATGGTTCAAATTCCTGGCCTCAAGCAATCCTCTCTCCTTGGCCTCCAAAAGTTCTCCGATTACATGCATGAGCTACCATTCCTGGCCCAATTTTATTTTATTTTTCCTCTTTCTTCCACTATAATATATGAGTTGTACTAGTGCTGAACAGATTCATAATTTAGTTCATAGGTTATGTAAGACCAAGCTGGGGTCGTGCCCTAAATAAGGAGAAGTAAATGTCATGAAGATATAGATGTAATGAGTCCCTGAATCATCCATTCATTGTGATGATAGGGCAAGCACCTAGTTGCATTGTATTGGGTGAGAACACATTGTTACTGGCTGGAGTAAAAAGTTCTTATGGGTAAGTCTTAAAAAATTAAGTTGGAAATGTAAGCAGAGGCCAGATAACTAAGAGCTTCCTGTTATTTGACAAGTAGTTTGGACTTTATTTTGATTCTCAAGAGGAATTTGGAACAATTTTTAAGGTACAAGATGACACAGTTATTTTATTTTTGAAAGAAAGATTAGTAGTCTGACAATTGCGGATTAAGGATTTAAAGAGAGATGTCTAGAAGCAATGAAACTAATTGAAGTGAGAATGCAATGGTGCATGTGGTAGGTTTGAAAGACCTATCTAAGAGACTGTCAGTGGAACAAAAGTCAGACAGAGCTTTGAAACATATTTACAATGAAGGCTTGACAGGGATTATTAACTGACGGAATTAGAGATTATGGAAGAGGAATCAGAGAAGTCCTCAGATATCTGCCTTATGTGACTCAGTAGATGATGGTGGCTTTCAACAAGTTAGGAGATACATTAAAAAAAGCAAAATGAAGGATAAAAACAATTATTTCAGTCATGCGTAGGTTTAACTGATAGTACATAAAGGTTGAGTTGATAGTGCATGAAGATCTATAGATGGATACAACTTGTAGTCAGAAATATGAGTCTGAATTTTGGAAAAATAGTCTGGGTAATGAAAGAGACTTAGAATTATTAGTTTATGGATGCATATGTAATAATTGGTGTAGACAAAATGCCTGGAGAAAAAAATAGAATGCAAAAGAGGACAAAAAACAATTTTTTTGATTAGCACAATATTAAGTAGCTGTAGGAGGGAAAGAAGCTAACTGAATGAGACCAAGGAAGAATGATGAGAAAGTGAAAAATAAAAAAAGAGAGAGAGAGAACCAGGAGGCATTTAGAGGTGAATTATTATCTGTGAGCATCAAAGGCTACCTGGAAATCATGGTAAATAAAGACTAATTAGTAATCCAAAAAAATTGGATTACCAATTCTTTTGATTTGGTAATCCTACCATCAATAATTTCATGGGCATGATGGGGTGGATAGCGTAAATCAATTTGCAATAGGTAGACAAGTGAATGGGAAGGTAAGACAAAGAACAACCATAAACTTAGGACAATTTTGGGTATAAAGGAAAGAAACATGTAATGAGAAAAGAGTCAAAAGATATTTTTTCATGATGAAATTAGAGTTGAATATGTTTATATAGTAATAAAAAGAGAGGGAGAAATTAAAGATCCAAAATGCAGGGAAATAATTCATTAGTGGATGAGGTCTGAACAAAGTTTAAAGGAAATAAAATCTGCGGTGTATATCGAGAGATTAGCCATGTATAAGAGAAGTGAATCTCTTTATTTGTGAAAGAAGTGAAGAGGGAGGAAGTTGATAACACTAACAAGAGAAAAATTCAGGGCTGAGAGAAGGAAGTATGACCAGTCTGATAGTCTGAGGATCAAGGGCAAGGCCCAGAAACTGAGTAAGGATAAAACATAAGGGGAGTGAAGACAGCAAGTGACAGAGCTTTTTCACATGCAAATCCCAGATTTCCTCTCCACCTACATTCTGACATCATTCCGGCAACTTCAATGTAATTGTAATTGACCCGTCAGCACCCATCCTTGTAAAATCTTGACTTCTTTATCCCCAGTAACTTTTATACCCTTACAGCCTGAGCAAGCCTAAGCTATGTCTCATTGGTCTTTAAACCAAACTAGCTCAGTGTGTGACATGAAGAATCCCTCAATATACAGACATAAATAATACAATTTATTAATAAATTAATTAATTTTAGTATCCCATTGATTCGCATAGCCTAATCAAGCAATGAAAGAATAGGCGTATATGTAGATTAGAGAATGGGATACTGAAGGTCAGCAATGCAAAATATAGGTGCTTGTAAGAGTTAACTATGAGTATGTGAGAGTCAGTAGAGTGCATGCGTAACTATTGGAGCAAGGGAGGTCAAAATAAAGGTCAACGGATAGAACTACTGTGTTAGAGGTGCTACTCATCCAGTGCTGAAGACTTCTAGCATGATAATGACATGGAAGCAACAGTGAGCTAGGTGTCTAAGACTGAAAAATAAATAAGAAACCTTGTGAGTAGATGCAAGTGATAAAACATATGATAAATATCGTAAAGTCTCAAAAAAAGGTGGGTTTTCTTATCTGAAAATTTAAAGTTTGAAAGTAGCCATGGGGCACTTGGAGGAGTTTAGGAGAATGACCAGCCACCACTGAATAAGGTGTCTGATTCCTGACAAATGGTTCTGGAGGGAGCCTGATTTCTGACAAAGCAAGGAGGGGAATGGGGATCATACACCAGGAAGGGATTCCAGTGTTTGAGTCAGAGGCAACTGAACCAGAGCAACTCCATCTTGAATAGGGGCTGCGTAAAATAAGGCTAAGACCTATTGGCTGTATTCTCAGATGGCTAGGCATTCTAAGTCACAGGATGAGATAGGAGGCCAGCACAAGATACAGGTCATGAAGACCTTGCTGATAAAATAGGTTGCACTAAAGAAGCCAGCCGAAACCCACCAAAACCAGGATGGCAACAAGAGTGGCCTCTGGTCGTCCTCACTGCTACACTCCCACCAGTACCATGAGTTTGCAGCTGCCGTGGCAACGTCAGGAAGTTATCCTATATGGTTTGAAAAGGGGAGGTTTGAATAATCTGCCCCCACCCCTTGTTTAGCGTATCATCAAGAAATAACCATAAAAATGGGCAACTAGCAGCCCTCCAGCTGCTCTGTCTGTGGAGTAGCCATTCTTTTATTCTTCTACTTTGTCATTAAACTTGCTTTTGCTTTACTCTATGGACTCGCCTCAAATTCTTGCTTGCACGAGATCCAATAACTCTCTCTTGGAGCCTGGATTGGGACCGCTTTCTGGTAACATTTGAACTCCAGCAAGCATAGTGAAGTATGTTGAAAGAATACTCCACAGTAGGAAGCATCACGGGTCTAGATGGAGATGAGGGTATCAGAGAAATAAAAATAATAATAATAATGACTAGAGGAACTTCCCTTTCAGGTGGTGGCTAACAATGGTGGGGGTGAGAGCTATGGCACGCTTAGCTGGCCTGAAGTTCTGAATGTTCCTCTTGTAAACTACTAAAATTCTAAGGCCCCTCCAACCATCTGAACGGACTTCCTTCTCAGCAAGGGCTCTTTAAAAATTTAACCTGAGAGTTGGTTTTAGGCCATGTTGGGATGTGGGCATCTACTTATAACTCTCTGGTATTAGCATGAACACAGACTTTAAGTCTGATAAGAAACATTTTACAACCAATTGTCAGCCAGAAAATGTTTAAATTTACTTATAACCTGGAAGCCCCCCCAACTTCATCCAAATTTGAGTTGTCCTATTTTTCTGGACCAAACCAATGTATTTCTTAAATGTATTTGATTGATGTTTCATGGCTCCCTAAAATGTGTAAAAAAACAAGCTGCACCCCAACCACCTCGGGCACATGTTCTCAGGACCACCTGAGGGCTGTGTCATGGGCCTTGGTCACTCATATGTGGCTCAGAATAAATCTCTTCAAATATTTTACAGAGCTAGACTCTTTTGTCAACACTCTGATGTGTTAATAGAATTGCTTCTGCTGCTCTAGGCAGATTCCACAGTGAGCATCAGCAGTAGCTGGATCTGGATGGTTCTGGTGACTGGAGTTTAGTCACCAACTAAGGCTATGACTTAAATTCTAAGTAGAATCACATCAGGAAGTTATGTTACTTCTTGAAAATTCCTTCTTTGGGTTTTTTTGTAAAAAAGAGGAAGAGGAAGAAAAGGCCAAGACAGCGTAAACAAAGATTTCATCAAATACTATTAAATTATGTGAACAAATTCTCTTATACACTATTTTTACAGAGCAGGTTCCAGAATTTGAAAACTTTATTCTACTTAGAGCAATGGTTGTGCCAGTTCTTGCTAATACCTTTCTAAATTAATTTGTATTTTTGATTAAGGTTTATACCAGCTAGTCAGACGTATAAGATATTTCAATAGTATAATAGCCATAAATGACTTTGTTTATTTTTCAGTAAGTAAACACTAAAATTTTTAATTTTCAATATTTTATGTTACAAATATTTAATATATTTATATAATATTTTAAAATTTCATTTATTGAAAATGTCAAAAAGTGGCTTTATGAATGAATAAAAAATAATATTACTCTAATTTCATTGATTAATGATGTTTGCCATTATTTTTAATCTACATAAATTCAAGTAATACTGAAAATCAAAAATAATTAGGTAAAATGTTAGGAAGGTAATAAAAATATATGAAAAGTAGTGAATTCAAGTGGAAAACTTTCATCATGTTTAAAATGATCACTTCCAGTGTTTTAAGCAAAAGTTAGGGTTTTGGTTTATATTATGAATGTATGAGTTTAGGAACATATGTAACATATCTTTAGATAGTTTGAAACAGTCTCACACTCAATCCCAACAAATTGAAACAGATGATATATTCTCCTTAATATGAACAGGAGTGCGCATAAGAGAAAACCTGTGGCAAAAGGTAGTTGGAGTTACCCAAAGGTATTCTGAAACACCTGGGTGGGACAGCTGCTGCTCTCTGGCTTTGGGCCTTCTACAAAAAGTCAATTATCTGTTAAGTCATCTGCGTTTATTTCCCAGGTTAATCAGGAAACCATGATTGCCCAAGGGATGGCTTGCATCATACACAACAGGAAGTTTGAACTGTAGCCAACCATGCAATTAAGATGTTCCAATATAGCTATTATTCTTGGTTCAGGCAAATTCCACTGGCACAAGTATTTACTAGGAGGAATATACCAAATGTAAGAGTTAAGGAAGGAGGAAAGAAACGTGAGGCTGTGCACGATGGCTTATGCCTGTAATCCCAGCACTTTGGGAGGCTGAGATGGGTGGATCACAAGGTCAGGAGTTCAAGACCAGCCTGGCCAAGATGGTGAAACCCCATCTCTATAAAAAAAAAAAAATAGAAAAAGAAAAAAAAGAGAAACACAAAACGTGGCTAGCAGTTAAAGACAGGTTTTCTTTCATTAAAACCTGAGAGGCGTTCCTGGCTGATTTTGGTCAGGAGCACTTCTTCTTACAAACTGAGAGTATAATTGGTTTTAGGGTGAGAGGGCTTATCAGAAGCTTGGAATGTTCCTGTTTGAGGGGAGAAGTTTTATGGCGGGGTTGGAATGTCTCTGAGAGGAGGGGAGTTTATCTTGGGACATCTTTCTGGCCACAGGCGAGTTATCTTGAGATTGGTATCTTACCGGCCAGATGGGGGTTATCTCGGAGCTGGCACGTCTCTGGTCAGGGAGGAGTTTGGAATGTTTCTGGTTGGAGATGTTATTTGTGGTTTATGGTCACGCTGACCTCAGCCATTAGGCTGATGCCCTTTGGCTTTAGGTGGTTTTTTTTATTAAGGTGAACTTTAGAATGAAGTGTTTGTCCAAGATGGCAATGCCCCTTCTGTCACCAAATAGTTCATATTTTTACTCACAGTTAATATTTCTATAGTTCTTGTTTTAATTTATACAGTTTTCATCAAATGGTTTATGTTTTAGTTCATGATTTTTCTTAGTGTTGTGAACTCAGAAGATGAGGTGAAGATAAAGGAAAGCTCCTGCTTATGCTTCACAAGTATTATTTTTGTGAAATTTGAGCACTAAGGGAAAAAATGTATGTGTGCTTATTACGGTTGTTCCATATTTATCTAGGCTAATTCCCATCAGATTTAGGCTATAAAAAGATTTCCTTACGTTGTCACTTCAGTAATTCAATAATGTTTTACTGAGAAAATCTCCAATAATTTCCATCCTGAAAATATAATAAAATCACAATAAAGTTAAAAAACATTTAGAAATAGACTGTGGTAATAAAGAGTATCTCTAATGCAATATTTCATCTGCCTGAATAAATAAGTTCTTCCCAGAAGGTCCAGCCTCAGAAGAGGCTCCTGGCCAAGGTTCCTGGAGGCATTCGTCGGAGCCCCTTCACAGATCTTCTGTGCTGTTGAATGTGATTGGAATTGTTTATCAATTGAGAAGCTATTTCTTTTTTTTTTTTTTTGAGCCGGAATCTCGGTCTGTCACCCAGGATGGAGTGTAGTGGCACGATCTCAGCTCACTGCGACCTCCACCTTCTGAGTTCAAGCAGTTCTCCTGCCTCAGCCTCCCGAGTAGCTAGAATTACAGGCGCTTGCAATCACGCCCAGCTAATATTTTGTATTTCAAGTAGAGACAGCGTTTCACCATGTTGGCCAGGCTGGTCTCAAACTCCTAACCGCAGGTGATCTGCCTGCCTTGGCCTCCCAAAGTGCTGGGATTACAGGCAGGCGTGAGCCACTGTGCCCTGCTGGAGACACTGTTGAGATTAGGATTGTGTTTCTTAATTACCAAACCTTTCAGTCAGATTGATTTTGTTATGCTGGTTTAAAACTACACAGATAACTGAAATTCAAAGAATTATATCCCTCAAAGCACCACTGTGCCTGGCTGATTTTAACATTTTTTTGGTGTAGAGATAGGATCTTACTATGTTGCCCAAGCTGGTCTTGAACTCCTGGGTTCCAGTGATCCTCCCACCTTAGCCTCCCAAGGCGCTGAGATTACAGGCATTAGCCACTGTACCTGACCAATAGTTATGTTTTCTGATATATAATTAATATAGACTCATTGGAGAAAGTTTAGAAAATCAAAAGAAGTATCTAAAAAGGACTTGAAATGGACAGTGCTAGTCAAATAAATATGATTTAGCCACCTTACAACTTATAACACCTTTATAACTTTAACATTGTAAAAGGAAATGTCTAAAAGTTACAGCTCAGCCTTCTGCTCTAATGAAGAATTACAGCTCAGCACAATCCTCCACCATCTCCAAAATCTCTTTATCACAGCTACAGAGATATGACCAGAAGTTCTACTGTAAGTTTCACCATCAAATTCTTTATTTCTTATTTTTCTTTTTATCATTTAATTGCTTCTTTACTTACTTCTTTTGACCTTTATAAACATTGTACTGTTATAGAAGTCTAGATTACTTTTATGGATACTGAGTTTCAGATATGCAATATACCGAATATATCAGATTGGATACTTGTGTTAGTTATCTGTAGCACATTATCCCCAAAGTTAGCCAACTTAAAACAAAAAACATTTATTGTCCAATTCAATTTCTGTGGGTCAGGAATCTGGGAGCAGCTTGGCTGAGTGGTTCTGGCCCAGGTCTCTCAGGAGGTGTAGTCATGCTGTGTCAGCTAGGGCTGCAGTCTCATTGCAAGCCTCCACTCTTCTAGAGAAAGCCTTTCCAAGCTCCTTCACGTGGCTATTGTTAGACCTCAGTTCCTCAATGACTGCGGACCCAGGGAGGCTTTCTTTCTGACCACTTGGGCATCTGCTTGCAGAATTGGCAGTTTGTTTCTCCCAAAGTGGCCAAGATGGAAGGCGTGAGCTTTTATATCACTTCTGTCACTATTGTTCACACAGACCAAATATGGAACCATGTGGAAGAGGACTTCTCAAGAGTGTGAAGACCAGTATGCAGAGATCACTGGGGGCCATCTTGAATGCTGGCTACTCCAATACTAAACAAAACAATCATGTTCTATTTTGCATTTTTTTTTGGTTAGTATTAGTTTTCTTTTTGTAGAGAGGGTCTTGCTACATTGCCCAGGCTGGTCTCAAACTCCTGACATCAAGAGATCCTTCCACCTCAGCCTCCCAAAGTGTTGGGGTTACAGGTATGAACCACCAAACCCAGACACAATGATGCTTTTAACTATCCTAGAAGACCAAAAACTCATTTAAATTTACTTTCCAGATATGAGAGTTAGTTATTAATAAGCGTCTCTTCTGTGATTTAAGCACTAAAAGTGCCTTCCTCCACACAAAACTGTTTTCAAAAACATATTTTGAAAAGTGATAAATAACATTAGTTAACATTAAAATATCAATTTCAAAGACAAAATACATTAAAATATCACTATATTTCATCAAAAGATATGTGTTTCCACTTATTATATGCTTGTGTAACCATTCTTACGGTGATAATGGTCTGAAAATAACATTTTATTTCTAGAATTTGACAATATTAAAACGTTACCAGTGCAAAGGCTGAATCTGCAAAAATACATTTTTGAGCCTAGATTTTATTATGTTAGTCTGTAACAAAAATTAATTTATTTTGTTGATCTCCTTCAGTATGAGGCTGATATTTACTGAGTGCCTGACAAGCACTTGCAGAGGCAACTCACAGTGGGTACATTTTCTTTCATCTCCACAATGCACAATAGAAGCCAGGCCAGTGACCATAGGATATACTGTTAGGACACACTGCTGCATCATCCAAACAGCAGAGAGGACTCAAGCTTGCTGTGCTAACCCACAGGCAGAATTTTGTCCCCTGTCCCAATTCATTATTATTGACAGTTCATAGCCTCTGACTCAATCACTTTTATGTAGAAAATAACTTATTATTCATCATTTTCTTAATTCCATTTAAAATAATTTTGTATCTTTATGGTACTAGGTTGTGATTTTGCTGGTTTCATTTATATTTAATAAAGTATTACTTAGTTACCTGTGATAGGATAATGGTATTACATAGCATCTCCACAGCCTAGTAGAAGAGAAAGAAGCAAATAGCTGCATATGGTCAGTACTATTTGTTAATTCAGCTGATATATTTTGAGGCCCTACTATTTGCCAAACTCTATGCTCGGTTTTAGAATCAGAGGACTGAAAATGGTAAATATTTGTGGAATGAATGTACGAATGGATGAGTTGGTGACAAATTAGGGAGGCTACATTTTTATTCTTTAAATAAATGTGTGTTAATCACTATGTGCCAAGAAATGTTCCAGGCACTGGAAATAGAGTGTTGAAAGATACACATGTCCATTTGTATGCTTGCATTCCAGAGATCAGCAGAGATCCTTGACGAACAACCTAGATGCATCTATATTATGGATGGTGCAAAGAGGGATATAAATAGTATATTAGGATACAGAATAATCAGAGAAGGGCATTGCAGAAGGGGTGATCCAAAAAGGTATTTCTGATCAGGTGACAGCCAAGGTTAGACCTAAAGGGTGAGTATGAGTCTGCCACGAGTAGAGCTAGAAAAAGGCATTCCAGGCTGGGCGCAGTGGCTCACACCTGTAATCCCAGTGCTTTGGGAGGCTAAAGCAGGCAGACCACGAGGTCAGGAGTTTGAGACCAGCCTGGCCCACATGGTGAAACCCCACCTCTACTAAAAATACAAAAATTCGCCAGGCATGGTGGCAGGTGCTTACTCGGGAGGTTGAGGCAGGAGAATTGCTTGAAACCAGAAGGCAGAGGTTGCAGTGAGCCAAGATCACGCCACTGCCCTCCAGCCTGGGCAACAAGAGCGAAAATCCACCAAAAAAAAAAAAAAAAAAAAAAAGAAAGAAAGAAAGCAAGAAAGAAAGAAAGAAAGAAAAAGGCATTATAGGCAGAGAATCACCATGATAAAGATGATGTATTCAAAAAACGGAAGAGAGGCCAGCCAGTAGAGTTACATGCAACGGACAAAGAAAAGAACTAGGAGACATGAGATCGGAGAAATAAGTGGGGGAATAGATGAGTGAGATAGTACACATGGGAATGTTAACACAATAAGATTTTCATTTGTAAAAAGAAAAGAATCTCATCTGTTTATGTAATGGGTAGGAGGGTCCAGAATGAAAGCTGTGAGAATAGAACTATTATAAAGTCACATGTATCATTCAGGAACATCATGGAACAAAATTCTTAACTCATGTTGGATAGCCCAGGGAGTACAGGGGAGGTCGTGTTTGTGTTGAACACTGAGGGATGAGCCTTTGCTGAGAAGAGTGGACATGGCAGAGGGGAGCAGCCTGTACAAAGAGCTACAGTAGGAAGTATTGGGGCAAATTTCAAGAACTGCGAGTAAGTCATCATGGCTTTAAGTTCGAGGTGTATTTCAGAACATCAAGAAATGACATTGAAAATTTAGACGAGCGTGAGCTCATAAAGAGATCTGGATACGGAACCATGGAACTCAAACTTTAAAAACGATGGAAATCCAGTGTAGGGACATAATCTAGGGACATAAGCTAAGTTCAGTCTTGGAAAATGATTGTGGTTAAAATGAGCATGGTGAATTGCAAGGGATCAAGACTGTAGAGGAAAGAAAGGAAAATATCAGAAGGCTATCTCATTCATCCAGTTAAAAAGAAGATGAAGATCTGGCCACAAAGAATATGAGATGAGTTCCAGAGTTATTCAGGAGGGACTGACAGGAGTGTAAGCTCCTTAGAATGTGAGCTTCACAGGAAGAAAGATTATTGACTGTTTTATTCACTGCTCTATCTCCATAGCTAGAAAGGGCCTGGCACTTAAAAGAAGCTTAGTCAAATATTTGTAGAATGAATGTATGAATGGAGGAGTTGGTGACAAATTAGGGAGGCTACATTTTTATTCTTTAAATAAATACATATTATTCACCATGTGCCAAGAAATGTTCCAGGCACTGGAAATAGAGTGTTGAAAGATACACATGTTCATTTGTCTCTATCTATCTATCTATCTATCTATCTATCTATCTATCTATCTATCTATCTATCTCTCTGTCTCTATCCTATCTTCTATCATTCATCCATCCATCCATCCATCCATTGACACATCCATTCATCCATCCATCCATGTATCTGTCTATTTATCCATCCTTGCTTCTGTTCCCTTTCTACATATCATTTCATTTATCTATCTTGTGGTAAAACAATCATTATTTAAAACCCAACCTGTTTCTTACAGACACTGAAGAGAGAGGATAGAAGGAAACTTTGGAAATGCCAACAGAAGCCTAGAACTGCAAAATAGTGTCTTGGTTTATTTGCATACAAAATCTATAAGTAATTGGAAGCTATCCTGGATATTGAAAACCCCACAGATCACGTGAGAAGCAGAGTGAAGGAGAATATAAAAAAATGGAGGCAAAAAAAAGTGCCTTGTGAGAAATTTCTGCTGTTCAGGTGTCTAAAGAGCTTGTACAATCAGGAATAGCTAGTATTCCATTTTTAAGATTAGTTTTTTTTTGCATTTTTTTTTTTTTTTTACCTAAGCCCTCTTTGAAAATCTCCGGATAGAAGCTGCTACATGTAGATTTCTTTGTGAGAGATTGGGATTGTAATCCACATGTAAATTAGCAGAATACAAACATGAGAGAATTAACTACAGGAAGTAAAATCTCAGATCCAGAGTTACAGTGACTAATAAAAAAATATCCAAATTTGCAAACATCTTGTGGAGAGTGATGGAATTTCCAAAAAAGCAACAAGCAAACACAGAAACATATCTATGTTAGGATTTTTTTCTAACTTGAGTTAATTCTCACTAGACAAATTAATTTCAGCTAATATTTACATCATATATTTTAGTTTTTCCTCTAGCTAAATGATTATATCTTCTGGAATGTGAGATACTGCACGCATTCATATGTATGTATAATGGGTATCAGTGATGAGCTTAAGAGATTGATATGATGAAGAGAAGACGTTCTTTGTCCAGTAGGTTCTAGTAGCTTTTAATAAAAACACAGACTCATACTGACTTCCAAAATGCAGATACAACCACAACTCTGAAGCAGACAGCGTTATACCAAACCAGCCAAAATTCAAGGATCCAGTACTGTCCAAACAAAATCTAGGGATAATTGCTCTCGAGTGTACTTCCCAGCGTCTTGCACGTTTATACCACTCCCTTAAATTAAACTCCTGTTGTAAACCACAATAACTCCGGTAGAACTGATGCAATAGCAGTCTTTATGGGGAGACACCTGCAAACATCCATTTAAAGTTGCTCTTCTAGCTGCCATAAGTAGTCGTTGAAGACATTTGGAAGTGTAGTTTTGCACTTGAAATGGTGTTGAAAATACAGTAGCAAATCCACCAAAAGCAAGAGAGAAACAATAATAAAGCTGGTTCAAAAGAGCTTGCTGAAATTCAGAGTAGATCGTTAGACTAATTGAGTGGGTACTAGGCTAATGCCTTTCACAACACCTACAAGACCTACTTCTTTTGCTTACAGATAATAACAAAGTGAGGGAGAAAACCGGCTTATCCATCCTATTGCCTTTGGCAAGTCTTCCTCAAGCTATAAGATTATGCATAAGATTACTCTAGAGTGTGTGTAAGATACAAGATGCTGGGCCCCATCCCTGATGATCTAATTGAATACATCTAGGATGGGGCCCAGAGATGTGCATTTGAACAAGTATTGCAGGTTGTTTCTGATGCAGTCATTATAGGGAAACAATGGCAGTCAATGAGATTTAAGACATGCATATGGTAAATGTATTCCATTTCTCCCCAAACACTTCCTCTATTAGCTTACAGATGCTTGAAATTTCTTTAAAGTTAGGCAGATCCTATCAACTCTTAATTAGAGATGAAGGACCATCCAGTAATTTACAGATCTAATGAGATATAAATGTCTTAGGGGTTGTGGAGAATGCATGTTCTCTAAAAGCAAGGAAGCTATCTTTGTTAATAACTGGCACTAAAATCCCTGAAACCATAATGACTAGAATATGGGAAGAAAAGGGGTTTCTTTTCTCTACACCATTGCCAGCACTTGTTAACTTTCATCTTTTTGTTAATGGCCATTCCAACACGTGCGAAGTGTGTCTCATTCTGTTTTTAATTTGCATTTTTCTGATGATTAGTGATGTCGAGCATCTTTTCATATCCGTGTTGGCCATTTTTATATCTTCTTTGGAAAATGTTTATTCAGGTCCTTTGTCATATTTTCAATTTGTTATCTTGGCTATTGAGTTGTATGAGTTCTTTATATATTTGGCATATTCATTGCTTATTAGATAAATAGTTTGCAAGTATTTTCTCCCATTTCATTGGTTGCCTTTTCACTGTGTTGATTGTTTCACTTGCTGTGCAGAAGTATTTTGGTTTGACGTAGTTCTAATAGTTTTGTTTTAAAATGTCTCACATCTAATCCAGTTCCTTGAATAGTGTGTGTTTATTAAGTACTTGTTAATATACTGATGGCTTTGAAGAGTTTACTAATCAGTGATGAAGACCTGATACCCTTTCAAAGATTTAAATGTTAGAGATGAGAAAATGTAATATGAGCATAAAATAATAAAGTTGATTGAAATGCTACAGAAAGCTTTCTAACAACTGCAATAATATGACTGTTGTGCAAATTCCTTGATAGATCACAAAACAAAGAACTTACACCCTAGTTTTCAAAGTCCTTCATGTTCTGAACACTAAACTTTTCCAAACATATCTCAGATTGCTTCCTGTTTATGTGCCTGAGTTCTAAATCATGTCAATGCACATATCTAGAGGACTTCCATATTTAAAGCTCTACTTGTGCCGTCTTTTCAAACCTTCTTTCACTTATTTGTACCCTTGGGAATCCCATTCTTCCTCAAGGTCAGTCTCAGGGTCCCTCCAGATGCATTCCCTGCTTACACTCCTAATCCAGGTATCTCTCTTCCCCTGCACATCTAATGCACTCTGATCTCCTGAGGGCACTTATCGGGGAGCTCATACAGGTTAGAATCACTCAAACTAGGTAGTGTATAATGTATGCCTCCCATTTCGGTAGCACAGAAATTGCGAAGACATGGAAACAGGACAGAACTCTGTCATTTGATCATGACGGGAGGGTTTTATTTGTATTTTAAAAATTAAATCAATAAACAGAATGGCTGGAGAAAAACTATTTGAAAATCATGCCTTGTGGAATTGGAATCCAGGAGAAAACTCTTTAACTTTGGCAACAAACCCATGAAGCCAGGTCCACGTGTGTCAGGGCACAGGGTAGTAGAGATAGCATCTTCTGCCTATTCATTTGTAGTATAGATGACATCTCTTTATCTATCATCTATCTGTCTATCTAATCCACTATCATCTATCAATCATTATCATTATCATCTCTTATCAATCAATCATCTCTCTATATAATATCCATATATCATATATCTGCCCTCTATCAATTATCTATCTATCTATCTATGTAACTACTATCTAACTGTTTATCTACTTATCTGCCTATCCGTTTATCTTAGTTTGCTAGGGCTCCCATGCCACATGTCTCACCATGATGGAGGTTAGAATTCTGAGATCAAGGTGTCCGCAGGGTTATTTCCTTCTGAAGGTTGGGAGGGGAAGAAGCTGTTACAGGCCTCTTTCCCTGGCCTACAGATGACGATCTTCTCCCTATGTGTCTCCACGTCACCTTTTCTCTGTACCTGTCTATGTCCAATTTTCCTTATATTTTTATAGAACACCAGTCACATTCAACATCCTACCTTAATAATTTTATTTTAACCTAATTACCTCTATAAAGACCCTATCTCCAAATACAGTTGCGTTTTCATATATGCGAAGGTTAGAACTTTAACATATAAATGGGGGGAAGGCACACTTCGGCCCATAACACTGCCTACTTCTCTGAAGAGTAATGACAGTGATTGTTCGGAACTTACATCAAGAAACTACAATTTTTGTTTGTTTTGATCGAGTGCTTTATCACTAACATTAATTAGAAAGGTCAGCATGTGAAGACAATAAAGAGCAGACCCAATATTTAGTAGGTTTTATTTTTGCTTTTCAATTATTTACAGAGAGAGTCCCCTCCTATTGCCTATACCAGGGAAGACCACTTTTACCATAAGCTCTTGGCACACACTGCCCAACCTCCATAAGATACAGATTAGACAGAGGAGTGGCAAGGAGTGGATCTGAAGGCACGCGGGCATGGATGGGCCAGTCACTTGTCCATGTGTGTGATTGCTGCTTCTCACTTAGTCCCAGCCACTATACCTTTTTGAGTCTGGCATGCTCTGTGCCCCTCTCAGGAGGGTAGGAAATGTTCTCCGGCTCCCATGGTGTTCCAGCTGTGGAGAACTTGGCAAGATTATCTTTTAGGCTGTCAGACTAAATACATCACAGAGACGTCCTTTATCCTCCAGCACTGTGAGGTCACAGGGAATACTTCCTCGACATCCTCAGCTCCACCTGAGTCAGGACACAGATCATTTCTGCCCTTGTATTCTTGAAACTGTCTGAGAGTTTATTATTCTCCTGTGCCCCAGTCCCCAGGAACTAGACTAGGGAGTGGCCACCAGGCCACTTCCTGGGACAAACTGATATCTAGACCCTCTAAACTCTGCTCCTTATTATTTTACCTTCATCCAAGGAAATCATTTTATACTCTTAAAGATAGCCATGTTATTCTTGGCCCACGATCTCCTAAGAATCTATGCTTTTCATACTTAAAAGCCAATAACTGTCTTTACATTCCTGAATTCCATAGTTTCATCTCTTCTCTGGGGGAGAAGGGAATGCACAGTAGTTAAAACCTCAAACCATTGTGCTGTATGGATACTGTTTTTTGATCATTCCTCAAATTATTATAAAATCACAACTTAGTCCTGTTGTTGAATTCTTGATTTCCGCATCTTAGCTATGTGACTTGGTTGAGTCAGATAACCTTGTATGTCTCAGTTCTTTTACTTGGCATCGTTGGTAATGGCATCTACACTCTCTACAGCACACGGTGGTTACAAATATCAAAACAGTCCAACAAAATGCTTTTAAATATAGCAAGATTTTTTACAAATGAAAAAGATTATTGGTGTGCATTTAATTAAATATGTAAACTACAAAAGTATTACTCTCTTAAAACATCTTCAACCATGAATGATTAAATAATATTTTGTGGTGTTAATTATTTTTTCTATCCTTATATTTTCCATCTTTCCCTGGTGCCCATTCCAGAAGGTGGTCAGCAAAGCATTTCACTGAGTATGTAGAAAAATGGAAGGCAAAAGCAGCCTGGAAGAGTTTTAGTCTATGCATTTTGTTTCTGAAAACCTCTATGAAATTGTACAAAGTTTTTGACAGTGGAGAAGGAGAAGAAGGGTTACAGAGGTGACATTAAAACATTTTATTGGGAAGTAGCCATTTTCTCTACCACTGCTCATAGATAGCTGGTAACCAGGTCAGCGGGTCAAGTTCCTGGATATGACTCTGGAAAACGACACCATAGATCATCTCAACACCAGCTATATTGGTATTTTTCAAAGTTTCCCAAGCAACTTTAACATACAACTAGAGTTGAAATGTACTGATTCAAGCAGCCCAGAACAAAAGTCTCAAAAACAATGGTCAAGTATGACAGATTTGACAGAGCTAAGAAGCCTAAAAATACTCTGTGGGCAGAAAAAATAGACATCTTCTCAGATACCTGCAGGGACTGATGATCATGGTCTGACCCTGGAAACCGCCGTGGAACACTGCTTAGCCCTGTAGAAGATGCCAAGAACTGTGTAATATGGGGGGGAAATACTAAGAAGTTGAACTTCAGTTAAAATGTAGAAAATAAAGATAAATTTCTTGCACACCTGGTTTTATAGTAACAAATGTGCATTCTTAATGCGTCTTTAAATTCAATGAAAATTAGTAAAATTTATTTTTGGTGTAATTGGAAAACTACCACAGCAGAGTGGAGCAGGGAAAAATAATCTTTCCAAACCTACACATTGATTAATGGAAGGGCAAGCAACAAAAAACTTAGTTCCTGAAATGTTGCCACATATTCAATAGCTAATATTATCTTATGATTGCACCAAGTGTTACACCTCTTTACTCTTTGATCTTCTGGCTAGCAGAATAACATACATCCCCACTTAGGCTGATGAATCCATTCTTGTAAAGCTAATTACTTCTAGGTGAGCCAAAAGGTAAGAAAAATGATTTGATGACAACTTTTAGGTATATATCTTGCTTGTCTTGATGTCTTACTTATTTGACTATAAAAGACAAATGACTCTTTTCCAACATACCCAATATTAGGCCTTTTTGAATTAAGTCTGATTTTTAAAAATCTGAAGAAAAATTCATCTTAATCACTGGTTTTCTTATTTTTATTGCTAATCTTTGAAGATATTTATATTTGTGTGATCTTATCATTTAATATTACCAGTGTTTTAAATCCAGTTTTATATTACCAGGGGCTTGACCTACTGACGTCTTGCTGGTGGTTGGTAGAATGGAGAGAAGTTTAGATATTAACATCTAGTCTTGAGTTATCACTGATTTAATGTTTCAGAGTTACTAGGTGATCTTTTGAGGACAGAAATTCATTCTAATTGACCCCACAGCTAAATAGATCAACACCTTGTAATATGAAACTACATCATTTTATTTTAGTATAATAAGGATGAACATGCAATAAATATTTGGTGAATAAATTTAAGCTTCTCATTGCAATTATATACTCAAAATCAAACACAAGTTTATTACAAAATAGGCACAACATTTGAAGAGTTTAAACTGAACTTAGAAACATTGATTGACTCATAAGATCCAAAAATTATTCAGAAGCAACCCACAGGGGTGATCTTGCCTCATAAACACTCCCCACTCACTCTCACCCCACCCAACCCACCACACTTTTAACCCTGATATTGATATGCACACATGGGAAATGAAAAATTGAGAAAATAATGCATGTAATTCAAGCAAAACAAAATACCTTCACCATACCTATTTGTTTACTAGATAACACAAAAGAGGTATTTAACTTGGCCTGATTACTTGCCTGAATCATAACCTTGATTCTTCGAATTGCTTAGCATGTTTATACCTGTGCAGTGACTAAAGAATAAAACAAAGAATAAAAACCATTCCCTTCAACGCCCAAACCACAATTCTCTAATTGGGACCCTATAACCTCTAGATAAGAATTGAATGTTAATAGCCTTCTATTGATGTGCCTTATCAAGATAGATGTTTCTATTTGCTTGAGATGCAGATAATAGGCGATGAAAAAATATTATTTTTAATTTATAAATTATTTTCCTTTAAACAATAATTCTAGGCAAGTTTAACTGTATAAACTAGAGACCTTAAAATCCGTCTTCTTAATTGTCCTAAGAGAAATCAGAGCTCCCTTTTCACTAAAGTGTCTGATTTTTAGTGTGTGAGTTTTCTAAAGGAATAAAACCTTTCATTAGATGGACATTTTCATACTTTGAGAAATCCAACTAAAAATTATTATTTGATATTTACAATTTTCCATGACAATCATTTTAAAATGATCATTACTTAGTTGTTAGTCTGTATATAAGAAACAATGTAGAGGAAAAAATAATAGGCTTTTAGAATAGATAACATGTTTTATTGTTATGGATTATCAATTTCAACTTTAGATTCTTATCAGATAATATATGATGGTCAAAAAGGAGTAGTCCATCGTTGTACACTTGCTAATGATAATGGGAATATTTGACTTTGGAATATGAAAATTGGAACAGGGATTGAGTCCAACAATAGTGAGTACATTTAATATACCTGAAGTCAGAATTTCCAAGTAAGTCATTTTCATTCCCATCACCAGCAACAAATTGAAACTTTCATATCAATTTAAATGTAGTCATAAAGCAAGTTCTCCTGCCTGAACATACTTACAGTTTCTAGCAGGACTTTCTAAAACACATTGACCATTGTCCATACTTGGAGCTGAAAGCAGGCATTAAACATAACTGGTGGAGGTCTTACTAAGCATTGTCACGTTTCTTCGCTTATCTGTGTGTGGCACACAGTATCCAGGCACCGGATATCTGTGCCTTTGCTTCTTTCTGTTGCAGCAGCAAAATCCACAAAGCAGACCCCCTGCAATGAAGAGGACAGCAGCGCTTGTCCAGCCAAGGAAAAGTGCTGCTCCCAGCTCTCGTTTCTGACCTATGTGGATGGCTGGGTTGTAGAAATCTCTGATGATTATATTGGCTGTCCAGCTTACTGGAATCAGAATGAAGATGCCTGTCAGGATGAAGAGGACTCCTGAAGTTCCCAGAAGGTATGCCTTGGCCCTCTCATTAGAACCCGTGCACTGGACCTGCTTCATGCCACAGATGCCAATAAGTAGGGCGATCAAGGAGAGAGCAACAGCCAAACACATGAGTGCCCGGGCTGTTTCCAGGGCGGGTGGGAGAGCCAACAAGGAACTATAGAACTTGCATTGCAACCTGACCCTGGCTTGTCGGATGCAGTTCATCCAGAGGCCTTCCCAGAGCCTCTCAAAGACAATAATGTTGCTGCCAACAAAAGCTGATACTCTCCACTGAGGCAGAAGGGTTGTGGCAAGAGTCCCCACCATGCCGAGGAACCCAAGAACCAGCCCAGCAATTTGCAGGGGGATAAAATGCCATTGTCTTTCCTTTGAAGACTGGTCCAATTCGGAGTGGTGGAAGATGCTCAAGATGTAGAACGTGGAAGGCTCTTGAGTCTAGAGAAGTCTTTGACGATGTTCTCCTTGGCTGGTGCCCATAACGTTTTAGTCCAAATCAGTGGCTGTGACTGAACTTGGCCTAACTAGAAGTTCCTGTTGTAAATGCATGTTGCCTTTCTTCACACACATTCATTTCTGTATAAATTATTTACTAGTCATATATAATTGTTTCCCAGCCAATAAGAAGGTAGCTAGAGGTGTGTCAAGAAATACTGCATTCAACTTTAGGATTTATCATATTATTGTCTTAGTAATGCTGTAATTGAGTGTCAAAGCTTCCATTGTGGATTGCTAATTACAGAGCTGAAAATTCCTGTGTAAAAATCACTCTGATATAAAAGCATAAATATATGTGTTAAGGCACAGTTGAAGACAATGTCAAAACCTTGTCAGTTTATTGGAGAATAATTAAAAAACATTTTGGACTTTATTACTTTTTTCTAGCATAAGCCACTTTTCCTTAACACGCTAAACAATTCTGGCTTTAATAAAGATGTCTCAATAGGGAGAAATGTTTAGGTGTTAGTTTCAAGACCCACTAGAACTATTAATACTTAGGAGGAGCCCTAAGCAAGAAATTCACATTTCATAGCTTATTCTTAAGATCCAGAAAGGAAGAAAATAGAGAAGCACTCCTTATAATTAATTTGAATGAACTGTTAATTATTACATTAACTGTTAAGTAACACCTCTCTCTCTGTTGAAATGTTTAGTATGTAAACTTTCATTCAATACGTCTTCAATGGCAGCTTGAAATACATCACATTTATTAAAGCCAAACATGTACCTTTCATTTTTATAGAGCAATATAAAAGTGGCCCTTGAAATTGGCGATGCAATCACTTAAAATTCAGACATTAGAAAACTTTTTAGTGCTAGAAGCTATCTTCAAGGCCATCAAATTTAAGACTCTTACTTGCCAGATGAACAGGAAGTGTGTGAAGTGTTTGGCTAAGACAAGCCATGTGGCAACTGATCCAGAAACAAGCCCAGGTCTCTAACTCACTCTGCTTACCTCCTCTGTCTAGTGTGATTCAAGAACAGGAAGGAGAGACGCTTTTTCGAATCTTTTCATGTGAGTGGGACTAAACCTAGTGAACATTTAACACTATCCTTTCTACAGTTTTTCAAGTGGTTTTCAAAGGAAGCAAAATTCAATTGAGATTATTTCAAAATTTGAGTCAAGTTGTAATTTTTGACTGCCACTTTCCTGCCACTCCCCAGAGGTGGTAGTGAGCTTCATGTGGGAGAAGTGGACCTTTTTTCTTTTTCTTTTACATCCCACTGTCAAGGGATCTATTGTAAGTATGAAAACTGCTCCAAAGCAAGCACACCAACCACACTCCAGGTGGGGGAGACATTACAGTTTGCAAAATGTCCTCCATCTCAGTCAATTACAGGCCAAAGATTTAATGGGTGGTCCAATGACATCCAGATTTAAAGAGTCCACTCACTGAATTAATGAACGTGAACATCACTGAGTTTTCAAAATGATTGGTCTGAGAACTCCCTCTCCAAGGAATGTGAATCTTTGAGAAAACAGATGACTTCTGTGTCGCTAATAGTTTCCCAACACCAGGTTGGATGAAGGGTTTTCTTGGCCCTTTGTTCATGGTTACTGAGACATAGACTTAACCATTCTCTCCCTGACAGGATTTTCCAGCATCACTCTGACTTGTTACTTCTGGGTCCTCTTCCTCATTCTAGTTCCTCTTCCTCATTCTATCTCATTTTTATTCCTACGTGCATTTTGTCCTGGAAGTTTCCAACTTTTTTCTCAATTATTTGCTTTCTCATTAGCTAGAGCATATTATCTGTATTATAAGTAAACATAAGTAAAACATATGTTTGTTTAAGATATGGAGATATCTCCTAAATATAAAAATAATCTGAGGCTGGGTATGGTGGCTCACATCTGTAATCCCAATACTTTGGGAGGCCGAGGCAGGAGGATTTCTTGAGCCCAGGAGTTTGAGACCAGCCTAGGCAAATAGACACACCCTGTTTCTACAGAAAATAAAAAACAAAAATTAGCTGGATATGGTGGCACACACCTGTAGTCCCAGCTCCTTAGGAGGCTGAGGTGGGAGGATTGCTGACCCTGAGAAGTCAAAACTGCAGTCAGCTATGATTGCTTTATTGCACTTTAAGCTGGGCAACAGAGTGAGACCCTATTCCCACTCCCACCCCCAAGAAATGAATAACCTGAAAAACATAAATAACGAAGGAGCTCTTGGTCTTTGCCTCTCACAGACAAAGCTGATGGTTAAAAACATTTTAACCCTCTCTCCTTTGTATTTAGGGGAAGATACTGCATTTCTCTCCAACCTTTCTATGAATGTCATCCCCTTCTACCTCCTCAGTAGGCCTTGCTCTATTCATCATCCCCTCCCTTCATTGTACTGACACCTTCTCCCTCTCTCTGAGTTGTCCCTTAGAAAATAAACATACTTGATTTTCTTCTATTTTAAAACTCCATCTTGGTACATGTACACCATGGAATACTATGCAGCCTTTTAAAATAATAAAATCCTGTCTTTTACAGCAACATGAATGCAGCTGGAGGCCATTATCCTAAGCGAGTTAATACAGGAACAGAAAACAAAATCTCACATGTTCTCACTTATAGGTGAGAGCTAGACATCAGATACACCTGGAGATAAAGATGGCAACAACAGACACTGGGGACTACTAGAGAGGGAAGGGAAGAGGGAGATAAGGGTTGAAAAGCCAGCGATTTTGTACTATGCTCACTATCTGGGGGGATGAGCTTATTCACACCCCAAA
This sequence comes from Ateles fusciceps, assembly GCA_036589455.1. Lineage (NCBI taxonomy): Eukaryota > Metazoa > Chordata > Mammalia > Primates > Atelidae > Ateles > Ateles fusciceps. The sequence goes on from JAZHEH010000222.1 coordinate 12,714,691, forward strand.
TCTCAGCATCAGTAAAAAACTTGCACATGTACAACCTCCACCTCCAGGGTTCAGATGAGTCTCCTGCCTCAGCCTCCCTAGTAGCTGGGATGACAGGTGTGTGCCATCTGTAAAATAAAAGTTGAAATTATAAAAAAATAATAGAAATAAATAAAAATAATAAAATACAATAAAATGAAAGTTCTTCTTGCCAGATCTGTATTCCTTGCCATGTATCTCTACACATCTTCTGGCCCTCTCTCACATTTTCCACTGCTACACACATTGAAATCTGCCTTGAGTCATCATGCTGCCCACAGAAACTTCCCTAGAAATAGTATAGACTTCTTGGACATCCTAACTACTATCTTTACAAAAACACTTCCATGTTTCTGCTTATTGTTTCGGTAAAGGTTGCAACAAACCACTGTCTTCTAATGAGAGACAGTGAAGGGCATGTGATCTGGAGAGAGACTTGTTTCAGTCTTGGCTTGATGCCTTAGCCATCCATCTTGGGCTTGTTTTTGAACCCCCCCCAAAAGTGTTTGTTCTACGAAATCAGGATAATAATAACATCAAACTTACAGGGCTGCCTTGACGATTAAATGGAATATGTGCAAAGAACCGTGTCCTGAGCAAACAGCCAGGAAAGGTTTTCTGTTAATATTTGTCTCCTCTGTTTTGCTGCATTATCATCCTTACTAATTCTCCACCTGCGCATTCTCACTCTTCTTTCTCTAAGTGCCCTTTGCCGTGTTTGTTTTGTTTGTTTTCTTCCAGACTTCTGATATACCTCAATACTCTTCTCACTCAGCACACTCTCCCTAAGGCACCTCACCTATGTCTGCACAGCATTGTCTACCTCTTGTCAGACTACAAGTTCTGAATTTGTTGTCTTTGGCCCAAGCCTGTTTCTGTTTGTTACCCTCAGCTCATTTTTCTCTCTTATTCTTTAATAAATATGTGCCTATAGTAGACACTGTGATGTTTCATGCAGATATCTATTCCAGATCCTTAGAGTGCTGTGGGCAGAAAACCCTCAGCTCTCAGCCTTATTCAGGTATTAACTAGGACTAGGCGTGTCACTCAAATGATTCCCCATTCATAGATGCAGCCCATATCTAGTGACTCATCAACATTGTCCTGACTGCTAGCCCTCTTAACCCCATAGGGTTAGTACTCAGGGGCTATTCTAGCTCAAGAACTCACTATGTGGTCAGCTAAGGCCTTTATTAGCTCTGCATCCCAACTAAACTTCTCTGTATGGCCAATCCTCTTTCTTCCCTTCTTTTCTTAAGGTGTTGATCTCATAATAAACATAATGCACACTAATCTCTGCCTCAGAGTCTCATGCCCAGGGAACTCAACCATTGATTAACACCTTATTCAAATGGATTAAATATGTTTCCTGTTTTATGGTATATCTTAGTTCAGCCCTTTGACATTCCTCACCTGTACCATTTCAAGAATGTCTTGCCTAGCCTCCTTGCCTCTGCCCTTCCTGATTACTTTCTGATTCAGACAGTCTGTTGAATAACCATAAAACCTTGCTGAATCAAATTCTCTACATGTCACCACCTTACTTAAAATTTTTCATTATTTACTGCCTATAAAATAAGATCCAAATTCCTTAGCATGGTACAAGAGACAAATTTTTGAATGACCCTTGTCCAACTTTAAAACTTAGCCTCTGACCGTGATCCATTCCATGTCTTCATGGAGCTTACATTTTAGTGAGCATGATAAATACAAAACATGCAATTGCCAAAATACGTATTATTAAAAATTAAGGTATAGCTATGGTTAAAAAATATAGGGTATAAACAGAAATGATTTTAACTTTAAGGGTGCTCTGAAAGAAGGGCATTCTGATGAAACAATATTTAAACTGCAACCTGAAGCTTGAGTAGGAATTAGCCAGATATTCAGCAAAGAGTAAGAGAAAGAGAATTCTGGGCACAAGAGACCATCTGGGTGAAAGCACTGCAGGCAAAGAGAGCTTGGGTCTAATGCAAATGAAAGACTGAACCAGAGGAGGGTGAGAGAATTGAGATGAGGTTACAAATGTAGACAGCGTCCAGATATGCAAAGCCACATGAATATGTAATAATCTCTTAAGAGCAATGCAAATCCAGTTAAAGATTTTCAGCATGGGACTTGCACAATCAAGACTCAAGTCTGCTTAAAAACAAAACAAAACAAAACAGAAAGGAAAAACACCAACCACTAAAACAATATGGCTATTTTGGAGAAATTAATTATAAAGAACAAAACTGAACATGAAGAAACCAGTTAGAAGGTTATTGCAATAGTCCAAGTGAGAGATGATAGAAGCTGGGTTAGAGTAGGGGCAATGTAGGGGTGGACGGATTTACATTATGTAAAAGAATTGCGATTGGTGAAGGTGGGTAATGGACTGGAGGTAGGGAAGGTTTCAGAGATGACTGTAGTATTGTTGACATGAGCATCATTGTACTCAGAGGTGCATTTACCATGACATGAGACACTGAAGGACGAGTGACCTTTTAGAAAAAGATTAAGGGTTCAGCTTTTAGATGTGAAGTCTGAGCTGCCTGTGAGCCATACAAGAAAATAATCTATAGCAATTAGATGATTTGGAGCTACTTAGGGACAATCTGGGCTGTATACATACGCAAGAATCCATAACCTCCATTCTGTCCTCAAACTGTCTCTGATTAGATCATAATCGGTGAGAGGAATCTGCTAATAAGGGCTGCTGCCTAATTGTATTCTTATGTCCTTCTGAGTCTTGTCTTAGGGAATCTAATTTAGGTTGAGAAGCTTTTTACTTTCTTCTGTAAAAATGTGTTAGTTTTACTTGCAGCATCAGCTTGAAATGAATAGGAGTAGAGGTATAACGTCCAAACGGAAAAATTAGGATACAAAGCATCCTCCTTTGCCTCGTCTCCCCTTTCAGGGGTTCCAAACTGGAAAATATTCAAACATTTTTACAATTTACCGTTTGTCTATTTTGGTTTTTTGTTTGTTTGTTTTCTGGGGATGGAGTCTCATTCTGTGGCCCAGGCTGGAGTGCAGTGGCAGAATCTTGGCTCACTGCAATCTCCACCTCCCAGGTTCAAGCGATTCTTCTGTCTCAGCCTCCCAAGTAGCTGGAATTGCAGGTGCCCGCCACCACGCCCAGCTATTTTTTGTATTTTTAGTTGAGATGGGGTTTTGCTATATTGGCCAGTCTGGTCTTGACCTCTTGATCTCAGGTGATCTGCCCACCTCAGCCTCCCAAAATACTGGGATTACAGGCATGAGCCACTGTGCCCAGCCCATTTTGAAGAGAAAGTCCTGTCTCCCAGAGTAGCCAGTTCAAATTTTAACAAGTACAAATGAGTCAAAAAACTGTAACTGGATGCCCCTTAGGCTGATTTGAAGTTGTATTTAAGTATATTTATGCACACACACACACACACACACACACACACACACACACACACTCCTACTCTGTTATTTCCCATTCTATTATTGACTTTCATTTATCTGCTCCCTCTACCTAAAGTACTTTCTCAATTCCCTATTCATGTCAACACATGCACATTGTCCATTTAATATTTATTCATTCTCCTTTGGATTTTGGTCCAAATTTAGTTGTAAGAGAAACTTTCCCTGAATTCTCAGATCATATCAACTTCGACAAAATCCCCATTCCTGCCATTGTTTTAGTCTTTCATAGTACTATGCATTTTTCTCTACAGTATTTTTTCACAAGTTCTATATAAATATACATTTCGTTCACATTTATTTAAGTCATTTCCCATCTGGAGTACAGATTCTATAAGAATAGGGACTTGTGTACATTGTCCTAGTCTATTCTATTCTATTCTATTCTATTCTATTCTATTCTATTCTATTCATCAGGGTCACCACCTGCAAGGATCTGTCCTGCAGACCCTGACCCAGTGATGGATGAATAAAGTACATTGACACAAAGATATTATGTTTTGCCAGTTCAGCTGAAGGTCCATGGCTGCTTACAGACTCCCTGGAGAGTGCTGTAAACAGTTGCAACTGCCAACCCCCACCAGCCGGAGAGACTTGTGTTTATTTAGTAAAGTTTAATTGACAAAGGCTTGAGTGAACACCACTGGAGTGAAGAAATTAAAACTCAGGTTCTGATGCCCAAGGCAAACATCATTAGTGGGTAATATCCCTGGTCAACTTCCCCCATGAGGGCCGTTCCACTCAAAGTTTAGTTTTAAGACCACATGAGTAAACAGGTTATTCAGATAGCCTCCCCCACATATGCCAGCTATTTGCTTTACTTACTAACTATATGTAAAAGGAATTTAAGCTGCCTTCAGTAGAAACTTCTACTGAAACTACGAAAAAACCCTTAGGCCTTCCAAAAGGGTTTGAGACTATATTCTATAACTTTCTCTAATATTTTTTCCTTATATTTTTGCCACCATCCTGAGTGGATTCCCCACATATTCTATTCCATTCTATTCTATTCTATCCCATTCTATTACAATTCTATTCCCAGTTCAGATCATGGATTCCTTGATCCATAGTTGGTGCCCGAGAAATATTGTTTGAATGAATAATGAAGTAATTGATCAATACAATGTTTTATTTAGCTGGGCCATCCTTTAAGTTTCAATGTTTAATTATATTTTCCTAAATCATAAATTTTCAGTTTGAGTACTTTTCTATATGATTAAAGACTGGATTTATATAATGAAATATTATCTTATTTTTTTGTTCTTTTTTAAAAAAATTAACCAAAAGAAGTTTTGTATTCCAGAAGTGCATTCAGGGGGTGGCGTAAAACCATCTAAAAAAAGTTTAATACCACCACCCAGTCAATCAAATTTATCTCATTAACTCACATTGTGACCTCAAATTCCAACTATTTTAAGTCTACTGGCAAATCAGCATTGCAAATAGAATTCTCTGTGAAACCAATCCAGAAAACTCAGTCTACTCCAGAAAGAGCAAATGTATTAAATGTGCGTGTTTTTACTTCTGCGTACAGATTTAAGTATATACTATAGAAATCTTTGAATTTATCCTTTTCTTCTTTTCTTCTTCTATCCTTTTCTTCTTCTCTCTCTCTCTTTTTTCACCTCAAATAGCTGCCAAATAATTTAAGAAGACTACTAAAAAAGAAAAAAAAAGAGATCACTTGTGGCTCATGAAAAGAAAATGAGGATTTTGGTGACAGGGTAAAACAAAGCTAGGGAATAGGAAATAAAAATGGCATGAGGTTTGTCCACAAAATAAATGCCACATTTGCTAAACATTAGCCATGAATTTGCCTGTAAAAATTTTAGGAAAAATGCCGAGTGTCTGTACAACAAAAACCCATTTTTGTCGGGAGTTGCATAACTCTTCATGCTTCTGACATTAGAAAGAAATTTCTTACATTGTGGAATACAATGAACAACATTTTTATAGTAAATATAGTTGACACATTTACCCAGGTGTTTCTTATTTTACTGGAGCTCAAAGAATATGGTCCAGGTGTTCAGGTCTTGAACATTTTGATCAGTGGTTCTCTGCCCTGACTTCATATTGGAATCACCTTTGGGAGCTTTGAAATAATAGCAATGCTTGGGCCCCACCCCAGACCTATTAAACCACAGCCTGGAGGTGGGGCTCTAGCATCAGCATTTTTGTTTTTGTTTTTGTTTTATTTTGTTGTAGTTGCACCAGTATTTTCGAAGCACTACCTTCAGTACTAACATGCAGACTGGAATCAGAAGCACTCCTTTGAGTTTCTATTCCAGTGGTTCTCAGTTTTGGTTTTTAATTGGAATTATATAGGAAGACTTATTAAACCATATCAGATTCCACATCAAACCAATGAAATCAAAATAGCTAAAGATAGGACCAGACACCAGGTTTTTTTTTTTTTTAAGTGGCTTAGATGATTCTAGTGGACAGCTGGGGCTGACAGCCACTGACCTATAGTGAATGGATGGATTGTATATCCCTAAGGCAATTTTGCAGTATTATTGTTTCTCCTGTAGCTTTTAAGGCTTAAGGGTAACTTTGAAGTTATACCCCTTGACAAGAACCTAGAGTGTAAATAGTTTACATTAATGGTTAAATTCAGTGCTATGTGAGTAGGTGGTAAAAAGCTTTGAAATAAAAATAATGAATTCATTGCTCTTATGTTATTTTTTAAAAACAGGAGAGTATGACGTTTATCAATTATAATTAAAAACACTTTAACTGGGGCATGAGCACAGTGCTTCTCAACTGTGAATGACGTTCAAATAGCTTAGAAAAACAAGATTTTTAGAAACATATTTATGTTATATTACTTCAACTATTTTCAGACAAAAACATTGTATAAACTTACAAAAAACATAAAACCAAAACAATTATAAATACTAACAATAAAACTTAAATTACTAACGTTACTTCTATTTCGTAAATAATCCTGAACTTTTAAAAATCAAATTCTGGATGTTAGATTTACTAGAAGAAAGATGTATTTTCATAATTTATCCTCTACTTCTCATTTTTTATTTATTAGATTTTAAGTGTGGTACACCATTATTTGAAGCAATCATTTATTACTGTCATTTTTTTTCTTTTTAACAATAAGATTGTCCTTAATGTGATTCAATACTCTGATGAGCCAAAACATTTGAGTCATGCCTCTAAGTAAAACACAAGCACATTTAAAAATACTGTACTTTATTGCATGTCTACTTCAACACTTTTACTAACGAGCTGCACAAAGGTCAGATCTGTTTCTATTTAATCCAAATATGAGAAAAGTACAGCACTTTTTTTAAATTTTGTATTGCCTAATTCTGTATATTGTAAAGACTCAATATCTTACTAACTGGCTTTGTGACTAAACTCTACATATGTACAGGGCACATGACCATATTCGACCTTCATTTTATTATATAACTTAATCAACTAAAGATTAATTTTGAATATATTTAAATTGCAAGTTCTCACTGAAAAATCACATTGCTTAAATGACAAAAATAATATAACCAATAAACAAGTTATGCAGACCAAATATACTTACTTTAAAATTTAGACAGGTCAACTTGAGAGAAATCAGATGCATATCAAGAACATTCAGTGTGCAACATTTTTATTTCAGGGAATAACTTGGATCAATATGATTATTAACACACTGCTAATCCAGAACATGAACTCATACCGCAGTAGGAAGTATAGTTGTCATCCAGATAATCTAAAATATCTAAAAACTTGAATTGAGTAGATGTGTCTCTCTAAATATTTTGGAGACTTCTAGGTTCCTTATAGATATCAGTATAAAGGATATCAAGTTGTCTTTCTAGCCCTCTGTTCCTGCTTTTGCATAAATGAATTAAATAAGATAAATAACACAAGGAGGTTCACTTGATGCAAACAATAAATGTATTTTCCATATATTAATTTTATAGTCAAAAATTGATCCAAATATGTTCATTTAATAATTCTTTTTATGATATTCCTTTAAGGTAACCTAAATAGTCAATTTTATTATACTTTACACAGACTTAATTTTAGAACTGTTTTAGTTTTACAAAAATTAATATAGTACAGAGTGTTTTTTTCTTTTTTTTTTTTTTTTTAAGACAGAGGTTTACTCTGTCACCCAGCCTGGAGTGCAATGTCACCATCTTGGCTCACTGCAACCACCACCTCCTGGGTTCAAGCAATTCTCCTGCCTCAGCATCACAAGTAGCTTGGATTACAGACACGTACCACCCCACCTAGCTAATTTTTGTATTTTTAGTAGAGATGGGGTTTCACCATGTTAGCCAGACTGGTCTTGAACTCCTGACCTCAGGTGATCTACCTGCCTCAGCCTTCCAAAGGTGCTGGGATTACAGGCATGAGCCACCTTGTCCAGCTTGCCTGGTCCAGAATGTTCTTATAGCCCACACTCACTTTCCCTTATTACTCACTGTAGATTGAAATAGGATGTTTCTCACAATAAATAAACCAGGTATTGTATTAGTAACTAAAGCTCATAGTTTATTCAGATTTTTTAGTTTTTAGCTAATGTCTTTTGTTTATTGCAGGAGCCCATCCAGGGTACCACATTACCTTTGTCATATCTCCTTCCTTAGGTTTCTCTTGTCTGTGACAGTTTCTCAGGTTTACCATTTTGGATGACCTTGACAGTTGAGGAGTGCTACTCAGTTACTGCACAGGATGACCTTCTATTGGAAGTTGTTTGATGTTTCAGTCATAATTAGACTGAGATTACGAGTCTGGGGAAGAAGATCACAGAGGTAAAGTGCCATTTTCATCACATCATTTTGAGTACATACTATCTATATGAATTGTGCCTGTTGGTGATGACCTTGTTCATCTGGCTGAGGTAGGGTTTGTCAGATTTCTCCACTGTTAAGTTACTCTCTTCTACTTTCCATACTGTACTCTTCAAAAAGAGCTTACTATACCCAGCACACACTTAAGGAGTGGAGTATTGGTATAAACTGTTTAGACTTTTTCTGCATATGAGACCTTTTATTCCCCATTTATTAATTCATGTAATGACTTAATTCCATCAGAATGGATTCATGACATATGTTTTATTCTTTGAGTTGTAATCTTAAACTACCTTGTTTTCTTGTTCAAATTGCTCTAGCTTTAGCCACTGGAAGTTCTTTCAGTTGTTTTCTTTTGGAGACAGGGTCTCACTTTGTCACCCATGCTGGAGTGCAGTGGCAGGAACATAGCTCAACACAGCCTTGACCTCCCAAGCTCAAGTGATCCTCTCGCCTCAGCCCCCAAGTAGCTGGGCCTACAGGTGCACCCCACCATGCCCAGTTAATTTTTGTATTTTTTTGTAGAGGCAAGGTTTTGCCATGTTGCCCAGGCTGATGTCGAGCTCCTGTGCTCAGTCAATTCTCTTGCCTTGGTCTCCCAAAGTGCTGGCATTATTAGGTGTGAGCCACCGCGCCTGGCCTCAGTTGTTTTCTAAGTTTCTTTAAAATTGTACTTCCTTTCTTTATGGCAATACAAAATGCTCCATGTTCATCTTCTGTGTTTCCTGTCCCAGTCCCAAAATCAGCCATTTCTCCATTTATTTTAATCCACTCTGCTAACATAGCAAAGAAATACGTGCATGTCTACTAACCTGTGCATACACACAAGCACACATACTCCAACACATTTAGACCCCAAACCCTTGCAATTATTGGTTTATTGACTTTGTAACACCATGAGAACAGATGCATTGAACTTATTATCTGATGTCTTTCTAGCAACAAACAAAACACGAGGCATATAAGTTAGTGCAAGATGGCCATACAGTTTACTGGATAAAGAAATAAAGGAATAGTCTATTTTTGTTAATTATATACTCTGAAAATTTTTTATTTCATTGAATATCTCTCTATAAGATATTTTTTAGGGTTCAGTATCAGTCTATTATATCACTCCTTATTACTCTAATTATTAAAGATAAAATATATAAAGGACCTCATTTAATGCTGAAGAAATACGATGTACACAAGAAAATCTTTTATTTGTCAAATCGCCCGTAGCTTGTTTCTAATATTTAGTTTGCTTAAATTATCTTTTGAGTCCTTCTGATTATTTTTGTGGACTTGTAATGATCAGACCAAATAACACATAATACAAATACTGTACAAAATATTGGTATATATTTTTTAATTGCTTTATTCCAGCAATTATTTGAAAGTATCCAAATATGCTGTTTCTTCACCATCACTGTTGAAATTACGATACAATGAAAAATTTCAATTTAACAAATGAGATATTGTATTTTCTTATTGTTAGAAATGACATTTCTTTGATTACTTGTGGGGCAAAACGACTATTTTTTTGTGTCTCTTCAACATATTCATTTTCTTTGATCATTTTTGCTTTTGGTATATATGCTTTAAAATTATTTATAGCAACTCTTTACGTAGCAGAAATAAGAATATGACATTTAAATCCACATAAATAACATTATTTGTTTTCTACCTTTTAATTTTATGATTTCTTTTGATATATACACTTTATACAGTACTAATATAATACTGATGTATTACAACGAAATCAGTTAATATTTTCCTTTATGCTTTTTATTTTTCTTGAATTCCTCTATACATTTTTCTGTAACTATTCTAGCTCTCAGGAAGATCTGTACATATACATTTTAATGTATTTTTTGTTAAATTAATGTATAATGTGAGAAGAGGAATTCATTCTCTTTTTCCACATTTTGTAGTTTTTATCTATGCTTTTTATTTATCAACAATTTTTATTGAATAAACTATTGTCTTACTTTTTTCAACACATTGTCTTTGTTACATTTTCTAGTAAGCAGAATAGTGGTTCCCCAAAGATGTTCACATCTTAATCCCTGGAATCTGTGACTATATTAGTTATACAACAAAGAAGAATTATGTCTGAAGGTGAATTTCAATGATTGCAGATGACCTTAAGATAGGGGGATCGTCCTGGATTAGCTGGATGGGTCTGAAATAATCAAGAGGGTCCTTAATGTGGGAGGCAGAAGAGGAAGAACCAGAGTGATAGCAGCATGTGTTGCTTTCAAGACGGAGGATGGAGGCCACGACCTGAGGAGCACAGGTAACTTCTATGAGCTGGAAAGGAAAAAGAAACAGATTCTCCAAAACCTCCAACAAGAACACAGCCCTACTGAAGCCTTGATTTAGTCCAGTGGGACCCATTTTTGACTTCACCTACAAAACTATAAGATAACAAATGTGTAATGTTTAAAATGCTAAATTTGTGGTAATTTCTTACAGCAGCCATAGGAAACCTTTCACCTATCATATCATATCACAAGCCTGTACTTGAGGCACCCAGCACCTTGGCTCTCTAGGCTTCTTTGTCTTCATGCACACTCTTGTGTCCTCATTCAACCTGTCGCTATGAAACCATCCTCATAGGTGTACCTCTAGTCACTGCCGCTTCTTTGAATTCTGGACTCTGTCTAATAGCATATTGGGCATTTCTCCACTTTGGGATCCACTGTTCACCTCAAACAGAATTTGTTCATAACCAAACTCTTGATGACCCAAATTCCCTCAAATTATCCCTTCCTTCTCTGAGTAGGTACAACTAACTTCATGTCCTGTTTCTCAGACCAAAAAACTGCAAGGCACTCTTAACTCACTTCTTCATCTCACATCCAGCCTAAAATCCATCAAAAACTCCTCATGTTCTTGTCTTCAAATCCCAAATCTATTTCTCATTGCTCTCCACTGCAAATCTTATCTTCCCACCTATCAGACTGTTGACACTCTTTTCTGATAAAACTTACTGCCGCCATTTTCTTCTTTACTATTTATTCTACACAGATCATGACTCATGCTTGCTTCTTCCTGTGGCTTTCCATCATGCTTGGAATAAAATCCTACAGTGTTTGGCCACTAGTTATTTCGTTGTTTTATCTCCCACTGCTCTGGTCCCAAAGCCTTTCATGTTCTTTCTTCAGATATATGTGTGGCACCCTGTCTGCGTTTATAAGATCTCTGCTCAAATATTACCTATTCAAAGAAGTTGTCTGTGTCTCATAGCCATTCTGTCTAAATTTTAACTCCTCCATCCCTGTCTATCACTTTACTCTGCTCTGTATATTTTTAATTACTTATCACTATCACACATTATATAATGAATCTATAGGTTGATTTTAAATTGTTTTTCTGCTCATTCTGAGAAGAATAACCTATTCTGTTTTATGTGCTAATATATCTCCAATATTTAGACAAAAGCCAGGCACATAGTATGTGTTTACCAAATGTTTTGGAATTATTTCACTTACTAAAAGCATACTTAGATTTATTTTTTTCTGGATTTTTTAGTCCCCTTCATAAACTTATACAATGTGATATATCTGTTCATGTTCATATTCTTTGTCTGCTTTTATTGTTGGATTGGATTTTTTAATCTATTTTCACATTAATAACACTATTCAGTTATTAAAATACAATTCAAAAGTTCTTAATCTTCTCTTATTCTACTTTTTAAATGTTTTTGGCTTTTTTCCCAGCTCGAACTTCAAGATTGTTCTGTTAAATTAAAACAGAACAAACACCACATAGGATTCTGATTAAAAATATGTAAATGATGGCCATGGTGGCTCACGCCTGTAATCCCAGCACTTTGGGAGGCCAAGGCGGGTGGATCACCTGATGTCAGAAGTTCGAGACCAGCCTGACCAACATGGAGAAACCACGCCTCTACTAAAAGTACCAAAATTAGCCGGGCATGGTGGTGAATACCTGTAATCCCAGCTACTTGGGAGGCTGAGGCAGGAGAATCGGTTAAACCAGGGAGGCAGATGTTGCGGTGAGCCGAGATCGCACCATTGCACTCCAGCCTGTGCAACAAGAGCAAAACTCAGTCTCAGTAAAAAAAAATATATACGTAAATGATATGATCACATTGGGGATGATCAGAAGTTTTACAATTTATATCCTAAAGTTTTCTAATTTATATCCTTTCATAATTATTTAGATAGTCTGAATTTGGGGGTGGGGAGAAGCAGTTATTAGTTTTATTCCTAGGGGTCATATTTTTGTTGACACTATAAATTAGATTGTCTATTGTAATTTTAAACTGTAAAATAAGGATATTATGAATTTAATGCTCTCATTTTGCCACTAGCTAAGTTCCTGAACTATCTATGTAGTTCTAATGGTTATCTACATTTTACAGATGGTGAAATGAAGCAACTAGAGACGGCTAATCCAAGCTCACATTTACCTCAGTTCAAATTCTATGCTTTTCAGGTTCTTTTTCCCATCGGACTGTAAGCTCAAATCATCAGAAGCTGTGTTATTTCTTGACTTATCTACCCCATCCCCATAGCAACAGCTATTACAACATAAAAGAGTAATTCTCAATTGGGGTATGTTCCCTTCCCTGGCCAGGGATAATTTGAAAATATTTGGAGACATTTTTGGTTGTCATACTGGGAAGTTTCTGCTGATATTGAGTGGGCAATCCTACCGATGCTGCTGAACATCCTACATCAAACAGGATAGACCCCTGAGCAAAGAATCATGGTTAAAACTCAAGTAAGCACTTGGATATGCCACACATACGTGGACTATTTTACCCGTGTAATCCTTGTACTATTTGTCATCAAGTCTCAAAATAACCTTCTGGGATTGACATTATCTTCATCCTCATCTTTTCCGAGATGACACTGAGCATGGGAAACTAGGGTGTAGAGTCATCCAATCAAGCCAAGATTCAGCCTTGAACAGTGTGGCCTCAGAATCACATTTTATAATACTATGTACCACTTGAAGTGTGTTTCATTTAGTTAAATTCAAGTTAGGGTCTCCTTCAGTCCTAAAAATTTATGAATTTGTCTTACAAGAACAAATTAAAAATCGGTAATAATTGACATGTATTTATTAGTGTAATTGCATAAGGATAGAAAATTGTCCATCTCCTGGGTCACTTTCTTTCCTAGTTAATTTGAAAGTTAATGTTTCACTGTGAAAGATGAGAATATAAAACCAAAGCTCTCTGTCATCTGAGTTCACTGCTTTCTCCTGAACTTTTTATGGGGATCATAAAAGCTGATCATGGGGACACTTGAAGCTTTATGTAATACTGCCCAGGTATGAAATAATGAATATATTGTTTAATGGTTACAAAAAAGAGAGACAGATACACCTCTAATAAAGAAAATTCAAAGGGGACATGATTTATCAAGACTCTATTCTGGTTGATGTCATGAGACAGAACAATATCAATAAGAGGACAGATAATTATACCATGGTCTGAGAAACAAAGGCTTAATACAGATTATCTAAACTTACAACATTCTCAAGAGAAAGGGAAGGAGCAGGTTAACATCTGCACTGAGTCGTAGGAGAAAAATGAGACTATAGAGTAGCGCATTGACTTGGCCAAAGACATTCTGTAAATCAGTAACTAGAAAAATGTATTTTTCTTTGCTTTTGAGCATTCTTCTTTGAACTAATAATTCTTAAGGAACAAACTGATAGTATTCTTGGCAATTCTAGCACTTACATTTTCATGTGTTTTTTTACAAGAATTTTGTGCTTTTCCAATGGCTCAAACTAAATATACTTAATTGACAAATAAATATTTATGGAGTATCAACAGCTTATCTAGCTCTGTGAAAACACCCTGTGTTCTAGAAGTTTGCTCATCTACCTAAAGACGCAAGATGAGTAGTATTTGTTTCAGAGATCAACTGATTTATAGTAAGAAAATAGGTAATATGTACTAAGTTACCTTTTACACCTTGCAACTGACATGAATTTTCTCTTTACAACAATCCAAAGATATAGGTACCAATTTTATTCACTCTTTATACATGAGAACATTGAAACACAAAGAGGTTAGGTGAGCTGCCTAACAACACAGGAGCTGTCTGAGATAGAAATCCACACAAGGACACAATAGAGCACATGTCCTCAATCACTTTGCCATATGCACAGACCCTAAAATCTCTCTATTAGTGGAGAAGTGAGAGAATAGTGTCCACAGAAATCACTGGAAAATACTGATGAAGACTCAAGGTTCAAACTGGCCCTTGTAAAAATGAGTAAGATATGCCTTAATCAGTGGTCCTGGACTGGGGATATGCCATCTTAGGAACATTTTGAAATTGTGTGTGTGCATGTGTGTGTGTGTGTGTGTGTGTGCGTGTTTGGAGGAGTGGAATTTGGTTGCCATAATGATTGATAACTTCCTAGGCATTCAATAGATGGAGGTCTAATAGTCTTTCTTTATAAGCAAGACATAAAACCATCAGTTCTGAACAAAGATGCCTTATCCTGTGTCTTGTGCAACTTTCCAATGATCTTTTGGATAGTAACTGAAAGACGTGTTTATGATCATGAACACAGAACTCTACTCCTCTTACATTAAAACCCAAAGTAAACTTTTTAATGCACAGTGAAGTTTCAGGAATGCAGAAACTAGTAAATCAAAGGAAGGCTGACTTTTGATTTGTTTTGAACTTATACTAAGAGTTTTTCAACATTTTAAAAAATCATATCACCTATGACAATAGTAGCCATGGAATTTGAGTCATGAATCTAATATCTGCATCATTTGGTTTTTCTAGATCTCATATGATGAGTGAATTCACGTATAAAACAAGCATCTGACTAATTTGTATATCTTTCAGTGCAGATGTTCTTAGTCAACCACACAATAAAATATCTTTTAAATAAATTATTTTCCTTTGAAGTTTCCCTTATAAGTAGGCCATGATGTTGCTATTTCCAAATGATGATTTTATTTCATCTGTGACTTTCATTCCAGAATAAGCAATAGGACATTATAAAATATTTGATATAAAGGGGTATGATTGAGCCGTGATGTCCTAGTTTAGATGAATGCATACAGAAACAGAATGGGGCATAGAGAAGTTTTATTCATTCACTTTTTCATTATTTCAACATATTTTCTGAGTACCTACTATGTGTCAACCTACACTAGTGTGCATTGGTCCTCAGTGAATAATTATAGTAAATTCCTTATTCTTAATAGCCTTTACTTTGTAGTAAACAAACTAGTCACTACTTAGAAATAAGACAAAATGCATATTCTTTCATTATCATACTGGAACATTGCCTAACAAACTCAACCAAAGTTTATTTAATTATTTAGGGGACTATACCTTTGTTTTATTTGGTATTTACTGTTGGTTAGGGCTCAAATGTTGTGCAGTTGCATGCTAACTTATAGATTTTCTACTGTCTTTGTGAACAGTAGAAAATAAGTCTGGTTTTATTTTTTTTTGGACACTAAAGAGATTTAACATAGCAAACTTATTTCAGTATGGCTTTCTTCTAATATTCTGCAATCAGCATTCCTAAACATAAAATGTATTAAATATGTTCATTGTATAATGGCATAAGTGTTATATTTTAAACTTATTGAATATTTAAATTTCATACCTTTTAGTAAGAATCACAGTAAAGGGATGAGATTGGGATAAACATTAAGAGCCTTAAGAGCTAGGCAAAAGAGATTAGATATTTTAAGATAGAAAATCGAGGTCAATTCTGTTTCTTAACCAGGTTATCTACTTGACAAGAAAGATATTACAATGAAACACAAACCCTGGGAAATATTTATTGTATTTTTGTTAAATTTAAGTCAATGGCTATTTGATTTTAGTCAGGGAATCTTCTTGTGCTATTAAGCATAAAATATCAATTCAGCACCTCAATTGATATTCACAAATTTCTCCTGATATTGCAGGCTAATATTCTAAAATTCTCTCATATGAAGATTTAAAATTCTCTCATATAAAGTTTTTAAATTCCTTCATATAAAAATTGAAAATTTTGGGGCTGGGCGTGGTAGCTCACTCCTGTAATCCCAGCACTTTGGGAGGCCAAGGCAGATAGATCATATGATATCAGGAGTTCAAGACCAGCCTAGCCAACATGGGGAAACCCCCTCTCTACTAAAAAATACTAAAAAGAGCCGGGCATGGTGGCAAGCACCTGGAATTCCAGCTCCTCGGGAGGCTGAGGCAGGAGAATCACTTGAACCCGGGAGGTGGAAGCTGCGGTGAGCCGGGATTGCGCTACTGCACCACAACCTGGGAGACAAGAGTGGAATTCTGTCTCAAAAAGAAAAAAAAAAATTAAAGAATTCTTGCAGAAAAAATTACATTGTCTAATGCCTAGAAAGTTTTCAAGAAAATAAGAAAACATTTTTTTACAATAAGAACCAAGAAGAAATATAATTTTGGGGAGACCAGCGGAAGAGGAAGCTATGAATGCCCACAGGGGACCTTCCTTTCCCTGGTGAGCTAGAGTTGCAGTTAGAGTATTTGGTGCACAGGGCTTGGGACATATGCCTGGATTCAGGCTAAAGATCTCAGAATAAAGTTAAGATTCTCAAAGAAAAACATCTGAAGAAGAAATATTATACTAGACAAAAATTCTGCCGTTAAGTCAGACAAAAAAGAAAATTTGTTTATCTCAGCCTAATATTAGGTAGCCTAAGACATTCCCTTGAGAGATTTGGGCCTAGATTAACCCTATTTGCATGATTCACAAAATGCAGGCTGGGAATTTTCATCTAAAATAAATTTCAGTTGATAGTGCCCAAAGGTGAATAACAAAAACTAAGGAAACATTTATCTGAAAGAATCCTCAATGAATTCTCACAGAGAGATCACCACTAGACAGGATTCACAGTCACAAATCCCAAAATATACAAGGAAATATTATGATATGTGGGAACTACACACAAAGAAACCCCGCAGAATAAGACCTCTAAAAACCTGATATTGAAATTATTGAGTACAGTAAGTAAAGTAAAATCTGTACAATGAAATGAAATATAGACTACTCAGTGGCAAGAGTTTATCAGAATAAGCAGGGGTATTTGACACAAAACAAAGCAAGCAAAAGTTTAAGAAATATTAAAATAAAAAACTGAATTTTTTACAAGACATAAAAAAGAATTATTTGGAAGATACATTTAAAGAATTATTCACACATAACAAAGAAAAACAAAGTTGAATAGTATGTAAAAGTTGGAGTGTTTTGGAGGATAGAGAATATCCAGCATAAGTTGAAGTGGGATTATATTTAACTGGAATTAACATATACAATGGAGAAGCCCGTATTCAACATAAATGAGAATTTTTCAGGAAGTCAGATTCTGAAATTAGAATTCCCAACTTGTCAGAATTAGGAAGCATATTTAATTCTAAGCAGAGAAAATTACATTCTTTGCCAGATGTATTGTGACAAACTACAGAACATCAATGACAAGACAGAAAAATGTTAATAACAGTTGAGGGAAAGAAAGACAGTTTGCTTACAAAGGAACTACAACTAGAATGATAGCTACCTATTCAGCAGCAAAAATTAAACCCAAAGGCAGTGGAATAGTATCTTTAAAAATAGGGAGAGATTTTTGCCCCTAAGGGAAATGCAGGAATAAGGCATTTGAAGGGACAGATACAGAGACCTTCTCTTCTAGAGCAGAGAAATAGTTTCCTAATTTATCTTGCTAATTTCCACTTATCCAAACCCCAAATACATGCAATAAATATAAATACAGTGGTTATTACTAAGCAATGTTACTGAACAAGCTACCTGCTCTGATTTCAGAAGTAAATAAAACTTAGCCCTAGCCTTAGAGGTTATGACAAAACAGAACAATGTTCTCTCCCCCATTCCCAATGATGTCCACAACCTAATCCCCTTACTATAGAAAACAGGACTTAGCAGATGTGGGTAAGTCAAGGATCTTGAGATGGGGATACCATCTTGGATTATCTGAATGGGCTCAATGTAATTATAAGAATTCATATAGGAGAGAGACAAGAACATCAACATTAGGAAAAGGAGGATGACAACAGCAGCAGAGACTGGAGTGATGCTATTTGAAGATGGAGAAAGGGACCATGAGTCAAGGAATGCTGGTATCCTATGGAAACTGGAAAAAGCAAGAAAATAGGTTATTCCCTGGAGTGAAGCCCTCAGAAGAAGCACAGCCCTTCTGACACCACACCTTGATCTCACCCTGTAAAACTCATTTTGGACTTCTGACCTCCAGAACTGTAAAAGAATATGTTTATATTATTTAATGTTTGTGGTACTTTGTTCAGCAGCAATAGGAAACTATCTACATTAGTTTATATTCTTTCCCAAGGATCATTTGCTATAGAATACTTATGAATGATAAAAAATAACTATTATAATGTATGTATATGGCCCAGAGAACAGCATGGAGAATTCTACCAAGTAAAGAAGAAAGGAACAGAAACACTGTTATAGAGAAATGAGACTTGAGCCAACTTGGGAAACCTGTGTGCTTTCCAGGCAAATAAGCTCACCAGTAACCTCTCCCGACCTAGCATGCCTTCCCTGCTCCCCCAAGCCTGAGGTCTAAATGGGATGCTCCCTTCATAGGCTTTGAGAGCACATTGGACATCATCAAACTCAGAGTCACCCTGTGCTTTTTGTTACTTCTCACAATAGCAGAAATCCTGCTGTCCTGGGGTCTGTGTCTGTGTCTGTGTCTCTTGCAGCAAAGGTGCTCCCTTGTAAAGAATGGACATGTGGCATTGTTTGCAGAATGAAGGCAATGTTAGCCAGGCTACAGAGGTGTGAACCCACTGGCATCTTCAGAGAACCAAGCATGGTTCCTTTTTACTGGTGCACTTGATGCAAGTCAAGAGCAATAGAGATTGAGAAGATAGAGCTCACTCGTCACTCAGTGTCAACATTGGACAGCTCTAATCATGTAATTGCCTCCATCCAAATTTTTTCATGTTATCACTGTGGTTTAGTGAAGTGACTTCACTTGGCATTTACGGCCTTTAAAGCTTAAAGCTCTTCTATCATTCAACTCTACCTGAATATTTCTAACTCCTCCCCACCCAGTTGAATCTCCAACTCTTCACTCCCAAAATTTCATCTAAATTTCCATCTAATACATGAAAACCTTACTGTGTTTCTCCTGTACTCACCTCCAGATATGATCTATTTTTTATCTTTTCAGTGAAAACCAGTAGCACTTTGTTCTTCTAAATGACAGTCTGCCCCTTAAAGTAACAGTCACGTGCCAATCTGTGCCGCCTTTCTTTCTGTTCCTGGACTCAGTGGTCTTCAAGGTGGCTTCTCACTCATCCATTTGATGTTGGTTCTTTATACAGAACTGAACACATTTTAAATACTCTGTGACCAATAGGAATACAGGTGCAGCAAACCGCCGTGGCACATGTATATCTATGTAGCAAACCTGCACGTTCAGCACATGCATTCCAGAACTTAAAGTAAAAAAGAATAAAATAAAAATAAGAATATGTCAAATTAATTTTATTTTGAAACTAGCAGCAGTACAAAATGTGATGACTGTTTTAATAGAAATCCAGTGTATTATTGTTTTATTCCTCTGTTATTACATCTAAGGCATGTTAAATAATCTTTCTAAAAGGTTATTCCTAAATTTACCAGGAATAAATTTGTAAGTAAATTTATAAACACAATTATAATCTATAATCAAAATATGTTTTGTCATCTGTCAGAAATAGCGGACTCTACTCCTAAGGCATTTCAAGATTTGTCCTTTCAAAACAACAGGTGGGCGTTATTCTCCCAGGCAACTCTCTGTTATGCCTGGAAGATATCAGACAACCACATAAATCAGCTGTACTTTTTCATATAATCATTAGAGAAATGTAAAAAACTGCATAGAAAAAAAGCACCTGAAGCTTAAGAGAATTACTGATCACAAAAGGTTTCACCTTAGTTAATATTTTAGATGTGGCCCCCTTGATAAACTGAAATAGCTTTGGGTTTGTTCTTGTCTTGCTTTGTGTGTGTGATCCATGTCAAAGGCAATAAAATGCCAAACCTTCACTCACCTGAGTGGCAAAGCCTGCAAAATTCAATCAAGCAGTGATCTCTAGAGTACAGCATTTTCAAAGAATATGCAAAAGCTACCAGCCATAAACATAACACAAAAAGCAAAAAAAACAAACCATGCATCTCTCAGTGGACTGTAAATTTACTAATCAGTGATTTTGGGGAGGAAAAATGGTGTAAACATGGTGGATATAGTTTCAACAGCAATCATAACTCTCGTGCAGATGATGTGAAGGGTTATAAAATAAGCCTGTTAGGTTTCCCAAGCACTTGTGAGTCGAGTTCGAGTGTGTGTAAAATGCTTCATTAAAGCATCTTAGACTTTGCAGTGGGTATTTCGGTGGCCTTAAGCTTGTGTTTGTAAATAGAAGTGCTAATTATTTAGGTATGCAATTGCTCATATGCATAGTTTATGAGTCAGAGTAGTTTTAGACTTTACTTTTTTCTATAATTAAACATTCAGCAATTAAAGAGTATTTTTAAAAAAAAACATGAAAACGCAATATTCCCGGGAGGATATCACATGTGAATTTAGAAGCCAGATTATAACACAATTTTTGCCTGCAAATAAATGAGTTCAACATTAACAATTATTAGAGACATAAGGTCTTCTGAGTTCTAAAAATGTTACCCCAAAAATCTACATATTATTTAATAAATTTAAGTAATAGCTGCATAATATTGATTTCCCCAAAATCATGGGTAAAAGATTTTGCTTGAAGCAGTTATAAGCTATATCATGGCAAAAAAAAATAATTAGCTAATATGCTTAAGCAGGAAAAAGAAAAATGAATAAAAACTTTTTTTATTGGCTGTGGGAGATTTTTGAGAATTTGGAACCATTTACAGTAACGTAGAAGAGATAAACATATGTTTCTTACATTTTGACGTAGCCACTCACTCCCGACTGAACAAACTGGTGTCTTTTTGGTATTCCCAGAGACTGGGTCTCAGGACACCTCTCTTTGGCTCTATCTGTGAACTTGACTATGACCCTGACTCACTGCAACCAAACCTGAAAAAAAGAAAAATTACCTCTCAGATACTATGCTGATTATCTGGGTGATGAAATAACCTTTACACCAAATACTCTCAACACACTATTTATCTATATGGCAAACCTGCACATTTACCCTTAAACCTAAAATAAAAGTGAAAAAAAATTAAAATTAAAAAAGATAAGATTTAGAGGAAAATCAGTCTCATCAAGACATAGTAGACATGCTGTTTGCTTAGCTGTTTTTCCCCACCTAATACTCTCTCATGAAAATTTGTTATGTCATTACACATTTGTCTACCTCATTATATTTATGATGATACTGTGTTTCATTGTATGAATATGCATAAGCATAATTTATGTAATCTACTGATTAAATGTCTTTTTTACTTATAGTAGGGAATAAAGTAATGCATTTTTAAACTTTTTTTTCTGAAGTAAATTATATTTGCTTGCAATTATGATTGGCTTTATGTAATACACACTCATGCTGCTTACACAAGTAAGATGTTTATTTTTCTCTCTTAAAAAAAAATCTCTAGGGTTTGGCAGCTCAGCCTGGTGCAGCTGCTCTATTAAGTCCTCAAGAACAGAAACTCTGTCTGGAGGCCTGATTCTAGCAACCAAGAATGTACCATTTGTCCTTAGAGTCTCAGAATGACTGTCACCTGCAGGCAATGGAAAGGCAAATGTGCTCATGCTCCGGAGACTGTCACTATTAGAAAATACAAAACTTTCTAGGAAGACTAACCTAGGAGAGTCTCACTTAGGTCTCACAGGCCAGACATGGGCCATATGGCAATCTCTAGGTCAAGAAAATATTGATAGGAGAATATTTTTAACAGGACATGTTAATACTCTGAAAATCATTAGGGTCTTCTTAGAAAAGAAGAAGGAAGAATAGATAGTAGGCAGGCAACTATCTGTGTCTGTCACAGAATTATGCATATGCATAATAGTTATATCAAGTTACTCAAGGGTAATTAAGTGCCCAGTGATTCCTGGGACGGATCTCTGGGCATAAGAGTGAGTCTTTAAACAAAACTGCGATTACATACAACTTGTAGTTTAGATCCATATATCTGTCAAATATTTTAAATTACAATTCCATAAACATTTACCATATGTAATGGTAGAGGTGAATGGAGAGAGACTCATTTATTTCTTTCTTATACCCTTAATGACAGCCAGGCAACACTCTACCCAAGATTCCTTAGAAAAATAATTAATTCAATTGTCCTTGTGCTAAGAGGCACAAAAGCTTAATCTAGGACAATAATGAGAGTTTCCAAGAACTGTATCAGTAAACAGCTGAGATTTCCTTATTGCTTTTCCTTGAAGAGGTTAATTCCAGCTCACATGTTATCTCATTCATCTTTACAATATACCTGCCATCTCCTGTTCCTTCTGGATCACATGATCCCTAATCTGTCAAATCACTTCTTCCAGCCTCTGTTATGAACATTTCTGTTGCTCCTGTGCTCCTGGAAAACCTGGCCACCTACACCCTCCCTGAAAATGTATTTTTGCCTGCAGTGATCTAGAGAAAGGGGAAGGTTATTTTACTGCCCCAAAATGCTTCAACTAAATTTGATTTAAGCTTTGAAGCAAAGAGGCATTATCCTCTTATTCCATGTTGTTGCCAACTTCAAACCAATGCCTTTCCTGTTGTCCTAAAGCCTCCAAATTTAAAGATCTTACTATCAGATTATATCATACACTTCTATCCCTTTTCTTCGCTATCGATATAGTCACTTAAAGACTCCTGGGTCACTTTCTCTCATTCCTTGAAAATTTTAACTTTTGCCTTTCTGTCACTTTCTCTACTGTTATTTTTATGTTTACTGAAAATGATTTCCTGATACATTATCATAATCCTGCTGATGTCCTGGCCTCTCAGTTCCCCACCATCACCTCCAATGACCCTACTTTCTACTTCAGCCACCTACTTGAAAGGTACACAAATCTTAACTGAATATTAGAATTACAGGATAAATTTAAGAAAATACTAATTTCTGGGCTTTATCCTCCCAGATGTTGATTTCATTGTTTTGATTTAAATTCACCATGCGGGGCTTATATGTAGCCCAAGAGAACGACTGCCTAGACATTTTTATTCTCAATAATTTCACTCCCTATTATTTGCAATAATAAGTGAACCCAAAATATCTGAGGCAAGTCTCAGTCAATTTAGAATGTGTATTTTGCCAAGGTTAAGGACTCACCCCAGACACAGCCTCAGGAGCTCCTGATGACATGTGCCCGAGGTGGTCAGGACACAGCTTGCTTTAATACATTTTAGGGAGACATGCGAGACATCCATCAGTATGTGTAAGATGTATACTGGTCTGGCCCAGTAAAGTGGGACAACTTGGTGGGGGGAGGGGAGTGGCATTGCTCCATGTCATATATAGGTAAGAGACAAAAGGTTGCATTTTTTTTGAGTCCTTGATCAGCCTTCCACTGAATACACAATTTAGTGTGGCTCATTGAATCTGCATTTTTACATAAACATTGGGGCAGAGGAAGCAATCAGATACACATTTGTCTCGGGTGAGCCAGAACATCAAAGGATGACTTTGAGTTCTGTCTGCACTTTGTCCACAATTTGGGTAAATTGTGAGAAGATATGTAGCTTTTGTATCTTTGTAGCTATCTTATTTATTAATAGAATGGTGGTAAGTTTGGTTGACATGGTTCCCAGATTGACTTTTCCTTTGGCTCAGTGACTTTGAGTCTAGAGATTTATTTTTCTTTCATACCCCCTTCATAGATGACTCTCAAGCCTTACACTTTCTGGCCTTCACTATCGTCTTACACTATTTACAATATCTTTCAAAGGCACCAAAATCTACAATTCATTGATTCACCCATTTTTCAATGTCCTAACCTCTGTCATGTCTTCACTTCCTCCCTAAAACAGCCTCATTTCAATCTCTAACCCCAATTTTCTCTATTTTCCTCCTTTGGCAAAACTATAGTCTTGGAAATTCCAACTCTACATGGACTTTGTGGTAAATCCAGTTGGCAAATATGCAGATAACCCATTGCCACAACCCCTAAGTGGGTTCTTATTTCTGCTATAGAGTCATATTGCTCTTTCCCAGTCCATTACTTGCTCATGTTCATAAAAGACTATTGAGTATCTTCTCCTCCACATCTCTTCCTCTTCCCTAATTTTAGCTGATGGCATTGATATTTTCTTTACTGAAGATATTATGTGTCCTTCTTCCATTGAATCCATCAGCTGACTACATCTGATTCTCTCTTCCTGTTATTATAAATGAAATCATATTTATATCTACACTGTGCACTCACCAGATCCCATTCCATATCTCAAGGACATAGGTGATAAGATATCATTCCAGGTGTTCCTACTCTCCTTTCTGCATTTTCATTTTATCTCTCTTGATGGAATTACTCCAATCTGATAGATGATATTACTGGTTTCCTATTGCTGGTGTAACAAATTCCAGACATTTAGTGGCTTAAAAGAGCACCATTGAGATAATCATGTGGCTTTTGTCTTTGGTTTTGTTTATGTGATGGATTGCGTTTGTAGATTTACACATGTTGAACCAGCCTTGCACTATGAAGCCTACTTGATCGCGATGGATAAGCTTTATAATGTGCTGTTGCATTCAGTTTGCCATTATTTTATTGAAGATTTATGCATCGATGTTCATCATGGATATTGGCCTGAAATTTTTGTTTTTAGCTGTGTCTCTGCCAGGTTTTGATATCAGGATGATGCTGGTCTCACAAAATGAGTTAGAGAGGATTTCCTCTTTTGTATTGTTTGGAATAGTTTCAGAAGGGATGGTAGCAGCTCCTCTTTGTATGTCCAGTAGAATTTGGCTGTGAACCCTTCTGGACCTGAACTTTTTTTGGTTAGCAGGCTGTTAATGCTACCTCAACTTCAGACGTTGTTACTAGTCTATTCAGGGATTCAACTTCTTCCTGGTTTAGTCTTGGGAAGGTGTAAGTGTCCAGGAATTTATCCATTTCTTCTAGATTTACTCTTTTATATGCATAGAGTTGTTTGTAGTAATCTCTGATGGTAGTTAGTATTTCTGTGGAATTGGTGGTAATATCCCCTTTATCATTTTTTATTGCATCTATTTGATTCTTCTCTCTTTTCTTTTTATTAGTCTGGCTAGCGGTCTATCTATTTTTTTGATCTTTTTAAAAAAACAGCTCCTGGATTTATTGATTTTTTCAAGGGTTTTTTGTGTCTCTCTATTTCCTTCAGTTCTGCTCTGATCTTAGTTATTTCTTGTAAGAAAACCAAACACCGCCTGTTCTCACTCATAAGTGGGTGAACAATTGAGAACACATGGACACAGGGGAGAGGAACATCACACACTGGGGTCTGTTGTGGGGTTGGGGCCAGGGGGAGGGGATAGCAATGGGTGGGGGAGATTGGGGAGGGGATAACATTAGGAGAAATACCTAATGTAGGTGACAGGGGGGGATGGAGACAGCAAACCACCATGCCATGTGTATACCTATGTTACAATCCTACACGATCTGCACATGTACCCCAGAACTTAAAGTATAATAATAATAAGAAGAAGAGATAACACTATGCTGTTCTACAGGTATGTGAGTACCTTATAATAACAAAAGTATCCCAATTCCTCCCTCTTCTCTTATATTATTGCTGTCATTCACTTATTTTATACATTATATATATATACACACACATATATTTTATATAATCAAATGCAATTGTTGCTGTTATCATGATGGACAGTTATTTGTTAGATCAATTAAGAATAAGAAAAATAAAAGTTTGTATTCTACTTTCAAGAAAAAAAAGCACCAATTTATTATGTTACCCTTCTTGGAGGCAGAAGTCCAAAATAGATTGGTAGGGCTATATTCCTTCTAGCAGCACTAGGGGAAAGTCCGTTTCTTTGTCTTTTTTCAGCTAGTGGCTGCCTTCATCCTTGGCTCACGGCTCCTTCTTCCACCTTCACATTCATCAGTGTAGCATTTATTCTCTCTCTCTGCCTCTCACGCTCTCTTTCTTTCTCCTGCCACATCTCTTCTAACTCTTCTGCTTCCTTCTTTCCCTTAAAAGAACTAGTGATTTCATTTGGCCTACCTAAATAATCCCACATAATCTCTTCAAGATTTTTCATCACATCTTCATTTCAAGATTTTTTTATCACATAATCTTTTCAAGATTTTTTATCACATGTAAGAATTTTTGCCTTAGATAAGCATTCAAACCTATGCAATACAGCCAGTCTTTAAAATCAAACAATGAATACCTTACCTTGAACGACAACCCCTTCCTACTGCTATTTCTCAGCTCTTTTTAAAATAAAAATGGATAGAATTGCCTCTTCTGCTATCTTTGATATATTTCCTCCCATTATCTTTTCAATTATTTTCAAGCAGACTTTGTTCCTTATAACTCCCAAAAAAAACCTCTTTTTAAAGTCATTGATAATTTCCACATTGTTAAATTTTGCTATGAATTCTTAGCTCTCATGTTACTTAACAGATGAGAAGAATGTTTCCCATTGACAGCTTCCTTATTTATTCAGTGTTAAGGGCTAGGGATGTCACTCTTGCTTCCAGTTATTTTCTTACCTCTCTGGTTACTTTTTCACAATCTCTTTTGAGTTTTTTTCTCATTTCTCCAACCTCTAAACACCACGTGTTCCAGAGTGGCAATCTAAATGCTTTGATTTCTATATATGTGCTGACACCTTCCAAATGTTTATCCCCAGCTTGCAGCACTCCCCTGAAATGCAGAGACATATGGAAATGTCAACTCTGCAACTTTCCCTGAAAATCTTACAGGCATCTCGAATCTAGAATGATGAGGATCAAATTGCCAATTGTTACAAATAACCACCCCAAACTGCTCATCCCATCTAGTGGCAATTTCTCTCCTGCAGCGTTCATTCATCCAAAAACATTGGTGCCACCCTCATAGCATTTTTGTATATCTCTCTTCAGATTCCATTGATCAGCACATGTCAGTTTTGCCTGTAAATGTGTCCAGAATCAAATCCCTTCTCACCACCTCCACCACTATCAGCTGATCAAGCCACTGTCATTTTTTGTCTTCCTTCAGCATTCTGGTCTCCCGGCCCTTGCACGCCCACAATCTATTCACAATACAGCAACCAGGATAATCTTTTAGAAATGAAGTCAGGTCATGCCATTCCTCTGCTTAAGCCTGAAAAGGCATCTCCTCTTACTCAGATTAAGAGTCGAACCCATTACAATGGCTCACTACCTCTCTGAACTCATCTCCGGCAATTCTTTTCCCTGCCAGTATTGCCCAAGAGAAACTGAAATCCTGGCAGTTACTCAAACTACGTAAGCAGCCTTCCTCTTCAAGGCCACACTCTCTTCTCTCCACATAGGAATGTCATTCCTTGGATATTCTCATGGCTCAGTTCCTCGCTTTCTTTAGGTCTTTGCTTGAAAAGTTTTGCCTTTCTCCTACACATGTATTTCTATTCCTTGACCCTCATTTTTTTTTAGTAATACTTCTTTCAACTTGTCATATTATTTATATGGAAGTAAACAAAGACGAACCAAATGAAGAAAGCAAATGCTGTTTATTCAGACCTTGCAATGGCCAGGGAGTCAGCCACCACTGTTTGCATTTTGGCAAAGATTCAAAGGCAGGCAGAGGAGTGGAAAAGCTTCATCATGTAGAAAAGGGAAGGCTTTAAGTACACCCTAATTGGAGAAAAAGGAAAGGCCTCAGATACCCCTTAATTGGAGACTTTAATATGGAGAAGCTGCAAGTGGGGTAACTGGTAGCTGGATAGTTTTTGTGATTGTGTAGGGGTGCATTTTTGGCTTTTTCTGGTTGGTCTTATAGTGAAAGCAGTGATGAAAATATGAGAAACTGTCAGTTATTAATCAAATTCTGGTCACGTGGGCCTGATTGTTGTGGAAGTTTTGGTTTAGCTTGCATTACTAGCAATGGCAGTCTGACTCCCTGCAAGTCTGACTTAGAGCAGTCAGGCTTTCTGGGATGTTTATTATAAATAAAAAATCGGTTTTCTAGGCAAGTTCCTGTAGGTTGTTGGTCAGAGTTCTATTTTTGTATATGGCTTGACCATTGTCCACTTATATGTTCAGTTTCTCACATATTTGTTTTTTTAAATGTATAATAGTTCTCTCTTAGGCCGGGTACGGTGGCTCAGGCCTATAATCTCAGCACTTTAGGAGGCTGAGGAGGGGCGGGTCACCTGAGGTCAGGAGTTTAAGATCAGCCAAGGAGAAACCCATTTCTACTAAACGTACAAAATTAGCTGGACATGGTGGCACATGCCTGTAATCCCAGCTGCTCGGGAGGCCAAGGCAGAAGAATCACTTGAACCCGGGAGGCAGAGGTTGCAGTGAGCTGAGATCATGCCATTGCACTCCAGCTTGGGCAACAAGAATAACACTCTGTCTCAAAAGCAAAAATGTTCTCTCTTCCTACTCGCATGTAAACTTTACGGCAAAGACAGTGTCAGGCCATTTATTACGTTAGGAACCAGGATTCCACGTTTATGAATTTGCTTATTCCCAGTGCCTTGCACATAGTCCATGGTGAAAAAATACTTGAATAAAAAGGGGCCATATATGGTCATGCCTATTTTCTTGAGTGGTTAAATGAAAGGTAAGTCACATCAAATAGACTAAATTACTTAATCTGAGAAGCCAAGATTCATAATTTTGTTTGTGTAAAGTCTCTCTTGCCTGTAAATGACTTGGAAATAACCTTTAAACCTATTAAGTATCTAAAGAAAGTTTTTTTTTAAACGATCCATGTGATACAAGCTATACTGTGCAATATTGGCTTAATAACTAGAAACAGCTTTGCATTCCTTTCCCTCTACCATGGCCCACTTTTGAAAGGCCAAGTAATATGGAAAAATAAAGTTATGGTCAATTCTAAATATGAACCACAATGGTGAGTTGTTCCAAAGGTCTGTGTCCTACCATTTATCATGTTTTGACATATATGTTTTGTCTTAATTTACAAGGCAGATCCATGCTTGCTTCTTCTGCACAAAGTAGACGAGAGCACCCCCTGGTGTTTGGGTGACATTACTACTCTCTTCAGTATACTACTCGAAAAGAGGTTCCTATGTTAGCATGATATGCTAATATGAGAGAAATTTGTGGTTGTAATTTCCGGCACTTAATACTGAATTCTGGATCAGTCAGTTGTGTTATAACCATCTTGATTTTAGGGCACCACTATTAATTCTCATCTGAGCTCAGAATTCCAAATGGTTTTCCCTAAATCTTACCATCTTCACCCAAAATATCTAAACACTTATGCGTAGTGTTTAAGTGATATACAGTTATCCCCTTACATATCAAGAAGGACTCTTTGTATTTCAATATTATTGAGAACACCTACACTGTTCTGAGCTGTGGATAACTGTTTTGCAGGCATCATTATATCGAATCTTCACAAACTAACTTATGAGGTTCTGTTATGATTGCTAATAATAAATATATTTTGAATATTATTTCAAATAATAAAACTGACACTCTCCGAGGCTTAACAGCTCCTAGGTTTTCACAACTAGTGGTTTGCAAAGGTAGGATATGCAGCCAGTTCTGTATGACTTTATGAACTAGATGGCTTACCTAGTCTACTATATAGTCTCATTGTTACCTGTTTTATTTTGAGTTGTTCTTACTCTTGTCTTCAAAAATAAATCAGTCCCCCCCCCACCACAAACAACATCTGTATGGATCCCTTACTTTCTAAAAATGACCATGTGGTCCTTTTAATTGGAACCAAAGTTCTAATACTAACAGACACTTCTGATCCTAAACAAAATTGTGAAACAGATGAAGTATTCAGGTTGCAAGAATCCTGCAGTTTCAGTCTAATCTGCCTTAGTCACCTATCATCTTATTTCAGCTTTTCTCATATGCTTTCTTGAGCATCAGAGAATACAGCAAGAATCCATCTGAAAGTTAATAAAATAAGAAGTATTTTAAATGTAAAATTTCTTCAAGATAATCCAGGGCTTCTTAAAAGTCAAGATCTAGAATACTGTAGACAGTAGGTGTTCATTAATTACTTTTGAATGAATGAATTATAAATGAAGGTTTTATATATATTTATATATATTTAGAGTACTCTGTAAAACTCAAGAACGTGTGTGTGTGTGTGTGTGTGTGTCTGTGTGTGGTGAGATTTCATGACTAAAAGCTAAAAACCATCTATTTGCCTGAGCTCTGAATAACTCAGGTTGGGTTCCTTAATCCACTTCATCCAGACACAGATTTTATTATTTACTAGGTTTTTTGACTTTTGCATTTAAGAGTCTAACGTTTAAATTTGTGAATTCCTCATGAAGAGACCACCGCAGAGGTTTTCACAGAACTGACCTGGGGAGTGATGCTGGAGTCCTCCAGACTGTCCCAGAGAGACTTGGGGGTCTCTGGCTCTAAGCTTAGTTCAGACCATCCAGAAACACTTGCTGAATGAAGGACTAGATCTTCCAAATTGCCAAGCTGGGTAATTTCTAAAGAAATGAAATTTTAGCAGATTGATGCTAAGGTTAACAGGGGCTATCAACGCCACGACTTGAGAAAGAGTAGAGTGTTGGACGGACCTCTCAGACTGAACTGCATTGTGGGTGCTTGAAGAAAAACTTCCACCACTGTTTAGGGAGTGTGTTCATAATTCTGTCTTCTTAACGCTATGCTTTTTTTTCTACTTTTAAGCAGCAATATGTAGGATTCCTGTCCCAATTCAAATATACACAGTCTCTAAAGATCATCTTTCTGATCCCAACAACCAGAAAAAATCTAGATAAATTGCAAAACCACCATTTTTTTCTTTTTAAACCCCCAAAGAAGGTAGAATTACAAAACCATCATTTATTCTTTTTAAATCCCAAAGTAAGAGATGCTGGATTTTGCAAAACACTTTTGCAAAAAGATCTTTCTGCTGGCAAACACCCATCTTGGTTTCATATTTTTTACCACTTGTAAATGAAGTCCAATTCTGCTGAAATTCTGAAACACATTAATGCATTGAGCGCTGCTGTTTACCGGGAATAAGTAATAATTTTCACATCTCAAGTTAAAACCCCTTAATTTGCCTCCTAAGAAGTGGTCTAGGTTGGAAAACAACAAAAGCATCTCAAAGGGAAAGAAGGAAACACTAACAGGTAGAGAATGTTTTACTAAATCTTAAAAAAATGTTGGTTTTGCATTTGTTCTTGGAAGTGAATCGGTAAGTGAATTTCTTTCTAAATATATACATTCACAAAAAATGAATCCGTTTTTTTTTTTGCTTCCATTATATAACTATTGAATGAATGTTTAAAATATATTAATTGAAGATGCCAAAATTGTCGACGTGCCCAGGTTACAAACGAGCCTTGTCTGCCTCAGAAATGGAAGAGATACTGGTGCAAATGAAAGGGCTTTAGATTTGGCTATATCTGCATTTGTTCACTGCTTCTCTACTTACTGTCCATGTGATTTGGGGCATGTTCTTTAGCTGTTCTGAAAATCATCTTCGTCAGATAAAAGAGCTCCTTTTCATTGTTTATGTGAGGATTGTGTGTCATTTTTGCAAAGTCCAACCACGGAATGTACGCCTCATGAAAAGATGGACTACCATGATTGATAATATGTTCATATTTCCCTTTCTGATTATTGACTATGTTTGGGAAGAGTGGTCATTTAAAACCAAATACTGACATATTAATATTGCTTATCTCTTTGAGATAGGAGTTTTAGATGATTTTTAGTTTTGCATATAATTTTATTTTTAAGTGAAAAGTATTCCATACAATTTTTTATATTATACAAATATATATTATCAGAAACAGAGACAATTAACACATTGATTTTGATTATGAAGCAATTAAAATACAGTTGGGTGGATATCAGGCTGTAGATCAAAGATGCCTCAATGAAAATTTTGTTCTGGGTTAATCCAAGCCACAACTCTCCTTTATTAAGTAGTTTGTTATGCCACGCGCTTAAGACCCAGGGTTATCCACATCTGTGTTGATAAACAAGTTTCATTCCATTCATAGTGATTCAGAGAGAGTTCATAGTACTCTGGGTATTTTCGGGGGTGTTTTGAAAACATGACAGTCACAAATTGATGCTTCTGGATAGTTTCTCAGTTCATTGGGTTCTCCAAGAGTTTACTGTTAAAAGACTGTTCCTTAATCACACTACTGGGTATATAACCAAAGAAAAGGAAATCCATATTTTGAAGAGATATCTACCCTCCCATGTCAATTGCAGGACTATTCCTAATACTAAGATATGGAATCAACCTAAGTGTTCATCACAGATGAATGCATTTTTAAAATGTGGTGTTTATATACACAATGGAACACAATTCAGCCATGAAAAAAAAAAGAAACAAAATCCTATTATTTGTGGCAACATGGATGAGCCCAGAGGACATTATGTTAAGTGAAATAAACCAAATGCAGCATGTTCTCACTCATGTGGAAGCTAAAAACATTGATCTCATAGAAATAGAGAGTAGAATAATGGTTACTGGAAACTGGGGGTGGGATGGAAGTGGGTAGTCAGAAGTTGGTTAGCAGATGCAGATTTATAGCTCGATAGGAGGAATAAGTCCTGGTGTTCTTTAGCACAGTAGGGCGACTCTAATTAAAAATAATTTATTGTAAATTTTCAAATAGCCAGAAGAATAGATTTGGAGTTTTCTCAACACAGAGAAATGATAATATTTGAAAGTAAGGGATATGCTAATTACCTTGCATTACCTCTTGCATACATGTATCAAAATATCATAAAGTATACCGTAAATATGTACAATGATTTGTCAATTAAAATAAAAAAGCAAAAAAGATACCATTGCTTATGTAGTAAGTTTTCAATAAACACTTGTTTGTTGCTTGTGGGGTTTACTACTTCACTCCTTGATGCATATGAACAAAATCCAGCAATGTTTATTATTGTTTGTGAACTTGACTCTTCCGTAAATATTCTCCACAGACTTGAAAATATTCTCCAGGCACTTGAGAAGAAAAACAATCAGAAAGGTTTATTACTGGTTGTCAGAGGTACTCCTGTCCTTAAGTATGTACTTTGGTCTGTCTGTTAGCCTTGGGGAATCTAGAGTAATCTTGCAAGTCTCCGGATTATCAGTGTGGAAAGGCAAAAATGAGAACAAAAGGCACAGAGTTTCTGATTCTAAAACAGCATCAATGTCCTTTGGTTTAGAGCAGTTGACAAAATAAAATGAGATCCCTATCTTTTACCTTTATACCATTCTCCCCCAAAATTCAGAATGTTGGGGGATAGATTGGATTTTAATGTACTATCTAATCCCCCTCAAAAGTCTTCGATTTAGCAATGAAGAAATGGACTTGGGAATTCATTACATACATTGTTCAAGGTTATGCAGTTAGTTGGGGAAAGCTGGAATACTGGCTTCCTGAGTGAGGTTCTAGTCTTCTTCAATCAGCACTAAGCTTGATAGATTTGGGAGGAGAACTTTCTGATTAAATCTTGGTTTATAAAAACATTCTCCGCCGGAACAATGCCAGCTGTGTTCTAAATGCCAAAAGACTGCCTTTCTGTCACAGCTGATTTTGAAATTTATAAGAATAGATGGGACAGCGATACTGCAGGAATATGCCTGCCACATTTGCTAAAAAAGAAAGAAAAAATTTAATCTGAGCCTCCTTACTATTAATGCAATATTTTCTCCTCAGCTCACATTCTACACTGAGTTGGGCAAGAACTTTGTGAAATTATTTCCATTACAAAGTCAGTAGATTATGAATATAAAATATATTTAAGACAGGTATCCTAAAACTTGATGAAACCAGTAGCCTTTATATCAATTAGTGATAATCTACTTTTAAAAGATCCAGAGATCAATGGAGCAGAATAAATAGCCCAGAAACAGACAGTGACATATGTATGCATTTACTACTTGATAAATAATGCATCAGTAAACTACAGGGAATGGATTATTTAACAAATGAAGCTGAAAAATTTACTACTTAGGAAATTAAAATTTTATATTCACCTTTTACCATGTTAAGAAAGTGAATTCTCTCTGTGAAATAAGATGCCTTACTGGTTTAAATGTAAAAATCAAAGAGTGAAATAAAACAAAAAACTGAAGATACTGTGTTATGGTTTAAGGATAGAAATCAAACTGCAACTTATATTTATTTTAACTGTCAACTTTTTTTCCCCACTTGGATATTTCTAAAACCCTTTAAATTTAAAATATGAAGACTTTGTCAAACTAGTTCTCAGCCTTCACTTAAGATGAGTAATTTTTCTTGAAACGTGGTAAACCAGCTGTCTTTCAATCCTAAATATTTCCAGAGAGATGTAGAAAATATTGTTGGCTGGGTTCAGTGTCTCATGCCTATAATCACAACGCTTTGGGAGGCTGAGGTGGCAAGATCACTTATAGCCAGGAGTTTGAGACCAGCCTGGACAACATAGTGAGACCTCTTCTCTACAAAATAAAAATAAAAAAATAGCTGAATGTGGTGGTGCATGCCTGCAGTCCCAGCTACTTGGGAGGCCAAGGCTAGCCTTGAACTCAGGAGTTGGAGGATATGGTGGTAAGCTAAGATCAAGTCACTGCACTGGGCAACAGAACAAGACGCCATCTCTCTAAAAAAAAGAAAAGACACAAAAATATTTTTGATTCCTCTTTTTTCTCTTGCTTACTTGTCATTTTTTTATCCCCCTTTATAATTTCTCATCAATTTCTCATCAGCTTTTCTCACTGTCTGATTATGTTCCTCAGAGTTTAATGGTCTTTCCTCATCCTTTTACTCCACAGTCCTGTTTTGATTTTCTGCCAAGTTAAATATCTACTGTTTTTTGTTGCTGTTTTTGTAGAAATAGGATCTTACCATGTGATGCAGGCTGGTCTTGAATTCGTGGCCTTAAGTGATTCTTCTATCTCTACCTCTCAACTCACCTCAATCTCCCAAAATGCTGGGATTACAGGCATGAGCCACCGTGCCCGGCTTGATATAGATATATATATATGTATATTTATATTCTTAAAATATACTCATTTAGCCAGGCATGGTGGCGTGCCTGTAATCCCAGCTACTCGAGAGGCTGAAACAGGAGGATCGCTTGGGTCCAGAAGACCAGCCTGAGCCACATGGGAAGACTCATTTCTTTAAAAAATAATAAAATATTAAACATGAATTATAAATAAAATATGCTATGTACATTTATTGATTTTTATCACTATTAAATATTCACTAAAAATGAAAGCTAAAAATTTATTTAAAAAAGTAATGGCACTTATTTGTACATTTTCATCTTTCTCTTTCAGCCAGTCCTTTCATGTATACACATGCAAGTGCATTGTCTGTGTGAGTGAGAGAGAAACTGAATGAGAGACAGAGAGAGAGAGAGAGAGAGAGAGAGAGAGAGGAGAGAGGGAGTTTAAATCATGATAATGGCAATTATGCACTTTTGAACTGATTTTGTCCTATTTTCATACCGTTATATACTGATTCCTCAGTAGCAGGGAAATATGCATTGAATAGATGGACGCACCATCATTAATTTAACTTTTCACCCTGTAGAACACATAGACTCTTTCCAACTTTCCATCATTATAAATACTGCTGAGATTAATAGGCATTAACAAAACTTTTGTGAACATCTCTGATTATTACTAAGCACACATTTCTAGATTACAAATTTTTTTCTCATATGTCTTTAAAAAAAAAAAGTTGGCTTTTTGGGGAAAATGTAACTAAAAGCAAAATCTGCCAACTCTACAAAGGTCATACAGAAAGAAAACAATCTCATTTATTTTATCTTTTAAATTTGATTTTGTTTTATTTTTTGAAACAGAGTCTCACTCTATCTCATCCAGGCTGGAGTGCAATGGCACGAGCTCAGCTCACTGCAACGTCTACCTCTCAGACTCAAGCAATTCTCTTGCCTCAGCCTCCTGAGTAGCTGGGACTACAGGTGTGTACCACCACATCTGGCTAATTTTTGTATTTTTAGTAGAGACAGGGTTTCGCCATGTTGGACAGGCTAGTCTTGAACTTCTGACCTCAAGTGATTAGCCCATGTCAGCCTCCAAATTGCTGGGATTACAGGCATAAGCCACCGTGCCCGGCCTTATTTTTGAATAAGCATTAAACTAGAATGTGGTGTACATCTTAGACAATTTGCTCAGAGATTGAAAAGGCAGAAACAAACCTTACATTTTTTCATAGCCACACACAGGCAACATGTTATATGATTTCAAGATAAACAATACTTAGTTCTCAAAGAAGAGAACTTGGCACCATTTGTTACACAGAGTCCATCCTAAATTCACCTGGTAATTGGAGTGACCATCTGTGTTAGCTAATTAGCTTCATCCAGAGAAGAAACAAATTTTCTATGTCTTTATGACATGAGTTGTTTTGCAACTTGGAGCAGATGTCCACTGAAGTTAGGCTCCTAGCCTTCCCCAGAAACTGGGAGATGGGGTACTGTCTCCCTTCACATTTACATTAGAAAGAGATGGTCCCCAGGTCTTTGAGCAAGATAGTCCTGAGTCATAAAACTGACAAAAGGCCTGACTTTTTTTTTTTTTTTAAGATGGAGTCTCCCTCTGTTGCCCAGGCTGGAGTGCACTGGCGTGATCTCAGCTCACGGCAACCTCCGCCTACCGGGTTCAAGTGATTCTCCTGTTTCAGCGTCCCAAGTAGCTGAGACTACAGGCACCCGTCACCATGCCTGGCTAATTATTTTATTTTTAGTAGAGACAGGTTTTCACCATACCGGCCAGGCTGATCTCAAATTCCTAACCGCAGGTGATCCACCCACCTTGGCCTACCAAAGTACTGGGATTACAGGTGTGAGCCACTGTGCCTGGACAGGCCTATCTAACTTTTAATAGGATTTATATACATTTCAATGAGAGTGCAAAGCACTTACAGCCATAATTAAAATTAATGCTCTAAGAAAAAGCAGAAACCTCTTAGTTTGTAGCAGGGGAGAATTAACTCTCTCTTTTTTTCTTCTTTGAGATGTAGTCTCTCTCTTCTTGCCCAAGCTATAGTGCAATGGCACAATCTTGGCTCACTGCAACCTCTGCCTCCTGGGTTCAAGTGATTCTCCTGCCTCAGCCTCCTGAGTAGTTGGGATTCCAGGCATGGACCCTCATGTTCGGCTAATTTTTCTTTGTTTGTTTGTATTTTTCGTAGAGATAGGGTTTTGCCATGTTAGCCAGGCTGGTCTCAAACTCCTGACCTCAGATGCTCCATCTGCCTCGGCCTCCCAAAGTGCTGGGATTACAGATGTGAGCCATCACGCCCAACCTAACTCACTTATTTTTAATTTGTATTTGTCCTTTCACCTGTAAAGAATGCCAAGAAAAACTTCACCCCAAAATATATCTGAAATATTTTAAAACGGCTATGTATACGTCCTGCAGACAGAATAGTTCTGCAAAGTTGCCCTTTATGGAAGGAATTTGGATGCCAAGGAAATTAAGTGAAGTAAAGAGCAGATGCAAACAGGCTTTCCGTGAAGGCCCCTTGTTTGGGTCCAGGAAAGAGTAACTCACCAGAGAGAGGACTACGTTTGACACCTTTGAAGGTCTGACAGAGAAACTGTTACCACAACTACTGTCTGTTTTTTTTTTCTGAGAGCTGCTGCCTGGGAGACATCTGCAGACCAACACCTCCTTTGCCCCATGCCTTTCTTTCTCTCTCCATCCCTAACCTGTCTGGCACCCCTCAAGCCCCAATTCTTTTTGTGGGTGTAGCCTGGTCTGAAAGTCTCAACTGCTGGGCGCTGTAGCTCACACCTGTACTCCCAGCACTTTGGGAGGCAGAGGCTAGCGGATCACCTGAGTTCAGGAGTTCGAGACCAGCCTGGCCAACATGGCGAAACCCCGTCTCTACTAAATATATAAAAAAAACTAGCCAGACGTGGGGGTGCACGCCTGTAATCCCAGCTACTCAGGAGGCTGAGGCAAGAGAATTGCTTGAACCTGGGAGGCAGAGGTTGCAGTGAGCCGAGATCACACCCCTGCACTCCAGCCTGATCGACAGAGTAAGACTCTGTATCACAAAAAAAAAAAAAAAAAAAAAAAGCAACAACCATCTGTATGCCTTGTTTCCCTGTTAATCTCTATTATTAGTTTGTTTCATAAACTGAAATTATCAAAACTTCAGGGTGTCTACTTAAAAGCAAGGGGCTGAGGAAGGAAGGGGCTGAGGCACAAATCATGATTTAAAGAGTTTACTTGAGCCAAAGAGAGGACGGCTGCCTGGATGAGTCAGACCCAAGTAACCTTGAGTATGAGCTCTGTTCAGCTTTGAAAGTTAAAAAAAGAAAAAAAAAAAAAAGTAGGGGGAGGGATAGGGAGTAGGCTGATACAAAGTTGTTTGTCAAGAACTCTCACTGGTTTACAAAAGTAACATTGATTAGTAATTGGCTATACATCCTTAAGCTATAGGGTGTGTGTTATAGTGTCTGGTGTGGCATTGTTAGAATAATTTATAGCTATTTGTGGCAATAGCAAGCAGTTTAGAGATGAATACATAGCTCAAGGGAGGGAAATAGGACATGACTGAGGTCTCACTTTAATGCCTCTCTGGGTCTGCTAATTTAAAAGAGCTCACATTCCTCAGATAAAAGTTATTTTCTTTCCTCAAGGGGAAAAATTTTAAGTTCCCTTCAACTGTCTTTATTTAATATGAAACACATGTTCTCTTTTATCTCATTTAAAATATAAAACACACCTTTTTTATTCAGAAATGGTGTTTTGTTCTGTTGTTAGACTGGAGTGCGGTGGCGCAATCTCAGCTCACTGTAGCCTCTGCCTCCCAGGTTCAAGTGATTCTCCTGCCTCAGCCTCTCCAGTAGCTGGGACTACAGGCACCCGCCACCACGCCTAGCTAATTTTTGTATTTTTAGTAGAGACAGGGTTTCACCATGCTGGCCAGGATGGTCTAGAACTCCTGACCTCAGGTGATCAGCCCACCTCGGGCTCCCAAAGTGCTGGGATTACAGGCATGAGCCATCATGCCTCGCCCCAAACACACCTTCAGGCTTACGTTTCAAGAAATAAGTCTATGTGAAAGAAAAATTTCCCTTTAAGTTTTTTTTTTTTTTTTAATTGCATTTTAGGTTTGGGGGTACATGTGAAGAACATGGAAGATTGTTGCATAGGTACACACATGGCAGTGTGATTTGCTGCCTTCCTCCCCATCACCTATATCTGGCATTTCTCCCCATGCTATCCCTCCCCCAACTCCCCCACCCCCCACTATCCCTCCCCTTTCCCCCCCCCCGACAGACCCCAGTGTGTGATACTCCCCTCCCTGTGTCCATGTGTTCCCATTGTTCAACACCCACCTATGAGTGAGAACATGCGGTGTTTGATTTTCTGTTCTTGTGTCAGTTTGCTGAGAATGATAGTTTCCAGGTTCATCCATGTCCCTACAAAGGACACGAACTCATCGTTTTTGATGGCTGCATAATATTCCATGGTGTATATATGCCACATTTTCCCTGTCCAGTCTATCATCGATGGGCATTTGGGTTGGTTCCAGGTCTTTGCTATTGTAAACTGTGCTGCAATGAACATTCGTGTGCATGTGTCCTTATAGTAGAACGATTTATAGTCTTTTGGATATATACCCAGTAATGGGATTGCTGGATCAAATGGAATTTCTATTTCTAGGTCCTTGAGGAATCGCCACACCGTCTTCCACAATGGTTGAACTAATTTACACTCCCACCAACAGTGTAAAAGCGTTCCTATTTCTCCACATCCTCTCCAGCATCTGTTGTCTCCAGATTTTTTAATGATCGCCATTCTAACTGGCGTGAGATGGTATCTCAATGTAGTTTTGATTTGCATTTCTCTAATGACCAGTGATGATGAGCATTTTTTCATATGTTTGTTGGCTTCATGTATGTCTTCTTTTGTAAAGTGTCTGTTCATATCCTTCGCCCACTTTTGAATGGGCTTGTTTGTTTTTTTCTTGTAAATGTGTTTCAGTTCTTTGTAGATTCTGGTTATCAGCCCTTTGTCAGATGGGTAGACTGCAAAAATTTTTTCCCATTCTGTTGGTTGCCGATTCACTCTAATGACTGTTTCTTTTGCTGTGCAGAAGCTATGGAGTTTGATTAGGTCCCATTTGTAACTCTACTGAGTGCCTGGAGTTGACCAAAGGTGATTCCAAAACTGTTGGTGGTCTTTCCATTGAGAAGGTTTATTTTTCTTTTCCTTGACCTGGGGCTGTCTTTGACCAATTGCATATGGTGAAAGTGACTTGTATTTTTCCCCCCTTGGATTGTTAAAACTCTCAGCTGTCCTGCTGACAAATTCCCTTGATGAAAAGACAGGGGTAGAGAGGCCCTAAGACCACATTTTGGGGAATCACTGCCAAGGCACCAGGCAGTGAGGAAAATTGTTGACACTTTATACATCAGCTACTAGCTGAAGTTGACGCTACAGGCCAGCTGAGCCCTGCCTAAATTCCTATCCCATGAAATCATGGTATCTAAAAATAGTTCTTGTTTTGAGTCACCAAGTTGTGAGATTTTGTGTTATATAGCAAGTAATGATTGTAGCCACAATAGGTTCATTTGCTCAATGCACAGCAAGTGAATATCCTGAGATACCAGGGACTTCGGCAGAGTTTAATAATCATACAAGGAGAAGAGAGGAAACCTCAAACCCACCTCTCCAAGGAGTATGGGGCTTGAAGTTTGAAGGAGCTAAGAGAGGGCAGAAATGTGGGATCCTTGATTGGTGTAAGAGTGCAGAATGAAGACATGGGGTGAGGAGAGGAAGAACTGCGTCATCATGCTGATTTCCTTCTTTACTGGGGCTCTGCAAACTGGTTACATCAGCCTTCTGCTGGAATTCAGGATCTGAAGAACATCTTGAGCAATTCTTAAACAAAAGCCTTGCCGGGCGCGGTGGCTCACGCCTGTAATCCCAGCACTTTGGGAGGCCGAGGCAGGCAGATCACCTGAGGTCAGGAGTTCGAGACCAACCTGACTAACATCGTGAAACCCCGTCCGTACTAGAAATACAAAAATTAGCCGGACGTAGTGGCACATGCCTGTAATCCCAGCTACTTGGGAGGCTGAGGCAGGAGAATCGCTTGAACCCGGGGGACAGAGGTTGCAGTGAGCCGAAATCTCGTCACCGCACTCCAGCCTGGGTGACATAGGGAGACCCTGTTTAAAAAAAAAAAAAAAAAAAAAAAAAAAAGCCTTATGATTCTAACTTCAGAAATCCTATCTAGAGAAACAGTGGGCATGCAAAGTGTCAGTGTCTGGTGCTATGTGACTTTTGGTTACAAGGAAGTGGACTAAAGTGAAGACTGATTAATGCTTAATTGTAACTATATTTCTGTTTCAGAAGCTGACATGTAGTTCTTGTTAATTCTGTGACGACAGTTTCATAGTCAGAGTAGGGCCCAATGCTGAATCATTTTTTTTTCTTTTTATTTTTCTTCCTTTAATAAAAGTAAAAGAGCATGGTATTAAGAATCAGTGCGGGGCTGCGATTGAACTATGAGGTCAGGCTTCCTTTTCCTCGGAGGGCTTCTCAGCTTTAAAGCTGGAGAGCAGTTTGATTTCTAAAGCATTTTTTTTACTTTAATATCTAATAAAATACAGTTTCTTTTTCAAAGAGGATCTCCATGTAGCCATGAAACAATGCTTCCAAATCAAAAATAAAAAAGCAACATAACAAAATAGCCCAATTCAGGAAAAAATAGGGGAAAAGATTCATTTGTGATGCTCACACAAATATATTTCTACCAGGTTACAGAGAAAAACAAAGGAAAAAGATCTTCAATCATGGACCCCCTTCCCTCTCAGGAGGGTTTCAACAATTTAACTGCAAAATACAGAGGTCAGTAA
This sequence comes from Ateles fusciceps, assembly GCA_036589455.1. NCBI lineage: Eukaryota > Metazoa > Chordata > Mammalia > Primates > Atelidae > Ateles > Ateles fusciceps. The sequence goes on from JAZHEH010000222.1 coordinate 12,756,895, forward strand.
AGAGAACAGCAACCCTAGGCAACAGAGTTAATAACCACAGAGGCTGGTGGGGAAGGAGGAAGATGGGTATCAGAAAAACCAAGCAAGCAAGAAAGAGCTGAGTACAGAGATGGATTAGGATTGTTTGCTCAATGCCTGTGTTAATAAAGTTTATTCTATCTTTTTAAAAAACTTAAACAAGAAATGCCAAGTATTATTTTCATTTAGCCCGCTAGTAAGAAAGGTTGTATAAACTCTTCCCTGCATCAGGAAAATGCTAAATTATGATATTTTTTATTTTTCTAGAAAGTTATTTTCATTTTCAACATTTTCATATGTACTTTATTGGCATCTTAAAAAGAAATCATCAGGGCGCAGTGACTCATACTGGTAATCGCAGCAGTTTGGGAGGCTGAGGCAGGAGGATTGCTTGAACCCAGGAGTTCGAGTTCAGCCTGGGCAACAAAGGTAGATCTTATTTCTAAAAAAAATTTTTTTAAGTAGCTGGGCATGGTGGCTCCAGCCTGTAGACTTAGCCACTCGGGAGGCTGAGGTGGAAGGATTGCTTGAGCCGGAAAGTTTGCGGATGCAGTGAGCTGTGATTGCACCAACTACCCTCCAACCTACGTGAAAGAAAGCAAGGGAGGGAGGGAGGGAGAAGGAAGGAAGGAAGGAAGGAAGGAAGGAAGGAAGCAAGCAAGCAGGTAGGCAGTTAGGAAAGGGGCAGGGAGTGGGTTTAGCAATGTGCAATGAGCATCTAATAAATTATAGTTGCTTCTTCAAAGAGGATCCCTGTATAGCTATGAAGAGGTATCTACCCATAGGCGTACACATGTAGGTGAAGGGATATACAATACAGGGTGATTTGAAGGACAGGAAGGGAGCCCAGAGAGCAATAACATAGGGTAAGTCTCCGTCCCAGAAGGAGCATGGGGTGGTTCACACATTTCCATCTCTGCAGGACTGGGCTAACACAGCGTGGTCTGGCACAGAAGAAGGTGTGTGGGTGCAGCCAGGAGGAAAGAGGACAAGCAGAGTCCGGGGTTTCAACCAGCCCTGAAATAAAGGATGACGAGGGGCTTGCTGGTGATCAAATACCTGAAGGACAGAATTTATGGATGGTAAAGAAGTGACATGGAGTCTGACAAGACCAGAATATGGGCCCTGTGGGGGCCATGGCAGAAAACCAGAAGAAAGAGAAGGCTAGACCATTCGATGTTTTGTGATTTTGTTTATCCGGTTTGTTTTCCCACATTTAAGATGTTGAACTTGTCTGTAGGGCTGGGAAAGAAGAGTTCTGAATTTAAGGATCAACTTTGCCTTATTTGAAGTAGTTTCCTTCACTTTTTTAGTTATTGGGTCCTAGTTGGTGTTCCCTTAAAAAATTTCAGGATATTTTCCCCTGTGGAAGTAAAGTTGCTACCATCAGCAATAGCCAACCCTGGAGTGGCAGGAATTCTTGCTGTAGGTGGTGATCTAGTGACCTGAAAGTTGCTATCTGGCTCCTGGGAACCTGGTAAGCAGCCCCGGCACTCCCATCTCTCCAGTGTCCTCACGTTCTGGTCTTATAGTCTCCAAGGCCCCAGGCTAAGTAGGAACCTAGCCTATGAATAAGTCTCCCAAGGCTTTTCTGCTCCCAAGGTTATACCCCTAAGACAACACGGGTGAACAAAGGCTTCCTTCCTTCCAGGACTACTTGTTAAGCAAGGAGGGCCTGAGTTCTCTCCCACCCTCTCACTCCTAGCAGAGATTCAGGCCTGGCCTTGAGCCGCTACACCAGGAATCCCTTCCTTCTTCTTACACTCACGGTTGAACACAAAGCTTCTCTTTCTTCCTGGAAGGTAGCAGCTCCCGAAACTTCTCAGGAAGCTTCCAGTCTCTGCCCGTCGGGCCTCTGCAGCCCATTGGCTTTGTTTCAGCAGTTGGCTCACAGTTGGGAGGAAGGGGTTGCAGGGAAAAGTCCTGAGAAGGAAAGTCCTTCTCAGAACAAGGAAGGAGCCCTGGTGAATGGAAGTAGAAGATTCACAATTGGAGTCCAAAAAATAGAATGTTATTCCACAGGAGAAGGTAATAGATGTCAGGCACCAAGAGCAGTAAATCATCTAGAGGTTAGGAGGGGGAAGGAGAAGGGAGTTAAAATGTAGCAAAGATGGATGAGGAGGTCACTCTGGAGTTCAGGGAGAAAGAATGCTGTGACCAGCGAGTCACAGGGAAGACTTAAGATATATATTATATACATATTAGGGAGAATATATATATATATATATATATATATATTTCCTAATTCAAGGTAATATATTATATATATTATAATATTATATATATATATTCTCCCTAATTCAAGGTAATTACTCTCAAAGAGATAATATGAAGTACATGTGTATTTATATATGTATGTCACTTCATTGAGACTCCATGTTCTCATAATTTAATATCTAATTCATAGAATTTTTAAAGGATCAATGAGGTAAGGAAAGAAAAAACACCAAAAACATGGGTAGGCATGCAGTAAGGCTACATTCCTCACTCTTGTCTCTTCCTGTTAGACTTCAAATTCCTTGAAAGCAAAAACTGTGTCTTGTCTGTCATTGCATTCCCTAGCACTTATAGTGCTGAGCTTAAAAACTGTTTCGCAATGCACGAGGCAGTCATTTTGGATACAGAATTAGCAGAAGGGCGGGGGTCATGATGAGGGTAACAAGTAGTATAGTATGAAAAAGAAGAAAATATTATTATTAATGTGATATAATAATTTACAAATATTATTATATTATTAATTATTCTTATTATTAATGTTTTGGTTTGAAAAAGTAGCTAGAATAGCCAAGATTGATACCTAATTTATTATTTGTTCAGTATTGTGCTAAGGACTTGGTATATATCCGCTCAGTGAATCTTGACAGCAACCCTAGGACTCAGGCACAATTTTGACTCCCATTTTACAGATGAGGACCACAAAACACTGGAAGCTTAAGTAATTTGCCTAAGGCCACACAGTAATAAGTGACACAGCTGGGATCTATATGCAGTTGTCTGACTTCATTCCTGGGCTCCAAACCACTACAAACCAAACCACATACAACATAACCATTGATGAAATGGTAATATGTTTATCCAAGACGTAAACGTTTTGGCAAGGTTAAAATATTTTAGAAGATGTAATGGGTTCCTAACTTAACTGATGTTCCCATGTGAAAGGAAATAATTATCAAAGGACAATAGCTTCAGTAATCACCACATTTCTTATTTTTTATTTTTTAAAAGGAATCTTCGACATACTAAGGCATACTGTTATTTTTGAGCAGTCTATGAGATAAGTACTGAGAAACCGTCTAGAACACAACATTTCCAGAACATCTGGAAATGTTATGTGCTGTAAATAACGTTAGTAATTAAAGGTTAGACAAATGGATTAGAAAAATAAGTGGAAAATATTTTAAATGCATATCCTAAAACAGTTATCTAAATCTTACTAGGAAAAAAAGATATAAGCATATTAATGTTTTTGCTTTCTGGATTAATGGTAAAATTATGAAACTCCCTCTATCTTTTTTCTTAATTCAGTGGGGGATCCATTTTCCAGGGCTATATAATTAATTATAAAATAACCTGTTGGTAAGATTCATAATAAATATCTGATGTAAAAAATTTTTATTTTAATATTTTATTCTCCATTTTTGCTTATTTTATTTGTTGTTTTACATACAACTCCAAAGAATTTTAAGGAGGAATATTATAAAAAGAGAAGTGATCCACTATTTCTTCACTCTAGCATTGGACTAGTTATTTTATATACTTTCCTATACTAATCCTACCTTCATCTTATGAATGAAAAGAGATTGAGGCTGAAGCTAACGAACTTTCTAAATTTACTGCTTAGGGGTGGGTATGGGGTAGTTCTCTCATTTGACTCTTTCAAAAGTTGTTTCTCTTTATATTGCCTTTCATTGGTGCAACACATTTGATGTTCCAAATTCACTAACGCAATGAATGTTATACCCTATTATAATCCTATTTGACCTTGTGGCCTATTACTCTGTCTGATAATTGAAAAATAATAATTGTATTGAGATACATTGGATTCTAAACTTTGCCTCAAGTCATAAAACCAACTAGCTACAATGTGAATACTTAACATCACCTCCTCTGCCTGTCTTTTCCATCACAGGACTTTTTTTTTCCATAGAAATACATTATAAAACTTCCTGTTGTATGTAATTTACCACCAGTTGAATCATTTCATGGTTGTCATTGTATCTCTTTCAGAATATTAAAGAGGCCTCTGGCATGTTAATTATTCTAATTTGGGCACATTAACTTTATAATTGTTCTTATACTGGTTATGCACTGATGTTAAACTTTCTGATAAAATTTGCCTTGAAAGTTATAAGATAATTTTAACTTTCTGTCAGTTAGCATATGTGAAGACATTTGGACTTTATCTTATAGGCAATGGGATGGCCTTACAGAGCTTATGGGCAGGCCATGATGGAACTTGACTTGCATTTTAGAAACAACTAAGATAAAAGGATGGATGACAGCTGATGGAAAAAATTCTGCAGACAATAACACAAGTCTAGAAGTCTTTTCCAATTGTGCAAGTAAGAGATGAGCTGATAGTAAAGGTGACAAGTTGTAGAAAGATTTCAGAGATACTCAAAGTGATCCCATAAAAAAAACCTAGAAGTGTTATTCTGTTTTAGAGAAAGAGGAGAGAAATAATAAATTGAGTTTGGGACATTAAAGGGCTTTCTAGGTAAAAGAAAAAAATTGTTGACTGGTATTTAGAAGATGGGATCTATGGATTTCTTCTCCAAGGTGCTCAGTTATTTTTGCTATATTTTTCCTTTTACAAATGTTTTGACCTGAAAAAAGTAGAATTGACTAAGATGAATGAGCACTGGGGTATAAGGGAATCACCAATATGGAAAAAAACAACAACTGGCCGGGTGTGGTGGCACATCCCAGCTACACAGGAGGCTGAGGCAAGAGAATCCCTTGAACCCAGGAGATGAAGGTTGCAGTGAGCCGAGATTGTTCCACTGCACCCTGGCCTGGGTTACAGAGTGAGACTCTGTCTCAATTAAAAAAAAATAAATAACTATAAGTTTTCCCAACTCATAGTAGTTAAGCATGTCATTTTCACAAAAATTAGTTTCTAAACTAGACACTGCTGAAAAAAAATTCTCTTTCCCTGAGAGAAAGAGTATTGAGCTATGAGATTAGACAGCCCTTTTTTAAATCTCCTGATTCTACTGGGTAATCAATGAACTGTTCAGAGATAGCCTCATCTTTAAATTGAACTAATAACATTATCAGTCTTGTAAAAGATTTAATAACAATTCATATAAGCAGTAGAGGTCCTAGCATGTAATACATGCCCCCAGAACATTAGCCACTGTTATTTATTATTTCCAGAAGTAGAAATATATATTTAGCTACAGAAAAATTTTGAAACACAGCTGTTAATATTTACATATAGATTTGTGTGAATCTATAGTACTATCTTAAATTATAAATACATTATCTTCATTGAATATTGGTATAGAGATCCAATGATTATAAGGTACATTGCTGATAAATAACATAGAGTAATTTATATTTTCAAAAATTAATGCTATGTTTATCTTGCAAAGGTAACCTTGACGTTCTTTCTCAATTTGGAGAATAAAAAATATCAGGTTCTTCAACTCTTCTACAAGTTAATAAAACAAAAGGAGACTAGTGAAAGAATGTCAAATAATTATAAAAAGGTACAATTTATTGATATAAAAGTATAAAGCAAATAGAACACATTCATTTAAGCTAGATGGATGTAGACACAAACTTTCAAATTGGATTGTCAATTTTATCAAATTTGGAATAAACACAAACACACTATTTACAGATTTTGGTAAAACTAAACAGAAAAGGAACAAGTCGGAAATTTGTTTTTCACAGAACTAAAATGACACTAAATGACTTATGTACTTGCAAAGGAGCAGGTGAAGTTTTCAAAGGACAACTTTATTTTTTGTTGGTATTGTTTTTGTGGTAGCCAAATGAAAACCAACACATATTCTCCTGCTCTTTTACTTATATTGATGAAACCTCAAGGCCTGTACTCAAATATGTATTAAAATATACCCATACATATATGATTTCTTGCCAAAAGGCATCATTCTTCTTCAAATACAAAAACATAATAGGAAAAAAAATTTTTCACTTTCCTAAAACAATCTTAGATCACACTTTTATCTTTCTTCTGAGTATAGCCCTGGAAAAGTAGTTTGAATGCAAAGCCCCTTGACAAAATATCTGCTTTTTAAAAATGTTAATTTAATATACAAGAAAAAAAAAGCCTCTGGGGAGAAGAGGATAAAGGAGTTAGAATTTCTAACTCCTAGGCTAAAAAACAGCATATCAGAAAGTCATTCAATTTCCTTTACAATGCTGATTAAAGCCTTCATTTTAACCTTCATTATAAATGGAGGACATTAATCCCTAAGCTGTTTTTAAACAATTAATACTAGCCTTCTTCATTCTACCCATAATTTCCCTGAAAAGCAATAGTTGAGTTGTATTTATTCAGTGTAATGGATAGGTATTTCATTTTAAATAAAATCATATAAGCCTGTCTCTATGTGAGATATAAATGTTACACTCATCTATGTATATAATACTAAATCATGGAGAAATTACAGTGGTAAAATAATACAGTCATTAGCAATGTCATTTTGAAGTAACTGATAAAAAGAGTAAATGCTTGAACCATCTTAGAAAACAAATTACTATACTTCCTAGAACAATCTAGTACTTTCTAGAACAATATCTTATTCTGCTGAAATAGCTTGCAGAATCATAAATAGCTGATACACAGTTCCTGTGATTAAGTTTAGGCAGTTAAGAACAGCAAATCAGAGTTTCCTTGGGGTCCATTTTGAGAAAATAATAGAGAATTTAGTCATTTGTATGGCTTTGTAGGTAAAGTTAAAAAAAACATACACAACTACACATACTGACTTCTGGAGTATACAGTCGGTGACTTCGTTTCCATGCGATAACTTTTCTGGGTTGTTCGATGGGAAGGTATCGAGTATCTGTAGCTACTGCTCTTTTCATTGCAACAAAAAACACAACAGAACAGGGCTCCTCCAGCAATCAGCACCAGTGCCGTGGTCCACCCTATGTAGAGGGCTTCTCCAAGCTCACGTTTTTGGGCAACATCCACTATTGGGTTGTAGAAATCTCTGATGATGGAATTGGCAACCCAGCTCACAGGGATGAGCACCACTATGCCTGTGATGATGAAGATGATTCCAGCCGTCAGCAGAGTGTGACCCTTCACCTTATTGTCCTCCATGCACCTGGTGCATTTCATGCCAAATATGGCTATCATGAAAGCCAGGAAGGACATCACGGAAGCAGCACACATCAGTCCTCTGGACGCCTGTAGATCCGGAGAAAGAGCCAGCAGAGAATCATAGATTTTGCACTGCATCCTGATGTTAGCATGCCTCACGCAATTCATCCACAGTCCTTCCCAGAGGTTTTCAAAAACCACAATGTTGCTTCCAATAAAGGCAGACACTCTCCACTGAGGCATGACGGTGACAGCCACTGTGCCCACCATGCCAACACCACCAATCACCAGTCCAGCAATTTGTAAGGCATAGGTTGCCATTATCCTCTGGGATGGGTTTCAGTCGGCTGGACTCCTGAGCTGCTAGGTCTGCTATGAAGCAAGGTTCACTGTGCCACAGGATAGAACAGTTTTTCCTGCAGTAATGAACTCAGAACCCAGTGGTTTTTCAAATAAGAGCTGCTTTGCTACTTCTGGCTAGATAAAATCCAGTGCTGGCTGGCTGAGCTGCCCCTGCTATTGACTTCAACAGAGAAACTTACAAATCAGGTGTGGCAACTTTCTCAGCCAATGAGAGTTGGATGGTAACCCAGGTGTGTCTAAACCAACACTTGGGTACTTGGAATGGCTAGACCTGCACATAAACATTCTTTATACTTCGCAGTCTTCCAAGAAGACAGCAGTATGTTTACCTGTAGGCATAATTGTAAGTGGTTGCATAAGCATCCAGAAATGAGCCAATCCCTTGTAATGTGAAAGGTGCACCTTGTGCACGCAATTCTGATACTCTTAGTAAGAGCTGCTGGGACCAAGGGATAAAATAAAATACCTGCCGAAGAATTCTGCAACGCTGTCGAAATGCCAAAGTGAAACGAGGATAGGGGATTGAAAGATTGCTTTTACCTGGGAAACCACATTCTATGGGACATATGTGATCCAAATGATTTATTTAATTTGTCTACAACTTCAAAGCAAGCTCTAGGCTGGGGTGAAATCAGGGAACAGATCATGCCAGAAGACAAAATAAGCTAAAGTAATTAAATACACAAGGCTATCCTTCTCCTTGGCACCTAAAACATATTGGAGTTTTTAAGCCAGAAAAATTACTCATTGGCATTTTTCTGATAATCTTCGTTTATAAAAATTTTTTTTGCCAAAATAAGTATCACCAGATGATTTTCTTATGTAGCCAGCACTACAGCATTTAAACCATAAAGTGATTTACAGCTTGCTAGCTTACAAGCTTATTTTGTGGTGTTATTCTTGCTGCTTTGTCTTCCTGGGCTGAAGGAACTAGAATTCTGCAGATGGCAAAAGAGCCTTGGGTCTATGCAAATGGCTGATATTTCAAAATAAAATATTTACAAGACAAGGGAACTATATTTACTAAACTAAATTATATTAGGTGTTAACCAAATCTGCTTTCCCACTTTTTAATATCTTGTCTGCAGTAGGACATAGAAACCCCTAAATGCAAGACAATTTGAACTTTCTTCTCAAAATAATGATAATCTAACAGCGGTACTATACTAAGCATGAATGTTTATCTGAGAAAACTCCGCTAGCAATTTTCTTCTGGAGATCAGCTTGAGCTCTCTGTCCGATCTTAAAGCTGTATTTCATTTATTTTTTCCAAACTTAAAGCTGTATTTCATTTATTTTTCTTCTTAACATCATAAAAACTGATCTTTTCTTTACAATTTTCCTTTCTCTCTGCTTCATTGGACTATCTTAAATCCAAATATGGGAGAAAATGTTTTCTTCTCACTTATTAAACTTGGAGAGTTTAATGGTCCAAAAATCTGAGTTACTTATGGACATTATTAAAACAAAAACTATGGTAGGAAGTGCGAAAGGAGAAGAAAGTAAACTGTCTTCTAAAAAAGGGATATGATGCATAGTAGTTTGAGTTGTTATAATTCATCACACTGACATTATGAATGTAATAAAAAGTTAAAAAACGTAATATTTACAGAAATTTTCTCATTTGTTGACCTGCTAAGTGCTAAGCTTCAGGGTGTCCCTTAAGCTGATGTAGAAAATATGTGACATTTTCTTCATCAAGTTTCTAGCAGTTACAGATTTGTGGTGGAGGGGACTTAGATCAATCTTGAGAAAATAAGATTTTAAACTCTCAAAGTTTAGGAAGTGAGCACAAAACATTGTTTACTGTATTTGGATTTAAGGTAGTCCGAAGAAGCAGAGAGAAAGTGAAATTGTAAAGAAAAGGTAATTTTTATGATGTGAAGAAGAAAAGAAAATGAAGTACAGCTTAAAAAAAAGACACAAAAGAAAAAATGACATCTAAAGAGGAAATATTTTTAATCTTTAATTGTCAAACTGGGAAAAGGGAAGGATTGACAGAACTGAAAAATAAAAAAGAAATAATATAACTGGTTGAGATAATGACAAACTAAATGAAGCTACACTGTAAGGGATGTCAAGGCATATATTGATTCATTGAAATTTCCTTTCTAAATTCCTGTGGAGTATATTTCTTAGGAGCTCTCATTAAATATTGCTGACCATTCACATCAATATAGGAACACATGAGACCGAAGTAGATAGCTCCGCCTCTGAGTGCCTCAGCCATTGTGAGAGCTGTGTTCCAGGTATGCATTCATATTTCTTGGCTTTGTATATTTCCAAACCTTTCTTCCCTTAACCCTTGAACTTTATCAGGAACTTATTTTACATAAAAATTTATTCCTTTTTTCAAAAATATTAGGTACTTTACTACTCATATTGTTCTAGCCAAAAGATGAAGATCTGAATGTGAAATTAGTCCTAGGTTCACATTAGAATTATTGTAGAACTAACTCCCTACTAGGAGATGACCCAGGGCATCTAAATAGGTTTCTTACCAGACAGTGATACAGTTAAATTCATAATACTTCTAAATAATCATGTCCTACAAGACACTGGAATAAAAAGACAGAAAAAAAAATGGTAATATTGAGCTTGCTAAAAACAGAGGGGGCCAAAATTCAAAGAAAAAAGTAAACTATTTACTTTTCCGTACTGCTGAAATGATTAACTTGGCTACAAAATTCAGCTAGGAGTAATAGAGACACAACAAATAAATAACATTTTTACTCTAATTTAGCACTACAGAGCAAGAAACATCAACTATTCAATAGTTTGTACTTCCATTTCCATGAAGAACCATAATATTACCAAGAACCCAAGAGAGAAATGAGAGCTCATGTCGACCCCCCTGTGCACCCACCCTTGGGCTTTTCTTTCTGTCAGCATTATCATAAGGCATGATTGAAGTTTAGCAATTAAATTTGCTTAATTACATTCAACCCTGAAAATTGCATAACACAGGCAAATGCTTTTTATTCATAAATGATGGCATACAAATCACTATCAGATTGTTTTATGCCCCTTAACCTAACTCAACTCCACAGTCTTGAATTTCTACTGATTCTTATGACTGTTTGAAATAATTTTTGCTTCTGCCTATCAAGCAATTGTCAATTTCTTTTGTTTCCTGGATTTGCTTTGTAGTTTTCTGTTGTGATGACAGTTTTTCAAGTGTGTTTATTTTTAACTATGTTTCACTGTTAATTAACCATACTTGGCCGACCATCTTTTCCTGAGAGAATACGTGAACATATCAATAGATCTCTGTGTTATTCCCAAAATAATGTTGTGCATTACTGTATGTTCTCTTGAGCCACCGTCTTGTTTGTTTTTCATGATGGCCAGCTGTGCTTCCAGTTCTCTATCCTCAAAGTGTTCTGTATCCATTAGCAGCCCCTCTCTTTTTACTACCTCCGTCTTTTTTTTTTAGATGGAACCTCACTCTGTCACCCAGGCTGGAGTGCAGTGGCTCGAATTGGCTCACTGCAACCTCTGCCTCCCAGGTTCAAGTGATTCTCCTGCCTCAGCCTCCTGAGTAGCTAGGATGACAGGTACACACCACCACACGTGGCTAAGTTTTGTATTTTTAGTGGAGGTGGGGTTTCACCATGCTTGCCAGGCTGGTCTTGAACTGCTGACCTCAAATGATCAACCCACCTCGGCCTCCCAAAGTGCTGGAATTACAGTAGTGAACCATCCTGCCTGACCGCTCTTTCACCACCTCTGTGTGATCTATTTTTAATTGCTCTGCTTAAAAATGAACTCCTTCCTGTGTAGAAATTGCTTAGTATCTTAGCCGATTCAAGCTGCTTTAACAAAATACCACAGACCAAGTGGCTTGAAAAATGGAAATCTATTTCTCATTCTTCTGAAGTCCCAGATCTGGGTGCCAGTATAGTTGGGTGTTGGTTAGGACCCACTTCTCAGTTTACAGAAGGCTGTCTTTATGAGGTGACTTCACAGAGCAGGGAGAAAGAGTGAGCTCTGGTCTCATTCTCTTCTTATAAAGATACTAATACTATTGTGGGGGTTTCAGCTTCATGGCCTCATCTACAACTCCCAAAGTTTCGCTCTCAAATACCTCACCTCCAAATACCATCACATTGGGAGTTAACATTTCAACATATGAATTTAGCGGGGGAAACAAATATCCAGCTCATAACATCTAGCTACTAACAAATTCAAAAAAATGAAATTGCATAATTCAGAAGCTTCTATTTGTGCTTAGGGACTTCACCCATATTATATCACCCATAAAAATATTTCATTTTTCCAAGATGAATAAAGACTGGTGAACATGAATTTTAAAAAATCCATGATGAAAATAGTGTTATGGACATGATTTTACCTTTCTTCTGCTTTTCACTGCATTTTTAAAAATTACAACCTGACTGTAGGATGAATTCTGACATATTTGAAGGACAGGTCTGTGTACTTTGTGTGATATATTTGATGTCTCTACTAAAGTACTGGAAATCCAAAACAAAGCTGTATACTATGGAAATTTTCCTATAAATTAATGAGTAATTTATATGTGCAGAATTGATATGAAACACCCTAATTCTAATGATTTCAGGGAAAAAATTTAAAATAGGAAGAATGTGCTAGTAATAGCAGCTACTGAGTATTAAATGTTCTCTATACAATAGGTTCTTTATATCACTCTAATTTATATTTAAAACAGCTTTAGAAAGCAGGGGTCATTAATCCCCTTTTATAATTGAATAAATTAAAACTCAGAAGAGGCTGCCTTTTTTAAGGCCACACAGACTTTGCTGGTTGAATCTACGGAAATAAAATTTAGAGGTAGACCTAAAGCTCATGTTCTTTTCTGTATTGCCTACCATCTCCTCCAAGAGAACTAGAGAAACGGAATTTCTTATATTGGCATATATGGTCACAGTTAATTAGGATACAAAATGTGTTTAAAACATTTTCCTTCTTTGCTTACCACATTGTTGAAAAACTTTTGCATGCCAAACCTTTGCAATTTTTAGAACATACCTGCTTCACTGAAATTTGAAATCTACTTCTTTACTCTGTCTAAAGGAGTTTCTACTGGGGGAAATCTTGGCAATTTCTATAAAATTATTCCTTATTTAGACTTTAAGAGAGTTCCCTGTGCTGAAGTTACCATTGACACCCCTTTCTCCACCTTCCATGTTTGTCCCCATCTTCATAGTTCCTTAATTACAGACTAGATGGTGATACTGAATGACCTACCCACCACTGAACAAGTATTTGGCTAAAGTAAGCATTAATTTCAGTGCAATGAAGTGAACAGTTTCATCTGTCTGTGTTCTCAGCTAACACTAATACAGAGAAACTTTCCTTTGTATTTTATAGGGACTTCTTAGTGACCAACAGATGCAAGATTCTATGATTATCTTCATTAGTCCATTAAAATTGCCTTTTCAGGTGACTCACTAACAACTTTTCGTTTTACCTTTTCCGAAAGCTAAAATTTAAAAAAAAACACACACACACATTTTTAGGTTGCCTACAACTGTATTCCACGTGCTTATTTTTGGAATTGCTTGAAAAACAATTTAAAAAAAAAATCTCTTAATCTCCAGTAAAATTTCTACTGAAATGTAAAACATAATATGCAGCCTTGAATGAGAAAAAAGGGTCCATGACAGAAGTTTCTGGGGAGGCAGAGACTGTAATTAGTAATAGAAATGGTAACATCAGATAATCAATAAGACCAAAACAGAGCATTTTTCATTATTTTTTGAATCCTCAACAATTAACAAGTTTAAGTCATATTAATTATAAAAAAGAAAAGGCATGTAGGATAATGTATTTAATATGACTATATATGCTTAAAATAATATATTTTAATAAACATTACTTAATAGTAATCTTAAGAACTACTTAATAATTACTAAGTTATATGAACAATTAAGAGTATTAAGTGATATCGTGATTAATTAACTGTATGATATGAGCCTCCCAACCACCTTATTAGAAAGGCCTTATTATTGTACCAGTTTTACTAGGAAACTGGAATTTATGAAGTTTAAATAACTAACCCAAAGCCTCACAACAAACTGTTAAAAAAGCCAATATGGGAACTCTATTTTCTCAGACACCTAAGTCTATACTGTTGACCCACTATGTGCTACAAGCCATTATAGACCTACCTGTAAACCTAATTGAAAGCTTGCATGACTACGTAACTTTATCTCTTACAAAGCATAAAAGCTTTGGTAGATCAGTAGTTCTCTGAAACAATGTCCTTCACATTGTGAGTTTTCAATAGGATTTTGAGCAGTATAAAGAGAAATGAAGTGTTTCTATTTTCTGCAGCAAATGCATTGTTTAATATGAAAAATTATATGAGGGGAAACCATAAGACATAAGGGAAAAGTCCACACAAATGGAAAACACATGCAAGTGTGCACACACACACATACGAACACACACAAACACACACAAAATTCTTATAAGCAAACCATGAACATAGGAGCACAAGAAACAATTTCCCCCTTGTAAAGTTGAAGTTAACAGGACAGGGAACAGTAATTAACCAGGCAAATAGAGCTAAGCCACATTACTGATTAATTTACAAAACAATTAACTTTCCACTTAAAATTCAAATTAAGATTCTGTCCGCCTTAGGCAACCAGTGTTTGCAGATTTTAATAGAGCTAGACATTAAGTGACTTACTTAAAACCAACTTTACATTGCACTGGGTGAGAATATTATTGGAATAAGCAGTGCATGGCATTCTTGGTTTTCAGTTATTTTTTAAGATAAAATACTACAATATACAAAAATATGCTGGGTGCACTAATAATTTTTTCAATGAGAATATGAGTAAAACTAAAAGTTGTTCAAAACATCATCTGAAATATTTATAGAGATTTTTTTACTTTCTGTAAAATTTTCAAGATGATGGCTTATAAAACATCTTCTGCACACTTTTTTTCCCACTGTTCAACAAGTATACTATGTACCAGGCCCTGTGATAGACTCTGGGAACGAAGAAATAATGAGATATAGTTTTTTTCTTTGTGATTTTACATACACAGAACTGAGGGGCCAGTGGAAGAAAGAACTGCTGAGTCAATTAACTTTGTCATTAGTTAAACTTGTTACCAATGACATTCAACAAAACAATGTCCTATAGAAAAGTCACAGTGTCTTTTGACATTGGTTTATCTTTGTTAAATCAAGTCATTGGATGAAATAATAATAATGTCAGTCCATCATCATCCTGCTTTAAAGATACTGGATTTATCTGTTTGAGCACGCTAAGCAACAGCTGATCCTTTATGGGTATGTCCATTGGAAGGAGTTTCAAGAACACTAACACATATTACTTTTGAGGGCCTTGTGATAGAGCACCTGTGTGTTTTCATAGCCTTCCAGTGTCATTGCATCACTCCAGACTCTAGTCCCCTCAAGAGCAGGAGCTTTCCCCTCCATTACATTCCTCATGTCCACCAGCACTTGGACCATAGAAGACCCTGGGTAACTGCCGAGAAGAGTCAGAGTCATAGATTTGGTATTCATCTGGTCAGTAGGTATTGCTGTCTTCATGGTAAAACACTGCATCAATCATCCACACCATTCTTTTCACCTTGAAAAAGCATATGAGTAACTGCACAAACAGGTGAGAACGGCCACCTTTCACTCCATTCTACAAAAAAAAAAAAAAAGCAGCTTCCAGGGTTTTGGTGCCTTTTAAACAAAGTCAAACAATCCATGAAAAGCATTGTCAGGAGTCTATAAACATTTAGCAGAGGTAAGCTGGCTGTCTCACATTTTCACATAACTTCCTGGTTCATTCAACTGCTATTCCTTGTTCTTATCTTTTTCTCTGACCCATGTTCCAGATATCTTTAGAATTGCTGCTATAAGGAGCTGTACGTGATTATCTGACTGGCTTCTGAACATTTCTCTCCTAGGTTCAACTGGACTTCTGATGTCTCACACTGGACAACATTTTCTCTTATTCCTATGTCACTAAACTGGTTGGTGCCACCCCACAAGGCCTCTTTCCAGGTCAAGAGCCTGGAACAGGGGAAGCACATGTTGCCTTTGTATATGGCAACAGGCTGAAATATTAGACCTAGAACAGATCTAAAGGATCATCTGATGTACTCTTCATTCTGTATATGAGGAGCTCAAAAGCTCCAGGAAGACAGGAACTCTCTCTGTTCTATTCATCGGTGTGTCAAAGTATTTGTGTGGTGCCTGGCACATAGAGAGCACTGAGTATTTATCTAATTCCACACAGAAAATGCTGAAATCTCTGCGCCCAGTTGTTGGTATTTCCTTGGTAACTGGAAAACTATGACATGGTAGACAAGTAAACTACCCATTGCTTATTTATGTATTTGTCTGTTTTAAAATCCCTAAAATAGAATATAAATGTCATGGGCAACATGATTATGTCTTGCTCATAATGTATCTCCAACTACTAAAACATCACCTTGTTCAGAGTAAGAGCTCAGGAAATGTTTGATAAATAAAAGAAGAATGTAATTTAAGAAAAATAACCTACGCACTGAGCGTTACAGAAAAAAAATCTCTCCTATATATAAGTTATATAATGTTTTTAGTTTTTTTTTCAGGTTGATACCTAAGCACAGAAGAACCTAAAATAATACTCACCTTTGACCCATCAGAACACCTTTGAGTATGCTTTCTTAAGAGGTAAATATTATGACCCAGTGGGTTCATGAATTTTGCTTCAGCTTTCTTTATGTTTCCTAAGTATACCCTGTGAACTGATCTTCATTTTCTCATTTATTCTATCTCATTTTTCTCTTTTCAGTATGCAAATTCCCATTTTTCCAGTGCTTATTATTATTAATCCAATATCCTTCCAATTACCATGGCAAATATTGATGGACTAAGAGCCTAGGCCACCATTTTTGTTTAATATATAATTTTAATATACCAAGGCATCATTAATTATAATTATTTTTCTCTAAGTACATTAACACAAATACAGAAAAATACTATTTAGAATAATACATAATCAAAATCAATACACATATATTTTTAAATTTTAGAGAGAACTTATATATATATTTATGCAAATAACTTATATGTATATTTTATGCACTTTCTCATTGAAGTAAGCTTTATTTTGCTGTTACTTTTTAGGAGTTGCTTGACATCTTAGAGAACTTTAGTGTTTTTTTGACCATCACTAAATTAGAATTCTTATGAGTTAATGATGTTGCTAAGAATGGGGTTTCATTTGGAAGAAGCATTAAGCTACTTAAATAGCAATCTCGACTGTATCAGCCTATCTGTCTCAATTTGCCTTGTGATTTACTGTAAACTCAGAAAAGGAACACTTACTTCACTACAAGGAAGTGAATGGTAAGTTCATCAGCTAGCCATTATTGGTGTTTTTCTTTGGGTTCCAAAGAAGATGCTAACTTGAATCTGTGACTTAATGTGGAGATAATTAGAAATTTGCATGGATTACCATTTGTTCCTGTGTTTCCCTTACTTTTCAATCAAATATTGTTTCAAATTTTATGCTAGCTTCAACAGCTATTTTTATAATTAGCAAAACAGAAAAAGCTTACTTAAATACATTTTTGTTGTATCAAATTTTTGATAATAGCTATCCTCTAGATAGTAACCCAGATGTGTCTATGTGTATGTGAAAAGAAGCCTACTGGGTATGATGTCACGAAAAATCACTTTCTGAATTTGCTATGCATTCTTCTATGGTGGTAGAAGTCAGTACATGAAATTATGTTCACATAGTACAAAAATAAATAACATATAGTACAATTTTGCATGTAACATCTATCTAAATTCAAATATAGTTCTTATCGTTCACTTGAGATCCAGATTCCATTTAAATAATATTTATTAATCTTCTATCACATGCAAGAAATATTACATATATTCTTGTAACTAAATTAGGTTACTCCTCAACTTGGCAATGGAAAAATCCCCTTTGGCATAGACTCTGCCATTGAAAGAAGTTGTTGGTGCAAGTTTTACAAAGAAGAGACATTTTCCTTGGGGCTATTTACAATTAATGCTCAGAAATTATGGCGGAGGAACATCTAGAATAGAGTAGACTAGAAGAACAAGACAGCAGAACAGCTTCATTTCCAAGCCTCCAACCTCTGTTCTCACAATCTATTATCTAACTACGTTGAACTTCACTCATCTACATGGTTATCATTTTCTATGGCCATGCTTTACCATCTTGACTCTAGGGTTGAAATCTCAACTACTACGAGCCTTTTCTGTCAGGCACAGGTCATTTTAGAAAATGTAAAATCAATTAACCAAGTCCAATTCTGAAAACTTCCTGAGTCCATTTTCCATGTGGTGCAAGAGTTCTCTGGCATAAATAGTTTCAGTAATTAACAGCTTGACTCAAATGTCATTTTAAAGCATTCATTATTTCACCACTTTTTAAATTCATCAAATGTTGACTACTTAGTAACAACAGGACAGGCACTGTTCAAAGTACTGGAGACCAGGGCCAGGCACTGGCTCATACCTATAGTCCCAGCACTTTGGGAGGCCAAGGCGGGCAGATCACTAAGGTCAGGAGTTTGAGTTGAGACCAACCTGGCCAAGATGGTGAAACCGCATCTCTACTAAAAATATAAAAATTAGCCAGGTGTGATGGTACGTGCCTGTAGTCCCAGCTACTCAGGATGTTCAGGCAGGAGAATCGCTTGAACCTGTAGTCAGTTGAGATTGCACCACTGCACTCCAGCCTGGGTGACAGAGTGAGACTAGGTCTCAAAAAAAAAAAAAAAAAAAAAAAAAAAAAAAAAGGGAAAAGAAAAGTACTGGGCAACCAAACCATGAAGAAGGCACAGTACCTCCCTCAAGGAAGTTGCAGGCTAATCAAGGGAGAACAGTTGCTGCAGGCATGAACAGCCTTTCAGCTGATTATAAAATCACAAGATTTGTGACAAGGTGTCCCAGTACAAATGCCTGCAGGGACTAGGGAGGAAAGAGGAAAAAGTAAACAGGACAGGTAAAAATTGTGCTTTCTCCTCAAATGAAGCAAAAGCTCCACGCATGCAGTAGATTTTGGCCCCATGGGAGTGGACTCTAGTGTTACTGGATCTTTCCATTCTTAGCAAGTCAGAAATCTGGATGTTTAAAATAAAACCACACATCTGTGTTTGACGTTGCCACTAGTATGGGGTTTGAACAAAACATGTGGGACAAAAATTTGGCTCAAGGTTGGCCAGTTTCCACTTGTCAAAACCCAGTGACCACTAGATATCAGCTGCCATCAGGAAAGCTCCTTATTTGAATGGGCATTGAATCCACCCATGTTTTAGATCCTCCGTCAACAGCCAGAGAGCAGAACCTGCTGCTTCCGTGGAATGTTACAAAAATTAATGGCCCCGTGAAGGACTTAGATCTCCTTGGATAAAGGAACTGTGCAAGCAAACATTGTAATCAGTAATATTTTGTGGCGCAAGTTGACCCAAACCATGGCAGGTCAGTTTTGCTTGCTGCACACAGTGAAGGAGAAAGCAGTTAGAGCTAATCACTATTAACTTCTAGAACTTTCCTAACACATCTCTAATTTATCTGTTAATTACCTAGAAGAGTTTGTTAGTCTCTTAAGAAAAATGGAAATCTGATTTCTAAAACAGTCTTTATCTTAAAGGTAATCTTAATTATTTACCAGCTGCTCATAAAATTTTTGTGGGGACTTGGAGTTAAATATGAGAAAAAGAGATTAGTTGGTACATGTACGTTCTCTAACAGAACACAACATGTCTGGTGGAGCGATGACAGTGAATGAGGCATGAGTCCCCCCTCCTGATTTCCCACTGCTTAATAACCCAAAAAAACAAGGAAGTGGACATAGCAAGACTGGTCTCCATTGATTCACTTTTCCCCTAACAGAGATTCTACTTTAATAAGGCTGTTGGTCAGACAACCTCCTATTTGCCTGTGCCAGGACATTGCACGCTCTCTTGTTTCCCCCGGTTTTACCAGTGCTTAGGAAGCAAGCCAATATCATGTGTGGGTCAGGCTAGTAGTTGGAGATATGTCCTGTTACTCATCTTTATCTTCACTGTGCCTTCTGAATATTACACAACTGCCCATGACAGAGACATATTTTAAAGAGATCCAGACTACCCAGTTTTGAACAGAGGAAAACGTAGCATGTGTTGAATGAATAATACAATCAAAAACAGTGATTTTTTTAAAAGACTTCTCTCAAATATTATGTATAAGAGATGTAAATTAATCAAGACTGTCTTTCCCCTAATAAAGGCCTATGAACAAGTTGGGGATACATCTGAATAACTACATATGTGGTTACAATGGATTGCTGGGACCTCTGCCCTGATTGAAAACAGTTTTTTCTGTGTACCGAGTTATAATATAAATGTAAACACCGGATTCTTCAGCATTTCAATTAAGAGCACTTTGCAGCATTGCTCCTTTGTATATACCAACTGCTTGAGAAATAATGGCTCTGCCCCAACTTTAAAAAAATGGCTTTTCACAATATGACAAGGAATACAAATATGCAAAAGGCAATAGATTCACTAATAGATGACTAAATAAAATGAATGCAGCGTGTGCTATAAAACTTAAGGTAAACAATAATAACTAGAGGTCTATTGAAAGAAAAATAAACAGAATGCTGAGAAATGCATTAAGCTGAAGGACTGAGCAGAGCCAGTCCCAGAAGAGCCAGTCAGCCCAGCAGAACCCGGCAGAGCCAGTAAGATACAAAGGGCTGGGCACAGTAGCTCACACCTGTTATCCCAGCACTTTGGGAGGCTGAGGCAAGTGGATCACCTGAGGTCAGGACTTCGGGATCTGCCTGGCCAACATGGTGAAACCCCATCTCTACTAAAAATATGAAAATTAGTTGGGCATGGCAGTGTGCACCTGTAGTACCAGCTACTCAGGAGCCTGATTGCTTGAACTCAAGAGGTGGAGGTTGCAGTGAGCTGAGAGTGCCTCACTGCCCTCCAGCCTGGAGGACAGAGTGAGACTCCATCTCCAAAAAAAAAAAAAAAAAAAGTACAAAAGAAGGATTCTAAGCAAACGTTCATAAAACACACAAGTGCTTTAAGTTGAATTCAGTATGTTATTTTCTAAGGCACTGTGTCTTTAGGAAAAAGAAATGGAAAAAAAATGTATCTCCTTGTTAAAATCCACCACTTTTTTAGAAGTAGCAATTTCATGGAGGTATCACAGTATTCTACTTTAAACTATACTATAAGGCTACAGTAACCAAAACAGCATGGTACTGGTACAAAAATAGACACATAGACCAATAAAACAATGGAGAACCCAGAAATAAAGTCACACACCTACCACCATTTGATCTTTGACAACATTGACAAAAATAAGCAACACAGAATGAACTTTCTATTTAATAAATGGTGGTGAGATATCTGCCTTCACCATATGCTGAAGAATGAAATTAGATCTCTACCTTTTACCATATATAATCATGAACTCAAGATGGATTAAAGATTTAAATGTAAGGTTCAAACTGTAAGAATCCTAGAAGCAAACCTAGAAAACACCAGTCTAGACATCAGCCCTGGGAAATAATTTATGACTAAGTACCTAAAAACAAAAATCAACAAGTAAGACTTAACTAAAGAGATTCTGTACAGAAAAAAAATAAATAAATAAAACCTGTCAACAGAGTAAATGAACATTCTACAGAATGGGAGAAAAACATTCACAAACTATGCATCTGACAAAAGTTTAATATCCAGAATCTGTAAGAAACAAACAATTCATCAAGCAAAAAACAAATAGCACCATTAAAAAGTAGTCAAAAGACCTGTACAGACACTTCTTAAAAGAAGACACGCAAGCACCAACAAACATATGAAAAGGTGCTCAACATCACTAATCATCAGATGAATGCAAATGCAAGCCGTAATGTGTAGAATGACTATTAAAAAGTCAGAAGACAACAGATGCTGGTGAGGCTGTGGAGAAAAGGGAACACTATACACTGTTGATGGGAATGTAAATTAGTTCAGCCACCATGGAAAGCAGTTTGGAAATTTCTCAAAGAACCGTAAAACAGAACTACTATTCAACCCAGGAATCTCATTACCAGGTATAGATCCAAAAGAAAACAAATGAGCCTCCTGAAAAAACACATGTATGTATACGTTTATTGAAGCACTGTTCACAGTAGTGAAGACATGGAATCAACCTAGGTGCCCATTAATGGTGGATTGGATAAATAAAATTTGGCACATATACACCATGGAATATGATACAGCCATTATAAAGAATGAAATCATGTTCTTTGCAACCTGGATGCAACTAGAGACCATTATCCTCAGCAGGAACAGAAAACTGAATACTACATGTTCTCACTTAAAAGAGGCGGCTAAACACTGTACTCATGTACATAAAGATGGCAATAATAGACACTGAAGACTACTAGAGGAGAGTGAGAGGGAGGGGGTACAAGGATTGAAAAGCCATTGGATTCTCTACTCACTACCTAGATGGCAGGATCAATTGTACCCCAAAACTCAGTATCAAACAATATACCCATGAAACAAATCTGAACAGGTACCCCCTGAATCTAAAATATAAATTAAAATTACAAAGAAAAAAGAAGTGGTATCAAGTTCTCAGCCACTGTACAGAAGATGAAACAGATCTCACATGTGGAAATCTAGATCTTGCTGAAGCCACCCAAGTCCCTTTATGTTCTATAATTTCAATAATAGCTTCTGATGTGGGAGCTCTTTTACCTCTGGGAACATTACCCATAAAAAATAGAGCAAAATGAGACTGCAATCCTTGACCTGATAAAGAAACTCCTTGAAAGGAGGTTAATATACCACAGAATTTGGCTTTATGGCTTTGATGATGTGTAAATACATGTAAATGAAAAAAAGAGACTGTCAGTGGTGGAGAAGCTCAGTAATGGGAAAAGGGGGACCATATTGCCAAAAGGCACACCTCTTAGATTAGATGGAGAGAGTCTGTCATTAGTATGTGATATAACATTTTCCACCACTATTTTCTTAGACACAGTGCTAAATTGTAATGTTACTTTTATTTAAGGCAATCAATAATACATATGGTATGATTTAATGCTATAATTCAACTCATTTTTCCAAACAAGATAGTTACTAATGCGATGTTTAAATCGTTACCATTCTGTGTACAAATAAAAAGATGTCATTCTTACTTCCAAACAGGAGGAAGACTTTTTCCAGCCAAGGTACTTTAGCCATTTCAACCCCTTTCTCCTTACTGGGAAGCAGATGGATATTGATTGATTCCTGCAGAGAAGGTTGAAACATTAGATCAGGTAGAGAATGCTGAAGTGCTGCAGCAATTCATGGGTAAAGGGAGAGTTTTTCAGAGAGATGCTACAGGGAAGTGTTATATTTAGCTTCCATCTCTCAATTAATAAAGATTTGAGGAAATACATAAGCCACCTCCAAAATTTAGCAAGGAGGAGCCTGCGGATAGCAGCAGAAACCTCTAAGTGATTAAGTTAAGTGAGAACAGCATGAGATTCAGCATTGGGAAAGTTTGCTTAATTCTACCAGATATAAATTCTTGCCAGGTCCTCAAGAAGGAAGAAATGAAGAAAACTTCCATGTTCCTCTAGGTATCTTTTACAGGGCTATATTTGATATAAACATTTTATTGCAGGCAATAGAGTAAATCACCATTTGATTAAGGTGGAGAGCAGAGTTGGGATTCTATGCCATCAGTGCCTTGAACTTTCTTCAGTGCCTTGAACATTGCTGCAAGAACAGTTTTCATTTGTTGAGTTACCTCTCCTGGCATTATAGAAACAAAATTTCCTCTAATATACCATAGATGTAGGCTGAAAATGTGCAGTTATATAGCCCCATTGCTCCGAACTCTACGTTTCTACACCTTATTCAATATGACAGCTTAATTCCCTCCCTGAGTCCCTGCTCTTGTTATGGGATCATGAGAATAGTATGTAATTACCTTTAGGAGAAGCATAATGTTTTATTTCACTCTAGAAAAAAGATTCTTTGTTAATAAAAACATAGATGCTTTTTACTAGTACTATTACCACTAGTCAATGTCAATGGCTACTGAGTATTAAGAACTTACTCTGTGCCAGTCATTATACTCCATTAGTGTACATTATCATAATTGGTTAACACACCTCCAGGGGGTATTTTTATCATTAGCTTCACTTACATATGAGGAAACTGAAGCTTAGTGAATTTAAGAAACTTGCTCAAGGCTACACAGTTTTTAAGTGGAGCACACGGTTTGAACCCAGTGAATCATCCCTTTCATTGACTACTTTGTTCTTCCAGAGGAAGCAGTAACTTAGAAGTAATTCAAAGTATTATTGCGTAATCAATGACTAATCTCCTGAACCAACTTTCTCATCTTAAACACAGATAGATATATAGATGTCATTTCACATAGCTATGTTTTAATCTTGGAAAGAAATATAAATATCCCATTTCATCCTTATAATAGTTTTGAGGAGGATTTGATAGGTTTTATCATCTAAAATTTATGAGTGGGGTAATTGAAACTAATCACACAGCTAATATTTGGCAACACTCGAGTCTTCTAAATTTAGATTTTTTTTTTCCAATCCACAGGTTTACCCAAGATAGTCGTCCAGTAAAACTATGCCCACCTGTCTCAATCCCTAAGTGCTGACTTCCCGAGATATTTTTAAATCATGAAACACTTTCAAACTGATTAGCTAGTATTTATAAACTAGTGAGCACTAACCACCTCAGTAAGGAATTTGAAACTTTTGTCTTAAACATGGAAATGATCAGGTCGTTGACATCAGTGTGGCCTCTATGATAACAGCAGTATTTAGAAAACAGAATATTTCAAATGTTTAATCAAGTCATAGAGAAGAGTGACACACTTTACATTCCATCTCACTCGTCAAGAGTGATTATGATCTGAGCTTTGCAAATCAAGGTCATTGATGAAATGGAGGAAGTAATTGATGTGAAAAATATTCTGCATGTTTACGTGATCAACACCAAAGCTTCATGATTTTACTTTTCAAAATGAACTTATGCATATGGCAGTACAGTGGTGTGCTGAAGATAAGGATGAGGGGGAGATGACAGGAACATATGTGCCTGGGGAATGACAGAAAATATCTTTCTGAATTATCTACTTTCCCAGAAATTTAGGAGAATTAAACTAAATGACTGAACCGGTGCTATAAAATACTCATTAGAGTATTAACACAAACACATGATATGTTAGAATGAAAAAAAATATTGCATCGATTACAACAAAATAAGAGATTGGCTTTCTAAGAGACGTCATGACTGCAACTGAAGGTGTGGGTAAGAGTTCACCTGCCATCTTTCAGGGACATGCCTTTCTTTGCTTTTGGGAGCTGTCACTCCAAAAGCTTTTTATGAGACCAACATCATCCTGATAACAGAACTTGGCAGAGACACAAGTAAAAAAGGAAATTTCAGGCCAATATTAATGATGAACATCGATGCAAAAGTCTTCAATAAAATACTGGCAAACCAAGTGCATTTTTAAAGAAAACAAAGAGGCAGTTCCTAAATTGTTTACCAAGAATTTACATGAAAATAACAAAAGCTATTGATTGACTATATATTGTTCTTTGTATCACGAATTCCAGGAACATGACAATAACGGAGAGGGAAGCCAGTCAGGAACAGAATGACTTTAAACAATCATCCCTGAGCATGGGTGGCGAGGGAGAAGAACCTGACTGAAGTCCCATCCTCATGTCTCTCTGGGCCTGATAAATTTCACATACCTCATATAGCCCAGACGCTCAATGGTTTTGCTATTCTCATAAGCATCTCTCTCAGATCAGGGACTTTTTGATGTTACGGTGTTCTGTGAGACTCCCAATGACTCCAAAGTATTTAACCTTTCCAGCTAATATGAAAAGAATCTGAAGACACAGCATTAAAAACTCAAAGAAAAAAAAAAGAACACTTACCATTGGTTTATTTGTTAAGTTCAGACTTTCAGGACCCAACCTGATAGAGCAGATGGCAAATGGAGGTTTCACTCTTTTACCACTGCTGAACTACCAGAAGCTGAATGAAGTTATGGCTTATGGAAAACTGCTTAACTATTTTCTGAACCCAAACACTCAGCTTTAGGAAAATTCAGTCTTTAATGCATACACACCTAAGAGCATGTCTAAATTGTGAAGCATCTGTGGGATTCCATTTCTAAAGAAACTGAGCAGAGAGAAAATTTTGACCAAGACAAAACCTCCACATAATGTTACACATAGGTAAATTGAATACAAAATTATCTTGAAACTTCAGTAAATGCTTTCACTGTAGTCTGTTGCATGAGACTACATTGACTTTTCAGAAACTACTGATATAAAAAATGACAACCTATGTCAGTGGTGTGCCTCTTGAATGCACTGACAAGCCTAGGCTGAATGTACTCAAGGTACTCTAGAATGACTTGAGTAAATAAAAGTTACAGCTCTGACTTGATTAGTAATAAACACTGACTAGAAGCCTCCCTGTTTTTATATAAGTGATGGTGACAATGGCCATATTTGTTTTGGAGCAGACCATGTTGTTGATTTTTTAAAGACAGCGCTACTCAACCAAATAATGAAGTAGTCACATGACCTACACAAATCGTTTTCTGATCATGTGACCATTGCTGATCTTAGGTACTTTTTGTTCTGTGTCATGACTTTGTCTCTGCCAAGAATGGAATTAAATTAGGAAGCTCCTACTGTGTAACAACAACTTTTCAAAACACTTTTGTTAAACTAATTATCACACCTCTACCAAGATCTAAAGAGTATAATGATCATTTAAAAGGTAAGAAAAATTAACTAAGGTTAAGTAGCCTGTGTAAGTTAAAACATCTAGAAAGAGGTGATTTAAAATGGGGTCTTTTAAACTCCTAGAGCAGACAGTCATCTTTTGGGAGGTATCATCAACTGAAATAAACTTCAAGTCTATAATATAATATGAGTTCCGGACACACCTCTGTTTACCACTTACAGTCACTTAGCATCACTTTGTTAAATCGAAACTGCATCTAATAGTTGTATTTAACATACGATTTTATGTAACACTCAGTATATGAGGGCTTAATAAGTGTACCTGGCTGTGAAAGTTTATTATAAGAAAGTATGAAATACATAGTTTATGCATCTTTATGTAAATTATAGAGGTTAACTATCCTGTTATGCAAATATTTAGCAGCCTCTTGGTGCTTAAATTCTCTCTCAAATGGAAAACGGGAGATGCTGCTATGAAGGAATTCTGACAGATGATTACATACTCTTTGAGAACACTGTTTTATAAATTTGCGGTGCTCCTAATTAAGCTCAATTTATCAAACCTCCCTTAACTGCGAAGATAAATAGTGAAACTAGCTGCCTTAATAATAGCTAGTTCCTTCTAAACTTCTTGAGGCTACGTGCATATTTCCCTGTCTTTATTTAATAATATACAAAATTTATGTGAAGGAGGAAACCTTTATTATCTTATTGTACTTAATATAATAATAATAACATATACAGACAGAAAGGAGATGCCTCAGTTTTGAAAGAGCGTTTTTTGAGATCACATACTGAACATGTGTTCAGAAAATAGCTTCAGAGAAATTATGATGATGGTTAAATATTTATATTATTCTCTTCCTGTTTACTATAATACCTTCCACTTTTCCTGTAATTAAGTAGAGATGCTTGCCCTGCATAATTACTAAAAAGTTTTTTCTTAATGAAGGCATTTAACTTTAAGCCACATTAAGAATTGTCTTCATACAGGCTTTATTGTGTTATGTAACAAATCTTCAGAAATATATTCTATTCCTTTCCCCTGTTTTTTTTTTCAGAACAGCAATTCATTTTTCAAACCAAAACATATAAATATGACTTAGAGGAAAAATAGCCTAAGACAACTTAGAATTGAAGATTGTTGGAAAATGAATATGTGCATTTGGTTTAACTAAATAGGATTCTCAAATTTGTTACAGAAATGATGTCAATAATAGACACTCTTGGAGTTGCAATGCCTGATAGGTAGTCTACTAAAAGTCTATTCATTTGCTTATTCTCTTAACTGCTACCTGCAAAGGAGACAAATTGATACTTTCACTTAAGTGATTCCACATGAGTAAGCCCATTAAAAAGAAAAAAAGTCAATGATTGGCATAATCTGCAAATTTGCAAATTTTCACACATGCAACTGTAACCTACACTCCACTTCCCACGTTCTTCCATATTTGAAAAAATGAGATGTATTATTTTATGTAAATAATTTAAAACTGGAACAAGTAGGCTACAATAATTAATTACTTAGCTATTTTCACTTTGCTAAAGCTGTCCTTAACAAGTGGTCTATTTATTGCATTCAATAAAATCATAATGAACTTTTATCTCTCTTTGATCTTTTAGCGCAAAGGAAAAATAACATATACATAAGTAAATATTGAAATTATGCTAGGCATATGTCATATTAAAAAAACTGCCATTTGCTGATATATTAAAAAATCATATACTTCTTTGAGTGACCCCAAATATTTCTTGTAAATAACCCTATAGCTTTGGAATGGAAAATATGTGCCAGTCATGGTGTCGCTTTCCTATTTACGTTGGCACAATTCATTGCCAATTGATTTTTGTTTACCACCCTTAGATTTGGCCTTAGAAATTTTTTCAAAACAATTTTCTAGGGATAAATTGCTTTGTGTTTTAAAATCTATTTGCCATCATTGATCTAAACTGTAAATGCTAAGAGACCTGAGAACTATCATTCATGGTGAAATAGTCCAGCGATAGGGAAGAGGTAGAGTAAGTGTCTTACAGCCACAGTCTTTGCCGGCGAACACTTACGGGCTGTTATGAAGGCTAAAGCAACTTCATATTGGATGCTGATCTGCCATGTTGACTTCTCGTTAACCCCAGTTCTGGGAATGCCTCTTCTAAGATTTCTACTTTCATGTATTTTCTTTTCTTTCTTTCTTTCTTTTTTTTTTTTTTTTTTTTTTTGAGATAGGGTCTTGCTCTTTTCCTCAGGCTGGAGGGCAGTGGTGTGATCATGGCTCACTGCAGCCTCAAGCAATCCTCTCGCTTCAGCTTCCCGAAGTGTTGGGATTATAGGCCTGAGCCACCGCACCCAGCAACAGCTTTGATGTTATCATAAACACATACTCACTATAAATCTTGCCCTTAGGCAAATTCTGTATGATATAGAAGCCCTGAATTTGGAGAGTGACAATGCAGGGATCCCCTATCTTGTCTCTCAGCCACCTGAAACATGGCTTCTGTTCCTAAGTGTCTATGAATTGTCTCTTTCTGAGACACTGGATTTGTCAGCCTCTTTTTCTGCCTGAGCTTCCTCGGCCTTTAGGGGTAGGTTTGCCTAGACCTGCTCACCGAGGAATAGCTATGAATCAGGAGTAGGTAGACATCAAATAGGGAATTTATTGAGGTGTGTACAGTAGTTTCAGAGCTTAGCTCTGAAAAGAAGATTGATTTATATTTAATGAAAAAACCAATCTGCCTTTTTTTTTTTTTTTTGAGACAGAGTCTCCCTCTGTCAGCCAGGCTGGAGTGCCGTGGCGTGATCTTGGCTCACTGCAACCTCTGCCTCCCGGGTTCAAGCAATTCTACTGACTCAGCCTCCCGAGTAGCTGAGACTACAGGTGCCTGCCACCATGCCTGGCTAATTTATTTTGTATTTTAGTAGAAATGGAGTTTCACCGTGTTGCTCAGGCTGGTCTTGAACTCCTGAGCTCAGGCAGTCCACCCGCCTCCGCCTTCCAAAGTGCTAGGATTACAGGCGTGAGTCATTGCGCCCAGCCCCAATCTGTTCTTCAATCTTAATGAGCACTCAAGATTCTCAACATCACCATGCCTCAAGGTATTGGTACAGGCATTTTCTTGTCGTAACTGTTGGTGTTTATTCAGTTCCCATTGAGTAAACTGTGTAGCAGGTACCGTGTGCCATGCAACTATTACCTTTAACACTTGCAACAATGCCTCAAGACAGTACATGTATTATCCTTCTTTTATAAATGAAGAAATTCTCATAGGATTCTATTCTCTTTGTACTATACCAATCATTTTGCATTGCTGAATAATAAAAAAAATTGAAAGAAAAACACATATCAGGGACTACTAGTTATTTGGATGATGGTTATTTTTAACCTATGTCTAGTTTGATCCATTTCGTCAAATTTGCATTATAGAAAATATTGAGCTTAATGGACAGAGAGCTACAATTCTCACTTCCCAGGGTAAAAAGAGCCATCCCTGTATAGGTCCTCATGTCCTCAACTACAGGGCAGGGACTGACCCACTGAGGCAAAATTGATCGTTTTAAGGAACAGAGAGCTCATAAGGCTAGGACATCTTACCCTGCTTAATGTGCCACATTTAAGCATATTGAAACTAAATAAAGAAACCATGAGCATTGACCCATTTTAAATTAATAGTTGTTAAAACTGAAGTTAGTTAAGTTATGCTTCTATCAGCTTGTTTCCAGAATGCATTATGTTAAATCATATTTTTAAAATGATAAATTACATTCTGAAGTTGGATAAGAAACAGAGGAAAGTAAGGCAGATGAATTCTAAATATGGTCCTAATTTATAATCTATGATTCTTTTACTTAGTTTCTCATATTCTTACCCACTTGAAAAAAAAATTGGTTTTGCCCACAGCAAAAACATTTTGCATTAAAGGAACAAGGACTGTATCTACATAAGTTTATGAGCAGGAATATGTTGTTTTTTGACTTGTCAACACCAGCGTCCCCCAGAGGAGTCTCTTTTCTTCCTTTTTAAGCCGAGTACTTAATTATGGCCTTGTAATTACTTACTCTTGTCAATTCACATCAAAACAACATAGCTACAAGGGATTTTTTTCTTGATTTTGGAACTCGGTTAAACAGAGTCCATTCATGAGCTCCCAATCCTACCAAATGGCCTTTCACGTCCTGACACATAATTAATGTCAAACAATTTTTTCCAACCTGGAATGTGATTTTGGTGCATCAAATTAATCAACATTGCTCATGAAAATAGATGAACAATTAAGGCCACTAAAAAATGACTCAGCCTTTAGGCTCTTTAAATGGTTGTGTTTTTCTGAATACATTCATTTGGCAGGTAAACAGCCAAGGTTAATAACTGGGTGATGTGGAAAGAACACAGGTCTACAGAATTAGTCTGAGATCTTGCATTGATTATTTTTAGCACTTAATAAGAAGCCATTATGCACTCGGATCTGTCTAGATTGAGTGCTGATAGTACAAGGTAACCTCAAAAAACACCTGAGCAGCCACTTAGTGTGTTGTGTGAGATTTGTTTTATTTCCTTCATTCTTTTAGTAAACCTGATACATGGGAATGCCCTGGTTTAGACCAGATTCCAGTATTTATAGACATTTCAATGGCCAGAAGTGGGAAAATTGCCTTATACATTTCCTAGGACAAAAAATACGCCTTAAATATTTAAAGTGTTTTCCTAAAATTGGAGAGTAGAGCCTACCGTTGAGGGTAGATAGCTCCTTTCTTTGTAGAGATTGGGATGGGGTGAGGATGCAGTAAAGCTTTAATGAGAATTTAGTTAAAAGTAAAGACTCATGATCTGGCTGCCTCAGCCTCCCAAAGTGCTGGGATTACAGGCTTGAGCCACCAAATTTGAGACCAGCCTGGCCAATATGGGGAAATCCTGTCTCTACTTAAAATATAAAAATTAGCCAGGCATGGTGGCTCCCATCTGTAGTCCCAGCTACTCAGAGGCTGAGGCAGGAGAATCGCTTGAACCCGGGAGGCAGAGGCTGCAGTGAGCTGAGATTGCGCCACTGCACTCCAGCCTGGGGCGACAGAGTGAGACTCCATCTAAAAAAACAACAACCCCAAAAAACCTAAAGACTATTGTGAAATTAAGATTCCATAAACAGAAGCCAAATTGCTTCTAAAAATAATGTAAAAAGTTATCAATTTTGAAATAGATGAGATTGTATTCTAATATTGTGTGTGTTTCCTCTTAGAAAAGCTGTTTTTTGTTCATGTCTATGGTTTAAGGGGAGTTGAGACCTTACATTGCACAGAAAAGGCATGCTCAGGGTCAGCTTATTATGGGAAAGGGCTGGCAACTATAGCAGAGCTGTAGATTGGAGTGGAAAGAAGAAGGCGGAGAGAACTTCTTGAGGCAGGGCATATGAACTCTAAAATTTCCTCTTTTGCTTATTGGTTTTACTGCTTTGCAATTTCTATCTGCTATCCTAATACACAGAAATACATTCTGTTCTTCATTGTATAGAGGTAGTATTAAAATACCGCTTGTGCTTATGTGGAAGGTGTGTCAAGTTCTATGGGCTTGCTTCTGTCTGAAGGAAGTTGATTCAAGATTATAAAGCTGTATTTAAGAAAATCTGAATTCTCTTCTGAAGCTAGACAGTGGGCAGTGGGATTGGTATAGATTGCAATTTCTAGTAGAACTCCAAGACCATTGAAATTTATGTTTGAAAGAGACGTCTAATTATTCAAAACTTAATGTAGCCTTATAAATGTAAAAACTAAGGTTTAGAGGCAAGAAAGCTAGTAAGTGACACAGAAGTAATATTCTTATTTCAAATCTTGTTAAGTTTGATTCAGATTATGACGAACTAGCTTGCAGCAGAACAATCCTCCCACCATTAAAAATTTTATCATCTCTACTGGGGGGGGCGGGGGGACCTGTTTGAAGGCACAGGAGATCAACCAAGAGAGCTAGGACTTGAGTGGCCAATAGCTTACAGATGAGAAACACTCACTAGAGTGAGTTTAATCTTCTGCAACACATTTCTGCTCAAGTTATTTGATAGTTTGTAAGAGGGGGTGGACGGAAAAGCAGAGAATTCAAGCTAAAGCTGATGCTAAAAGTCAAAAACACTGAGAAGATGTTTCGGCAGTTATTGAAGTTGGAGACTTTATTCATATTCAGCATTACCAAAGTGGCTAGTAATTGAGTATCCAAGATCCCGGAGAGAAAAGACCTGGAGAGAAAAACATAGAAAAGTTAGCTCAGTGGTTGAGCCACTTTCCCCTCAAGGTATCAATTCTTTCAGATGTGGTCCAAACCAAGAGCTGGAGAAGCTTAGTACAACAGCTACTCCTAAGAGACTGGAGAGCGACACAGAACTATTGGCAGTTCTCAGTACTGGATAAACATTGGATTTCTGTGTGGAGGATCTCCAGTAAACAACCCAGGCTTTCAGCTGTGCTCCTGAAAAACTACATTCTGAAAGTTGAGACAGAACCTATCAGATCTTACAAAGGCTGCAACTCACCCTTAAACCAACTCAAACACAAAGTATTAATGTAATATTCATCTACCTGCCTACCAAAAAAAAAAAAGGAATCATCTAGAGAAAATAACATCAATGAAAACCCTCCACAAAATTTTGTGTTAAATTACAAATGTCAGTGGATTAAAAATGTGACAAAGGAAAAAAAATGAAAAGATGATGGAAACCCTCACAGGTCCGTACAGCAATATGGAATCTGGACCATGACATTGCAAAAATGTCATTCTCTTATTTGAATTTAGATGTGCATTTGTTGTTGCTGTTGTTGTTGTTTAGAGACTAGGTCTTTAGAGACCCAGACTGGCCTCAAAACTCTTGAGCTCAAGGGATCCTTCTGCCTCAGCCTCCGGAGTAGCTGGGACTGCACAATACACCACTGTTCTGGCTTAGATGTAAATGTTTTACTTTTATTTTTATTTTTTTGAGACAAGAGTCTCGCTCTGCTGCCCAGACTGGAGTGAAGTGTCATAATCATGGTTCACTGCACCCTCAACCTTCTGAGCATAAGCAAGATGTAAGTTTTAAACCAAATGTTAGAAAATTAAAACTTGCAAAGTTTTTTTTAAAAAAAGTATCACAAATTGTGCTTATTTAAGGAATGTAAATTTTGGTTTAATATTTTTAAAAAATCAATTATTTTTTCTACATGAAGGAAAAAAGGAAGTAGCCTAAGATATTCTCAATAGGCACAGTAAACACATTTTACAAGATTTAACCTTCATTTTGCAAAAAAAGCAAACAAAAAAATAGCAAACTGAAAATAACAGAGAATTATTTTAATCTGGTAGAAGATATTTACAATAAAAATATATAGCAAACTTTTTTCTCAATAGTGATATACAGAAATCCTTTACTTTTTAGTCTGAGAAAGACTTAAGGAGTTTAAAATTAGTTCTGCTATTTGATGTTGTACTGGCAGCTTTATCCAGTATAATAACTCAAGGAGAAAAGAGAGCATAAGAACATATCAGGAGTAAATAACACAAACATTATTCAAAGTGGTCTGGCTATATATGAAAGTAACCCCCAAAAAATCACCCTGATCAACTATTAGAATTAATAAATGAACTCAAAGAAGTTGCTGAATATAGGGAAGTGTGGTTGTTCATGCCTGCATTCAGTAACTCTCAGCTCTTTAGGAGGCCGAGGTGGGAGGATTGCTTAAGACCAGGAGTTGACCAGCCTGGGCAACATAGCAAGACCCTGTCTCTACAAAAAAAATTAAAACATTAGCTAGGCATGGAGGCGTGTACATGTAATCCCAGCTACTTGGGAGGCTGAGGTGGGAAGATCACTTGAGCAGAAGGGTTTGAGGATGCAGTGACCTCTAATTATGTCTTTGCATTCTTGCCTGGGGCAACAGAGAGACTCTCTGTTGAAAAATGAAAAAGAAGAAGAAAGGTTACTGAATACAATGAACACAAAATCAATGTATTTCTTTATATCAGCAATAAAGTTTAAAAAAATGAATTAAAAATAGTGTTTACAAATGTATTTAAGCAAATGTATAACTATGAATTTAATTTTTTAAAAAACTAAATAAATGCAGCATGCATTTACCTTGTATGTTGACTGGAAGATGCAATACTGTTAAAATGTCAGTTCTTCCCAGCTGAGCTATAGATTCAGTACCGTGTCAATCCAAATCTCATAAAAATATTTTTTAGAAACTGTCAAGTTGAATCTAAAATATGGAAGCAAATTCAAAGGGCGAAAAAATAGCTAAGACAACATGAAGAAAAGTTAAGTTAGAATACTTAAAATATAGGATATCCATACTTTTTATAGAGCTAGAGTAATTAGAGAAATGAAGGTATTGGTACAATGGTAATTGACCAATAAAAAATGAGTCCAGAAAGAAACTAACGTGTATGAATATTTGATTCACAACAAAGGTTTCACTGCAGAGTAGTGGAGAAAGAATGGTTTCTCAGTAAATGATGTTGGTCCAAAGTGCATATTCTTAGGAAAAAAACTGGAACTTGTCTCCCTATATTATACTATGCATAAAAGTCAGTTCAGGTCTACTACAGATTTAAGTGTAAAATATGAAACACTAAAACCTCTAGAATACGAAAGAGATTAATTTCATGGGTTTAGAGGTAAGCAGCAATTTTTGAAAGATCAAAATGAGAATTAATATAAAGTAAGAAAATAAAAATGGACCATCTTAAAATTAAGAACTTAAAAATACTAATAAATTAGTGAAAAAGCAAACCTCAGATCACAAAAGATATTTGCAATGGATAAATATATATATAACATATATATATATAATGATAGAGTAAAAAATCACACATAAAAAATCAGCAAGAACTTGAACAAACACTTTACAAAAGAGAATATCTAAAATAGTCAAAACACTGAAGAAAAAGGCAGTCAGCCTCATTGGTGATCATAGAAATGCAAAGTAAAACCATGTAGACCTACCACAGACATACTAGGATGACTGAAATTAAAGCAAGAAGAAGCCATGTCTAGTGGTAGACACCTGTAGTCCCAACTACTCTGGAGGCTGAGGCAATTCCTCAGCTCAAAAAAGATAAAACATTTTAAAAAATAGTGAGAAGAGCAAGTGTTGCTGAGCATGTGATGTGAACAACTAGACCTCTCATATACTTCAGGGAATGTATAAATTGATGACATTTTGCAAAAGTATATGTCAGTATTTACTAAAGCTGAATGTTAGCATGGCCAGTATTTCAGAAATTCTCCTAAGTATATACTCAATAGAAATGTGAACATATATGTACCTGAGATATATACAATAATGTTCATAACAGCATTATTTGACATAGTTAAAAAAAAAAAGGAAACCACTTAAATGCCCATCATACCAGAATATATGAATAAAATAATTATATTAGGTTGGTGCAAAAGTAATTGCGGTTTTCACTGTTAACAGTAATGGTGAAAACGTGATTACTTTTGTACCAACCTAATACATACGATGATATGTATAATTCAGCAATGAAAATGATCAAACTAAGAAGAAGACATGACTTCTTGCTTTAATTTCAGTCATCGTGGTGTGTCTGTTGTAGGTGTTCAGTTTGCATTTCTATTATCACCAATGAGATTGACTGCTTTTTTCTTTAGTATTTTGACTATTTTAGATATCCTTTTTTGTTAAGTGTTTGTTCAAGTGCTTGCTGATTTTTTGTGTGATTTCTTTACTCTATCATAGTATATAACTTCTTACTAACATAATTTTGAACAAAACATAGGCATCAATGAGTACATACTCCATATAAAGCACAAAAATAGGGAAAACTAATGGAAAAAGGCATGGCTGTGGTTATCTTGGAAAGGAGAGACCTATAGTAACTGAGACAGTGTTTCTGGAGGGCTGATGATGTGCTGTTGCTGACAAGAGATGATTACACAAGAGTGTTTACTATTCGTTTATTCACCAGTCTGTAATATGCATTATTTTCACCTTTCTCTTACTCTATAGTACTCACACAAATAAATTTGCTTAAAATAATTAAAACCATAATATGGTGAGTGCTATAATTCCACAAAGAGCAGTCAATATGTTCTTGTCCAATAAAAACCTGCAAAAGGAACATAGAGACACTGAATTGTGGGGTTAACTCTTCATGGAGATGTCTGAGAGTGATATGGTTTTGATCAGTGTCCCCAGCAAATTTTATGTTGAATTCTTATCCCCAGTATTGGAGGCAATGCCTGGTGGGAAGTGATTGAATCATGGGGGAAGAGTGCCCATGAACGGGTTACCACCATCCACTGGGTGGTAGCACTCATTGGATTAAGAGGTTAAAAGTGGGTGAGTTCTGAGAGCTGATTGCATAAAAGTGCGAAGCATCACCTTCTGTCTTCTGCTCCTGCCATGTAAGATGCCAGATCCCACTTTGTCTTCCACCATGAGTAAAATCTCCCTGAGCCCTATTCAGAAGCAAATGCTGCCATGCCTCCTGTATAGCCTGCAAAACCATGAGCCAATTAAACCTCTTTTCTTTATGTCTCCCAGTCTGGGTATTTCTTCATAGCAGTGTATGAATGAGCTAATACAGAGACATTTAGATAATGCTTTAGGTAGGATTGTGGAGATAAATAGAAATTTTCTGGGCATAAAGAGGGGGACTGTGTAGGCTAAAGAAACAGCACACATTAAGAAACTTTCCAAGACTAAAAATTCTGGGAATGTAGCATCTTCCTGCAATAGCTGAATTAATTGTTAAACTTTTTGCCACTTAAAAGTCTTTCCTTCATTTTATCAATCTATGGAAGAGAAATGCAGTAAAAGATAATCCGCTCCTCACGGGGCTGATTATCCATGGCCTCCCTCCTGCTGACCATCTACTAGACATGTGGCTGCTCATTATCCCCAGAAGGAGGGCTCAGGGAAGGAAGGGGGGAAAAGTCAAATTAGTTAATTAAGCAGCTCTGGCCAAAGGTTTGGTAGTGGGAAGAGGTTGAAACTAATGACTAAAATACGTCTGTTAGATTTAATGAAACTCCGAGTTTTGGCTTCCCCCTGACTATATGGAGAAATGAGAATTAGGCTTTAATTTGCTTTTTAATAGTGTCCCATCTGACACAAGCTCTTATGCACTTAATTCAACAATTAAAAGTTTTAATGTATAGAAGATGCTAAGGAAAAGAGTATCCATTTAAACTTGCCAGTAATTCCCTGAACAAATGCAAAATATGATAACAAAAACTACACTTAGAAGTCAACTTTTTAACAGCAAACTTTATTATGTTACTAAAATGCAATGCAATAATGACATTTGCTTTCTGAGGTGTATGTAGTCAATGATATTACAATTTTTAAAGAAGTCACTAATTTTTATTTTCAAATTATGAAACACCAGTTTAAAAAATAATAAACTATTTTTTTCATTAGCATTGTCACTCAACTTTAATGGATGTCTTTTACAATGCAGGGCATTTCATTATATAGGAATGTGGTTCAAAGCTACCAAAGAAAGATATCTTCTGCATTTGAAAGCAAGTCCACTGAAATGTGACTTACTGAGGATTGAAAAGGGTTACTGTAATACATCTTCAGAAAACAATCACATGATTAAGATCACACATTACCCATATCAAAAATCTATTCACTGATGATGGTCCACTGATTCATCATCAGTGAATAGATTTTTCATTGACTTCTGGGGGACTCTGGCATGTTGGGATCTAAATATGAGTAAGCCAAACATGGAGAAATGGTCAAACAGCAATGATCCATGAAGTACAAATTGGAAATATTCACAATAGTAATTCACAATGAAGAGATGACAGAGGAAGGATGATAGGGTTTATATTGAGCTAAGAGAAAGTAACCATAATAGCACTCTTAAATAGAAGCCATCTATTTCTGACATCTGAAAATATCTATTAAAACTCCATAGAAAAAATGCCATAGTATTGCAGACCGTGAACAAAAATAGATAGTACCTGTGTGAATCTACAAAGTAGTAAATTATCATAGTAATAGGGTGTTACTATATGCTTGATGGAGACTGCACTTTGAAGTCAGAAGTTTGAGCAAATAATGACTTAGACTTCAATCTGAAATAGCCTTCTAATGTGGTTTGGCTATGTCCCCATTCAAATCTCATCTTGAATTGTAATTCCCACAATTCCTGTGTGTTGTGGGAGTAACCTGGTTAAAGGTAATTGCATTATGGGGGCAGATCTTCCCGTGCTATTCTTGTGATGGTGAATAGGTCTCATGGGATCTGATGGTTTTATTAAGGGGAGTTTCCCTGAACAGGCTCTCTTTTCTTGTCAGCCATCATGTGAGAAGTGCATTTCACCTTCCACCATGATTGTGAGGCCTCCCCCGTCATGTGGAACTGTGAGTCTATTAAAAGTGTTTTGCCTTGTAAATGACTCAGTCTCAGGTATGTCTTTATTGTCAGTGTGAAAATAGACCAGTAAACCTTTTATCTCTGAACAAAGTTACTGGTTTGCATCAGTTTGGTACCATCAAGTTTCTGAGTGGCTTATATAGCTGATTAAGGGAAGACCTTTAAAAAAGTGAGATAATAACCCTCCCATTATTATTTTTTTAAGTGACTTTCCAGGTATGGGATATATGGCTATGAACACTGCCATGATCTTGACACAATTTTCAGGTTTGATATTATCTGATAATGAGAATAATCTATCTTAGTAATAATAACAGATTGAAATTGAAAGCACAGATTATTTACATCTCTCCTATAAATCACTGCAGTGGTATACTTTCAAGACTATTCTGTTATATAGAATCACAGACAAGAAGTATACAGCAATAGTTAACTTGGACTCAGGTGATCTATCCTAGATGAATTAGTCGAAATTTATTTTAAGGAATATTAAAGAATTGGCTTACATGATTGTGAGGACTAGCAAGTTCAAAATCCACACAGAACAGGTTGGCAGGCTGGAGACCCAGGGGAAAGTTGGTGTTGCAGTGCCAGCCCAAAAGCAGTCTGGAGGAAAAATTCCCCTCTTCTTCAGAAGACCCCAGTCTTTTTCTCTCAAGGCCTTCCCCTAATTGGATGAGACCCACCCACGTTATGGAGCATAATCTGCTTTACTTTACTCAAAGTCCATTGATGTAAATGTGAATCTCATATAAAAAATACTTCCACAGAAACATTTAGATTGATAATTTACCAAATAACTGGGCACAATGGCCTAGGCAAGTTGACACATAAAATTAACCATCACATTGGCATTCATACTTCCCAATAAAAATAATCTGATTTGGTCAGTTTGCTACTCTCTAATATGAAATACTAAAGTGGGAAATGTTTTTCACTGATATATTAGAGGCTGTTGGCTTCTTTCATGTCCAATGTGTAAAACTTACTCTTTATACTTTCATTGATACCTGGGATCTTTGATTGTGAGCCAGGAATTAGGGGAGGGTTTAGAAGATGCCTATGAACCATGGCAAACAATGCAAACAGAACTGTTAGGACTTGTTGTCCTTAGAAATGGGCAAAGAATAAGGCAGGCACTTAGAATTTCAGTATTTTCTCTCAAATCTATATCCAAAATGTGTATGCCAATTTGCAATTCTATCAGCAATAAATGTGCACTGAATAGAAATTTAGAATGGTATTAATTCCTTTAAAATGTTCTCATTTCTCTAACAGGTAAAAAACAAAATGCCAAATTGTTTTCATTTTCATGTATTTGAATACCAGTGAGGACAAATTTTCCCAAGTATTTCTTCCTTTTTTCCATGGAGCAAATGTTTATACATATTATTTACCCATTCATCTGATAAAATGTTACAGTATTTGTTATACATCTGAGTGAGCTTTTTATGTACTGAAGATATTAACCTCTTTATACCTTTGTCATATCAAATATAAGCACTTCACATTTAGATATTTGT
Source organism: Ateles fusciceps (assembly GCA_036589455.1). NCBI lineage: Eukaryota > Metazoa > Chordata > Mammalia > Primates > Atelidae > Ateles > Ateles fusciceps. The sequence continues at coordinate 12,797,246 of JAZHEH010000222.1, forward strand.
CTCACATTTTAGTTGTATTTATTTTAGTTCAGAAGTATAAAAAAGAAAAACAAACAAACAAAAAAAAACAGGTTCTTTGTAACACAAAGTGCCTTGTTGCAAGGAACTCACGGACTTTTCAGAAGCACAAATATATAAACAAATAATTCTAGTATAAAGATTAGGGAGAAGAGGAAGAAAGAAAGAACAGGTAAAAAGAAAAGAAAGAAAGCAAGGAAGGGAACAAGGGGGAAACAGAGAGAGGGAATAGGACAAAGAGGCAGAAGAAGGGAAGGCAGAGAGAAGGACAAGGAAGGAAAAATGAAAAAATCCCACGGGCCAAGAGAAGCTAGAGAACTAATGTCACCAGGGAAGAAAAGAAAAGCTTCCACAAAGACTCTTACAAGTCAGATAGAGAAGAGAATAGAAGTGTTTCCATAGCATAGGGAGGGGCCTGAAAGAGCATGACACATTCCATTCCAGGAGCTCCCCCGTTGCCCACGGTGGCTGGCACTTATTCTGTGGGTACCTAGTTTAGGGGATAGGCCTTATCAGATGTGATGGTTAATTTCATTTGCCAACTTGACAGGCCTAGAGATCTCCATATAGACAGTAAAGCATTATTTCTGGGTATGTTTGTGAAGGTGTCCCTGGAAGCACATTAGTATTTGAATCCATAGACTGAGTACAAAAGATGGCTTGCCCCAGCATGGGTGGGCATGACCCAATCTGTTGAGAGCTGAATAGAACAAAAAGGCAGAGGAAGGGCAAATTCACTCCCTTTGCTGAACTGGAACATCTCTTTTCTTTTATCCTCTAACATTAGATTTCAAGAGCTCTCTGGCCTTTCAACTTGGACATGGACTTACACCTTTTCTTCCCCAGGTGCCAGGCCTTTGGACTTGGGCTGGAACTCTACCACTGGTTTTCTTGCCCCCTCCAGCTTGTGGATAGCAGATCATGGAGCTTCTTGGCCTCCATACAGTCATAAGTTAACCTCTCATAATAAATTTCTTTATCTATAACTATTCCTTTGTTTCTCTGGTGATCCTCCTGCCTTGGCCTCCTTTGGGAGGCCACTTTGGTGCTGAGATTATAGGCATGCACCACTGCACCTGGTCAGTATTATTATTAACAGGATTAATAACTAATACATCAATTACATACTATGTGACAAGTTTCGTGTTTCAGCAAATATTCAATATGCATTTGTTTGTGTACAATCTGGACAGTTACATATATTGATAAATATATAATGTACATGATTATATGCATTAAACAAAAAACATGAGAAAATATATAATGCATTTTTAAAATTTGTATAATTTTTTTGCTGAATTCTGTGTTAAATTTGTGCAAGCTAAATACATATATATTGTGACTCACTTATATTCTGATTTTTCATTGCCCCAAATTTGATTAAAATTTATTCTTTAATCTTTCTGAAGTGGGTTTAGTTTATAGAATGAAGGGTAAATCTGATAAAGCTATTCAAGGCCTCACCAAATTTTTCCCAGCCTTTTTTTCTAAAAAAAAATCCAGAGAATAAGATCCGGTTTCAAAACATATGGAAATAATTGCATACCTTTAACATTACTGTCAAAAATCTCTTAAATCCTTTAGAAAATGATAATATTGTTTTTCAGACAGGGTCTCACTCCATCACCCAGGCTGGAGTGCAGTGGTGTGATCACAGCTCACTGCAGCCTTGATCTTGCCTTCACCAGCAAACAACCAGGCCTAGGTCTCCAAATTCTGAACATCCAGAAATGCTGTCTTTTCTAATCTCAGTATTCAGAAGGTGGCAAAAAGCACTCTCCTTCTTAATCTTCAACTCCCTACCCCCAGTATAGTGTTTCGTACTAGCCTTGACCAAATAGCAGATTTTCTCTGTTCTCAGCATCCAGGGCTGCCCAACTTACACTCAGAAGGCTAATTAACACCTGCCGCCTGGTGGTAAAATGTGTTGTCTTTAGGAAAGTGAAAGCTTGGCTGCCCTCCTAGGAGAGGTGAGAGATACCTTTTATTCTGTCCTAAAGAGATAATGGCCACAAAGCAAGGTCTGATGTAGTTTCTCAACTGGCCACCCTGATAGTTTAACCTCTCAGTTACTCTCTCTGTTTTATGTTTCCACTTTAAATTCTGATTTGGATATTTTCATTATCTGCTCAAACTGCTCTTGGCTCAAGCCATTAGCTGGGCCAGGTTTGGTAGCAAATATGCTTACAAAAAACCTAATGCTGAAGACATGTCAAACAAACTGGGCATGAAACGCTAACATCAAATTCTATCTTTTTTTTCCTGAATCCCCAACTCTTAAGTAAGTGTAGTTAAGGAGCACAGACACCAAATTAATTAGGTGCTCCCCATAATTACGAGGCCATGTTCAGGGCCCTGTCTTCTAAAACTTTCAGGGATTACCAAGAGTATCTCTCTCAGTGGTCCTGTGCTTCCCATTTCACCTGCTGAATGTGCAGGGAAGCAATAAGTGTCAAGCTGTGGTTCTCAACCCAGGTGATTTGCCTCCCTTCCAACCCATTTGTCAATTTTCGCATTGTGCATGTGTGTGTGTGTGCAGGCATGTGTATGTGTGTGTGTTAGGAGGGTACCAGTGTCACTGGTGGATAGAAACCAGGGGATGCAGCTAAGCATCTTATGATATGCAGTAAAGGTCCCATCTTTAACTAATAATCCAGTCCAAATATCAATTGTGCTGAGGTTGTCAGGCCCTGGTGTATTGGTTCAAAGGTTCTGGAGTTAATCAGACTTGCTTTATATCCTAAATCTATGTATTAGGTTCTCTAATACGTAAGTATCCTCATATATACAATAGTAAAAATTAGAAATTTCACCTTAGGGTGGTGTAATGGCTAAATGAACTAATCCATACAAAACACTTATCCACTTACCACAGTACCCCTAGATTAAACACTTACTATATATGTTATTATTATCACTATTTTTATTAACACTTCTCAGTTCAAAAGGAACAAAGACCTTTTCAAATTAAATTGAAAGACATATACCAGAATTCTAATAAAAAATGTATTTGATAGAAAAAATTTACATACAATTTTAACCATTCTGCAGTAGAAGCAAGATATTTCTTGCATTGCTACTCATTGGTACAATTGTATGCCTTTAGTAACTTTGTTTCATAACTGAAAATTGTTGCTCAAATATTTCTTTAATACCAAAAAAGTAATTCGGTGTACATGCAAATAGTCACTTAAAATAGTTACAGAGCACCATCAAACATATTCCCCTCCTGATTCAGTTCCCTTGGGTCAAAAGTCCTTATTCTTGGAGCTGGCAGAAAGACTTTTTCCATCACCACTGTAAATACTGTCTCTCTTGGGATATCTTATGTTTGTGTCAAGCTTGCTATCTTTAGGTACTCACAAAGTCATCAGTGTTTAAGGGAGCAGACCATGACAGGGATCTTTCTGCAGCACTGGGCCAGCTCTTGTCATGGGCACTTAGGCATCTCGTAAGAGTCTATCATTCAATGAAGGCCATTAATGTCTTCTCTCTGGTTCTCATTATCACAAGCAATTTCTTGAATTCTTGGAAAAAGTTCATCATAGTAAAAAAAATTAATTCAAACACAGCTCTGTGTCTACCTGACATTACAAAGGTTATCTCCTCTGCAACTTCATCTTAATGAAAACATGTAAACCGAACAACTTTAAAGGTAAACTTTCATTAAACATAAGAACTTATATTCTCAAAAACAAAGAACTTCATCTCTTTACTATGAACTACTAATAAGATAATGGAAAACTGCTTTATAGTTTTATATCTAAAGATGTATCCTGGCTGATTTATATAATGTAGACAGAGACTGCCCTGAAAACACATTGAAGTTTCTCTGAAGGTAGAAATTGATTTCAATTTTTCCCTTCTTCCTCTATCTTTCCCAAATACCACACCCAATTTACGTGTCTAATTAGCTAGAGCATCTTGTTAGGTATAGCATTCCTTCAGAATGTACTCATATAAACTTTTGGCATTGTCTGCACTTTCGAAAGGATTGCAGTAAATCCAACCCTATGTTAGTTTACAACTCTTGCAGTAAAATCATGGGATTAGAGAATTGTGCGTTGGTATGAGCCTTGTAGATAGAAATACACTGAATTGGAATGTATTTTGTAGGCTATTGGATTCTAAATTTAGATATAAGGAAAGTGAAGGAAAGAAATGAGATAATATAAATAGACCCCACAGTAAGAGGGGACTGTGCTTCCTAAGCTGAGATGGGAGATACGTGAGTTACAAATGGGTTACTAACCTAAATATACATATAATTGCCTTACTTAAGGAAGAAGTCTAAGATACAGACTCTGAGCATAGTATTATAGAGATTGTATCATAGACACATGCCGTCTGGGTTATTTGTCTAAGTACCTACAACCAAACTATTCTCTAACAGAGATACTTAGGGGAAAAGACAGGACATTCTATACGGTTATTAAGAAAGGAGAATGAAGTGGAACAAAATATCCATGAAAGGTTCATACCTCAGAAATAGATGGTTTTCTATGGTTTCCATAGAAGAATAAAACAAATGATAATCTTTTAGCTTAGATTTATCTCTTAGAAAGCAAAGAAGGCAATGGGATGATTCCTCAAAGAGCTAAAAGCAGAACTACCATTTGACCCCGCAATCCCTTTACTGGATATATACCCAGAGGAATATAAGTCATTCTACCATAAAGACACATGCATGCAAATTCTCATTGCAGCACTATTCACAATAGCAAAGACATAGAATCAACTTAAATGCCCATTAATGACATATTGAATAAAGAATATATGGTACATATGCACCATGGAATACTATGCAGTCATAAAAAATGATATCATATTTTTTGTGGGAACATGAATGGGGCTGGAGGCCATTATTCTTAGCAAACTAACACAGGAGCCTAAAATCAAATACCACATGTTCTCACTTATAAGTGGTAGCTAAATGATGACACAAAGGGAACCATGGACTCTGGGGCCTACTTGAGGGTGGAGAGTGGGAGGAGGGGAGAGATGCAGAAAAAATAACTATTGGGTACTAGGCTTAGTAACTGGGAGATGAAATAATCTGTACAACGAACTCCCATGACATGAGTTTACCTATATAACAAACCTGTGCACATACTCCTGAACTTAAAATAAAACTTTTCTAAAAAAAGAAAGCAGAGCAGACCCAAATAAGGCTTGTAGTCCCTGAAGACCTGTGTGCAAAATAGACTGTCGACAGATATATGTTGAATCAATTAACAAACCCAAAGAAAAGTTTTCTGTGTTTTTTGTTTTATAAAAAAGACTCTGTGTCTGTCTGATAATATATTTGAGGGAAGATTAGCATTTTGGAGGCCTTCATATTACGGAAATTCAACCCTTACCGGTATTATTTTTATGTCTATAAAAATGACTGAGCCAACATGAGAATCATAATAGTGTTTCCTTATTAGCTGCTGTGACCACTTTTGGTGTCCTTAAAGAGGGGCTATATGAAAATATATTATCAATTATAATGTGCCTTTGTCTTGTTTACCACACAAACTTCTCACAAACTTCTGATATAATATATGTGTGCAATAAATATTTGTTCATTGAGAAAGAAAGGCTATAGAAAACTAGAGCAGGGAGAGATTAAAGTAAGGCTTTGAGTTATCAAAGTGAAGTTGTCTAAAGCAAAAAAAATTTTCTTCTGAGTTCTGGAAATACAGAAAAAAACCAACATATGAACAAGCAAGCAATTAATAATTTCTAAAGTTTTCCAGTCTCAGGTTCCATCTGAGTATTATTTGTCCCATACAAAAAAAATCTCATTTTCCCCTTCTTTCCCTCTAATGCCCACCTACTTCTTCCAAATCAAATTAGTCCTTTTTAATCATGCTTAAGACACAACCATGAATAACTTATGGTTATTTTATAGAATTATTTATTAACTGTCAAGAAGATGATTCTACCTTATTAACTGCTGGGTTCTGCACTGAAAACTTTAGAGTCTGTAGTCTCTTTAAAAGGCAACTAATTAAATAAGGAAAAGATTCACCATTCTCTTTCCTGTCATTTTCCAGGAAAAAAAGTTTTGAATAATTTATTACCAGTTTCCTATCAGTAAATCAACATAAGGTGTAAATAAATGGTTCCTTGTAGTTGGGTTGCCCTTGTCATTAGAAATAGGTAACCAGGGACTTTTATGCTTGATGATAAATGTTTCCCCAAATGTTTTGATTAACTTCTTTTTTTCTTTTTTTTTTGGGATGGACTTTCACTCTTGTTACCCAGACTGGAGTACAATGACACGATCTCTACTCACTGCAACCTCCACCTCCCAGGTTCAAGTGATTCTTCTGCTGCCTCAGCCTCTCAAGTAGCTCAGATTACAGGCATGTGCCACTATGCCCGGCTTATTTTGTACTTTTAATAGAGACGGGGTTTCACCACGTTGGCCAGGCTGTTCTCAAACTCCTGACCTCAGGTGATCCACCCACCTCTGCCTCCCAAAGTGCTGGAATTACAGGGGTAAGCCACCATGCCCAGACTTGATTAACTTTTTTATATATAACTAATTTTAATAAAAATAATATAATATATAATAAACTAATTTTAATAATATATAATAAACTAATTTATAATAAACTTCCTTTCATATAAGGGAGTTTATTAGGGAGAATTGGCTCACACAATCTCAAGTCAAAGTCCACAATAGGCCATCTGCAAGCTGGGGGGAGAAAGAAGCCAGTAGTGACTCAGTCCAAGACTAAAAACCTCAAAAGCAGAGAAGCCGACAGTGAAGTCTTGAGTCTGTGGCCAAAGCCCCAAGAGCCCCTGGCAAACCTGGACTTATGCTAGTGTAAGTCCAAGAGTTCAAAGGCCGGAGAACCTGGAATCTGATGTCCAATGGCAGGAGGAATGGAAGGAAGCATCCAGCATGGGAGAAAGATGAAAGCCAGAAGACTTATCAAGTCAGCTTATCTTACCTTCTTCCACCTGCTTTGTTCTAGCCATGCTGGCAGCTGACTAGATAGTGCCCACTCACATTGAGAATGGATCTTCCTCCCCCCAGTCCACTGACTCAAATGTCAGTCTCCTTGGCAACACCCTCACAGACACACCCACAAACAATAATTTACCAGCTATCTTGGCATCCTTCGATCCAATCAAGAACTTCTTAAATAAAATCAGGTGTCTACTCTCCCATGGATTCTGAACATTGGCAGAGGGTTAAAAGTATTATTAGAAATTAGTTGATCCCAGGTCGGGCACAGTGGCTCACGCCTGTACTCCCAGCACTTTGGGTGGCCAAGGCAGGTGGGATCACATGAAGTCTGGAGTTCAAGACCAGCCTGGCTACCATGGTGAAACCTCATCTCGACTAAAAAATACAAAAATTAGCTGGGCATGGTGCCTAGCTACTCAGGAGCTTGAGGCAGGAGAATCGCTTGAATTCGGGAGGTGAAGACTGCAGTGAGCTCAGATGGCACCACTGCACTCCAGCCTGGGCAACGGTGAGACTCCGTGTCAAAACAACAACAATGAAAAACAATTAATTGACCCAGCGATCTCATCTAATATCCACAATGAAAGTTTAGGGTAGTCAAGATACAGGCAACACTCTTAGATGTCAGATATTGAATCCGATATGTCAATGTAGACATTATCCTCTCTATGGTGAGATATTTTGTATTCTGCTCACTATGCCTACCGTAGGCACTTAGTAAAGATAGAGGGATGGAAATGTAAACAGATGTATAAATGCAATCTTGGATTGCAAGTTTCTCCTCAGAAAAAAAAATCACAAAAGTGACAGTTCTTCATGATTTAGCACCGATTAACATGATTCATAGCTTCTTTGTATTTTCTCTCTCTCTCTTTCTTTGTTTTTTTTTTTTGTTTGTTTTGGTTTTGGTTTTGTTTTTTTTGTGATGATATAAGGACAAACTTTACTGAGCCCCTCAGCACTAGTTTTCTTTCTCCTGCATCCTCTTGGCTCCCAAGACATCTGGTCTGGCGGGGAGGCAGTGAGACCCACTTTTAGCCAGCAGAGGCATCTCTGCGGATGGTGGAGGGCTTGCTGATGTGCTGGTGGTTGCCACCTCTGAAACGAAGCTCCACAGGGTTTGTGTTTACACCCCATACTCATGGCCAGAGTTCCTTTTTGCCTTATGTTTGTGGTAGGCCCAGCCAGCCTTCAAGATGGGTTTGTCAGTTTGGTCACCTCGAGCCACCACACCAACCACAACTCTGTTGGCTGATGAGATAAGCTTCTTGGAGCCAAGGGGCAGCTTTGCATGGGTCTTCTGGTCTCAGGGTTGTAAGAGAGAAGCATGGCATAGTTCCCTGATGCCTGGGTCAGCTTGCCACGGTCTCTAGGCTTCTCCTCCACAAGATCGTACCCTCAGGCCTGGTGCCCACAGGGAAAGCATTGCCAGTGTTGAGCTGGGCAACATTTTACTATCTAATATTAAAATGAGGTTGAATAATTTATAATAATGGCACTAGAATTTCAATTCATAATTTGAAAATTTAACGAGAATGTTTTAAAAGACTATGTCTCTATATTCCTCCACAAAAGGCGACCTCTTTCCCCACAATCAACTGAGATTTGCAGTGGCAAGCCCCTCTCTTGCTGAATTTGATTGATTCACCTTCCATTCTGATTTTCGTGAAGACCCTGGGCTGGTGCTGATGGAGCAATTTTTGTCATGGGGCAGGAAATGATCCTTTCAGAACATTTAGCTATAAAAGCAGTGCAAAAATAAGTCGACATCCCTGACCTTTCTCTTGTCCTATTTTTGACAACAAACCCTTTGCTCCAAGTTGTCATTTTCCTGCACATGCTCAGAATTACCTTCTATTCTCCAGATAGTCCTAAAAACTTCTCCATAAATTTCTCAGTGGCATCTCCATTCCTTTCTCTTTCCAGTTATGTTCACATGGCTGGGTTTGAGACTGTTAGTATCACACATTAGTTATTCATCTTCTGTCATCTTCCTACCTTGCATTCCACCACTGGTAGTAATTTAGCTGATCATTTTTTGTAGTTTCAATGAAAGCCTTGTTAAATGAAAATCCTTAAGTTAAACATGTGTTCTGTGAACAGGTTCATACCATTATCTATGATAATAATACAGGTTGAGTATCCCTAATCTGAAAATCCAAAATTCAAAATGTTTCAAAATTCAAAACTTTTTTTAAAAATTACATTTTAGATTCCAGGATACATGTGCAGAATGTGCAGGTTTGTTACATAGGTAAACATGCGCCATGGTGGTTTGCAGCACCTGTCCCAGGACTTTTTCAGGACTGACATGACATTCGAAGGAAATGCTCATTGGAACTTTTTGGATTTGGGATTTTCAAATTTGGGATGCTGAACCATTTTAATGCAAATATTCCATGATCTGAACAAATCTGAATTCCAGAATGCCATTGGTTCCAAGCACTTTGGATAAAGGATACTCAACCTATAATAACAGCAGTTGTGGTAATACCTATCATTCACTAAGTGGCTACATTATTCCTGGAACATTTCTAAGCTCTTTAAAACATACGTATTGACTCACTTAGCTGTTACCATCACTCGATGGAGCTTTATTGCAATCCATATCTTACGGATAAGGAAACTGACTGTGGAGAGGCTGAAAGAAGCATCCGAGGCCACATGCTTGTAGGGCTACAATTCAAACTCAGGCACTTCTGCCCAGAGACTTTATACTTCACTACTCTATACTGCTCCTTGACAAGGGAGAGCTGAGCCATGAGGTTTACATATTCTAAATTTTAGCAACTGATGTCAAATTGCCCTTAAAATGGCTCTTTATAAATTTAACTCCTATTATAGTTAGTAAGAATGCATAAGACCTACTATTTTATAGCAAAGCAGGGTGACAATAGTCAATAATAATTTAGTCATATATTTTAAAAGAATTAAAAGAGTGTAGATTGTGTGTAAGGGGATAGGTAGCCTATTCTCCATGATGTGGTTATTATAAATTGCATGCCTGTATCAAAACATTTCATGTACCCCATAAATATTTGCACCTACTACGCAGTTACAAAAATTAAAATTTTTTAAATTTTTAACAGAAATATTTAACACTAGTGGTGCTTTCAGTCTTTTATTTTCATCTATCTACTCGATCAGGAAAACTAAAATCTCAAGTTTTAAAATGTGTATTCCTGGGGGCAAATTTTAGCCATAAAATACACTGAATTTTTCAGTGCATTAGTCTGAATTGTTCAATGTTGGAGGTGAAAGAATATAGAGAGGTACTCTAGCCTCCTATTTTATGATGGTAAAACTGGAGTATCTGAGCATTAAAATGACTTCCGTAAGTTTCCACACAGAAATACAAGGTTTGAAGAAAGCTCAGATGTTTTCTCTCTGTCATTTAAAATGCTATTTCTGCTCATCAGCGCTACATTCTATAACCACTTCTTTAGAAATTACACTCACTTACAGATTTCATGTTGGTTACTTGATAGATGTGCCAAAATACTGCACTGGACTTTGAATGTTCATGCTAGGGGTCAAAGAAGGCACCTAGAAGGCAGGATGTAGGATAGTAAGTCCTCTTTCTAACCTCTGGTACTATTCTCATGAAGAATAAAATACCAAGAGAATAGAAAATGAAGGAAACCCCTGTATGTAGAATCAGCCCATATGTTTCTGGCTATGCACTAAACATATTTATTTTAGCATTTGTTTATGTTACAGACTGTGATTATAAAAGCAGCTGCAGGTTATCCAAAGCACTAATGAGAAGATGACTGACAGAATTGTGAAATTTGAATGCATCCCAGAATTAATTTTAGAGAAAGGCCTATCACGCCATATGACAGACAAATGATTGAGGTCTAGAGATGTTGCTTGCCCAAAGTAACACTGTTTGTTAGTATCAAAACCAGAATTTGATTTTAAGTTTTCTAAACATATACATTTCCATAAAAGTAAGACTCGATCTACTCAACTTGTTCAACAAATGACTATTAAGGGATTATTAATTGCCAGACAATAATCTGGGCATTGAAGATTTGATGGCAAGACAGATATCTTTACTATTTCCACGGCATTTATCACCAGTGGGGTTAGAGGATGTGGAGAATGACCCCCCCACTTCCAAGTCTCAGCAATCAGTGTTGATGTCCATGTGGTAGGAGGGCCACTAAGATAAAGTTTCTGACCTCTCTCTGTCCATTAGGCAGGTAGAAGGAGATATTCTTGTTTAATCAATAGGCTTGAATATGGAATTAGTCATGCTTAATCAACACCTCCTTTCCTTCTGCTCAGGTAGCTTCTGTTCTGCTCTACTTTTCTCCTAAGCGTGATTAGGCCTCCAGTGGTCTAGCACTGTCTGTCTCTAGGTGGATGTCTTAGCCCTTTAGGGCTGCTATAACAGAATTACCATCAATTCAGTGTGTTATGAAAAACAGAAGTGTATTTATTTATATATTTATTCTTTTTTTTTTTTTTTTAGACAGAGTCTCGCTCTGTCACCCAGGCTGGAGTGCAGTGATGTGATCTTGGCTCACTGCAACCTCAGCCTCCTGGGTTCAAGCAATTCTCCTGCCTCAGCCTCCCTAAAAGCTAGATACAGGCGATGCCACCACACCCAGATAATTTTGTGTATTTTAGTAGAGACAGCGTTTCACTGTGTTGCACAGGCTGATCTTGAACTCTGTGAGGATATGGAGAAGTTGGCAGTCTTCAACCAGGAAGCAGGCCCTCATCAGATACTGGATCTTACAGTGCCTTGTTGTTTTCCAGACTCCAGAACTATAAGAAAAGATCAATTTTTATGTAGCAAAACTCTAAGGCCCTATAGAAACATGCAAGAGTAGTTTAGAAGATATAAAGGCTGAACTCTCTAATTTAAGGTCATGTAATTCTAATTTGCTATCTATATTTTATTTGTGGATTAGTTTGCTTTTAATAATGAGTCAGTCTTGCTTTTGAAACAGGCATCTTTTATATTGAAATAATATAATTCACCAGACAGAGATTTATTACAATGTGTGCCTATTCTAACACTCACCCAAGAGTTTATTCACATAGCTGTAGGATAGTGACTCATACCATGGGCCTTTGAGGTATACTTATAGCAAAATCCTAAAATATTTTCTTCTTTAAGAAAAAAAAAAGTCTTCTGTTCAACTACATATTAAATGCACTTATGATTTTATAGATGTAACCTAAAATGACAAATATGTAGCATAAACTCTCAGAGTTAGCTCAGAAGAGCAGAGTCAGTCTGTGATGGTTATGCAACTATAGACCATTTTTAGATGTTACTTGTTACATTCTGTCAACAGGGGGGCACTAGAGAGTAACTGGCAGGCAGGAGGAGAAAGCAACTGTTCCTTCTTTACCTTTCATTCACGTCACCCTGGCAATGGCAGTTGGTTCCAGTCTCCTCCTCCCACCTTCTGATTCGAAGAACTAGTCCCGCTGAATTCCCCACCACAGAGAGGAGCACACCCCATAGGAGTGCCCCCTCCATAGATGTCTGGCTCACAGTCCCACAGGGTCCCCCGTTCCACCATCTGAACTGTGCCTCTCTTCAGAGGTCAGAGCCTCACTCCCTTAGGGCTCATTGGGTTCCAGCAACCCTGGCTTCTTCCCTTAGTCCCGAATCCCATGGGCGAGGCTGCTTCCTGCAATGACTATCCCCCACATCTTGGCATTTCTAGTCCTCTAATGCTTGCCTAATCAATCCTCTGTAGTAAATTGCCCTGGTTTCTGTTTTCCTGCATGGACTCTGAGAAGTTGCCAAATGCTAGGCATACCATATATATTTAGGAAAAGTTAAACTCCCAAAGGGTCTTTCTCCAGCCATTCTGGGTCCACAGCTAATAGATCACATCCACTATCCAAGTCAATTCGAGAACATGTCAGCATCGCCCACTCATCAAATCAGTAGTCATGTGAACAGATTGGTGCTCAGTAGCACTTCTAGAAGTAAAATGTTAAAGAAGAAAGTTTCCAAACAAAAACCCTTGACCATCATACTTACTGCATCGTATCTTTGCAATTAGGGCAAGAGTCAAAAGCCGGCAATATGAACTGGTTTCTGAGAAATTCACTTAAATTATTTATACATTCCTTAAAACTGTTTCTCAGATACACTATTTTACAACTAAAGTTGCCTCCAGGCAAGGATAATAAGAGAAAGAGACAAAGAAAAAGGGTGTTTGGAGGGCAGGGAGCAAAGGGAACAGAACTACTCATTCTTGCCTTATGTTGAAATTCCCTTCAGACTGATTCATCAATTATAATAAATCTCACACAGCAGTTTGAAAAACTAAATAAAAATTCTTATTTTTATTTAGCCTGTGAATGTTTTTAATGATAATACTTTCATGGAATCTTCCTTTGGCCACCATCTCTCCCTGTGATCAAGATATATTCTGGTTCCTAGCTATAATCAACTTTTGATCCTCAATATTCCTTGAGTTTCTAAGTATGATGATTTCATCTATCAATGTGCCTGTCCTTTTTTTGTTTGCATTTTCCTTCTATTTTATGGCTGTAGAAATACACACATGTTGTCTCTGGATCTTCATATCGGGGGAGAAATATGTAACGTGATAAGCTCTCTCATCAGCTGTTGAAAGTAGTCAGATTCTAGCCCAACCAAACTAGAGTTAATATGTTGCTTGCAAAAATATGTCAGACATTTTATTATTTTACTCTTTTAAAAGGTTAATAATTGTAGAGTTTAAATGGTCAAGGTTAGAGTGTACCTTATTATTACCTGATTATGATATTTAGTGTCTTCAGTTGTGAAATCAGTTCCATCAGACATAGGGCCTGGTGTCTACTGAAAGCTTTAGTGATCTGGCCTGTAGCCCAGACAGATTTTGCTAGTACTTAGGTACATGTGTTTTACAAGAAGGGTGGAGTCTCTGAGTTCAAATAACTGCAGTTTGCAGCTTCTCTTCTGAAAATTAACTCATGGAGGAAATTCTGGTCTCCTATGGCACTTCCTTTGTTTTTCTTCTCTTGAAACATAAACTATCATTAGCCCAAACATAGTGTCTTGAGAAAATATTTAAGTTAGGTATAAAGCTTGCATTGGTAGCTCTTGGCAATTTAGTAACTAAGGCGTAACAAAACTAAATGCGTCTCTCCTGATATAATGGTTTGTTTGTGACATATAATTAAAATATGCCTGTATCATTAAGAGACATTGCCTAGGCTTGGATGGGATTCTGATAAGCACTTCAGCAAGGGAACATGCGGAAGGAATGCATAGTCTAACGCCGTAAATATTTTAACACAGGTTGTGTCTGGAGTGATAGAATCATCACATTCAAAGGTGCAAGTGCTCATTAAATTCAACTTTTTTTTTCTTCTGGTAGGGAATCTGAGGCCCTGAGGCAAAATGTGGCAATACCAGAACTAAAGGATAACCTCTGATTCCCAAGCCCAGTCTCCTGGTACAACTCTGTGCCATGTCTCTTGTCTACAGTCATCTGCCTGACTTGGCTGCAGTGACAGGCATCATCTCCCCTTTCCACAAATATGTGTGTGGTCCCACAGGTCACCAGGCAGCTATCCAAATGGTCTTTAGATTTTATGTAGAAAAGTTGAAGGATTGCTCACTTAAAACATCATTGCTTTTATATTTTAAAGACTTAAATGACCCCTGAAATTGCTTTTTTGGTTCCATGTTCTGTCTCAGGATGGCAAAATATACAGGGCATGTCTGTGATCAGAAACAGACTTTTAAAATCAACACAATGGTTGCAACAATCTTGTTCACTGATATCCTCAACCCTATTTGGTAGTGATTATGAAAACCTTCTGCCTTTAACAGTTTATTTTAGAATATGTTGCATAACCATTTCTAAAAGTATTTACATGGAGATGGTGATAAATATGCACAAATTTTCATGTATGGAATAAAACTACATAACTTGGTAAACAGATGTTGATGGCATGGAATGACATTTTGCAGTCATTGAAAACAACAGAACTTCAGGGCTTGAGACTGGGGTTGAGGACTCCTTATGCTCTTCATTAGTATAGAAGGGGAGTCTACACTGGAATCAAAAGAATAAAATTAAGCCCTAAACTTAGATTAGAGGAAGATTTGGGCTGGTTTTGTGTCTGGTTTTACCAACATCACCTAAAATTATTGTTTCAGTATGTCCCTCCTGGAAATATGTTGCCCAGAATATTTGTTAAGTTTTTATTTTTAGAGACAAGGTCTTGCTCTGTTGCCCAGGCTGGAGTGCAGAGGGGGTGCAATTATAGCTCACTGCAGCCTCAAACTCCTGGGCTCAAGTGATCCTTCTATCTTAGCTTTCCCAATAGCTGGGACTATAGACATACCCATGTCCAGGTAATTTTTATATTCTTTTACTTTTTTTATAGGTAAGGTCTTACTATTTTTCCCAGGTGGGTCTTGAACTCCTGGCCCAAAGCTATCTTCCCATTTCAGCCTTCCTAGTAGCTGAGGTTATAGGATCAATCAAGCCAACATGACCAGCTCTCCCAGGAATTGTACATAAGAGTTTCTCTTCCATGGTGTAGCTGTGGTTGAGAACACCTTCACTGTGCCTTCACATTCAGGTTGGTTACGTACTTTTTAGTCTAGTGCGTTCATGTGTTCTCTGGAACGAGCAGAGAAACGTTCTTTGAAAACCACCACAACTATCTTGATCAGGTAGAGCTGTCATACTGTTCCCTGGAATACTTGTGCTTTTATATTATGTTTCTATTAATATTTCATAACACTACTATGTTTTTTTTTCTAAAAGCAAAGAGAACTGTAGATGTTCCACGCCTCAGGCTGGATTGCACTACTATGCTTAAAATCTCTATTACCTATCTTTCAAGAGAGGCAAGAAAAAAGGGGGGAAAAATATGCTAGCTAAGTTCTTTCTTCTTTATCAACAGTTTTCCAAGTTATGGAGATAACATTCTTTATTACGATAATTATGCCCAAGTGTTAAACAGATAATTAAAATAGAAAAAAAGTGGTAAATATGTATTTTCAAAAATAGTAGAACTGTGACTTCCGGATATATACACAACAGGTTTAAGAATCATGATGAAAAGAAATACATGTGTATTTATTCACACATATCTATAAGCTCACATACCTATTCACAGTAATTCATAAAGTTAGCATAGCTATTGCCTTTATTTGGTTCCAAGATAATCTTCAAAGAACCCATTAGCTTTAGTAGAAATTCAAACTTAAGTCATCATCCCCATTAATAAGTTTGTAGGAGATGAAATTCAGAGAGTCAGATGTGACCTGCTGTGGTGAGATGGCCTGGGGCAGGATGAGATTCATTCATCTCCAGTTTCAGGGTCTTTCTAGTTTATTGGGATTCCAAAGTTATGAGTTTTCAAGTCAATGATTCTCATATGGGGACAGAAAGAAGAGTTGCTGGAAAAGCCTTAAACGATCCTCTTCCTGCCCTTTCTTTTCCTTTTACATGCTTTCCCTTCTCTTCCATTTCCCATTCCTCTTTATCTCCACCCTGTTTCCTTCTCTTCTTGTTGATGGTGGTGGTCCATGCTGTGTGTTCCAATCCATAATTTAAGTGCACTCTTGACTAAACTTACCTTTTTCTTTGAAATTTTCTTTGAAATTTACTTCTTTGTTTATTCCTGTTCTAGACTTTGTCCCTCAAATTCAGGCAAGATCAGGAGTACAAGTTCTAAATTTTATGAGTTTCCTCCCCAAAATTTTAGTTCTGTTTTGGAACCAGTTCTTAAATATTTTAAGAAGTAGATATTACCTCCATTTTAGGCTTCCTCATGTCCCATTTTGCTCTATGTGTTGTCGAATGAAAAATTTATGTTATTCAGCACTTCAGGAGAATGTTCTTTCCTAGAGTGAAGGGCTATCCCAGGCACAGTGGCTCACATATGTAATACCAGAGCTTTAGGGGGCCAATGTGGAAGGATTTATTGAGGCCAGAAGCTCCAGATCAGCTCTACAAAGTAGACCCCTTGTCTGCAAAATAATAACAACAAAAATTAGCCAATTGTGGTGGTGCACACCTGTGGCGGCAGCTACTCAGGTGTGTTGAAGCCAAAGAGTTTGAAGCTAGAGTGAGCTATGATTGTGACACCGCACTCCAGCCTGGGAGACAGCAAGATCCTGTCTCTAAAAAAATACAAAACAAAAAATAAAGATTACATATGCTGGGCACAAATTGTTCCTGGCATCTTTCCTTTAGTTTCCTAACTTAAGGCATCAAATGGAGTGTAAATGGCACAAGCTGATCTTGGAGTACCAATGCCGAGAGGTAGGAAGATTGTAATATTTCTATTGGGTCCAAAATATTCATACTCTCCTTATATACTTCTTGTTTCACCATCTATTGCTTCCCCCTCATAACATTACACTAAAAAAAGGGTATGTCTGTGTTCTATTCTCCCATTTCAAGTTCAGTTCACATTCTAAGTGTGATAACAATAGAAGAAAGCCATAATGGAATGGAGTTATGTTCTCTGATTTACTTTACATCATGAACTCCTTTTAAAATAATTGCATCCTGGTTGTACTCCCACAGTACATATCTTCATTAATTAGTT
Source organism: Ateles fusciceps (assembly GCA_036589455.1). Lineage (NCBI taxonomy): Eukaryota > Metazoa > Chordata > Mammalia > Primates > Atelidae > Ateles > Ateles fusciceps. The sequence continues at coordinate 12,814,794 of JAZHEH010000222.1, forward strand.
ACTTACTAGTTACTTATTGTTAGACAATCTTCCCTTAAATGACAGGTAGTGTGACCTATTTTGGGAAGCACTGTTTTGGGTCCTGAGAAACCACTCTTTGTTACTAACTGGCTTCTGAACACTTTGAAAAAAAAAAAACTTGCATGCAGAGAACACATGTCACCTTTATTTTTGACAGTAGATTTAGGTGTGTTAAAAGAAATAGTTTTGCTAACACTAAACCCTAGAATTGGACAGAGTTACCCATATTATGGTAGCATGGGTCCAAGGAGAAGTTCCCTAAGACGGGGAAAGTAGTGGGACTGGACAGCCCGTGGGCAATTTGTACATGGAAAGAGAGGAGTGCCCAAGAGGGCGAAGGTCAGGGATGAAAGGCACATGCCCAGTTATTCTTCCCACATATTTCAATCGTAAAGGTGTCTTCACTCTCCAGAGGCTGAGTGAATAAAAGATTAGAGAAAAGTCGGAAGGATATTTAGGGGAAAGTCATCCCTAATAGGAAACAGCAGTGAGAAGAAAGCCCTTTTAATACACTGGACTATACAATGAAGAGAATCTAGATCCTGGCTCTAGATTCCTAATTATCTCTGAAACCTTGGATTCTGGTTCTCAGTGACATCCTCTACAGAAAAAAAGGGCTGTGGGTTGGTGAGTTTTAGGGTCTCTTCACTTTTATAATGCAGCGAAAATTACCATCATTTGTCATTTGTTAAGCACTAGTCTAGCACTATGTCAGAGCATCTTATACACTTTTTTATTTAAATCTCAGAAAGTCCATCACTCTATAAAAATCCAGAGGGTTGAATGGTGGTTTATGCTATACAACTTAGGTAGAATAGTCAGGATTGCTACTCAAGACCAAGCAGTCACCCTGCTCTGCTCATGATACGTGAATAATGATACCACACACAGTACATGAAGAAAGATGCACTTGGTATCTTGGCATTTTTCTCTGAGTCTGTCAGCCACCAACTATTTCTCAAAATTACTCAAGATTTATATTACCTAGCTATTGCAGCACAAAGTAGAAATCCAACGTCTTCCCCAGTCTGAGAAAAAAGAGCTCAGAAACAACTCCTATTTATTAGAGATTACTGAGTAAAGTTGCAAATTGATGAAAAAGAATAGACTGTGTTGTAGTACATCTTGGCGTCTTCATTCCAGGTAAAAAATTTCCAGTAAAAAGTCACAATTGTGACAGTAATAATCATCTTTATCATCATTGTTTCCTGAAAGGTAGAATCTTTAGACTTAAAATCTGTATTTTCTCTATTTTGAATGAAAGCATTCCAGATTGAGAATATTTATTCTTTAGATAAAGAAACTTTAACATTATTCTTTGCATTAAATATCAGAATCTGAATTTAAATTTGGGGATTGTATGTTTTTGATTTTAAAAAATAAAATTACTTTCTATTTTTGAATAATTTTCCTTTAAATATGTGAGACCCTAGAGTGTGAGGCAGTGAACAACTGCATCGTCTAGAGTTTTCTGGACTCCAAACGTAAGACACTGAAAACAAAGGTAAGAGCTGAGCTTCAAAGGCTCTTCTGATTTGTCAGTAACATGACTGTAGATACACAGCTTGGGTACTTGTTGAGTTCTAACTGTCATTCAGATTAAACTTATAGAAAAAAGAACAAGAACCATGGGCATAATAAGTAGGCTGAAGACAGGAAACATTTTATTAGATTAGCTCTGAGACAACGTGTATGCACATGTGATTAAGAATTCACTTTGCTTTTGATTCTACTTCTGCAGTAATCTAGAAACCATGATTCCAGCCAGCAATGATATAAGTGAAAATTTCAGCATGGACAGCACAGTATTGGGGGTTATGAATAGAGTTCCACCATTTTGGAATATTCCTCACAGTATTGGGAGTAACAGTATGGCTAATTGAACTGTCATGTGAGACCTCTGCTCATTAAGGGCCTCCTGGTAGGTGGAAACCCTTTTCCTTTAGTGAATCACATGTAGTACACTAACTGTATAATAAGAAATTTGATAGGCAGCTTGTGGTGAACTCAAAGAAAAAGACAAAATTAAGAAACTCAATGGAGTTGGGGCGGAGTGGCTCAGGCCTGTAATCCCAGCACCTTGGGAGGCTGAGATGGGTGGATCACTTGAGACCAGGAGTTCAAAACCAGCCTGGCCAACATGGCAAAACCCCATCTCTACTAAAACTACAAAAATTAGCCAGGAGGTGATGGCTTGTACCTGTAATCCCAGGTACTCGGGAGGCTGAGGCAGGAGAATTGCTTGAACCTGGGAGGCAGAGGTTTCAGTAAGCCAAAATCATACCACTGCACTCCAGCCTGGGCAACAGAACAAGTCTGTCTCAAAAACAAACAAACAAAACAAAACAATAACAACAAAAACTCAATGGAACAAAAAAGTTTCATTGGACTTAGAAAATATGTAGATTTAATACACCCATCAGAAAATACATTCTATGAAAGAAGGGTTCAGAAAGATAGTGGTCAGTAATACAATTTCAAGATAGCAGGCAGAAATAAGCATGTAAATTATGCTATATATTAATGCCTTTCGTAGCATGCCAAATGTAGCAGCTTTGTCAACTCTTTAAACTTTATTACAGAGTAAATTGTTAATCATCTAAACATAAACTGTCTTGTATATACACTAAAACAGAATTTCATGGTTAAGTAGATTGTACATTAGCGTAGGGTTTTGTTTGAGTCATGCATTTGGGACAGAAGGCACATATGTATTTTTTTTTTCTTGTACTTCTTTCTCTGTTGTTTATAAAAGTGAGGAGGTTATGCCTAAGAAACACCTGGATGTTTATAACCTGGATGCTTATAGCTCCTTATAGCTCATACTTGGATTTTTACAGCTGTGAAAAGCAAACTTCAGGTTTTATTTCTTAGAAAGCAAATGAAAATTAGGTGGTTTTTATTTAGGAGGCAGAAAATTTTGGTCAACTATGCAATGAAATTTGTGGGAAAAAAAGTTTAATTTGTGTATTTTTAAACACACCTTAAAGGCTCTCGTCTGAGTTCTTGTCACTGCAGCTATGGACATAATGTGTTATTTACTAAGCATATTCTTTGCCTAACTAAAATTTAACCAAAATTGAATCAGACAGACACATATGAACCCTCACATTCTATGGCTTTCTAGAAGGCAATGTGCTGTGCAGGACTGATACCTATTTCATTTTGCTATTCAACATTTTCATTAATAATAGTTTGAGAATGTTGTTGACTCTAGCAATTCTTAGGATGGGACCAACTTTATTTCTCCGTACTGCTATTTTTCTAAATGTTAAAAATTAATTGCTCATCAAGACATAACTGTTAAGTCTCAAAATCACTTTAAGAATCTCCAATCCTCAGTTCCAAAACTTCTCCAAAGCTAACAATTTTTATGTAGGCTGTGTTTTTGTAGAGCTTTTTATTATCTCTCTTTATATATATATACTATAATATAAAAATATATAACAGAGAAATATTTGTTTATATGTGAGTGATTATACATAAAATATGCTACTCTACATAATTTTATAGATCTTATTTTTTAATTTTATAATTTTTATCATATTAATTCATATGGATCTAAGCCACCCCTTTTACCTGTTGTAAAATATTTGTTCATATGACTATATTATAGTTTATGTTACAATCTCCAATTGATGGACTTTTTCATTGTTCTCAATTTTTCAGTATCCAAGTGGTCCTGAGATGAATACTGTAGAACTTGAAAGAATGTTCACGTAGAGGAGACTTTGATAAGTGAATTTACTTTGTCATAAAGTGTGTGTATTTTAAATATTCACATATACAGTGACTCTGTTAAATTTCATTTCCATCTGCAGTATGTGAAAATATATTTTTATGGTGACATATGATTAACTTTAAAAAAGTTTGCCAAATGAAAGATGAAAAATAATATTTTGTGTTTATAACCTATTACTAATGGGGTTTAACAGTTTTTGATATTTTTATTAAATCATATTTGTTAGTAATTGCTTATATACTTTATTTTCTTGTTCTTTCTTTTTATTTGTAGGCATTCTTGAAAATAGATAGTAATTTTATGGTACATATTGTATATATTTTCTCTAAATTGGGCTAGTTTTGCTGTGTTTTGTTGCTAGCTTGATTTTTTCATTAATAGGCTATTTTTGTAGGCTTAATATTTACAGAAACATTGAGTGGGAAGTACATGGAGTTCTGTTAGGCATTATCATCCCCCATCCCTATACATGCTCTTGCTTTATTTTTAATTTCTTTTTGATATCTCATATTACCAGGAGCTTTTCATTTTGGTGTAGGCATATTCGCTAATCTTTTATTTTACAACTATTGTTTATTTGTTTTTTTGTACTTGCTTGAAAAAAAATTTTTCCTCTCCAAGGTCTTTAAGGTAATGTCTTATATTTTCTCTTTTTTTAGTTTAGGCTTTCTTTTCTCTATTTAAATTTAACTACACCTCTTTTTAAATTTGCCTATCACCTCACCCTTTTTTTTTTCCCATTGAGTACTCATACCCTAGTAACCTCACCAGGCAGATGTCACTTCCATGCCATTTCTTCCCCTGAGTATTCTGTTGTTCTTCAAGTAAGGAGCAATCTTCTTGCCTGCCAGAGAGTCTTGTCCCACCCAAAAAAAGTAATCTTCTTCTTTCCCCTGAAATTTTTATATTGTACTAAAAATAGTCAAGACAGTATTATGTTTGTTTCAGTATATTACTCTTCAGAATAGTTCTTGAGAACAGAATCTATAAATCTTGATATCCCCAAAGAGTCCCACTCAGTGTCTCAAAGAATAGCTTTACCATTAACTTTTGTAAAGGGAAAAAATATATATATATGTTTAGTTTGGACAACTGAATGCCCGTCTGGGACACATAGTAATTATTTCCAAATACTTGAACACATATCCTAGGTTAAAGGAAGTGAACTGGTTCTATGTGGTCAATAGATCACTGCTAAGGACAACTATACCGTATTTTTCTCAATCTAAAGAAGAAATTTTCAGCAAATAGAATTCTCTGACAATGGAACAAATTCACAAAGGAGTGACTTGATTATCCCCAGACATGTTCAAGCAGAAGCAGTGCATTAGTATTTCTTCTAAAGCCCTTTGTATACACAGTAGTCCTGCTGAAAAAGTGAATAAAATATTAGTGAATAAATAAGTATTAGTGAATAACAGTGAATAAAATATTTTTATGCTTCACGAGTTTCAATTTTGGACACTGACTCTTGATATTGGGGATTCTTCCCCATCCTTCCAGGCTTCAATTATACCCATCTCTGGTGATCATTTTATTTTTCTTTAAATATGATTTGCTTTTTATTTACAGAAATGCTTAGGGTACTTACCATGTTGTTTTTACCACTCAAATAGATTATTTTATTTTCATGTTTTGGATAATAACTTTATAGAGGTTAATCCACTTCTAGAAGGTTCAATATTAAATTTATTTAACTGCTCAAATCTTATCTACAAAACCAATAAATAGACATATTGTGCTGAGAAATATACATATATTTAATACTCTATGTACTCTTTATTAAATTGATTTATTTTATAAATATTTCCAAATTTCTGTATATCAATATTATTGCAGACATTCTAGGTGAGATAAACATAATATATTAAAAACAGAACAAAACAAGTCAGAAGCTTGGGATTCCATATTCTACCCCCTTTTTTTTTTTTTTTTTTTTGAGACAGAGTTTCATTCTTGTCACCCAGCCTGCCGTGCAGTGGCGCAATCGTGGCTCACTGCAACCTCTACCTCCTGGGTTCAAAGGATTCTGTCGCTTCAGACTCCCAAGTAGCTGGGATTACAAGCATACACCACCAAGCCCAGCTAACTTTTTTTGCATTTAGTAGAGATGTGGGTTTCACTAGGCTGGTCTGACTGGTCTCAAACTTCCTACCTTATGTGATCCACCCGCCTCAGCCTCCCAAAGTGCTTGGATTATAGGCATGAGCCACCGTGTCCAGCCCCTTCTTTATATTTTAATTTAAACTCTTAACTAAATGGCAGGAAAGCAGCATTTTGACAATGCTATGCATATTTCCCAGAACATGGATGAAATTTTAGTAAATACGAAATAAAGCATAAAGAAAACCATTATTTCCAGACAGAAATTTGTTTATTAACTAGGAGCTAGGACATTTTCCAAAATCAGAATGCAATAAATTGGCAAGGCAGGATGATAGGAGAATTCTGAACGTAGATTAACAGTAATTGTAAAGAGTCTCTAACAGTATTTGTTCTTCTTTCAACGAATAATTTTCATGCTTTAGCTAATTCTGAGGCTTTTTCTCAGGCATGGAGAACAAAAGCTGAGTACCAATGAATCCTGTTTTATGGCTTCTTTGGAAGAGAAGATTTGCTGAAGTCTTCTATTTAGGAGCTCTAGTCGCCGTTGCTATTTGCCTGTTCTTATAATCAGTCAGTAGGGAAAGGATGAAATAATTCAACATATTATGCTTGAGATAATGTTACCGCCTGCCTTATTAGCAAGGTGCTGGTTAGGTAGTTGACAAAAATATTAGTGAAAAGCAAAACCATCTGAACGAACTTGCATGCTGGAATCCGCAAACCATGCAGGCCCCATTTCATCAGGAAAAGTAGGTGATAATCACACTGTCAGACAAGTGACAGTGACAGCCAAAGTAAGAAAGCTGGTAATGCTTATATTTCAAATGGAAACTCTTTGGTAAGTCCATTGTAATAGATCTCAGAAATAATGATGTTACCTTCAGGATCAGCTTTTAGTACAAAGAGCAATAACAGAAGAAACAGAAAAAAAAAAGCTAGCAGGTGATACAGGCTGTGGTTAATAAGCCTGGGGATTATATTTGAATTTAATGTAACAAGATTCTTAGGTGATTCAGCAGAAAATTAGACATTCTACTACTTAGTAGAATCTTCTTCACTGGGCAATTACCACCTGCTATAAATTCTGTAAGTTGGTCAATAGCATTTCAGAGGTCTGCTACCACTGCATAAGTACCTCAGAGGGGGAAAGGTACTGGGTATACAGCTCAAAGACCTGAAACTTCTAGATAAATAGCTCAGAGGTCGGCAGCTCAAAGGCCTGTAGCTTAAATAGTGATAATTTTTCATTAAATAGCTTTGGGGTTGGCTGATGCTGGAAATATAACACAATGGTGAGGAGTAGCTGGGTATAAAGCAAGGATTTTGGTAGCTTTTATACCCCAAAGTACTCAGTCTGCAGTGGTTTAGAGTTTGGAGACTCTTGGATGAGCAGTTAAGTTGTCCAAAGCAGTTGGAAACATTGCATGAGGTTTGGCAGGCTTTGGATGCACATCGAGTAGGTGTGTGGCAATTCGCATACATACCCCTTGGTCTGAGTGCATGGGCTGCAGCTGGGGCTGGGGCTGATGTTGGTCTTTTCACAGACACTGGAGACTTGGCCTGATGATAGGGAGTTGCAGGGCACGGAGGAGTCTGATGGGTCACAATCAGCGGTGCTGCAGGTCTTGGGCTCACAGCTGGGGAGGTTCGCAGCTTGGTGCTTCACGGTAGGATTCCTGGCAGTAATCCAGGAGCCAGAGATTTCCTTGGTAGCTACTAGGTAAGCAGTGTCCAAAGGTAGGGATTACATCACTGGAGCTAAGAGCCATAGAAGGAGTCACTGGGATATAGCAGTGAGTTCTGTATGATGTGGTACTGCAGACCCCAGGATAGCCTAGAGTAGACATGGAGCCTGCATGCATGCTCAGTGGTCACTGTGCAGTGCGGCTGTGGCCTTAGGACATTTTATATCTGTCAAAAGTCTCTCCAGACTTCCTTCTCCCTGCTTGGGGCAGTAACACAGCAACATCTCATTAGTGTGTTGTTTAGCCACAGAGGCTAATGTTTTCACACATGTAAAAATAAGTTTATTATAATTCTTCAAAGTATCCATAATCATCACTTTGACCATCACCCATCACTCATCATCTGTAGATCATACCTTCAGCGAATAGTGATTTTCATGTTAATAGGCAGACTCTCATCTGTCAATCAGAGGTTAACAAGAATTCATGTGTCTATGGGCTTCCGTAATGTGATTATTTAAAGATTCACAAGGACTCAAGTAAAAAGCAAGGAACCTGTATTTTTCCACCCTTTTAATTATTGTAAAACACTGAAGGACTTAATCATATACTCTGAAATAAACCAAGTAGTTTGCCTGTCTCAGCATGGTTACTCAAAAGCAGGCATTGACCTCTTAAAAGAATCGGTTCCCCCAAATATGTGCTATACTCTTACTGTGCAAGGCCATATATTGGTAACAACTTCTCGTCTAATGTATTAGGAGAAGTCCATAGGTAAGACTCACAGCAATACTTGTGAAATTCTGTGACCTACACCAGGCTAAAAATGAACTTGTTCCCAGGGGACATTTGTTGCTAAGCAACCGAGATTTCTGTTAAATCCCTTCTTAAAGAAGTGTCTGCAATATGTACTATCAAATATATCCAGTTTTGCAAGATTACACCTTCCTAATTGACTAAGATTACATACCATGTGTTCCATTGCCTGCTGTAAACCCCAATTGCTGTCAGATGTAAACATTTTTCCCATTTTTCACCAAATAAGTTTTTTTATTCTTTATATGTTTTCTTTTGCACCTACACTTTATTTTACTCCTGGATTGAAAAATGCAGTTATTTTTAGTTTATGTCAACAAAAGGAAATAACTCCTTAAAAGTTTTATCTGAATAAACTGTGTAGTTCTTATGAACCCTGTATATATTAAATAGCATTTTTTACTCCTCATGGTGAAGGCTAAAGAATTTTAAGATTTTAATTTAAGCTGAAGAATTGAAATTTTGTTCTTTAAAATATAAAATTATAATTTATACTTCCAGCCTCCATTGGATTGAAAAAAACAATGCGTTTATTAACAGTGAAGAGTTCAGACATAGAATAGAACAGACTTCTTCAGATAGGATCTACTATAAGGATAGTTTTTAAAATAAACCTTCCAAATAGCAAACTATTGGATTTCTCTCACTGTTTTCTATTACTTTTCAGTTAGACTTTTCAAATGCACACCAATTTAAACCTACAGATATTCTCTCTTTTTTTTTTTAAAAAGTCTCCATTTTCTCAGTGCTTTTCTCAGTATTTATTCTGAAAGTTGACAATGAGCAACTCTGTATTAAACATGTTTTGCTGCCTTCTGCAGTTTCTCTCAGGTGACAAAGGTCATAACTGGGAAAGCATATTTACAGCAAATTGTTTGACTATAGAGAGCCTTGGGATTTTATGCAGAAAATGTTAGTCCTGAGGCGGGCAAAATAGGAAAGAAGATGCATAGGCAGTTAGTTGATGGCCAACTTTCCACTAAGTTACCGAGCCCCAGTGATGCACAGAAAAGCCAGAGGTTGATCAAGCTTTATTTCTGCATTTCTCTATTGTACCATTGTTGTCTCTTGTCTTCTTTTCTTTGGCATCTTTGAAGCAGGTTTGAGGGAAAACACCATTAGCAAACACAGAATGAGTTCAGTCAGTTACCTGTAAAACCCACATTCTTCCCTTCCATCTTAACATTAAATAGTGACGTATTCTGAATTAATTTCATTCACATAGGTGTAGGTCTAAAAAATAATGTGGAACATCATGGTATAACCAATATTCAAAGCATAAGCCATCACAACAGATTTTAATTGATTTTGATATGATAATATTCTAAACAAATAAACAACCTAGCTCACCTCAAAAAAAAGATTTGCTTTTACGTTTCATCTCCTTCCTTACTCAGAATATCATATACATATGGAATCATCACCCCATCCAATTCATGCCATCATTTTCTGTACATGACACCTCTACAGAACTGTCTTCTACTCTAATCTCAACCTTTGAAAGAGATGGAGCGCACCCACATCACAAATATAGCAAATATCAGGCTCATAGCAATGGCAGTCTTGAGTAGAAAATAAAGACCATCGTCGCTTGAATGGCATTGTGGTCTGAAGGCTTTGGCGAGGCATATGCATTTCTCTGTTTTTACTTAGTAAAATATTATTTTCACTGTTAATATTTTCTTCCATTAATTTTCCCCTTATTAGTATTTGTTGTGTGCAGAAGGCTGAATAATTCACCCACTCAAGAGGCACACTTTTTAATACTGGGAAATCTGTGAATGTCTACATGACATGGCAAAAAGAGACTGGGCAGATGTGACTAAATTAAGGATCTTGAGATGGTTTATCTGGATGGGGCTGATGTAATTTCCAGGGTCCTTCCTTACGAGGAGACAGTAGATCAGAGAGACGACACAATGTGAGGATGGAAACAGAGTTTGGAATGGTGTGGCCACGAGCTAAGGAATGCCAGCAATCATTGTAATCCACAAAAGGTGGGGATGGATTTCTCCCTGGGGATTCCAGGAGGAAACAGCACTGTTGATAACTTCACTTTAGGTCGGTGAAGCAGATTTTGGACTATTGGCCTCTAGAACTGTAACAAAATAAATTTTTGTTGTTTTATGCCTTTCCATTGAGTTTGTGGTAAGTTGTTACAGCTGTCACAGGAAATAAATACACTATGCCAGAAAAGTATTGGAAAATATAAGAGATAGTCCTTATGTAGTTTGAGGAATTTGTGCTCTGTATTGAGGGAACATTTAAGACGCAAGGAATTGTAGCCATCAGCTAATTCAGAAAGATGCCATACCCATACTGTCTGAGGAATAAGCAACAAACTTCCTCTATCTGATGAGCCAGTAGATTTCTCTCCTCATTAAAAAAGAGTTATGGAACTCTTTCTCAATTGTATCCAAATGTTAAAAAACCTTTAGGGTAAACAGATCAAAGAAAGCTAAATTTTCTAGTAAATTGCCCTTAAACAAAATAATAGGACATTTTTCTAGTCTTCTAGGTCATACAAAATTTTATATTCCCTTTTGCTACTATATACACAGTTATGTATTTTTCCTCTTGCCAAAAGGCTGTTAAATTAGGCAAAACTGATCTTATGATTGAAAAAGCAAAATGTTTGTGAATCCATGCTTATACAACAATCGAATTGCAAATACTGAGTCAAAATGATTCTTAAATTTAGCATTAGGAACCTAAAATATTGGCTACTTGCTGTTTACAAGTAGCATTTTATATTGCTGTAAATGTAATGCTGCCCTTACACTATCAACTTCATAGATCATTAGTGGTTTCAAAAGCTGAAGAACAGATGAGAAATATAAAAAGTTTTAAGACACAGAAATAAATGAAGATAACGCATTTTAAAAATGATAACACAAATGCATGGAAAGACAGGAATTTTCATGCTTAAATTCAGGGAAACATGGTGTATATGTAATGAAATACAACAGTAATAAAAGTTAAACATTTTTCAATGGTACTGTCAGGACTGTGCCCTAATGAGTTATGCATTACTCTCTTGCTGACTAACATTTAAATGTATTTGCCAGCATGTGCCCTTGGAAAATTCCTCTCTATCAGTAACTTCTTACGTAAAACTGGAGCTAATAGCATGTACTTTGCAGGACTATCCTGTAAATGCAATTAGATAATAAATATGAAAATACCTAGAAAAGTGCAATGGCCATAGTAGATGCAAATTAAATCTTTTCTTTCTAATTTTCTAAAACTCCACTTGAGGGAATTCCAGTCACCAATTAGACTAAAAAAATATTATTCTCAATTTACTTTGATGTTGTAAACACATAGTTCTAGAATAATCATTGTGTCCTCTAAAAGTAAATGCTAAAAATGAACAGTTCTACTGTGTGTAGTTAAGAAAAATGACTTGCTTGACAATAGTTTACTAATGACTCCTCTTGTATAACTTACATCCTTCAAGTGCCATGTATCGTTAGCTAGTTCCTGGAAGCTACATACAGATTGCTAGCAACAAAGGCACAAGGCTCAAATTCCCTGGATTCTAATTGTATTTCTGATGTTCAATTTAACTACCACTTGTTTCTGTAACTTAATTCCCACATCTTCGAAATAAAGCTAATAGTACTATTCGTTCGATAGGTGGCTGTGAGAATTAAAAGAGTTGATCAAGCACAGCATAGGAAATATAGTTTTGTGTAGCTGATGTTTTGATGTTAACCTTTATTATTATTATCAGCCTATAATGTTTGTTAGTATTATTATTTTTATTATTGTTATTGGATCTCATCAAAAACCTACTGCATTTGGTATGTGTACATCAAAAGCAAGAAAAAATAAAAAGAAAGAAAAAAGAGAAAAAGGAAGGAAAGGAAGGAAGGAAGGAGAGAGGGAGGGAGGGAGGGAAATGGAAGGGGAGAGAAGAAGAAAGGAAGGAGGGGAGGGAAAAGGAAGGAAAAAATACATCGGAATAGGCTGTTGTAGGCTAGGTAACTTGCTAAGATGTATGTAAGTTATACATCGATCTTAGAAATTAAATTTAGAGGAATTGAGTAAGTTGAAGGCATTCACCACCAACTATATGGAAGTAAGGATCCCAAGAGGACTTACCCCTAAGGGTATACACCATTGAAGTTAGTCCACCTAGAGAGAAAGGCTGGGCTGTGGCTGTGGCAGAGAGGTAATAGTTTTATTTGCAGTTTAGATTTGTCATTCTAGAGTTGAAGACTATGGTCAGCAAGTAATTGACAACTTCCAAGTGATTTCTAGATTAGTTAAACCCTGAATGAATAAAAATAGAGATAATATGAAAGATAAAGAAAATTTGAAATTTAACTTAAGTGGGTCTTTGGGCAAGTTTCTTGAACTATTTGATTTTTATTTTTTTGTCTGTAACAATGGGGAGAATAGTATCTTTTCATAGGTGTATTGGAAGATTATTGATCATGTGGTGGTATGCCTGGTACATTGAAGATGATCAATATGGTAGATTAGTTACTGGAATATGAGCAGTTGCTTGTAAGAAAAACATGTTCTCAGTGAATAGGTGGAATAACTGAATTAAATAGTTACATACATATAAGAGAGAAATAGGTTCAAAGTAATAACAATTTTCTCTGAGTGAGGGTCCATGGGGGAACAGAGGGGAGGACTTATGTTTAGCTCAAGAGGAAAAAATAATATTTTGCTGCCCATTGCACAAAACTAAAATTTATGTAACCCCTTTGTACTTAATCTCACAGGGCAGACTGGGCATTGCAACTTGCTCTGTTCAATGGTTATTTAGAAGACATATGTAGTGCTGATGGGCACTTAATTTTCCTTACTATTTTCCTCTGCCTCTACTGACAATATTCCTGATAGTAAAGACCTTCTATGCCTGGGTCCCAGAGTAAGCTGGAACAATGAATGTGTTATAATCACTTGTGTATTTTATCTGATTTGCTTCTGCTCCCACCCCTAAATAATGTTTGATAAAAGGAGTCCATTTGAATGGATGTTTATCCTATTCACTATCTATAAGGAACCCCACAGTTAGGAAGGCATAGTCCTCATGCATGCTGGAACAAGAGATATAATGTTGCAATGCTTAGAGGAGGTACTGATGTCCTAAAATCGTTTCCGTATATCAAAGTTTCTGGGATTTTTCAGACAAAATATCTCATGCTATTCCCTGTTTTTCATACTTAGTTGAGAATCTAATTATGTGATGTTGCTATCTGTATATTTGTCTTGATAGTCAATTTTATATAAGCATTTTAGAGTACATTTAAAGAGCTCCACTCTGACAACTTAATATTTTTCATCCTTAAAATTCACGTTTAATTTCCTAACTCTTGAGAAAAGACACATAATATTTCTACATGGGAACACTGATGACACCTGCTCTTCCTCGTACAAATACTTTACATGTACCTGCAGTCTTCAAATAAGAGATAAACATGATATCCGTAGTCATCAGCTTGTGTACTACCATTCCAGAATGAATGGATGTGTTCATCTGAAACAATTTACCAGGAAGACCAATTTGGTTTTCATGCAATTAGACTAAATAAGGTTTACATAAAACTATAATATCACATAAAGAGAGTTGTTCAAAGACTGCTTACTTGGGTACTATGGAAGGAATAACAATCTTTATTTTGGATTCTTCCCCCAAGATGCAAGTTAATGTTTAAAGGCATCTATTTCCTGGAGTCACTCGTCTTCCCAAACCAAAACATTCTATTATCAAGCACATTCTTACTTATCAACGGTGATGGAGTTGTTCATGAGAAGAGGATGCTAAAGATTCCAAGCAGCCACTTGGCATCTTAGAGTATCACTGATGATCCTTTTGTTGAATGCTTTCCTATTGCACGATAGTCCTATTGTCCCTGCATTGTTCATTGATGACTCTGGAAGGCTGATTTTTTTTTTTTTTTTGAGGAAAAGATATTGAAAAATCTTTTCAATTGGAAGCTTTTACAGAGCATTCAGAAAAAGTGAAGATATCTCACCACCCATGCAAACATGCACAAAGGAAGAAAAGAAAACAGAGAGAGACAGAGAAAGCACATTTATGGTATATTTTTGATATTTATTTACATAAAACGTGACATTTGGACAGATGTAAGTTTCTTCCTCTGAATTTCACATTTTTTGTTTCAAATGGTGAAGAGAAAATGTTTGACATTTCACACGGGGAATTTTCAAAGTCAATGTGCTACATTCTTGTTAAAGAAAGCCTCAGATCACATTGATGTGAAAGAGGACTGTTATGGGTAAAAAGGAATGGATGAGATTGGAATCATCAAGGATTGAGATAAGTTTGAGAATCTGTCTGACATTTTGCCATCTTCTCTGAGAACTTTAAGCACTCCAGATAAGTGAAATATTTCAAAGCCTTATATGCTTCCAAAGAAGATTCCTCCTTTTACCTTGATAATCCCAAAGCGGAATATTTTAGTTGAGATGTGTGCACCTAACCTAAATTCCTCATGATTTGAAGTTTATTTTCACTTCTTATATTCTTCGTGAAATTTGAAAACAAGTGGTAACCCACTAGTCTATAAAATATTTTCCTCAGCATATCAGCATGTTACATATGGGTTTCAGAACCAAAATTAATTTTTTTCTTTTTAAACCATAGTGAAGATAGATTTGATCTCAATGGAACTGATATTGAAATGTATCTGGTAACTGGGAGATCATTAGGGCTACAGTTATCAATGTAAATATAATCCCATCATTAATCATCAGTAATTAAAATTTAAGTTAGAAGTGGAACACGTAAATGAGAAAAACCTGGTATCATCAAACAGTGTATTACATCTTGATGACAAATGTCAGGGAAGCCCTGAACATATACCTACCTGACATAAGTCCTGATTTATTATTTCTAATTCCATTTATAATTTCTTCCAATGTCTGTAGAGACTAATGGTTCCTTAAGTTTAAAACATCTCCATGTAGTTGCCTGGCTTCATAGCCTCAGATCAAAAAAAAGCTACTGAGAAGTTACATATTTTGTTTGAAATAATTGGTGGATGATATGATGAAATTAACATAAAATAATAAAAATAGCATTTAAGAGTTCACATTTTCACTTTGGGAGGCTGAGGTGGGTGGATTACCTCAGGTAGGGAGTTCGAGACCTACCTGACCAACATGGAGAAACCCTGTCTCTACCAAAAATACAAAATTAGCCGGCCGTGGTGGCGCATGCCTGTAATCCCAGCTACTTGGGAGACTGAGGCAGGAGAATCGCTTAAACCCGGGAGGTGGAGGATGCAGTGAGCCAAGATTGTGCCATTACACTCCAGCCTGGGTAACAAGAGCAAAACTCCGTCTCAAAAACACAAACAAACAAACAAAAAAGAGTTCACATTTTCATTCTCACATATTAAGTAACATGCTAAATCTAATTTAGAGTTTATAAGTCTAATATATCCCCCATATTTTCATTAGAGTTCTTTGTAAAATACAGACTTTGATGACTCCTCATTGCCTGTGTAATAAAGTACACACTCCTGATCAAGGTTCATAAAATCTTCAATATCTGGGATCAACATGTATTTTCAAATTCTCTTCATGATCCTGTTCCAACCCCCCCAAATTTCAATTTCAATTTAATGTTTACATTTCATAAAACCCTGTTTTAGTCACAGAAACACTGCATAAGCTACACCCTTCTAGAATATTCTTCTCTATTATGTCTCTGCAAATTACTGTACATTTTTTAAAGCAGGTCAGAAATGGCTGTCTCGGAGATATTTTCTGCATCTCTTTGCCCATTTCCATGCATTATGCCTTTAACATTGTATTTTATTTTCTCCTGTCACTAGAGACATTGGAAAAAATTTTCATATTGGCATAATTTTCTTAGTTGTGTGTAGAGAGATAGGGGAGGGATCATGTTGTGAATTCATCACTCATCCTTTCTTAGATACTCTGACTTAATAGAGTATTGGTCCCAGCATAATGATTTATAATTCTTTTGTTCTTGTCAGATGTATGCCAACCTGGCCCAGGATGAATAATGCTCATTCAATAGTTTAATAGCGCTATTCAGTACATCATCACATTTGAAACATCAAATACTTTCAGTGTATGCAATAGGTAAATAATACCAACCAACAACCATATCAAGAAGATGAGTACCCCTATTTCTTTATTTTTCTTTCCTTCTTTTATCTGTAGAACTTTATTCAAAAATTAATTAATGCAATTACATATGATATCGAACCTATTTGCGTAAGTTCGATATCTACAAGATAAACGTATCTTATAGACCATCCCTCCAATATGTAAGACTTTGACCTCCTTGAGGCCAGAGGTATGTCTTACTCATATCAAGTTTTACTAGTTGCCAGTTCCTTAAACAAAGTAGTCAGTCAATAAATGTTTCTGAATGTTGGATGAATGAAATAAGCTTTTTTTCTTTGCAGTGAGATCAGATTTTTAAAAATCCAAGCTGCTTATTTTACGTCGTTCCTTGGATTTTTTTTCTTTTTTTTCTTGGCCACTCAAATTTAATATCTAGAGTCAAATTTTTTATTCTGGTCCTAAAAATTTCCTCTCCTATATTTCCTTATCTTAGTAAGTTGACATTTATCCACTCGATTTCTCAAGCCAGAAGTCAGAGTATCAATCATGATTCTTTTATTTCCCTTATTTACCACTTACAAACAATAAGCAAGTATTGTTAGTATTGTTTCTTTCTTTTAAGTGTATCTGGATGTATCTGCTTCTTTCCCTTTATGTGAGCTCATCATAAATCCTCCAAGCCTTCCTCATTCTCGTGACTTTACAGCTTCCTGATCTGCTCCACTCTATACCCTCTACTCTAGTCCTCCTCTAAATTTCTTCTTCTCTTTAAATTCAAGTTTCTGACCTATTTCATTTTCCTTTGTTCTAAATAATTTCCTTTTTGTAATAACTAATATTTATGGAGTACTTTCTTCATTTTGCCTCTTTTAAAATTATACTTTTAGTTCTGGGGTTCATGTGCAGATCGTGCAGGATTGTTATATATATAACCACATGCCATGGTGGTTTGCTGCATCCATCCCTCCGTCACCTACATTAGGTATTTCTCCGAATGTTATCACTCCCCAATCCCCCACCCCCTGCTATCCTTCCCCTAGTTCCCCATCCCCCAACAGACCCCGGTGCGTGATGTGTCCATGTGTTCTCATTGTTCAACACCCACTTATGAGTGAGAACATGACATTGCTTTCAAGGCTGTTCTACTGACAACAAATTCCCACAATTTCTATTTGTCTGAAGGATAAGTTCACTGGATACAGAATTCTAGATTAGTTTGTTTTTCTTTTTCAATTTTTTATTTCCATAAGTTTTTGGGGAACAGGTAGTATTTGGTTACATAAGTAAGTTCTTTAGCGGTGATTTGTGAGATTTTGGTACACCCATCACCCAACCAGTATCCACTGAACCCAACTTGTAATTTTTAATAAAACTACTTTTAATATTCCGTTTAACTTTCTTCTTGTTTGTATGCTGTCTGATGAGAAGTCTAATGTGATTCTTATTCTTGCTTTTCTATAAGAATGGCATTTTTCTTCCCTTTAGTCTCAAAACTTTAAGTTTTTCTCTTTTAAGTTTTTGTCTTTTCTTTGCTTTTCTGTAGGTTGGCCATGATATGTCTAGCTGAAGATATTTTGGTATTTATTCTGACTGGTATCTTCTGAACTTCCTGGATCTATATATTTTAGTACCTATGATTAACTTTTTGAAATTCTCAGTTATTATTGCTTCACTTAGTTCCTCTGTTCCTTTTTTTTCTTCTGATATTCTCTTTATGTATATATCACACACTTTTTGTAGTTGTTCTACAAAGATGACCTTCAAGCTTTTTACATGCTGCACCAGAAACTGAAAGTCCAGATTTTTTTTTTTTTTGAGACACAGTCTCACTCTGACGCCCAGGCTGGAGTGCAGTGGTGCAATCTCAGCTCACTGCAACATCTGTCTCCCTACTTCAAGCGATTCTTCTACCTCAGCCTCCTAAGTAGCTGGGGTTACAGATGCCCACTACCATGCCCAGCTAATTTTTGTATTTTTAATACAGATGGGGTTTCGTTATTTTGGCCAGACTGGTCTCGAACTCCTGACCTTGGCCTCCAAGGTGCTGAGATTACAGGCATGAGCCACTGTGCTCAGCGGAAAAGTATTTTTTTATAACCAGGCAATGGCATTCTCTTATTTAAAATTGTAGCAAACTTTTTATTTCCTGTAAAATGAAAAGCTTGTATTTCAAAGCCTTATTAATCTAGGCCTTGCGGGGGTCTATAACCTCATATTATTCTCTTCTCCCTTTGTCCTTCACCACTCTAGCCACACCAGTCTCTGTTCAGTCCCTCAGATTGACCAAGCTCTTTCAACCACTGATCCAGACATATTCCATTTCCATTGAAAATCATGCTTCTTCCCGCACTTTGCACAGCTGATTATTTTCATCTGTCTCGTCTTAAGACTTCACTGCTTAGAGAGATTCCACAGTTTATTCCATCTCATTAGCAGTCCCTCTACCTTTTATATCTCTATAAATGAGCTCAATGTATTTCCTTCATAATAACTACTATGAGTTATCATTATGAATAAAATTATTTACTTTTATGTTTACTGATAATCCATTTTATCAGATGTCAAGTTTCATGAGAGCAGGAATCAGTTCTAGTTGCTCACTGTTGTATCACAATACATAGAATAGTAGGTTGGGCACAGTGGTAATTCCCAACACTTTGTGAGGCCAAGGGGGGGTGGATCACCTGAGGTCAGGAGTTCAAGACCAGCCAGACCAACATGGTGAAACCCCGTCTCTACTAAAAACACAAAATTAGCTGGGCCTGGTGGCCCATGCCTGTAATCCTGGCTACTTGGGAGGCTGAGGCAGGAGAATTGCTTGAACCCAGGAGGTGGAGGTTGCAGTGAGCCAAGATGGTGCCACTGCACACTGCATTCCAGCCTGGGCGACAGAGTGAGACTCTGTTTTTTTAAAAAAATAAAAATGAAGAGTGACTAGTACAGATGACATAGTAGTTAAAGAATTTTTGAATATAGCAGTCAATGAAAAGTTACCTATTTTTAAAGCATCTCTGTAATTTACTTCGTGTAGCTATAGAACTGAAAAAAAATAAGAATTGCTATAATCATTGAGTTAGGTGCTATAATCATTGAGTTAGGTGCTCTAAGTAGGGACAGAGTAGTCTAAACATTGCAGGGAATGACTACACTTCCCAAGACAGAGGTTCCAAAAAAATGGAAAGGCATTTCACAGTTGAAAATATGCCTCTTGTATTTATATTATCTAATCACATTTTCCTATATTGGATTATATTTTGTATTTGTGAATGGAAGGGATCATTTCAAAATGGATGTATGATAATATTAGTCACATATTTCCCATGTTTGTAGAGCATGTTTACTGTTTCTATTAGCTCTGAACCATTCAATTATGTTGAATTTTAATCTTCAGTATTGTTACAATGTGATTTTTTTTCTGCTTTTTTTGGTCTCTTTGGAGACTAGCAATATAATCAAAATTCACTGGTATATCAAACTGTGTTAGAGAAGTAATGTTAGCATTCAGTTACATATCATGAGAAAAATAATATTGTTTTGAATTCAAATTTGAGCTCTCTCACTTCCTAGTAATGAAATTTGGGCATGAGGTTTAATTTCAGTAAGCCCGTTTCTTCATCAGTGAGACAGACTAATGTTAATAATCTTGCAAGTTGTAAGAAAAATTAGGTTTAATATTTATAAAAAGCCTGGCACCAGATATGTGAAATAAATTATACATTTTTTCTTCTATTATTTTTCTTCAGGGTCTGGTGTGACAGCAGACCTGAAATATTTGAAAATCAAATAAATGATTGTAAAATAAGGTGTATGTTCTAGAACAGGTGAATGTGGTT
The DNA here is from genome assembly GCA_036589455.1 of Ateles fusciceps. Taxonomy (NCBI): domain Eukaryota; kingdom Metazoa; phylum Chordata; class Mammalia; order Primates; family Atelidae; genus Ateles; species Ateles fusciceps. Next base: position 12,835,082 of record JAZHEH010000222.1, read on the forward strand.
TTGAATCTCAACTGTGCCCTAAAACTTTATGTGTGTATGTATGTATGTATGCATTCATGTGTATGTGTGTGTGTGTCTCTATTTATCTGTAATTAAGTTTACTGTTGGTTTACTCTGAACCTGTCTTCTTGTTTGTAAAAACATAATAATTTGGTACAGGAGAGTGATTATGAGGATGAATGTGCTCATGTATAAGATGCGCCAGGCACATAGTCATTATTCTCCATGTTTCCCACTCAATAGTCAGGGGATGGGGACATATGTCAGGACTGATCAAAATCAAGTCATGGTGCCCACTTATGAGCATCAAGTTGATTCCACAAAACAAGCAACTGAGAAATCAGAATTTGAAAAAATGGCATTTGTAGGAAAGAGGGCTATAGTCCTGTAGTTACAATGCACATTGAAAGCAAAATGGAACATACCCAAGGTGTGATACAACAAAGCAAGGGCATTCAAATGCTTGAATTCTGCAAAACAAAGTTAAATTTTTCAGAGTTGTATCAGAACTTCAGATATAATGTGGTAGTAGATGTAGATGTCCTTTTTTTCCCCCCTCAATTCTGTCTCAAGTTAGTCCCTCTTACAGAAAGCTTTAGATGTTCTACCAAGTCTGTGCTCTCCTATTCTTTCCAGACACATGATTGTATTATATATAACAGCCTCTTTTGTGGTTAGGAAAGGCCAAGCTGCTTAGTTCTATGCTAAGCTGCAATGGGGGTGCAACCTCTGGGGCAATAGTGACAGCCACATCATAGTCAAGTCTCTGTCAACCGATCCCTGACTGCATGGAGAGCTTCTCTGCTGACTCGTTCCTGCCCAATATTTGTAGAAGAACAAGAAGAAGTTTAAACTATTGCATATTTGTGGGCTTATTTGTTACAACATGTAACTTATTCTAATAGGCTAAATTTACTATTACTTGAAGGACACTGATTTAAATTTCCAAGTGTAGCCATATAGTGCATGAACTTAGTGACTTTTGACAGTCACTAAGTCATTGCTCCATGTACTTTAATATTTTTTCATAGATCTTTTAATAAATTATTTTCTCTACCTCTGGAAACCTTCAATAGTCTCCAAAATTAATTCAGAGTCTAAAAGTCATCAATGTTACATAAAGTGATTGACATATCTCAAGGGAATAACTAGACAAATAAGGCGCACATCAATGATAACACACAAAAAAGCATGATCTGTGTGCCAAGCTATGATTTAATAGAAATAAAATAAATGGGTGGGGCACAGTGGCTCACACCTTTAATCTCAACACTTTGGAGGGCCGAGGTGGGCTTATCATGAGGTCAGGAGATCAAGACTGTCCTGGACTAACACAGTGAAACTCCCGCCTCTACTAAAAATACAAAAAATTAGTTGGGTGTGGTGGCACACGCCTGTAGTCCCAGCTACTTGGGAGGCTGAAGCAGGAGAATCACTTGAACCTGGGAGGCAGAGGTTGCAGTGAGTCGAGATCTTGCCACTGCACTCTGGCCTGGGTGACAGAGTGAGACTCCATCTCAAAAAAAAAAAAAAAAAAGAAAAAATAGATAAAAATAGTTTTATTCAAGTTGAAAAACATCAAGCTTTAAAAACCTATACATACATAGGTATGTGTGTGCGATATATACACACACACACACACACATATATACATACATATATATAATAAGAACTCCAGAAGCAAGGAAAAGTTGTTAAGAATATTTGGTATAAAATTGAAAGAGATAACATAAGCCATGTAGAATAAGAGGCCATTGATGAATTATCTATCAAAGCCAGTAAACATGAGTTTTTGTTCCAGCTATTCATGATGATTTTTTTTCATAAGGATACTGTCAGTTGATCAAGGAAAAGAAATATGGTTGAAAGTTGCTATATATATAGCTTATGGATTTCTAGCAGTCAGACTTGTAGCTAAGAGGTTAGCATCCATAGGACAGATTTCTTAGGGGTTGATGATTATAGTGATCAGGTAGCTCGGTGGTTAATGGCCATAGGGAAGGGAGCTCAGTGGTTGACAACCATAGGATTGGTAATTTGGAAGATGGTGGTTCAAAGGCTGTCTACAGGATTCTGAACAATAAGAACTGGAGCCAGGGGATGTGATAGGAAGACAGCTAGTTCCTTGATGGGATATGGACACCTCGGAAACAATAGAAGAGTAGCCAGAAAGGCTGCAGGCACCACCCTCACCACATGACTTGTGACGGTTGTCATGGCACCTGAGCTCCACAGCTCACCTTAGTTATGCAGCTAGCACTGGGTGAGGTGACAGGAACTTGGTGGGCATTCCAAAGGTAGTGAAAGCTGTAGGTTTCAGAGCAGAAACTGCTGTAACGCATAGTGGAGATGGAAGATCAAGCGATCAAGCCTTGATTAACTTTCAGAGAGCAGGTGGGTGAAATGTGATTGTTAACTATGTGACCTACTGCTTCTATATACCCTGAATGCTGGGTGTTGGTTTCCTCTATAGCTCATCCTTCTGCTCCTATTTTGGAATCATTTGTATGACATCTTATTAGAATTTTGTTTAGTTGCCTACCAAGCAGTCCTCCAACCACCCTATAAAATATATGCTATGAATATCATATCCTTCAAATAACCATCATTCCAAAGTCAATCTGGTCTTTCTTGCTCAATCTTTCTTACAGTATAGGTCAATTTCTTCTTTAGAAATCATGCTCCTTTTTCAGTCTTGACAATTCTTTGAAGTCACTGCTAAAAAGCCACAAATGGATCTGCATAATTGGAAAGAATTTATTTACGGCCACTTTTTATTTTATAAAGCCACACTATCTATATATAAATATTTAAAAGTATTAGTGAGATATTTTTACAAGAGCCAAACAATGAAAATTCTTAATTTGGGAACTGAACTTTAGTTTGCATTCTTCTGAGACATAACCAGATCCAAAACCTAACTCATCTCTGGGAAATATGACATGGATATCACTTTCAAGTGTGTCTTTCCAATGAAGAATGTTGGCCTCAAAAGCTTTGACAAAGCTTTGCTAAGATCCACACCCAATAAACATATAAGTCACTGTTCTGTATTTTGTCAGCATGAAACTGAAGGTGTTAAAACGCATGTTTTGATAAATGCTGTATAAGAAAGAGGACTTCTCTTCTTGAATGCTTACTAGGTAAATCTCAGCATGATATTGCAAATATAAAGAGAATACTTATGTGTATAACCTGTTTCTATATTACTATTTTCCAAGGAATATATTCCTGTACATAAAAGCTTCTGAAATGTTATGTTTTTCTTTTCTTTTTTCTTTTTTTTTTTTGGCTAAGAAAGACCATTTAATATATGATTAAGTATTTTTCCAAAGATATACTTTTTGGTTGATTATTTGGAGTATGAATGTATTTATACATGGAAAGGAAGTAAAAATTCTTAGACAAGTCTTCCCCAAAGAAACATATTTTTAACTTAGTACCATTAATGAACTCTGCAACTCAATTTGGACCACATTAGAATAAATGGATTTTATTACTTCCTTGAGGGGTTTCATTTAAAGAAACTACTTAGATTATGAAACCTCTGAAAACATGCTTTTGCTGGTACATATTGAGATGGGAAAATAATAGATCTTATCTAGAACAGCATTCCTCCTCCTAGCTCTCAGTGTGAGAATCATCTTTTTCAGTGGTGAAGGAACAAGAGCTGGTATCTATGGTTCAAGCAAATGCAGCCAGAACTCATGATTTTGTACCATCTAGTTATAAAGCTCTCACGCGTAATTTTTCTACTTTTCATTTTTCTTGTCTGTAAAATGGGCACATTAAACACCATTTCATCAGTATCTTTAATGGTTTAATTTTTTAAATGGATATGAAAGACCCTGAGTATTATCCACTTAGCACATCCTGGATGAAGTGGGTTATGCAAATTAGTCTGATTGAGACGTGAGGCACAGTGTATCAGTCTCTAGGGTTCTCTAGAGGGACAGAAATGATAGGATAGATGTATATATGAAAGGGAGTTTATTAAGGAGAATTGACTCACACGATTGCAAGGTGAAGTCCCATGATAGGCCGTCTGTAAGCTGAGGAGCAAAGAAGCCAAATAGCGGCTCAGTCTGAGTCCCAAAACCTCAAAAGTAGGGAAGCCGACAGTGCAGCCTTCAGTCTCTGGCCAAAGGCCCGTGAGCCCCTGGCAAACTACTGATTTAAGTCCAAGAGTCTAAAAGCTGAAGAACTTGGAGTCTGATGTTCAAGGACAGGGAGCATCCAGCATGGGAAGAAGTTGAAGGCTGGGGACTCAACAAGTCTGCTCATTACACCTTCTTCAGCCTGCTATTTCTAGCAGTGCTGGCAGCGAATTTGATGCTGCCCACCCAGATTGAGGGTGGGTCTTCCCCCTCCTAGTCCATTGATCCAAATGTTAATCTCCTCTTGTAACACTCAGAAATACCCAGATACACCCAGAAACAATAATTTTCATCCTTCAATCCAGTCATGTTGACATTTACTATTAACCATTACACACAGCAATCATGGCCAACATAACATTGACAGCTGGTTTTCTAGATTGCTGTCATATGCTGCCCTTTTCAACTCAGCTTGTGGAAGAGGGCAAACCTTCCCCCCACAGAGGAGGGACACTTCTTTGTTGAGGGTACACGAGTAGCTGAACTTTCTTGCTCAAAGCTCTTAAAATCTCTCATGGCTCCTTTATGCAAATTTAGTAATTAGATAAAATCTTTTCCCCCATTTGAGACAACAGGAAACTTCCACACTGGTGTTGAGTATGTATCAGTTCCTGTCTATGCATATTCAACAGTCATATTTATATAAATCCCAATAATATTGGTAGCTCTATAAATACCTTTTATAATCTTTGGATAAACTGGAAATCAAGTAAGTCAGGTTGTAATTATTTTTATTGTCTGTTATAAATAGCAACATGCTTCACCTTCCTTGCCTTGAAGAGTGGAGCATTTATTTTTAACGTTTGGCCAACTGACCATTAAATCTAAAAAATGGATACCACAGGCAACATGTCTTTCCTAATCCTGCAAAGAGATGTTCTCTAATGATTTAGGAACCTCAAACCAATTAAGTTCTCACTCACCCCCAAAAGTTCAAGTGTCTCCATGATTCATGAGGAGTTATCTGTTATATTTATCAATAGCCAACTATGGAATTGTGCTATTGTGTGAATGGATACATTAGCCATCATTAGATCCCCATCATCAGATACCCATGGCATAACTAATTGGGCATCACTGTACATAAGGCCTGTTTTTCCTTTTTTAAAATTTAATTAGTATACAAGTTCATATTTAGTGAAGTGCATAATGCTGATTTACCTCCAATATACTATATTTTCAAGTACATATATGGAAAAAATGCCGCAAGTATCAAAAGAATGGAAATGTTAGTATCTTTCTCCTTATGCTACAAAACATAAAAGAAAAACAAATAAACAAAAACAAGCAAACTATTTGTAGCCCTAACTGCCTTCTAAAGATGGGTCTACTTACAAGTAGGTTGATTTGTTATTTTGAGAATATGGATTAGTACAGATGTCTAAATTTGGAAGTAAGATTTACAGAGGGCTGAACTTTATTACATTTGAGAATGAGAAGATTTTAGAGCTCTCAGAATTAACTCAAATGTGAGATAACTGGGGAAAAAGGAACTCAGACTGGTATGGGAAAGAGTTATGCTATATGCACTGATATATAGCCCCACTATTTGAATAATCTTTACAGTAACAGTATCGATTCATTTCTTTTGGAAAACAGTAAAGGGCTATGTACAGCTTCTGAGTGGATCATGACAGAAGTAACCAGAATAGAATCAGTAAATACTCTAGGCCATAATCCCCAGGACATTAGTAGAAACAGCAAGATGGCATAGGATTTCATAAACCGTGGACATGGTAGGGATCAGAGTCAATTATAGCCAAGGACGAAAGGAGGACAAAATTCTGCCTCCCTTTCTAGCCCTATCTGTATTTAATATCATGAAATGGTAAAGCTAGGAGAGATACTAGTAAATCACCTTGTTTGCTCATTTTATTTAGAATTTGTTTCTCTTTATGTCATTCGGATAGTTTCTATTGCTGTGTTTAGAAATTTATTAATGTTTTCTTCTGCAGCATCTTGTCTAATCTTCTGCTAAAGCCATTTACTGTATTTTCCACCTCACTCATTGTAGTTTTTAATCTCTGTAATTGTGATTTAGATCTTTGTTTATATCTTCCATTTCTGTATTTAACATGAACAATCTTTTCTCCAGCTTCTTAAATATGTGAATACAGTTGTATTAATTGTTTTAATGTCCTTTCCTGACAATTCTACCATCTGTGTAATTTCTGGATTAGTTGTGGTTGATTTATTTTCTCCTTATTATAGGTCTTATTTCTCTGCTTTTTCGTATGCTTGGTAACTTTTGATTGAGTGCCAGATACTATGATTTAACATTTTGTGTGTATTGTATATTTTTGTTTTCTTATAAATACTCTTGCGATTTGTTCTGGGACACAGATAACTTACTCAGAAACAGCTTGATCCTTTTGAGTTTTTCTTATAAGCATCACTAGGTAGAAATAAAGCTGCATTTAATACAGGATAACTTTTGCCCCAACACTGAAGGAAACCCCTTCTGAGTTTTGTACCAGTTTTCTACGCTGCCCGGTGGGAATATAAACTATTCTCAGTCATCTTTGGGCTCTGATTCTCTCTCCTGTAATTCTTTTGGGTGTCCCTACACTCCCTTCATGCAGTGCCCTGGTGATTACGACTCACTGAAGGCTTTGATGTATCTTCTGCAGATCCCTGAAACCTTCTTTCTATTCAGCTCTCACCACTGTCTTACGTGGAGTACCGTGCTTTATTTGCCTAATATCTAAAGTCCTGAAAACCCATGTTTTAGATATTCATCTAGTTATAGTATTACTAATGATGATAAATCTTGTCCCTGCAACTCCATCTTGTCTGGAAGCAAGTCCAAAACATTTCATTTGAATCTCTGTTTTCATACAGATAAATATTCAATATATAAAGAAAATCAATTTACCATAGTTTTTGAAAATAATTAAATAGAGACTGCATATTTTGTAGAGTCCTACAGATGGTTTTTCTTACTGTAAAGGTCTTGTTCATGATCAACAATCACCATTCCTAATTTATTTTAATTCATTATTTTCACATATGGTCATTTTGAGTTTGAAGACCAGTTTCTTAGGATACCTTGCAAGCAAAAGAAATGAGTCATGTTTCATGTTAGGCCAACAAGCCCCACTACTTTATTCTCATATGTATATAAAAGTTCTCTAGCAGTTTCTTTGCTTTTTTTTTTTATTGCTATTATTGTTGTTGTTTTAGAAAGACAAGTAGCAACACTCTACCAAGAGACCCTCAAAGGCTGAATCTGGAAGGAAAGTAACTTCTCAGCCAACAAATATTTAATTCCCTGCTAATGCAATCAAAGATGATATTGTCATTGCATAATTCTTCATATTTATTGTGTAGTTATCAATGTCTTGAATGTAGCTTTTTCTTTTTCATAAATATTTTTATTCAATGATATATCAAACATGATATCATACTAATTACCAAAATGAATAAACCATTGTGAAATATAAGTTTGCTATGAAGAATATCTTGATGAGTCTTTAAGCAACACCTTCCTAAGGTCAAAGTCTCAATGAATCTGCAAGGTTTTGTGATGTCTAAAACATTATCTGCTCATATGGAATATATATACACATATATATATATGCATATATGTATATAATATATGTGTGTATATTTATATATATGATATATAATATATAATATAATATATTATATATTATATATCATATATATTGAATATATAAAGAAATATATTTATATATTTATATAAATAAAAATAAATATATTTATTTATTATATTTATTATAGGTGATATATTTATTATCTATAATATATAATATATATAATTTATAGTATATTTATTATGTATAATATATATAATTTATAATATATTTATTTATTATATATAATATATTTATTATATTTATTTTGATATTTATTATTATAAATTATATTTATATTTATTATATATTCTATATAATATATATTTATAACATAAATATGTATAATATATTTAATAAATTATATTATATTATATATAATATATACAATATATTTAATAAATATAACGATAAATATAAATTATATTTATTAAATTTATAGTATATATTTATATATATTATATAATATATAATATATATTTATTATATATAATATATTTATGCATATATTATATATATTTATATATAAAATAAATATTTTATATATATTATATATTATATAAAATATTTATTTTATATATAATATATAATATATATATAAATATTCCTTACAGGAAATATACAAGATGAAACTAGAGATCTTCTAGAAAGGAGTGTTCAACAACAAAATGAAACAAAACAAACAAGCAAAACTATGAGATATGTTAAAAAGACATAAGAGCCAACTAATATAGCTCTTGATGGTCAAAGCTGGAAAATTTTAAGCAAAAAAATCCCACATAACATTACATTATAACCCAATGTATTGTATTCATGCATTTATACTTAATAAATAAATAATTGTATAAACAGAAAGTAGAAGAGAATAGCGAATATTTGAATGCAGAAGGACTCCAAGTAATATACATAGATACTCCGTAAAGAGGTAAAGAATGATTCCCACTTAAATGTGAACTGCACGCAGCAGCTTCCTTCCAAAAAATACAATATGGAAAGGGGGAAAAATGAGTAACTTAACAGTGGAACCTTGATGAACACTACTGCAGCAAAATGATCAAGGTTAACACCAATAGTGATTAGTCCTGTTGATGGCATATGCTGTTGATATGGAATTTTACCTCTTTGGTCTTTCTCCTGCAAACCCAGAATTCTATTCTAATCCTAAGAAAGATAGCAGCCAAATCTTAATTGGGAACAATCTGTAAAATTCCTGACACTCCTTAAAACTTTCAAGGGCATCAAAAACAAGGAATATCTGAGAAACTATTGCAGACAAATATAGCCTAAAGAGGCATGACAGTTAAATGTAATGTGCTATCTAGAGTGGGATCCTGGACCATAAAAAAGATACTAGTTAAAAACTGAAGAAGTGTGAATGAAGTATTGACTTTAGTTCATAATAATAAATCAACATTGGTTCATTAAGTGTGACAAATATGAATACCAATGCAGGCTGTCAACAATAGGAGAAACCAAGTATAGGGTATATGAAACTTGGTGTTATCTTCATGACTTTTCTGTAAACATAAAATAGCTTAAAATAAAGGATTTATTTATAATGCAAACAATAGGTTAATTTTTTTTACTAATTTTTTTACTAATGAAAAGTCAAAGAGATTTGTTTGTTTTACATTTTCATCAGCTTATGCCACAGGTTACTGAGGCTTAACTTTTGTCAAGTAAGCTAACATTTAATTATAATTCACATTTTGGTACCATTCAGGTACTATTTATAGTGCACTTTCTCATATTTCACCTCATTTAATTTCTGTGACAAGTGGGGTCTGAGGCAGGAAGGCAGATTTGTTTTTCTGATGAGAAGATAAATTTAAAAATTTACTCAATTTATCCACGTCACAGAATTATTAACAAGCACAACTGAGATTATAAGTCAACTTTTATGATATCTTACCTGGCATTTCTTTGTATCCCCCTTAAGAAAAACCATGCCATTGTTAAAAGGGAAAATATCTTTTCCTTTGACTATAGTCATAGAGCAAAAAACATATTACTATACTGTTTTTGAAAGCTAAATAGCACTATTGTAGCCTATAAAACGGTGATGTTAATATAGTTTCCAAAGTGACTTCCTCATATATAACTTTACTCTCCCTCTGGTGATAAGAACTGGGCAATTGGTTGTACCTTTTTTTCTTCTACTTTGTTTCTCAGGAAATGAAGTAAAGACAATGGGCTTCATGGTGAGAAACCGTGTTATTATGGTCACGGCATATCACCAGGCAGAATTCAAGTGAAGAAGAATTTAACATTTGTGACAGTTCAGTCATTCTATTTCTGATGAATGAACAACAGCTCTACATATGCCTTTGGTAGGTGTTTTCAAAGTCTTTATGAGTTTTGGAGGCTATTTATTTTAAAAACATACAATTTTCTAACTTTAACAGGTTATAGAAAACTTATACTTTACCAGAAAATCTAAATAGGCCTGTTGTGACATCACTATATACTAACTCATGTAACTAATATACCAGTAAGTGTAAATAAAACACTGAGGAAAATTTAACTCTCTGCACACATTGTATACTTCTCTATACATTGCATTTGTATTTTAACTCCTAGAATTCATACTTTTTTAGTAACTAGTACAATACATTAATTTTAGGACAACATCTTGTGAATAATGAGCACAATTTTTCTAGTTGCAGAAGAGTTGATGGAATTTCAACAGATATTAATCAATTACAAGGAATTTGCACCTACATTTTATTTGACAATCACTAACGGCGCTTCCACACCTATATCCCACCATGTTTTCTTAGTAATTTTATGCTTTTAATCACAGTGGTCACTTGAAAATTCAGCAGCAAGATTACACAATTTTAATTACCTGCCATCTTCGACAGCCATAAAATGGTAGCATAAAACCTAAGTACAGTCTTAACTGGGATTCTGTGAACCACTGTTGAATGAGGTTTAATCCCTTCTACACTTACTCCAATGAAAGCCTCAAAATAATGATTTGAGTGGTTTTAGTCAGAGTCATTTATAAATGATAAGAAAGCCTTAGGCCTGGCACAGTGGTTCATGCCTATTATTCCAGCACCTTGGGAGGCAGAAGTGGGAGGATCAGTTGAAACCAAGAGTCTGAGATCAGCCTGGGCCACAGAGTGAGACCATGTCTCTTAAAAATTATTAAAAATTAGTTGCACATCGTGGTGTATGCCTGTGGTTCTAGCTAGTAGAGTGACTGAGGCAAGAGAATCTCTTGAGCCCAGGAATTTGAGGTTATAGTGAGCTATGAGCATGCCACTGCAATTTTATTCCAGCCTGAGTAACAGTCTGAGACCCTGTCCCCGCTACCAAAAAAAAAAAAAAAAAAAAAAAAAAAAAAAAAGCCTTAGGAAGAGAAACATCCAGAAGAATACAGAGAAATACTACAGCACACTATCTGGCACACTTTTCAAAGTTAATGAAAACTTGCTGAGTGAATCAATGAAGAAGTCAACAAATCACTCAGGTGACATTTGTCATTCTTTATCAAACAGCTAGAGCACTCTCATTAATTAAAAGTATCATAAATTCACTAGAATTAACAAATGAACATTAACAAAAGTCGTATTTTTAGTATCTGAGGAAGCACATTTATTAGGTGTTAAAGCAAGTCTTTTCTCACTTTATGGAAGACACGCAAACAAAACCTGAGAGACTGGTGCTGTCCAGGAGAATCTTGAAACAACTCATACAAAAAGAAAGACTTTTATTTGGAAGAGATTTATAAGAAGTGATATATGGCAAGCTATATTTAGCAAGAAATCTCAATCCTAATATTGATTTTGCTTAGCCAAACTTACTGGAAGGTAAATGCCAGGTCCTCCAGAGAGAGCACAAGCTTTAGAAATCAGCAAATGCATAGCTTAGAGATCTGAAGTTAGTTGATAATAAGGTTAGTGGTTGGTATCTGCTACCCACCTAGTCAGTGGCTGGCAACAGCAGAAGACATAGGTCAAAGGGAAGCCACTGCCAGACGTATAGTTCAAGATCTGGTAGATACAAGAAAAGCAGATCAGTGGATGGAAGCTGTTAATCGGGAATCTTGGCATCTGATGTGTGTTGGTGGATGCCCTGAACTACGAGACAGTAGGTAGCAGGAATAAAGTGAGTTTCTTGGCAGGGTCTGGACACGTGACAATCGATAGAAGGGTTGCAATAGGTTTGACAGTTGCGGCACCCACAGTTGGCTGGCTGGCAGCTGGTGGGCTCATTATTGTTCTCTTGGCAGTTGTTCAGGAATCAGGTTGGAAACTACTGAGTAAGCAGAGGGCATCTCTTCAGCTCACTCTTCTAGAGCAAAGAAAAACAAATCAGGAAAAAAGAAAGTAACAATACCTCCCTAAAGAGCAGGAACTATCATTTCTAGAGCAGCAATTGCTGAAAGACATGAAGTTAACAAAGTGAGTTTCAGACTTACAGAAGCTTTTTCAAATGTGCTCGTCACCTTCTAAGCAAATTTCCTATATATCCTCACTGCTTACTGGCAGTTCCGTATATTCAAACGCTGTTGTCTTGCTGAGATTATTTTACCCAACATCATTCCCTTATAGTTTGTTTGGATGCCGATGAAAGTGCCCTCCAGCCTTCTTGTTTAATTTTACTTGTAATTTTAAATATCTCAGCTATTAACCCTCATTCTTCTTATTATGTCCAGGAAATGTTCAGGATCATAACTAGCAGAGATGAAATTTCTTCTTTAGGATAGGGTGCAAGAGGGAGGGAGAATGTAAGTGCTCTTCTCCATGGATGGTGGATACAACATGTCAAAGAATATGTTAGTGGCTTGCCAAACAAAGATGACTTCTCATTCTTGAAATTTTCACAGTTCCTTTTATTAACAAAATGAGAAAAATATGTATACAATGTGGTAGACTTTTTATCAAGTAAACTCTTCAAAATAAAATGTTGTAATTTATTCTAAGATTCTATCCAGATCCTATCTCCATATAAATTCACTCATTTAAAAAACATACTAGGTTAGGCGCAGTGGCTCACACCTGTAATCCCAGCATTTTGGGAGGCCAAGGCAGTCGGATCACCTGAGGTCAGGAGTTTGAGACCAGCCTGGCCAACATGGTGAAACCCTGTCTCTACTAAAAATACAAAAATTAGCTGGGCATGGTGGTGGGTGCCTGTAATCCCAGCTGCTCAGGAAGCTGAGGCAGAAGAATTGCTTGAAACTGGAAGGCAGCAGTTGCAGTGAGCCGAGATTGCACCACCGCATTCCAGCCTGGGTGACAAGAGCAAAACTCTGTCTCAAAAACAAAAGCAAGCAAGCAAGCAAGCAAACAAACAAGAACTAGCATGTAAAATTCAAATTAATTGGAACCCTACCTGCGGTGAATTGGATTCCAAAGTCCTGAGAGATTCTGCAAATGTTTTTACAGACCCTCCTGAGAATTAGAGAATTTACTAAGATTTGTTTGGAGAGTGGTCTTATTTCTGCTTCAATCTGATTTAGTTTATTATTTCATTTTTTAGAAATCTAGCCTATTAAAATTGCAATCTATTTAAAAGATTTTTGATATATGGGTCCAAATCCACAGTTGGACTACGGTGATGAGTATCTGGTTCACTGCCTCCTCAATACCACTAAGTATTGTTAGCATATTTATTTTGACAGTTTGATATGAAAAATAGTATTTTTATTGAACTAACAAGCAGTCATTAGATGACTGCTGAGGCTTTCTATTTTGGTATATTTGTATTGATTATTTAGCTTCCTAGTTGTGGATCTTGATTGTCAATTTTAATATCACTCAGTAAATGTATCTTTCATTTTACAAAGAGGTATTTTTCTCAAAGACACAGAAGAAAATGAACACTTTTAGAGTAGTTTTGATGGATTCTGTATTGCCAAATTAAACTTTGCTTTGAGAAATATGGTGAGTTTTCAGAAAAAAAATAAAGCCTATTTCTGGCCTATCACTTAGAGGCTCATATTTAGAGAGTTGTAATTGGACCCAAGAACTTGATTTACTTTGAGGATACATCTACAAAGCCTGGTTAGAAATCCACTGGATGAGAAAATCCTGCAGGCATTTGATAATTATCAAAGTCGCTGATTTGTATACCTATTAAAATAAAAACAAACTCATTGCATTCCAAAAGATCTTAAGATAGAAACAATTTCCCATTGAAACTTCTTGGGAAAGCTCTTCTACAACTTTCACCAAATATTTTCTTTTACGGATCTCCCCCGACACACATATATCAAATTGCCTTGACATCCGATAGATAGATTAGATTATAGAGTGACACATTGGATTAAAGGTTTAGTAGTGTGTTGCTTTTATATGCCAAAGGATTAACATGGTGATTTTTCTAAATTGCTTGTTTATAGATGTAGAAGATTCCGTAAAATAGTATCGATGAAAATGAACTGTGGTTAGCACCTAGAATAATGCTAAGTGTATAACAGCAACTTAAAAATATTTGTTGATTAAATGATGCTGAATAATGTATTTGAAGATATAATTTTAAATAATGGTATTCAGCTGTGTTTCAGCAAACATAGTTTGAGACTCTATCCCTGAGGAAATTTTTTTTTCTTTCAAGATTTCCTCTCCCTGTCTTTCTTTTTCTTCTTCATTTTTACCCTCTCCTCACACTACTGGGAAGGAAATAGAAAACATTTTGTTTTACTCACGCTTTCACTCTAATAATAAATAGAGTAATGAAGTGTACGTCTCTTTATAGAAAACAAGACATCAAGTATGCTTTAAAATATAACAGTCTCTTTACCCTGTGGATGAGAAAGTTCTGTAATCAATTCATAAATTTGTGTTACAGATATTTCTTGCAAGCCATCATCACCTCCAAGATGCAGCTCATGCTGACTTCAATACCAGATATTTATAACCAATATGAATTTCATAGAAAATGGAAAACGCTCTTCTATTTTAGTGGAGAATGAAGGCTCATCAATACAACTGTCCTTAGAGCAAACAGGAACAAACAACATGTTACGTGTGGGCCGCATAAAATTTCCTTGTGTGGTCTTTTTATTCCAATGTATTGTTACATCTGATGGTTGTCTATTTACATTGGGAGCCGGGAGGTAGTTTGCACTTGTATATGGAATTAAAAGGAATAGAAAAAGTGAAAAGGCAGCAAAATACTGTGTTCTTGTGTGTATATCCTCTCAGTTTCCCTCTGAAGTCATTGGCCTTAAGTGCCTTGGTAAGGCTAAATTGCTCCCTGGAAGGTTCTATAAAAAAATTCCTTATTAAGTACACTACATTTTTTAGGTCATGGAAATAAAATGACTCTGACATTTGCAATAATGCTCTGATTTGAGCTTAGAAGAAAACATAGCCTGCAATTGATTTCACTAACTGGAGTGTGACCTGTGTTGCAAACCCTACATCCTTCCTTTAATTTTTAAATAATTGCCGAGACATGCAAATACTAAAAACATAAATTTTGATATTATCTTCAGAGAATAGTAATGTCTTTTGTCTTTTGACTTTGGATGAAAAAATAAGGTAATAGCAAAGGAAATACAAAGCTAAAACACCTGTGATCCAGCACAGCTGTGAGTTAGAGCAGTATGAGTCAATGTCCATAGTCAGCTGATTAGAGTTAAACAGGTGCATCAAAAATGATGACTGGTAATTGTGCATAAGAAAGTATGAGCTTCCGTAAATGAACTTTTGTTGCTCAATATCTTCATGTGGACCTATTTCATAGAATCATTTTAATGTGAATGTTTTTATTATAAAAGGGATATGTTACATTTTGCTAAATAATTTTATCCACATGTGATACAGCTGGTCAATATAGATATAATTAAGAAAGCAAACCATAATTTATTCAATATTGCATTAGTTCACAGGAATAATTTTAAAAACTTGACACTTTATTGACTGCTCTACAATGAGGCATTAAGTAATAATGTGGTATTTATTATTAACTTCATATTTAGATAAACTTAGCATGAGGCTTTAAAGAATTTACTAGAGAAGTTTACACATTTTTTGAGGGAAAACAATCTATTCTTTGATTAGATTAGACTACTATAGAAATAGCTTTGGATTCATTTTCTGATACTGAACAGTTCCAGCACTTGGTTGAAATATCTGTAGATCAAATATCCAACTCGCAGTCCTGTTCCTTTGCATTCAAGTGAACAACCTTTATCAGAATGACATGTTCAATACTATACTGTCTATACAGAATAGCTGTTCCTCAGTTCACCCTTGTTGGGATATGAACTTTCAAGATTTCCTTTTAGTTTATCCTATAGCCTCTCACTGGTAGCACTTTCTGTGTATGGCATATGATATAGGTGCCTTATGTGCAGTAAATTGCCTGCTCATGTTGTCCCAGAGGCCTAGATGTCACATAAAGGGCATCCACCTACTTGAAAAAGGTCACTGCTTTACACAGTATAAAAGTACTGGAGTATGCATAGGACATGAATGCTTTCAGTAATCCTTGGGATATTTCCTAATTAATGCTACCTGTCAGTAAAATTGTTAGACACCTCAGAGTATAAATGGCTACATATGGTATTTTAAAAGTAGATCTTTAGTTTCATTGCCAGATATCTCTCAGCACAAATTAGATTAGTATGAGAATAACCTGCTTTTGTTTCAATGCACAAAACAAACTTTGAACATCTGCATACTTAGTTAAAAAAATGTCCATTGCAGCATGTCAGCAAGAATAATATCATTCATGACATATGCTTATTTGACCAAGAGAATACATTACAAATGGAGAGTAATTTTCTATGAAAAAAAGTAATAAGACCGATAAAAAAGGAACAGAAATGTCCAAATAATTAAAGAGAAAAAAAGTCCTTGGACCTTGAACAAGGTCACAAACATTCAAGTACTGTCATGGTACTGTATGTCAGAAATGTATAGAATTAAGAGTGTTTTATTTTGTGTATTTCCTTTAAAGTTTGCATTCAGGCTTACTCTGATATCTTAATATATGTTTTGGTAATTTATGTTTACAAGGTATTGGCTGAGGAACTTTGTATTGGAAGTTAGTAAACATCAGTGTCAAATTCGGGAGATTTTGCATATTGCGAGGTAAAGGTAGCTACACTTTCTTACTTGGCTAGGAAGGGCACTTCCATATGTCATCTCTATGGTTTGAAGTGGACTATGCTTTTCTCTTCCATTGGTTTAAAATCTTCTATCACATAATAACTTAGAGGATTTATTGGAAAGTTCAAAATTTGCTGTTTGTGTTTTTATTCCACTGATGAAATAAATGCATGAATGGGAGTAATACAATATATTGACACATCTAGAGAAAAATATTGTTGCTTATACCTGCATAGCTGCTGGTATGTCACAGATAATCCATAACAAGTGCTATGATTTGAATGTCTTCTCCATAACTCATGTTGAAATTTAACTACCATTATGATGATCTTGGCAAGTGGAGCCGATAAGTGGTGATTAAGTGGCAGAGTTCTCATGAATAGATTAATCCTGTTATTTCATGAGTGGGTTAGTTATCCCAGGAGTGGGATCCTGATAAAAGAATGAATTCCCCAGGATATCCTTTCTCTGTCTCACAGGCTCTTTTGTTCTCTCTCATCATGTGATACCTTCCACCATGTTTTCACACAGCAAGGGGATCCTTATCAGATGACAACACTCTATCTGGACTTTCCAGACTCCATAACTGAGAACTGATGAAACTTCTACTATTTATAATTTGCCCAGTTTGAAATTCTGTTACAGCAGTAGAAAATGGACTAGGACAACCAGCCAAAATCTTAGGTCAGAATCTAAAGTGACTGCAGTGAAACATTTGATGAATACTGATTAGCAAATCCTAAAAATTATAATTGCAAGCTTTTAAAAAAGATAATCTTATGAAAGACTAAGTCTTGTTGTGTAACATGGATCACTTGGATCATGCTATCTCAGCAAGTTGCTATAATTCATAGTAAGCACAGATTAAACCCTCATCTTTAATTAGAAGTCTATCTTGTTGAACTTACTCTACTTTTGGAAAACAACCAATTATTGCTGACTACATTTCAGACATACCTATTTGAGATAACTTTGTTGTTGGCAAGAGGGTCTAATGTATTGAACATACTGGCAAACTCTCTGATATTGCTCTTTCTTCACTCACTACCATCCACCTGCACTGGGTTCCTTTTATTCTGCATTCTCTAAGTTCCTGCCTTTGCTCTTGCTCTCCATGTCTAAAACGGTTGATTGCAGTGCACTCTCCTTTTAATATTTCTAGATAGAATTCAAATAGAATTTTTGTTAAAGCCAAAATATCCCAACCTTGTAAAAATTAGCCATCTCCTCTCTTTTTGTAATATAATTTGTATCCCCTTTATACTGTTTTATATACTCTTTTTTTATTTTTTTTCCTACTATATAAAGTACATCTGAGCAGATTTATATACTCATATTACCATATTTCTTTATCAATATTTATAATTTTTTTGTCATTCTCCCAGATTGAGTTGTTTATTATTATATTTCCAGAACATAGAAGAGGGCTTGGTACATAACAGAAATTCCTTATTATTGACTGAGTGCTTATGTGTACTGAAATTACTTCAAAGGATAAAAATGCATTTATCAAATGATACAATGAATCACTGATGGAATTGTCAATCTGAAATGTTTAAGTTGATTCTCCCAACCATTTCAGAGAACATAGTCAAAAACAAAAAAAAAAAAGGCAAAGCAAATGACTGGTTCAATGATTTAAATAATGACTGGAACAATTATTAAGTAGTCATGTCACTGCATATGTTTTAAATATCTCACTCCATGCTTTTCTTGCATGCATGGGTTCTGACAAAAAATCTATTATAATTCTTGTCCCAGTTTCTCTACACATAAGATATTTTTTCCCTGGGATTTTTTTTCAAGAGTTCACATCATTTTTGTTTATCTGAAGTATGAATGTGTTATGCTGAGGTATAATAATCTTTTTGTTTTGTTCTAAAACCCTGCTTGGTTTTCTCTGAGCTTCCTCAATCTGTGGTTTGGTGTTTATCATTAAAATTTGAAAATTCTCAGTCATTGCTACTTAAGAACCTTATTTCTTCTCCTTTCGATATTCCAGTTAAGAGTATATTATGTATTTTGAATTGTTTCATAGTTGTAGATGTCCTCCTCTGTGTTTTTGTGTTTGTTGTTGTTGTTGTTGTTTTTCTATTTTTTTTATTTTGCGCATTTCAGTTCAGGAAGTTTCTATTGGCATAGCTTCAAGTTTACAGATTCCACGCTTCACCATGCCTAGTCTACTAATGAGACCATTAAAATAATTATTAATTTATGTTGCAGTAGATTTTATTGCTAGCTTATTTAATACATTCTTTAAATTTATATCTCCCTGCTTCCATTGTCCATCTGTCTTTACATGTTACTATATGTACTTTTCCCTTTAGAGTTCTACATGTATTAATCAGAGTTATTTTAAATTCTCTGTCTGATGATTCCAATGTCCATGTCATATTTGAGTCTGATTTGGATGCTTGCTTTTACTTTGGAGGCTGTGCTTTCATTGCCTTTTGCTGTGTCTCTTAACTTTTTTGCTGAAAGTCACCTGTGTTGTATTGGGTAGTAGGAACTGAGACAAATTGGCCTTTAGTGTTAGATTTGAAATGAATCTGGCTAGAAGTTGGGCTGTGTTTATTATTTGCTGTAGCTGTAGTTGTCAGCGACTTCAGTTTTCTCTAGTATCCTTAATTTTTGTCTACCTACTTGGCTTTCAGCTGACCTAAGTACTCCTCCTCAGAGAAAATCTGCTTCATGGAGCCCTTTCAACTGTAATCCACTGTTATGATACTGGAGCCTTGCCAGCGTAGGGGAAAGGTGGAAGAGAGGGGAAGCATTTCATAATCTTATAATTAAACCTCAGTCTTTTATTGCGCCTGTGTCTCTGAGCTGTGACCTTCTTTGGTATTTCTCAGTCCTCCCTCCTTAGGTGAGCCAGAAAAGGTATTTGGGGTGGGGGGTGTGGAGAGGGAAAAATATCTTTTCCTTGGGTTGAGTAAGGTCCTGGTTAAATCTTTTTTTTCCTGAAGAGTAAGTGTTTATTATGGAGGAGGTTCTGAACATGGTTTTCTAGGATTATTCCTCCCTTTCTCTTGACAAAGCTACTGGGGCATCTTCCTTGGATTTCTTCCATGAGAAACCTGTAGAATTTCTAGAGGCAAAACCCATGAAGTATATGAGGTATGAGGCATCCTTTAGACTGTGGCATCTAAGAGAGTTTTATACACATGCTAGGAAACACTCAGCCTTCAGAAATTCTTCAAATTTTATAATTTAAGTGTTCCTACCAGATTATGGCTTCAGCAGCTTTTGCTCCAGATGTGAGTCTAGACTCACCTGTCTCCCCAAATTTTGGAGTGGAGTTTTGCCTTGCAGACTCAACTCTTCGATGGGTTCAGGAAAAGTCATTGATTTTCAAGTTGCCTGTTGTTTTCTTGTTGTAAGACAGGAGTGGTGACTCTTAAGCTCCTTACATGTTGGGATTGACACCAGAAATCCATACATTCCTGAGTCATCATCTCCAATGGCATCACTTTCATTAATTTCTGGAAAAATTCTCTAAGCAAAAATACAGTTTCAGTGGAGAATGAAAGTCGTGTTTACACTGGCAAGTGACTATTCAGAGTTAAGTTTAAAGAGAAGACTCAGAATCCAAATTCTACCCTCAAAATATCTATATAATATGTTAGATTAACTCCATTTTAATGTTCTTATGTATGACTGATTTAAAGACTCTGATAATTATTCAGGTATATGTGTGTGCTCTTTCCACAACCCATTTCAATCAAGATAAGGGAGAATATGATTCTGTGTATCTTTCTTATGTATTTGGTATGTGGAATCTGATCTTGAAATTAAGAAAAAATAGTAACGCTTCATAATTGGTTTTGATAGAGACATGCTTTCTTGATTAAAGTTCATTTGAAAAGGGCAATGTATTGTTTGAGCTTGTGGTTTGACAAAAGGAAGTCAGCTTTTATAAAATTCAGTTTGAAAATGACTACATCCAGAAGGTTAATCACAAGGAACGCAATGGTAGTTGAATATTAATAAAGAATATTTCATTTTTTGTGTGAAAATAAAAGCCTAAAGTTCTACCCTCTATCTATTTTAATCATAGAAATAAAACCTATAAAACTAGAAGGCAAAACATATCAGATAGTAAATTGTTCTGTAATTTGCTCGAATAAACAAATCTTCACATTATACTTGTAGTTTACTGGAGAAACATGGACTTTGAGAAAACTTAGAAATAAATCTCAGACAAATAATTTATAATATCTATGATTGTGGCTAAATCAGGAGCAATTACAGCTACTGTGCTAGATATTCAGAAAAGTAATAAAATAATAAATCAGACATAGCTGGCAACAGATAATTATCAGATGTGGACTAATGTATAGCTATTAGCAGGTCCTGTCTAGTCATGGGATACCGGATACAGAACTTTCCTTAATTCCTAACTCTTGGACTTGTAAGCTATGGGAAAATGACAAGCAAACATTCATTTCCCCAGACTTGGGAAACATAGCATCGAATAAAACTTCAAAGGAAAAAAAATGTGAAATTTCTCATCACCATCCAATCAAAATGCAATCTACTGTGATTTAAATCAATAAACATTTACAGAGAGCCTAGTCATGGTACTCCCACAAAGGCAGCCTTCAAAAACCTCAAAGTCTTGAGAGAGTTTATAAATAGATATAAAACAATGAAAAATAAAACATGTTAGTGATATAAGGATAGACAATTATTCAACAGAACAGAATAGAGTCTAGAAATAGACCCATCCATTTAAAGATAATGTATTTATGAAAAAAGGGCACAGAACTGGAGAGTAGTAGAAAAAGAAGGGTGTTTTAGGAGATGATGCTGATTCAACTAGAATTTTGACCCCTAACTCACAACACACACACACACACACACAGACACACACACACACACACACACACCATTTTTCACTGATGGCATATTTAAATGTTGAAAATCAAACAAAAAAGTTTCTAAAGTTAATATTTTTATTAATTTTGGGTGGAAAAAGATTTCTTTAAAAGGATGAGAAAAGTACTAACTATAAACAGAAGATCAATAAATTAGATTCATTTCTGTTAATCTAAATACACCACCATTAAGAGTGTAAAAAAAAAACAGGGAATGATTGAAAGAAGTTATGCTAAATATGTATAAAAAACAAAGAGCATCTAAACCATGTAAAGAACAATTCCAATACTAAAGACAGACAAACCTACTAAAAATAGTGACAAATGACCTGAATTTTTACTTCACACACAAAAAAATCTAAATGGTCAAGACATAAGAAACATTTTCTTAAAAAAGTGCTCAGTTCAATGGACCATCAAGAAATTAAAAATAAAACAAACGTTTCTTAGAATTACATTCTCAGTAGAAATGCTAAATGTAAATAGGCTGACAACTTCCAGTGTTGGTGAGAGTGTAGAACAACTGAATTCTCATACTCTGATAGTAGAAGTCAATATTAGCATAACTGCATGGCAAAACTTTGTAATGGTATAAAATAAGGCTAAACAAGCACATCCCACAAAACTTAATTCCACCCTTAAACATATTGCAGAATAGAAATATCTCCAGATGTGTATTAACATATAGTACAAGAATATAAGAATATTCTGTACATTAATTCTAATAGATCCAAGCTAGAAACAATCCAAAGGCTCATCAACAAAATAATGTATAAATAAATTATGGTGTTTCAACCTTGAATATTATACACACAAAAAAAATAAAAAGACTGCTGGGACATATAACAATATGGAAAAAGTCTCAGAAACATCATATTTAGTAAAACAAGACAGAGACCAATGGGTAGATATTTTATAATTTCATTTTACAGTTCAAGAACATGCAAAAATGAGTTATGTATGTTACATTAACTAAGACCTCATTTAAAATGATGCTATAAATAACAGTTCAACAAGATTAACAATAGACGTACGGCTGAGATAAGAGGCAGGCTGAGCCAACGTGTGACTAGGGTGAGGAGCACAGAGAGGGCCGGGGAAAGTCTTCAAAAAATAAGGGATATAGACGTCACAAATTCAGAACATCCAGGAGAGCAAATAAATAAGGCAAAATAGTGAGCCAGGATCAATTTAAAAACAGCAGCATGATTATGATAGTAAGTGGAACTGCCATTCTGCTTCATTGTTAGGAAGTCTCTAGGGCAAGACGGAAATGAGAAACAGAGGTGTATTCCTTGTCGAAAGAGAAGAGGTGTGAGTCAGCTCCTGGCAATCACTGTCTTTCTTGCACAGTGATACAGTTTCTAGCTTAGCTTTTCTAGCTATTCCAGTTCCTCAAAAAGGTAAATATTCATGCCTATACAACTTTTTTTTTTTTTTTTTTTTTTTTTTGGAGTCTCTTTCCGTCACCAGGCTGGAGTGCAGTGGTGCAATCTTGGCTCACTGCAACCTCTACCTCCCGAGTTCAAATGATTCTTCTGCCTCAGCCTCCTGAATAGCTGGGACTACAGGTACCTGCCACCATGCCCAGCTAATTTTTGTGTTTTTAGTAGAGACAGCGTTTCACCATGTTGGCCAGGATGGTCTCGATCTCCTGACCCTGCCTTGGCCTCTCAAAGTTCTGGGATGACAGGTGTGAGCCACTGCGCCTGGCCACAGCTTTGTTTTACTTTAATTTGTGAAATATATACCCCCACACATTTTAGGTTGAGTGAGAGAAAAATGCATCTTTAATTGTTACATGTCCCATAGCATATAACTTCTGGTAAATTCTGCAATAGTTCAGGACTGTTTGTTCACCTCAGTATCTTTTGCTCCCAGCCCATAGTATGCAAGCAGTACATTTGTTTCTGAATAAATCAAAAGATTAATTAATGAACTTGGACTGTGTTTTTTAAAAGCAGGTATGAGTTTTCAAAGCAGAGCTAAAGAACATACTACTCTCAATTATGACACATGCAAAAGGGCAGATGATTATTAAAAGCATATGTTTGGGGACTTTTGTGTAAGTCAGGCTTGCAGGATCTTAGTTTTATTATTTGCAGTAGTGATCAAAATAGGATGAAGCCAGAGAGGGAGGAGGGAGAAAGACAGTGAGGGAAACCAGGTATCCTGCTAAGGCGTTTGAATTTTTTATTTTATGGAGATAGATTATAGGAAGCCAGCAAATGCTTAAGCAGAAACCTGGTTAGGTCTGCAATTAGAAAGAACATTCTGGTGAAAGTGTGTTTAGTGGAATAGAGAAATAAGAGACATCATTCCTAATTTTCCCTCTTCAAAGCAACTTTCACCAAGGACTTTTTGGGTCTCTCAAGTACATAGGGTCAGAAGTCCAAAAGCAGCTGAAGGAATAAACCATCAAACAATCCCTCCACTGTCAGGTACAAATATATGGTTGAGTATCATTTGTCCAATTCACTCATCTTGCAAGCAATTTATGTTGGTCATTTCTGTGTTAAAATTAAGTCATGAAAGACAAACCACTGTACAAGATTCTTAATTCAGACTTAATCGCATTTATTATAGCGTAAATCAAATACATTCTTCTCACACCAGAGCAACACTGAATAGCATTGTAAGCCAATTTTTTTGATGTCAAGGAAAGATGAAAACAAGATAAAACATATAAGAGAAGCAGGTTGCATTAGATCACACACAGTAAAAGTAAGAAACATCAGTTACCACTAGCGAAGAAGCAAAAGTCCCTGGAGTTTGAATTTTTGTTTTGGGTCCTCAGAGTGATTATACACTGGAACAAAGAAGCTACTCTTTCACAGGGCAGAGCAAGATGGACGACAAGTGCTGAACACATGGCTCAGAGGTTGGCAACCACTGAACAGAGGACCCAGAGGTCTGAGGCTGCTGGACACAACGTGAAGGGTTTGAGGACCATAGGCCAAGCAACTGGAGGGTCGGCATCCAGAAGTGAGGAGGTTTGGGGGCTGGCAGCTGTTGGAAAAGGAGGACTGTGGACAACAGCCACCAGGCACACAGCTTCCTATGGGCTGGAACTATTGATCAGTGGCCTCAGTGGACGACAGCTGCTAGACACGTAGCTGTGCGGTCTACAGGATACTGGAAGGCAGGAGCTGGAGATGAAAGAAGCAGCAGGAAGAAAACTGGTTCCTTGGCAGGATCTGGGCACATGGTAAGCAGTGGAAGAGAGCAAGAGGTTTCAAGGTTGCCGGTCTCACAGTGGGCTGGCTGGCAGCTGGCTGGTTCACCGCAGTTCTCTTGGCAGTTGTCTGTGAGCCAGGTATGGTCTTGACAGCTAGTAGGTAAGCAGAGGACATCTCCACAGCTCACGTTGGTAGGGCAGAGGGCAACAGAGGTGAGAGGAATATGGCAGGAGGTTCTGAGAGATCCTGAGCTGGAGTTTCCAGAGCAGTAGTTTTGGCAAGACATAGTGAGGTTGTGAGAGCAGGCTGCAGTTGACGGAAAGAAGCAAGTGTCTCAAGCTTGTTCCAAATCTCAAGACTTGACCCTATGTATATCTCTAGAAGATGGTGCTTCTGCATACAGACTCTTCCTCTTGTTGTATAAGGCTACATCAGAACTCTTTATTATAGCCAAGGAAGTGACGCTCCCACCTCCCATAAAACCGGAATGCTCCTTGCAATGCCATCCATTGATTAAGTATATCTATAAACCAACACGACTGCGTTTTACTAGGATCTATCCTTAAATTATCCAAACAAAACAGACACGTTTTAAAAGCTATGTACTTATTCTAAATAGAACCACCATGGCACAAACATTCTTAAGATTCTTCTCTTAGAACTGTCTTTGAAAGTTGTAGCAACTTCTTTGAAACAGTGACAACTTCTATCTTTTTGAAGGGAAATTCTATTCTTGGAAGTTGCTGAAAGTAACTTGGAAGCAAATGTAAGAGAAAGTGAAAATCCGTGAACTATATGGCAGAAATATGGACAATTTCAATATGTTTTGCTTAATTATAATTTATTTTTCAAAGTTGTGATTTGCTTTATTTCAGAACTCTAGTCGGACTTGACTTTCTACCAAAATATCTTTATTCAAAAATGTGTGCTCATTTTACTCACTTTACTCACTTCAATTAATAAATAGCTGAGTCCAGCTGAAAACTTGTCTTATGTTTAAGGTATTCATGAATATAGAGAATGAAGTTGGGACTCAGTTAAAATTATGTATCCTACTGTGAACAAAAGCAAATAGAAAAACCTGTTCTTGGTTAAAAAAATACATTGATTATGACATGAATTTATTTTGCTTCCTATATTGGTCTTGATGTCACTTTCCAAAAAGGAACTTCTAAACTGCTTTACATAGGGAATAGCACCAGGATGAAGTATAGTTTTCCTAGTTTTGAATACTTTAAAGGCCATTTGAGAATATGTATTTCTGGTTAAATTTGTTTTAAAAATGTATGATTATAGTTAGTTTCAACTGTCCCTCTACATTTTTCACATACCGATATACCCAGTGGCTCCAGTAGCTATTTTAATGGGATTTTAAATTATCTGCTGTCTCTAAGTTCCAATTCCTTTTGGCTAAATAGTCAATTTAAATCATAACACTTTCTTCTATTTTGGTGTTCGAGTGGCATGCTCATGCTTATCAAGTCTCCCTCTCTCTCTGGGAGGAGTAAAATCTCTGAAATAGAAGGTTGGTTTCTCCATGAGGCGACACTGGACTATTTTACTACCGGGGGTGGAAGTATAAAAATAAAATGGTATAGTCTCTGAGGTCCGGTACTAATGTGTTGAATTTATCTCAGTATTTTAGATCAGATGATTTGTACCTGATGTATTTGAGAAACACCCACTGACCCCAACCCCCATCCCCAGGCCCTCATCACCTAATATTCTTTGTATAACCAAATACTTTGTATACTTTGAACATCACCTAATACTCAGTGTATACAGCTGCTAGAGTCTTCTTGTGAAATCCTGGATGCATCAGCTAAATGGTGTTAGTAATAGGTACAGCCATTTTTAGCTGAATGCTTACCAAATTGTATGTTGATGCTCTTTATGTCTGCTCTTCTCTAATATAAACAAGAGCTCAACACCTGTATCATTAGTACATCAATACGCTTGTGTGTGGATAGATGTGTATGCCAGATGTTCTAACATGGATGGTTTTCCATGAGGAGAAGGGATGTGGAATAAAAGGAAACTGGCATTCATGGAGTGCCTACTCTATGAAAAATGTTACACTATGGGTGCCCACATGTGCAATTCACTTTGTCCTCACAATTCTATACAGTAGACCTTACTATTTCAAGTACTCATATGAGAAAACTTGAACTTTGGAAAGTTACAGTAATAGATATTAAGAAAAACATTTGAACAAAGGCTTCTTGACTCCCCCAAACAGATTTTGTCTCTATCCCATGTGGCATTACGTAGAGATGCATTGATACTATCATTTCATGACCAATAAGCATGTGAATCCGAGTAATTGGCATCATTTCTCTGCTCCCCCAGTCACTACCAGTATCATTTTATGAGCCAATGGAAATAGTAATAGTATTTGAGATGTCATTAAAAGTTAAACTGTAAAATGTTATATTAGAGTAATCTATTCTCTCACTTTGGCACTCTTAATCCATTCTGGAAAGTATGACCTTGGGTTTAATTTCTTTAGAGCACGACCATGAGTTTCTTGTGTGTGTGTGTGTGTGTGTGTGTGTGTGTGTGTGTGTGTGTGTGTCTAGGTAAAACTGCAAAAATATCAACAGATCTTCAGAAAGTAAAGAGCCCTGAATATAAATTGTCCTTCATATAATATAGGTTAAACTGGTATTATTTCATACTGGCTGTGTCACGAAAAGAGAAGTGCTTATTTGGGCATGATACCAGGTAACTCATTAGCAGGATCTTATAAACTACAGGCTTCAGGCTTCTCTTCTGATTTAAGAGCCCGGGGATAATCGGAGGAACTGGGAATCCTGTGTGATTTCCCAGATTTACTCACCATGTTGCTTTCTTCTTTGTCTCTCCTACTCTTGAAGGAGAATTCTGAGTTTCTCTGTCTTGGAGACAAAAAGTCTCAAGAACATTGCAATAATAAAGTTGTGCCAATAAACAAGATACTTTTAAGTCATCCATTCAGCAGGTATTTATTGAGCATCATTATGAGCAAAACATTATGGAAGCAACATAAAATTGGTTTCTGCTCTCAGATATATCCTATCGTATAAGCTTGGTAAGACAGGTACATAACCCATGTAAGTGTTGTTCTGTAAGTAATGTACAAAGAAGAGCAACATAGTTCATTCACCTTACCAAAAAATTAACATTTGATTTTAATTTTGAAAGATGGAAGGGGCTTTGGAGAAGAGGAAGACACTTTAGGCTATGGCAAAAGATGTAAAAGTAGAGAAAATGACAACACAGAGCTTCCCAGTGAAGGATTCTAACAGGCAAACTCATATTCACATGTTGAAATTAGTGGGGGAAGTAGTTATATTGTTCTAAAGGTGTGGTGATCCAGTAATGTGTTTCAAGAAGAGAGTGCTGAGATTAATTTGCAGCATAGATTGGAAAGTGGGAAAACCTGTTATAATGCTTTTCTACCTTTATCTTCTAAAATTACATATTTCTCTCCATTTTTCCTTTCTGTTATCATGGCAGTTATTTAAGTTTGGGCTTTTTTGCTCTCCTTTGGTGAATTTCCTATTGCCACCATTGACTTCTATCCTTATGGTCTTCTATTTTGCCTGAATAATGCATTTGGAATAATACTCATGAAATTAATTTTGTCACATGACTTTCTTTCTCAGAAAAGTAGATGACTTCCTTTTGTCTACAGAGAATTGTTCTAACACTTGTCTGGCCCTTCTCTACTTCCCAGTAAAGATTCTCTCCTACTTTTTTGGGTTGCCTGTTAATATTTCCAATTACACCATATCCATCTTTTCCCCACATTATATCCCCACTTATCCACCTCCCTTTCATTTAAAATAATTTGAAAGCTTTATCTAACATTCAGACCTCAGAAAATTAGCTTCTTTCTAAATACTTTTTATTTATTTATTTAGAGTCAGAGTCTTGCTCTTGTCACCCAGGCTGGAGTGCAATGGCACAATCTTTGCTCACTGCAACCTCCACCTCTGGCTAATTTTTGTACTCAGCCTCCTGAGTAGCTGAGAGCCACCCACATCTAGCTAATTTTTGTACTCTTAGTAGAGATGGGGTTTTGCCATGTTGGCCAGGCTGGTCTCGAACTCCTGGCCTCATGATCTGCCCGCCTTGGTCTCCCAAAGTGCTGAGATTACTGGCATGAGCCACCGTGCCTGGCCTCCTTTGTAAATACTTTACAGATCATTCCTGCCAACCTAAATCTTTCCAACTTTTAAATTTGTATAATTATCACTAATTCTTTCTCACAAACATGAGATTTTTTTTCCTCTCTCTCTCTTCCTCTCTCTCTCTCACACACACACACATTACTTTGCAAGCAAAAGATTCTATATGTATCTTTTCCTAACTATATTATAGAACTCTTATTATCTGCTATTTACTACCCGTTTAGCACATCCCAGACACTGTTCTGCTTGTTTTACATGAATTCGGGAATTTAATTCTCACAACGTCCTTATTCAATTAAGGATGTGTGATTATTATTCTCAATACCTGTGAGAAAACTTAGTCTATCCTTAATAAATGTGTGCAGACTAGCATGATAACAATTGCAAAATATAACTTTGGCTTTATCAAATAAAAACTTACCTTTACTTAGTCAATAACCTCTTTTATATACTTTTCTCATCATCTATCCATTCTCATTAGAGAAGCTCAACTTCTAAGGAATATTAAAGAACTTACTTTTAATTGAATGACTAATTACTATATTATAACATCCTTTAGTGTGGAAACTATATATACATGATTTGAACAATATTTGCACTCCTCATTCCCCTTTCATTCACACCCAAAACCTTCCACAGCTGGTGTTAAAAACTGCTTTGTATTAATTAGGACATCCTTTCATTCATGTATTCAAGACACTGAAGTTGGAAGGATTTCTTCCACTTTTTATAGTTAAGCCTTTGAATTGTATTCCTTTCATCTTTACAAGGTCTTTTAAATTTTTCTCCCTTTGCCTATTTAACTATTATTTTTTAAATGTGAAATACTTTTATTTTTAATTTCCCACCAGATTTTTTCAGATAAAATTGGCAAATTAAAAGTATATATGTTTAAGGTATACAAGGTGATGTTTTGATGTTTATATATACATTGTGAAATAATTACCACAATTAAGTGAATTAACATTGCCATCACCTCATGTAGTCTTCCTTCCTTCCTTCTTCTTTCTTTCTTGCTCATTGTTTATTCTTTCTCTCTTGCTTTCTTTCTTCTTTCTTTCTTTGTTCTTTTTCAGTGAAAACATTAGGATCTGCTTTCTTTCTTTCTTTTGCTCTTTCTCTCTCTCTTTAGCTTTCTTTCTTTTTCTTTCTTTTTTGGTGAAAATATTAAGATCTACTCTTTCTCTTCTTTTCTTTTCTTTTCTTTCTTCTTTTTCAGTGAAAACATTAAGATCTACTCTTGTGTTTTTAGTAGATATGGAGTTTAACCATTTTAGCCAGGCTGGTTTCAAACTCCTGACCTTAGATGATCCACTCACCCATGCCTGTAATCCCAGCTACTCAGGTGGCTGCGGCAGGAGAATCACTTGACCCCGGGAGGTAGAGGCTGCAGTGAGCCGAGATCGTGCCATTGCACTCCAGCCTGGGTGACAGAGCAAAAATCCACCTCAAAAAAAAAAAAAATCTATTCTCTTAGAGAAGTTCAAATTTTGCTGAGAGCATATTACAGGGTACATTAGCTATACTAATATATAGTATATCTATGCCTTGTATTTTATTTATCCTGCATAACTGAAACTTTGTACACTTTGACCAACATCTCCCCATATTCCCCACTCCCTACCTCCTGGCAATCATATTTCTAGTCTCTGCTTTTATGGGATTGATTTTTTTTTAGATACCACATGTAAGTGAAATCATACAAAATTTGTCTTCGTATCTGGCTTATTTAGCTTAGCATAATGTCTTCTGGGTTCATCCATGTTGTCACAAATGGCAAAATTTCCTTCTTTTGTAATGTTGAATAATATCTACAATTTCATTATTCATTCATTGTTGGTGGACACATGCCTTGTTTCCATATCTTGGTTATTGTTAATAATGCCACAATATACATGGAGTACAATTATCTTTTCAAATTACTGATTTCATTTACTTTGGATATAGCCTCAAAAGTGGGATTGATGGGTCATATGGTAGTACTATTTTTAATTTTTAAGGAGGCCTTATTATGTTTTTCATAATGACTATATGAGTTCACAATCCCACCAACAGCATATAAGCGTTCTTTTTTCTCAACATCTCCACCAAATTATCTTTGTGTGTGTGCTTGTGTGTGTGTCTTTTAAAAACAGTCATTCCTTTAGGAATGAGATAAGACCTCATTGTGATTTTGATTTTCATTTCTCTGATAATTACTAATGTTAAGCACCCTTTCATATATCTCTTGGTCATTTTTATCATTTCTATGTCTTCTTTGAAAAGATACCTGTTCAGGTTATTTGCCCACTTTGAAATTGGGCCGTTTTTTGTTATTGAGTTGTATGAGTTTCTATATATTTTAAATATTAACTACTTATCAGATGACTGAATGATTTGCAAATATTTTCTCCTGTTCTCTAAATTCTCTCTTCTATTGTTTCCTTTGCTATGTGAGGCTTTTTAGTTTTATGAAATACAACTTGTCTATTTTTGCTTTAGTTGCTCATGCTTTTGATGTCATGCCAAAAATACTCATTGTTAGAACCAATGTCAAGGAGATTTTCTGTATGTATTTTTTGGTAGTTTTATAGCTACTGGCCTTGTATTTAAGTGTTTAATACATTTTTATTTAATTTTTTTACATGGTGTGAGATACGGGTCCAGTTTCATTCTTTTGCATGTGGGTATGAAGTTTTCCCAAAATCATTTATTGAAGAGATTACTTGTTCTCCATAGTTTGTTTTGGGAAATCTTGTCAAACATCAGCTGACTGTAAATGTGTAGAATTATTTTGGGGCTTTTAATTCTGTTCCATTAGCCCATGTGTCTGTTTTAATCTCAGCACCATAATTTGATATTAGTAGCATTGTGATATATTTTGAAATTAGTAAATGTGATGCCTCTAGCTTTTCTTTCTTGCTTAATATTGTTTTGCTTATTTGGAACTTTTGTATTTCCCTATGGATTTTATGATTTTTTTTCTATTTCTGTGAAAATGCCATTGGAATTTTGATAGGGATTGTGTTGTGTCTATAGATTGCTTTGGGTATGAACATTTTAATAGTATTAATTATTAAAATCCATGAATATGAATTTTTTTCCATTTGTGTCTTCTTTATTTCATTAATGTTTTATAGTTTTCAGTATATAGATTTCTCACTTATTTGATTAAATTTATTTCTAAGCATTTTATTTTTGATGCTTTTTTGAATGCAATTTTTTAAATTTCTTTTTTAGATAGTTTATCTGTAATGTATGGACATGCTACTGATTTTTGTATGTGTATTTTGTATCTTGCAACTTTGCTGAACTCATTTACTAGTTCTAATAGTTTTTTGGTGAACTCTTTTGGATATATAGAATCATGTCATATGCCAACAGAGACAACTTTAATTCTTTATTATTTGGGTGCTTTTTATTTTTATTTTTAACTGACTAATTGCTCTGGCTAGGACTTCTAGTACTACATTGAATGGAAGCAGAAATAGTAGGCATCCTTGTCTTGTTCCTGGCCTAGGAAGAAAAAGCTTTTAGCTTTTCACCATTGTGTGTTTTACCTGTGAGTTCACATATATGGACTTCCTTATGTTGAAGTACATTCCTTCTATACCTAATTTGTTAAAGTCTTTATCGTGAAAGATCTTTGTCTCTAAACTAGGCTTCGCATATCTTCTGCCAGCATTCCCAAAACTATGACAGGTTAACTTGTTAGCATACGAATAGGGTAAAATATCTGACTTTTCACAGTTCCCAATGCCCCTTCCACAGATTTATGTTTTGTAATTGAAATTGTGACACTGCAATGTCATCATAATCACCAACTCTATTGCTTTGACAATCTTTTAATGAGACACAGACATTTTAGTTGAAATAATAATAATATTGAAAGAATTATGGGCAATTTATGCAGCAATAACTAGTAGAGATTAATTGAGGCTATTAGAAGATAAAGAAAGTAACTTGATACCATATTGAAAATACATCTCAAAGGCTTATAAGGCATTAAAAGAAAAAGCTGATAAAGAAGATGAACAAGATGTGAACCATGGTTAAATTAATAAACAGTCTTCTCACAGAATAACAGAGCAATAAATAGGTCTGTCAAATATTTTTTGAAGCAATCCAGCCATATAACATAGTCTTCCATGAGACTGCCCATTCTCCCCAACTATGCTAGCTAGAAATGTCTGGATAGTTTACTT
Source organism: Ateles fusciceps (assembly GCA_036589455.1). Lineage (NCBI taxonomy): Eukaryota > Metazoa > Chordata > Mammalia > Primates > Atelidae > Ateles > Ateles fusciceps. Next base: position 12,868,324 of record JAZHEH010000222.1, read on the forward strand.
AGGAATTGGTAACTATGAGGGAGTACTTAATATACCCGCATGAACTATAGAAGCAACAGCTTTTGCCTCTGACTTTCATATTGTATATAATATGTATAGGTATACAATACATATACAATACGTATAGGTATGCAATATGTATACAATATGCATAGCTATAAAATATGTGTACATATACGCAAGTCAGGGGGCAAAAGCTGTCGATTATATAGCTCATCATTTGTTAACAAGTGAAGGTGGTGCACGAGAGGGCAGCAGCTACTGAATCCCAACCATGAGTGAGATCCAAGAGTCAGTCCAGGGATTAACAGCTCTAAGACTTGTGACTCCTGGGACTGTCACTGCTGTCCATGCAGTCCAAAACGTTGAGTGCAGATTGCTTGGTGAAAGAAAGTGAAGATTTAGGACAAAAAAGGCAGAGATTGATTGTATGGCAAGTTCTGGACACATCACAAGCAGAGGAGTACAGGGAGTGGTTTCACAAAAGCTGAGTACATGGCATGCTGTCGGCAGCTGGTGGGTCCCCCTGTGGTTTCTTGGCAGTAGTTCAGGAGCTGGATTCTGCCATAGCTGCTCCTGGCTAAGCAGAGGACATCTCTGAGGGTCACGTGAAAAAAGGCTGTTAGAGAGGATGACAGCCCCATGAGGGGAATGACAGCTGTGGTTTTCAGCTGAGCAATTATTGAAAGACAAGATGACCTTAGTTTAGATTCTAGGTAAAGTACTCGCACTTACTGCTATCTCTCCTTCCTTGCTGTAGCTTCTAGAATTTTTTAGTAATAACAACTAGAATCCAGTGTAGGCTTTATTCTGACTCATTATTTCAAATATGGTTATGAACATAGTTCAATTATTTAGACGTCAGGGAAAATGGCTACTTATTACCATGAAAAAAGTACTCAGTGAATCTTTAAAGCAAGAGAATGGTGGTCTTATTTACTGTTTAACAAATCATGCATATAGAAAAACAATATTTCAAGTTTTATTAAAATTTATTTAAAATTCTGTGGATAGATGAATAGTTATTACACTTGGAATAATAATTTAAGATAGGTTACACTTATGACCTATTAAAGACTTTCATATGTATTAAGTGTGGCTTTTAAGGTACATATAGGGCTCACTAAAATTATTGTGCTTCATACATTTAAATAATTTTAGTAAACTTCTCATGAGAAATACTTCGAGGTATGATCAATGGGTTTCTAGCATGAGCATCACAAGGGTTGATTTCTAGCAGTGACTCTGCTGGTAATGAGCCATATGAAATTGAATAACTCCCTTAACCTCAGCAGATGTATTTGCTCAACTGCAGAATAAGTAAGTTCACTAAAGATCTCTTACACATTTAGACATGACTGTGATTCTGTGAAAACATAACTGTGACAGAAATGAGGCAGCATCAGAAGAAACCATGCAAAAATGATCAGCTGGCCTTTGCCATAAATACAAAGACCACAGCATTTCACTCAGATATCTGATGGAAGTTCGGGAAACATTTAACTCTGACTAGGCATCTTTCAGAGCAAAACATAGCTTGGGCTGATGTTTGTCCTCAAGGAAAGTTCAATGGCTCAGAGTGTAAAATATCGTTGTTTTTTTTTTTTTTTTATTGCCTGGCATTTCATTCATAGCCTCAGGGCCCTGGAGCACTGACCTTGCATTAGGAGCCCCTCAAGGAGCTTCTCAAGAGCAATGGTTTGATCTCCACCATCATTCACTGCAGGAAATTAAACCAGACTCCTGGGGGACCACGCCACCATCAGCTGTAGCCTCAGAGAGATGGGAATCTGGGAGAAGGCACACTTTAAGCAACATACTAAATAAATATAGACTTGAAAAATGAAAGCACCACACTGAACCTTGTTTCTGTCTTCTAAGAAAAATGTATTTATTTCAGTGGTAATATATATTCTAACTTTAATCTGGTAAGTACACCTGTAATCACACAAACCTTTGTGAATATCAGGCAGAGCTAAAATTTAAAATTTATTTATTTTACTAGTCCTGCAGTCTAATTTAATAAAATATGAGGTCTAGAGGACGGTATTTTGTTCCTGAGAATCTCAACATGCATTATTAGATTGGTTTCCTAACATACAGAGTGTGAAAGTGAATTAGCTCATGCCATGTGGGAGATACGAACAATGTCTAATAATCTTTGGCACAGTTTATATTGAAAGGAGAATTTTTAATCCAGGTGTTTTACTCTGCACAGTCAATTTGTGTAAGGAGCATGCAACTATCCATGAAGTAATAGTGACAAGGCACTGCAATGCTAAGGACAATGCTCTTCTCAGCTTTCTCTTTGATTTTCAGTCTTCTTTTCTCATTATCTTTGTCAATTAGTAGTTACTAAACTCCTTCAGGGCCAGTGACCCAGTACTATTGAGTAATGGAAGAATAGAAATTGGCTTAACTATTTTCTGAAATTTACCCTCAAGATTTCTTTGTTCTTAAGTATGGATGCAACTACATTAGTTTTGCCTGTGAGATTCAAGGGACAACTCTCTTGGAATCCCATTAGTGACTTTGTTTCCATAAAGAAAGAGAAAGTTACCCAAAAAGTCAGGCAAATAGCTTATCCTTAGGCAACTACAAAAAGTTTTGTATATATATATTTTTTAATTCAGCTTTAGATGTTCAGTGTATTTGTACCTATCTACCTACGGTGCATTTTATACTTCATCAAGGCCATATCTCTGATATAACCAGAATATGATTTATCAATTATATTAGCTGTTTCTTTCTTAATTTTTTCAATTAACTATTATTTGAGTTCAAGTGGAGATTCTAGAACAACTCTCTAGGTAAAAGAATTTCAAACTGAGGAGATAAGTAAGACTCCTGGAAGTAGAAAAAAGAAGCACAACTAGGGAAGGATATTGTGGCTTCAACAGAGATATGAGTGATTCTCATCTAACATGGCGCAAAGTCCTATCCTCTTATACCGTTAGTGTCTACGATGAGCTCAAAATTTTCAAAAGAAATATTATTTAACTAAAAATGAATAAGGACTAAATGATACGGAAAATGAAAGTACTAACATTAAGACAATAATACTTACATTGTAGAGGAGTCTGACTCCATGCCGTCTCAATCCCTTTCCTAGCATCTAGACTTTATTGATTACACGACTTGAAGTTAGTATTTGTTCTTTTCTAAGATGTTTCAAATGCATAATATTTTGCAAGCTCTAATGAAAATATGTTTATTTCCTTTATTGCATTTATTTTTGAGTTACAAATGAGCCATCCAGTCAACAATACTTCATTCTCTGGGTGTTTGCTCTGCAGTCTTACAACAATACAATATAACCAGACCAATCATTTTAAATCAAATTATTTGTACTGGTTCTTCACATAGCACAGATATTTCTCCCACATTTGAAGCTACTCTAATGACTAGAAGTATAATATAAGTAAAGCATAATTAAGGTAGCCAAGGGTTATGCTCAAGCTTTAAAGATTCATGGGTTAAAATCCTTGTTTCACCATTTACTTCCCGTATTGGAACAGTTACTTAAATTACAGAGCAGGGAGTAAGTAAGACTCTTGAAAGTAGAAAGAGGAAGTAGAATTAGGGAAGGATATCATGGCTTAAAGAAAGATATGAGTAAATACCATCTAACATGGAACAAAGTGTTGTCCACCACAGAAAAAATTTGTGCCTTTGTCCTCACTGGAAAAGGGGTATTTACTAATCTTACTTATACCATCGAGTTATTTGAGTTTAAAATGATAAAATATGTACAAAGTGTTAGGTAAATAATAAGCACCCAATTAATAAGAGCTATTTTATGGCTCTTGACTTAGTACAGTATAGGCAAGAAAACATTCTTGATAGTCATTATGCTTGACTTCTAGGAGAAAAACATGGTTAAGCTACAAATGTCTTGAAGTGTCTAGGATACCAATGCACAAATCCTACCATTCTGCTTAGGTAGGAAGAAGTCCCTTGGTCTATGAAGAATGCTCTGTACCATGCATATACCCACCGGTATGTTTTGACATTGCTTGAAAGTGAGTCCTGCATGGAATATGCTGATTATGTCCCATACTGCTTATATCCTTTTTACATGGAATGGAAGGATTTTCTTGGTCTCTGCCTTGGAGTTCAAATGCATTATAGACAATCATAAAAACAAACTGAAATTGAGGCCAAGAGAAAAATATCGGATGAATTATCAAAGGATACCTAGCATATAATGTGCTCTTATTATGTGCCAAACACTCCACTAAGTATTTAATTGGAATCATGCCATTTAGTTGTGATAATCACCAATGACTTTAATATTATTATCTCCATTTTGCAATGATGGAACTGAGTCTTAGAAATGTTAATTTGGGCCAGGTGCGGTGGCTCATGCCTGTAATCCCAGCACTTTGGAAGGCTGAGGCAGGTGGATCACTTGAGATGAGGAGTCCGAGACCAGCCTGGCCAACATGGTAAATCCCGCCTCTACAAAAAAATACAAAAATTAGCCAGATGGGGTGGCACGTGCCTATAATCCCAGCTACTTGGGAGGCTGAGGCATGACAATTGCTTGAATATGTGAGGCAGAGGTTTCAGTGAGCCAACATCACACTACTGCCCTCCAGCCTGAGCAGTAAAATGAGACTCTGTCTCAAAAAAAAAAAAGAATTTTAATTTATCCCAGAATCCCAGAGCACATAGCTTCTAATGGACAGAATTTGGAATTGAGGAAGGTCTAGTCATACTGTAAGACTCATGATCTTTTCCTTACACCAAATTTCCTACCAAGGTCTCTGTATATAAATATGGCATTCAATATTTCAGTATCAAAAGTCCAATATCAAAAGTACTTAGTTCACATAATTTCTCTTTATGAGTGCTCTAATGTGCTCCATGTTGAGTTAGATTAAATACTGGCCCCTTCGTCGGCTCACTTCTCCTTCGAGTAGTGTCTAGAATGATGAGCAGAGTAGATGAGAAAGTGAAACTTAACACCATGTCCCTCTCTCCTGGCACTCCCCTGCCCCACAACACACATACCACACAGAGCCAGTTTTCACCAAAGTTCTGCTTTCCCAGCAAGCTACACCCAGTAAAGTGACATATACTTGGAAGGCACATGGAATGGCTAGGTTTTCCATCTTGTCTTTAGAAACCGTGGCCCAGATGAATTGAGCTTTTTCTGGGCAACCCAATTGGCATTGTGTTAGTAAAAATCCTCATTGTGAATAAAATTGATCTATGCTCACATGATTGGCTGTGACTAGAATCCTGAGAAGCTGCCATGAGATAAAGTCTGTCTTTACTGTTGCCAATGCTGTGTTATTGCCACCAGTGCTGTGGATGGAAGCTTTATGTCAATGTTGTTTGCTTCAGGGATGTTCTGCTGCTGAGGCTGCCACAGGCTCTGTTACTATTGATGGTATTGAATAGTGTTTGGCCTCTCTCAGACTTCCCTCAATTCTATCCTTCTATGGAGCACCTGTGTAAGTGGTGGTTTATAGATTTTAGGCTTAAATCTTCCTCACTGGGATGACCTGTGTCTAGCTCACTGTGTTATTCAGGGCTACATAAACAGAACCAATAATATAGATAGATAGATAGATAGATATAGTATATTTATTTATCTCACCATATATACGTGTGTGTATATATATGCGTGTATGTGTGTGTGTGTGTGTGTGTATGAAGAGAGAGAGTGTGAGTGATTTATCATGAAGGATTGGCTCACACAATAATGGAGGCTAAGAAATCCCGTGATCTGCCATCTGCAACCTGGAAACTTCAGGAAACCAGTGATATAATTCCAGTCCAAATGTGAATATCTGAGAACCAGGGGGAACCAATGGTAGAAATCCAGTCTAAGAGCAGGAGAAATTCAATGCCCTTGCTCAAGTAGGCTTGCAGGAAACAAATAGGGGAACATTTCTCTTCTCCTGACCTTTTGTTTTATTCAGGCCTTCAATAGACTGAATGATTCCCATCCACGTTGGAGAGGGCCATCTACTGAGCACACTGATTTAAATGCTTATTTCCCCTGAAAACTCTCACAGACACACTCAGAAATAATGTTTCATCTGTGTAGCCCTTGGCTCAGTCATGTCGATGTATAGAATTACCATGGCACCCACCCACAGAACTAACTGATAAATTATCAATAGCATTAGGTTTGCCATAGATTCAGAGATACTTGCCAATCCACTCGACTAGATAGGGTTTGAGTTTCTTAATTATTTTCCTTAGTAGATGATGCTGACGGCATCTTCCAAAATATAAAACAGTTAATCTCTCTTTTGTTGGATGACTGGCTTTCCTAATCTCTCATAGATTTCTGGGTTTATTTACAAATCCCCACTACCTCCTCCATACTGAGTCTCTGAGGTAGCTGAGTTGCTAAATCTGCTATATACATGGTAATTTTTTAAGCCTCACACTTTTAATTTATCAACTTAGTAAGGCTCACAGTAGCACTGTCATTATCACTTCAGTCTTGAAGTTGAAGAAACTGAGGTGGTTAAATAACTTGCACACAGTCACACAGCTGGAATTTAAACAGCCATCACCAAGCAAAGCTAAGTTTCCAACTCAAGGAAACCCGTCTTCAAAACTCATGCTCTCAACTACTACCTCATTTTGCCCTGAAAAAATGAGAGATCCATTTAAGAGCATACTCAAAGTTTCAGAATAGCTAAGCTACCTAAACAAAAGTAATCAATTTCACACATTCTAACTCTATGGTCTTATGATCTTCATATAAGTAAATTTTCCATCTTCTGTCGATTACTGCTGTGAGTTATTCTTTTCTGGTTCACACTACAAAAATTATAACAAGAGGATGTGTTCTCTTTACTTCAAAATATTTATACTATTTTCATTACATAACAAAGAAACAAAAACCCTATAACAAACACCCACAAAAGGATTAAATAAAAATAATTTTGCCAAGTCCAGATTTTGCTACCAAAGTAAATTTATTTAATACAAAAATATTTTCCAAATTCAAAAATATTTAAGAGATAATGAAAACAGGAAAAAAAACAGCAGGAATGAAATGAAGTGAAGATGCTAAACTTCAGTTCATTCTATTTAAAAGTTTCTGGTTGCTATGTGGTTATAAAGTCCATGGAGCTAAAATTCAAAATTACCTCGTGCTTTTCAAGCAATAGATTTAATCTAATAGTTAATTTAAGAATGTCATGATTCAATGGCTAAAATACAGATGGCCAGTGGGTAGGCCTAGATTTTAGCTGTGGTTCTGATGTTATTAACTACTTGGGCAACCTCTGATAGGGTTGAACTTATCATAATTCAGAGAACTAGGTAGGCTTTTAGATTTGCTTTAATTCCAATATTTTATGAATTTCTGATACTAGTAGCACATTAGTTAATAAACCAGATCCAATGCTAAGTATTTCCAAAGAAAACAACTAGTAGTCAAAGTGTGATGTTTCCTTTAAGTATACATGTTATTTCCTGGCTACAACTCTTATTGCTTTATAACAAACAGTATCCTAGTGTTCTAAAGTAGTTAGCATGCTTTCCAACCCCAGATTACCACCAGACATATCCAAAATAACAACAAGAAAAAAAATCTTGTCTTTGGAGATAGTAGTAAAATAAGACATGTTCATTTACTTACAAACACACATACAAAATTTTGTATCTAAAGAAATACAAAATACCTAAGTATCTCAAAATTAAATTCATCCAAATGAGAATATGCCGTCTCCTCTACAGATCTTCACTTCCTAGGCAATGGAAAACCACCAGTAACACAGCAAGTAGGTTCACAAGTGCTGGAAGACAATTCCAGGAGTTGTGGCTCAGGTGCAACATTGACCACAGGTCTACAGGAACTGGATTCAGGGTTCTGAGGCTGACATTGACTAGATGCACATTCCAGAGTTTGGCAACTTTTAGACTCAGAAGTCTTGGGTAGGCAACACTTTCCCTCAAGGCTTGCAGGTTGGCAGCTCGGGCCTACAAACCCCATCTGCTGAATGCTTCCTGATTGGCAGGGCTGAGAAACACAAGCCATCCCTGCTGAAGAACTTTCTGATTGGCACACTATCCTTTCGCAGGGCATGGAATTGGAGTAAGTTGTTTGGACAACTCCGGGGGAGGCAGGTACTTTGTGCACAGCTCTCTTCTGTGAATAAGTCCTGTTCACAATTGGTCATTTGGCAGCTGGTGGTTTCATTGCAGGTTTCTTGAAAGTTGTTCAGGAGCCAGGTTCTGCTATGGAAGCTGCTGGGCAAACAAAATCCATCTTCAAAGCTTATAGGATTAGTGCCATGTATGATGGCAGAGAGTGGTGAGGCATTGTGGAAGCTCCTGAGTGAATGGCAGTGGCTATGAGGCATATTGCTAAAATTCTTAAAGTTGGTCGTAAGGACTCAACATACTGAGTTCGAAAATGAAATTCTCTGCTGGGGCGATTATATACTCAGAAACCTGGGTGTTGGCTTCTTCTCAAGACATCTTTGCAACTCATTGCTTAAACTAATTTGAAGGATAACATCTCATTAGCACTTTGGTTATATATGAAGATTATGTCTTATTAACAAAGATGTTAAGTCCATTTTGAATCTTCAAAATGGCTTTTATGCTAGCTCTAAAGATGATTCATTCAAGGTGGGGTTGGTCAAATAAGAGTCTAAACCTGTTCACCCAAGCTAACACTTTTTTTAACCACCATGACTCTGTACATTGGTAGGTGGACAACGAGAAGTGCATGAGGCAGTGGCCAGTTGAGTGCTGATTAACATTTAGCCCTAGTTTTGAGAGCTGCCAATGTAGCAGAATGTGATAATCTGATGTTCAAGACATTTTAAGTTAAAATTGGATCCTATTGAGCCCAATCTCATTCCACTCAGATCTTGTTCTCTCCAGTGGACCAGAATGTGAGAGGACTCTGTGGTCACATTCCTTCTCACTGTTCACACACAGTACTGAAGGAGGCCATTGCCCTAAAAACACTTGTCTTTTGCCCAGAATTCATTTACCTCATCTTCTTAAAAGCCAAGTTTAAATGCTTCCTTTTTCTGAAATCTTTCCCCATCTTCCCATTGAGGATTTATTACTTCCTTTTCTGAATTACTAATGGATTTAATTCCTTTTCTCTATACTTTACAAAGTGGTGTGTTTGCTTGTGTTTGTGCTTCTCAAAGGTTGGTCATTTTCCTTTAAGACAAACGTGCTTCAGATGTGTTTTTCATCTTACTCTATTCTGTGTTTTGTTTACTGACTGCAGACAGATGATCAGCTCCTATGTTCATTGCATTGGTACATTGTACTTAGCATAGTTTCATACTCATAGCACAGAACCGACCAGCACAATTTCTGTAACATATTCTGTAATATACTTGGCTCAGCCAATGACAATAAAATAAAAGTATATTCTTATTGCAGTATCCTAGACTCCCTTTCAGAGCTCTGAAGAAGCCCTAGAACATTCAACAATTCTCAGTAACTCTTATGGAAACACTTCCATGATATGTGAAAGACTGAGGATGTTATATATTTAAAAGGGCACCTTTGAATACATTCAGCTTTATAGGCTGCACACTCGTCTTGTATACAATACCTTTTAACACATGCAAGTCATTTATAATTTTGAATGACCACATTTATATGTTTAAAGATCTCACTGTGCCCTCCACATGAACCCTACAGCCACCCATTTGATTCTTACACATATTTGTATTTATTATTGCACAGAGGCTTCATTATGGCTTGTGATTTTATTGCTTAAAGATACCAAATTGATTCTCGTTGTTCTTAGAATAAGATCCTTTTCCTTTAGCCTTCCCTACAGCATTTTAAAAGACCTGGCCATGGCCTATTTATTTTTCTTTTTTCTCTTTTTTTTTCTTTTTGAGATAGAGTCTTACTCCGTTGCCCAGGCTGGAGTGCAGTGGTGTCATCTCAGCTCTGCCTCCCAGGTTCAAGCGATTCTCCTGCCACAGCCCCTCAAGTAGCTGGGATTACAGTCATGTGCCATCACACCCAGCTAATTTTTGTATATTTAGTAGAGACAGGATTTCACCATGTTGGCCATGCTTATCTCGAACTCCTGACCTCAGGTGATCCACCTGCCATGACCTCCAAAAATGCTGAGATTACAGGCTTGAGCCACTGTGCCTGGCTGTGTTGGTGTGTTTTTAACATGGGAATTGAAACCAGTTTTCAGTGTCAACAGAGTCCTCTTGCCAAATTGTGTAGGCATAGACAGGACACCATATAGCCTGAAATTTACAGAGCTGTCTCCAGCCAGCAGCCTTGTTATTAATTTCACAATGTGCAGTCAATTAGTGAGTACTTGTGCAGTCCCTTCAAATTTTATGTGGTGATGTTAAGTCTGTCATTTGTGAATAAGGACACTCCATGAGTTATTTTCTCTTTGGAATGAGGCAATAGCTAGCACATTTTATTTAAGTAAGTGCTAAATTAATAAGTGTTTTAGTATATAATTTTGATTCAATTAGTAAACACAGGTTTTGGTTGTTGCTGGATTTATAGACAGAGTTACCTATGGAATGACGTAGGCTAGAGCAACTGGTCACCTTGGAATTGTTTACATGCAGCCTACTAAAAACTAAGTATTAGCTTTGTAAGCATTTGGAAAATAATGATTATGTAGTTTATTTGCTGGCATTCTTGAGACTAGATAGAACTGGTTACCTATTGCATACAGTAACTGGATACTTTTGCTTCTAAAGAATTTAACAATTTCCTGGTCTCTCCTGGTCTTGAAATCATTTTCCTGGAATGATTTCAGCTGCAGTGGCACCTCCTAACCACCAGAGGGTGGAATATCGACATTTGGTATGAGGAAGCAATTAAATACAAGAATTCTAGAGCGAGAATGCCAGGATTTTAAACCAATATTTACAACCTCAAACTGTAACTTTGAACAGGTTCCATAAGTTTTTCTATGTCGTGGAGTTATCATTTTAAAAATTAAAATAAATGAGATATTATATATGGTACCAGATTACCTGCCATGTGTTGAATGATAAATAATAGCAGCCATTATTACTGATCAGGTTAGGAATCTTCATGCAGACCAAGACACTTCTCATCATAACATCAATCTAGGATTGATATAAAATCATAAGTGAAAACAAGCACAGTTTATTTTTTGCATGTTTGTGATTATGTTGTTAATTTATAATTATGTATTAATTTTCACATTCCTTTAAAAGTTGAATTGTACTTATTCCCATTAATGATGGAACTTGTCTCCATCTCTCAAGAGCTCAGCATTTGGTAGTTTTAACATTGAATAATTTATATGTCCTTTATATTTGATCCTATGGCTATGCTAAACTTCTTAGTCACTTGTTTAGAAACATTAAAGTGAAAGAAAATAAAATAACTAGTCACTCTCTTTCTTTGTTTTTTTTAAAGGCAGGGTCTCACTCTGTAGCCCAGGTTGGAGTGCAGTGGTGTGATCACAAAATTTGCAACCTCGAACTCCTGGATTCAAACTGTCTTCCTACCTTGATTTCCTGAATAGCTAGGACCACAGGCTCCCACCACCACACCTGGCTATTTTAAATTATTTTGTAGAGACGGGGATCTCACTATGCTGCCCAGTCTGGTTTTGAATCCCTGGCCTCAAGTAATCCTCCCACCTTGCCCTCCCAAAGTACCGGGATTACAGACATGAGCCACCATGCCTGGCCTCGTCACTCTCTTCATCCCAATGGTCCCACAATTTATTTATCTCATCCTTGTCTTAGTTTGATCTCATCAACCAAACTTATACCAAATGCCCTAAGTTAATTTACATCCATTCCTCTTCTCCATTCAAGGAGTTTCATATAGAGCCATGGCATAGCCATGGAGGAATACCAGACAAAATGTGAAGAGATCTGGCTTTCAGCCTTGGCTCTATCAATTCACCGCATAAATTTGGACCAGTCACTCTGCCTCTCTGGATATCTTTTAAGATAATGAGTTTAGATGAGAAGCTCTCTAAGGTCCTTTCCAGCTGTCACATCCTATAATTTTCTGTCAGAATCTTAATAGCTTAGAATTAACATTACATGACATCTTGTCACATCTGTCTATTGGATGGAATCTTCACTTGTATTTAAGACCATCTGATCTTTATTAAGATGACGTATGAAATTTTAACAGGACAGACCAAAGACTGAAGTCAGTAAATTATTAGTTCCCACAATGCTAGTCAATATTCACAACTGTAAAGTTAGTAATCTCATAGTATTTAATCTTAGAGTATTAATCTCATAGTAATTCATCTTATAGTATTAATCTTATAGTATTTGAGAGCAACTCTTGAGAATAAATAGAGTATATTTCTGCGGTCAAGTATACATTGGTCTACCCCAAAAGAGGTTTTTTTTTTTTTAAGGGAAATGTATAACTTTTCTAAACATACATTCTATGAAAGAAATCAAGTACCATATAACTCTTCTCAGACACTGTAATGCATATAGAAAAGAAAATTTTAAGCTTTAGAATACTTCAAAATTCTTATGTGGAATATAGAAATGGTATTTTACCAGCTTTTTCTGTTTCTAATGAGAAATAGAAACAGATATTTTATAATATGATAAATCATATGTGACATCATTTTTTCTCTGAGACTCTCAATAATTTTGCTTCTTTGGCTAATTCTTGGTCATTTACAATTCAGTTATACAAAACATTAATTCAAATAGCCAAACAAAAAGCAAAAGAAGAAAAACATAAAAGTTGGAGGATTACACAGTGTCTATGCAGCTCTTAATAATAAGTAATTGGAGAAAAGAATGCACCATGATGTTTTGACCATCTGAGAATTAGCATCCACATTTTCCAACCCTTTGTTCAGTCATATCTTGGATGCGAAAGTGTTATAGTTTACTGTAGTAATTATACACTTGTTTTTTCTTATTTCCCCAGCTGCAGTTGTTCTTGCCTTCCTCTGAGGTTATCAGCTTTGAGTGAAGTTATTTTTCTGTTTTTGTGTGATCCGGAAATGTGAATTTGTTTTTGAGTTGTCTCACTTCTGCAGGCACTGGAGTTGTGACAGTGTGTCATTAAGACATTGAGATTGTGCTAAATCAATTTTGATGATGATAATCAGAGGACTGATGACAAGTAGCGTATCTAAAAAGAGTTCCACTAGCAAAAATGAATACATGTTTGATGTCATTGGCATATCCTGGGGACTGTCACCCAGCTCAATTCCATTTATTTGGTTAAGATTTATTTATCTTTTATTGAGTACAGGCATACCACATTTTATTGTGCTTTTTTTATTGCACTTTGCAGATACTGCATGTTTTACAAATTAAAGACTTGTGGTAACACTGAGTCAAGCAAGACCATCAGCATCATTTTTCTAATAGTGTGTGCTCACTTCATGTCTCTGTGTTACATTTTGATAACTCTTGCAATATGTCAGACTTTTTAATTATTATTACATCTGTTATGGTGATCTGTGATCAGTGATGTTTAATGTTACTACTATAATTGCTCAGGGGCACCATGAACGACACCCATATAATGAAACAGGAAAAGTTCTTTTACCCGCCTTGCAGGGTGTGCAATGGGGTTGTGGCTCGCTTCTTTGGTGACCCGCTGCTCAAACCTCTGGGGGAACAAGTGGATGGGCAGGTTGTGGGGCTCCAATCCCACAGCAGTATCTAGGGGTGAATGTTTACAGCTGAAGCCCCAGTGGGTGTGTATTACAGGGTGCTCTTTCAGTTTAGCCATCCACAGGCAGCTTGTGTTAGTCAGCTCATTTATACCCCCTGCCTTATGGCAAAGACAGAGGGCTTTCTGTATCCTGGAGTTTCTTGCCTTGGTGTACCAGAAGAATCAGATCACACATGGGTTTGGAGAATGAGTCCAAGGTTTTATTGAGTGGAAGTTGTTCTCAGCATATGGGGGAGCCAGGAGAGAGAGGGAGTGGGAAGGTGGTTTTACCCTGGAGCTGGGACTGCTCAGCGGCCGGGCTCTCCTCCAACTGCCCTGGCCAAACTTGGCATTGTTCCACTGGTTGATGGCCTGCAGGTCTGCCAGCGTCTGTTGGTGTGCTCTTACACCAGTACATTCCTCTGACATCCAGCCACTTGCATCTTTGTCTGCTGGTCTATTCCTCTCGACGTCCAGCTGCTTGTGTGCATGCCCACTAGGGTCTCGGGGTTTTTATAGGCACAGGATGGGGTTGTGGCAGGCCAGGGTGGTCTTGAGTAATGCAACATTTGGGCACAAAAATAGAAATGCCTGTCCTCACCTAGGGCCATGGGCACAGGCCCAGGGGTGGAGCCATAGCCAGGGACCCACCTTTCTCTACCCAGCACTTCCCCGCCCCATTCCCATATCAATAAGACAACAAACTTAAGAAATAAAATGTGTGTGTGTTCTGACCGGTCCATTTAATGGTATGCCCCTGTCTCTCTCCCTTTCCTCAGGCTTCCCTATTCCCTGAGACACAACAATATTGCAATTAGTTTAATCAATAACCCTAAAATAGCCTCTGTGTTTTCAAGTGAAAGGAAGAGTCACGTGCCTCTTATTTTAAATCAAAAGCTAAAAATGATTAAGCTGAGTGAGGAAGACAACTTTGAAAACAGAATGTCTGGCAGGGGCTGGACTTCACACATGAAGTCTGGCAGCTGGTGGGGGTCCCAGCAGGTCTCCTGACACGCCCTGTAGAGAGAGGAACCCAGATGAGAGGTCCTGGAAGAGCAGAGGTCAGTGCTATAGACCAGGTTACTGGGGTAGGGAGCGCCACAGGAGGAGCTGGATAGCGCAGGTAGCCCCCACAGGGGCGGGAGGAGAAGTTTCTAGAGCAGCAGTTGTAGGACATGTTGACAGGAGATGAGTTCAGTTGAGTTGCACTGAGAAGATGCCCTGATGCCCCTGCCTGTGTCCAGTGACGTTTGTACCCTCACACTGATGGGCATGATGTGGCATCTGAGACCTTCCCCATTCTTGTGCATGCATTTTCATCAAATGACTAAGTAACCTAGGTTATAATTATAACTCAACACATTCATTTGTCCTTAATAGCAGTTTAATCATTCTGGCTTATAGAAGCCCATTGGCTTCTCTCTCTGTCTCTGTCTCTCTCTTACTCTCCCTCTCTGTCTCTCTCTCTGTTTCTGTCTCTCTGTCTCTGTTTCTCTCTCTCTCTGTCTCTCTCTCTGTCTTTCTCTGCAGAAATAAGGTGTGGTTTGCTTTCCAAAACATTGGTCGTGATACACATAGTGTCTCCCACCCCTTTTACTGAGCTCGAGTGTGGGTATTCTGAGCATGAGGGTGCAAATTCTTACCAGCAATGTATTCCTAACAGTCATCAGCACCCACACCCATTATTTACGTGTTTTATTAAGCATTAACTGTGTGCATGACATTTAAAAGTGTGTTATGATTTAATCTTTGCAAAAATCTTATGAAATACAAATTGCCATAATCAGTTTAGAAATGAGGCCATGGAAGCTTGAAGAAGTTATATAACAGTCAGGTAATAAGTCAAGCAAATCATGGACCCCATGTCATCCCATGTGTATCTGTCTTTAAGGCTAGCATGAACCACAGTGCTTTACAGACAATTTGTGAAGCTTGTAATTTCTGCTCCCAGATTCGCATGGACAATTGAGTATGCAGGTGAAAAAAAAATTCATGGTGTTAATATTTGCATTTCATCTGATACGTCTACTTGAGTATTCTTACCTCTTTTACGAATTCCCCAAATATAGCCAACTGAGGGGGAGAGCTTCTTAATTGATTTTTGTTATCTTTTCAGTATTCAGAGTTACTACGGAGATGTTTTCTTACAAATTATCTTCTATTTATTTTCTCATTCAGCTTATTCTCTTTAAGCAACTCATGTTTTACCCACCATGGAGTTGTTAGATTCTTTTCAATGTGAGGCAGAACATTCTTTGGCAAACACAAAATTTCACTGGGAATAATTGCTAAAAATGGGTATACCTTTAGTGAGTTGACTATCAATAAAATACATTTGCAAAAACTTGAAGTTTGATAGAGTGCTGGCCTTTGCCAACTCAGTTGGGAGTGAGAAATATGACACCTTCCAGAGTGATTCATTTCACTTTTTGTTGAGCTTCTCTTGTTTATTCTTCTAGAAAGACAAAGCAACATAAAATTTACCATCATAGTAAGTAGTTAAAATTACCACCATAAAAAAATCAATGATATAAAGAAAAGTCTTGGAATTAGAAATGCCTTTTTTTCCCCCCACTTATTACCATATCCAACTTCTGCCTTAAAGCATCTTTTAGAAATTGAAAAGCAAAAAGCTATTTATGTAATTTGATCTTTTCAAACTGTTTCATAGATGATTGTTTTTTTGTAATCTCCTGTAGTATTTGCTTATCTGGCAACAATGGAATAGTTTGTCCATTGTTTTGCTTACAAATTTCTACCAAATGTGTTGCTCATATTACACCAAATCCCTTTGTGAAAGATGTAATAAAGTGGGATCATTTATGTCAAACTCTAACAAAATGGTGACAAGAGAGGCCACAAAAAATATCCTCATGCATACATGCTATAACAAGACTTATCACAAGAACTTCTTCAAGATTGCAGTATTCCAGATAAATAGCTTCCAGGAAAGTTTCCTAGCAACAGCTGTCTTTACCAATAAACAAAAGTCAACTCCTGCAATGAGCTTTTGACCTGTGAACCTTGTCTCAAAGCAGCTTACCTGGACCGGACCTCTCTTTGTATTTAAAAACTTCTTCTGTGCCCTGACCCCGTGGATGTGGCTATGATCCATCATCCATCACAGTACATATGTTCCTAGATTGCACTTCTCTATTTCCAGTTAAAACTCATTTGTTCCGAAGAGCATGGGTGAGTTTCTTTTTAGGTTGACACTTCTCATCCCTTAATGCCAAAATCAAACTCCTCATATCAGGCAGGTGTTCATCTAAACTAGACTTTAGATCTTCAGGAACAAAGTCTCACTATTTGATAGTCTAGTACACACACACACACACACACACACAGTGGAAGAAATGCAAGGGATATGTTTTGAAATGGCTCATACAGGATAAGTAATATTTCAGCTTCCAGGGCAATGACACGTGTGAGAAGAACACAATATACAGAGGTTTTGTGGGGTCAGTGATGGTGCTTAGTCTTCTTTGACTTAATTCCTGGCACATCATGGGTACTCATCCATTATTTATATCAAAAAATTAACTTTTTTAAACTTTCACTCGAGATAAATGTATACATGTGAAAATAATGTTTCTGCTTTTAAAGTTACCTCTAATTAAATGTGAATATTAAATAATATTAAATATTAAATATATCTTTTATAATGAATAGGTCCCCAAGTTAATCATAACCAGTAAGCCAAGGTCTATTAAGCTAGAGAGCCACTTAGAAGATGGATGGAGGGTAGAAATTATGCTTTTAGTGTGTGAGGGCATTTCCCAAACAATTTTTATACTCCTTGTATGTGAATGTGCACTTACCCTCTTCTCATTTCACAAGGCAGCAGGATCGGTTAAACCATAACTGCTAAAGGTGTTCAGTTAGCTTAGCCAGAAGTCTGAGTACAACTTTACTTTGCAGTAATATCTTAATTATGGCCTCTTTCCATTTTTATTACAGATGCAAATACCATACACGCTACCCAGACGTTTCTCTTAGCTCAATTCTCCATCACAACCAGCTATATACCAATTTTCCTGAAACACTGTGGCAACAGTCTTTTAATTAGTTTCCCTCTATTCCTGTAGGCATATCAGTATTATTTAGGGGGATGTCCAACAGTCTACTATAGCCATTATTATTCTAAGATATTTTATAATTTCTCAAACTCTACATAGTTTTTTAAAAGATAAAAATAACTGCAATTTTTAAAAATTAAAAATGTACATATGTTACTTATGGAACTTGGAATACTCTTATAAAAATAGATATCACTATAATTTTTTCAAAAATTAAAATTCAACATATGTGTCATTTAAGGCAATGCAATACTTTTATTTACTTATTTTGAAACAGGATCTCACTTCCATGGACCAGGCTGGAGTGCAGTGATGCACTCTTGGCTAACTGCAGCCTGGAGTTCCTGAGCCCAAGAGATCCTCCCACCTCAACTCCCAAGTAGCTGGAACTACAGGCATGCACCCCCAGGTCTGGTTATCTTTTCTTTAATTTCTAGTACAGATGTGTTCTCTCTGTGTTGTCCATGGTTGAGCTCAAATGCCTGGGCTCCCTGCCTCAGCCTCCCAAAGTTCTAGGATTACAGGCATGAGCCACAGTGCCAGCTTAATCCAATAGTTTTAAATATAAAGACCCACATCTTTATTAAGTAAACTAGAAAACACCTCTCTAAGCATTTCAACACATTTAAATATATTCACTATGGATATATATATATGTATAAATATACCCATAAACTTTGAGAAAGGTAGAATATTATGGTCATATATATGTACTGAATTAGAAAATTTTGCCAGAATACTTTGCATCACTTCATGTCACCTTTTTATAAAGCTGTTTGGACTGAAAGTGCTTTCACAGATTTTGCACTAATGCTTCATAGCATGTTTATGACATAGTTGAAGGAGCTATAATCATAGAATAATAATTTGTCGTCTGAGGAAAGGATATCATGCAGTCAGAAAGATGCGAGCTTGGGATTGGAATATAAGTCTTTGACTCTGAGTCCAATTCTTTCTTTCATTAGGTTGGTGCAAAAGTAATTGTGACTTTTGACATTAAAAGTAATTGCAGAAAATATAATTACTTTTGCACCTTACCAGATGAAAATACATGAACCTTAAGAACAATTATATATTCTCTTCACTTTGTATTTCCATAAACATGGCTCTCTATCATGCATCTCATATTTGTACATATGTCTCATTTGAAATTTTGGAGCTCTATTACTTTGACTATATCAACATGTTCATTTTAAAAATCAAAATATCTTAAAAAATAAAAATAAATAAACATGAAAATATCTTACAAATTTCAGTGCTTGAAGTCATCTTCATTATATGTTCTCAATCTATACCACAAGTGGAATTGCCTTTGGGGTATTCCTCAATTATTTTTCTTTCTCTTTCCAATTGCTTCATTCTCATTCATTCTAATGGTTCTTTCATTCTCAGTCTTATAACCATGCTCAATCTTCTTCAATCAAAAAAATTTAAATAGTGCCACTTTCTCCATGATTATATAGCTCTTCTTATTTTATATCAGAATTATCTAAAGAGGCATCCAATAGGGCCAGGTGTGGTGGCTCAGGTCTGTAATCCTAGCACTTAGGGAGGCTGAAGCAGGCGAATCACAAGGTCAGGAGTTCAAGACCAGCCTGGCCAACATGGTGAAACCCCATCTCTACTAAAAACACAAAAACTTAGCTTGGCATGGTGGCAGGCGTCTGTAATCCCAGGTACTGAGGAGGCTGAGGCAGGAGAATCACTTGAACCCGCAGGTGGAGGTTGCAGTGAGCCAGGATCGTACTGCCCTCCAGCCTGGGCGACGGTAGGAGACTCCATCTCAAAAAAAAAAAAAAAAGAGACATGCCATCAGTTTGCCAGCTACCTCACTTTTCATTTTCTTTTCAATAACTGAAATGGTTAGATTTTGTGTTTTCACCCAATTCTCATTTTGAACTGTAATCACAATAATCCCCATAATCCCCATGTGTCAAGGGAAAGACCAGGTGGAGGCTTATAAGGGGCTCTTCCCCTTTCACTCGGCACTTCTCCTTTCTGTAGTCTTGTGAAGAAGGTGCCTTGCTTCCCCTTTGCCTTTGCCATGATTGTAAGTGTACTGAGGTCTCCCTAGCCATGCTGAACTGTGAGTCAATTAAATCTCTTTCCTTTCTAAATTACCCAGTCTCAAGCAGTTCTTATATATGAAAATGGACTACTACTGTAATTACCATCTTGTTTCTGTCTGGTTTAAAACTCTTCTGGAATTGCTCTGATATGGTCAATGCTGCCAAACATGATGTACATTTTTAGGATGATCCCATGTGAATGTTTAACCATATTCACTACAGGTGACTATGTCCTTAATCTTAAATCATGTTCATCGATATACTTCCATGATATTACAGTTCTAGTCTTCTATCTAACTTTCACCTACTTCTTTGCTACCATTAGTTGGATTTCTGTCATAGTATTCCTTAAGACTTGGTGCTGATCTCTGGACACATTCTCTCTGTAGAGGAGACACCTCCCTTCCATGACTTCAAACACCACCCATATTCTGTGACATTCAAATACTCAAATTATTTTTCTGGTCTGTATCTTTTTTCTTTTTAATTCTGGACCTAAATATCCAAGTACTTCTTGCCATTTCCACTTAGTGGTGTTAAACTTTTATGTGTATGACACAGAACTTCTGCTCTTCTCTAGTGGGGCAGAAAGATTTTTTCTATCCTATTAATAAACAGCATTTTCCACCCATCTAGTTGTTTAACTCAGACAATTTGGAATCCTCCTAACACATGCAATCTACTCCAAGCATTGCCCTTTTTCTTTCCCAAATTTATCTTACATCTATCCAGTCCTGTTACTGCTTTCTGTGTAGTCCAGGATTTCTCATCCTTGGTACTATAGGCATTTAGGGCTGGATAGGTTTTTTTTGTTGTGGGGGAGATATCCTGTGTATTTTAAGATAGCTGACAGTATTCTTGACCTCTACCCACTAGATGCCAGTAGCACACCTCCCTCTTAAAATTACAATTAAGAATATCTCTGAAAATTGCCTAGGGGAGAGAGTAAAGTTAGCCCTGGGAGAAAAGCATTATCCTAGTCCAAGGTAGCGTCCTTTCTTGGTGGAGCAACTGAAAACGATATCAAGATTGTCTGCCTCTTTAAAAAAAAAAAAAAACAAAATAAGTTGTCTCCTCCATTCTTTCCTCTACACCCCTGATTGGCCTTTCTTTCTTCCCTCCTTCCTTCCTTCCTTCCTCCCTCCCTCCCTCCTTCTCCCTCTTTTCTTTCTTTCTTTCTTTCCTTCCTTCCTTCCCCTTTCCTTTCCATTTATCTGCCTTATCTGAAAAAAAAAACAGTCATATCACTCTCCTGATCACAACTTCCTGATTGATTTCCCATACATTGAGGATGAAACAAATCCTCTCTGTGATCTATAAAGCTGTGTAATTGAGTCCCTGCTCATGTCTCTGACTTCATCTTCGTACAGTGTTCTTTCTCTTTCCCACAAACACACTGGTCTTTGTTCCACACTAAAGTATGTCAAGCTTTTTCATACTTCAGGGACAGACTCCTCTCTGCTTTGAATGCTTTTTCTTCATCTGGATGAAAATAATTAAGCCTTTTCTCACCTCAAATCTTATATCTCAAGATAAAGTAGGTTCTCCTGTTGTGACTTTTAAATTCTCTCTATACTTAATTCTAGCATTTAAAAAAAATTATTTATTTCTTTGTCCTCTAGACTAGAGCAGTGCTACTCAAACAAATCAGTCCATGACAGTCCACCAATTGGCCATAAGTTAAGTGTGTATATCAATATGCAAATGAATGCATGGCAATCTTCCTTAAGAAGTCTTGCATGATTATAAATTTCAGCTTAGGGAAATTATATGTTTGGTAATATATCTGCTTTACCCTTTATCCTGATCTGTAAGCCACTCTTTGAATGCCACATCTCTGAATCATAATCTCTAAAGTGGAGTTGGGGTGCAAATACCAACTGTGTTCTTTCTTATTTGACATTAAAGCTCAAGAGCAGTCAAAATTAATAGTTGTTGTTCAATACTTAATGGTAAACTAGATAATTACCGGTTATATCATTGGTGAATATCTCCTATCTTATCCTGTTCCTAGACCTCTAAACTCCTCTTGGATGTTTTACAACAGTAAACTTAGAGGAGTCTCCACTGTCTTCTTAATCAGAACCACGTGGCCCAGACTTGTTTCTATTCCTTTGGACCCTATCTTGGTTATAATATACCACCTATTGTCTGGAAACAAGATCCCTGGGAGATATCTATGACCTTCTCTTTCCTTACTTCCCACACCCAATCATGGGTCAGCATGCTTTGCCATTTTAATCTTCAAACATGTTAGAGTCTTTTGGTTTCTCTACAGTTTTCCTAGCTTGCTCTAACTTAGCTCTCTTGCCTCTGCTATTGCAGGTAGTCTTCAGTGTGCCCTGAGCCTTTGGTGTTACCTATCTAAACCTTACTTCCCTTGCATTTTGAAGGTTTCTTTTTCCAAAAGTCCATGTTGACCTTTGCAAACTCAAATTCATTTTCCTAAGTACAATATTCAAGTCATTCTATGATGTGACCCCTAATTATTTCATGCCTAGAATAATCATACACACATTTTATCTAAAAAATATGCCAAATTGCTTTAGCTAAGCTAAAAAGTCAAAGGTATAGCAGGAGCTAGGTCGAGAGACTGTTTCAAGAAGCTCAGCATCAGCAAAGAGATTCAGAACAGAAGAAGTGAAAGAGGAGGATGGGGACAGATGGACAGGATCCAGATTATAATTCACTCTGTAAGCTGTGGTGGGGATTTGGATATTCTTCTATGGTCCAAAAAACTCTGAAAACCAAAAGTTTTTAAAGAACCAACTTGTTGGTAAAAGATGACATTTAGGTGGAACCTCATGGCTCAAACTAATGAAAATTATACATATTCATTTTTTCCCTGTTTCATGTGGGTATCTTTATGTTGTGCTTCATAAATAAATTAATTATTTTTTATTATGGGGTGTTGTCTTAGATTCTACTTGGGTTATTCTATAACATACAGTTTATCCACTCTACTAACTTTCTAAGACGCAGAAATCTCTGGATTCTAACACTAATCTTACCCCACTGATTTCATAAGACAAAGTGAATATACAACAAAAATGAAACATTGACAGATAAATAAATATATAGATAACTAGATCAAATTCGCCTCCTAGAAAATGACTCTGGCTACAGAACAAACAATGGATTGGAAGGTAGTTTAAGGGTAAGAGGGGGCCCTGGGGTTCAAACTTGGGAAATATGATCCGATAGACTATATTCTTAACTATAATGCTCAACTGCTTCACATAAGAATACTTATTAAAGTCATAAAAATATGTAGAATGAACTGAGAAGGGGGCCTAGGATGGTATCCTGAGAAAACTTTACATTTAAGGATTGGCAAAGGAAGGGGGAGCCCACGAAAGACTGAGGAGGTACCAAAATTGAATAAATGTGTTATAAATAAGGTGATGAAAAGTGTCCAACATTGGCAGGAGGTCAAGTTAGATGTGTAAATTTAACCCTGGATTGTTAGCAACTCACTATTCACTATTAGCAGAGATCATGTGTGTGTGTGTGTGTATTCGTAAACTTGGAAATGGTCACAATTTCAACAGTGCCTAGTATATACTAAATATAAAATAAACAATTGTTAAACTGAGCCATCTGGTCCAATTTTTTTAATATAATAATGTGAAATTTGAAAGCTAGAGAGATTCATTTCAAGTCAATTCAGCAAGCATGCAGTGAAGTGTAGGCATGTGAGAGGTGAGGACAGGGAGGTAAGAGATAGCAGTATCCCTGAAGGAGGAATGTCTTAATCTGTCTCTGGAAAATGAGTGGAAATATGTTAACAGAAGATAAGTGACTTTAGAGAAAGTGTGTCATAGTCCATTAAATTCAATCACTTTTGCTGTTCTCTCGGACCCTGAAGCTACTATACAAAGCTTAACAGAGTCTTAAGTCCTTTGCATTTATATATTCTGAATTATTTTGAATATTGTTAGTGTTTTACGTAGAAAAATAGTAATTCTTGGATTATAAATTATTGTAGACCATAGGATTTTTTTCCTGCTTGTAGAAAGTGTGCTGTCCTTGCTCTGACTTTACACATTGCTTCTTACAAAATCAACAGTCAAGTTATCCAAATAGTAATTCGTCATAGTAAAAACCATGCAACCCCAGTAAGCCAATAACTAAAAAACATTCAAGGAAAAATTGTTTATACTTGAATTCCTTAAAAGATTACTTTTTTAATTAATAATATTTCTGTCACATCGTATACTGGCAAGAGCACATGAAATAACCCCCTAATTTCTATTATATATAACTTCTATTTTCTGACATTTGCATTTTTAATTTAGTTTCTCAATGCTGATCATTTTTTTATTGTATAATGATAATAGAACCTTTCTCTCTAAGAGAAACTGAGTGGTTTGTGGTCAGCCAGTTCCTAAAACGGGGTTTGTGGAGATGAATATGAGGGGAAAGCAGCATTTCCTGGAGGTGTATGAAGAGGCATTAAACTGATTTGTAGAAGTCATGCCTGTACATTGGTCTACAGTAAGTTGACAGGCTTTTTCTAGTAGAGAAGTAGTTTGGATGGCAAGAAGCTGGGACTGTAATTCAAGTTTCGGGTACTACTGGATCTATAACTTAGAGATTGGAATCCACTGAATTCATAGTCTAAAAACGACCCTGTGGTATAAAGCATGATATATGACTGCTGGGGGCCTTACAGCAGCTTGTCTGAGAGTCATTACAGAGATCCATCTTGGTGGATGCTAGAAAAGCAGAAGTCAGTGGGGTGGACCAAGAAGAGACACAGGATTAGACTGAGTAGACCAGTAGTTCCCTAAGTGAGTAGGTAGAGAAGTTTCCAGTGCAGCAGCTTAATGTGTGACTGCTGTATCTGATTCATTTATTAGCGTCAAAGGGCGTCTAAATGTCACCTTATTGCCTAGAGGCATATGTGCTGTGACCCTGTGGGTGTGACATTTAGATACCCGCCTTTATTATTCTTCTGCCCTACAGTTTGCAAAAGAATGTCTTCTTAGTGTGTTGTCCAATTTCAGATGAATAGATTAATACCGTTATAAATATGCATACCCATATTTTATAACCGAAAGCCAGTTTACTCTCGGTCTTGGACTTCAGATGATTGTTGCATAGCCAAAGCAATTGACTGATCATTGCTAGCTTCATTTTTGACTGAGAGGATCACTTAGAGGATGCTGAGATATAGCTCTATTTTTCCTCCCTGCTTACAATATTATATTTTATTGTGATTCTTTTCTCAGTCATTCCTGATATAGTTTGCCATATTACAAAGCACTTGCTTATGTTTACTAACAACTAATATATGTGATATAAAAGGTGCATAAAAGACAAACATATCATTGTATGATCATGATACTGTATAAAAATCAAATATTTTATTAAAAAATCATTCTACTTGGCTCTCTTTACCAGCTGGCTGGGTATAGAATGCCTTATATAAGTGGGCTTAAATTATATGAGCTAAGAAGATGGAAATGTCAGGCCAAATACTTTAAAAAAGTAATCTCGGCTGGAGGTGGGTGCTTACGTCTATAATCCCAGCATTTTGAGAGGCCGAGGTGGGCGGACCAGCCTGGGCAACATGGTGAAAACCCGTCTCTAATAAAATACAAAAAATTAGCCGGGTGTGGGGGTGGGAGCCTGTAATCCCAGCTACTCGGGAGGGTGAGGCAGGAGACTCGCTTGAACCCGGAGGGGGAGGTTGTGGTGAGCCAAGATCGCACCACTGCACTTCAGCCTGGGTGACAGAGCAAGCCTCCGTCTAAAAAAAAGGAATAAAAAAAAGGCCAGACGCGGTGGTGGCTCACGCCTCTAATCCCAGTGCTTTAGGAGGTCCAGGTGGGCGGATCACGAGGTTAGGAGATCAGGACCATCCTGGTCAACATAGTAAAAACCCCGTCTTTACTAAAAATACAAAAATCAGCCGGGCGTGGTGTGCACCTGTAATCCCAGCTACTCAGGAGGCCGAAGCGGGAGAATCGCTTGAATCCAGAAGGCGGAGGTTGCAGCGAGCCGAGATTGCGCCACTGCACTCCAGCCTGGCGACAGAGCGAGACAACATCTCAAAAAAAAATTATAGTGTGGAAACTTCTAATGGCTCCTTAGGGATTGTGTTTATATGCAGTAAAGCAAATACGAAATTATTTTCTTCAGGCACATTGAAAATTGTCGAACAAATAAAAATTCCAAAGTGATGTTGTAGATAGTCACATTTCCTCATTATGTGAGAGGGAGCATTATATCTACGGATGAGCCTAGATATAGCAATGTGATGACCTGGAGAAGAACAGACATTGGTGAGGACAAGAAATTAATGGCAAATAAATGGGTCTAACCAGAAGGATCATAGAATAAAATAAATTTAAAAAATTGCATACACCAAAAGCATTAAGGGGATGGTGACTTAGGTTACATCCAGGAAAAACACATAAAGAAAATAGAGTAAAACACATTTATTTACATATGTATGATGTTTAGGAGAAAGTGAATTACACTGTTGTGTACTCTAGTGGATATTTTAAATGTTTAGAAATTGACATATGTACCGCCTAAATGTTTAGAAGTTTCTAAACATTTAAAATGTGCCAAACAACTAATACATGTTGTTAAATGCTAAACACATTTTCACGGTTTGAAATGTGCTAAACATTTATAATTTCTAAATGTTTAAAACATTTTTAGCAAAAAAAAAATGTTTAGAAATACGTTTAGGATAAATATTTCATTTTAGGGCGCATAAAAGAATATGCGGATGGCTCACTTGCATTTAGTTTTTGGTAGTAAGTTGTACACATTTATAGTCTAATAATAGGTAACATTTATGGAGTGATGTCTATACTCAAGGAATTCTTCCCGTTTCTTCACATATCCCATCATTAGCCTCTCATTGTAACATCATGATAAAATTGTCATTCATTATCTCTCTTTCACTTTTAAGGAAATTGAATTTTTAAGAGGTTCTGTAGTATTTACAAGGCAAATATCTGGTGTTGGAGTTGGAGATTCATATATATATGAATTCATATATATATGAAACATCATATATATGTATATAAACCCTGTACATAGTGAGACTCATAAAGTGCAACTAATTCTGTCTCTCTGCAGATATATATATACATACAGTGTTTATATACATATATGGTGTATATATATGGTTTATGTATATGTATATTATGTATATGTATACATACATTATATATGTATATATATGCATATAGTATGTATATGTATACATATACATGAACACCATATATATGTATGTATACATATATACATATGTATGATGTTTCTTCAAGATTCACATGGTTTGACAATTTAAATGGGTTCACTCTCACAGCAGGCAGAGTAATGTGCAGGTAAAAAGAAAACATTATGAACTAAATGCTTAAATCTTCTAAGGAATGTTTCTAAAACACAAAAACTGAGAAAACCCTGGAAGTGTAGAAACCAAAGTGGGGACCCTGAGTATGACATTCAGATGATCAAGAACTCCTGTTATCTGGAGGACAGCATGGAAGACCACTGAAAACTTGGGATATCAGTTGGTTACTAGATCTAGCAGCCCTGACTCCTCTGTCTTTTTAAGCAGCTTGATCCTTACAAACTCTTTACCTTCCACTAGAACTTTTCTAGCTCTTCTTTCATTTTAGGGAGATTGTTATTGTTAGCAATCAAGTTATGACTTACCCAAGACATATGCCTATGAACAGGCAGGACTCCTTTGGACAGTAACAATTCTACATGATTTCAGCAACTTGAGGGCAATGTGCCTTCATTTGCTATTTATATTGGAAAGACTTTAAAGTTCAACAGGCAAACATGATAACTTATGGTATCCATTCATTTTGAGTTTCAAGATCATTAACAAGCTACATCTTGTTTAGGCATTCCCAACAGATTCATGGTAGATGTTCACAATTTGGATAATGGATACACTGCAAGCTCAAACTTCACCACTATGCAAAATATGCATGTAAGAAACTTGCATGTGTACCATCTAAAAATATAAAAATTAAAAAATCGTGGTGTAGTAATGATGATCTGTTACCATCAGGAATAGAATGTGTTGGTTACAATGATAGTCTAATGGATGCCTGGTGGCATTCTGTTTTATTGTTGGCTTTTTTCTTTTTTAGTGGCTATCATTATATGCTGCAGTAATTAATAGGGGTTTTCCCAGAATCCTATTTTAACAGGTACAATATTACTTTAAAAAGGGTTTATGTGTTTATTTATTTTTCTACCCGTTTTATTCAAACCCAACAAAACAATCAGTTAGAATTTAGAAAAGCAAATATATTAATTTGGTTCCATTAAACTTTGTCACACAAAATTTATCTTTAGCCATAGTTGAAATAGCAATGCTTTATTTGCTTATGCTTGAAATAGCCACGCCCTATGAGAATTTCAGTAATACTGATCAAAGTCTTTTCTATGCTCCTCCTGCTTGCTAAAAGGAGACTAATATGTGAACACTGACAAATGTATGACAATCATATATCGAGGGGAATGTGCTCAGAAGAACAAAGATGTGCCTAAAGGACAAAGATGTCTGAGGCACAGTACCTTCAAGAAATTCAAAATCTAAAAATTCACATTCTATATAATTATCATATATATTTCTTATAATAGACTTACGACTTACCTAATATTTTTACTTCTCAGATAAAAATATAGAGATATAGTTTAAAAGTTTTAAAAATATTTTAACAAAAAGTTATAAATCCAAAAAGTAAGACTAGTTCTGTCTGTCTACAGATATTTCAATATCCAACCCTACTTTCTGTGTTTGCTAAGCCATGAAATAAAACTAACAAATGCTGAGAACCAAATGCATGACACAGCTGAGGTGATTTTATCATTAAGCTCCTTAGTACTTAAAACTTCCCAGAAGAAAAACAAAAATGGAGAGAAAGAATAGATTATCCCTGACCGAGTGTGAATGCACTTGACAGAAGGTAGAGAGTAGAAAAACAAAAGGCAGGTCATTTTAGAATACACAACCATATTCTTTTCTTGTCTAGAATTTTAAAATGAAAACCTTGCTGAGTAGAATTCCATCTCGCAGCTTCAGTAAATGTAGGCTTCTGTACAAAACATTACTCTCTGTGTGTT
Source organism: Ateles fusciceps (assembly GCA_036589455.1). NCBI lineage: Eukaryota > Metazoa > Chordata > Mammalia > Primates > Atelidae > Ateles > Ateles fusciceps. The sequence goes on from JAZHEH010000222.1 coordinate 12,897,212, forward strand.
CACAATTGATTAAAATAACATTTCTGCATCATTTTCCCAGAATGAAGTTTGCAGCTCCCAAGGATATACTAAATGTGGTTGACTGTTTTTCCTGTTCTCTCTAGTGTAATAATAGACCATGGTAAATTACCCTAAGATTGTCAAACCTAAAGCATTTTTCAAATTTGGTTTATAAGCTTGAGAATATGAACAGCCAATGGCACCTCTTCACCTTTCAATATCCATAGAACACAGACAGTGAATTCTCTGGAATCAATTTTATAGTCAAGACATTAACCTTTGTGGTCATTTGCTCAGCAGAAAGAGTAAGCTGTTAAAAAGACAAAATCAGCAACTATTCACTACATTTTATGATCATGAGTGTGTTAACAACTTTCCCTTCAATTATATGACTAGGGTTATTTTGCCACTGAAGTACCAAAAAGATAATATATATCAGAGGCAAATTTAGATATTGCCTCTTTGCAGAAATGCCCTGAAATGAGGGCCATCACTCATTACCTTGAGCATTGATTTTAACTAGAATTGGTTTGACTAAAAGTTACAATAGTATGTAGTCCAAAGAAACTTGGGAAAAATAGTGTTGTGGTATATATTAAAATCCCCTGCCCTGGTACATTTCTTGTAGCACTATTCACGATGGCAAAGTCATGGAATCAGCCAAAGTGTCCATCAATGAATGACTGAATTTTAAAAAGTGATACATAAATGCAACGTGATACTACTCAGCCATAAAAAAAGAATAAAATTGTGTATTTTGCAGCAGCAAAATGGATGGAACTGGAAGCCATTATCCTAAGTGAAATGACTCAGAAACAGTGTCAAGTTCCACATGTTCTCACTTATGATTGGGAGCTTAACAATGTGTACACCTGGAAATATAGAGTGAATAATTGACTTTGGAGACTCCAAAAGGTAGGCAAGTGGGAGGTGGGTGAGGGATAAAAAATTACCTACTGTAGACAATATGAACTACCTGGGTGAGGATATGCTAAAAGCCCCAAGTTCACCACTGCATAATATATCCATGTAACAGAACTGCACATGTACTCTTACATCTATAAGAATAAAATGAAATAGAACTTTAGAACAGAAGAGTTTCCATACATCAATAACTGCATCTTCTTACTTTAATTACCAGAGCTTAGTATTCTTATCTTCCAGAAATGCCCACTAAAAACCCTATAACACATCCTACCAATGAAAAATCTACTTATGTTCTCTACATGTAGTTAACTTTCATTAAACTTAAAAAAAAATCATACACTCACATGAGGTTGTAAAAATAGTACATAGAGTCCTTCACCCAGCCTCCTGCAATATTGACAACTTATTTAACAATACTACAAATCAAACCCAGGAAACTGACATCGGTGCCATGTTGTTAGCTAGACCACAGACCTTACTGAGTTTTACTGGTTTATATGTGTGCTCATTGTGTTTGTATGTTTATGGTTTCATGTAATTTATCTAATGTGTGGATTAGTGTAACTGCTACCACAGTCCAGAAGAATAATTCTCCCATTTATGAATAACATCTTATTTTTTTTTTTTTAGAGATGGGGTCTTGCTTTGCTGCCTAGGCTGGATTGCGGTGGTGCAATCAATAGCTCACTGCAGTCTGGAACTCCTGGCTTAGATCCTCCTACCTCAGCTTCCCAAGGAGCTGGGACTACAGACATGCACCACCACACCTGGCTAATGATTAGCTTCTTAATGTCAGAAAAAATTTAAAAAGGTAATCATTTTCATTAGCTTGGGGCTGCTATAGCAGAATAACATAGAGTGGGTGGCTTAAAAAACATTCATTTATTGCTCACATTTCTGGAGCCTAGGAAGTTTTTAGCTAGTGTGGTTTCTGATTAGGGACCTCTTCCTGGTTTGCAGATGATTATCATCTTGCTTCATCCTCACAGAGTAGAAAGAGAGCTCTGGCCTCTTCCTCTTCTTATAAGGGTTCTAACCCCATCATGGGTGGTGAGGGGGGGCTTCACTCTAAAGACCTGATCTAAACCTAATAACCTTCCAAAGTCCTACCTCCAAATACCTTCACATTGGGTAATCCCATGAATTTTGGAGAAACATGAATATTCAGTCCATATGAATGTTTATGTAATGAGTCAGAAATATAAGCCACATATTTTGCCCTTTTGTGTTTATAGAATGTTATTTGATTTAGTTAAATGTGAAGTTAAAAGAAGGAAGCTTGTTTTTTCTAGACAACAACGTTAGAAAGTAATGCAGCATTTGAGGTGAGTGGTTGGAGTGGTGGTACAGAGCAGAAAGAAAGACGAAGTCAAAATATGGCACGTGTATGTAATCATGTCCTTTATTCCCCAAGTCACGTGTAGAAGCAGTGCCATTAGAAATGCAAAACTTTTGGATGAACCTGGAGGACATCATGCTAAGAGACCCAAGCCAAACACAGAAAGAAAAATACTGCATGATATCATGTATGTAGAAATCCAAAGTAGTTAAACTCACAGAAGCAGAGAGTAGACTGATAGCTGCCAGGGCCTGGGCAGAGGGTAAAATGGGAGGATGTTGGTTAAAGGGTAAAATGCTTCAGTTATGCAGGACCATTAAGTTCTGGATATCTGACATACAGCAATGTGACTGTAGTTAACAATACTGTATCATATACTTAAAATTTGCTGAAAGGGTAGACCTTCAGTATTCTTGCCACAGTCAAACGATCAATCAAATGGACACTGTGAAGTGATGAATATATTAATTACCCTGACCGTGACGATTTCACAGTATGTGTATATATATGACATATGTGTGTATCTCAAAACATCAATTTATACTCCTTAAATTTATATAATTTTTGTCAGACTTTTGCAGCACATGTGTTACTGAGTTTTACAAATAACATTATTGATTTCACATACTTTTGAAAGAAAAAAATTGTGGAATTTTGGAATGGGGGAAGTGAGTTACTATGGGGCCTGTATAGCCATTTTTCAGGATATTGTCCCTTATCATTGTTTTTGAACTCCTACATAATTCTGTAAGTTGAAGAAAATTGTTAATAATGCAAATGATTCTAGTCTATAGAAATGAAATAGTTTCTGTCAGGTGGAATTATACTGATTTTTACCCTTTGTACAGTGCTTACTTTGCATCTATCTGTGAATTCATTTCAACCTTCCTAACAACCTGTATAAGTGTGTTCTCTGAATTATCCTTTGAACCAGTTGTAGCATTTTAGTGGTCCCCACATTTATTAATGAGTTAAATAAAAAAATTATATGTACTTATTTTTTTTTTCAAGGTATTTCTTTTGTAAAGGAGCCAGATTTGGCAAGTACTTATTTTTTCATTTGTGTAAGAATCATGATTTTACCTTTTTCAAAATTTATCTTAATACTATTGCATCACATTTTAAACATTTGCCTTCCCTTTCCTTTCCTAAGACATACAGAATTTAAACTGTGATGGGAACTTTAACTGCTCACTCCCCATTCCCATGTACTACTACTAACACTCATTATAAAATGTGAATATGTCTAATTCTGGAAGGAACCTCTGAGATTACAAATTATGAAGTGCCATCTCATTTTACATATCAGGAAGGTGACACCCAAGGTTAATTTCTAAGTATAAGATCAAAATCTAATTTAACAAGAGAATCAAGAACATAATCTAATTCCAAACATGTATTCCTTTACTTACTCTATTCTCCTTTATATGGTTCTATAAATGAAAAAAAGAGATTTCAAAATTCCAGACTACCTATAGTAATCATATAAATAGAATCACATCTCTAGGTTGACGATGCAGTATATATTTCACAGGAAAGAGGTATTTCTATAAAATGTAGAGCATCCAAAACACACACCAGACTACACACACTAATGCAAAATAATAGAGTACACAGTTTTGGTGCAAGTGAATTTTATTCCCCTGTTTCCCAGTCTAATTTTTCTGCTGTTTTCTACTTACTTGTAAGGATCTACTTTACCTAAAAGGATACATGTTGAAATGAAACATTACTGAGGTTTAAAACAATTTTTAATAGATTAATCAAATGAAGGGGTTAACGTACAAAGGCTATGATATGGTCTGGCTCTGTGTCATCACCCAAATCTCATCTTGAATTGTAGTTCATCAAATCCCCACATGTTGTGGGAGGAACCCAGTGGGAGGTAATTGATTCATGGGGGGAGAAAGAGAGAGAGAGTGTATGTGTGGAGGCGGGGGAAAAGCAAAGAGAATAGGTGAGAGAAGGAAAAAAAATAGTTGGAGATTAGCAGAGATGACATATTAAGAAAAGATTATTCATGCAGAGAATGGAGGGGGCAAAGAATATTCATTTTGTCTGATCCCTGAAATCTGAATCTTCACATTATACTTTGAAAAGTTTTATTGAAAGTATTCCAATGTGTTAATTTCCTGCTCTACTCTTTGCTTCCCTGTTTCATTTTTTTTGCCTTCCACTTCGAAGATTGCATTAAAATGGGGGGAAATTCTTCAAGTCACTCCAGAACTAGATCCTGTATGTCACTCGACACCCCTTCCTTCTATCTTGGGATTGCTGTGTTTTGAACATTTCTCTGTGCTCATCTCTTTTACAGGGGTGGCTGGGTGCCTTCCGCTCTTGAAGTTACGAGCCTCTCGCTCCCAGGACTTTCTTAATGACCATGCTACTGTGACCCCTTTGGGTTCATTTCCTCAAATGCCTTTTTAATCCACGTTTTACTCATTCTACATTATTTAAAGATAAATTAGCAGACCACCTTCAATGCTAATGGCGTAATTCAGACTCATAGGATCTTTTTGTCTAGCTAATAAAAATTTTTAATTGCCTATTTACATCAAAGTCAACGAATGAGTAACTCTGCACTTGATGACAAATTTTTATTAATTGTAAATATTTGTATGCGAGTGCCAGAAGCCTTATTTTATTTCAATTATTTTATTTAGTTTAAACCTAAAGAAAACTTTATTGACCCATATAATCAAAACACTTAAATGATGAATAAAGCCGGCTTAAGGAACATGGGAATCAGAGACTCCTGTGTCACTGGCATTTCTTCCTGTGTCTCCCTTCTCTATTCTTAGTTTCTATACCGGGCAGGTTTCTATGATGAGAGGATATAGTTCCCACACTTCCATGCTTAGCCCATATTGTCTCCAGTATAAGAGAAAAGATACCCTCTTGTTTCAGATTTAATTTAGAAAGCTTAAGGAAAAGGTGTCAGGGAAGAAAAATCAGTTAAAGCTCATGACATATTATTGAAGGAAATGATAATCTTTGAAAGTTATTTTCCCATTCATAGAGAGTTGTTACTAAATATTTTATGGATAAGTTTTAACTGAATTTTTATGCTACCTTTAGCCTCTGAAAGAAATTGCTTGCTCAAATTAAAATAAACCAAGAAGTTGTTATGTCTCAGATCTGAATAGCATCCTACAAATATTTATTTTTATTCATACTGTCACAACTGAGCAGTGGATTCCAGGGACATGGAGGAAGGTTATAAGATCTAGAATATTGAAAGTAATCTAATTTAAACTCCCACTCAATGCAGAAATCACTGAAAAACAATATATTTTTCCTTGTTGAGAAACTCAGTAACTTAAAGAAAAACACACAGGTCATAATATTTCTAAAAATGTATAATTTATAAATATAAATTTGTAACAAGCCAAAGTATTTCTCCCTATAACTGTTTCCATTACTCACAGTCATAAACCTTAAGTCTTTTCTCTGCTTCTCTTTCTCACACACACACACACACACACACAACACACATACACACACACACATGCACACACTGAATAATTTATTTTGTCCTATATTTAAACACAACCATAATGCCCTCCAGTACCTAACACTTTGTATTTTCCCTTTTTCATCCTAATATATCAGATTTATTCAAATAATTTATATATTTTATATTTAATCACCTAGTTCTCATCTTCTGAGCAAACTCTAAATACTGTTTTTAAAATGTAAACAAAAAACAAATGTGATTGTCTGCAAAATGTGTCTTTTTTGAAAACTCACCACAGTGAATCCAACCAGTTTTCATAGCAGAAGACAGGCCCTTGTTGTCTTTTAGGCAGTGGAGTTCCCCACAGAATCTCCCCATACACCAGGCCTGATGACATTACCTAGGGAAACAGATGGCCAAAGAAAGGACCTCTGGGGGCCTGTAGCTCCAAAGACAGATCACAAATCAAACTTTGAAAACCAATAAAAGACAGAAAGAACATATTGGAATCAACAGTAAATGAATTTATTAGGTGAAACAAAACTGAACTTCCATATACTTTATAAGATGAACTTATGTAATAATGAATCACTTGTTTCAAAATTATAGACATTTGACTCTATATTTTGGTCATTCATTAATTTCACAGTCTGAAAGAACTAGCCTGTCAGCCAGTACTCGATGCCAGAGAAAGGATAAAGAGCTGGTGGTAAGAGGGGGTTAGCTCACATGGCTGGAAAAGCCTACGATAGCAGCTCTACATAAAGACAGAGACATTTTGCTTAAAAGGTCTGGAAATTCAGCAAGTTGATCTACAGAAGGTTGATCCATAGGCTGGTCTGTAACAAGGAGACTGGCAGCTCCTAGAAGCCAAGTAGGTTGGGCGGCAGAATCCAGATCTATAGCCCAGGGAAGGGAAGCCGCAGCCTCCATAACCCAGGGATCTGAAGCCACTGGATCCATAGCCCACTGAGTAGCAGCTCCTAGAGCCATAGCCCAGGGGGCGGCAGCTGCTGGAGCCAAAGCCTAGAGACCCAGAGTAAGTCGTCTGGCAGGGACTGAAGAGCGTGGATATTCTGGGGTGGTAGCAGGAGGTCTGGCAGGGGCTGGACTCCACACAGGATGTCTGGTAGCTGGTGGGCTCCCAGCAGGCCTCCTGACAGCCTCTGTAGTGGGGCGAACCCAGCTGGCAGGTGCTGGGAGAGCAGAGGTCAGTGCTGTAGACCAGGTTGCTGGGGTAGGAAGAACCACAGGAGGAGCCTGGGTAGCGCAGGTAGCCCCCCACAGGAGCGGGAGGAGAAGTTTCCAGAACAGCAGTTGTAGGACATGTTGACAGGAGATGTGAGTTCAGCTGAGTTGTAGTGGAAAGATTCTCTGAGTTTCAATGTCATAGTCTGGACTCCAAGTTATATATACTCTTAGACCTGGGTGTGTCCACTGTCTGAACACTCCCTCCTCCTTGCTCACCTTTTATTATAAGAATGCTTCCCTTGGTTATTGTTTAATTTATCACATCTTCACATACTGAGTTGTACTTTAGTCACTCTGGAACACTTAGAAGGAAGCCACTCAGAGTTTTTTCCCTGAAATTCACTGTGGTCTGACCTTCAATGTTATATGTCATCACATTTATGACTATCTTGCCTCTTATTATTTGTAAGTACTGTGAGTACTTACCGTAGCAAATGAAATTACACAAAATTCTTTCTTCACTTCCATTAATGTATCAGGAGCATCAGTAGTTACTACTCAAAGTAGTTTGTCTTTTTGTTTCCAAACAAGCATTTCTCTTGTTACTAGAAACAGTGGATTTCTCCAAATAGTAACTATATTCAGTAGTCTCAGCAATCTGTCAAACCTTTTACTGATATCTTAAGAAATCAGTATCAGAATTGAGGAGTACAGCACTGTCTTGGGTGTCCATACCAGGCATCTGCCTTAACGAGAGGCTACATTAGACAAAGCTCACTTAGGAAACAATAAACACAACTTTTTTAGTAAGACTTTATATAGAAGTTTTTCAGATGTTTTCTAATGAGCCTATTTTGTAGCAAGCATTATTCCATGGTTATGCTCTAAATCGTTCTTTGTTTTGTTTTATTTTCCATTTTTTTCTGGATAAAAGGACAGATTCTTAGCTGCAATTATTAGTTTATACCTAAAATAAACGTTGAGGAATTCTTAACGTTTTTTTCTAAAGCTTTTAACTTGAAGTATTAGAGTTACATGGGTCTTTAAACATCCTCTGGTCAACCCATACATGGAAAAATTACCTCTCAGGGAGCTTCATTAAGTTTACCCTAATTTCTCTGTAAGCTAGAAGCAAAATTGAAGCTTTAAGCATAGTTTTCTTATTCAGAGTCAAGTTGCAAATACCTTGCAAATATAAAAGTAAATTCAACTTCAACTTGTCTTAGGAAAGAAACTATTAAGCTTATTTATACTAAGATATAAATCCTAATAAAGCCTTATTTACCTTTCCTAAGGATATTCACATTGAATAGTGTTCAACAGGGGAATTCCATGCCTTACTGGTCTTTATACATTTAAAGTATATTTTAATTCCTAGCCCTGGAAAGAGAAAAGAATCTTGGTAATCCATGCTTAGATTAATGGCAGAAAGAGGCTTCTTATCTGTGCCTATTCTTCTTTTGAATCTGACATTTTATTTGGTTTAACTAAGGGAAATGGCATTCACAATTGTTATCGAAAAGAGAGCCTCTTAACTACCTGAAAATTAACTTGCTTTATTTCAAAGCACTCTGCTTCAGAGCACTTAGTTACTTTGTTTTATGATTATCTCTCCCATGCAGAATCCAAAGTGTGGCATGCATCACATGAAGTGCCCTTGTGCAATACTTAAACCATTGCTCTGATTCACCACAGTAAAATAAGCTGTGCTTTATGAATGGGCACCTATTAAATTTACTAAAAAGCATGCACCACCCCAACACATGGGATTCCTTATAATAGCAGCTTTTAACTCCTTTAGAATGAGAAATATTTTTTCTTTTCTCACTAAATGTTGACTCTGCTCAAAAAAAAAAAACAAAAACAACTTTCAAATATCCAAAAGTTCTTGCCTTTCTAGACCAGCTCCCTGTGTCTGGGAAACACTAAAATAACTTGGGAATAAGTCCATTCCAGTTAACACTCCCTCCACCCATTTCTAATTGACTTAACACTTTTTTTATTAGGAGTTATGTGTGCGCTTAGTACAAATGCAAATGAACAACTCACAAATGCTAATAAATGTGTCCCTCTGAAAGGCAGAAAAAGCAAAACAAAACTAGAGTAGCCTTAACACTTCAAAAGTGGATTCTGGAACTAATAAACACTCCATGTGCTCTACATACATAGGCAAACTGTTAGTATAAAAAGAAAAACTCACTATCTTGATATGTCAGGGAAAACATAATATTGAAATCTTTTCTTTTTCCTTCCTTCCTTCCTTCCTCCCTCCCTCCTCCCTCCCTCCCTTCCTTCCTCCTTCCCTTCCTCCCTCCCTTCCTTCCTCCCTTGCTTCCTTTCTTCCTCCCTCCTTACCTCCGTCTTTTCTTTTTTTCTTCCCTTTTCTTTCCCTTCTTCCTGTCTTCCTTTTTCCTTCCTTTCCTTCCTTTTCCCTTCCCTTCCCTCCCCTCCCCTCCCTTCCCCCTCCTCTCCCCTCTCCTCTCTTGTCTTCCCCTCCCCTCCCCTCCTTTTCCTTTCCTTTCCTTTCCCCTCTTTAGAAATTTAGGCATAACAACACTACAGAGAATGAAACTATCATTAGAGTATCCTGTAGTCACAAGTAGCTTGCGATCTGAATTACTTGAAAAGTGATTGCTTTTTCCAAGTCAACATAGTAATGTAGCAGAAGCTTCAGACTGACAATCTTCCATTGCAGTGTTTCCAGAGATTGATGAAAATCTTTCAAATTAGCCAACTATTAGGGGTAGTAGAAATAGCAGAAATCCATATATTCCACCCTGTACCTTTTTTTCTTCTTGTCCACTTTTTAATTTTCTGCTTTCTCCAGACCTAGAAGAGCCTTTTATTGTCTGGTCAGTAAAGAGTCTTCTTCATAACAGCTGCTTTACACTAGATTTTGTTTTTAAAATTCTCACCCAAAGGGAAATGTATCTGTTAAACATTAATGCTAATGATGAAGGACCCACTACTGAGTAAAGTGCTTGATGGGAACTCACTGGAGTATCCTTTTCATGGTCTCTTCCCCAGTCCCCCATACAAGCCTACCCAGGCCTGTGGCTTTCTCGGAGGTCATTCTGCCTCATTGAGACTTTTCCAGGTCCTGGCACCTCCTCTAACTTCACTACAGCTCTTCCTGCTTCAAATTCATCCACTTTACATCTTCAGACCCTCACTTTAAATAAAAAGGCCAAGTGCGGTGGCTCATGCCTGTAATCCCAGCACTTTGGGAGGCCAGGTGGGCAGATCATGAGATCAGGAGGTTGAGACCAGCCTGGCTACCATGGTGAAACCCTGTCTCTACTAAAAATACAAAAATTAGCCAGGCGTGGTGGCAAGCACCTATAATCCCAGCTATTCGGGAGTCTGAGGCAGGAGAATTGCTTGAACCCAGGAGGCAGAGTTTGCAGTGAGCCGAGATCGCGCCACTGCACTCCAGCCTGGGCAACAAAGAGTGAAACTCTATCTCTTTGTTCTAAAAAAAAAAACGGTTCTAAACATCTCTGCTTACAGACCTCTCAGTTCTTCTTATCCCTTCTGAGACCCTACCCTTACCCTTGCATTTGCTAGAAAACATACATACAGAAAATGACATAAAGTAATAAAGCAAATTCTAGAGTAGTTTTCTGGATGCCTACACTCACAGTTGTCAGGTTTGTGTTGCGTGGTCATCTTTCTTTTTTTATTTTAAACGTTTATGGATACTTAACAGTTGCACATATTTATGAGGTATATGTGATATTTTGATACAGGTACACAATGTGTAATGATCAAATCTTGGTAATTGGCATATCCCATCACCTTAAACATTTATCATTTTGTATGTTGAGAACATTTCAAATCACTTTTCTAGTTATTTTGTAGTATATAATACATGATTGTTAACTACAGTTGCCTTATTGTGTTAGTGAACACTAGGGCTTATTCATTCTATCTAGCTATATTTTTGCACCCATTAACCAACACCTCTCTCTCCTTTCTTTCCACTACCCTTCCAAGCCTATGGTAACCACCATTCTATTCACTACCTTACAGAGAGAGACCCCTTGTGGACCAAACTCAATCTGATTCTTCTTCACATCTTTCCAAAGGTATCACAATAATGCCTTCATTTTTGCAAAGCATTCCAGGAAATTGTCTTACATATATTTATAGATTTATACCATTTATTGTTATTTTAAGTTACTATAATGCCATCTTATTGGATATGTATATATATTTGTAACTTTCTTCTTATATTAAATGTATTTAAATAAAATTACCTAAAACATAACCGTGTTGATATTTATATATTTGTGCATTTGTCATCACTGCATTAGCAATTTTAAATGCCAGGCACTGTTTTTAGCACTTTATTACAAATGTCAACTCACTTAATCCTCATAATAATTCTACGTGGTATACACTGTTTTTATTCATATTTTATATATGAGGAAGTTGAGACACACAGGTTGAATTACTTGCCCAAAGTTACCCATGTAGTTAGTAGCAGATATGAGATTTGAACTGTGAAAATGGTGTCAGACTTGGGCAAATAACCATATTGCTATGATACACACATCTAGTGTATTGCTTGTTACAAATTTATAGAATTCTACTGTATAAAAATATTTTATTGATGTATCTACCTACCATTCCTGATTTTTTACCATCACAAACCAAGTGGCAAAGAATATGCTTCTAGATAGGTCCTTGCACCTACTGTCTAGGGCTTCTGGAATGTATATATTTAGATGAAACTGCTGGACATACACAATTTCAATTTTAGCATGGCAGTTAGGATGAAGGTTCTTGGATTTAGGCTGTCACAGTTTGAATCCTGACTCCATCACGTAGCTGTATAACCCATACATGTTTTAGTTTCTCATATTTGGTTATCTTTTAGCCATTAGTCTATGGAGTCATTTATTCTTTTAAATGTAATTTTAGAGATATTTGTGCATTCTTTTTGTGTGCCTTTGTCTGTCACATATTGCTAATATATTCCTCTGGTCAGTTGCTTGACTATTTTTTTTAAATTCAGATCTATGGATATACTGTTTCCATAAAATGAAATTCACCAGTTTTAGGTATACAGTTCAATGAGTTTTTTCCTTTCTGTTCTTTTTTTGGTGGAGGGGCAAGGGCTTGCTTTGTTGCCCAGGCTGGGGTGCAGTAGTGGGATGCTCACTGTAACCTCAAACTCCTGGGCTCAAGTGATTCTCCTGCCTTAGCCTTCTGAGTGGTTAGGGTTACAGGTGCATGCCACAGCCCCTAGCTAATTTTTTTTCTTTTCTTTTTTTTTTTTTTTTGTAGAGGCAGATTCTCACTATGTTGCCTAGTTTGGTCTTGAACTCCTGGCCACATACAATCTTCCTGCCTCAGCTTCCCAGTCAACGAGTTTTGACAAACATATATAGTCAGGTAATCACCAATTGATTGAGATAGAGCATTTCCATTATTTCTAGAAATTCTCCTGTGGTCCTTTGGGTCAATCTGCCTCCCTAGTATCTAAATTTCTCTTCCTGTAGTCTTATTTTTTGGACTGCACGGTAAATGGAATTATACATTATGTTTCCTTCTGTGTTTAACTTCCTTCACAGAGCGTAATGCTTTTGAGATTCAGCCATGTTGTTGCATATTCCAATAGTTCATTCCCTTTTATTGCCAAGTGGTATTTATTGTATATAGGCTATACACTAGAAAATGACATTTAGATGATTTTGATTCTGGAGTTATTGTGGATAAAACTGGTAGAAATGTTCACATACAGACATTTTTGTGGACATATGTTATATGGTTGAGCTCTGTGTCCCCATCCAAATCTCATCTGTACCTCTAATCCCAACATGTCAAGAAAGGGACCTGTTGAGAGGTGATTGGATCATGGGGATGATTTCCCTCATGCTGTTCTCATGATAGTGAGGGACTTCTCAAGAGATTTGATGCTTTAAAAGTGCCAGTTTCTCCTGTGTGTGTTCTCTCTCTCCTGCCACCATGTAACATGTGTTTTGCTTCCCCTTCACCTTCCGCCATGATGTAAATTTCCTGAGGTCTCTCCAACCATGAGGAACTGTGAGTAAATTAAACCATTTTTTTTAATATAAATTATCCAGTCTTAGGTAGTATCTTCATAGCAGTGTGAAAACAGACTAATAACAGATAATTAGTACCAGCAGTTAGGTGCTGCTCTAATGATAAACTGAAAATGTGGAAGCAACTTTGGAACTGAGAAACAGGCAGAGGTTGGAACAGTTTGGAGGGCTTAGAAGAAGACAGGAAGATGTGGGGAAGTTTGGAACTTCCTAGAGACTTGTTAAATGGTTTTGACCAAAATGCTGACGGTGATATGGACAATGTAGTCCATGCTGAGGTGGTCTCAGATGAAGACGGGGGAACTTATTGGGAACTGGAGCAAATGTCACTCTTGCTATGCTTTAGCAGAGAAGCTAGTGGCATTTTCCCCTGCCCTAGAGATCTGTGGAACTTTGAACTTGAGAGAGATGATTTAGGGTATCTGGTGGAAGACATTTCTAAGCAGCAGAACATTCAACATGTGATCTGGCTTATTCTGAAAGCTTTCAGTTATATGTGTTCACAAACAGATGGGTTGAAATTGGAACTTGTTTGAAAAAGGAAGCAGAGCATAAAGGTTTGGAAAATTTGCAGCCTGACCATGTGGTAGGAAAGGAAACTCATTTTCTGCAGAGGAATTCAAGCTAGCCTCAGAAATTTGCATAAGTAACAAGGAGCTGAATGTCAATAGCCAAGACAATGGGGAAAATATCTCCCGGACGTGTCAGAGACTTTTAGGGGAGTCATTCCCATCACCCACCTGGAGGCCTAGGAGAGAAATATGGCTTCATATGTCACACTCTGGGCTTGGCTGCTTTGTGCAGCTTAGGACTTGATGCCCTGTGTCCCAGAACCTCCAGCTCCAGCCATGTCTAATAAGGGCCAGGGTATATGTCCAGCTGTTGCTTCATAGGGTGCAAGCCCCAAGCATTGGTGGCTTCCAAGTGGTATTGGGCCTGTAGGTGTGCAGAAAACAAGAGCTGAGGTTTGGGAACCTCTGCCTAAGTTTCAGAGGACATATGGAAATGCCTGGATGTCCAGGCAACAATCTGCCATAAGTCAGAACCCTCATGGAGAACCTCCACTAGGGCATTGCAGAAGGGAAATGTGGGGTGTGATTCCCCCACAGAGTCCCCACTGGGGTACTGTCTGGTGTAGCTGTGAGAAGGCCACCATCCACCAGACCCCAGAAATGTACATCCATCCGCAGCTTGTACTGCATACCAGGAAAAGCCACAGACACTCCATGTCAGCCTGTGAAAGCAGCCATGAGGGCTGTAGCCTGCAGAGTCACAGAAGTGAAGCTGCCCAAGGCCTTAGGAGCCCACCTCTTGCATCAGTGTGTCCTGGATATGGGACATAAAGTCAAAAGAGATTATTTCGGAACTTTAATATTTAATGACTGCGCTGCATGGGGGCTGTAGCCTTTTTGTTCAGGCCAATTTCTCCCTCTTGGAATGGGAACATTTACCCAATGCCTATACCCCCATTGTATCTTGGAAGTAACTAACTTATTTTTGATTTTATAGGCTCATAGACAGAAAGGACTTGCCTTGTCTCAGATGAGACTTTGGATTTGGACTTTGTGGTTAATTCTGGAATAAGTTAAGACTTTGTGGGACTGTTAGGAAGGCATGATTGGTTTTGAAATGTAAAAAGGACATGAAATTTGGGAAGGGGCAAGGGCAGAATGATATGGTTTGACTTTGTGGCCCAACCCAAATCTCATCTTAAATTGTAATCCTCTTATGTAGAGGAAGGGACCTAGTGAAAGGTGATTGGATCATGGGGGTGGTTTCCCCCATGCTAACCTTGTGATAGTGAGGAACTTCTCATGAGATCTGACGGTTTCAAAGTGGTAGTTTCCCCTGTGTGCTGTCTCTTCTCCTGCTGCCACATAAGAAGTGCCTTGCTTCCCTTTTACCTTCTGCTACCATTGTAAGTTTCCTGAGGCCTCTCCAGCCATGCAAAACTCTGAGTCAATTAAAACTTTTTTCTTTATAAATTATTCAGTCTCAGGTAGCATCTTTAAGGCAATGTGAAACAGACTAATACAATATTAGTCCTCAAATGTTTTCAATTTTCTTAGATAAATACCTATGCATGGAATTACTGGTGTATATGGTAACTGCATGTTTAACATTATAAAAAACTGACAAACTATTTTCCACAGTGGCTATACCATTTTGCATTCCAACAGCAATGTATGAAAATCTTTCTTGTTTCACAATCTCAACAGCACTCTGTATATTACCGTTATTATTATTTTATCTATTTTGGTTGGCATGTAATTGTGTCCCATTGTGGTTTCAGTTAGCATTTCTCTAATGAATAGCAATATTGAACATTTTCTCATGTGATTTTTGCCTCCCACACCTCTCCTTTTAGCGGTGTCTGTTCCAATCTTCTGACCATTTTCTATATGTGTTATCTCATTATAATTAGATTCCGGTTTTTTATACAAAAGACTAAGATTCAACTCTTCTATCAAAGTATGTATTTTTCCAATATTTTCTTCCAGTCTGTGACTTTTAATTTTATTTTCATATTAAAGTCTTTGAAAACAGATGTTTTAAATTTTTACAAAGTCTAATTTAGCTAAAAATCTCTTATTATATGGTGCAGAGAGTTTGGATCTCTCTCTCTCTGTCTCTGTTTGTGTGTGTGTGTATATATATATATATATATATATATATATATACACTTTTGTATTTGTTTTTTGTATTTCGTATTTTGAATCGTATTTTGTATTTGTATTGTATTTTGTATATTGTATATATTTTGTATATTGTATATGTCTATATATAGAGAGACCTACACACGCATATATATAGTGTTTGTATTTGATTTTTTGTATTTCTGTTGTATTTTGTATATTGTATTGTATTTGTTTTTGTATTTGAATTGTATTTTGAATTTTGTATTTGATTTTTTCCTATGAATGTCCAACCATCCTGGAGCAACTTGTGAAAAGACTGTCCTTTCCCATTGAGTAGAAATATCAGAGATAGTGACAATCTGTCTTTCAACTGTAGGAATAACATAAGCCATTGCTAGGGGCACCCTGGTCAGAAAGTAAGGCGAGTTCATTTATATTGTCTGGGACATAAACTGAGCCAAGAAAGACGAAACCAACAATCCCATATTTATTATTTCACCCTATTTTGTTTTGTTTTTATGTTAATAATTTCTGCCACAACACCATACTTATCCTTTTGCATAATTTATGTGAATAAAATATTATATATATATTTATTAAAGTATGTTAAAGAAACCAAACATCTTTTGAATAACATGGCTCTTCATCGCCTTCAATTACAATACATGCTCCAGTTGAACAGATGCCCCAGTTCTTTTCTCTCCATCATTTTCTATGGACATGCATGACCACTTCCTTACCTGACTTGCTCTCAGTGTCTGGCTCAGCAGTGTGTTTGTTACTAAGGTGACAGAATGTGGTGACACGTTTTTCTCCTTGCACTTGTGAAGTTTGTCACCTGAGTGCTTGATGGCCCACTTAACTGATGCAGGCCAGTAGATGTCCTCAATCTTTGTCAGCTTGCTTTTCATTTTATAAACACTACAGATTCTTCTAAGAAGATTAAGAAATATTCAATTTCTCTTTTGTTTTCAAAACTTAGTATTCAAATCTCCATCTTGAAAATTAGCAAAGATGCACATAATCTAGCAAAAAAAATAAAAATTTAAAGGACGGAGAGAGGGAGTCAGTAATATAGTGAACTTCTGTGTTCCTTGTTTCTTGCTTGTTTATTCATTCTAATTTAGCACTATAGCATAACAGAAACAGAGTCTCACTGGGACTGGGCAAAGCACAGACATATTTAACAGAATTAAGTGTTACTAAGCCTACCAAGTAAATGTAAGTGTGAGAAACCACTGATTATAATGTCTGATCTCTTACATTAATAGAGATGAGTTTTAGTGTATCAAAATGGAAACAACACTGAATTACAGCAAGTTATTTTAGCTCTTACACATGCCAAAGGTGGGACTGGATAGCTACTGCATTTCCTAACAATTGCAGAATTCTATGACTTGAAGGTGAAAATGAAGTTCTTATAATTCAGTTTCCACAATGAGTTTCCATATGACTACATTGTGTTTAGTTTTGTTCTTTGCTAGGTTGTGAAGGAAAAGGTATATTCCTACCCTGTAAAGTTACATTGAGATTCAAGAAGCACATGATCAATTAGTTGGACAGATATTGATAGGTAATACTGAAAAAATCAGCTATTTCTTGCAGAGGGTTTTAGTCAGGGCCCTTCCAAGAAACAGAACCAATAGGATGTATGTGTGTGTGTGTGTGTGTGCGCACGCGCGCGCATGTGTGTGTGTGCATGTGCACATGGGCATGTGTGTGTGTCTAATATGTGTGTTTGTGTACAAAGAAAGAGAGAAATTTATTTTAAGGAACTCACTTATGCAACTGTGGGGGCTGACAAGCCCAAAATTTGCAAAATAGACCAGCAGGCTGGAAATTCAGGTAAGAGTAAGAGTTGATGACACAGTCTTGAGTCTGAATTTGCAGTGCCACAAGCTGGAAACTCAGCCAAAGTTTCTATGTTGTAGTCTTGAGAATCCCTTCTTCCTCAGGAAACTTCAGTTTTAAGGTCTTCAACAAATAGGAGGAGGTATACCCCTATTATGAAGGACTATCTTCTTTCCTCAAAGTTTATTGTTTTAAATATTAGTCACATGTGAAAAATACTTAACAACATCTAGACTGGTATTTGACAAACTACTGGGTACCATAGCCTTGACAAGCTGACACATTAAAGGTAACCATTGAGTGGTTATTCATTAAGGCTTTCTTCAGAGTCAGCAAATCAGGCATTAAAGTATTAGCAAATAGTTGTTTCATCAGAAAGATAATTATTCATTATTCTAGTATTTACTCCTTTTGCTGATTTATTATGTCTTCATTTTGTTTCAATAATGTTAATAATATGGAACTTGCAGATACTTTAATATCATTCTGTCATTCAAGATTAAGCTATATTTAAAATCACAAGTTTTAATATATCAATAGCACTAAAAGAGAAAAAAAGAAGTTCTTGATTCAGTTTTTTGAAAAGGTAAAACACAATCTGAGAAAGACATTAGTCTTTATGGATTAGAAAGAATATTAGAAAATATATTTTAAAAAGCCCTACAAAATGTAAGCTATGTCTATGAAATACTCTATACCTCATCATAATGGTGAGTTTCTGTCTAAATGTATTTACCAAAAAGTGAAAATTGATTTTCTGTAATTTTCATATGTTTACTCTGATATTTTTGAGAACTCTTCACTTTGGAACATGTGATTATAATCCATGTTAGAGAAAATCATATTTGTTAATATGTACCTGTTCACTTAAAGATTTTGTAAACTTTGCTATAGTATATGAATTTAATTCACTGCACTTGTGATTGTTAATATCTTGACTGTGATGTCACTGAACTAACAATAATTAACTCATTCTAGTGGTGTGAGAGCTCTGGAGAGTTCTTTGGAGCTAGAAACATACCTAAAGGCATTCTAGTTCTTTTTTTTATTAATCGTGTAAAATAGACAGAGGGTCTAAAGCCTAATTTGGGAAAACAATAAGGAATCTCAATTTTCTGTCTTAATAAAAAATAATAGTAGATAACTTTTAAAAACATTTTATGTGCATTTAAAACATTTAGCCAGGCATGGTGCTAAGTATTATTCATGGCACATAAGTTACAGCCTTTAACTCACAGTAAATCTGTAATAATTTTTATGTCCTTCTTACAGATGAGCTATCATAGCAGAAATGATTAGTGTCATAGTTTTACCTGAGTCTCTACATGTACTGCATCAGTAACATGAAAGATGGGAGGTGATGGTTGGGTGGATGGAGAATGAAGGATTGACAGCAGCAGAATAAAGAATAAAGAAATACTGGAAGAGCCAAATGTGAAATAGGGGTTAAACATGTTTAGGGCCTGTTTTGGCTCTAGTTTTTCAATTCTGGCAAAAATAAATTTTAATTAGATTGTTGTCTATACATGATTTACCCAAGCCAGTAAATTCAATGCCTGAGGTCTACTACAGCTTTATGCTACCACCCCAGACTTCAAGGATACAAAAAATATTCTACTTCCCCTTAAAGAAATGACAAAAAACTTTCATCCAGATTTCTTAACCTTTTAGAAAGTCTTTGATCTTTCCAGAGTATCTCAATTCAACTGAACTCCAAAGAGTTAACTTGAAAATCCAGCACAAAACATGCTTCTTCCATGAAGGATTTTCTAACTTTTCTCCGAGAAATTCCATTGGTTTAAATATATTTGCCAATTTCATCACACTTTTCTGAAAGCTGACCCTGCATATTATTTCATGTTAATTTCCAGTTTAGATGCCATAGGAAAGGTAGACATGAACATAAAAACCCTGAAAAGACAAGACCAGGACTACAAAAAATCAAAAGTGAGCCCATAGAGGAGAAATCACAGACACAACACTAAGAAGTTGAGGAAGTTTAGTCCAAGAAGACTTCCTGGATACAGAAAGATCAAAACGAAAGGATATAGAGCAATATGGCAGCTAGACGGAAGGGTTGGAAAGTAGCAGAACCAACATATGTCCAAAGGCCCTAGCAGGAATTGTGCATATATAGTCTCATTTAATTCTCCAAAGAAATACATGTTATTATCATTCGCATTTTCTAGATGTTGAAACAGAGACCAACAAATCTTAATAACTTAATGTAAGGTCACCTCTCATCAGTGATAGAATTATGCTCAAGTTTAGGTTTGTATGACTGCAAATTTCATTTATTTTATTCATTCACTTATTTATCCTATTTATTTCATTTACTCTTCTAAGTATGAGATTTTTAAACAGAAGAGGTATCATTTTGATCAGATGAGTTGTTGTGTAGATGTATAAATGAAGGAAAAAAATGAAGTTTATGAGTTCACTGCAGTCTGAGTTATTAGTATGAACTCCTCTCTCAAATTCTCCCAAATTCTGACTCTTTTAGGAGCCTAAAATATATTATGGGACTACAAGAACTATATCCTGACTTTAAGCTGAATTTAGATTCTGCTTATTTGAGATAACACTTAGGTCTCAAGTGGAACAGCTAGCACAGAAGAAAGAATTTTTCTCAAAGCATTTCTTAAGTTAACTCTTTGATTTATCACACAAGGGATGGGGGAAAAGCTAATCACTATTCAGACTTAAAAAATATCTTCCTTGTGGCTCCAAGTTTGGATAGAGACCAAGAGAAGAAAAGAAATTAAATAGGAGAGCTAATTAAAAACGTAGCTATTGCAGTGATTTCAATATCTGGGCTCCTGCCTTGAATAGTATCCAGAAGTGCTATACCTTACAGTTAAATGGCCTTCCCTAGCAGGACCAATGGATTTTCATGCCAGAGGAAACTGACTAGAGGCGTACAAAACACACAAAATGAAGTAAAGCCAAAAACCTGATTTCTATATTAACTTAGGGAAATGATTTTAAAGTAGCTGGAATATTTATATTTTGGCAAGACACATTGGAAAAAGAGGATCTAGAAAATATGAAACATACAATGTATTCTAAGAAAGGGAGTGGCAGAGAGGGGAGAGACGAGAGAGAAGGGAGAAAATGAAAGGGGGAGAAGAGAGATAATTTCAGGACTAACAACTTGCAGATTTCTAGATGTAGCATAGGCCGCTGGTGTATTAAAAAGCTTCAGCTAAGTTCTTGAAGATGGATTTTGAAGATCTCATTTTTTGAAAAGGAATAGGCAGTTCATGAGTTAGAAAATCTACAATCTCTTTAGTAATAAAGGTAGGGAACTATTTATGAGATTCTAGAAAGGCAACATGCTGCTCTTTAGACCTGTGACCACAAAATCATTGGGAATAAGGTGACTGACTTCTCCTGGAAGAGCAATTAGGTGTGTGACTGAAGCCTGGTCCAGCATCTGGGGTGAGGGAAGTCCCACATCCACAGAGACTGAAAACTGCAGAGTCCACAGCTTCATGCTCAAAGTCCTGTCCTCTGGACAGCGTGATGAAGGGTGTCTATAAGAGGACACAGGCTGTCTGACAGGTTCTTTGCTGGCCAGGAGAAACTTGATAGACACTGGGAAAAGGGAGTTCCTGTGGCTATTCAATTCCTGGGATGGGAGGAATTCTCTTTGACAGATGGCGGATATATTAGTCTGGTTGGGCTGCCATTACAAAATACCACAAATTGAGTGACTTAGTAGCAATGTGTTGTCTTACATTCCTGGAGGCTGGAAGGCTGAGATGAAGGTATTGGCAGGTGGGTCCTTCTGAGGACTGTGAGGAAAGCATCTGTTCTAGGCCTCTTTCTTGGATACTTCTCCCCAAATGTCCATCTCCCTAAATGGTCCTGAATGGTCTTCTCCCAGTGTCTCTTCACATTATCTTCCCTCTGTGCGTGTCTGTCTCTGCGTGTCCATATTTTCCCTTTCTGTATGGATACTAGTCATATGAATGAATTGGGTCCACCGTAATGATGCCACTTCCACTTGCCTATCTCTATAAAAGCTCTATCACCAAATAAGGTTATTTTCCGAGGGGCAGGGGGTTAGGACTTCAAAATACAAATCTCAAGGGAGGACAAAATTCAACCCATATAACAGGAGACAGGCCATCACTAAAAGTAAAAAAACAGACAAACAAACAAAAAAAACATACTTTGGATTTTTAATTAGATGTTGTTCCCCCAACTTCAGTTTCCCTTGGGTTGAATAAGAAATTCTAACAAATTTTCTCCTAAAGAATTTTATATAGCTTTACATCCACTGGTATAGGGAGAAAACATCCTGGTATTCAGAGAGTCCTTTGTAGTTTCACTAATTAGTTATCTAATTGAAATAAAATTGATTTGCCTCTGCAGACATGGCTGAATATGTTTTATTCATGCACTTAAGAGACACAGATTATTCCTTTGTTATTTAAAGTATGAAAGTAGCTATTTTCATGTCCAATAATCACCATGCAACCTGGCAGGGTCCCCTGCCACCTCCCCATTTCCTGCCATCTCATGGTGACCAGATGCCATGCCCTTTATGTCTGTTTTCTAAGGAATCAGGCAGCAAAATCTCATAGTTCATGAAATGATAGTCATATATTTTCCATTGTCGGCAAGTAAAAGTAATAAAGTTCATACTAAAAATACCTGTATTCATCTTTTTAATAAACATTAATGAAAGTCCATTGCAAGTCAATAATTGAGGAACAGATATTGTCCCTATCTTCCAGGTTCTTCCAGTCTGGTAAGTTAAGTTGGAGTATTGTACAAAGCTAGGGTGTCTTAAAGTAACAACAGACTGATAGCTCTGGAGGCCAGATATTTGTGGTTTTAAAAAGGTTTCATTAGGGCCATTGTCGCAACTCATCTTGGAATTGTTCACCTTTCGAGAATATTCAATTAAAAAGGCATTATAATGCTGAAATTTTGAAATGTAAACTAGAACCTGGAAACTTTTCAATGATTTCTAGTCTATAATTAAGTCAAGTACCAACAAAATCAATTAAATTTAGAACATTTTAAAAGAAATGAATAAAAATGCTCAACTCCTTTTGGAAATAAACATAGAGGAGAGTTAACTTTATTCAACCAATAAATAGAAAAGCAATACTATTTAATTGATAGAACGAAAAGAAACACTTCCTCAGTTTGAAATTATTCCCAGTTTAGAAAGCCAAACCAAGAAAAGAGTGCTTAAAATAAGCATAGAGAAAGAAAAAACATAGAGAATGGAACAGGAATAAAGTAAAAAAAAAAAATGGAAATTTAAAAATAAGACAAATTAGAGAAGAAGGATAAATGAAAAAGAAACACCATAAGAACATAAAACTAAACCGTTAAGTAAGGAGATCATCAGTCACTGACTTTTGAAAAGCTGACTGGGTTCATAAAGATTTAAAACCGTGCTTTCAATATTGTGTTGCAGGTGCTATGTTTTTATTTTGAAATAAGGATAGTGTTTGAAATTCCAAATTTCTCATTTAGTCCTGAATATTTTACTCTTATGCCAAAAATGACTCAAAGCATAGAAACATACTTAACACTATTTCCAGCAGTGGTTCTCAAATCTGATACCTCAGCAACACCTGGCAAGGGTTTGCTTTGTTATTTCAGCAGAGGTTCACTAACCATCTGGCAGTACTCTGGTGATTTATGTTTCAGTATCTCTATTTATCTATTTATATTATCCCGGTTCATTCTCACAATAACACAATGGGCAAAGTGAGGAAGTGCTGGAAAGGGCAGCATCAGGGTTTGCCCGCAAAGCATTCTGTCAGCAAAATGCATGCTGAGCTTCTACATTTCATTGTCTCACAATTGCAATGGCAGGCCCCTCCCTAGAACTACTCTCTGGGCTGGTGGGATTCTGACATCCATATTTTAAACAGCATTTCTTAAAATTATCAGGGTTTAAGATTCTGAGTGGTCAAACATACGTCATTCCACAATGACCTGAGATTACATTATTTGTCCCTTGTCTTAAATTCCAAGTCTTTAAAAATAAATCAAATCCTGGAATGAGGGTAAGTGAAAAGTTAATATCAAGGAAAATAATGAAAAAGAAAGAAGGAACTATGTGTGTAACATTTACCGGGAATAAATAGGCTCAACTACATCCTAAAGCCCTTTAACCACCTTCATGAAAGCCTCAATCCACTTGGAATGGGACAGAACTTGCAAAGGAATATTCTCTGGGCATCAGTGATATTGTCACAACCAAACCTTAGCATCACAGTATTTCAGCACTGAAATGGGAAAATGAACAAGAGAGGTAGGCGGTTTATAGTACTACAAAGGGAAAATTACAAAACAAGAACTTTTGAGGTTTTCCAGATGTTGGGGCTCTCTCCAGTTGTTCCCAAGAGATACTGGGTTACTTCACGTCTACCATGTCTGTGCCTCTGATCATCCACCCACCACAGAGTTCAGCCAACGGAGAAGGACTAACAGCTCTATCTAGGACTCTTCGCTTGATTTTACTTTCTTTTCTTTTAAGTGTGCACAAGTCAGGTTGGGCGCAGCAGCTCATGTCTATAACCCCAGCACTTTCGGAGGCCGAGTGCCGGGCTTATAGACATAAGCCGGGAGGAACACCTGAGGTCAGGAGTTCGAGACCAGCCTGGTCAACATGGTGAAACCCTGTCCCACTAAAAATACAAAAATTAGCCAGATGTGGTGGTGGGTGCCTGTAATCTTGGCTACTCGGGAGGCTGAGGCAAAAACATTGCTTGAACCCAGGAGGCGGAGGTTGCAGTAAGATAAGATCCTCAATTGCACTCCAACCTGGGCAACAAGAGTGAAACTATGTCTCAAAACAAGCAAACAAACAAACGAACAACAATAAAAAAGAGTGCACAAGCCTAGGACACAGAGGAACCTCAAATATCCTCTACTTCTAGAGCTCTGAAAATACAGAAGCACCTTCAATAACCTCCCTTTTTTGCTTCCTTTTATCCTCCTCTCCTATCCATGTCTTCCTTGTCCATGTCTGTTTGTTTGTTTGTTTTCCCCGTCAGGAATAAAGGGAGTTCATGAACAGAAAGTTCACCCAATCCTATGACACCTTCCAGAGGTTAGATGAAAAAATGCTGAGTGAATATGGAGTTGCCTTCTGTATGCTATTTTGTCATTCCTTCCATCTCCAGCAAAGACTTTAAACAGAAGGAAAGGAGGAAGGCAATGGTGACATCCAAAATCAGAATGGGTCCAGACTTCCTCAAAGTGATATGGAAAGGGGGCAGGAAAGTGCTGGGTAGGGCCTGTTCCCACAGACCTAAGTGAGGACAGGCACTCCTGTTTTCATGCCCAAATGTTGCATTTTCTAAACATCTTCTACTTCTAGAGCTCTGAAAATACAGAAGCACTTTGTACCACCCTGGCTCACAATGTCCCCCTCCTGTGCCTATAAAAACCCCAAGACCACAGTGGGCAAACACACCAATGGCTGGACGTCAAGAGGATCACACCAGCAGAAGAACACACTGACAAATGCTGGCAGGCCATCAACTGTGGAACACCAAGGGAAATTTGGCTGAGGGCCATTAGAGGAGATCTCAGCCACTGAGGGACCCGACTCCAGGGAAAAACTGCCTTCCCACTCCATCCCCCCTTGTGGCTCCCCATCCATCTGCTGAGAGCTACTTCCACCACTCAATAAAACCTTGCACTAATCCTTCAATCCCATGTGTGATCTGATTTTTCTGGTACACTAGGGCAAGAACCCTGAGATACAGAAAGTCCTCTGTCCTTGTGATAAGGTAGAGGGTCTAATTGAGCTGATTGACATAAGCCAGCTGTGGACTGCTAAGCTGTAAGAGCCCACTGTAAGATAAACCCACTGGGGCTTCAGAAGCTGTAAACACTCAACCCTAGATGCTGCCATGGTGTCAGAGCCCACAGTCCCCCACGACCTGCCCATCTGCATGCTCCTCCCTAGGGGTTTGAGATGCAAGGCACAGAAGAAGCGAGTCACACCCTATTACATGCCCTGTGAGGGTGATAAAGGAACTTTTCCCCTTTCAAAAATGGCAGAGGAGGAAGGGTGCTCATACACATCTTCTAGCATGTTCTCTTTCCCCTTATCTTGCTTTTTGCCACTAGGCTGGGATTTGATTCCAGCTTGATAAAGGCCAGTCCATGGTTTGCATCTGAACCACTGTTGAGGCTTCCAACTTTTGAGTGAAAACACTTCCAAATCTATTAATAGATACAGCCAACTTTCACCCAGCTGCCCAGTCAAAGAATGAACAAAGGCAAAGTAGTTACCATTTAGATAGGCTTCTAGGATGCTTGATTTCAGGTAAGACATCTGCATGTCTAACTTCCCTTTTCATTCTATCAACATCTATCTGTGGAGTGCCTACTATGTCCAGGGACTGTTTCTGTGCTACACACATATTCATCATGCCATTCATTCGATTTCTAACTGAAGGCCCTTTTTCTTCTGCCTCCCAATTTCAGCTGTCATAGTCTGTCAAAATCACTATTTGCTCTGGTATTTATGGTGAAAGGAATCATTACTAGTCATCATGAGACCATCTGTACAGTGTCACTGGGTAGTGACACGGCCTCTGTTCAAACTCTAAGACGTTCCATCTTGCAGGATGGATATTAATGCCACTAAATCCATCTTCCGCATTCCTGAATGAGAGCATTTGTAATAGCTATTACATCTTTGCAATAGCATGAGGAGAGAAGACAACATATTATTATCAAGGACTGTACCTTACAATCAAATTACAATAGTGCAAGCAGAAAATAGATTACCTTTTCTCTATTTTTAATGTACTTTATATACTTGGACAGACAAGCCCTGTCCAGAGGGGATTTCAATGGTCAGGCATATAGTATGATTTCACAGGGTTATGAGGCTCTCCTGTGGGGTCCTGGCCAGATGTTAACCTTTTAATTTAAGGAAGTAATTTCCAAAAATGGTGGTACATCAGAACCATCAATGAGGCAGCCTTAGGCGAAGTTTAATCATCTGTTTTTTTAATTAATCAAATATGTTTTTGTTTATTTGTATGTTCTAAAATGACCCATTGTTCATATCCAAAGTTAGACACCACTGATTTAAGCATTTGCCCAGCATATAAAAACCAACTCAAATTCTGCTGGCTTATAAAGCATTTGAAGTCAGAGGAGGTTATTTCAAATCACTACATGATGCAGGCAGGTCATAAATACAAGTGAGGTGGTTCAGTGGATTTGAGATTTGTTTGATGATTGATGCTTCATATTCTAATCCATTGTCACCAACATGATGTATTTTCCTATTAAACATGAAAGAATATTTGTCAAGTGCACAAGGAAATCGTTTCCAGAAATTTTCTTAAAACCCAAAGCTTCTTAATTCATCTCACATTCTCTCACTTCTGATAGAGACATTAACCGACACAACAAAATAATAGTGCAGGCTTGATGCGTAGTCACAACTGAAATTTGGCTGTGGAACTGGGAGACAAGAGGGGTGGTTAGAGTTGTGGGGATGATAAGAAGCATGTCCCACATCGTGGAGCAGCTTGTCTTCAGCTCCAGCCAACTGTGAGCAAGGAAACCCAGCATCACCAGACTTTCGGATTTTTTTTTTAATCACAATTCCAAATTTTTGTGAATCTTTTGATTGTTGAATATTAGCAACTATTTTATAGTTTAATAAAAAGCCCATGGGGGCCTGCATTTGTGAGATGAACAAATCTATGTGGGCTGGATTTGACAGAGGACCTGTGCGACTTGTGGTCTATTATTTTAAGTGATACCATTCACCACCATAGTACTATAGAGAAAGCAGGATATGCATGAAGAGAAGGGCACTATTGCGAAGCAGGGAGGGAAGTTAGAAGGGTGAGCCCTGATCAAAACATTGGCTGACTTTGTTAACTTGATTAACACTGGTCCTATTTCCATTCAACAAAAAGTTACCCTTAGGTTGTGATAGGATGACTGCTTTCAAAAAGTTCTTTGGAAAATGGGGATTTGAGAAGGAAATGGTCTTCACAGCATCATGTGACCTAGAACTTTTCTCCTAGCTGCCAAGAGCTTATAGAAAAAAAAAATGTAGATATTTAGAAGATCACAGGATAGAGTTGTTAAAAGTAGCTGTTTAATGTGCGGGAAGCTTGTCATTTCTTTAACTTACGCAAGTTTTATAGTGAGTTCTAAAGAAAATTCCAATAAACATACATCTGTATTAAGAAAAAGTTGATACTTTTAGTAACTGTTGTATAATTTTATTATCTTTTTATTAAATAGATTTGCAATTCCATGACATAAGCCATGGCTTTATATTTCTTTATATTTCTTGAACCCCTGACATCACATATTTGCACAGGCTCAGACATCTTGGGTGGGGCATGTTAGGCAGAGGCAGAGACAGATGTAACTTAATGAAGGGTAAGTCTGAGGGTCTTTCTCTTGTCTGACCTTTTCCAAAGCTCTATTAGCACTCCCAGGGAGACTGGAAGGAACCTGCTGCTCCAGCTTTGCTGCTATAGATTAAGAGTCCCTGGTGGCATGCTCAGGCTGTGGGCGTCTCCGGAGGGCTGCCTACACTATTCTAATACATCTAGCCCCCAGCATCGACCTTATAAACCTTAGAAGGGTTGGAACAAAGACACTGCTCTGCCACAAACTAGGAGACCCCTAAAACCCTGGATCCACAGCTGTTTGTAGCCGATCCTCATACAAACAGCCCCCATTGCCAACAGACACAGGTGGGAGGTGAATCAGGGACATCTGGATGAGAGGTGCACAATCTCAGGCTTGAAGCACTGCTGAAAAGAAATGACAGAAGATGTTACAGCTGTGGCATTGCTCACAAGAAATGGCAATGTAAAAAAAAAACTTTCCTGTGTCATTAAAAAATAATTCAAGTAGTTTTGATATACTATTTCTAAAACACACACTGAATTTTACTTCCATTTGTTCTGCAGAAAATCATGTTGAGAAAATCATTGTCATATGTAGAGATGATCCAAGAGGATACAGCCAAAAAATGTAGGAAAATGTTATAGATGAGGATGATGATAATGGTTTATTATTGTCTTGATTTCGTGATGTCTTGAGTTTTGCTAACGTTGGAAGTGTTTATTCTATATTAATATCCATGTTTATATCTATTATTATATTAATCATATGGTATTTTTAATGAGGATCCCCAAATTATACTTTTCAACACCCACAAAACCTTAATCCATCTCTTTAAAGAGGGCTGGGACAGAGTCACGTACCACAAGAAGAGGGAAAAACATAAAAGCTGGTGGTATTACTCTGAAAATACTCAGAAGGCATTCAGAATACTGAGGTGGGGGTTTAGAGGTGTTGTAAGCATGTAGGCTCCAGGACACTTACAAATATGAATGCATCATACAAAAGCTATTAAATAAGTTTATTTGAAAGCATTTTGATTTGCTTTAAGGATGGAGTATCCATCAGTTAGCTGCAAACCCTGGCAGTCCTGATCATCCTTCTGCTACTGTGACTTATTTCCTACCTCATCTTAGCAGTGAGGTGAGGTTTGCTTTTTTCACATTTGTCCATATTGGTGGTTTTTTTTTTTTTTTGGCTTTTGTTTTGATTTCTTTTTTCTAAATACTGATTAATATTTTTTTTTCTAAATATGTGTTCAAGATGATATCTGTTTTAAGTTATCTCTCTATCCCTCTGGTTTACTTTTATATAGGCCTTGATACAGGAATTATAAGCATTGATTATAGTAAATAATAGATGGCAAACTATTTTGCAGAGTGTGAACCAATAAGATTTCTGCCTCTAGGCCACTGATAAAAAATATGAGTACATTGCCATCCCCACCCAAGACAGAAAGAATTTCCCAGCCAAAACAGGAGCAGGTGTGTAAATCATGGCCAGAGAAAATAAGAGGGGCTTTCCTGGCCATAATGGAGTGGGCATTAATCACATACAGTCATAGCATTTGTAACATAAATGTATTTCATTGACGCAGAGCTGTAAAAACAAAATGAGTTCTTCCATAAATATAAGATGAAGGGTGTTAACTGTAATTACAAAGATTACTAAGTTACTTATATGCAAATGTGGGAGCTCAAATACATGAAGGATGACCCTGTCAGGTGCCACACCCACAGCTGAAAGTATATAAATGGTCCCTCCCAGGAGTAGCATCCAAACTCAGATCTTCTCGGTGTAACTCAACTGAATTCACATCTCCTGTCAACATGTCCTACAACTGCTGCTCTGGAAACTTCTCCTCCCGCTCCTGTGGGGGCTACCTGCGCTACCCAGGCTCCTCCTGTGGCTCTTCCTACCCCAGCAACCTGGTCTACAGCAGGGACCTCTGCTCTCCCAGCACCTGCCAGCTGGGTTCGTGCCTCTACAGGGGCTATCAGGAGGCCTGCTGGGAGCCCACCAGCTACCAGACATCCTGTGTGGAGTCCAGCCCCTGCCAGACCTCCTGCTACCACCCCAGAACATCCACGCTCTTCAGTCCCTGCCAGACGACTTACTCTGGGTCTCTAGGCTTTGGCTCCAGCAGCTGCCGCCCCCTGGGCTATGGCTCTAGGAGCTGCTACTCAGTGGGCTATGGATCCAGTGGCTTCAGATCCCTGGGTTATGGAGGCTGCGGCTTCCCTTCCCTGGGCTATGGATCTGGATTCTGCCGCCCAACCTACTTGGCTTCTAGGAGCTGCCAGTCTCCTTGTTACAGACCAACTTGTGGATCAGGCTTCTATTATTGATCATCTTGTTAAATTGCTAATTTTGTTGGCCAATGCCATTACTGTCTCTACTCATAAACTTTATTGTCTTCATGTTGTACAGAAAGAATTAGCCTCTTATTCTCTAATTATCAAGTTCTCAGTTGGTCTTTGGCCCCAAATACTGACTGGCAGGCTTCATCTGAAAACCTGTGTACTAACTCAAAATAAATTTTGAAGTATACATTAAAGGTAGAATTTATATTATTTGATTTTTTCCACAATTGTGTAAAAAGTCAAATCATTTTAACCAAATAAATCCATTGATACTATATTCAGCTATATTTGTGGTGGTTTTTTATTGCTAGGTTTTGGTTGTGATGTATTTAGGGGATTATTATGAAACAATTGGTATATATATAGGAATAGGTTTGAAAAGCATATGAAGTTTGGGATTCAAACAAACTTTTGGGGGTTCAGAGATTTTTGTTACTTAAACTACAGGTAGTGGAAGTCTACTAAATATACAGGTTTTTGTTCATTAAAATCTCAGAATCAAGAATTAGCTTGGTTCCTTTATGAAATGTTGATTCTTGTGACTATGCCAATAAGAATAAGGTAGGAAACTAGTTGATAGTTATATCAAGAATCTGTAGGGAACAATAATAATATTTAGATCTATATGGTTATAGATATACATAAAAGCAAAATTGAATTGAAGACAAATCAAAATGATTTGAAGTAACTTTTTTTTAAGTCACCCAGTATTTGTTGGTAATCATGATCAAATGCCTGTATCTTATTGATGAGAATTCAATATGATCCAATTATCTACATATGTGTAGTAAGGGATATCATGAAATTTGAATGGAGGATTGATATTCCACATTGGTTTTTATTCATGTTTCACACTAAGTAAAGCTGAAGATAAAAACTTTTTGATATCATCAGAAGTGAGAATTTAATTCACTTCTGAGCATAAAATTAGGGAAATGGTATTTCTCTTTTTCTGGTAACATTCTCTGTTTTCTCTTGCAAAGTAGTTCCAGAAACAGGTAAGTGTGAAAATAAATAAATATAAACCTATAAAAACTTTAGGTTCCTTTTTCAGGAAAAGAAAGGAGAAGATAAAAATGGTTCAAACAATGTTAAATAACTATTCCCATGCATTATTCCTTTAGACTGTAAAACAGCGGTTAAAAAAGAGGTCCATTATACATGTAAGTTACATTAAATGTAAAAATATAGGGACATAAAGATGATAAGGAATGTAGAGGGATAATTTATTCTATAATATCTTAAAGGAGCTGCAAATTTTTGACTTGCAAAGACAGAAGTATTGGAGGGTAGCAGTCTGGGAAGATTACACACAATAAGCAAAGCAGAAAGGGCTGAAAGTCCATGCATTCAAGGAATGATTGGAAATGTAGCTCAGTTACAATGCAAAGTGATTCATATGGTGTGGTAATGACAAATATGGTCCTTCGAACTACTGAAGCAGTCTTGAGATTGGGCACTTTTATTCCATTTTCTCTTCTAATCACTTACGTACTTTTAAAAAGAAATCTCCTATGCAATGATTGGGGATAAATTATTGGGTTCATACCTAAGGATAAATAAGTTAAAATCAAATGCTCACAAATGAAAAAAAAATTATAACTAATGTGTTTTGTTTAGAAAATCCAGACAAGGAAAATACATGTGAAAATATTCAGAAATTACCAGGGCCAAAATCTAAGAAAGGTCTTGATAAATAAACAAACAGAAAGTCATAGAATTTGTGACTACTTTTATAATAGGAATGTGGTTAGATCCAAAAGAGAGGCTGAAGTTCAGCTCCAAATCATTTCACTACTTGATTAGGTTAAGATGATATAGTAATACCAGGGCTCTTGTTCTATCCTGCCAAAATCAAATTTAAATTCATCCAGGAGGAGGATAACATCACAGTGAGCTCTAAATTATTTCTTTACATAGGTATAGGTACAAATGTAAATGTAGATAGAGTTATAGATAGATATAGATACAGTTGCAGATATAGTTATATCTAGATACACTTGAAGACAAGTGTAGTAGTCTAGTACACAGTGAAAATTTACCAGACTTCAGAAATCACTAAATCCAATATACATATTTCTTTCAAAGTATGAGGCTATGAGATTTGCTGGAAAAAAAGGAACTTGGAAATAACTGAGTGAAAAAAAATTTAGGTCACACAGAACTTTTTTTTACATAGGCTTAAGTAGCTTTCTTGATTCAGTCAATGCTAGGTGGCAAAAAGAACCGTATCCATTCATCTCATCAAGTATTTTAGCATATAATTAATTTCCTTATATGTGTACAAGGAGGAAACCAATTATTCACTGTAAGAATTAATTAGGGTCATGAGATGTAGGGTTTCACCTTTATGGATCTAAGAATCAAATTAAACAGGGATGGAAAGAGCAAGCTTTTCATATCATCAAAAATGATTGTCTCATTCGTATTTCAACACACATTTGCAGATGCCTAGTTTTCACATTTTATGTTGTCATTCTAATATTTTATAGCCTAAGTATCAGAGAAAATAATAAATTGCTAAGATAAATTGTATATTGGTAAGATCTTAAGCTAATAGCATAAAGATATCTTTGTACAGAGCTAAAAAAGGAAAGTTCAAAGAATTTCCCTATTAATTTTTAGATCTAATCACAAGAAATGTGCATTTTATGAACTTACAGTTATTTTACACATAAGGAAATGAAGATTCAAAGTGGATCAAGGATTCACTAGAGTTCCCGGTCTTATAAGAAAATCAAGAGTCAAGATTTCATGAAAGATGGAGACTAATACAAGAAGCAAAAACACCCGTAGTATAGTAATGATTAAAGAGAATTTTCAGAAGCTGAAATAAAATGAACAAAGCAGAGATGTATAAATGTACTTGTGTTCAGCAAATTATTAGAAATCAAGTTATAATTTGCATGATGTAGCAATGAGAAATCAGTCTACAGATATATGATAGGTACCCATTAGTTCATTGTTTGAATTTTGAATGTCTTGAATATTGGATCATATTAACTTAGATTTCATCTTCTCTGATTCATATACTATTAAAATGTTTTTCTGATCAGTCATTCTTACTCTAATTCTTTACCCATCTAAATATTCTCAAGAACTTTATAAAATAAAACTTTTGTCAAATGCTGTGTAAAATAATATATATTATATTCACTTATTTTGCATAAGCATATATTCATGTTGAACAAGCAATTTAATATAATACAAAACATGTGTACAAATATATAATAAATGATGAAATCTCTTGCATTTCCTGCTACATATAAAGGAGCAGAAGACCTGTAGTTGTTTTGAGTTCTGAAACATATTTATCACCTAGAAACACCTCTCTGGCCTAAAGACCCAGGTTTAGATAGCATCAGGAGCAGGAAATGATTCTGCCTGTCTAAGTACAGATTTAAGCAGTCCTGTTAGTTTGACTAAATCTGGCAGACTCTGTGGTATTGGGTGTATCTGTAATACAAAAAAATGCTATATGGAATTTGTGGCAAGCTCCAGTGGGAGAATCATAATGTAGGCATATGAATGTGTATAGCCAGGCTTTATAATCTTTAGTGGTGAATTAACATATCTATGGAAGGTTGACTTTTGGGATATGACCAGACCCTGGGAGAGATCCAGAACTTGGGCATGGGGCAGCAAGTGACCACATTTACTCAGCTCAAACCTGGCTACACTGGGAGACTGGAATGCCAGCTGAAAGAGGAAGGAAAAATCTCAAGCTGCATTTGCAGATAGATGGATTCATTATGTGGATGTATTTAAACACCATGGTGAGCAAAATGTCATCTCCCTTGGCAGGGTGTTATGGTTAGTACCTGGTTCTCTACTTGGTATGAAAAGAAAAATGGCCACATTTGATGATACTTCAAGTATTCCTGGATGATGAAAATGAACTGATAAGCCAGTTAGCGACCTGGAAGGGAAAATATTAGCATATTGATACAAGAAAATCTGGTATAGTCATGTAGCTGGTCATATGGGAGTGGACACACAGTGTGAAGATCTTTGCATGTCTTCTTAATGCTTACCAGAATGCATCCACCATGGAAGAAGAACAAAAATATCAAGTAGACAAAGTGACTCTGCAAGTTGATGATAGCCAGGCTTTGTCACCATTCCACAGATTATGAGGCTGTAAGAAGGATATTTTATATTTTGGGAGAAAATTGTGAAATGCACAAAGCTCACTCCTAATCCAAGCAGTAAAAAGCCTGAGCCATTTTAGGATGCAGACTTTGTCTTTAAGTGTTTTCCTGGTTCATCTCTGTTTCTAACCATTTCTCATGATGTGTTATTCTTTCTCCTTCTGTTGGATGTGAGAAACACCATATAATAATATGTAATAGATGGAAAATAAATTTGGAGAATATAAATCAGTGACAATAAGTAGAATCAATCATTAGAAGCATCCTTGCAAAAAACAAAGCTGTACCACTGATTACTTGACACAGGAGAAAAATAACAGACAGAATCCCCAGGCAAAGTACCAGCAGATACAAATGGAGTCATGGTCAGAGAGGAAAGGAGGGGCCTTTTCAGAACAGGAAAGGATGAGCATTATAAACAAATACAGCTAGATTTTCTGATGTAAAAATGTTCATTGGCCTTGTGCTATAATAATAAATTCTAGCAGTCATAAAAAAAAATAGGAAGACAGGAAACTACAATTATAGAAGAGATTAATGACTTACACATATGCAGAAGAGGGTGTATAAATGAGAGAGAATTAAACCTGTACTGTTTCATATCCATTGAAACAATATATGTTACTCAGTTCACAAGATGGCCCTAAACCTGAGAATCTTCTCATTGTAACTCAGCTAAATCACATCTCCCAACAACATTTTCTACAACTGCTGCTCTGAAAACTTCTGTGGCTCTTTCTACCTGAGCAATCTGGTCTACAATGCTGATATCTGCTCTCCCAGCACCTGCCAGACGGCCTTCACTCTCTACAGGAGCTGTCAGGAGACCTGCTGGGATACCATCAGCTGCCAGAAATACTGCATGGTATCTAGCCCCTGCAAGATGTCCTGCTACCATCTGAAGAATTCTATCTTCTGGGGCCCCTGACAAGTGACTTAACCTGCATCTCTGGGCTTTGGGTCCAGCAGCTGATGCTCCCAAGCACAGTGGATCTAGGGGCTGCTCTTCACTGGGCTATGGATCCAGTGGCTTCAGTCCCCTGGGTTATGGAGGCTATGGCTTCTCTTCCTTGGGGTATGGATCCAGATTCTGCTGTCCCACATATTTTCCTTCTAGGACCTTCTTCCAGTGTTCTTACTGCAGACCAATCTATGAATTTGGCTTCTACTTCTGCTGATCAACTTGTTGAGTTCCAGTATGTTTTGAGCAGTTATCAATATGTCTACTCAGCATTTCATCATGTTCATTGTTTCCAGTAATAGCTATCTTCTTAGTCTTTGATCACCAGTTTCTTTCCCTGTCACTTTCCATCAAGCGCAGGCTAAAAAGACTGAATCTTGCATCTTCTTAATGTAGTGACTTAAACCAATAGTAAGTGTAAATTTAGCACTGCTGATGGAACTTATGCTGATTTATATTCTGCCAAAATTAATAAAAACAATAATTATAATTCAATAAATTATTTTATTCTTGTATTCAAATACATTTTATGGTATCATTTATAGGTTATTGATCAAGTTTGTTTTGAGTTTGATTTGGCAACCTAAATAAAAGCTCAATATGCACTTGGGAGTAAATTTTACCTGTGGATTTGATTTACTTTATTTCGAACTATGGGTATTTGTTTTCATTCAAACTATAGTTACTCACATTCATATTTTCTAGCTGTAGAGTTTTATAAATGAAATTCTTAGAATTAGGGAATACATTGATTCATTCAAAGAACATGGGATGTACCTATGCTGACAGAGGTAATGCAACCGTAAAGTTGACAGATTCTTGGGGAGTTCAGTGAGCAAGAATAACATTTATGTTTGCATAGATTAATAAATGAATAAACAAATAAATAAAAGATCAATTTTAAAAAATCTGAGCTTAAATAACTTTAAATAAGTTTATCCAATACTTCTCATTAAAAATTACTACACTTATGTATCCAGTGTTGAGTCCCCACCATAATTTATTTTATCCTATGGATAGAAGAATATAGATAATAATTTTTGGTGAGAAGGACATACTTTCAGTATGTTTATGATTTCTCATCAGTGCTTTCCTAAAGTCCAAACTAAATATAGACCAAAAAAAAAAAAACTTTTTTATATCAGCAGACTTAACTATTTCACTTGGATATCAACATAAAGTTGGGATACTATGTGGTTATTTTTTCGGTAACATTCTCAAGCTACATAGTTCAGGAAAACATATGAAACTAAGGTAAAAAGGATTACTAAGAAATATAAACCTATTGCTGAAAGACAGCTTTTAATGGTGTTTTAATCAAGGCCCGAAGAATAATCCTATTTATTATTTCTTTAGCCTGTCAAATAGACCTATGGCAAAGACCCTTTTAAAAATTCAAATCATTCTACATATGAGGAAGTGAATACATAAAACAGCTCAGAGACTTCCACAGTTCTCAATCTTACAGGATAATCAGTATTCATAACTTCCCAAAGTATGGGGTCCATTTGATGGGAAAAGGCAAAAGAAATACAGGAACATAGCATTAGAAAATTGGGGAGCTGAAGTTGGATGAGCAGAGCGGATACCATTGTTTCTGGTTATTGGTGTTAATTACTTTCTAGAAAGAAAAATATCTTTATCTGCCAATAAGAAAAAGGCTACTATTAAGACATTAGCTGTATTCTTTCATTCTTAAAAATGTTACTTTCTTGGTCATGCTGTCTGTCCCACCCCATTTGTCATATTGATCATTTTCTAGGAGTCTTTCTTCTTTTCTAATATATGTACTTCATGTATAAAAATCTCTAGCTTTTGGTGTTTTATCTTTATATTATTCAGATCAAAGTATTTTCTAATGTGCAATGTAAGTATTTTTTTTCTTTGAATCAGGAGTTATGTGCATTTTTACTTCCAAACTGACAACATTTGGAGATTTTTCTAGCTATTATTTTTTACTAACTTATAATGTATTTCCTCTCTCATCAGCAAGCATATAATGAATTATTACAATCATGAAATTTGTTGAAGCTTGCTTTGTGATCTAGCATATTTTCAGAAAAAAATACATGTACATATAAAAGAATGTATTTGCTAATCTTGTTGAGTGCAGTGTTTTGGATGTGTCAATTTGATTAATTTTCTTAAATGTGTTGGTCAAGTGTTTACATCCTAATGAATTTTGTCTGCTGCTTTTACATCTCTAAGGATTATGGGTGTGATATTCACAGTCAACTAACACCCAATTTTAATATGAACATCCTTCTTTATTACTAGTAAAGTTTCTGTAGCTGATATTATTGAAGCCAGCTTATATTGGGGTTGTTTTAGATGATATATATCATTTCTTTCACTGTTTCTATGTCCTTTTATTTTTATTGCTTACCTTTGAAAAAAGAATACTGTGGCTCTTTTTTACTTTTCTGAACCCAATCTGGCATTGTGAGACTTTGTATTGAATTTGGTTATTTTATACACACATAACACACACACACACACACACACACACACACACACCTACTACCTATAATTTTATTACTTGATCTAACTTTATGTTGCTTTTCTGCCTTTTTAGGATTAGTAAAATAATTTCAATCATCTCAGTTTCCACCATCTTAATATATTTGTGTTGTTTTAGTGATTTTAGAATTTCATAAAAATTTTAATGTGCACTCGATTTCTGTTTAATATAAATTATTTTATAATTTATCCAAAATTGCTAAAATGTGGTAGTTCAGTAGGGGTGATGGCAAAAATATTAAGGGAAAAATATTAAAGAAAGTTATAGAAAACAGTCACAGAACTTCTTGGAAGGCCTGAAGGTTTTGTAAAAGCCTCAGGATAGAATTGTGGCTGAAGGTAGCCTAATACTCTTTGAGCTAACAGCAAGAGTAAATTACAAAGGAATATAAGGGAGTTTACATGTTTATGTGAATAACTTGTTTACTCATGTGGTCCTAAAAACTAACCTTTAACCATTCAAGAGCCGGATGGCTTTGGCGGGGGTGAGCGGGGGAGTGGCGGAGTGAGGGGTGGCAACCAGATTTTTTCACCCACAAACGGTGTATGCTTTAGGCCTTGGAACCTGGCCTTTAATCTTTACCCACTAATGGTATTAACTCAAAGCCTTTGTCATTGACCATGAGCTGAATAAAGGCCAGCAAGGCCGGGGGTTGGGATCGGCAGCCATTAACTCTTTTGGGTGAATGGCCCAGACACTCCAGCCTGCTCTTTCACTGTATTCTGTGTCTGAGTGAATTTATTGTTGGGTAGGGGTCTGCCTGTCAGACCCTGACATTAAAATGTAGAACACCTTAAATCCAGTTGTCCTCTTTTAGGAATTATTGTTTTCAGGCAATTTAACTCCATATGTATTTTAAAACAAAAATCAGTTATTGCTTTCTAAATATTCAAATGTCATTTATGTTTACCCATACATTTACCTCTTATTTATTCTTTCATTACCATGTTTTTCTCTGAGAACACTTTTTATACTTGAAGAAAATCCATTAGTGTTCAGTTTAGAGAGCTCATTAGAAGCAGACATTCAGTTATCCTACATTGGAAACATAATCTTACGGAGGTGGGGCAGGGAAGAAAAATGTTTGACAATAAGCAAAGCAAACAATCAAACAAAATGCAGGAGAGGACCTGATGTGGGGGTGGCAATGCCTGACAAGCTCTCCTGGATGAGCGAGATGCCTGGATGTATTGTAAATACAATGGCAAAAAGGCACAATCGATTTTAAAATGTATTAATTTCAATTATTTTTGAACTGTTTTGATTGGAATAACATTGACATTCAATAAATCATAAGTGTAAAATAGGAAAGAGGAAAAATCTAAATATCTTATCCTGTCCCAGGTCCTTTACTTCTTCCCTCCCCCTCAGTAGGGTCACACTCAATGAGGTTCTTCTTTTAGGTTCAAATTGGTCTTCATAAGTAATTCTGTTCCAATTCACTTGCTTCCAAATACTTGTTCAGGATTCAATCTGTTCCTAGCTTTCTTTCATTCAATTTGTAATACTGTTGGACATTCTCCACTGGATATGAGATACCTGCATTCATATTTAGTGTTTGGAATATAATTTTAGACAATGAGAATAAATAGTCACAAGTAAGGTCATTCTTTAGAAGAATTTTCAGCAAGATCAAAGCTGTGCCTATTATCAAGTGAAAAAAAAATGTTACCTCAATTCACAACCCTTAGAAGGAATGCATAACCCAGAAAAGCCAGAAGCAGATAGACATGAATCGTACACTAACATGAAAAGGAGGAACATTCCTGGCCATGATGGAAGGGTTTTTAATGCAAAACAATTACAACATTTTCTATATAGGAGTAGTTTATTATTTTGGTATTATAACAAAACTGTTATAGCACATATAAATACTATGCATGGGAAACTATGCAGCTGCAATTACAGAAAAGATTCTTGAGTTAATAGCATGCACATCAGAGAGTACAAATGTAGGAATGATGATCTTGTAGCTTTCAAAATGTATTGCCAAGAGTACATAAATACAACAGTCCTGGAAGAATAAATGAAACTGAGAATGTTTTCAGTGTAACTCAGCTGAACTCAAATCTCTTCTCAACATATCTTACAACAGCTGCTCTGGAAACTTCTCCTGCTCCCTTGGGGGCTACCTGCACTACCCCAGGTTTTTCCCATGGCTCTTCCTACCCTAGCAACCTGGTCAACACCACTGACCTCTGCTCTCTCAGACCCTGCCAGCTGGGCTCCTCTCTCTATAGGGGCTTTCTGGAGACCTGCCCTGAGCCCACAAGATGCCAGATGTCCTGTGAGGTGTCCATCCCCTGACAGATGTCCTGCAGCCACCCAAAGAGCTTCACACTCTTCAGTCCCTTCCAGATGACTTCTTCTTGGTCTCTGGGCATTGGATCCAGCAGCTACCCCTTCCTGGGCTATGGGTCATGAAGCTGCTGCTCACTTGGTTGTGAATCCAATGGCTTCAGGTCCACGCATTACTCACTCTATGGCTTCCCTTCCCTAAATTATAGATCCAGTTTCTGCCACCCAATCTATTTTCCTCCTAGGAGTTTTAATTCATCCTGTTATCAGCCATTCTGTAGATCTAGTATTTATTGTCTAATTTGTTGACCAGGTAAACCTACTTGAGAAATGTAGACTCTGTAGGAAGATTATCTATTAACTACCTTCTATGTGAAGTATCCTAATGTATTGATTGTCAGCCTCTTTCTTTTCCAGTTCTCAAATACTGGATGGTATATTGGTTCTGTCAAACTACAAAATTAATGAATAACTCAAATTGCATTGTAGATAGCACTTACGGTTTTTGCATTTCTCCCCAAAAGAGATGGGAAGTCAAATGATTTTATTTTAATAAACTTCACTCTTCTGTTCAAATATGCTGTTAATGTTGTTATTTATTGGTAAAGTATTAACTAGGATGTGTGTTTTCATTGCTTCTGGTAATGGGCTTTGAAGTGCCCAGATTGTGGGGTCTCTGCATTAATTTTGGTTGAACTTTAGATATTTTTACCTCTTTAAGCATGAGTTTCCTGGATACTTACAGCTTCACAGGATAACCCTCATCTTAACCAAAATCTAAAGAACATTGAAAATTCTTGTTTACTAAAATGTAGAACCAGAAATACCATTTGACCCAGCAATCCCATTACTGGTTATATACTCAAAGGATTACACATAATTCTACTATACAGACACATGTACACATATGTTTATTGCAGCACTATTTACAATAGTAAGGACTTGGAACCAACCCAAATGCCTATCAATAATAGACTAGATAAAGAAAATGTTGCACATATAAACCATGGAATACTATGCAGCCATAAAAAAGAATGAGTTCATGTCCTTTACAGGGACATGGATGAAGCTGGAAACCATCAACCTCAGCAAACTAACACAGGAACAGAAAACCAAACACTGTATGTTCTCACTCATAAGTGAGAGTTGAACAATGAGAACATATGGGCACAAGGAGGGGAACATCACACACCAGAGCCTGTCAGAGGGTAGGGGAAAGGGGAGAAGAGCATTAGGACAAACACCTAATGCATGTGGGACTTACTACCTAGATGACAGGTTGATAGGTGCAGCAAACCACCATGCACATGTATACCTATGTAACAAACCTGCATGTTCTGCACTTGTATCCCAGAACTTAAAGTAAAATTAAAAAAAAAAAATCCTTGTTTACTCCATATTCATGTATCTCTAAGGAAAAACTGTGTCAGAAGTTTGAAGAGTACAAGAACAAAATTTAGATTTGTATGATGAGTTCAGTGCATGAGGATATTAAACAGGAAGACATGCGGCACATGTGTTTAGAAAAAGAGCACCTGTATGCTTTAGGCATCACAGTGCAGAAGTGACTTCAGATTTCTGGTTATGGTGTTTCTGACTTTCTTTCTCTGGGCAATAGATTCAGATTATTCTGTCCAAACTATTTTGGCTCTAGGACTCTTTGTCCATCTTGCTACCAATCAATTTTCTAACCTTTAAATCTTATAGCTGCATTAGCAATGGAATTCATCCAATTACAGTCAAGGACCACATATAACAACATTTCAGTCAATGACAGATCACATACACAACAGTGGTCCCAGGAGATTACGGCAGAGCTGAAAAATTTCTATTACCTAGTATTTTACTGTACTCTACATTTCATTATTATTTTACAGTGTTCTTTTTCTTAGTATAAAAAAAAGTTTATTGTAAAACAGCTTCAGGCAGGTTCACCAGGAGGTATTCCAGAAGAAAGCATTGTTGTCATAGGAGATTACAGTTCCATGCCTGTTACTGCCTCCGAAGACCTTCTAGTGAGCAGACGTGGAGATGGAGGATAGTGATATTGATGATCCTTTTCATGTAGGCCGAGGCTGATGTGTGTGCGTTCTTAGTTTTTAACAAAAAGTTTAGAAAATAAAACTTAAAACAAAAAAGCGCTTATACAATAATGATACAAAGAAAGAAAATATTTTTGTCCAGTTATACAATGTGTCTCTGTTTTAAGATCTGTTAATACAAAAGAGTTAAGAAGTTAAAACAGTACATATTTACAAAGTAAAATTTATTATGAGCTAAGGTTAATTACTAAAGAAACATTATAAAAAATAAATTGGGTGTAGCTTAGTGTACAGTGCTTATAAAGTCTACAGTAGTGTACCATAATGTTCTGGGACTTCACATTCACTCACCACTCACTCATTGACTCACATACAGCAACTTCTAGTCTTGCAAGCTCCTTTCATGGTACATGCCTATACAAGTGCACCAGCCTCACTCTGCCACCCAGGCTGGAGTGCAATGGCAGGATCTCGGCTCACTGCAACCTCTGCCTCTAGGGTTCAAGTGATTCTCCTGCCTCAGCCTCCTGAGTATCTGGGATTACACCTGGCTAATTTTTGTATTTTTAGAAGAGCTGGGGTTTCACCATGTTGGTCAGGCTGATGTTGAACTCCTGATCTCGTGATCCACCTGCCTCGGCCTCCCAAAGTGCTGGGATTACAGGCATGAGCCACTGCGCCCAGCCACTATGTAGATTTTTAACCTAAGAACAATAAGCTATCCCACACAGCATAGGGGTGTAGTAGGCCATACCAGCCAGGTTTATGCAGGTTCACTCTATAACATTTATACGGTGATGAAACAGCCTAACAACATGTTTTTTAGAATGTGTCCCCATCATTAAGCAATCCATGGCTATATTAAATGTGTTGTTTATTTAATGTTATTAGATTTTCTTCATTTCTGAAAGCAGAAATTTCTTCATTCTGCCTTCAGAAATGAAGAAAATCTAATTAACGTTAAACAAATTAACACAATTATTCTGCTTTCTATATACATTTGGGTTGTTATTATTTGTTACTTATGTATTGAACAGGAATTTCTTTTAGTTATCTCATTTATAAATGTAAAAGATAAATTTTCCTCCTAAAGCAAGCTTTGAAATCCTGGAGGTTATGAGATTTAAACTAAATTTTTTTGTGCATTTATTTTTTTTTTTGTCTTTTTGTATAAAGACAAGAACTATGATAGCTTTATTATTTTTAATGATGTCAGTTTTTGTGCCTGTCTTCACAGGGGAAAGAAAAGTACAAAAATTGATGGATACATATGAAATGGAAAAAGAATAAAATTTAGATTAACTGTTAGTTTTATTACATGAAACAAGATTGTCTATTTTGTAGCTGTGTATTTTCAGAAAATACTAAACACAAGGCTTAAGTTACTTCTATTAAGTTCATCTGATGTCGACTGGTAAAAGCAAACAAACCCCTGAAACCCACCGAGTAATTTTCAACAGAAT
Organism: Ateles fusciceps; assembly: GCA_036589455.1. Lineage (NCBI taxonomy): Eukaryota > Metazoa > Chordata > Mammalia > Primates > Atelidae > Ateles > Ateles fusciceps. The sequence continues at coordinate 12,940,866 of JAZHEH010000222.1, forward strand.
TCATTTTTTAACAACATGTAAGGAGGAAGCCAATTATTTTTTGGTTAAGGAATCTTGGTTCAAGATATATGGGTTTTTTCCTTCATGCTATCCAATGACTCAAACTACAGAAATCTGAATTTAATTTCAGATTTTAATTCAACAAGAATTGGAGATCTTCTTTTAAAATTTTTTACATTTGTGTGCTAATCTTTCATAGGCCAAGTATTTCAGAAAACAACACAGTGCCACGACAGAACACAGTTTGATAAGGAGAGAAATCTAAACATAAAAAGGCTTTTTGCTTTTTACTGAGTTAAGAAAATGTTAAAAGAGATTTTCAAGTCATTATTCTTCAGCATCTTAAGCAACACTCAGAGGAAAATAAATTGCACGCGTTGCCTTTCTTCTAACCATGAGGCTCTAGAAACTCAAAGTGAATCAAGTTCTGGCCAAAGGTTAAGTCTTATAGAAAAATTGATTTCTATAATTGTCCACAATTTCCTGAAAGATAGAGCCTACTCAGAAAAGCAAGGACAGAAGTAGTACAGGCTGGAATAAGAAACCAAACATGCCATTTGTTAGACAAAAGGGAATGAACAAAGCAAAGATGTATAAATGCACCTTTTATGTTTAGGCAATGTTTGGACAGTCAGTTTACAATAAACACAGAATAACCAGGGCTAGATCTTTATAATGGTTATGCGTTACTTCACTATTTTGAAACTCATCATTTTGATTTTTAGTGACAATAATCCTAGGTTTCACCTCCATGTATTCATTTTGCTGGAACAAATTCACGATTGATAATTCTCATTCCAGGTTTTCTGCTTATTCTAAGTAATTTTGCATATATAATAAAATTAACCTTTTTACCCATCACTATTATATACAGAAATTTAATATGATATTATTTAGAAAATGTAACTTTTGGCAGCAGCAATCTTGGTAGTTCAAATCAACCCTATCAATAAGATCGCTAGTAAAACTGAATAAAGCAGTCTTTGTATAAACTCTAGAGCACACTCAAGCGAAGAACTGCTGAAACAAAATTAGAAGGTTTAAATCAAAGGAAGTGTTGACAGTTAAGCTGCTTCCTTTCTAGAGTTATTCATTTATTAAAAAAAAAAAAAAAGGATATTAATTGGCTCATGGCTTGAATGACCACAAGCAATCAGATTACAGGACGTTCTAAGGACCTGGAAACAAAGGTGAACATGCTAGGTTTTGGGTAAGAACCTTAAATAGTCTATTAGAATTTTTAAGAGTAAGCAAATATATGTGTTTTATAGAAACTGAAGCCAACATTTAAATTGCATTGATTTTGATGATATGGCAGTGTTAGTAACATCATCCCAGCCTACTATTTCCAAAGTAAATACATCTGCAAATAAAACCACTCAAACTCTCAAATTACCTACGATAATTAATTAAAAATGACCAATTCTATAGAAAAGCAAGATATGGCCAAGCCAAGAAACAATACAGAGTGCAAAAAAATCCACAAGCGATGGAAGTCCTAGAATGTACAGAAAAGCAATTGTGGTTATTGTTCTTAAAAAATTTAAGACAAATTTAAAAATTTTGACAGAATACTATTATCTATACAAGTAAACACAAAAATGTTAAAAATATGAAATACAATAATTAGAATGAATACATCTCAAATAATTCTACTGGCAAACTAAAACACTAAACACTCTGAAACTATAACCAACCTCCCCACTAGATGAAATATAGACTATAATAAAGAGCATGGAATAGAGAAAAGCAGGATCTGGTTGCAGTTTAGACAAATTGAAAGTGGAATCAAGCTGATTAAATTTAATAACAGTTCTTGTTCAACTCAATTAATTGAGAAATTTTACTGAGAAGCTCTTTACCTTTCTAAAATGCAGAAGGAAGGGATTATATTCTCTTGCACATGATAAAAATATTTGTATATGTATATTTGTGTATATGTATGCATACACACACAAACATATGTGGATAAATATTAATATTGATATGCCAAAAGCCATAGCTTTTATATGTCTATAATGCAATAAAACATTACAAAAAACTTGAATGTTAGCCAATCCAAAGGAAAGCATTTAACAGAAGAAAATTCACATTTAATACAAACATTAGAATTAGCAAGCATTGACTGCAAAATGACTATGATATGTGAATGACTTAAGAAAATATTACCACTTAATATTAAATGACTTAAGAAAATATATATGTATTTTAAGCTAAAGAACAAATTTTAGTTTTCATTTCCTCCAAACACTAAAATAGCACATGACATAATTCAGCACAAAATATAAACTGGTATATGCAATCAGGTAACCCCAAAATGGTTGTCTCACTTTGGGAGTCCTTAAAAACTTATGCTCTTAAATCATCTTTATTAAAGTTACCAGCAGACAGCAAAAGGAGTCACCTGAAAAATCTGAGGGTACAAGATTATCTTAAGAAAATATTAAGATAATTGATAAATTTTAAGAGATTTGAAAGTAATAAAAAGTAATCTGGTGAATATTCCCAAACAGAAAGATAAAAATTTTAAATCAAATTTATCAGATAGAATTAAGAAAACATTTCACCAACACCATGGCACGTGTATACCTGTGTAACAAACCTACATGATCTGCACATGTACCCCAGAACTTAAAGTATAATATAAATAAATAAAACAAAACAAAACAAAAAGAGAACATTTCACAAAACAGTAACAAAGATAAACTTAAAAATAATTTTTTAGAAAATATTATCTAAGTATACAAAGAAATTGAGAATGAAAAATAAGATGGAGTGAGTTATTAAATACTCATTGAAAAACATTAAGCAGTTTAAAAATTATGTAACAGAAGCCCCAGCAGAAGTGCGGCAGAAAAAAGCACAGAAAAATTATTAGTCAAAATATTGTCTTTTGACAAAAATACTGCAACAGTGAGCAAACAATAACATCAAAAAATCCCTTCAACCCACAAATCCAAGAATCTTAGGATTTTTAAGTTAAAATAAACACAGAGAAATTCAGACTTAGGCCTATAATAATTAATTGATTTAAGTTCTGTGGGTCTTGAATCTGGGGGTTCAGGTCTTAAGTTCCTGCTGCCCAAGCAACTGTATTTCTAGAGATTACCAGCCATCTAGCTACTGACCAGCAAGTGGTTCTGATTTCCAGGAATTACTGTATTCAGTTTCCCAGGAAGCTCATCATGAATCATTTATAAGTAATTGACTTCACCAATTTCTATTTATTTATTCTTGTCACGTTAGTGATTACAGATGACAACTTTGTTCTCCCCAACCTTAACTCCCATATTCTTCATTAGTCATGCCTCAGTAACATGTTGTTACTTCTCAGAATAAGATTCATCTGGTTCTGTTCTTGAGGAATGCATGATGAAAAAATGTTTTATTATATTTTTAAAGGAAAATGCATCCATTAATATGCTATCCTATAATGAGAAAATTTTAAAACAATTTTTAAAAATACAGTTTCTGTTTCTCTGAACTTACCATCTAGCAGGTTTAATTGATGTTAACCAATTAATTAGTTAATTAAAGTAGTTTTTGAAGATGTGAAAAAGCAGCCTCAACATATAAGAACATTTAACAGAGATGTTATCTGTTTTATAAGTCAGCAAAAGTTCCCAAAGAAAGTATCCTATCAGCTGAGTCTAGAGAGTGAGTAAAAATAGCTTGATTGGAGTCAGAAACTGGAATAAGCATATCCAATTAGAAGGTGTTTTGCACTAATTTGAATGAAAAGGATAAAAACCTATGATTAGCGGCATCCAATCATCAGACTATCTGTATGTATCATTCTACATTGCAAGTTCTGTCTCATATTTCTACATAAACCCTCTTTTACTATAAACCAACTAAGTTTCAATTCTTCCCCTGAATACGAAATTCACATTTTTTTCTCTCTGCTCTGGTCATTTTACTTTACCTTCTCATATTTCCCTTAGGATTCTCATAGTTCTTGTGATTTTGATATTCAAGATAGCACCAACGTTTAGATGCATGTTTAAAAGTTTTTCTGAAATTGAAGCTAAACTGAATGAGAATGAAATTTAAAGAATGAGGTAGTCAGGATACGATGGTATAGTGAATGTGGTGATCTTAAATAGAAGAAATTCAATTAATAAACTGCTATATACAAAGACCCCACTCCCTGAGCTGAGGAGAGTTTGAAAACGCAGTTCTCAGGCTTGGTGAGGATGGCAGAGGAGGCATGTTGTGCACACGCCTTCTAAGTAAACCCAGTTAATAATATCAATCATCTTTTACCTATCTCTCTGGTCAGATGTCACTTAATACTGTAAACAATAGGCAATTAAAACAAAAAGGATGCAAATTTATTAATTGTTGTGAATAGAAACGAAGGTAGCACACTACACACTCATACATATGCATACAAATCAGCCATATTGCACATTCCCACAACATTTCTAGTGAACATTGGACTATTGATCTTCATAAGAACAAAAGAGAAAAAAAAATTACAGGAAATGGGTGGTAAAACACTCTAGTCATAGGTTAATGACTGCTTGCATCAAAAATCCTAAGTAATCTATAAAATTACCATAGAAATATCAATTTTATTTGTCTATGCAAATCAAAAGTATATGAAAAATTAAGTTTAAAAATATATTGTAATAATATCAAAACATACCATTTGTGGAATACATTTCAAGATCTTGAATCATATCATGGATCTATGGATTTAGGAGTAATTTTTATTATCTCTAATTCATAGATCCAACACATTCCAAACAAAAATGCCAAAATTGCCAAATTGAAATTTGACTGACATTTATAAAATTTAACAGAGGAAGAATAGGCAACACAATCTTAAAAAGGAGAAATAATATAAAGAGACGCATATTAAAATATTATGGTACTGGAATTAAGTATAGATAATTAAATTAGTGGAACAGAGTAGAGCTATGCAACAGATCCACATGTGTGCTATTTTTTACAAGGATGTGAAATCAATTCGAATGAAAAAAATGTCTTTTCAACAAATGGTATTAGAGTCACTGATATTTATAAACATACAGGTATCTAGAGCACCCACTTTCCTGGATTAGGAGTTTAGGCCACCCCCTCCTACTTTCGCAAAGAACTTGGGACTGAGGAGCTTTCCCACCTCCATACCTGACCCACCTCTGAGTGTTTGGTGTCTGCTGACAGGATTTTCCCTCAAGGCTGGTGCTTGTGCGTGCCATCAACGGACCAGTTGGCAGAACTGCCAAGTCTGGCCCTGCCCATCTTGACCGCTGCTCCCAAGGAGCTGAGCAGGGAGCTCAAACCACTGTGCACTCCACAAATCAACCCATTGGCTGAGACAAGAGAGAGCTTCTCCCAGTAAACAAGGATCAGGTTACATACCTCGCCACCTTGGCTGCAGCTGGCTGTTTCCCATAAGCGCCACCTACTGACTGTGTACCAACCAGTGATTTCTAACTGCTGCTCAGAAGAAACAAGAAGGATGGGTAATGTAAAAATCTGAATCAGTAGTCTACTTCTGAGCACACTGCAATCAGCTAGCTACTTCACATCACTTGGTTCCACCAGTTGCCCAGGTCATGAAAAGTCTTCTAATTTGGTTTACTTAGGATCATTTTACTTATTTTGATTTACTCTTGTGGAATATATTGCTGTTGTACTCTTTGTGTAGGAATACAGGATAATCTTACTAAATGTTTTCTTAAATTGAATACTTATTAATCTTCCAGATATCTCCTTTTGTTAGAACTTAAGAGTTATAAATAGCCCTCAACATACTGATTCTTTCTGACTGAGCTCCTCTTTACCCTGAACACAAGAGAACCTAATAGTTAGGCAGGAATATCATTGATCCTATTCAGCCTGAAGATGTTGCAGAAGATGGATCTCTACCCTCAGCAACCCTTAGGATTAAGAGTTTTCTTATAAAAGAAAGGGTGGAAATCAGAGGCATTTGAACCACAGCAACTCCATCTTGAATAGGAGCTGGGTTAAATAAGGCCAAGATCTACGGGGCTGCATTCCCAGATGGCTAAGACACTCTAAGTCACAGGATGGGATGGGTCAGCACAAGATACAGGTCATAAAGACCTTGCTGATAAAACAGGTTGCAATAACGATACCAGCTAAAACCCACCAAAACCAAAATGGAGACAAGAGTGACCTCTGGTCATACTCACTGCTATACTCCCACCAAGGCCATGACAATTTACGGATGCATGGAAGCATCAGGAAGTTACCCTGTATAGTCTAAAAAGGGAAGATATAAATAATTCACCTCTTGTCTAGCATATAATCAAGAAATTACCATAACAATGGGCAACCAGCAGCCCACAGGGCTGCTCTGCTTATGGAGTAACCATTATTTTATTCCTTTATTTTCCTAATAAACTTACTTTCACTCTACTCTAAGGACTCGCCCTGAATTTTTCCTTGTCCAAGATCCAATAACCTTCTCTTGGGTCTGGATTGGGACCCCTTTCGTGTAACATAGGTGTTCATTAGCAGTGGATTGAATAAAGAAAATATGGTACTTATACATGATGAAATACTCAGAACCATAAAAAAGAACAAAACCAGGTTCTTTACAGCAACATGGATACAGTTGGAGGCTATCCTCCTAAGTGAATTTAAAGCAGGAACGAAAACCAAATACTGTATCTTCTCACTTATAAATGGGAGTTCAGCATTTGGTATTTATGGACATGCAGATGGCTACGATAAACAATGGGAACTTTAGAATGAGGAGAGAAGAAAGGGACGAGGATTAAAAACCAAGTGGGTACCACACTCAGTACCTAGGTGATGGGATCAATTGTACCCAACCCTCAGCATCATGCAATATATCCAGGTTATCAACCTGCACACATGCCCCCTGAATCTAAGATAAAAGTTGAATTTTTTTTTTTCCAAAAAAGAAGGCAACCAACACATAGGAAATTACTAATACTAATAACTACTTTGGGAATATGTAAAATATTTCAACTTCAATATCAATAAAAATATAACAATAAGAAGGGGAAAATAAACACTATAGAAAGAATAGGTATGGCCAATAAGCATGAAAAGTTTAAAAATCACTAGTCACCAATTAAATGCAACTTAAAATCACAGTGAGATGCCACTTAGCAAATGGCTGAAAGAAATATGGCAATATCAAATGTTTGTGATGTTGGAGTTTCTAGGAGTCTAGGAAATTGCTGGTGGGATAGTAAAATAATGAAACTAACTTTGCAAAACTGTTTGGTAATTTCTAATTTAGTTGAGCAGATGCCCACTTCACGGTCCAGAAATTCCATGCATAGTTTTTCTTTTCCCCTAGAAAAAACTAAAAACATATGTGCACAAAAAAAAAGAAAAGAAAAGAAAAATGGAACAATCAATATTCATTGTGCTCTATTTTTTAAATCTTGAGAAGATTTGATGTCAGTCAATAGATAAAAGAATACACACACTGTGATATTAGTAACAAAAGGAAACATACAGCAGTAATAAAATGAATAAAATGTGACAACATGGAGCTTTTCAAAAATATTAAGTTGAGTGGAAAAAGATGGATACAAAATTGAAATAATGTTTGATTTTATTTTTATGAAGTTCTAGAAGAAGCAAGTTAATCTATGGTGATAGAAATCACTACAGTAGCTGTGTCTGAGGTCAGGGATTGATTAAAAAAGAAACGAGTGAATTTTTCGGAGTGGGGGAAATTTTCTGTATTTTGGTCTGTATTTTGATCAGGTAGTCATTACATAGGTGTGTATATTCATCAAAGACAACATACTCCACCCTTCGAAATATGTTTATTTCATTGTATGTAAATATTGATTGAACAAAAATATTATTTACTAACAGAGGTATTCTTATACCTCTGCTTAAAATCATTTAATGGTTTCTTGTTGGTTTTAGAAGAATGCCTGCAATACCAAATTACAACTCGAAGGACCTGCATAGAATGGCTCCAAAATACCTCTGTGGCCTAATTTCAAACTATTCTTTCCTTTTCTCGTAATGACCAGCCAAAATGACTTTTAGTTGTATCATGCACATCTCCTAAAAACACTTGGTCCTAAAAACACTTCTCCCAATACCACTTACCTATTTTCTACTTATTGTATAAATCTCTTTTCAATGTTAGTCCTCTGGGAAACTTTTCCTGACTTCTAAGACTAAGTAAAGTTCCCTTGATGTATGTTATTTTAGCATCAAAAACAGCTCATTATTATTGTAATTAAACAATTATTTGTTTAATATTTGCTTTATCTGTTAGACTTTCAGCCCAGCTAGAACAGAGATCACATATTTTTTTATTCATTTATTAGAGTAATAAATCAATACAATCTTATTTTTAAAAATATATTCAGCAATATATTTCCACAGCAAAGATTCTGGTCCACGGTAAAGGCTCAACAAGTATATTACCAGAAATGATGGTACTGGCAAAATGTTTGACAATGTGTTCGGAGGCCTGACTAATAAAAAAGAAACAAATAAACATGAGATCAGGAAGTTGTGGAGGACAAAGCTGCTCTCTGTAACCACTAATGAGATAAGCATTAATGAATAGAAATTGTTGAAATCAAATGCCTAGAAATGATTCATGAGAGAATTTCCTGGGAAACTGGTTACATTAATTCTTGGAAATCAGAATTGCAAACCAGTTGGTAAGCAGATGACCAGTAGCTTCTAAGATTATAACTGTGTGGGCAGCAGTTGCTTGGGAACTAAACTCCTGGGTTCAAAATGCATAGTGCAAGCATCTGTCAAAATATGCCTCAAGAGGATGCTGGAAGAATGGAGGCAACTAGACGTAATCCGAATAAGTGCCAGCTGGTCTCCTGGTAACTGTGTAGAATGGGATCAACTTGGTGAAAATCAGAAGACTGCAATTCACTGTACTATATGCAGTTGCTGAAATAGAGACAGAATAAAAGCTCCATTCTGGTAAATTAAGAGTGTTGCTTAAGATTTGGAATGGGAGAGGGTGGACGTTTCCTGAGTGATAATGACATGGTATCAACTCAGGAGTTATGAGTTTCTCATGATAAAATAATAAAGCTTTCTTGTCTTGACTATCAGCTAGAAATGGCACATTGTATGTAACAGCAGGGACAATTGTGGTATAAGTTCAAAGTCCCCATAATTGAATTTCACCATTTGTTTGTACGTATTTTATTATACTGATGTCTATTTGTGATCAATCTATCTTTGTGTCATTTTTTAAATCTTCATGTTTACTAGTTTTGGTAGGCAGAATAATGGCTCCTAAAAGACATTCAAGTTCTACATTCTGGAATTTGTGAAAATGTTCCTTCACATGGCAAAGAGGAATTAAAGTTACAGATGAAATTAAGCTTGCTAATCAAATGACCTTAAAATAGAGAGAGTATCTTGGATTACCCAGGTGGACCCATTGTAATTAAAAGTACGAAGTGGGAGGTAAAGGCAGAAAAGTAGGTCTAAGTGATGCCCTATGAGAATAATTGGACTCACCACCACTGCTGTCTTTGGAGACAGAGGAATGGGGCCATGAACTAAGAAACGTAGGTGGCATCTAGAACATCCATCTCCAAAATTTTTGGTACCAGGGATAGGTTTTCTGAAAGAATTTTTCCACAGATTGGAGGAGGGGGAGAGGAATGGTTTCAGGATGATTCCAGCATGTTACATTTATTGTGAACTTTATTTCTATTATTATTACATTGTAATATATAATGGAATAACAATACAACTCACCATAATGTAGAATCAGTAGGAGACCCAGACTTGGGCTTGTTTTTCTGCAACTGGATGGTCCCATCTCAGAAGATGGAAGACAAATCATCAGGCACTAGATTCTCATAAGGAACATGCAACCTAGACCTCTCGTGTCTGCTGTTCACAACAGGGTTTGTGCTTCGATAAGAATCTAATGCTGCTGCTGATCTGACAGGAGGTGGAGCTCAGGCAGTAATGATTGCTCAACCGCCACTCACCTCCTGCTGTGCTGCCTGGTTCCTAACAGACCATGGACTAGTACCAATTTGTGGCCTGGAGGTTGAGGACTCCTGCTCTAGAATCTGTAAAAAGCAAGGAAATAGGTTCTCTCTTACAGCCTCTGGAAAGAAACTCAACCCTGCCAATACTTTGATTTTAGCCCAGTGAGGCCATCAGATTCATCAGATTTTGACCTAGAGAATTAAAAGATAATAAATTTGTATTGCTTAAAACTCTAAATTTAATCTAATTTGGTATGGCAGTAATAGGAAACCAAGATTAGAGAGTATTCCTGAAAGCCAGAAAATGATTCTTGCATCTGCAATCTGGAGGCAATAACAGAGGGACCTCAGCCTGGCCAAGAAGCTGTAGCTGCTCCGTATTAAACCCTTGCCATTACCTACGTTTTGAGGGTGTAAGGCTTGATCATTACTCCTGAGTAAATATTATGAGCATGGGACTAACTAGGATCATTAAAATTAAAAAATCAATGAAGTTATAAAAAGGATTGAGTTTATAGAGGATTTTACAATTTGTCATTTTAATTTCTGTAACTCAATCACTGATAATTTTCCCACACATTTTTTTCATAGTTCCTTATTTCTTTCCTCTGCTTATATAAGGACCATGACTATTTCCTAAACATGATGGAGGAGAAGGAGGAGGGAGAAGAAGAAGATGAAAACAGGGAACAAATGAGGAAAGTGAGGAGATACGAGAAAATGTCACCACTGCATAGATCCAATAAAATAAATTGGATGGAATAAAGTAGTCCTACTCAAAGTTCTACAATAACTTGCTGAATAACATTTAAAAATTCTATCTCACTCTACTGTTTCAATTTCCACCTCTGTAGAATAAGGATGCTGAATTCGATGAACTCTACAGCTCCTTTTAGATTTCATATTTTATTGCATCAGCAGTAAAAGAGGAAGTAAAGAGAACATGATGACTGTGATATACTTATAAGACTAAGTTTTTGCCAAGTGTCTAATACTCTGCATTCTATTTCTAATTTCAGAGAATGCTTGAAGACCTTATAAAATAAAGAACATGAAAATATTTGAACATTGCTTGTTTTATATAAATATTATGTCTCCCTTTACTATTGTATTGTCTTAGTGTCTTGCTTTTTATAACACTTGGGTGGAAGAGAGCAGAACAGTGTAAGTACAGCCTATCCAATTTCATTAAAAGATAGAAACAAAACAATCATTCTTGATGATAGTAAAAGCTTTGGAGTTTTCAATTAGATTCAGTTTATATGTTGGCAAAGAACCCAGGTACTACTAACACATGCTAAGTTTACTGCCTTCCCATTGAAGTTTTTTGCCTGCCTTTGTAAACAAATGGAGATCATTTGAGCAGATTGAAAATAGTAATTGTGGTACTGGGATTTAGCTAATTAAAAAGAAGTGACACTCCTGCACTGTCACTACCTGAAGCTCACAGGTGCTCTTTTTTAAACATTTACATCCATGTGTTAGTCTTCCATTTTAATATACTTCATGAACAGGCCTAATCATATAAATAAAATTTTTTTCCAAGTGTATACTTCAAACTTTTCTGATACATTCTCTTCTTAGCAATACATGGCATATTCATGGAGTGAACAAGAATATTCCATGCTCTTTATACTGTCTTAGTAACTTACTTTTTATAACACTTTGAGATTAGAGAGCAGAACAGTATAAATACAGCCTATCCAATTTTATTTCAAGATACAATATAATCATTTTTGATGATAGTAAAGGTTATCACAAAAAATGATAGCAAAGTCTATCTTAACTATCCTAACAAGAATACTTAAGAGACAGGCTATCCTTGGAAACTCTGAGAATCCAGGAAATTCCTGCTTAACGAGGAGGAAACTAAAGCCCAACCAAAATTAGAGCAGAGACCCCATAACCTGGGGTCTTCTGACATTACCAGAAGCAATGGCAATGCATATCCCAGTCAATGCTTTACTAATTAATAACAATATTTAATAGCACATTTGGATAGAAGAATGAAGAGTTTATTAAAATAAAATCCTTTTCGCTTCCTATCGCTTTTGGAAAGAAATGCAAAAACTATGCATTGTATCTATAATGCAGTTTGGATAATTCATTGATACTGTAGTTTGATAGAACTAACAAAAAAAAAGCCAGTTTTTGAAGCCTGGAAAGTAAAGTAGATCAGGTGATCAATAATATTAGAATATTTCTCAAAGGAGGAAATTAATAGATGACATTTCTACAAAATATGCATTTCTCAAATGAGTTTGACCAGTCAACACATTCGTCAGTAGAAATCAGATCTACAGAATGCCTGTCAACAGATCATTTGAGCAGAGAAAATAAATTGGGTGGCAGAATATGGATCCATTAACTCTGGGAAGGGAAGGCATGGATTCTATAATTTAGAGTTCTGAAGCCATTGGATCCATGGCTCAGTGAGGAGCAGCTCCTGGATCCATGGCTCAGGGAACAGCAGCTACTGGCTCCAAAACCCAGAGACCCAGAGTGCACAGTCAAGAAAGAATTGCAGAGCATGGGGATCCTGAGGTAGCAGCAGAAGGTCTGGCAGGGGCTGGACTTCACACATGAAGTCTGGCAGCTGGTGGGGTCCCAGCAGGTCTCCTGACATGCCCTGTAGAGAGAGGAACCCAGCTGAGTGGTCCTAGGAGAGCAGAGGTCAGTGCTATAGACCAGGTTGCTGGGGTAGGGAGAGCCACGGGAGGAGCCTGGGTAGCGCAGGTAGCCCCCACAGGAGAGGGAGGAGAAGTTTCTGGAGCGGGAGGAGAAGTTTCTAGAGCAGCAGTTGAAGGACATGTTGACGGGAGATGTGAGTTCAGCTGAGTGTACCTAAGAAGATTCTGAGTTTTAATGTCGCATCCTGGACAGGACCATCTATATCCTCTTAGCAACAGGTGTGGTGCACAACAGTCATTCTTTACATTTTTGTGCTCCCTCATTTACATAGGTGTAACTCAGCATTCTTGTCTGTAATTGCATTTGAATAGTTTTCCACATATTGTATTTATGGGTGCTATAATTTTGGTGTTGTAGCAGAAAGCCAATGAACTACACTTATGTCAGAAATGCTATGACTGTTCCACATTAATGCTTATTTTATTATGTCTAGCAAAGTACCTCCTTTTCCTCCTAGCATAATTTTCACGTGTCTTGTTATTGACTGTTCTGGACAAATACTTTTCTCTGTAACAGTGAGAAATGAGATAAAGTTACATGTTTTGTTTTGTTTTTTTTCATCAATAGAGTGGAGACACAGCTTTGGCCTTAATTAGAAAGCTGTTTAAAACTAAACCTATTTGTCACCATCCTTTCTCATTCTATAAAATATTTGCTAATCTTTTACATACTATTACCCACTGTATCTCATATTCAGTGTAGACAGAAAAGTATCAGCCAAGACAAATTGAATAACATTGATACCTATGACCAGAAGGAAACCTGGACAATTATTTGGAGACTTGGTGACAGCAAGGGATGGAACTGAGACAATCACAAGTGAAAACCAATTTGGAGTCTTACGAAGAGAATCAAAGTGGTAAATAAACACCATTGAAATGTGAGAAAAAAATGAATTTTAGATGAAGTGAATCTAATATGAGGCCCATGGTCCTAACAGATTCTCATTTGTGTAGCAGCCTGGAGAATTCACATCTCTGATCTTAAATTACTGGAGGCTTAAATAGCTAATGGCCCTACCCGCTGTGTTCCAAAGGTTAACACTGCATTTTTGGGGAAGACTTGCTTTCTACGGGATGCTCCCAGGCAAAGACTGAGCACAGTGGAGCTACAGAGATTCCTGAGAGATACCTGATGGCCAGCTTTGACTCAGGGTTTCCTCAATGGCCTTAAAGAACTACAGTCCCTTGTATATGTCTCAAGCATTTCGTTCTCTTTCTCCTTCACTTGGGTCAGACCTATGTTCAAATCTTACATTTCTCCCAACCTTCTCTCAGGGGAGATTCTGGAAGAGAAAAAAATGCAGAAAGTCTGAAAATACTGAATCTTGTTTATACTTTTTAAAAAGTGATACTGCTTGGATTTGTGTTCCTGCCCAACTCTAAGGTAATTGTCATCCCCAATGTTGTAAAAGGCCTGGCAAGAGGTGATTGATCATAGGGGCGGATGTCCCCCTTGCTGTCCTTGTGATAGTGAGCGAGTTTTCATGAGAAACGTGCAGCACTTCCCTCTTCATGCTCTTCCTTCTGCTCCAGCCATGTAGGACTGCCTACTTCCCCTTCATTTTCTGCCATGATATTTAGTTTCCTGAGGCCTCTCAGCCGTGCTTCCTGTACAGCCTGCAGACTGTGAGTTAATTAAACCTCTTTTCTTTATAAATTAAACAGTCACAGGTAGTTCTTTATAGCAGTGTGAGAATGGACTAACACAGAAAGTAAATCAATTTTTTGATGGATAGCAAAGAATTTAAACTGGACATTTTATCTTGAGTATGCCAATCAGGGTGAACAAAAAAAAAAATTCAGTTGTTCAATGATTTAGAGAAACAATGAAATAAAACTTTTGAGTTTGGTTTTGGAGCTTATGTTCAGACTGTCTCCAGGTAATGTCTGCTAAAACCCATTTTTTCAGCCATCTTCACCTTAGACTAGACCCACATCATTCTCCTAACTATTATTTTACATGTGAGTTCATGTCTTTCATCAACATTGCTAAATTCCCAACTGTACTCTCTTCAAATATTGTTTCTGCCTTATTCTCTCCTCTTTCTTTAGCTTAGATTCCAATTGTAAACAATATAGACTTTTTGACTATATTACAGGTGGCTCATACTCTTTTTTCTATTTTTGATCTTTATTTAGAAGTATTGGCTTTTGCTTATTGAGGTTGTAACCTGGATGGTTAATGAAAGCAAGATTTTCCAGCACGTTAGTGACAAGTTAATTGGTAATTTCAAAAAGAGAAGCAAGTAGGTGCCAAAAGTTGTAATTTTCAACTGTGGATGAGATTCTGTTGAAAACACATCTCAAATATTTGAAACTATTATTCATAGTCCAGTGAAGAGAATCTTCTGTCAAAAGATCACAAGCCTTCTGATGTATATCCCTGAGTCATATATTTTATGTGAAATATCCTAACTTTGTTGATAAATAATTCAATTAAAAACGACACGAATGACGAGGCTCCATATTAAACAGAACAAACAATAAAATCTCCAAGATTAAGTGAGTGCAAAACGGGGGCATTTACAAGTTGTTCTTAAACTTCTATCAAATTAATGTGGACAAAGTTGTAGGGATTTAGAGGCAAAGAGAAGGGAAGAACACCTCTTTTCACATTAACTGGTTAAAATAAGGATTTTTTAACAAGGAGGCTGGATTAACTGAAGCAAATTCTCTAAATCCTCCAGTTTTGCCTGAATAAATTGATGCTCCCCATTGAACTCGTAAGTTTTGTCTTCAAGATTATTTTAAAGAGTTACCTTTGAAATGAAATAAAATGTGGAAGGAATAGTTTCCAAACCTACTTACTAAGGCACAAGATAAGGGGAAATCAACTGCTGTTGAGAAATAAAAATTAACTCACTGAATAGATATTTGAATTGGGCATATTTGCTTCTTTCTTCATTCTTCTTCCTTCTAGAAGGCCTGTATTAAGTCTCTTTTTAATATTGCCATATGTTTTAATTGAGAAAATTTAATCAAGAAAATTTCTAACATTGTTGTTGTAAGTTTATTTTATTTTATTATAAAATAAAATATTGCCATCAACCATGACAGTACACTTTCTTTGGGTCCTGAATATAATTTAATTACTTGTATTTCAACATAGAATATTTTGTGAATGAACTTACAAAGTGGCCATCTCAAAGAATGTGACAAAGCTGTCAAAGTTTTATTTTTCAACATGGAATCTAGAATTCAGCAGAGGCAAACAGACAAATGAACAAAACATAAAATATAACAAGTAAAAAAAAAAACAAAAGATAAAATCAAACTTAAGCATAGATAAAAAAGAAAGAAAAATAGAGGGAAAGAGAATCAGAGGAAGAGAGATAGAGAGATAAGAGAGAAACATTCATATATATGCAGAGGAAAAGAGGACTGGGGGAGAAAAGAAATTTCACATTTTTGCAGGAAAATGTAGGATGGTACCTGGTTGGACAAGTGACAAAAAGTCATTGAAAACCAGTAGTATGAAAAGCTAGAGACATTCTAAGAGGGTAAAGGCCAGGATAATTATAAAAGTAGATGATAAATATATCAAAGTTCATAAGATATGCTAATTTTGAAAATTTTTGCTCATAAAGACATTGGAGCAAGACACATGACAACTTGAATGCAATAAGAAAATATTCTGAAATTCCTGAGCTTTCTCGTTGTTTCTCCTCCAACTGTTTCCTCCCTTCAGCAGACAAGCTTTCAGCTCTTTGGCTGAATAGAGATGACTTCAAATTGATTGTCTCTGTGGCTGTGTCTCAATCAAGCTTCTTTTTTTTTTAAATCTTTTTCTTTAAATACATGGCAAGGCTTCTTTCAGTTTCTAGCCATTTCTTTCAAACTGTTTGCTTTGTCTGTTCTTGATCTTCTTCACTGGATGTGAGACACACTTTATAACTGTAGCACTTGGTGTATTAATTTTCTTCTACTGATCTAACAAATCACTACAAAGTAATTTTGTAGTATAGCAATGAATGGTGACAAGATGGATCATTTCCACAGAGGTTCTTATCCAGGTGGAAACTAATTCATTGCACCAGAAGATACCTAATGTTATCTCATTCCCCACTCTTAAGAGGAAAACATCCACTAGCAAAGCTAGCTGTGAATACACAGGAAAGGAGGCAGGTGGCACGTGCCAAATTAAAAGGAAGAGCTTTCCTGGTCATGATGAGCTAGGCGTTAATGTAAAACAGTCATAGCATTTCTGACATAAGTGTAGTTCATTTGCTTTCTGCTATAACACCAAAATTATAGCACCCATAAGTACAATATGTGGAAAACTATTCAAATGCAATTACAGACAAGATTACAGGGTTACACATATGAAAATGAGGGAGTGCAAATATGTAAAGGATGACCCTGTTGGGCACCACACCTATTGCTGAGAGGATATAAATGTTCTTGTCCAGGATGCAACATTAAAACTCAGAATCTTCTTAGGTGCACTTCAGCTGAACTCACATCTCTCATCGGCATGTCCTACAACTGCTGCTCTGGAAACTTCTCTTCCTGCTCCTTTGGCAGCTACCTGCACTACCCAGGCTCCTATGCCAGCAAACTGGTCTACAGCACTGACCTCTGCTCTCCCAGCACCTGCAAGCTGGGCTCCTCTCTACAGGGGCTGTCAGAAGACCTGCTGGGAGCCCACCAGCTGCCAGACATCCTGCTACTGCCCCAGGACCTCCATGCTCTGCAGTCCCTGCCATATGACTTGCTCTGGATCTTTGGGCTTTGGGTCCAGCAGTTGCCGCTCCCCTGGGCTACAGATCTAGGAGCTGCTACTCACTGGGTCACGGATCCAGTGGCTTCAGATTCCTGAAATATGGAGGCTGTGGTTTCCCTTCCCTGAGTTATGGATCCAGATTCTGCTACCCAAACCCCTTGGCTTCTAGAGCCTGCCAGACTTCTTGTTACAGACCAATCTGTGGATCTCGCTTCTATCAATTCACCTGCTAAATTTCTGGGCCCTTTTGAGTATTGGGATGAAAGTCTCTACTGAATGCAGCCATTGTATTCATTCTCTCCAGTTCCCAGTAACCTTTTATTCTTTCACCACCATCTTCTTGAATCACCTAGTTCTGGCAGACTGTGAAATTAATGAGTAACCTCATATTAAGTTTAATGTCTTTACCGTTGATTGAATATATGCTATTTGCTTTTCATCCAATAACTGTTGAAAATGGAAATTTTAATTTAATAAAGTTATGTAATCTGGTACCCAAATATATTGTTTACTTTATTTTTGTTATTTTATTATTAATTATTATTATTATTATTACATTTTTGTATTTAATAATTTGGGAGATTTAAGTAAAAATCAATACGTTGGTGTAACTGGATTTGGGGCACATATAATCTGACAGATTTGAGAACATTTCTGTTGAAATTAGGTATGTTATCTATTAAGAATCATCATTTCTTAAAGACCATAGTTTGCATTTGCAGACTCATCTCAACAGCAATAAGAATTTTCTAAGAATGACGGACATGCATTTCTACTGATATAGAAAAGCAGAAAATCTGATGCATAAACTAGAAATGCAGACAACAAGAATAGGATATAATTTATAAGGTAAACTGAATACTTATACTAAAAGTTACTTAAAAGTCTAATATCTGAATGTGGTTTTCCAACCAACAGAAAAGTGAAGCTGAAGCAACTGCTAAGACAGAGGCTTTGCTCTTTGTTAGTAGGCGTAAGTGCCAGGGTCCCTGCCTCCCACTGGTAAGGAGAGTAAGGATCATTCACCAATGATCTTAAGTGGGAATAACTGGGTTCAGGAGACTTGGGTAACGTACAGATGCTTCTTTTGTTAAAAATTATTATTATACTTTAAGTTCTGGGATACATGTGCAGAAAGTGCAAGTTTGTTACATAGGTATACACATGCCATGGTGATTTGCTGCACCCATGAACCCATCATCTACATTAGGTATTTCTCTTAATGCTATCCCTCCCCTAGTTCCCCACCCCCGCAACAGGCCCCAGTGTGTAATGTTCCTCTCCCTGAGTCCATGTGTTCTCACTGTTCAACTTCCACTTATGAGTGAGAAGATGTGGTGTTTGGTTTTCTGTTTCTGTGTTCGTTTGCTGAAAATGATAGTTTACAGCTGATCATCCATGTCTCTGCAAAGGACGTGAACTCATTCTTTTTTTATGGCTGCATAGTATTCCATGGTGTATATGTGCCATATTTCCTTTATCCAGTCTATCACTGATGGGCATTGGGTTGGTTCCAAGTCTTTGCTATTATAAATAATGCTGCAATAAACATACGTGTGCATGTGTCTTTATAGTAGAATGATTTATAAACCTTTGGGTACATACCCAGTAATACAATTACTGGGTCAAATGTATTTCTGGTTCTAGATCCTTGAGGAATCACCACACTGTCTTCCACAAAGGATGAACTAATTTACATTTCCCCCAACAGTGTAAAAGTGTCCCTATTTCTCTACATCCTCTTCAGTATCTGTTGTTTCCTGACTTTTTAATGATCGCCATTCTAACTGGCATGAGATGATATCTCATTGTGGTTTTGATTTCCATTTCTCTAATGACCAGTGATGATGAGCTTTTTATATGTTTGTTGGCTGCATAAATGTCTTCTTTTGAGAAGTGTCTGTTCATATCTTTTGCCTACTTTTTGACGTTTCTTTTTTCTTGTAAATTTGTTTAAGTTCTTTGTAGATTCTGGATATTAGCCCTTTGTCAGATAGGTAGATTGAAAAAATTTTCTCCCATTCTGTAGGTTGCCTGTTCTCTCTGCTGATAGTTTCTTTTGCTGTGCAGAAGCGCTTTAGTTTAATTGCATTCTACTTGTCAATTTTGGATTTTGTTGCCATTGCTTTTGGTGTTTTAGTCATGAAGTCTTTGCACATGCCTATGTCCTGAATGGTATTGCCTAGGTTTTCTTCTAGGGTTTTTTATGGTTTTACATCTTATGTTTAAGTCTTTAATCCATCTTGAGTTAATTTTTGTATAAGGTGTAAGGAAGGGGTCCAGTTTCAGTTTTCTGCCACATGGCTAGCCAGTTTTCCCAACACCATTTATTAAATAGGGAATCCTTTCCCCATTGCTTATTTTTGTCAGGTTTGTCAAAGATCAGATAGTTGTAGATGTGTGGTATTATTTCTGAGGTCTCTGTTTTGTTTTATTAGTGTATATATCTGTTTTGGTACCAGTACCATGCTGCTTTGGTGAATGTAGCCTTGTAGCATTGAAGTCAGGTGGAAGTCAGGTAGTGTGATGCCTCCAGCTTTGTCCTTTTTGCTTAGGATTGTCTTGGCTATACGAGCTCTTTTTGGTTCCATATGAAATTTAAAGTAGTTTTTTTCTAATTTTTTATCTGTGGCTTTGTGGTAGTACAAATTTCATGCCCATACTTTATGCACGCATAGCCAGAAATTCTCAAATTTCCTACTAACTCCACCTACTGTTGGCTTGATGAATATTGCTGCATCTTGCAGCTGTGGAATGGGCCATAGCACTACTGGCTAGGGGAGAACAGCAAACGACCCTCCACCAAGACTTGAATGAGTAGGCTGATATATCACTTGTATATAAGTGTAATTTGCTTCTCAAGTGATCTGTCTGCATGTTCTAAAAATTACCAAGAGTGGTAATTTTTAGCTGAGTGTGGTTGTGTGTGTTTCTAGTTCTAGCTACGTGGAAGGACAAAGTTGAGAGGATGGGTTTGAGCCTGGGAGGCAGAGGTTGGAGTGAACCAAGATTGTGCCACTGCAATCCAGCTTGAACCATAGTGCCAGATGTTGTCTCAAAAAAAAAAAAAGTGATAGTTCTATTTAGAAATTTTAAGAACAATTCTAAGCATTCTGTTGTCTTTTAGATTAACAACTGAATAAAGTAAAAACTCTGTTCACTGTGCATGCTACTTATTCTCCACTAGATGAAACCATGACAAAAGTAGAGTAGAAATTTCCTAAGCTAATCATTGTTTTTGCTAATATATTACTGACTATGAATAAATAAAAAAAATTGAGACAATCATCAACTGGTATTGGATACTAAAACAAAAAATGAATAAATAAAGCCATATTGTTACCCTGTAGGTATCTTTGTCATCCATTTAATAATATTATTCTTGATCTAAATGATAAAACATTTGGGGCATAACTGCTGATTCAAAAATTATCAACTACTTGGATGTTTAGTCTAATCTTATAACAAGAGAATATTTGCATTGGTTTTGAGTTTTATTTTTTCGAGAAAGTGTTGCCAATCAAACAACTCAAAAAACAAGAGCAAGTTGAGACTTCATCAAATGTATAGAACTGATTGTATAAAACAGGTTTGTCCTACTTGCTAATGAATTTTGGAATATGTTAGTACTTTCATTTGGCGAATTGATTTCTTATCTGGCACCAAGGCTAGGGGATCTGGAGTCTTCAACAAATTTAACTCACTAAAACCTAACTTTTTACTGGATATCCTCACTCTGAATTCTCATATATTTCAGAAAATATATATTCCTATATTCCAGAGCAGCAATTGTAGGACATGTTGGCAGGAAAGTTGACTTACAATGACAAAGTTGTGACTTTGAATGTCACTTCTTGGACCTGGGCACTTATATACCCTTAACATTGGTCATGTCATCCACATGGAACATAAAAACAGGTCACCTGCCAACTTCAAAGGAATGGAAAAGATCAACATAGTTAGACATATGTATTACTTGTGATTTTACAACTAGAAAGTGTGGTAAGGTTTGTGCCTTGGGATTCAGGTAATAGTGTTGACTCTTTAAAGCTATTACTCATATTCCCTTACCAAAGGTCACTCTGCAGATAACTCAGAGAACTGCTTTAGAGGTAGACAGTGTCTGGGCTGAGGGAAACTGCCTTAATTAAAAATAATTGATATCCGTTTCACAATCTATCTCAAAATTGTTGCCATCTGGCTAGCAAACTTGCCAGCTAACCGATCTATTCATAGTCATTTGTTTTAAACGAAAACATACATTGATTGTCACCACAAAGTAGCAAGCTAACTTAATGAAAAATGTCATCAGAAAACAGCAACGGTGTTATGCAAGATACAATGTCTTTCTAAAAATCAAATCCCAACTGGAATGGCTTTAATGAAATATTAACTAAGATTCCCTTATTTTCCATGCTTCTGTTTAAAACTGTATGCAGACTATTATGAATCAATCTTAACTTTTCTTCCCTTACGTATGTGTGTTTACAGTTGAGTGAATTAAAAATAATAAATTGCTTTATGTATTTTGGAATATTCAAGATTATTCATCTAAGATGCTGAAAAAGCATTAAAAATAAAAATAAATCATGTGGCAAAAATCCCCAGTGTATTTCACCTCTAATTAGAATCTGTGTTTCCCACTAAACGAATCCACAGAATTTGAAAAACATTCCTGTTTTAAAGAAAGATTGTAAAGTAACTGCCTTGAAGTGGTGAGACAAAGGGAGCATCTTAAGAAGATTCTTCCTTTGCCTCAAAAAGTAACATTCACGACTGTGACATAAATTATTTTCAGGTGTTTCTGACAAGTATTACAACACTTCTAAAATAATGGTCATATTTTCTCTTATTCTGTGACTTGTATTTCACCTTGATGTAATGGTGTAATGAAGACTGATACCTTGAGAAAGAGGAGAGATTGAGATTTTTCTTGCTGTGGTTTTTGTGTTGTTTGATTTGCTCATTTTTAGAAAAACGTTTCCATTCCACTTCTGAACAAAAGCAGTTGAATGCAAAAACATCTGTACTCTGAGAAAAGAATGTTCGACATTACTTAATATCTGATCCCACAGAATAATCTTCTACTGAAATCGCTTATATAGGAATAGATGACATTGAAGCAAGCAAGCAACTTCAATTTAGGTGAGCTAAATATTTGTATGGCTATTTTGATATTCAATATTTTATTGACAAATACAACAGGAAGATTTGGAAACTACTAGAATGCTTTTTGCTATTCGTAATTGAGAAGCCTAAGAATTATTTATTCTGGAAACACAGAACAAACTATGTTACCTAATAAATGAAACGTAATTAGAGATCAACCTGTCTCCTCAAAAGTTTAGAATCATAAAGTCTGCAATATGGAAGGAAATTGACCAATTATCTCCAGCCTCCTGTCAGATTGGAGTTCCACTTACAACATCCTAATTAGATTTTCCCAGGGCACTCAATATGGAAATATCATTAATTGCCAAAGCAACTCATTTTAGATTTTTAGCTTAATCTTCCCTTAAAACTTTTACCTAGTAATCCAAATTCTTCTTTAAAACATCTACCATATTATTATTTATTTATTTATTTATGTATTATTTTACTTTAGGTGCATACTATATCTGACATTTCTCCCCATGTTATCCCTCCCCACTCTCCCCACCCCCTGTTGTCTCTCCCCTACCCCCTTCAACTGTCCCCAGTGTGTGATGCTCCTCTCCCTGAGTCCATGTGTTCTCGTTGTTCAATACCCACCTATGAGTGAGAACATGTGGTGTTTGGCTTTCTGTTCTTGTGTCAGTTTGCTGAGAATGATGGTTTCCAGTTTCGCCCACGTCCCTACAAAGGACACGAATTCATCGTTTTTTAAGGCTGCGTAGTATTCCATGGTGTATATGTATCACATTTTCTTTGTCCAGTCTATCATTGATGGGCATTTTGGTTGGTTCCAGGTCTTTGCCTTTGTACACAGGGCTGCAATGAATATACGTGTGCATATATCTTTATAGTAGAATGATTTATGGTTCTTTGGGTATATATCCAGTAATGGGATTGCTGGGTCAAATGGAATTTCTATTTCTAGATCCTTGAGAAATCGCCACACTGTCTTCCACAATGGTTGAACTAATTTACACTCCCACCAACTGTGTAATAGTGTTCCTATTTCTCCACATCCTCTCCAGCATCTGTTGTCTCCAGATTTTTTAATGATCGCCATTCTAACTGGTGTGAGATGGTATCTCAATGTAGTTTTGATTTGCATTTCTCTAATGACCAGTGATGATGAGCATTTTTTCATATGTTTGTTGGCCTCATGTATGTCTTCTTTTGAAAAGTGTCTGTTCATATCCTTTGCCCACTTTTTAATGGGGTTGTTTGTTTTTTTCTTGCATATCTGTTTTAGTTCTTTGTAGATTCTGGATATTAGCTCTTTGTTAGATGGGTAGATTGCAAAATTTTTTTCCCATTCTGTTGGTTGCCGGCTCACTCTAATGATGGTTTCTTTCACTGTACAGAAGCTCTGAATTTTAATTAGATCCCATTTATCTATCTTGGCGTTTACTGCCATTGCTTTTGGTGTTTTAGTCATGAAGTCCTTGCCTATGCCTATGTCCTGGATGGTTTTGCCTACATTTTCTTCTAGTGTTTTTATGGTGTTAGGTTTTATGTTTAAATCTTTAATCCATCTGGAGTTAATTTTAGTGTAAGGTGACAGGTAGGGGTCCAGTTTCTGCTTTCTGCACATCACTAGCCAGTTTTCCCAACACCATTTATTAAACATGGAGTCCTTTCCCCATTGCTTGTTTTTGTCAGGTTTGTCAAAGATCACCACACATGGTTGTAGATGTGTGGTGTTGCTTCTGGGGGCCTCTGTTCTGTTCCATTGGTCTATGTCTCTGTTTTGGTACCAGTACCATGTTGTTTTGATTACTGTATCCTTGTAGTATAGTTTGAAATCCAGCAGTGTGATGCCTCCACTTTGTTCTTTTTGCTTAGGATTGTCTTGGCTATGCAGGCTCTCTTGTGCTTCCATATGAAGTTTAAAGTGGTTTTTTCCAGTTCTGTGAAAAAGGTCATTGGTAGCTTGATGGGGATAGTGTTGAATCTATAGATTACTTTGGGCAGTATGGTCATTTTCACGATATTAATTCTTCCTAACCATGAGCATGGAATGTTTTTCCATCTGTTTGTGTCCTCTCTTATTTCATTGAGCAGTGGTTTGTAGTTCTGTCTCAGCTCACTTCCACTGTAGAATGTATCAGTTCTGAAGGTAAATGTCTTGAGGTTTGCCCATTCTCACAGGTTAAGTCATTTCCAGTATCCATGCCCTGTCTCTATTCACAGTTTGCTCTGATGAACTCTCTGAGAGAGTCCAGAAAAATCCTCATTACTCTAGTACTCTAGGCAGAATGTATGTCATTTGATACATCAGAGGTCACAAAGATGTTCATTCTCAATTATGCATTATCATCATATATCCTTCCTGTACCTTTATTTCAATTTATAAAGTCATTTGTTACTATGAATTCTTCAAATATTTTATCTTTCTGTGAAGACTACATGGGATAGACATTTTCTCCATTTCTTGCTTTTCTTTTCATTTTCTAGTAAAAATGTCACTCTCTGAGAGAAAAGAAGGAAAAGATTAAAGACTTATATTTTACATTTAGTGCTTATTATTTTGCTCTCAGTAACATCAATACCACCAAAAATTACTTATACATTATGAGGATAGATGGTTTTTGATAATCAAACTTATTGATGACTTCTATCAAGAAGGAAATCAACCTCTGAGTAAGGGATTTCTTTAGTATATTTACAAAGTAAACTTCAAAGCACTTCTGCAGAAATTTGACCCTTCATTCTTAAATCCTCATGCCCACAAGAGTGACTTGGCTACTTGTATTATAAGAAATCTAAATCCAAATATGTTAGGCACTCATTTAGCATTTCTACCAGTAAGTATTGTTATTGGGTTATTTATTGTAAAGGTTTACAAGATATGAAAGAAGGAATAGATACTGAAATTTTTTCTATTCTCAGTTAAATTCATAAAGTTGGAGAAAGATAAATGTCTCTTCCAGGCTACAAAGTATTTTTTAGATCTTTACACACACCAGAACTCTCCCTGTGTTACCCATTTGATCTAATATCTAGAAAGACGGGATGAATGAAGCATCAATCTTATAGGTACAATTATGGTGGTTTTCATTCTACCCTGGCAAAATGAATGAGAAATGGCATTTTTGTTTCATGAACAATTGCTTTGAAAAACTAATGAAATTCTTTCATGTAGAAGTCTGCATTCATAAAAAAAATTTATTTGAATGTTAATGTATTTCATTTAGAATGGAGTGTAATTAAGTGTTTTCATTAAAATGGGCACTTGTGACTACACCCATTGCTAGAGTATATAAGTATCCAGTATAGAAGGGAACATTCACACACACACACACTCCTCACTGCAACTCAGCTGAACTCAGAACTCCTGGTAACATGTCTTACAACTGCAGCTCTGGAAACATCTCCTCCTGCTGTTTTGGAGGTTACCTGGGATGTTCAGTTTCCACTTATAATTCGTTCTACACCACCAATGCCATCTATTCTCCAAATATCTGCCAAAGACAGCTCCTCTCTTTACAACGGCTGTCAGGAGACCTATTGTGAGCCCACCAGCTGCCAGACATCCTTCAATTTGGCCAGATCCTATCAGATATCCTGCCTAAGGAATTCCATCTTCTGCAGCCCCTGCCAGACTAACTACATAGGATCCCTTGGATGTGGAAACACTGGCCTTGCATCTCTTGGTTATGGAAGCACTGGCTTCCAATCTCTGGATAGTGGGTCCAGCTTTTACCAACCAACTACCTTTCCATCCAGGAATTTCCAGGCAATTTGTTACCAACCAACCTTTGGGTCTCGCCTTTGTGGATCAACTTACTGAATATTCTCCATTCTCTCATGATTATTTCTGTACTCTATGGAAATATAACACTCAGCCCGTCCAATATCTGTGATTGTTGACCATCTACATAAGCAGGACTCAGTATCCTAGCCCTCCTGGAAGTATATGATTGAACGTGGACAAATTAATCTTGACCTAGGACCTTTCTTTATCTGAAATGAGACATATCTTGAATTTCAATTTTTGTGTCAATGCTCATAATTATTTCTGTTACCATCTTTGTAAAATTCTTCTCTCATTATTTTTCCAGAATTCTTCCATTCAAGTGTATTTCAAATAGTTGCAATATTTTAAATAAACTTATTTATTTAGCATGAATTCTGGTATTCTATTTTATTTTAATTAATATAATACATTTAGGTCAGGCATGATGGCTCACGCCTGTAATCTCAGCACTTTGGGAGACTCAGGCTGGCGGATCACTTAAGGTGAAGAGTTCGAGGACATCCTGACCAACATGGTGAAAACCCGTCTCTACTAAAAATACAAAAATTAGCCAGGCATGGCACACACCTGTAATCCCAGCTACTTGGGAGGCTGAGGCTGGAGTATCACTTGAACCTGAGAGACAGAGGTTGAAGTCAGCAGAGATCATGCCATTGTACTCCAGCCTGGGTGACAGAGCAGGATGCTGTCTCAAAAAAAAAAAAAAAAAGAAAGAAAGAAAAGAAAAAAGACACATTTAGTGAATTCATCCTATATCTTCAATTGTCTTCATGCATGCCTGTAATCCCAGCTACTCAGGACGCTGAGGCAAGAGAGTCACTTGAACCTGCGAGACAGACGTTGCAGTCAGCCAAGATCACGCCACTACCTTCCTGTCTCTGGGTGGCAGAGTGGGACTCCGTCTCAAAAAAAAAGGTACATTTAGTGAAGTCATCCCATATCTTCCACTGTCTTCAGTAGGTAAGCTTTTTTGTTTGTTTCATATGTTTTATTGCTATGTTGTTGATTTGGTTGAATAGAAAACAGAAAGTATAAAGGAAAATTTAAATATATAATCTAGCTCATGTCTTAAGAGATTTAAATCCCCCTCATAAGTGCATTTTTTATCTATTTGCTTTAGAAAAATTTGCTTTAGTCTTTCATTGAAAAATATGTTTATTGAGGTCCAATTATATACCAAGCATTATACTGAACAAAGACACAAATTCTCTGTTTCAAGAAGTTCACACACATACAATTATAATTTATCATTATATGGCAAATGGAATAATGGGGATGAGAACAAGGTTCAGTGGAAACACAAAGAAGAATTTGTTCTTTTAAAGAACAAATTTAAAAGATTTGTTCAAAGACACTCAGAGAAAATCATATAAATCCATTATTAAAAATAGAGGAAGTAAGTTACACTTAATTTTAAAAGAACAACTCTTACTGTCAATTGTGTCCATTGCAGTCCTTTAAAAAGCAGCTGCCAAATGGGATTAAACATGAAAAAATATTTATTGGTGAAAATACCAGTGATGGATAATGGGGAGGTAGTTGGAGAGGCCTGGGAGAGCTGTACTACTGTGGTGTATGTCTAACCTCGGTGAATAATAGAGGGAAGGAAGTTTGGCCTAGAAGAAACTTCTTAAGAAACTTCTTTAGGGCAATTCTAAGAAAGTTTTGGCTAGTCACCCATCAAAAGAGCCTTACATATCACCAAAATGGGTCTGCCTTAGCGTCTTTGCCAAGAGTGTTTATTAACAAATGGATGACAGCACAACCTTGGCACAGAAGCAACGGTAGATTCAGAGACCAGTAGCTGGAGCTGTCAATCAATTAATAATTCTCCCTGATGCAGGAGATTTAAGAGGTACATTTGAGTGGCTTCCACCTTCGAATTTATTCTGATCCTAAGTAAGCCCAGCGCTGATAAACAATGGTAAAATAATAAATTATAACTTGGAATTTTTCATGTTTTTCTTACTTTGATCAAAATGTGAATTATTATGTCAGATCCTATATAGGACCCACTGAATGAAAATCTACCCCTACTACTGAATAAGAGAGAAAATCAAGAATCATTAAATGGTTATCTTTGATTTTAACTGATGCATTAAGCAGACAGGACTCAGGACACAATTAGAAACTACTTCATTTTTTTTTAACACCATTGAACTTCACACTTCAATGTAGGGCTCTAGCTTCCCTGAATCCCTGAACAATACAATGGGTAGATCTATGATCACATTAAGGTATCAAGAAATATTTTCATTTAACATTAGCCGTTCAAAGCTGCATAATTTAAAAACCAGTCTTACAGCGACAGTCAAAGCTGCTCCCTTTCCCCTTAGTTCAGGCCTGTCATGTGTTTCTAGAGGATACCAGTCGTTTAAAGAAGGTTGTTTTTTTTTAATTTCCATATTCCACCTTGTGTTCCAACGGTGTACTTCTCCTTGCTTCTGTTTGATTCAAGAAGATACAATGGGAGGAAAGAAAATGACCACAGGGCCATTTGCCTCAACGTGATGCTTTAGACCACCTGTGTCAACATGGACTTCGTTGTTTGCTTCTGAAAACTTACAGGGGGATGAGATAACATCAACAAATAGCTCATTTCAATGCATGCTTTGGGAAATTTCTATAGGTTAATTTGTTAGATCCAATAGTCTGCAGACCTGAATAAACAGTTCCCTAATTAAGCAACAGTTTATATATCAAGGGACTCATGTCAGCTTCCTCTTTTGCTGTGCCCATCAATTCTAAATTATGACGTTATAAATATACCTAATTCCAATCAGTTCTCAGCTTTGAAGGGCCCATCTTAAACCAGATCAGCCCAGAATCTCATTTCTAACAGCTCTCTGTGGAAACATAGGAAAGACTTACAGTAGCATTCTTCTTTGTGGCAGGGGGCTCAGATGTACTTCATTGCATCTTAAAAGATTTTCTGGTGATCTTACAGGGTTTGTGTATTTAGCTAGGACTCAGTCTTTGTCACTGAATATCCTCTGTTATTATGCACTCTGGACTGAGCATGTAATGTTTGTGCCCCTCCTCCAAATTCATATGTTAAACTCCTAATTCCCAATGCAATGGTATTTGGAGACAAGGCCTTTTGGAGGTAATTAGCTTATGAGAATGGAATTTTCATGTGGGAATCAGTGCCTTTATAAGAAAAGACACAAGAGGGTTTGCTTCTGGTCTCTGTGCTCTCTGCTATGTAATGACACAGAGAGAAAGTGCTCATCTGAAAACCAGGAAGAGAGTCATCTTTAAAAACCAAATAGGCCAGAACTTTGATCTTGTACTTTCCAACCTCTGGAACTGTGAAAAATAAATTTCTCTTGTTTGAGTCTCCCAGTCTATGGTATCTTAGTCTGAACTAAGACACCACAGATGTCTGAATATTGGTTCTTTTCCTAGGGGGAGATGTTGGTATGCTTTCTAGAAACCATTTTCTTCCCCACCCCAGCCCACCCTCCCTTGAACCCCTATACTGAATATTGCCTGACAGAGTTAGCACACCCTTCCATGACTTCTCCCCCGACTCCTCATCCACAGCTCCTGCCTGCTAGGGCTCCATCCCACTGAGCTTTCTTCTGCTAGGATCCATTTGTCCTGGAGCTGGCCTTCTTGGCCCATAGGAAACACACACTCACAGCACTGTCCAAGGAAGTGTGATTTGGTCCTGGAGCAGGTGACTTCCACTCAGCTAATTCTAATGGCTCCCTGCTTTAAGAGTATGCTAGTCTAGTGGCAAAGCTCCAGGAGATACAGAAACACTCAATTTTCTGCCTTGTCCTCTTGGTGGGCAAACAATTTAGACACATGACATTTTCTTTTATTAGTGTAACACTGTTAGTAAATGCATCCTGTACTTACCACTATTTGCGCTAAGTTAACTTGTTTTCTTAGCTTCATGTGTTTCTTTTTTTTCTGCTGGAAAGAAAACTGAGTTTAGAGAGGATTTGAAATATATCTCATGTCTTGAGAGATTTATATACCATCATAGAGCATTTGATCATATGATTGGGTTGGAAAATATTATTTTCAGTTAGGCATTCATTGAACAAACATTTGAGTTCCTATAATATAAAATATTCTTTTTTTTTTTTCCATAGTGTTGCTCTGTCACCCAGGCTGGAGTACAGTGGCACGATCTCGACTCTCAACTCACTACAACCTCTGCCTCCTGGGTTCAAACAATTCTCCCGTCTCAGCCTCCCAAGTAGCTGGGACTACAGGCACTTACCACCATGCCTGGCTAATTTTTGTATTTTTAGTAGAGACAGAGTTTCACCATATTGGTAAGGCTGATCTCAAACTCCTGACCTCAGGTAATCTGTCTGCCTTGACCTCCCAAAGTGCTGGGATTACAGGCGTGAGCCACTGTGCCTGGCCAAAACATTCTTATTATAATGAAACTACTGTCTGTCATTCAGCCAGCCACCACACTCTCTATGAATGGGCCTCATCACTTTCTCTCCCTTCCCAAAGAGAGGGAAACGGTGTATATATGTGCATATCTTTATGTGTCATGGGGGTAGTACTATCCCACAAGAATGAAACTTATTTCAGAGTAAACCTCTTTCTCTTATAAATGTCTAAACTGCACTTAAGGGGTATAAGGCTCAGGAAAGCTGTAAAGCTGTCACAGCCACCTCTAATCATGGGGATGTGCCTAGGACTGGGATGTACTGTCATTTACCAATATTTTCCCTCAGCTTTGGAAACTCTACCAAACTTGTAGCTTATGTGAAAAGCACCCTGCAAAATTCTTTTACATAAAGATAAAAGAAAACTCATTATATAAGCTCAATAATGAGACAGTGACATAAGTAACTATAATTCTGTATGAAATACCATGGATATTCACAAATATAGAGTCAGGGTAAATAAAACCATACTGTCACAGAACAAATTTTTTTTATAGAGCTTTTCTTCTAGATCAGGAGTCAAAAAATGATGGCTGGTGGGCCAAATCCAGCTATCACCTGTTTCTGTAGATAAAATTGATCAGAACACAGGCACAAGCATCCATTTACATATGGTCTATTGTGACTTTCATGCTACAGTGGAAGAGTTGGTGGTTCCGAAAGAGTCCATATGTCTCTTAAGGCCTTAAATATTCACCATGTGGCCCCTTTCAGGAAAAAAAAAAAAGTTTACCAACCTTTGCTTTAACATGATGGAACTTGTTCCAAAATTTTACCATAATGCTGAAAATTTCTGGTAACAACAATAAAGATACATCAGTTAATTCTTCTCAGTTCTTTTCCTTGACTTTATCTGTACTTTGGAGGAGCATCAATTGGAGTCTCGACATCAGTATAAATGGTTTCTGTGTTCTTTTAAAATTTGAAATGAACAGACATCAACAAAGTATTTCACAGATAATCAAAGTTTCTCCATTTGACTGAGAGTGTTGAGTGTAAATCCTGGTAAAAGAGCAGGAAAAGACTTCTGTATCAGCTTGAGTAGCCAGGCAGAAAGAAAAAGGGACGAATTCCTCTTTCCTCTGCCTTTTGTTCTATTATGGCCCTCAGTAGATGGGATGAAGCCTATCCAGGCTGGAAAAGGCAATCTACTGAATCCATTGATTTAAATGCTAATCTCATCCAGAAACACTCTCACAGAGACCCCGAAATGATGTTTAACCAGATACCCGGGCATCCTCTGATCCAGTCAAGTTGACACAAAATATTAACTATCACAATCATTCTAACTAAAGTTATAGTTTGTGCATAATTCTGTTGATGTGTGTGTTAATCATATTATTTCTTATTTTAAATTACACCCTCCAGGACCTAGCATAAACTGTGGCACATGGCAGGTCCAAATAAATATTTATTTAAATGAATTTGCTTTCTTGTACTTGAAATATAAACTCTTTGAGTAGGTGATTGTCAGCATGAAGAGTCTGGTAGAAACAACTGAAGAGGTTCATAGTAAAGTGCTCATGTAATGAACTAAACTGAAATGTTGAGGCGAAGGGTAAAGCCCGTGATATCAGGTACAAAGCTTCAGAATGAAGAAACACAGTTCCCAATCCATTTTACCACTGCAGGTAGACACTAAATTCAGTTCTCTGTTGTAGAACACATAGAATAAGTCACACAAATTGAAGAAAGCTCTTGGAAGGCCCAAGGGAAAATAAAACAGAGCCTGTAAGCTAGCAATTAGTCTTGATTATTTGAAATATAGTGAAGAGATAATCTAATTCTTATCATTGTCTCTTAGTCTATGATGATCATGAGTGGGTGTGATCTCAAGAGATAATGTAGGCACTTTAGAAGCCTGTCACAAAAATGTCATATTTTTCTCTGTAACAATTGAACAGGTCATTATAAGGTAAACACAATAAAATGTATTATGTCCAAATACTTGCTAAGTGGGTAGCTCGCCATTATTTTAGATTTAGGAATTATAAATATATTGATTCAGCAGTCATCCATAGCACCTTATGCATTCATGGAGTAATATAATATTGCATCTATACTGTTCTATCTCCATTCCAAATGGGGTCTAGCATCCACTGTCCAGAACTATCCCACACAGTTCATTTCTAAAATACCCATCTAAAGCAGTGGTTCTATACAGAAGATAATTTTGCCCCAGGGAGACATATGGCAATGTTTGGCGACATTTTTCATTGTCATGAACCGGGGGCTGCTACTGGCATCTAAAGGGAAGAGTCCAGGGGGATGTTGCTAAGCACCTTACAACACTCAGGATGGTGCAAACACAATAAAGAAGTATGCTACCCAATTGTCAATAGTGCCAAGATTCATGGAAATTGCAAAAAGAGCAAATACTTTGTTAAAATGCAGGAAACAAAGCAGAAAAGTAGAGAATGATAAAAGAAGATTTTAAAAAAGGATAGTAAAGGAATACAACAAACATGAGGAATGTGATGGCCAGATAGCATAAGATGGAAAACTAGATTGAAATAATTTTTGGAAACAAATTCTCTGAACATTGCCTTCTGCCCTAATATGCTTCTTGTGCACAGCTGGGCTAGAGTTGTGTTCTTAGCAGAGCTGCACTGTGGAGTATGGAGGACTCATTAGCAGAAAAGCAATGACTGAATATTCATAGACATTTTATTGAAATCTTTAGTTATTAAAGTGACAATTCTCTCTCTCTCTCTCCACTAAGATATCTTATTGATTCCGTTTCTCTGGAGAACTTTGACTAATACACTGATACAATCTTATGAGAAAAGCAATAAAAATTGGAGGACTTTTCCCAGAAAAGATAAAGCTTGACTTAGGATCTAAAGGATTATAGATTTAGATGGCAGGGTAAGATCACAGGAAAGGAACATCACAGGTAAA
This sequence comes from Ateles fusciceps, assembly GCA_036589455.1. Taxonomy (NCBI): domain Eukaryota; kingdom Metazoa; phylum Chordata; class Mammalia; order Primates; family Atelidae; genus Ateles; species Ateles fusciceps. The sequence continues at coordinate 12,974,474 of JAZHEH010000222.1, forward strand.
ATGTAAAAAGCAGTGTTTGAGCAAAGGTGAGGATTCTGACGCACAAGGTTCATGAGGACAAGAGCTTGAGTTTGAACTAGAAAGGTTATTGATCACAAGATACCATACTAACAAACTTACGTAATATTACATAAGAAACAGGAGATCACTGGAAATTTCTAGTAATCATTTCAGAATTTTCATCTATCATCTAAATGTAATCTACTATTTTGGCAGATTTGTAAATGAGATCTTTTGACTGTTTTAGGCAATATTTTAGTTGAGATAATATTTGCAATTCACTTTGTTTATGTTTTATTTTTTGAAATCCTTCTGGCTAAGAAAATATTGGAAATATTTTTTTAGTTTGAAAGCTATATCCTATTTTCCAAATTTTTCCAACTTGGCTGGAAGGAGCCCTTAGACAAGGATTGTATCTTCTACATAATTTGTTACCTCCAGAGTACCATTTAATAAAAGGTTAGCAAGTGATTCATTCTTCTTTCAAGGAAACACAGTACCTTTTATATAAATTATTTATTAAGTGTAGAAAGCTGGCTTTATGTCTTGTCCTGATCCACATTACATCAACTTAGTATTCTCTGCTGTTTCTGATGGGCATGTCATTGTGAAGCACATAGATCATACTTACTATGTACTTACTGGTGGAAACAGGAAACCTTGTACAGATGAAACAATCCTCTTAGAGGGGGATGAATGTTCTTCCATCCCAGAAGCAGCAGGTATTTCTTATTGACAGTTTCAGGTATCTTTGTGTATAAAGGGATAAAAGACAATTCAAAGAATGTATCACCTCTAGCAGCAACTTATATTGCTAGGCTTTGATTGTTCTATGGAAACAAGATCACAACACTCAGAGAGCTTCATTATAGACAAAATTTAATTATGAAAATTAGAGTTATTCATCTTTTCACTTTTAGGTTATGTTCAAAAGCAGTAGTCAAAATTTGGTGGGCTTTAAAAAACAATGTAGATGTTGTAGCAATACATTTTAATAATCCATAAAACAACACAAAGAGATGTGTTGGGTATTTGATTTGTTTACATACATAATATGACGTCTGACGTATAATAAAGCTTATTTATCCAAAATCAAACAGCAAGCCAGTAGTGTGTTTTCAACTCAAGTCTGTTTTAGAACTCCCTCTGTATATTTTGGGCCATATTATCCTTATGCAAGAGGTAAAAATAAGTACAAATAAAAGAACTTTCATCCTGATCATGGTAAACTGTCACAATCTCCTGGGTAATAAAGTACCTGTTTTCCTCAGTCAAACTTTCTAAGCTTTTTAAAGCAAGATAATGTGGAGCATTACTTTTTCAAAGACCCTGCTAACATAGTATTCAAGTGTTAGGGATCTGTTCTATTGACAGTGAATTGCATTTCTACAAATTTGTTTCACATAGCCTGGTAAGAGGCAGGATGAATGCTGAAAATTATTCTTAGAGGGGCTAACAGCACACTTGATGACTTTATCTAAGGATATTTATTTGAGTCAATGGAGCACAAATGGAAGAAGAGTGATAAGAAAGGAATAGTGTGGAGAGTTGAACAACGTTCACACAATTGAAGACAGGCTCGACTTAAATTTTGACACCTCTACATAAAAACAGAAGTGATTCATGCAGAACTAAGTATAGAGCAGGTTTTCTTGTATATGATACCATTCACTCTCAATATCCATTTAGCTACTACATTTTCACAACCGCTAAGTAGAGATTTCTAGCTATTTTGATACTCACTTAAGTAATTGGATTTTACATAACGTTAGAAGAAACACAAAGAAAACCAGCATAAAAATTAAGGATATGGAACATTTTAATTTTGCTCCTTTATATGCCATGCTCAGAATATTCTGCATATTGAAAGAGAGTGATGAAGTTCTGTAACGACAAATTCTAAATTTTTAAGATCATAGTACCAGGCTGATAGGAGGCTCTAGTCATTGATTGAAAACCCATTCCATTTATTTAAAAATTATTCTTTATATCCCAATTTTATACAAATTCTATTGTGAAGACTTAGAATGTATTTAATGTGTCCATAGCCCCCCATCCCCAAACATACACTCTATTTCAATGGGTGCACACAGCTATTTGTGATTTATATATGTTTTAATTCTGTGATGTATATATAACCATTTTATTTATCAGATTTCATTAACATCAGCTCTGTTAAAAATATAAATATTTTCCCACTTAAAAAACATTTTGTGAAACCATTAAGACTAAATATAAAAAAATAAAAAACAGAAGAATAAGATGTATTTATTGAGAGACAAGAAATAGTATCCCCTGAGGTAAATTATGAAAGGGTGACTTAATATACCCTCTCTCAGTTTCTGCACATTCTTCTTAAGAAACCTACTTAAGTATTTTTTTTTTTGCTTGTAAACTGAGTTATCAGGGATGATTTTTCTGACATATGAGCTCATGACCTTCAATGACCCCTCTTAGGCTATATTTTTTTATTTTTACAATGAAATAAAATCATCTATTTGGCAGAATTACTCTAAGAAGACTATATATTTATATATACATATATATGTATACACACACACATACACACACACACACACACACACATATATACACACACACTTGTTATATAATGGAAGGCCTACAAAAATTTTAGGGCATTCCCACTATTATTTTCAATCATTTTAATTTATATATCCTGAAATATAAAAATTTATTCTGTCAGTAGTCAATATTTATGGAATATCAACTTGTGGCAGTCACTGTGGTGGCTTTGGGTTTAAAAAGATGAAAAGATGGTGGGGAGCGATGGCTCACTCCTGTAATCCCAGCACTTTGAGGGGCCGAGGTAGGCGGATCACAAGGTCAGGAGTTCGAGACCAGCCTGGTCAATATGGTGAAACCCCGTCTCTACTAAAAACACAAAAATTATTTGGGTGTGGTGGCACATGCCTGTACTCCTAGCTACTCAGGAGGCTGAGGCAGGATAATCTCTTGAACCCAGGAGGCGGAGGGGTTGCAGTGAGCTGAGATTCCACCACTGTACTCCAGCCTGGTACAGAGCAAGACTCTGTCTCAAAAAAAAAAAAAAAAAAGAAAGAAAGAAAACGAAAAAGAAATGAGAAGACATAGTTCTTCTTACCCTCAAAATCTTACATGACAGTTTAAAAAATAGAGAAGTAGAAAGACAATCCTCATAGGTATTTAAATGTTTTAGAAACAATAAGTTCTCTCTAGCTCTAGAAGAAAATTCTTTCCAAGTGCTATAAGATTAAAATGGATACCACGTAGGAATGTTGTTATTTTCCCTTCTACGTGAGCTTTCAAAACTGTATCCAAGGCCAGCTCTACCTGAACAATATGCACACCCTTTCTGACACAGGAGAGCTCTCTGCTTTGTTATCAGAGCAGTGAGTGCCCGTGCACTTTCTATAAAGCAGAAGCTTTCAAATTCATGTGACTTGGACTTATACTGAAAAATACTTTTACTTCAGAACTTCTCTTGATCTTTCTCAGAAAACCCAAATATTCAATGACTCGAATAATTTCTATTTTATCTTATATGATCCCATTTCACTCCATTCTATTCTATTTTTTCTCACTAAAAGTAACACTTATCATCGTCAACAAATAGACTTTGTGATCAATAGTACAAGTTTCACATTTTGAAGACATTTGCTGTAGAGATTACCCACATGGGATTTACTAAGGTGGCCAATTCTATGTACTGTTTGACCTTATCACACAAAAAATTCATTCCTTTATTAAAAAGTCTACTCTCTTTCTCAGTAAGTGGAACAGAGTTCCCATTAAACCATGGTTCAATTATTAGGTCACTAGATGCTCACAGGAGAAATCTTAAGCACCTAGACATGTTTTATCACATGAAATTGCAAACTGAGGACTGAAAGATAATTGGAGACAAAATTAGAGTCTCTGCCCTAAAAGAGATGAATTGAAATTAGGAAAATATACTGATGCAAGTTTAAATCAATATTTTTAAAAATAACACATCATATATCTGCTTACATTTTGGAATCCAACTTTGGGAGGATGAGGCAGGAGGATCATGAGATCAAGAGTAAGAAACCAGGCTGGCCAATATGGTGAAACCCCGTCTCTACTAAAAATACAAAAAAAAAAAAAAGCTAGCTGGGCATGGTGGTGAGTACCTGTAGTCCCAGCTACTAAGGAGGCTGAGGCAGGAGAATTGCTTGAACTTAGGAGGCAGCAGTTGCAGTGAACCAAGATTGCACCACTACACTCCAGTCTGGGCAACAGAGGGAGACTCATCTCCAAAAAAAAAAAAAAAGAAAGAAAATAAAAATAATATTAAACAAGTAGATATTAAGTTTGAATTCTTTCAACTATCTTAACAAAGTTTAATTTTATATAGTATTTTACAATCTATTTTTTTTAATTTATTTAAATTTCTTTTTTGAGACGGTCTCTATCACTCAAGCTACAGTGTAATGTCATGATTACAATTCGCTGAAACCTAAACTCCTGAGCTCAAGCAATCCTCCTACTTCAGCCTCCCGAGTAGCTGGGACTACAGGCATGTGCCACCACACCCAGCTAATATACATTTTTTTAATTTATTTTTTGTTGTTGTTGAGATGGAGTCTCCCTATGTGACCTAGGCTGGTCTCAAACTTCTGGGCTCAAGTGATCCTCCTGCCTGAGACTCCCAAAGTGCTGAGGTTACAGATCTCCATCACAGTTTATATGGTTCTTTCATGCACACACATTATTTTATGAATGCTATCTATTATATTATAAAAATAGTTACTCTTTTTGTAAAGATATTGAATTATGACATTTTTTCCAGTAGGGAATTGATAAGTTACTAATATTTAGAAGTCAAAAATTTCCCTAAATGTGCCAACGCATTGGTTGAAAAGTTCCTTAAATTTAGCAGTTGATTCTAGATACTTATGAATCAGTACTGTAGCAAGACGATCAGCTTTTCCACAGTGTGAGATATCACAAACTAGATCATAACTCAGAGATGAAAAGCCAGGAGATCTTCTGCCCAGAGGATGAAATTTACTACTGCTGGAACTGTAAATCTGATGTAACTTCTCTGGCAAGGATGGGAGAGGGAGAAAAGTCTTGGCTGGCACTACTGGGACTGAACACAGCACTGGCAGACAGTGGCCTTGTGGAGAGAATCGTGCAGTCATTGTGGAAATTGGGAACTACCTCAAAAGATATTGGGAAGAGAACAGAGGAAGCAGCTTGGACAAGAAGACTGAAGGAGAAATGCTGAGGCCATGGGAGCCTCAAGGACTTAAGTAAAGTTTCCAGACTAACAATCATCAGGCCAGGTATTAAAAAATATGGTTTTGGTGAATTTTCCTTTAGAAAGTGGCCTGGGGTCAGGTGAGGTGGCTTATGCCTGTAATCTCAGCACTTTGGGAGACTGAAGTGGGAGGATCACTTGAGACCACAAATTCGAGAAAAGCCTAGGCCACATAGTGTGACCCTGTCTCTATAAAAAAAAAAAAAACTAAAGATTAGCTGGGTGTAGTGGTGCACACCTGTAGTTTCAGCTACTCAGGAGGTTGAGGTAGAAGGATGCTTGAGCCTGGGAGGTTGAAGGTGCAGTGAGCCACGACTGCACAACTGCACTCCAGCCTGGGTGACAGAGTGAGACCCTGTCCTCTCCCCCACACCCAAAAGGAAAGAAAATGGTCTGAGACAAAATATATAACCCCATTCCTGTCCTGTATGTCCTATAAGTGGTTGTACACCTACCGAAAATGATCTGAGTGACTCTATCACATTAATCAAATTATTAACACTGACATGTCACATGCATTAATATTTAGTTGAATTTTCTGGGAGTTGGTGATGAGGAATATCCACATATATATTATGGAACTCATAAAATATTTTATTTTTAGAAAATAATTTTTGTTTTATCAAGAGTTATTCAACATAATTTTATTCATTAATTTCCAAAACATTGAATTAAAATATGCTCCAGGACTAAGCATCTTGTGCAACCAAAAGAAAGTGTATGCCTAAAAAGTAGGCCTTCAAAAATACTCTATTAATATAATTTTATCACTACAATTTAAACTACCACCCACCTTTTTTGAAAATCTTTTAAAAATATCACATGTTGTATTAGTTTGCATTTTCATAAAGACTGGGTAATTTACAAAGGAGAGATTTACTTTGGCTCATCGTTCTGCAGGCTGCACAAGCATATCACCAACATCTGCTCAGCTTCTGGTGAGGGAATCAGGGAGCTAACAATCATGGCAAAAGACTAAGTGGGAGCCAGCATCGCACATGGCAGGAGAGTGAGCATGAGAGAAGGGACCAATAAAGTGAGAGGAGGAAATACTAGGCTCCTTTAAACAACCTCACCTGAACTCATTACTATGGAAAGAAAATGAGCCGTTCATAAGGGATCCTCCCTCATGACCCAAATACCTCCCAGCAGGCCCCACCTCTAACACTGGGAATCACATTTTAACATGAGATTTGGAGGGACAAACATCCAAACCATATCTTTTTGTCCCTGACCTCCCAAATTGCCTGTTCTCACACTGCAAAATACAATCATCCCTTCCCAATAGTCCCCCAAAATCTTAACTCGTTCTAATGTCAACTCAGTAAAACGTCCAAAGTTCAGAGTCTCATCTGAGACTCAAATTTCTTCCACCTGTGAGCCTGTAAGATCAAAAACAAGTTATTTACTTCCAAGTTACAATGGTGGTACTGGCATTGGATGAACATTCCCATTCCCAAAGGGAGAAATCAGCCAAAAGAAAGAGACAACAGGTCCCATACAAGTCAGTAAGACAGAAGGGCAGACATTACACCTTAAAGCTCCAGAATAATCTTTGGCTCCATATCCTGCATCCTGGGCCCATCTGCGTGAGGAGCAGACCCCCAAGGCCTTGTGCAGCTCTGCCTTCATGGCTTTGCAGGATGTATAGCCAATGCGGCTGCTCTGACAGGTTAGGGTTGAGTGCATTCCAGACATGGGATGTAAGCTGCCCCATGGAGCTACCATTCTGGGGGCTGGAGGGCTGTGGTCCCCTTCCCACAGCTCCACCACTAGGCAGTGCTCTCGTGGGAACTTTGTGTAGGGGCTCAAACTCCACATTTCCCCTCAGCATTGCCCTAGTAGAGGCTTTCTGCGGGGGGCTCTGCCCCTGTGGTAAGCTTTTGCCTGGGCACCCAGGCTTTCCCAAACAGTCTCTGAAATCTAGGTCAAAGCTGCCAAGCTTCCTTTACTCTTGCATTTTAAGCACCTGCAAGCTTAACACCACATAGAAACATCCAAGGCTTATTATGGTGGCTTCAGCTCTCCAAAGTGTCAGCTGGAGCTGTGCTTGGGGCATTTTGAGTGATGGTTGGAGCTGGAGCAGTAGAGATACAGGGAGCAGCCTCACAGGGTGGTACAGGGTAGTGGTCTCACTCTCTTGACCTAGTGATCTGCCCGCCTCGGCCTCCCCCAAACCGCGCCCAGCCTTTTGGTTTTTTTAAGATGGAGTCTCATTCTGTCTCCCAGGCTGGAGCACAGTGCCGCGATCTCGGCTCACTGCAACCTCCACCTCCCTGGTTCAAGCAACTCCAGAGCAGCTGAAATTACAGGCATCCGCCACCACGGCTGGCTATTTATTTATTTATTTGTAATTTTAGTAGAGACAGGGTTTCACCATGTTAGCCAGACCTCAGGCAATCCACCCACCTTGGCCTCCCAAAGTGCTGGAATTAGGGATGTGAGCCACCACGGCTGGCCGCCATCCTCATTATTAAACCTAATAGTTTTTTCATCACTCTGAAATTTATCTTTCCTTTCTAAACTGTGCGCTGTTGAACTATCTCTCTGCTCTCTACTTAAAACTCTGTTTTCCCTTGAACTTCTTGTGAAGTGTTTATTTGACCAGACATCGTCCTGAGTCTTTCCACATCCATTTCACCATAGATTCTCTGTCTCTATTTCTTTCTATCCGGTCTTCAAATGTGGGCATCTCTCAAGATGGAATAGCAGGCTTTCATTTACTTAAAGAAAATTCCCTTCCAGGATGATTCCATCTACTTTCCTGTTTTTCATTATCAATTTGGCAGGCAAGTAAAAAAATCTGCATTTGAAATTTTAACTGTTCTTCCAAGAAAAGTCCTAAATGTCAGGTAATTAATTCATAAGCATCCCTTGCCACATGTATTAGCCATTGATATCTCAAGTTTTATATCTCAAGCTTGTTAAAATTTGAACTTATGGTTACATAGCCTTATTGGAATTAATATAAGCCATTAATTCAGTTACTATGACTGAAAATCTTGGTATAAGTCTGATATTTGTCGTTTTGTTAGTATTCACTACCAATCAGATTATTCCATACTACTACTAAAATCTTTCCATTTAAGTTCTATTTGAGACAGACCTGTGTGATCTCTAGCTAGGTAATATTGCAACAGTCTCTCTGTTTCTAATTTCTTTCCACATCAGCTTAGTCTCTGCATCGAATCATAAAAAGGAGTTGGATGATGAAAGAGTTGCCTTCTTAAAAAGCAAAGGCATCACCATTCTTCCCCTTAAAGACATTCACTGGGTTGCGAGTATTAATAGTAACAATAGTAAATATTTATTGACAACATAGTATTTGTTAAGAAACATGGGTAGATTGCAAAAATTTTTCCCCCATTCCATTGGTTGCTAGTTTACTCTATTGATAGTTTCTTTTGCTGTGCAGAAGCTCTTAAGTTTAATTAGATCCCATTTTGTCTATTTTCGCTTTTGTTGCCATTGCTTTTGGTGTTTTAGTCATGAAGTTCTTGCCCATGCCTATGTCCTGAATGGTATTGCCTAGATTTGTTTCTAGAGTTTTTATGGTATTAAGCCTAATGTTTAAATCTTTAATCCATCTAGAGTTAATTTTTGTATAAGGTGTAAGGAAAGGATCCAGTTTCAGCTTTCTCCTTATGGCTAGCCAGTTTTCCCAACACTATTTATTAAATAAGGGAATCCTTTCCCCATTGCTTGTTTTTGTCAGGTTTGTCAAAGATCAGATAGTTGTAGTTATGTGGAGTTCTTTCTGAGGCCTCTGTACTGTTCCATTGGTCTACATCTCTGTTTTGGTACCAGTACCATGCTGTGTTGATTACAGTAGCCTTGTAATATAGTTTGAAGTCAGGTAGCATGATGCCTCCAGCTTTTTTTCTTTTTTCATTTCTTTTCTTTTCTTTTTTTTCTGTTTCTTGCTTAGGATTGTCTTGGCTATTCGGGCTCTTTTTTGGTTCCATATGAAGTTTAAGGTGTTTTTTTCCAACTCTGTGAAGAAAGTCATTGGTAACTTGATGGGTATAGCATTGAATCTACAAATTACTTTGGGCAGTATGGCCATTTTCACAATATTGATTCTTCTAATCATGAGCATGGAATGTTTTTCCATCTGTTTGTGTACTCTCTTATTTTCTTGAGCAGTGATTAAAGCAGTTCTTGAAGAGGTCCTTCACATCCCTTATTAGTTGTATACCTAGATATTTTATTCTCTTTGTAGCAATTGTGAATAGGAGTTCACTCCTGATTTGGCTTTCTAATAGTCTATTATTGGTGTATAGGAATGCTTGTGCTTTCTGCACATTGATTTTGTATCCTGAGAATTTGCTGAAGTTGCTTATCAGCTTAAGGAGATTTTGGGCGGAGACAAGGGAGTTTTCTAAATATACAATCATGTTATCTGCAAACAGGGACAATTTGACATCCTCTCTTCCTATTCAAATACCCTTTATTTCTTTCTCTTGCCTGATGGCTCTAGCCAAAACTTCCAATACTATGTTGAATAGGAGTGGTGAGAGAGGGCATCCTTGTCTTCTATTGCAATCTACTCATCTGACAAAGGGCTAATGTTCAGAATCTACAAAGAACTTAAACAAATTTACAAGGAAAAAAACATAAAAATGTCGGCAAAGGATATGAACAGATACTTTTCAAAAGAAGACATTTATGCTTCCAACAAATATATTTTTAAAAAGCTCATCATCATTAGTCATTAGAAAAATGCAAATCAAAACCTCATTGAGATACCACCTCATGCCAGTTAGAATGGTGATCATTAAAATATTAGGAGACAACAGATGATGGAGAGGTTGTGGAGAAAAATGAATGCTTTTACAGTGTTGATTGGAGTGTAAATTAATTCAATCACTGTGGAAGACAGTGTGGTGATTCCTCAAGGATCTAGAAATAGAAATACCATTTGACCCAGCAATCCCATTACTGGGTATATACCCAAAGGATTATAAATCATTCTATTATAAAGACACATGCACATGTATGTTTATTGTGATACTGTTCAAAATAGAAAAGACTTGGAACCAACCCCAATGCCCATCAATGATAGACTGGATAAAGAAAATGTGGCACATATACACCATGGAATACTATGCAGCTATAAAAAGGGTGTGTTCATGTCCTTTGCAGGGACATGGATAAAGCTGGAAACCATCATTCTCAGCAAACTGACACAAGAACATAAAACCAAATACTGCATATTCTCACTCATAAGTGGGTGTTGAACAATGAAAACACAGGGACACAGGGGAGGGGAACATCACACACCGGGGTCTGGGGGGGGAGTTGGTGGCTAGGGTAGGAATAGTAGGGGGTGGGGGGCTAGGGGTAGGAATAGCAGGGGATGGAGGGGATAGCATTAGGAGAAATACCTAATGTAGATGATGGGGCAATAGATGCAGCAAACCACCGCTATGGCACATGTATACCTATGTAACAAACCTGCATGATCTGCACATGTACCCCAGAACTTAAAGTATGGTAAAAAATAATAATAATAAAAAAAAGGACACATGATACATACTTTACTTCAGAAGCCAAAAACTGTGGACCAAACTGGGCCTGCATTCATTCATTGATTCACTCACCACTCATTCATTCAGAGTATTTATGGAGCAACTTTGTGTGTCAGTCACTGTTCTGTGTTTCTTCAACTGATATATGTTGATTGGTTCAGTATTTTTAAAAATTTAAATAGGTTTTCAGCATTATTAAATGAAGAGATTAAAATATATTTTGCTTTAAAAGAAAACAGAAAATCTTGTGAGGCACAATATGACTCTTACAGGATAGTGATCTATTTAATCTGTAGATACTTTCTTTCACTCTGAGATACTGTTTTCATTTTGCTGCAGTTCACCACTTTCTTGTGAACTGAGCACAAATGACATTATGATTTTTCAGTATGCTTGCACTGCTTTCTATTTTGAGTGTTAATATTTATTAAGCCCTGGTGTCTATTAAAACTAATAATAACATTACTGAGAGGGCTCTATGTATTTAAAAAATATGAATGAGAGAATAATTCTTCATGAAGGAAGATGACATCTACATATTGAATATACTTACCAAGTGTGTCCCTGTGGAAAATGTAACTTAAGATGCCATTTGAAATTCACATATTGAGACTTTGGGGTGTGGCTCCGTTTACTCATTGGCTATTATTGTTGTTTAAGTATGTGGTATTTGGATTTAGATGCTTTCTTAATTCCCAGAACTTTTCATGTTAAGTACCAGAAATCAGGAAAAAAAAAACATAACATGTCCAAGGACACATACCTAATAATCTCTCCAGCCAGGACTCATGCTTAGCTCTGTTGAATCCAAAGCCTATGCTTTATCAGTGGAGGACTTTCATATGATAATCTATGATTTGCTTTCGAGCTACTTTTGCTGATTCATTTCTTCCTGCACTCCAAAATGTTCATTGATTTTTCCTTATATTGTGCTTTTATATACTTTGCTTTCATTTGTACCATTGTTCTCTTTTTAAATGTTGAAATGTTAGACTCTATCTAAGTCTTTACCATCCTTCTCCCAGAAGTGGTCTGCTGCTCTATGAGAATGGTGCTTGGATTGTGATAACCATTTTTCTCCTTGTAGCATGGGTACTCATCTACGTTTGTTTCCTACCATTTGAGCATGAACTTCATTAGGTCAGGAAGTCTGCTTGTGGTAGATCTTGTTTTTATTGTAATACAGCATCTAGCCCATTTTTTTCTTTTTTGAGAGGGAGTCTCACTCTATTCCTCAGGCTGGAGTTCAATGGCGCGATCTCAGCTGACTGCAACCTCTGCCTCCTAGGTTCTAGGGATTCTCCTGCCTAAGCCCACTGAGTAGCTGGATTACAGATTCCAGCCACCACCTCTGGTTAATTTTTGTATTTTTAGTAGAGATGGGGTTTTACCATGTTGATCTGGCTGGTCTCAAACTCCTGATCCACCCACCTCAGCCTCCCAAAGCACTGGAATTACAGGTGTGAGCCACTGCATTCTGCCTATTATTTTTATTACATAGTAGGTACTCCATTAATATGTATTGCATTCTACTTAATATGATTAGAGAGGGTTACCTATATAAACATTGTTTCAAATAATGATTTCTACAATATTGCTCTCCTTTCTAACTTTATGGCCATTAACTATATGGAATTACTTGTTATATGACACAGTAATCATTCTATGTATAATCTTCTATTTCTTTAAGAAATAAGTCCTAATAGGGTTAGTGATTGACATTATATTTGGAGTGCATGCTTCACTTGTAACATGTGTTCAATGAAATATGAATTATTACATGAATAAATAAATATTGAAACTTATAGGTTAGCATAACTAGTTTAACACCGATGGTAGGGTTCAAATGTGTTTGTACCTTTTTTTGCAATCCCTCATCACTTCACTAAAGGAATGAGACTATGGTATACTCAAAGTGATGACTTCCTGAGATGTTCTATAATTGGCTTTTCCTTATGAAATCAATGTTGCTAAGCAACTATTGTTCATTGGTATATTTCTTTCCAAAACTTTTTATCATAAGGGCAGCCCGGGGTTTTTTAAATTGTAATCACTGGAATCTCTTGAGAAGTAAACCACAACATAGCCACCAAGCTTTGCTTCATAGTTTGCACTGAATTTGATGGGAGATGAGTACTCTACTTGACCCCCAAATACACAGGTAATTGCCAGCAGGGACAGTTCCTGAGTGCAAATGGAGTGTGATTTATGACACACCTCAGAAATTGCTAGTCTTCATTATGTTGCCTAACTCTGATCTGCATGAGGTACCCACCTTACAAAGGCTGTGCACTGCAAGGCTCATAAAAAATTATTTGTGCTATTATTGAGACACAACTTCTGTTTCCTTCAAGTTTAAGTGTAAAAAATTACCTGGCTGACAAATCTCTTTCCCTAGAATATTGATGCACCGCACATGAAGACTCTGGCATGCTTCCTCAAAAAAGAATAAGACAACATTTTTGTATTAAATGTTTCCATTTTCCATGTGCTCTGACATTATATCTCCTTTTCTTTTTGTTGGCTAAGGCAAAAAGGCTGTAGTGGTTGCTCTGTTAACCAGGAGTTATGTTATAGTAGCTTTAAAAAGTCTACACTGTTTAATAACTGTAAAAAAGAACACTTGTTAGTGAATATTTTTTCTCAGACCATTAAACAGTATTCTTTTCTATGTGTTCTTAAGTATTTCTGATCTGTCATTTATTTTAATGGGAATTGTTCTTAGTAAGGTCCAAAAGATTCTTAGCAAACTAGCAGTGGAGTATAACACACAAAGCATGTGAGTCTTGGAAAACCGGGTGGTGATCACCTTAATTTGCAAGGGTTTCTACTTCAATAGAAATGTCAGGCTTCATAGAACAAAGATTTTAGGCTTAGAAATAATGAAAGTTTGAAGAGTTTCATTCCAATCATAAAATGTCTCTCAGTTGGTCTATAAGTGATACTTAAAGTAGAAACTTCCAGCCAACTTCAAGTCTTTGGGCTCCGGAATAATATGATGAGAAACCAGAAACAGTCTTAAAACACTGCCATAAGCTCAACGAGGTGATGAGGAAAACAGTGAGTGAATGGAAAGGTTCTGAAAATGAGAGTTTCCTAAGTGGCTAGAGTGAACAATTATTAGTTGCCCCCTGGTGTACAGAAGGAATCACCGCAGCCTTTTTTGGCTTTGGTCAGCAGCAACAACAACAAAGGATAAAGACATGTCTATAATCATGTCCATACTGTATATTTCTAGGGGTTGTAAAACTGTGAGAAAGTTATACAGATTCTCTCTACAACGATGATTTTTTTCCCTTCAAATGTTGTCTTATTTATAACTATTTAATAAACCTCTCATTTATGTTACTTCTGCTAGTGAAACCATCTGCCCTCTAGCAATGCTGAACCACTTTTAGCACAGAGAAAGTAGACTTTATGCATCAGACAATATTGTAAATTAGGAAAGCATGGTCTGTGAAGGGGAGGCTGCTAATTCCCTTCTTCAGAGTTTACCGTCCTTTGGATTATCCTTTAACATTTTATCCTTTCCATGGCATGTGTATACCTATGTAACAATCCTGCGAGATCTGCACATGTACTCCAGAACTTAAAGTATAATAATAAAAAAATAATTTATCCTTTCAAAGCCTAGCTCATCTCCCATGAAATACCTTATTCTCCCTGGTAGCATGATTGCAAAATTTACCTTCCTTAAAAGTTAGCAGATAGGGTTAGTGACGTTATACAACCTCATGATGGAAGAGAGAAGGTTAAGAGGAAGATGAGAGAAGAGTAGCTTACTTATTGATTGCTCCCTCTTCACCATATTCCACTACATTGAGCTGCATTATTTTAATCCTGGATCTTATGAATTTGCCTTTAATAAAGTGACTTTGTTGTTATCTACTCAGAATTATGGCTCTCGTTTAACAACCAAACACAAAGTATTATTGATATCTACACCATCTAAAATTAGGTATAGTAAAAACAAATGCTATAGATTACTTCACAATTGGCTTATATTAGAGGATCTCTGCATGCTCTAGTAAAAAACTGTGATTTTGATCAAGATCTGTTTTTTCCCTTTAATTCCGGGTCCTAGAACTCTGTTGAGTTTTACCAAACTTATACTGCATCAGTGAATTACTTTTGTTAACCAACGAAGACAACAAACTCAATCTACCATCTCTCTCAGCACACAGTTCATCCCAAATATCACTCCTGTTGCCTGCTTTCTGGCAATAGCAGGGGGGTAGTAAGAAGAGCAAACATAAATTTTGAATCAAGATTTTAATCCTAACTTTATAACCTACTAGCTGTGAGGTCTTGGAGAAGTTACTTAGCCTTTCTGATTCAGTTTCTTTATTCTCACGATGGGAATGACAATGTTTTCGGAGTTTATGTAAGGCATTAAAATATCTGCTTAAATTAGGTAATCACTGGTTGTCCTATTTTGGTATACAATGTTTCCATTATTATACTTGTCACTTCTAAGTTTGATAGCATATTTAATGCTAGCTAATCTCATTTCTCTTTTTCCATCGATATTTTTCTCCATATTAATTGTTTTGATCTACTCAATACTTTATAAAGTCACCCATGGAAGTTTCAGTACCTTTTACTCAAAACCGAAAAATCAAAGCAGGGGAGAAGTGCACCAAATGAGAACTGACAGAGTTATATAAAATTTTACTAACATCTAAAAATTTATACAAATTACTAGCCCTAATCATGGTACTTTGCAGTTTGATTTTTAAAAAATCCTGCTGGCCAGGCGCAGTGGCTCACGCCTGTAATCCCAGCAGTTTGAGAGGCCGAGGCGGGTGGATCACGAGGTCAAGAGATCGAGACCATCCTGGTCAACATGGTGATACTCTGTCTCTACTAAAAATACAAAAATTAGCTGGGCATGGTGGCACATGCCTGTAGTCCCAGCTACTCGGGAGGCTGAGGCAGGAGAATTGCTTGAACACAGGAGGCGGAGGTTGCGGTGAGCCCAGATCGCGCCATTGCACTCCAGCCTGGGTAACAAGAGTGAAACTCCGTCTCAAAAAAAAAAAAAAAAAAAAAAAAAATCCTACTTGTATAAACAGGAGTTTATTAAGCTTACCAGAAAGTGATTTTTAAACACTAGATGAAAGACAAATGTTGTGATTAATTCTCAGTGAGCAATTAGGTAAATACAAGAAAGTAGCAAACTGCTTGTTTCCTATCCTTTGTATGACAAGAATGAAAGCAATTTGACAAAATATTTCTTTTGTTTTCTCTGTACTTCTCATTTTGATGACTGAAAAATCAATTCTCTTCCTTTAGAGACTCAAAGAAAATACATAGGAGGGGATATATTTGAAATTATACCTTCAAAATGTCAGTGACACTAGCTGATGAAACGCTTAAGCAGAAATCAACTTTAATGCTTTTCAACACATATAAAAATACTTTCCTGTTTTACTTTTTTCCTGATTTTTAGTTTGATTCTTAAAAACTTTTCAGCCACATTATCTACATTCAACAAGGAATATATTCCTGTTAATATTGATGCAGATGAAGATTGACACAAATATGTTAAATGGCCTGCAGGGATAGTCTTCACATGTAGGGAAGAAGTTCAAAGCTAAATATAGACACACATACACATCTGTTCAAATGTCTACACTCTATTTGATATTTACAAAACTGAGGAATATTTTTGACACTTGTTGCTTCTGTCCAATTTGTTAAGATAATATTTTGTTGATTTTGTGTATTCTATCATTTCTTCTATTTTCCTTTACTTTAAAAATAGACTATACTCTAGGAAGAACTTAGGGAGGCAAACATGTTATAAGGAAATATTTGTTTGTTTGTTTTGAAAGTGTTTAATGGAAATTTTAGAGAAAAAAATGGGAAACTTGGGTAAAGAGATAGTCACCTAAAGCATGTATAATGAACAAAAGAAATTAGACAAATAAAAAAAAGTTGGAAAGTCCAGGGGTACTCCTCACAACTAATGTCTTATGAGGAAAGAGACAAGAAACAAGTGGAAAGCTCTTTGTGCTTCTTTTTTCACATATATTCTGTGTATGAGTGTGTGTGTGTGTGTGTGTGTGTGTGTTCAGATATATATAAATATAGTCCAAATGGAATATTCAGTGTCAAATTGCATATTTAAATGGTGGATTTTTTTTTGTCCTGGGTGATTAGATTTGAGGCCCACTAGAATAACTAATTGCAACGCATTATAATTTAAGCCCATCATAAAGCATATGTTCACTTGTTTTACGGTAAACATCAATTCATGAAGGGAAGAAAAGTCTTAAAAATAAAAATCAGTTAACCCAAGTTATTTCAAGTCATAAATTTAAATACCCACTAGATTCTTCAGTGAACACTGAAGCGCAGTTATTTTTATGGTTTTGTACTTTATGTAAAGCTGGAGGCATATATTTTACTTGAAACTTGTAGCGTTTTTTTTTAACAGATTTTATAAGCTACCTATTAAATAACCAGACACATAATAAAGACAGGTAAGCAGCATTATACACAATTCTGTTAAGACAAAACTAAAACTATAGAGAAACCGCATATATTATGTAATAATTTATAAGAATTATAAATAAGAATATAATAAGTATATAATAAATATGTTTAGCCCTTTTTCCTAAGACAAGAGGACTTAAATTTTTAAAAGGCATTTGGCTTTATTTTCTAAGTGAAATTTTAATGTTCAAAAAGAAATTCTGCTCAATAGTAATGGCAAAAATAAGATCATAGAATGTAAAGTTGTGCAACACCTATATTTTACAGATGGGGGAGAGCGAGCTTATTGACCTATAGAAACTTAGGCTTGCCATGAGCATGACCTGTAAATGATTATGATGTTTGTACTGCACCACTGTTTGGAATAAAAGTTGAAAACAACTCCTCCACTATAAAGACACTTATAAAGTCACCATAGATTATTGACTGGTGTTTCCAAAAGGAAAATGAGATAGGTTTTTGTTAGAAGTTAAAAGATTATTGTGTCAGCTACATCATTTAAATTCACTTTGAAAGACACCCAGTCATTATAATCAGGTGACTATGGAAATAACATATATTATTACTAAAAGCAATAAATCATTCTTCATTTAGAAGGGCCAGTCAACACCAAAGAAGCATGATTATCACAAATTATTCCTTTTAAAAACAATAATAAATAGATTCAAAGAAAAAAATTCAGAGGGGAAAAATAATGCTTCAACTGATCACTATGAAAGTTACAAACTGGGCCGGGCACTGTGGCTCACGCCTGTAATCCCAGCACTTTGGGAGGCTGAGGTGGGCGGATCATGAGGTCAGGAGTTTGAGACCAGCCTAGCCAACAAGGTGAAACCCCCATCTCTACTAAAAATCCCCCCCAAAAAATTAGCTAGGCATGGTGGTGGGCACCTGTAATCCCAGCTGCTCATAAGGCTGACACAGGAGAATCATTTGAACCCAGGAGGCGGAGGTTGCAGTGTGCCAAGATCGTGCCATTGTACTCCAGCATAGGCAAGAAGGTGAGACTCTGTCTCAAAAAAAAAGAAAAGAAAAGAAAGAAAATTACAAACTGAATACTGGAGTGGAGGCCAAGTAAATGTGAAAAAGTCACTGCACAAACACAATCACCATGTTAAATAAGCTGCAGATAAAACTGACTTTCTAATTTAACTTGGAGGGTTAGTGCAATCAAAAGGGTCAAATAGGTTGTATATGATGGCACAGTCCTGATTTTCATTGCTTAAATCTTTGAGATTAGGTTGTCATTTAAGTATTTTGTCATTAATATGGAATTTTTTTGCCAAAGACTGAACATTTTATGCAAGAAAAGTATTAAAGAAAATTATTAAATAAATAACTGAGTATTTCTCTACATAGTATAAAATCAATTTGTTTGTTCATTTGCTTGGATTGATTTGTTTTCAGTGATACAGACTTAGTTTTAAAATAGCCTCCCATGCTGCTCCTTGGTTACACATTTGCTTTACTTGCTTTTAAATATTATGGCCTTTTAATATTTTTTACCATTCAGAATAAGAAAAAAACAACTGTCCTTGCCAACCAAATATTCCCATAAAGAACATAACTGTGATATGCCCCTCAGATGAAGAAAATCCATCAGAAGAATAATGTCCTTTAAATAACTCATTCACATGACGTCTCAGTCATTGAAAGCACATTGCAAGTTTCTTTCTTTCTTCCCATAGAAACCTCCTTTCACATGATATCTCTGAGGTCAAAATTCAGCAGCCTGGAAGAGTCAATATGATATGAAATGTATCCAAGTTGAGATTTATTCTACAACAATTAAATACCAAACTAGTCATTCTCCAAAATGTTTTGAGGAAAAAAAAGTCATACTTTAAAGATCGTGGTTCACAAATGATCAACACAGGTCCCAGGGATGGCACAAAATTGTTCTAATTCAATGAATGCAGAATGTTAGTATCTTCATAATGAATGTTGAACTGGTTACAAAGAATATGCACCTTACATGACCACAGAGAGGCCAGAATTTTATGTTTACCCTGTTTGTCAAGGTCTTTATCTCTACCGCCAAAATGAGAATGGTGATTTAAACAATTGAAGTGACAATACTCAGCCCACTGCTTTTGTGGAAGCCTAGATTGTCAATGACTGCAGCTATTTTAGAGGAATAAATTCAGTTGGGTAGAAAAAGCCACTTGACTTGAGTTTCAATGTCACTCTCTGTTCTCTGTACAGTAAGTTTGTAAACCCTCAGAAGTGGGGCTGGTAAAGCTTACAGCCTTTACATCTCAAAGAGCAAATTTCTAATATTCAGGAAGGGAGGGCCTCCTGAATATTAACATGTTTAAACTTAGTATGCCTTTAATCAACTTCGTGCCTGTAAGAGGTAATTTCTCCATTCTCAAAGCCTTGGCTTTTATCTGACCCCAATTGAGATTCCCATAAATTTACTCCATGACATGAGGTAATTCCTCAACTGTATTTCAAAAGATTATTTTGCTTCACTAATTATACATGACACCTTCTGACATTCTCTGTAAGAAGGTATTAATGTAAACTTCATGGTCTGTCCACCATTATTCAAAGCCAACCTCTATTAAAGGGTTAACCACTTCAACTGAGTCCCTAGGATAGACAAGTCTCTTAACCTGGCAATAACCATGGTAAGAATAGTGTTTATTAATACTTATTATATGCCAGGAACTTTAGATGTATTGATTCACTTAACACGATCCCCTATGAGGTAAGTGCTATTATTACCCTCATTTTATAGGTAGCCTAGAGAGCTGAAGTAATGGCATGCTCAAAGTCATCATGGCTATTAAATAGGTGTGCATGTTGCATCTGAATTTAGGTAAACTGACTTCAGAGCCTGTGTTTTTCCACTTCACTAAACTGCTGATTTACAGAGACCTCCAGAAGGGGGAAAAAAACAGACACCTCTCGATGATGTTTTCTCTAACACACTTAGATCACCTAAAAGCTTGGGACATAATTTTTCTAGACATGGTTTATCTTTGTTGATTTCTTATCCACATCCTTTCAATCTCGACCCTTTGCCCCTGCCACAACCATCCTCAAGAGGTCAGTCACTATGTGCCCTCTCTTGGGGGCTAGATTTGTCACTGAGTCACTCCAACCATGTTAGCTCTGCTTGACTCTGCATCTCTTGTTCCAGATGTGTTTCTCCACTTTCTCCTTTTCCTCTCTGTTTTCCTTCCCAATATGTGTGTGCATAGTATTCCATAAGTAAATAGTAATAATGTACAGCATGGTTCTCTTCCAAAACCCTCACAAAATGAATTTACAATTCCGACCATGACCACAAGTCTTAACCCTAAGTGCTAGGCAAAGTTTTGAGATTTATGGAGCAAAGCCAAGCCCCACTTTTACCCCATTTAACAATAAGTCAAACCGCAGTCATGTGAGCAAACAGCAAGGCTATCTTACTTCCCCCAGCTGTTGGATGGTTGAGTGTGAACCTTCTTATTATACAGCACTGAGGCTTGTGGTTGTGTGTTATACAGCAGTATGATGGCAATAGAAAATGGAAAAAAATCAATTATAATAGTGTCAAAATAAGACTAGCAATAACTAATATATATGGCAAGTGATGCTTTGAGGTTTTTTGCACATTACTCATTTAATCCTCACCAGGATCCTATGAAATTGTTGCCATTATTACCCCAATTTAACAGATGAGAAAACTGAAATCCAATGGGCCTAAGTATCTTTTCCAAGGTCACCGTGGGAAGTGGCAGAGTTTGCAGTCTGACTTAGGTAAATTTGCCTTCAGAAAGTTTATGCCTAACCACCCAGGGACACTGCATCTCAACAAAACTTTGAAGATGACACTGATTTTGACAATAAAGAACAGAGAAGCAAACACCGCATGTTCTCACTCATAGGCGGGTGTTGAACAATGGGAACACATGGACACAGGGAGGGGGAGTATCACACACTGGGGTCTGTCGGGGGGAAAAGGGGAGGGATAGTGGGGGGGTGGGGAGTTGGGGAGGGATAGCATGGGGAGAAATGCCAGATATAGGTGATGGGGAGGAAGGCAGCAAATCACACTGCCATGTGTGTACCTATGCAACAATCTTCCATGTTCTTCACATGTACCCCCAAACCTAAAATGCAATAAAAAAAAAAAAAAAGAAGTTCTTTGGAACATTTATCCCATTAGCTTCAACTAAGTGACAGACTACAGGGGAGGATGAAGGATTACAATGGAAAGTGAAATACAGAGGAAGTGAGAGATTGCGGGGGGTGGGGGCAGTTATTCCTTTAGGTCAGTCTGTGATATGAAGAAAAGAGGTGACAGTCGATTTAAAGGTAGTCCTAGATGACACTGAGGTTTTAACCTTGGTTTCTTTGGTTGTGCTTTTTATAGGACTTTGTATGTCTGAAAAGAGATAATGCATTCAGACTTCCTGAGTTAAAAACCAGCTTTACCCTGTATAAACATCCAACTTTAGGAATTTTTTAACCTTTTTGAGATTTACATTTTTTTAGCATACAAATACCTCAATAAGTTTTAAGAAGACTGAAGGACAGTATCCCAGAACATAGATGGTGGTTCCAAGTAGGTCAATTTCAGGTATCTTTCTACAAGGGGAAACTCCAGATAGAAGGATAGGTAATAGTGAATAAAACAAGCCAGAAGATAAAAAATAGAAAAGCTGTAAAACTGAATGTTTCCAGTCTTACGGGGGAGAAGAAAACTTCCTTCTCAAAAACAGTTGAGAAAAAAAAATAGGTGAACATAAATCTGCAAAGTGAAAGAAGGAAATCACGGTATATCTCTCCCGATGATACCATAAAGAGTTTTGACTGGAGCCTCTAATTCTTAATGTGACCAGTGACATCCTATAATTAAAACATTGGACCTTCTTTAGGGGCATTTGCCTTGCCTTCACTGCTCAGGTGCACAAACTTATATTCAGAATCAAAATACTTTTTAATTTATCACACATTATAATGCCTCACAACTCACTATTGCTTGATTTGTGGAAGTTGTTTAAATTTTCTAAACTACAATCTCCTTACCTATTCCACAGGAATAACAATAGCATATGCCTTATCATGTCTGAGGATTATGTGTGACGTGTCACCAAAGAGAAATAAATATGAGCTATCATTAGTAGGTATACTGCAGTTGCAATTGGCCTACGTTTATGCCTGTGATTATTCAGCGCTTTGTAGTAGTTAATGCCTATCTATGGAAAAGATGAATAAAGCATGATATTAATTTAGCATAAAAGTAAAACTTTTTTACATTTTTGCCATTTTTATTAATAGAATCACATTATTACAAGAAAAGAACACAGGATTCAATGGGAAAACTGGCATATGAATTAATAACCAATAGTTTGGCATTATGATAGATTTACCTGGCACATATTTTATGAAATACTTCCTGGGAGCCAGGCATTATTCTAGGCCCTGTGGATGCAGAAATGAGTAAAAGAGATTAAGTTTCTGCCCACATGCAGCTTACATTTCCTGGGGGAGATACACAATATGTGAGTCAACAAGCAAGTATATAACATGACAAGTGCTATGAAGAAAAGGTGATATAAAGGACCACAGGCCAACAGGGTCTCAGGAAGACCGCTACGCAAAAGCGACATTTGTGCATGATGATAGCAAGTGACTGCTGGAATCAGGAAGGCATCTCAACAGAGAAAATACTTAGTTAATTTTTTTTAATATTTTTATTTTACTTTAAGTTCTGGATACATGTGCAGAATGTGCAGGTTTGTTACACAAGAATATATGTGCCATGGTGGTTTGCTGCACCCATCAACCCATCATTTCAGTTTTAAGCCCTGCATGTATTAGGTGTTTGTCATAATACTCTCCCTCCCCTTGCTCCCCACCCCCTGACAGGCCCCTATGTGTGATGTTCCCCTCCTTGTGTCCGTGTATTCTCATTGTACAGCTCCCACTTATGAGTGAGAACATGTGGTGTTTGGTTTCTGTTCCTGTGTTAGTTTGCTGGGAATGATGGATTCCAGCTCATCCATGTCCCTGCAAAGGACACGATCTCATTCTTTTTTATGGCTCTGTAGTATTCCATGTGCCACATTTTCTTTATCCAGTCTATCACTGATAGGCATTTGGGTTGGTTCCAAGCCTTTGCTATTGTAAATAGTCCTGCAATAAACATACATGTGCATAAGTCTTTATAGTAAAATGATTTATAATCCTTTGGGTATATGGGAGAAAATTTTTGCAAACTACCCATCTGACAAAGGTCTAATATCTAGAATCTACAAGGAACTAAAACAAATTTACAAGAAAAAAAAAACAACCCCATCAAAAAGTGGACAAAGGATTTGAACAGACATATGAAAAAAAGATCATCATCACTGATCATAAGAGAAATGCAAATCAAAACCACAATAAGATATCATCTCACATCAGTCAGAATGGCAATTGTTAAAAAGTCAGGCAACAACAGATCCTGGCAAGGCTGTGGAGGAATAGCAATGCTTTCACACTGTTGGTGGGAGTGTAAATTACTTCAACCATTGTGGGAGACAGTGTGGTGATTTCTCAAGGATTTAGAACCAAAAGTACCACTTGACCCAGCAATCACTTAAGTTAAATTTTGAAGATAAGTAGGAACTCATGAGGAGTGAAGAGCAGATCATCCAAGGTGAGGGAGGGGCTACTAAAAAGGCAAATATTTAACAGGATTATAATCATTTAGGTGACTACACATATTAATTCAGTCAGTGTTTGCTGAGTATCATATCATACCTGATGAACCAACTGCATAGCCCAGGCTCTTCTGCAACTTGCGTTTTAATGAAATTTCCTTTCACATCAGCATATTGAAAGCCTCATTTTCCTCATTATAATAGCAGCATTATGTGTCATTCCAAGGAAAGACATAAGAAGCCGTTTTTAAACAAATCACTTTTAGCAAAGAGAATAAAGAAAGGTGGAAGGTTTTGAGTTTAGGAGATCAGATAGGAATAGATGAGGAGCTGCACCATAGACCAAGCGGCAAATTATAAACATGAGCATTAGATAAAAGGCAAAATGGAATTGAATACATTTTTAAAGAACTACATATTTTACGTATCTATTAATAAGATAGCACAAAATAGCTACCAATTGGCTATGGAGATGACAGAAGAGACATGCAAAGCTTCTCCATGTTCTGACTTGAGAAGCTGTGGCGATCACAGTGTCCTTGTCAACCAATTGGACAATAGCATCCGCATGGTCTTTACAATCCATAGGAAGGTGCTTGGCAGAAACATAACAAAATATATAACAATATTAAGCCTCAGAATCTCCAAGTTCACAGCTCAAACCATAGATGGATCCATAGCTGCAACCTAGTCCTCTAAATTTCCGAAGCCAGCAGTGATGTTTGTCAAACTTATCTCCAGAAAAAGAAAATACTTTTATTCAGATTACCAAATTGCTCAGGTATCCTAAATTTTTATTCTATACACACATTCAATACAATATTGATTCAATTTATCTTTCATATTAATAGAGCATTTTTTGTTGATTAAAGAGTTTTTATATTGATTTGCATTATTAGAGTTTTCTATGATCAACTTGAGTGCAGTAATAAGATGTGACCGTGATTATTATGTCTGAAAAATCCTTCTGGGTAGAGGAAAGAAAATTTAATTTTTGTTTCCATGTTTCAAGAAATTATTCATTCTCCAATTTTGTCCTTTAACATTAATTTTGGATCCTAAATTATGCAATCGCTATTTACTAGCATGTCTAGGTATACATGAGACTATTATACCTCCCTCAAAATTAGGATCTATAGTTTTCATCAGGAAATTTTCTCTCTACATGCATTCAGAAGAATCATATGTTCTAATATCTTACTGGTATACTGTAATAGCCATCAACAAAAATTCAGTTTTCCCAACAGAACTATTTAGTGACTGCAATTTAGAAATATCTTTCATGTTCCCAGCTTTCAATTCTGTAACAATCTAACCAAGAATAGAAACACTCTTTTGCAATATACTTTTAAAAGCCATGACATTCAGGAGCAACACTAATTATATTTGGGTACAAATTAAATTTAACAGCATCTGGACAGTTCAGATCGGAAATCAAAAAGACCTTCAAATAAGGCCAGCACTTAAACCTAATGAGGATGATTTTTGTTGTTTTTGCTTCCGTTGTTTAGTTTTCTAATTTGAAATACAAACTATGGTGTAGTAAAAAGGTAACCTTTTTTCTGTCTAGAAGGTCATCTTTAGTAGGACATAATGTCTGTCTGGAGAAAATTATACAGAATAGTAACTTCAGTTACCATAATCTACAGGGGCTATTTTCTTGCACTTTTTGGTTAGAACATAAAATAATTAGCTAAAGCTAAAAACTAGCTTAATTAAATAATTTATTAACTCTTCTATTTTGTCCAATGGACTTAAAACATACTAAACCTTAGACTGCACAACCTCACTAACAAAATTAAGTATTTGCAAAGGCTATCTGCTGGAGGGTCTTTGAGTTGCTGTCTTTCAATTTAACAGCACTTGGGCAGGTATCTGGTTCTCATTTCAACTTCACAAAAGATCAGTTATCTATGCTTAGTATCCTGATCTTATTACTATACATTAGATAGATAGATAGATATGTACATATCAAAGTTTCACTATGTGCCCCATAAATACATACCATTATTGTGTCAATTAAAAAATAAAATAAAACATGGACTGTGTTCTAAATGTGATTGGGCTCTTAACATGAATTTTTCTCTTTCTTTCTTTTTTGATTTCTTCCTTTCTTCCTTTCTTTTCTTCTCTCCATTTTTTGCTTCCAATGTTTAGTTTTCAAATTTGAAATCAAAACTATAGTCTAGGTAAAAAGGTAACAGTTTTTCTATGAGAAATTATTTATAAAATAGTGCTCCTCTTTAGATTTACAAGAAGATAAAAAGATTTTCTAAGATAAATAGTAGATGTCCAGATTTGAATTTAAGTGGATTCAGACATACCTGTTCATTTCAGACAAACTGGTGGAACAGGCTCCTCTTGTTGTTTTGAAAGTTGACTGAGAAACATAGCAGAGGAGGGTTCTATCTGTGTTCACTGTTGGTGTTCCAAGATGCCTGGCCAGGGGTTGTGAACTGGTAAAACAAACCCAGAAAGGACAGAAGAATTTTCTGGGTGAGAATAAATTCCAAGGGAAAAAAAGAGTCAGCCTCCTTGAACTTGACTGAGCAATGAAGCCAGAGTTGACAGCCAAGAAGGGCTGTTATCAGTAAAGCCTCCAGTGTATTCTCATCTGACTTTGTGTCATCATCCATTCATGACAAGCTATACAGACTAATAAGAGCCTCTAATAAAGTGCAACAAAAATCAGAAAGCATCCCCTCCTGCTTACCTCAATTTTTCTTTCTTTTAGTATATATTTTTTAAATGTTTTATTTTTGTGAGGACATAGTAGGTATATATATATATATGTATATATATATTTATAAGGACATGAGATATTTTGGCAGAGGCTTTCAAAGTGTAATAATTACATCATGGGAAATGGGGTAGCTCTGTCCTCAAGCATTTATCCTTTGTGTTACAAACAATCCAGTTATACTCTTTGAGTTATTTTAAAATGTACAATTAAATTATTATTGACTATAGCCCCCCAGTTGTGCTATTAAATACTGTCGTTATTTATTATTTCTAGTTTTTTGCATCTATTAACCATTCCCACTCCCCTCCCCCAATACCCTTTCCAGCCTTTAGTAACAGTTCTTCTGTCTCCATGAGTTCCATTGCTTTGATTTTTAGATCCCACAAATAAGTGAGAACATGTGACGTTTGTCTTTCTGTGCCTGGCTTATTTCCCTTAACATAGGAAACTCCCAGGACATTGGTCCGGGCAAAAATTTCTTGAGTAATACGCAATAAACACAGGCAATCAAGACCAAAATGGACAAATGGGGTCACATGAAGTTAAAAAGCTTCTGCACAGCAAATGAGCCAATCAACAAAGTGAAGTCACAGCCCACAGAATTGGAGGACACATTTGCAAACTAACTCCAATTTTTTTTTTTTTTTTTTGAGACGGAGTTTTACTCTTGTTACCCAGGCTGGAGTGAAATGGCGCGATCTCGGCTCACCGCAACCTCCGCCTCCTAGGTTCAAGCAATTCTCCTGCCTCAGTCTCCCGAGTAGCTGGGACTACAGGCGCACGCCACCATGCCCAGCTAATTTTTGTATTTTCAGTAGAGACAGGGTTTCACCAGTTGACCAGGATGGTCTCGATCTCTTGACCTCGTCATCCACCCACCTCGGACTCCCAAAGTGCTGGGATTACAGGCATGAGCCACCGCGCCTGACCTAACTCCAATTTTTTTGTACAACATTGTACCACTGGGTTCCAGCGCCCCATTGCAGTGGGAGTTGTATCAGTCATATATGAGACAATGGCCTTCAGGTAGATGCTAAATATAGAGTATAGTTCTGACCAGGAAGTGAGTGAAACTTCCCAATCTCCTTCTCACAACTGCAACTGAAGGTGGAAAAAAGGCAAAGATACGCTTGGCCAGAACAATGGTATCAAGAAGACATTCAGCTAACAGTAATGTTGCACAGCAGAACATGAGAATGACACTGTCCTTAGTGATTCCAGGAACTCTTGAGGGTTACTTGAGAGGAGCTGACATCCTAAGTAAATAGACAGGGCCAAGTTATTTTAAATTTCTTCTTAAGATTGTATCTTATTTGTTCTCAAGCTTCCACTAACATAGTAAACTAGAAACATTTTTCATCATATTCCACCATGGAGCTGCAGATCTCACTGCTTCATAAGTAAACTTTTATATTAGATGCAAAACAAAATGTTAAATAATAATGAAAGCATTGAAAAGAACCAAATATTTATATTTTGATTCATTTATTAGATAAAAGGAAAACACAGCTTTTTGCTAGGATCTTGATAGAAAGATAACATCATGGCAATGGTAAGAAAAATAAAGCAAATTGAGAACAAATTAGAGTGGTTATACATGAATATGCTCTCAGATGACAGATTCCGAAAGTAAAAAGACAACAAATATTTATAGAAGCAGCTTAACCATTGATAAATATCTATCCATTGATGCTGAAGACAATAGAATGGATGTTTCTGGAATGAAAGCACAGGATAGGACCAAACACATTTGAAAGTTTCTCCTCTGCTTCCAATTTCAGCAAGTCATTTAGTAAGAGCCAGAGAATCCATATCCTCCATAGCATGATGGATGGCAGCATCCATATCTGTAGCCTCCAAAGCCAGAGCCATATCCGTACCCTCCATAGCCACAGCCACAGCCCATTCTGCGGAAGCTACCACATCCACAGCCATAGCCATAGCCCAGGCCACCGAAGCCTCCACAGCCATAGCCCAGGCCTCCATAGTAGCTGCCGTAGTAACTCATGGTATCAGGAGTAGTGAGTTGATTTGCTGTTCAGGCAAGATCCTGAGTGTGAATGCCAGTATGCATATAAGGAGGCTTATATACCCTGGTCAGAGCATGTAATGAGCATGTGCCCCTCTTTTTGTGTCATTCCATGAATTATACTTGCTTGAGGCAGCTCGTTAATCTATTGTCCCCTGACAACACTCAGTAAGAATGCCTGAGCTTGTTTGGCTACCTAGTTAGGTTGTCCCTGAGTGTGTTGCTTTAATTTTATTAGAAGGGATTGCTGTTTCTTCAAAGAAGAAACATAACAAACCCTAAATAGAATTATTTATTACCAGTCACTTAACGTCAGTCACATTAAATATTCTTGAATTTCTAATTAAATATATTCTCATCACAAGCATTTTTGGAAGTTGTTATAATTGATTCTACAAAATTTCAAGAACTAGCCAAGGTCAAGACTCTTAAACCCATCAGTTTTTTCATAAAGCACACATATTTTGTAGCATGTAAAGCAAGAAAGATTTGATTCACCTGTGTATGTCCCTGAAAGAAACAAATATCCCCTAATTTATAGACTTTTAAAACTTTGATCATTCACAATTGTTGTATTTATTTTGGGCTTTGCACACCAGCATGCGAAACATTTGTTTTGTTTGAAGAATGTAACACAATTGTAGTCACAAGTAGAGAGACTCTCACAGGGATCAAAAGTCCATCTCATGTGAAGTCTTTCCAGAGTTTTCTATTTATATCCCAAGTCCCTTCTCCATTATATCTTGTACCCTCACTGTTACCCAAAAATTAGGATTATAATCTGCTTTCATACACAATGGTTTCTCTTTCTCTGCTTTTTGTCATTAATTCACCTCTCTCGTATCTTTTGCTAATCTCACTTCAAACTTTACTCAACTTCTTTTTCTCCACAATTCATTACTATATCTAGGTAAAGTTTGAAGTACATAAAATGTTCTGGCTACAACCTATTTACTCAAATCAACATTTATTCTTTCCATGTAGATCTCCATAGTCAATATTTGCTTGTCTTTGTCTATTCAGTGCCTATGTTTTTTGTTGCATTTTGTTTTCAAGAGCTTTCTGGTTAGCCTTTTCTAAGATATCAACTAGATCTTTCTAAGATATTGATTACAGTGTTTCTTGTTTCAGACATATTTCAACTCTTCAAATTATCTGAAATTTAAAAAATATTTGTGCAACTTAGAATAACAAGAAATTCTCTAAATGTGAGGCACTATTGTGAAAAATATAGAAAAGAAGGAGTATCTCTTTAGGGAGAGCTGACCAGAGAGTCTCTCCCCTCAGCCTAGAGAGTTAGAAATACCCAAGCCTTCCCTCATACCTGATTAAGCCTCATCCAGATATACCTATATCTTGAAACTTGGAACTCCAAAAACGTATCAGTTTTATATGACTATAATCATACTGCTAAGCTTTTTTTTAGATTTATGAGTAGTTGAATGACACATTTAAAAAAGTTTTACTTTATTTAAAATTTTTATTGATACATATTTTACATACTTATGAGATACATGTGATATTTAATTGCATGCATAGAATGTATATTGTTTAAGGTAGAATATTTGAGATATCCATCACTTTGAATATTTATCATTTCTTTGTGTTGGGAATAAATCATGTTCTCTCTTCTAGCTACTTTGAAATACACAATATATTGTTGTTAACTATAATCACTCTACAATAGAACTTACACCTTTTATCCAACTTTTATCACCCCTGCACCCACACACTCTTCCCAGCCTCCAGTATCTATCATTCTGTTCTGTACATTCATAAGATCAACATTTTGGCTTCCATTTATGAGTGAGAACATGTGATATCTGTCTATTTCACTAAACATAATGACTTCCAGTTCAAGTGACACTGCATTTTTTGTTTGTTTGTTTCTTTTACAATGCGGTATTTCCCTGACCTGCTGAGTGTATTTAGTCGGCATTCAAAAATATTATTCGAATAAATTACATGACTTTGACATCAATCCAAGGGCCATGAATATCATAACATGAGCAACTTACTGGCTATTCTGGGAAATGTTGTAAGGCTGAACATGAGTTCCAACAAGATTTCTGCTGTCAGAGTAGCATTTAACCAAACACTAGCCTTCCTCTTGACGTCTGTGTTACTATAACCCAATCTCATCCCATTTTTATTCTCCATTTCAGAAAATCAGTCAAGTGATGAAATGTGGGTAACCCCCCCATATAGGTACCGAGGAAGGAGAGCTAAGCAGCATCCTGGCACAATTAGTGCCTGAAGAATGTCTCAGTTTATAGTGTTACTACTCAGTAATTTCCTCTTATATAATCCTTTATGTATAATCTTATATTAGTTTATAGAATTAGGGCCTGAAGAATATGTCAATTTATAGTGTTACTACTCAGTTATTTCCTTCTATGTAATCCTTTATATAGAATCATATATTAGTTTATAGAATTAGAGCTTGAAGAATATCTCAGTTTATAGTGTCACTACTCAGTTATTCCCTTTATATAATCCTCTATATAAGATCATATATTCATAGAATGAGTGCCTAAAGAATATCTTACCACTCAGTTGTTTTCCTATACATATATATATATAACCATATCTTAGTTCATAATTGGAGGAATGCCTAGAGTAGACACAGTACAGAGCATGAATTAAGGAATAAGTAGCTTATAGTCGGAGGAATGTCTGGAGCAGAAACAGTGCAGAGCATGATTTAAGGGAAAAACAGTTATATCAGGACAAGAATCCATGGCCCAGGCAGCAGCATTCAGTATCATAAAGATACCCGCTGTATGGCAGGCTTGGGGCAAGAACCACTGCTCCTGATAAAGGAGTTTTGACCATTTCTTGAAAGGATGAGGTTTCACGGAAATTTATCTTCATTTATATATATGTACATATATGTGTGTGTGTGTATATATATATAAATGAAGTGTGTATATGTATACACATACACATGTATATATATACACATATATGTGTATGTGTATATGTACATATATGAATGAAGTGTATATATATGTATATGTATATATGTATATGTATACATATTCATATATACACTTCAATCATATATACATATATGTGTATATATACATGTATATATACACAATGTATTATATATACACATATACATGTATTATATATAGACTATATTATATATATTATATTATATATTATATATTATATATAATACATGTATATGTGCATATGTAATACATATACATATCTATAATACATATATATGTATATATGTATATATTATATACATATGATATATACATGTATAATACAGTGTATTATATATAATACATATATGTATATGTGTTATATATACATATGTGTAATATGTATATATAATATGCATGCATGTATATATCTAATAATACATTGTATATATACATGTATATATGTAAACTTATCATATATACATATACATATATATGTTTTTATATAGTCCACCGTGTGCCTGGAAAAGCTACAGACACTCAATGCTAACAGTGAAAGCAGCCAGGAGAACTATACCCTGCAGGGCCACAGAAGCAGAGCTGCCCAATGCCCTAGGAGTCTACCCCTTGCATAAGTGTGGCTTGGATGTGAGACATGGAGTAAAAGGAGATTATTTTGAAGCTTTAATATTTCATGACTTGCCTACTGAGTTTCTGACTTGTTTGGGGCCTATATGTTTTGGCCAATTTCTCCCTTTGGAATGGCAGCATTTACACATTTACACCTGTACCCCCATTGTACCTTAGAAGTAAGTAACTTGTTTTTAAATCCCCTTAAGGTAACAGATACCGCGTTACTAAAGCAGCAGCTTAGTAGAAGCCAGTGAATCTGTATCCTCTGTAGCATGATGGGCAACAACAGCCATCTCTACAACCTCTGTAGACACAGCCACATTTACAGCCTCCATAGCCATAGCCATAGCCATAGCCCAGTCTGTGAAAACTGCCAAATCCTCAGCTGTAACCATAGCCCACGCCACCAAAACCTTCATAGCCATAGCCCAGGCCTCTGTAGTAGCTGTCATAGTAGCTCATGGTGTCAGGGATAGTAAGTTTGGTTTGTTGTCCAAGGCAAGGACCTGAGTATGAATATCAGCATGTTTAGGGAATGCTTATATACCCTGAGCAGAATGTGTGATAAACATATGGCTATCCTTTCACAGCATTCCAATTTATTTATTTACTCGATGCAAATCACCAATCTGTTTGTTAGCATAAGGAGAGACACAAACTCATTAAAATCTTTGAGCTGGCTTAGTTGCATGGTTAGAATGCCCTTGAACTTTTTTTTTTTTTCTTTTTTTAGATGGAATCTTTATCTTGTTGCCCAGGCTGGAATGCAGTGGTGTGATTTTGACTCACTGCAACATTTGTCTCTTGGGTTCAAGTGATTCTCCTGCCTCAGCCTCCCAGGTAGCTGAGATTACAGGCACCTGCCACCACGCCCAGCTAATTTTTGTGTTTTTAGTAGAGATAGGGTTTCACCATGTTGGCCAGGCTGGCCTTGAACTCCTGATCTCAGGTGACCACCTGCCTTGGCTTCCCAAAATGCTGAGATTACAAGCATGAGCCACCATGCCCAACCAATACATTTTTTTTTAAATGACAAAATAATCTGCGTCTTCAAAGTTACACAATTAAAAATCCTAAATAGAATTCTTCATCGCTAAGCATATTGAATTATTTGTATTTGACAATGTGTTTTCATTAACTATTTTCTCATTTCTCATTTTTATATCATCCCTTAGATTGTTCTATTTTATCACCATCTAGATTTAAATACATTGATCCAGTTTAAAACTTTTAAATCTAGTAAAGCCTTCAAATACAAATATATTTATTGAGTTGAGAAATTAAGGCTATCCCTCCTTCAAAAGAAAACAAACTTTTTGAAGAAATAAATTTTCTGATTAGCTGTCGTAAATACAAAGTAATAAAAAATACATAGTAGGCATAATATAAAACTACTTTAACTTCTATATCAGCTTGCAAAACATCATTCTGGCTTAACAACATAATAAACAAACTCACTTTTACACCAGCCTGAACAGCTATTCAAAAATATTCTCTTCAGGTGCGGCACAATGGCTCACTCCTGTAATTCTGGAGGCCAAGGTGGGAGTATTGCTTGAGCTCAGGTGTATTAGTTTGTTTTACACTGCTGATAAAGATATACCTGAGACTGGGAAGAAAAAGATATTTAATTGGACTTACGGATTCCACACGGTGGCCTCAGAATCACGGCAGGAGGTGAAAGGCACTTCCTACATAGTGGCAGCAAGAGAAAATGAGGAAGAAGCAAAAGCAGAAACCCCTGATGAACCTATCAGATCTCATGAGACTTATTCATTGTCATCAGAATAACATGGAAAAGTCCAGCCCCCATGATTCAATTATCTCCCCCTGGATCCCTCCCACAACATGTAGGAATCATGGGAGTTACAACTGAAGTTGAGATTCGAATGGGGACACAGACAAATTATATCAACAGGAGTTTGAGAATAGTCTGGGCAATATAGGGAGACCTTGTCTCTACGAAAAAATTAAAAAATTAGCCAGGTGTGAGGATGCATGTCTGTGGTTCCAACTACTCAGGAGGCTAAGGCAGGAGGATTGTTTGATCCCTGGAAGGTTGATACTGCAGTGAGCCGTGATCGTGCCACTGCACTCCAGCCTGGGTGACAGCGAGACTGTCTAAAACACATACACACACACAAACACACACACACAAAAAAAAACAAACGTCTATTTATACTGTTATGCACTTTTCCAGAATTTGCTGTACCTAAAATATTACCTAGAAATTCAGATTACCTTGGCTTCATGCTTTACAGGTACCACTTTTCTTCCAATTCCTACTCAAAGTTCATTCCACCTTTATTTTTGTTCTGACAAAGAAAACTGGACATATTTTTTATGCTCTATGAGTAGTTTTTGAAAACAAACAATTAGCAAAAAAAATTTAACTAGTTTAAGAACCTCATGAATTCTTGGGTAAACCTGCTAGATTTTATAACCTTAATGAAAGGCTAATGTACATTGCTGTTTCTGAGGCATATAACCGTATCTAAGGGAAATATAATCCAATAAATTTTACAAGTGAAAGTCACATTTTATTATTACAAATAAAATATTATTTAATAAAATGTGCCCTGTTTTACTTAGTATTTTCAAATAGCAAAATAATAAGATACATCTCATTGTGATACACAAATACACATATATAGATACATGCACATATATGATTATACAATGCTCTGAAATATATTAACCAAAGCACCCAAATACTTCTGCTTTTTCCCTAATTAAAAAGTAGAACAATTATAGTATCTTTTTGGATAGTGATTCTGAAATTCTGTTGGAAACTGAGAAATGTTTACTTTTCTGATTTTTTTTTTCTCTTAATTGAGTGGACTCAATGACTTGCACAATTATTTCTCTGTTATGTTATTTTTGGGAGATTTCTCCAGGAAGATAATGAGTTAATTGTGAAACTGAGATCCTGTGTTGATGTGTGAAATAATGAAAATTAAGTTTCGTATTGGCCAAATGATAACTTTTATTTGAAAGATAGAGACATTTTTCCATAAATTCAAAACACTTTTCTTTAAGACACATAAAAATGAATTAATAATAAGATGCAATAAAATTTGATAATGTATTTGAATAAAAGTATAATATACAGTGTTTCTCAATGTAATCACATTGATGGATGTTTTTATTTTTAGCTCTATAGGGCATGTTCTTCGACTTTGAAACTATTAACCTGAATAAATAAGTGCAAAATAATGGAAACACACAACTGTACCTTGCGTTTCTACATATTGTGTTCCTATAACACCCAGACTGAATTGACTAGAAAAATAGCAGATACCACATGACTAAGTAAGTTTAACATTGTGACTTTCAAATGAAAACTTTAATCTTTTGAAATAGATATATCCATACAGATAAATATAGGTATACTTATAAATATATGTATATACACATATAGATATGCATATAGATGTTACAGCTGAAATCTAGATGAAGATAATATCAAAATTAAGAGATTCAATTCTCTAAATCAGAACAGTAAAATATTATAGAAATAGTGATTCTAAGAAACCATCTTTACGTCCCCCATAAATTCAGTCATGTTATGGAAACTGAGCAGAACTTTCAAGATATCCTCTTTGGTTTCATGAAGGGAGAAAATATACTGGGAATAAAGACTTCATGGTGGCACCTGCATTCAGAAGACCTTGGCAATAACCCTGATCCTGACTGTGCCACTATAACTGGTGTAAGTTTTCTGAATGTTTTTGCTGTTGTCATGGTTGTTTAACCTAAAAGATGAAATGAATGTAACTGCTACCATTTAATGTCTGTTCTAGTTCAGCAATATTTGGTGCTACTGTGTGACTCAATCAAACACATTTAACAAGTTTTTACCAATTTAAACAAAATGTCTTGATTTTGTATTGTTTGTTGAATATATCATTTTACTCTAGAAAAAAGTTGATATTCATTTATGTCTGTTTAAAATTTCGTCAACAAAATGCCCCCCTTCTTCCTATTTTTATCAGAGGAGTGGTTTAACTGAAATTCAGCTTTGTAAGAAAGCTCTTTGGATCAAAGTGTTCTTGTCATCAGCTTAAACTAAAAAATAAATTAGTTGACTATAAAGTCTTGTTTCTTTCCTTTGTTAAGTTGCAAATTTTTTGATATAATGATGATGGTGAAGAAGATAGCCATATCATGCCATGAAGATCAAGTAAGATAATAGAAAAGCTAGTTGAAAAAAAATTAGCTAAAATGTTTTGAGTTAAATATATTAATCCAATGTGAAAAAAAATCTATACTAATTTAATAGTTACCTACATCAGTTGTTCAATGAAAATGTCAAATAAATTAATGTGCAGAAGAATGTGATAGGGTGAGGTTATACCAAATACAATAATTCTTGTAAAGATAATAAACTTTCATAATTAACCTAGTAATATGGTTTTATCTGTCACTATTTGCTTGCTTTTACAATAAAAAGAAACAAATTTTGAATGAATAGAAGGATTCATTACACATTCAGAGTGACTTGACAAATATGTCCTGAATTAAATAAAATATATACGCTTGATATATAAATATATAGACAAGTTGGTATTAATTTTTTTGTTGCCTTAAATCTGAATATTATCTAAATAAAAGCAAAATGTTGAAAAATATCAGATTTCTAACCATTTTGAAGTTCTTGTTTTCATTTTAATCTATTACTATTCTTCTTTGGAGATATTTATTTATCTATCTGCATGCACATTTATGAGGTATATGAAAAAACATAGATTCTCAGCCAAGGAGATAGCTTCTCTCATTGACAATTGAGTAGAATGTAACCGTCATCACTTACATATAATTGAGTTTCATGAACAAAACAGAACCATGTTGTGTTTTGAAATTAGAATGTTTTATTGGAAGATATATAGATACTTCAACCAGTTATAAAGCAAAAGTAGAGGATACTAGGATTATGATAGAGATATGGGTATAAATGGCAAAATTGCCTGAAGTTCTGAGGTATTAAATTATTTTGTGCAAATAGCTCCAGTATGATCTTGGTTGTCCAATGGTTGAAGTCAGCTTTGGAATCTCTTCTTGTAATTTGAAACACTGTGTTGCTGGGGCAGTAGTTTAATAGAATCCAGAGAATCCATATCCTCCATAGTATGATGGGCAGCAGGAGCCGTATCCATAGCCTCCAAAGCCAGAGCGATATCCGTAGCCTCCATAGCCACAGCCATAGCCATAGCCCAGTCTGCGGAAGCTGCCACATCCACAGCCATAGCCATAGCCCAGGCCACCGAAGCCTCCACAGCCATAGCCCAGGCCACCGAAGCCTCCACAGCCATAGCCCAGGCCTCCGTAGTAGTTGCCGTAGTAGCTCATAGTGTCACAGGTATTGAGTTTGGTTTGCTGCTCAAGGCAAGGTTCTGAGTGTGAATGTTGACATCTGTGTGGGCATGCTTATATACCCTGACAGATCACGTGACAAACACTTGCGGCCTATTTTAGTGTAATTCTATATGTTACACTTAGCTGACCCAGTCCTGACATCTGAAGAAGACTTCAAACTAATTAAAGTGTTTGGGCTTCCATTGCTGTCTTGCCATGCTGCCCCTTTAACATATTGCATCACTTTTATGAGAAGAAATTGCTGTAGCTTCAAAGTCTGTGCATACCAGACCTCAAATAGACTTCTTCCTAGGCATATTGTATTACACAGCTGGTAATGCTATGTTTTGAAATTAAGTGTTGCTTCATATCTGGCTTTCCTGAAATTGTTTTGCATCATTTATGATTAAATAAAAGACTCTGGTTAAATTCAAAGCCCTGAAATTTATCACATTCTTTCAGAGGTATCTTGTACCTCAGGTGAGGTCACTTTTTAAAGGGAAGAAAACATTTGAAAGACTGGAGCCATCTGCTCCCCTGCTATGCATAACAGTAAAGAACTTCACGGGGTAAAAAAGTTAAAGCCATTGTTCT
Source organism: Ateles fusciceps (assembly GCA_036589455.1). Classification (NCBI taxonomy): domain Eukaryota; kingdom Metazoa; phylum Chordata; class Mammalia; order Primates; family Atelidae; genus Ateles; species Ateles fusciceps. The sequence goes on from JAZHEH010000222.1 coordinate 13,012,724, forward strand.
CCTATTATTCTAGAACATTGGCCATCATAATGAATATTCTCTTTTATTTGGTTTTACTAGTTTAAAAAATAAAAAGCATTTTGATTTAACAACATAATAGAATATTGCTCAAACACTGAAGTCAAATCACAGTAATCAAAAATCTATTTTATAAGCAGCTTTACAAACTGTTCAATTTTTTTTTTTTCATACCCTGCCTCCCTTACTGGCATATTAGACATCCAAGGTGCTACAAAAAATACAGGTTATATTGCCCTCCTCTCTTAAAACACCATTCATTCCCTTTCCCTGATCCACACAATTGTTCTCTTATCAATACACTCTTTTAATTCCCATTAGGGTCTGGGACTAAGTAAGACAGTGAAATATATGAATTCTCTTTGCCTCCCATCAATTTTCATTTAATACTTACTTAAATTCATGTGTTATATAATATCTTCATTTTTTCATATTTTTGCCTTTATATTCCCTTTACCTATCTATTGTGCATTCACTTTTTTTTTCCTAAAAGAAAATAGCTAACTAATCTTTACTAAGATGTTAAGTATTTATTAAAGTGTTAGATGTTACAAATATATACCATCGCCAAAGATCCTAGGAAATTCAGTAAGAGACTGTTAGCACTGTGAATGTATTAGAAATCCCCCAAAATATGCATAATGTAAAAACACAGGATGAAGAAAATAACAATTAAGACAAAGAATACCTCAGCTGACTCTGAGAAGTTAGTCACCTAGACCTAAGGCTGATCCCAAACCCCACCCACATAGGCCCTTAACTTTAAGCTTAAATATATAATTTCTTATTGAATTTTTATTATTTTGAATATGCTGTTCAGCTTTTGATGAGTTCATGAGTAATTTTCAAATTATACTTTCAAATTATACATTTCTCCAACTAGATTTGTTGGCTACAGTTCAATGACCAGCATGCAATAGAAGCTCAATATATAAATGTTGAATAGGCAAATGAATTCTAAAGTTCTTACAGGTAAAAATGTTACATCTCATTGGAATTAACAATACTATAAATATATCCAAAAATAAGGATTAAGAAGAGAATTTCCTCTCACATTGTTATTTAAAACTTTTGTCTGTTTTCTTTAGACTTGTTCTATTCTTGTGATTATTTTTAAAAAGGCAGTTGGTAATTTGAATATTACAATTTTTATCAACTCAAGCTAAAGCAACATAATCACAAATAAATCAAACAGGTCTCAGATACTGACAAATATGCATCTATTTTGGGGCTATGGTCTTGTTATAATGGGTTCTTCCTAAGATGAGCGAAGCTCTTCCCTGAAAGTAAAGATATTTTGGAATACTTCTTTTAAATCCTGCAGTGACCCATAAAATCATTAAATTCAAGTTCTAATAATTTGGTCATACTACATGGTACTAGAAGTATAAAACGCTTTCTCTAAGCAGTTAAATTGATTATTATACTTATTTATAGCTACAGAAGGCCTTTACCTGTATTGAAGTAAAATGCCACTCATGATTAGGAAAATGGAATAGCTATTGTCATACTCTGTCAAACTAAGTAGTGTAGTCCTCCAATGGAATTATTGATCCAGTCAAGGGAGAGCGTATGTACTTAGACTGACCAAAAGTGTGGGTCTTACTAGCAGGCTGTATAAACCTATTCTTAGGTTTAGTAAATAAGTCTGAGTCTTTCTAATTCTTCCTAATATTTTTATACCATTTGAATTTATCATTGTTTACTAATTACTTTTATTTAGATCTAGATATGCTAGAAATTAAGAGGTTCAAGATTCATCAAAATATTCTACAAAAAAAGGCATATAGTGTGGAAAGTAGACTAATCTTCATAAACTCAGCTGTGATTGTTACATGAACACGTGACCAGAATTTTAAGATTATTGGGAAGCTCTCAAGAAAAGAAATATGCAATGGAATGGAGAGTCAGCATTTACACAAATAGATAAATAAACAGAAACCATGTGTGCTATTTCAAATTGAGACAATTTATTGCAAAGGGAACTAAGCAATTCCACAGTTAGGAAAGTAACAGATAGTGAATGTCAGCAGACATAATATAGACAATTATAAGATAACTATTCCTAACATCTTAGATGCTAAATGTTTTTTATCTTGGACTGATCCAGTGTGACCTTATTTGATTCAATATTTGGTTAATTTGGATGTTCTTATGACCTCTGATGTTGGTTCCTTGGGGTAGAATTTCAGTAGAATTTAGAGAATCCGTATCCTCCATAGCATGATGGGCAGCAGCAGCCATATCCGTAGCCTCCAAAGCCAGAGCCATATCCATAGCCACAGCCATAGCCCAGTTTGCGGAAGCTGCCATATCCACAGCTGTAGCCGTAGCCATATCCTAGACCACCAAAGCCTCCACGGCCGTAGCCCAGGCCTCTGTAGTAACTGCCATGGTAGCTCATGGTGTCAGGAGTGGTGAGTTGGTTTGCTGCTCAAGGAAAAGTCCTGAGTGTGAATGGTAGCAGGTGTAGAGGGAGGCTCGTATACCCTGGTCAGAGCACATGATGGGTCACATGCATACCTGATATTTTGTGTGTGTTTTTTTGATTAGCGACTTAACACAAATCATTCATTTTACCCCTGACACAAGGAGAGGCCCTCACATTCATTAAATTGTTTGAGCTTGCTTGTTGCTGAGTTAGGGTGGCCCTTAAAAGTTATTACATCACTTAATGAGAAGAAATTGCTGTATCTAAAGTCTTGGCATACCAGACCCTAAATAAATTTTTTCATAGCTAGACATATTGCATCAATCATATTTTATAGTATTGTGTTTTTCAGTTAAATATTCCTTCATCTCTGGTTTTCTTTGAATTGCTATGCTTCACTGACAAATTAAATTAAAGAAATGGGTCAAATGCAAAGCTCTACAATCTATCTTACCCTTTTATTTCCCAGTTCCCCACCCTAAAGGTGAATTATCTATCTCCTGTGGAGATAAGAAAACAGAAGCATTTGAAAGCCAAAAGACATCAACTCAACTGTTCTGAACACCAATAAAGAACTCTAGAAAAAAAAAGTGTCTACATTTTATTTAATTTTAGAACATTATAACTACTATTTTTCTTTGCATACTATCTTGACTAATAAAAAAATTTCTGTGTTTTACAATTTATGAACCAATATTCATATATAATTATAAACTAAAATCCATAGTTTAGGTTAGAATTCGCTGTTTGCATTCTGTAGTTCTATGGTCTTGACAATGATGGGACAACACTGTTCAGAAACAGATTTAAAAAAAAAAACAGTAATCGAAAATTTATCTCAAAAGCAGCTTCAAAAACTGACCAGAAGATTTCTTTCAAATCCTGACCCATTTTTCTGGTAAGGTACCAAACCAAGGTGCTCCCAAACATGTGTAATACATTTCATCTTCCTCCTTGTGTTTGTATTCAGCATTTCCTACCATTTCCTCACACATATATCTAGCATCTCATGCAATCTTTCTTTAAAATTCATAGATTTTATTTTTAGAACTGCTTTACATTTACAGAAAAATTAAGGATGAAATACAGAATATGCCTGTACTCCATCACACATAAATGTTTTTCTGTATTATTAATATATTGCAGCCTGGTGCGGTGACTCATACCTGTAATCCCAGCACTTTGGGAGGCCAAGGCAGGTGGATCATGAGCTAAGGAGTTCAAGACCAGCCTGGCCAAGATGGTGAAACCCTGTCTCTACTAAAAGTACAAAATACAAAAAAAGTAGCCAGGCATGGTGGCGAATGCCTGTAATTCTAGCTACTCAGGAGGTTGAGGCGGACAATTGCTTGAACCCGAGAGGTGGAGGTTGCAGTGAGCCGAGATCGCACCACTGCACTCTAGCCTGGGTGACAGAGAGAGACTCTAACTCAAAAAAAAAAAAAAAATATATATATATATATATATATATAGAGAGAGAGAGAGAGAGAGAGAGCACATTGGTATTGTATATTTATTGTGGTTGATGAATCAATATTGATATATTATTACTGTATTACATTATGTGTGGTATTATATTATTAAAGTTCATAGTTTAATTAAGGTTCATTCTTTATGCCATACAGTTCTATGGGTTTTGACAAATTCATAAAGTCATGTAACCACTATTACAATATTACACAAAATAGTTTTTCTGCCCTAAAAATTGCCTGTTCTCCACCTCCTCTTTCCTCACTTCTCCCAAACCTCTGAAAACTACTGATTTTTTTTTTTCAGAATGTTGTAGTTGGAATTGCATAGTATTGTGGCCTTTTCACATTGACTTCTTTTGCTTAGAAATATGCTTTTAGGATTATCCATTCCTTTTTTGATAGCTCATTTATTTTTATCACTGGATAATACTCCATTGTATGAATATACTATAGAAAGATTATCCATTCACTTATTGAAGAGCATGTTGGTTGCTACGAACTTTGGGCAATTATGAATAAAACTTCTATAAACATTTGTATTCAGGTTTTTGTGTAGACATGTTTTATCTCATTCAGGTAAATACCAAAAAGGACAATTACTGGATTGTATAATAAGAGCATGTTGAGCTTTGTAAGAAACTGCCAGATTGTCTTCCAAAGTTACTCTTCCATTTTGCACTCACATGAGCAATGAATGTTGAGTCCCGCTGCTGCACATTCTCGCCAACATTCTTGCCATCATTTGTTGCTGTCAGTCTTTTGAACTTTGGCCATTTGAGTAGGTATGTTAAAATTCACTTACAATATCACCCAGCCTCTGTCCTCTCATCATCCATTAGGTTATAATTACTAAGTGAAATTATGAAATAAGTAAAATTTCTTTTTGGTCCCCATCCATTTTCATTTATTTGATAATTTTTTTTTTGCTTCCTTCTTCTTGTATCTTTACTTTTACCATATCATCTTTCATTTGTATTTCCTTTGCCTATTCTGTGCTTTAAACACACACACACACACACACACACACACACACACACACACACACACACACCTTTTACTTCTCAGAAAATATAATGCTAGACTACTAAGCTGTTAAATGTTTACTAAAGCATATGACGTAAAAAGATAATTTAAATCGAAGGGCTGTTTGAAGTTCAATAAGATACCGTTAACATTAGAAATGTTTTCAGAATCTTCAAAATGTAGGTATAATATTACAAGACAACAGGCAGAAAAAATAACTGAGGGGTACAAGTCCTCAGCTGACTCTAGAGAATTCAGTCACTTACAGCCACAGCTGACGTGAAACATGGTTAATTCAGTTGTGCCCTTAACTTTAACCCCGAGCCTTTAAGTTCTTACTAACTTTATATGATCTCAAATATAGTGATCAGTTATTTTTAGTCTTATAAGTAATTTTCAAAGGATGCGTTTTCACAACTGAATTTGTGTACCTCTTTGCAACAATTATCATGTAGTAACAATGCAAAACATAAGTGATGAATGGATGAATAAATTCTCAAGTCTGTGCCTCTCAAAGGCATGAGTAATTCTCTGACTGCATCTGAACAATAGGGATTTAAAGATGAAATGAGAGTTCGGCGAGGTGGCTCATGCCTCTAATTGCAGTACTTTGGGAAGTTGAGGGAGGAGGCTTACTTGAGTCCAGGAGTTCGAGACTAGCCTGGGCAACATAGTGAGCCCTCCTTTCGATGAAGAAAGAAGAAGAAGAAGAAGAAGAAGAAGAAGGAGAAAGTAGAAGAATTTTTGCATATGTGCATACACTATCTACACCAAACACGCCCTAATCCCCAACATGTTCCAATATGGTAAATATTGTTCCCTAGAGATAACCATCGTTCTAGTTTTTAATACCAGCTTCAAAACGTCTTGTCAATAATTTTCCAAAATCTAGTTTTTTAAATTTACAGTCTAATCAGCAATGTAAGAAATGTGCAATATCCTGAGCAATGTAAGACAATTCTAGCTGTTCCACATCGTTGACAATGCTTGTCATTTTTAGACTTTGACTATTCTTTTTTCCTGATGACTAATGATACTGACCACCATTTTATATGTGTATTGGTCATTTAGATATTCTCCTTTTTTAAAGTACCTGCTCATGTATTTCATCCATTTTTAAGTGGGTTTGTTATATTCTAGCATCGATTTGTGGGAGCTTTTTGCATATTTGGATACAGGTACTTTGAAAAGCTTTGGTTTGAAAATATTTTCTCCAAGCATGTGGTTTGTTTTTTCCACTTTAAAATAGTGTTTATATGTAAATAGAATATCTTAATATGACACAATTTATTAATATTCATATTTTGTTTTATGCTTTTTTGTCCTAGTTGAGAAACTTTTGATTACCTCACATCTTATTCCCAATTTCTTTCTCATGTCTTTTCAGAACCTGTTCCATTTTTACAGACCATCCTAAATCAAAAGACAGTAGCTAATTTGAATATTTAATTCTCATTATTTCAAAAGAAAGCTATAAAATCACAAATAAACGGGTTGAATGACGTCATGCTGCCTATTTTGCTTTGTTAAATGTTTTCTCAGTTGTGGGGCTGATGATCCTGTGATGCATTTTCTCTAGACCAGGTTATAGCTTTTCCTTGGAAGGAAATGTATTCTGAAGGTATTCTTTTAATTTCAGCACAAACCAATACAATCTAACAACTAGAGATGTAATAGTATGATAAAATTGCATTATACTAAAAGCGTTACTTTCTCTAAATAGTTATATTAATTGTTCTTCTTCGGACATAGACATTCTTTCTTCAGACTATGGTGCTATTTATCACTTAAGGAGTAAAAAGTTTTCATGTGAAATTGTGTCATACTCAGTAAAAGTAACCAGTACAGTTCCGCAATGGAGACACTAAGATATTTTTACCAAGATCTATTTATTGTGAAACTGCAGCATCTCACTGGAATTGAATAAAAGAATTGGTCATAGTATCTGGCTAAGCAAATCCATCCATATGTTTAGTAAACAAGTCAGAGTTTTTCAAACCCTTATGATTTTTTAAAAATATTAAAATATTGGATTTTCATTATTGACTAGTTGTTTTTACACGGATAAAGCTAAATTAGAAATTGCTATGTTCAAGATTCTACAACAGAGTGTTTACAAGTGAAAATAAATAGAGGTGGTCCTTTGGCTGTAATAAACTCCTCAGACACACATGACCAGAGCCTTCAAGATACTTTATGTGGCAACACACAAGAAGAGAAGTACAAAATGAATGGGATGGTGAGCATGGGGAAGTAGAATGCCTGATATTCAGAAAAACTGGGTTCTGGTGTGGGCTCTCCCTCTCATGCCATTTTTGATCCTTAGCAAATGATTTCACTTTTTGGAGTTTTTTTTTCCCATTCAAGATGGTAATAGGGTAAGCACTGGGAAAACTTTATAGTAATACCCCTACAAGCTCCACAGTTCTTTTTTATTATTTTCCTGGTATTTTTGAATTTGCTTGACTGTTTCAGTACTGAAATATATTATCCTTAAAAAATAATAATATTTTATTACGTATTTTTCATAGGCACATACTATTTGAAAGAGCAACTCAAAAAGTTCTATGTTTGCTTGTTGGAAGTTAAAAGACCTGGCTAGAGGGTTTAAAGCTTCAGGACAGTCACAGCCTTAATATTAATTACTTCACAAGTGATGGCAGTGATTTCTGTATTTCCTTGGTGTATTGCAAAATATTTAAAGGTGCTGGTAATATGAAAGAACAATTTCACATCCCACCACTATGGACCAGGAATAAAACATGATAAAAAGTCACAAAAAGTTCATTTTCAATGTATATTCAGATATATACTTTGTCTTACCACTGCTTTTCTTACCATTAAAGGGGCCAAATAAACATACATTTTGAACAAATGATAGGAGTACATGCTCTTCATGTTGGTCTCTATTTAGATATTAAAGTTTATAAAGTTAATATTTCAGGGCTGAATTTAAACACAAACACTATCTAACTGAGAGCACTGAAATGAAAATGATATGGTCAATATGGTTCAGTGTTCCAAAGAAAAGAGCTTCTTTTCAATTGAGTGTTACGGTTTTCATTTGTGCATGTACGGTTTACCTTTGGACAACATGGATTTGGACTGAGCAAATGCACTCATACTCAGATTTTGTTCTACCTCTGCCACTCCTGAGACAGCAAGACCAACACTCCGCTTCCTCCTCCTCCTCGGCCTATTCAATGTGAAGACAATGAGGATAAAGACATTTATGATGAGCTGCTTCCCCTTAACAAACAGCAAAAATAAATTCTCTTCCTTATCATTTTAATAACATTTTCTTTTCTCTTGGTTACTTTATTGTAAGAATACAATATATAATGCATATAAAGTACAAAGTATGTGTTAGTCAACTGTTTATGCTATCATTGAGGCTTCCAATCAACAGTCAGCTACCATTAGTTAGGTTTCTGGAGCATCAAAATTTATATGTGAATTTTCAACTTCATGGGGGAATCAGTACCCCTAACTCCTAACTCATACATTATTTGAGGTCAACTGTGACCTTTGAATGCAGACATATACATGCACACACATACATACAGCCATATAGATAGGTGCATGTATACACAAAATTCATCATATATAATATACTATATATGTATAGTAGTTTGTTCTTTTTTTATTGGGTATAATTACAAATAACCACTTTGCCATTTTGAGTCAAGCATAAAATAAAAGCCATGTATTTCCTTTAAGTTAGCATAATTTATTGCAAAAGAAACAGAGAAACCCCACAGCTATAAAGGATAAGTAAGACACATCCAGAGACATGAAGCAACGAATTATGAATGATAGATATTCTTAAAGCTCTTAGATGCTAACTGTTCTTTATCTTGGCTTGATCAGGGTGACCTTGTTTGTTTGTTATTGCAGTCAATATTGCAGCTGGGTGACCTTCTTATGGCCTCTCATGTTTGGTTGTCAGGGAAGGATTTCAATAAAATCCAGAGAATCCATATCCTGCATAGCATGTTGGACGGCAGCAGCGGTATCCATAGTCTCCGAAGCCAGAGCCGTATCCGTAGCCTCCATAGCCACAGCCATAGCCTATTTTGCGGAAGCTGCTGCATCCACAGCCATAGCCATAGCCCAGGCCACCAAAGCCTCCACAGCCATAGCCCAGGCCTCCATAGTATTTGCCGTAATAGCTCATAGTGTCAGGAGTGGTGAGTTGGTTTGCTGCTCAAGGCAATATCCTGAGTGTGAATGCTAGCCCGTGTAGAGGGAGGCTTATATATCCTGGTCAGAGCGTGTGATGAGTCACCTGCATACTTTGCTGCAGTTGTTTGTATTACGTTTGATGTTACAACTCATATATCTGTTGTCTCCCGATGCAGAGAGAGGCCCTTATTCTCATTAAAATATTTCAGCTTGCTTAATGTCTCATTCAGGACATGCTTGAACTTACATGCTTTGCTTTTATGAGAAGAAATGGCTGACTGTTCAAAATATGCACATTCCAAATGCTAAACTGAATTGCCTATTACCAGGTATATTACATCATCTGCACTTTTTGGTATTCCTTTTATAATTAATCGTTTCCTTTGTCTGTCATCTTCCAAACTGATAACTTTATATTCAACTAAGTTTACAGCTATTTTTTTCAATGTACAGATGTTAAATCTGTAATTTTAAAAAGAAAACTTATTTATCAAAGTGAGGTCTTCAGAAAGTGCCTATATTCACAATACATGAAAACACTTGAAATCAAAATGACTTTAATGCCCTGCTGTGTACAGTAGCCAAAGGACTCAAAAAAAGAGAGCATATGTTGATTTTTAGCATTTTATTCACAATTATTTTTATACTATTTTGGGCACACCAGCTTCAGAACCTTTTGGTTGCAATATATGTAAAAATGAATTTTAGAAATTGAGAGCACAAAATCCAGCTCCTATGCAGGCTTATCAGAGTAGCAGTTCAGTTTTCCATTCAAATCCCAAAACTCTGCTTTATAATTGGTTTTATTCAAAACTGCAGATTGCATCTGCCTCTGTTCTTGCATACTCCAGCCAATTACTTTCTTTCTTTATCCTTTTTCGGTAGTGTATATATGACCTCTATTTTCATTCTCATTTCACCTTTCATTCTTCTTCCCATTTCCTCAGTGTCTATAGGACAGCCAAGTAGCACTTTATTGCTTACATTTCCCCTACCCTCTCTATCTTCCATTCACTTATTTCAATCAATGCTTGTTTTATCTACCTCCTCTTCGTATTCACTATAACCTCTTTCCTTATGTTGTTCTATGTCTATTCTGTACTCATTTATTCTGAGGTAATTTCTGACCACTGTCTACTAATCTGTTAATAGTTCATTATAGTACCATTTTTAAAACTTTCTATTTTTCGTACTTACTAACCACCCGCAATTCCCTACTCCAGCAAAAATACTTAGAAATAATGAATAAGACCTACTATTAGAAAGCACAATAAGGTGCCTATAGTCAATGACAATGTAATTGTACATTTTAAAATGTTTTGAGTATAATTGGACTGTTATTAACTCAAAGGATAAATACTTGAGGGGGTGGATTTTTAAAAATTTACTCCAACTCCTGTGACTTTCTGAAATGTTAAAAGAGTATCCTAAAATTGAATTGTCTTCAAAGTTTTTGAAATAAAGACACCGTGGCGAAATGACACAGAATGGAGAAACATATGTAAGGAAATTTGACCTGGGCTTCATAGAGCTCCTCAGCTGACCTCATTGAATTAGTGAAACACACACAACATTGAGCCTACTCTTGATTCATCTCCCACAGAGCACCTGTCTCTTGACTTGGGCAACTAAAAATTTATTTAATTTACATGGCTTTGAACATCACGTTGAGATTTTGTGAGATTTATAAGTATTTTATCAAAGACAAATTTCCTAAAAGGGCTGTTTCATTTCTTCTAAGAACAGACTAGGGAATTAAAAACTGTTTATTGAAGAAATTGTAAGTAAATTGACAGTAACTACCACAGCAACCACAATCTGTGCACTACCCTGACTATGCCTTAGTGAGCTACCTTTTTAAGACAGAAAAATGGCTCAATAAGTCTTTCAATTTATAGAGTAGGATTTAATCCAACATTTGCTACATTTCTTTTATCCAAATATTGGTTCATTCTTATTTCTCATCTGAACTTGAAACAGTAGATAAGCTGAATTCTCAGTGAGTCCTTTTGTGGCCATAAAATTACAAATAACTCAGACTGTATTAAGGATATCACAGTTTGTTCATATAAATCAGCCTGATAATGTAAGAGTGTTTAATAGCTAATTTTTGTTTGTGATGCATAAAAGATGCATACACCTGAGATATAAAACCAAACAAGATATGAATGGAAAACTTCAATAGCCAAATAAGAATTCAAATGTTTTAAAGAAATAGAGCATCTGATAATTTTCCACAAAACCAATTAATAATCATAAGCAGTAAATGATTAATACCAAAATTAAAATACTATAAATCTGTATATTGTTCTATATAAAACATATAAAACAAATATTTTGTCTTTTTTCGAAGTGAACAAAGAGTAAAATGAAAATATCCATTGTAAAATGAAGACACATATTTATTTATAGTGATATTGGTTTTATGCTCGAAGCAGATTGTTAGACCCAAAGTAGATAAGACCCAAAGTTGATAGAAAATGACATTTTATATTTTCTCCTTCTTTTCACTTTTAGGAAGTTTACTTTGGAATATATGCTTAATAACCTTATGATAATGGATAAGGAAAAAGAAAATATGTTCTTACTTGGGATAAGTAGTAACTTTTACCTGGAAAGAAAGCTTTTGTTATAAATTTCAAAGACTTCCTTTAACTCAGAGACAAACCAATAATATATGAAAATGTAGATTACAAATATATGTTAATATTGAATTATACCAGCAATGTCACAAGTGCTTTTTCCTCATTCTAATTATATTGATCTTTCTTTAAATTGCAAATTTTTAACGCTTTTACTCAGGCTTTGAGGATATTTACCTATACGTGAATAGAGCAGTTTTGTATGAAATTCAGTTATATGTCCCAAAATTTCTTTAATGAGGTTACCAAACTTTATCTACCTTGCCCTCCCCTGTGAAGGTACAGCATCTACAAAGATAAATAACAAGACCTGTCTGAGTTATTTGCTTATTTTTCATCTTCACACTGTATAAACCAAAGTATTTTTAATAAAAAGACAAAAAGTTGAGAATTGAGTTTATTTGTTCTGTTTTTCCCGTTAAGTAAAGCTAAGTCAGCAATTCATAAATGGATTATATATAACAAAAGTTAACAAGAAAAATTTTTAAAACAACAGCAACAAAACATAGTTAATATAGTTAATCTAAGAGATGAAACTAATCTCCAAAAACTCTATTATAAAATTGAAACCATTCACAGTATTATTACAAAATGATGGCATTCAAATTTGGAAGTATGTAGTGAAAAAGACTCAAAATGATGGACTAGAAAGTAAGGATTCAGGTGAACTGCTTTCTGGTCTTGGTTCTGACACTTAGATTGTGTAACTCTGGGCATCACTTAACTGTTCGACATTTCCTCACCTGTACTATAGGGGGCAGCACGGTACAATCTATAATCTAATATTTGGTCCAGCTCTCATTTCTTATGTCCTTATATTATTGAATTTCACTAGGTCAAACAAACAAACAAGCAAACACTTATGCCAATACCTGAATATGCCACTCAATTTGGTAAAAAGCAATACATTTTTCAATCTTTTATATATTCTATTACATGAAATACCAATAATTAAATACTTCTTTTCATGGTTTGGGGTTTTATACATAAGTCTTAATCCATCTTGAGTTAATTTTTGTGTAAGATGTAAGGAAGGGGTCCAATTTCATTTTTCTGAACATGGATAGCCAGTTTTCCAAGCACCATTTATTAAATAGGGAATCCTTTCCCTATTGCTTATTTTTGTCAAGTTTGTCAAAGATCAGGTGGTTGTAGATGTGTGGTGTTATTTCTGAGGTCTCTGTTTTGCTTCATTGGTGTATATATCTGTTTTGGTACCAGTACCATGATGCTTTGGTGAATGTAGCCTTGTAGTATAGTTTGAAGTCAGGTAGCATGATGCCTCCAGCTTTGCCCTTTTTGCTCAGGATTGTCTTGGCTATACAAGCTCTTTTTTGGTTGCATATGAAATTTAAAGTAGTTTTTTCTAATTTTGTGAAGAAAGTCAATAATAGTTTGATGGGAATAGCATTGAATCTATAAATTACTTTGGGCAGTATGGCTATATTGATACTTTCTATAATCAGCATGGGATGTTTTTCCATTTGTTTGTGTCTTCTCTTATTCCTTGAGTAGTGATTTGTAGTTTTCCTTGAAGAAGTCCTTCAAGTCCCTTGTAAGTTGTATTCCTAGCTATTTTATTCTCTTTTTAGCAATTGTGAATGGGAGCTCATTCATAATTTGGATCTCTGCTGGTCTGTTGTTGGTGTATAGGAATGCTTGTAATTTTTGCATATCGATTTTTTATCCTGAGAACTTGCTGAAGTTGCTTATCAGCTTAAGGAGTTTTGGGGCTGAGACAATGGGGTTTTCTAAACATAGAACCATGTTATCTGCAAACAAAGACAATTTGACTTCCTCTGTTCCTATTTGAATAGGCTTTATGTCTTCTCTTGCCTAATTGCTCTGGCCAGAACTTCCAATAGCATGTCAAATAAGAACAGTGAGAAAGGGCATGCTTGTTTTGTGCCAGTTTTCAAAAGGGATGCTTCCAGCTTTTGCCCATTTAGTGTAATATTGGCTATGGGTTTCTCATAAATATCTCTTATTATTTTGAGATATGTTTCATCACTACCTAGTTTATTGAGAGTTTTTTAACATGAAGGATGTTGAATTTTATCAAATGCCTTTTCTGCATCTATTGAGATAATCATGTGTTTTTTGTTATTCACTCTGTTTATATGATGGATTACATTTATTGATTTGCATATGTTGAATCAGCCTTGCATCCCAAGGATTAAACTGACTTGATCATGTGGATAACCTTTTTGATGTGCTGCTGGACTCAGTTTGCCAGTATTTTATTGAGAACTTTTGCATCGATGTTCATTAGGAATATTGGCTTGAAATTTTCTTTTTTCGCTGTGTTTCTGCCAGGTTTTGGTGTTAGGATGATGTTGGCCTCATAAAATGAGTTAGGGAGAAGTCCCTCTTTTCCATTATTTGGAATAGTTTCAGAAGAAATGGAACCAGCTCCTCTTTGTATCTCTGGTAGAATTCAGCTATGAATTCACCTATTCATGGGCTTTTTTGGTTGGTAGGCTATTAATTACTGCCTCAATTTCAGAACTTCTTATTGGTGTATTTAGGGATAGACTTCTTCCTGGTTTAGTCTCGAGAGGGTGAATGTGTCCAGAAATATCTATTTCTTTTATATTTTCTAGTTTATTTGTATAGACGTGTTAATTGTATTCTCTGATGGTAGTTTGTGTTTCTGTGGGATCAGTGGTGACATCCCCTTTATCATTTTTTATTGTGTCTATTTGATTCTTCTGTCTTTTCTTCTTTGTTAGTCTAGCTATCAGTCTATCTAATTTGTTAACTTTTTCATATAACTAGATATTGGATTCATTGAGTTTTTTGAAGGGATTTTCGTGTCTCTATCTCCTTCACTTCTGATCAGATCTTAGTCATTTCTTGTCTTCTGGTAGCTTTTGAATTTGTTTGCCCTTGCTTCTGTGTTCTTTTCCTAGAAGAAAACCTAGGCAATACCATTCAGGACAGAGGCATGGGCAAAGACTTCATGACTAAACACCAAAGCAATTGCAACAAAGGTAAAAATTGACAAATAGGGTATAGTTAAACTAAAGAGTTTATGCACAGCGAAAGAAAATTTCATCAGGGTGAACAGGCAACCTAGAGAATCGGACAAAATTTTTGCATTCTACCCATCTGACAAAGGTCTAATATCCCGAATCTACAAGAAACTTAAATTTACAAGAAAAAAACAAACAACCCCATCAAAAAGTGGGCCAAGGATATGAAAGAGACACTTCTTCTCAAAAGAAGACATTTATGCAGCCAATAAACATATGAAAAAAATCTCATCATCACTGTCATTAAAGAAATGCATATAAAAACCACAATGAGATACAACCTCACACCAGTCAAAATGGCAATTATTAAAAAGTCAGGAAACAACAGATGCTGGCAAAGCTGTGGAGAAATGGGAACACTTTTACACTGTTGGTGGGTGTGTAAATTAGTTCAACTATTGTGGAGAACTCTGTGGTGATTCCTCAAGGATCTAGAACGAGTAATAGCATTTGATCCAGAAATCCCATTACTGGGCATATACCCAAAGGATTATAAATCATTCTACTAAAAAGACACATGCACACACATGTTTATTGCAGCCCTATTTACAATAGCAAAGACTTGGAACCAACCCAAATGCCCAACAATAATAGACTGGATAAAGAAAATGTGGCACATATACACTGTGGAATATTATTCAGCCATGAAAAGAATGAGATTATGTCCTTGGCAGGGACATGGATGAAGCCAAAAGCCATCATTCTCAGCAAACTAGCACAGGAACAGAAAACCAAACACTGCATGTTCTCACTCACAAGTGGGGGTTAAACGATGAGAACACATGGACACAAGGAGGGGGAGCAACACACACTGGGGCCTGTCAGAAGTTGGGGAACAGAGAGAGAGAGCATTATGACAAATACCTAATGCATGCAGGGCTTAAGACCTAGATGGCAGGTTGATAGGTGCAGCAAACCACCATGGTACATGTATACCTATGTAACAATCCTGCACATTCTGCACATGTATCCCAGAACTTAAAGTAAAATTAAAAAAAAAAGAGAGAGAGAGAAATACTTGTTTTCTGGTGAGTGGCAATTGATTAAAAATCCACTTTACCAAAACAAAACAATAAGTCTTTTGGACGAATGATGACTATCATTAATTAAAGCTGCAAAGTACAGAGGAACCCGTTTCTTGATTATATCCTGGTGTTTATTTTCCATTTTCAGTTGTAAAAAGCTTTAATGTCATGGGGATGACAATGATAGAAAAAGAAAGCGTATCATTGAATGCTACAGAGGAACTGTGACATAAAAATGAATTAAAACAATTATTTTTAATACTACATATATTTTAATCACCTAATTTGAAAAACTTTTAGTAACTTCATAACATAACCATTTTCATGAGAATCCTAAATTAAATGTCAGGCATTAGAGAGAATAGGTCAAAGAAGATTATACGGAATAAAAAAGCCATGAAACGTATATTTTTCTTTCCTAGAAGCTTAGAGAAATACTGTGTTCTACCACTCTTCCTTTCTTACCACAAAAGGGCTGAATAAACAATACATTTGCAAAGAAGAAATGTATTACTTATGTATTTTGACTGCAATGATAAATATAATTGTATAAAATTAAAAACATGCAAATCCCTTTTATTTATTAGCATAGATATGTAGTTCCAAAATGTTGGAGTTAATTTTTTTATTGTTGTTGAGTTTAAATCTAAAAATTATCTAATTAAAAGCTAGGAAATAAAAATCACATATATTTGGCCAGACACAGTGGCTCATACCTGTAATCCCAATACTTTTGGAGGCCGAAGTGCACAGATCACTTGAGGCCAGGAGTTTGAGACCAGCCTGGCCAACATGGTGAAACCCCATCTCTACAGCAAAAACACAAAAATTAGTCAACTGTGGTGGCACATGCCTGTAATCCCAGTTACTAGGAAGGCTGAGACATGAGAATTGCTTGAACCTTGAAGGTGGAGGCTGCAGTGAGCTGAGATGGCACCACTGCACTCCAGCCTGGGCAACAGAGTAACACTCTCAAAAAAATTATATATATTCAAGGAATCATCATTCAATTCAGTCTAAAGTTATTGTACTTTTCATATACCTATCAATGTATGAAATAAATATTTAATACACAGATAGTGTTTCGGTTTCCACATTGAATGTTAAGTCATATTCATACTTAGTAACATATATAATAGAGCCAAATGAATTAAACAAAAGCTATATTTGATGTGTCTCAAGAGACTTTATTAAAGAAATCCAGGAGATATGATGGAGACAAACTTGTATAATTATAAATGTACTGAAAGTCTTAGATGCTCATTATTTTGAACAAATAGACTCAGCATAATTTTGAAAGGTAGGTCCAATGATTGAAATCAGGCTTATCAAGTTCACTCATGGAATCAGATATCAGACTGATAAGGAAGAATTTTAACAGGAGCTAAAGAATCCATGTCTTCCATAACAAGTTGAGTGGCTGGAGCCATATCTACAGCCTTCATAGCTGCAGCTATACCCTGGTCTACAGAAACTGCCACGCCTACAGCCATAGCCATAGCCCGGACCACCAAAGCCTCCACAGCCTAAGCCCAGACCTCTGTCATAGTTGCTTTTGTAATTCACGGGGTTAGGAGTTTAAGGCTTGGTTTGCTATTGATGGTGTGCTTTCTAAGTATGACTCTCCATACCTGTGCAGAGGTTTTATATCCTATGTTATGGATGTGGTACATTATTCAGATTTACCTCATTTTCATTACTCAGGAGAAATTACATGAAACATATTACCAGCTCTCTGTTTTGTTTAACATGCATGGAGTTGCCTTCCATTGCAATATAACTTTTAAATTAATTTCTAGTTCAATTATGATTTCCCTGATTAAATTGTGTTTATAATGAGAAATATTATTTGCAATTTCAAAGACTATTCTTACGTCAGGACACATATAATCTCCACCTCATTTAGGCTTCAGAGCATCTCCGTAATCCAGTCGAGCAGCTGTATGACATTGTCATCAAGTTGATACTTCTTCTTGGATATGCTTTCTGTAATTCTCATGTTTATGACTACCCCTTATCATTTGAGGCAAGCAGAACCCTAATTTTACCTTAAATCCATGCCTCTCTCAAAACTGTAATCACTTAAATGTCATGTAGTTAGAAATATTAACATACGAACAAATTTTACTTGACTTCTTTGCAGTTTGAGTTCACATGGAAGCAATCTTGTTAAAAGTGTTTCTCATGTTTTTTATAGCAGATTAAATATACATTTTTTCTTTGTTAAGGGTTTACATATGATACCAGTGGGTGTTTGATATTCCACAGCCTGGTATCCTCATTTCATTTTTGAGAACATGCTGTATAATAACTTGGAACATATTTGAAGTTCTTTAGGGAAGATACCACCACACAGCATCGAGATAATTAGAGTGATGTAAAAAGTCACAAAATGTGTTATGGCTTATTCCTTATCTCAATTTTGGATACTATCAAGATATATCAAAATTCTAGTTACATGCATAATGCCAAGTCAACCAAAACATTAGTGCTGGCTCTATCCCAGGCAAAACTAATATAACAGAGTATAAACTTCCCTGATTTTCTAAAGGCTCTACTAATGCCAAATCAGATAGAAATTAAATGTTATCTACTGGTTTCTGTACTAAAATACACTCAAACTGCATGGAAGGAGTCAACAAATTCCTAAAAATAAAAAGTTAACTAAAACTAACATAAGTACAAATAATCATAATGTACTATGTATATATATATCTCTAAAAAATTAAATTTGTATAAAAACAAGAAAGGCAGGCCAGGCATGGTGGCTCCCCCTCTATAATCCCAGCACTTTGTGGGGGCTGAGGCAGGTGGATCACTTGAGATCCAGAGCTCAAGACCAGCCTGGCCAACATGGTGAAACCCGTCTCTATGCTGGAGAGGATGTGGAGAAATAGTAACACTTTTACACCATTGGTGGGAGTGTAAATTAGTTCAACCATTGTGGAAGACAATGTGGTGATTTTTCAAGGATCTAGAAATAGGAATACCATTTGACCCAGCAATCCCACTACTGGGTATATATCCAAAGGATTATAAATTGTTCTATTATAAAGACACATGTACATGTATGTCCACTGTGGCATTGTTTACAATAGCAAAGACTTGGAACCAACCTAAATGCCCATCAAGGATAGACTGGATAAAGAAAATGTGGCACATATACACCATGGAATACTATGCAGTCATAAAAAAGAATGAGTTCATGTACTTTGCAGGGACATGGATGAATCTGGAAACCATCATTCTCAGCAAACTAACACAAGAACAGAAAACCAAACACTGCATGTTCTCACTCATAAGTGGGTGTTGAATAATGAGAACACATGGACATAGGGAGGGGAACATCACACACTGGAGTCTGTTGGGAGGTGGGAGGCTAGGGGAAGGATAGCAGGTGGTGCAGAGATTGAGGAGAGATAACATTAGGAGAAATACCTAATGCAGGCGACAGGGGGATGGAGGCAGCAAACCACCATGGCATGTATCTACCTATGTAACAATCCTGCAAGATCTGCACATGTACCCCAGAACTTAAAGTATAATAAAAAAAAGAAGAGAAAATACAAAAATTAGCTGGGTGTGGTGGCACATGCCTGTAATCCCAACTATGTGGGAGGCCGAGGCAGAAGAATGCCAAATAATGCCTCTAGGAGGTGATGGTTTCAGTGAGCCATAATCCAGCTACTGTGCTCCAGCCTGGGTGACAGAGTGAGTGAGACACCATCTCCAGAAAAATAAAAGACTTCTAAGAAAGAAAACTGCTGTTTTAAAAGAAATAGTACTAATTCTACACTGCTTTTTTCTCAATCTACAAATTCAAGAAGCAATAACAAATGAAAAATTGGAAAATAAAATGCAAAAATATTAGCAATAGTTTCAGAAAACATAAAATACAGGTAAATATAACAAAGACTTATTTCTTGATAATTACAAATTAATGCCTGAAGAAATTCATAAGAACTGTTAAAATGAGGGTATATCACATCTATGTATTGACCACAGACTAAATATTCTCAAATCATTTTTTAATGAAATCCTATTCAAACTGCCTGTATATTTACAAAATAATCTAAAATGTATAAAGAAATCTAAGGTGCATAGAGAACACAATGCGATCTTTAAAAAATAACAAAGTTTGACAAGTTACATTAACTGATGTCCATACTGATTAAACTAGAATTATCAAGAGAGTGCAATATTGATGTGTGGATACACAAATAGATCAATGGGAAAAATTACAGTCTAGAATTAGACTTTTTTCCACAAAGACTCTAAAGCAAACAAAAGAACTTCATCAAATGGTGCTAAAACATGAAATATTAACATGGAACAAGAAAAAAATTATACTTAATAACTACTTAATACTATTACACAGAAATTAATTCAAAATGTATTATAGTTCTAGCATAATAGCTAAACTGCTAAAGCTTCTAGAATTTTATAGGTCACTGAAGGCACTGACTATAAAATGAAACATTGTGAAATGAATTTTATTAACAGCAAACCACAGATTAGGAGAATAAAAAAGAATATATAAATTGATATGGATACAGACATAGATATCTCATGCAAAGATCTCCTACAACCTAACTGTCAATATAAAAGCATCCCAATGATGGGCACATTGAAAGCAAGATATACAAATATCCATAAAAAGTATCTAACATCACTAGTTATCAGAATTATCAGGAAAATGTGAATTAAAACCACAGTTAGATAATACTACTCACCCATTAGAAGTGCTAAGATGAAAAAAAAAAGCCATTTTTTTCTTAATAAACTATGATTTACATTAATCGTTATTTATCAAATTTCCCACCAGGTTAATTTTCAAATGTTTCTAACATGCATTAGTGCGATTTTCAACTCATTTACCATGATAACGCCTGCATTGAAATTATGACTTTCTGTTAGATTCCCAAAAGAGTAAATCCAAGGTTTTGGTACATAGCATCATACTTCAATACATTCTGTTAACATGCTTAATTTAAAGCAATAAAGCAGTGAAGATAACGGGTCCATGGGAAGGGAAAGCAGTCCCCAGAAGTGCTGGCTAATGAGCAGATTACATTATCCTCACCCTGTGAATGACTCACGAGGAAGCTAATCAAAACAAAATAGATAGTAGGGAATGTGTGATAGGGTTATTGTGTAATAGGGTTATTGGACTCCAGTTTTGTGGTATAATATGAAGCTTCACATAGCTCTTTGATATAAATTTCCCTTGAGTCATTCAGAATCATATGGATGTAACCAGAGGCCAGTGGCCAAATAAAGTTGTGATCAAGACTATTTATAATCCCAATCCAGGGATTTTAGCACCTAAAAGTTATTGCCATAAGTTGGAGTTCACACTAACATGAATTTTGATTAAGGACTCAAAAAGTCATTTAAAACGTATTTACTGTCAAATAAATACCTTCAGTGATAAACCTTCTTGGGACTGGAAATCTGGGAGAAGGAGAATAGCAACAGGGAGAGAACAGTTATGTCTCTCCTTCAAACTCAATCTATGATATTTGTTTTTTGTTCATTTAACAGTAGGAATAAATGTCATCCTCAGGAAGAAAAACAGTTGCCTTCATTTCAAATATCATAAAATAGGAAAAACTTATTAAGATACATGACTAAAGTTAAGATCATATTGCAATGTCATATTAAACACATCTGTTGGAAAATGATTATAGAGGTATTTCCCAATGTAAAATACACCACAGAAAATCCAGATGAAAAATTTGTACCTTTGAGAATGAAAGGAGAAATAACTGTTGTAGGAAAATATCCAATATTTATAAATAAGTCCAAATTGCTATTGAACAGCTGGATATACACAGACAGCTATTGAATCTTATGCCAACAACCTTGTAAAGCCAGTAATTCATCTTCCCTGCCTGCTATGAGCAGGGGATACATCTGATAGGACAAAACTTTTGAAGAGCTGTATTTTGTCATTGGATCATTTTCCCAAGAATCTTAGGTCCCAACTCCCAGTAAAAAGCAGAGGCCCAGTATCTTCCATAACAATTTGGGTGGCAGCATTGTGTCCATAACCACCATACCCAGAGTCAATGCCACACCCTGCACTGCAGAATCTGCCACATCCACAGACATTGCAATAGCACTGGCCATCATAGTCACCAATGCCAGAACCCAGCCCTCCAACATAGATGCCAGAGTAGCCCATTGTTTAGGGTTGAAGTTTGATATTGAAAGACACTTAAACATCTTTAGTGATAGTGTGACAAATCTTAGACACTCTCTACATAACATTTATACCAAAGAGTGCACATGAAACAATCTCAGTGATTTGTTTCTCCTTATATAAGAAGGGGGCCTCATATCTATTAAAACTTGGTTTGCTTTGGCAAAACCATACTTCTCAGCTAGTGCTCTTAAATTTAATTACTGTTTATAACACACTCATAGTGAGTTCAGATGATATTTTTTTCATGTTTTTGAGGGGTTCATGATACCATGCTTTTAAATGATATTTTGTATTCTTTTTCTGAAGAAACATCTTAAGCATATATGAAAAACCAGATGGCTAGAACAGCAAGCTGTGGTAATTCTGAATTTATGTATTGGGATATTTTGTGCTTACAGCATAAATGATACTGTTATTTTGCTTTTAGAGAAAAAAATCCTTGGGGTCATTTAAACATCCATTTCAAACTCATTCATCTTCTCTACCTTTCTTCTGTCATTGATTATATCATGTTTGTTGTGAGCATTTGAGACAAGTCAGCATCTACTACTTATCTGTAAACAGCAGATAAGTAGATCTAGTAGAGTGTGTATTGGATTTCTCATTTATCCACAGACTGCCTACAACATAAAATATGTGTTCAATACGTCTTTCTGAGTGAAGAATGTGATTTGTTTGACTTGATTATATACAGTATTCCCCCTCTTA
This sequence comes from Ateles fusciceps, assembly GCA_036589455.1. Classification (NCBI taxonomy): domain Eukaryota; kingdom Metazoa; phylum Chordata; class Mammalia; order Primates; family Atelidae; genus Ateles; species Ateles fusciceps. The sequence goes on from JAZHEH010000222.1 coordinate 13,035,471, forward strand.
TCCGCAGGGCATATGTTCTAAGATCCCCATTGGAAGCCTGAAACCACAGATAGTACTGAAACCCATATATGTCATGTTTCTTTTCCTATAAATGCAAACTTACGATAAAGTTTAATTTATAAATTAGGCATAGTAAAAGATTAACAACAATAACTAATAATGCAATAGAACAATTATAGCAATATGCCAGCATCAGTATTCTTGTGTCTTGTGGCCATTGTGAAGTAAAATAAGAGTCACTTGAATGCAAGCACCATGATATGCCCACAGTTGATCTCATCATTGAAAGAGCTCTTGAGGTAACTAACAGGCGGGGGGAGCATCTAAGGCGTGGATCCCCCTGGACAAAGGGAGGATTCCTGTCCTGGGCTAGATGGAGCAGGACTACACAAGATGTCATCATGCTACTTAGAATGGCAGGCAATTTAAAACTTATGAACTTTATTTCTGTAATTTCCCATTTACTATTTTCAGCTACAGTTGATTTCAAGCAACTGAAACAAAGGAAGCAGAACTGCAGATAAAGAGGGACAACTGTACACAATTTGACATCACCATAACAATGTCTTTGGCACTCTGAGAGTCAGGGTGTATTAATTCGTTTTCATGCTGCTGATAAAGATATACCCAAGACTGGGCAATTTACAAAAGAAAGAGATTTAATGGACTTACAGTTCCATGTGGCTGAGGAAGCTTTACAATCATGGCAGAATGTGAAAGGCACATCTCACATGGTGGCAGATAGGAGAAGAGAGCTTGTGCAGGAAATTTCCCCTTTTTAAAACATTCAGATCTCCTGAGACTTATTCACTATCACAAAAACAGCACAGGAAATGCCTGCCCCCATGATTCAATTACCTCCCACCAGGTCCCTCTCACAACACGTGAGAATTCAAGATGAGATTTGGGTGGAGACACAACCAAATCATGTCACAGGGGTTTCTGCTTTTCATCTAGAAGTTCACTAATGCTCTGCTTTGGAAAAGTCAAACTTTCTTTCTCTGACATTCTGACATGGTTTAGCTGTGTCCCCCCGACCCAACCCGAGTCTTATACTGAACTATAACTCCCATTATTCCCATGTTTGTTTGGAGGGAACCGGTGAGAGGTAATTGAATCATGGGGCTGAGTCTTTCCCATGCTGTTAATGTGTTAGCGAATAAGTCTCACAAGATCTGATGGTTTTATAAAAGGGAGTTCCCCCTGCACAAGCTTTCTTGGTGAGACATCCCTTTGCTCTTCCTTTATCTTCCGCCATGATTGTGAGGTCTGCAGCCATGTGGAACTGTGAGTCCATTAAACCTGTTTCCTTTATAAATTACCCAGTCTCAGGTATGTCTTTATTAGCAGCATGAGAATGGACTAATATACATTCCTAGAATAGTAGGTCTTCATCCAAATTCAAGAGCTGATGTCTTCTTCCCTACTCTTTAAGCTTCTAACTTCCTAGGAAAGAACATTTTCTTTAATAAAGTTTCCCTAACTCTGCTAAGAATGTACCAAAACCGGAATTCCTTTAGTGCCACAATTTTTCTATTTACCCTTATTTAACTCTGAAAAAAGCATCACCTGAAACCTAAAGTGTACTTGTAAGAGTCAATATTACTATTAGTTCTATTCCAAACACATGAAATGTTTAACACTCTTAATCTGTAACTTTAAAAAAAATAAATTCTATTAAATAAGCAAAGTCCAAATATTCCTTGGAATATCTTGCCTCAACCACTTGAAAGAGTGATGGCCAAGGCAGTAACAGGGGAAAAAAAAATCCCACTCCAGATTGGAAGTTTATTTTTCCCGTTGGGTATGTTCTTTAGTTTACATCAGTGGGGATAGGGGAGAACTTACGATTTCATGAAAAGCTTTAATGAAAAATCACTACAGAGATGCAATCAATAACTACATATTAATAATTTAAGGGTTCTGAGATAAACATCAGTTTCAACTTTAGAATCTACAGTCGTGCTGTTCACTCTGTTGCCACTGCAGCTGTTGCCACTCCTAGTTCTTGTGGAATTTTCCATTAGGGTTATGAAGGCTTACATAGAATTTAAAAAGAACTTATTAGAAAACACCCTAGATTAAAGGATCTAGAAATTGAGTTTTCTGTTTCTAGGGTCAAGAAACATGAAGAGATTTGTCAGTAGAAATCAAATCCACATCTTCTGAAGCCAGAACATATCCAGAGCCTCCATCGCTAGAGCCACAGCCATTGCCTAAGCCTCAGATGCTCCCACACTACAGCAAGTATCAGAGTCCAGGCCTTTCTTGTCCAAGCCCAGGCCTCCATAGTAGTCCATAGTGTCAAGATTTGTGAGTATGCTTGAAGGTTGTCTAAATTCCTCTGCATGTGAACTAACACCTGCAGAGCTGCTCTGATAGTCCCTCAGTGGTAGATGTGGCAAACCACACCAATTTACTTCGAGTTTATTCAAGACTGTTGTACTATAGGAATCCAATTAAACTATTTTCTTAATTAGAAGAGACTCAAATAAGGAAGCTTAAATTTTTAATTTAATTTTCCTACTGAGCTTGCCTTCCACAAAACCTATTATGCTTATAATGAGTAAAGTTGATGGACTTTGCAAAGTCAACCATGACTTAATTCTCCGGGAAACTCCAGGTCAGGCTTCAAGGCATCAGGCAGCCCTCTGATTACATCACCTGAGGTGTGGCTCCCAATTCAGCTTATTTCCTTGGCCACTTATTTTTCTCCAGATCAAATGAAATGCATTATTTCTATCTTTTCAATTTCTAAGACATGCCTGAGGTCTATTATTCCTTAAAGTTGCAATGCTATATAAAGTTGTGCTTCACTAACAACATTTAACATAACAAGTTTTCTGTTCAAATTTTGTAAAATATCTCATGTTGCATTTCCCCTGAATCATGTTTTAATCTTTGGGTAAAAGTATTTTAGGAGTGGGAATTTTGAGCTTCAAATTCTAGTAGGCAACCAATAAAACTTGTGATTTATTTAATAGTTATGTTTAGGTAAAATCAAGAAATAGTATATTTTCATATTTTCCTGTCAATGATACTTGTATTTCTTATATTAAAAGGTAGTAAAAAAGGAAACTGTTTCTTCCAAAATATTTTTTTTATATTTACAAGTTTAAAACAATTTTATAATTTTGCTGTCTTATTTGGTTATTGAAGCAAAATATATTTTATTATTTCATTTATAGTTTATTTACTAGAAGACTTTTTCTTCCATTTTTCTATCTTCTTTTCTTTCTTCCTTCTATCCTTTCTCTCAACTTTGCTCTAATGCCATATATATACACATATACATAAATATACACATTATATATGTTCTAATGCCATAAACATACACATATACTTAATAATATGCATATATTTAAATATATGCATATTTATTTATACACATATGTATATGGCATATATAATATGCATATTTATGTATATGTGTATGTATATGGCATTAGATTGTATATAATATAAACACACACGTATATATTTATACAATAAAAGATGAATCATACCTTGTTCTGTTATAGAGTTTACTATTATTAAAAATTAGTAGAAAATAAAGTGTGTGTGTTATAATTCAATATTGTCATAGTTGTGGTAGAATCTAAAACTCCAAATATTTAAGAGAACTGAAGGTAGAGTAGCTAGGGTGAGCAGCCATCCTGGTTTTGCTGGGACTATGCCAGTTTGAGCTCTGGATATATCAAGTGCTGGGAAGATTCTCAGCTCAAATAAACTGGGATGATTGGTGACCCGAGAAGTAAGTCATATATGAGACAGTCAACCCAGGGAACTTCCTATGAACCCAATTATGAATGCATTAGATCTTATTCATTCAGGAAGAATGAATAAGAATGTAACAGGTTGGGGGAAAAAAAGGAAAAATTACCTTTCATAATAAGAGAACTTTAAGTGGCATATTATGGAGCCATAAGAGTATGCAGAATAGAATTAAATAACAATAAAATAATAATAGAGTTAAATAATGATAGAATACGGAGTGTGTGAGAGATTGGTGTAAGATGAGGCAAAAAAAGTTCACATTAAAAAAATTGTATGTTTATTAATTTTTTTTCTAATTTTACCGTCTAGATTTGAAGTTAGCAAACTACAGCCAGAGAGTCAAATCCTGCCAGTCACTGTAATTTTGAATATAGTTTTACTGAAACAGAGGCATGCTCTTCATTTGTATATCGTCTATGACTGCTTTCTTACTACAACGGTAGAATATAATAGTTTTGCTGAAGAATACTTGGCCAGAAATTCTAAAACATTTACTGTCTGGCCCTTTACAGAAAAAGTTTGCCAGACTCTTACTCCAGCTAACTGGAAAGCCCTTAGAGGTATTCAGGGAGAGGGGCATAATCAATTTTACTGAGTCTTTTTTTTTTTAAGTAAAGAAACTCTAATATCCCGGTAGGTTGTCGACTCAATATGTAATTAATCAGAATATGAATTTCTTGGCTTTTTATCTTTTAAGTCAAAGACATCCTTGCAATAACTTATTGTCTTCTAACAATGTTTCCATTTTGTAACTCTATTTATACCTCTGAGAAATGCTTAAAAGTGAGATCAGAGTTAGTAGGTAATGGAAAAATAAGTAGCCTTGATACATTAAAAGAGATTTGGCAATATTTATTTGTATAGGCCTAGGAGAAATAGAGGTAATTTAATAATATAACCAAGTCTATAATTTAGAACCAATATGAATGAGAACTCATGTGAACAAAGGAAATTTTGGGGAAAATAGAAGTAATTTAATAATATAACCAAGTCTATAATTTAGAACCAACATGAATGAGAACTCATGTGAACAAAGGAAATTTTGTGGAAAAAGCATCTCAAAACTTTTTCAAAATTAACTGTTGTGGAAAAAAAAGCCTCTGAGTATCCAAACCCAGTGTGAAATCTATTTTATTCCCTAAAGGAGCAACTGAGTCCATCTGTATAAAACGACCCACTATGAGTTTCTGTGCTTTTGGGAGCATGGCTTAAGAAGGAGCTCATTTTGAAGACATAGAATTTGGAAACAAATTTTCAGCAAACAGGAAAGATGATAGAATTTAATGTGCATCAGATATTTTCACTTGACATTTATCAGGAAAATCCCCTTACTTTAACTCACACTGAACACAAAAATGAGAGGAATAATAAATTATTCCTTGTGAAATGGAAATCTTCCTTTGAATCAGTTAAGAATATCAGTGAAATTAAAGAGAATTTGATTTTATAATCATCTCCAGTATAAATATAGTAACAGACTGATGAGATTGGCATGGGCATAGTCTATGTAACCATCTGTATTGAATTTTTCAGAGAAGCCTAAATTATAAATATTATGTGTACCCCATTTGAGACTTGATTAGAGTTAAGAATAATATAGCCACATAAATGACTCTATAAAGAAAATTCTATAGATAACACAGGGTGCAAATGAAAAACTCCCTCTCTTCCAGTTGATTATAATTTAATAAGGGAGACACATGAATATAACCTCACCTAATGAAGGAAAACTGTAATAAGCGTTCTTGAAAAAGGCCAAAATTTTTCAGTGGACTCAAATAGAAGGAAATAATTAATTCAATAAACGAATGGATATAGAAGGACTCATAAACTAGCTAGCACTTGAAACTCCACTCATTTACAAAGTTACTAAGGTGAATATTCCAGCTATTCCCTTAAGGGAGATTATGTCATACATTTCACAAACAGATTATTCTGTCACATCCTAGGATTCTCATAACCTCCTAAATATTTTTTTTTTTAAATCACAGATATTGAAGCACACTCTTTGTATTTTAAATTCTGTGGATTTTGAAATATGCCCAGTCTCATGTGTCCACCATTCCGTACCATACAGAATACTTTCTCTTCCATAAAAATAGCCTGTTCCTCATCTATCCAACCCTCCGTCTCTCCAAACTCTGGCCTCTGCTCTTCTCTTTCTAGCTCTATATTTAACCTTTGTAAGAATGTCATACAAACAGAATCATATAATATATATTCATTTTCAATGGGCTTCTTTACCTTAGGAATATGTATTTAAGATTTATCAATGTGTTTGCATAGCTTGATGACTCATTCTTTTTTTTAAATCACGGGGTAATAGTCCATTGTATGAATATACCACTGTTTTTTAATTTATTCACCAACCATTATTGTGTGATTATAAATAATGCTGCTATAAACATTTGAGTGCCAACTTTTGTATGGAAATGCAGTTTTAAAATAAATTTGTCTATATCTAGGACTGTGATTTCTGGATTGTATGGCCAATGTTCAGCTTTGTGAGAAACTGCCAACTGTCTTCCAAAGCGACTGCACCATTTTAAATTTATTTCAGCAAAAAATAGAGTGCCTACTGGTTCACATCTTTGACAGAAATTGGTATTCTCAGGTTTTTAGAATTTTAACTATTTTAAAAGGTGTATGCCAACATTTCATTGGTGTTTTAATTTGCATATTTCTAATAACACATGATGTTGCATATCACTTACAATACTTATTTGCCATCTGTATGTCTTCTTTAGTGAGGTATTTATTTTGGCCTATTTTTTAATGAGGTTGTTTGATTAATATTGTCTAGTTGTATGAGATACGTTCCATCAATACCTAGTATACTGAGAGCTTTTAGCGTGAAGAATTGTTGAATTTTATTAAAGGTCTTTTCTGCATCTATTGAGATAATCATGTGGTTTTTGCCATTGGTTCTGTTTATGTGATGGATTACATTTATTGATTTGTGTATGTTGGATCAGCTTTGCATCCAGGGATAAAGCCGACTTCATCGTTCTGGGTAAGCTTTTTGATGTGCTGCTGGTTTTGGTTTGCCAGTAGTTTATTGAGGATTTTCACATCGATGTTCATCAGGGATACTGGCCTGAAATTTTCTATTTTTGTTCTGTCTCTGCCAGGTTTTGGTATCAGGATGATGCTGGCTTTTTTAATGTTTGCTGTAGCTCTATGTTCCAGAGGGTTTCAAATATTTTCAGTATCCCTTTTCTTTTTCTTTTCTCATCTTTTCTGTTGACTTTGATCTTCACTGCCATAAATATAGTTCTCCTCAGAGAGCCTGTGACATGTAGCTCTTTCAGCTTTGTCCACTTTTATTTATTATATTGATGGTTTTGTTGGTAAGCCTGGATTGTTGGTTTGGGGGTAAGCTAAAAAGAAATCGGACCATTATATAGTTTTCTGATTAAATATCGTTTTTAAAACAGAAGCTCCATCTTACTGCTTCTACCTGTGCTATTTTCTTCTAGTTATTTGCCTTTACCTCCTTTCCCCCCATTCTGTTCTTTGATTGCAGCATTCTTCATCTATTCTTCATATATTTCAACTACTCTTCATCTATTTCCTAGAATCCCTGACACTTGTTGCATATGGCCCTTCTCTTACTTTAGGCTGGACAAGAAGGCTGGAGGGGGCTGGAGTGGTAATTCCCTTCCCCTAGATGAGCTGAAGTTTCAGAATTGCACTTCAGCAACACTTGTTGTTCATTCTTTCCTTTATTCTTTTTTCTCTTATAGGGTAGGCCTCTTTAACGCAGAAGGCTGGCCATTTTTTCAGAATGGTTATCCTTCCCCTCCCCTTTTCAAAATCAAGAGGGCATGTTTGGATCTACATAGTAAAAACCTGGTAGGGTTTTTGGAGGGCAAACCAGGAAATTATGGGGGACTTCCTCACACTCTCCCCCAAGTGGTTTCTCAGTCTCAGGCAGTCTCACCCTGCCTCTAAAACGTCACAAAAAATCCCACTGTGTTAGTGCTTTTATCAGTTTATGACTGGAGAAGATTCTGCTGTAGGCAAGCAGGCTTGGGTAGTTGTATCATTCTGGATGTGTGTGCTTTTTTAGGTTTGCAGTGGTAGGATGCCTGGTGACTTTAGTTATCTAATGCATTCAAGAAAATTAGCTAATTTGAGACCTTTCCAGATTTTTCTTGCTTTAAGGATAGTAACGATTACTTCTAAGCTCTTTATATGCCAAAACTGAAACTGGCAGTTCTATATATCATTTTTTAATATCTGCTAAGCACATTTTATGAGAAGTGTGACTCTGCAGGGGAATAAAATGTTATTTGCACAATGGATTTAAGTCCAGCATTTTCCAACTATTAAACTGAAGTGTAATGATTTCCTTTGCATAAGAATGGAAAACTGTGATGACTGCTGTTTATTGTACATTTACAAATGAATTAATTTGTTATCTGACTTAGGTATCTCAGCATTTCTTTTGTTTACTAATCATGAATATCTTTGTTTCTTGTGTTTTGCTCTGAACCAGGTTTACCATCTTGCTGGTTTCCTATGTAATACATTAAATACAATTTTACTCACATTATCTCTTTTTACAAGAATTATGTTTTTAACCTTTGTGTTACTATTCATTGATGGTGCCTTGGTTTCAGATTGTTGAAAGCTTTATAGTATCATCTCCCCAATTTTTAATTACATGACACAGCTATTGGTTAGGCAAGTTATACTATACTATAAGAATAGAGAATAATTTGCGTTGCTCATGCATGGATATCATTTCTCATGCCTCTAAGCACATTTTTTTTCCTTCATCCTCTTTATGTGGCAAGGATGGAGTATATCTTTCAATATTTAACTGAGGCTTCAAATCTTCTGTGAAGAGTTTCCCTTGGTCAAAGTTAAGTTTAAGAATTATCATGTAAAAACTGACTTTCTGCTATGCATTTTCTTTCCTCAAAAATGGCATAATACATAATCCTCTTCAAAGGAACTAATTTTACCTTGTTCATCTTAGTATTCTCAGTAGTTACCACTGTCTCTAGAATGCTATAAAAAGTAATAAATGTCTACTAAATTGAGTAGAATACAAAAATGACTGAAATATGGTCCTGCCTGAACACATTTAATTCTAGAGAGAGATAAATAACAAATAAAATTTGTTTGAATAGTTGGCAGCATGTGTATGTATAATGATGGAAGTGTAAATAAAAGTATACCCAACATAAAAAGAAACTGTCATTACAATAAATAAAAGACTAGTCCTTTGAGGAAAATGAGTTTGACCTATGTTTTCAAAGGTGTAAGAGATCAGTAGACACCGAAAAGAAGAAAAGCCATTCAAAAGAAAGAAAACAGTAATGAAAAAGTGCCAAGACACTTAGGAAATTTAAATGAAAGATAAGACTATATCTTTCCCTGTTAATTTTAACTTGATTTCTAGTTGTTTTAGAAAACAATGGTGAAAAAATAATTTAAAATATGGAAGCAAATTTCACAGAAAACTTTTTAAATGACATCATAATTTAAAGTTCATTATTGGCAATGATTTTCCTTAAAAAGTAATAAAAATAAAACACTTTTTGCTATGCAAGCTAAGGAGTTCTTATTTACTAATTAATGGAGATTGCACACTAAAGACCCCATGTGTAAGAATGGTTATACAATCTCAGCAGGATAAAACATTTTCCTGATAGTGCAATCCATGAAGATTTGGGGGACATTATCACCTGCTACTAGAATTTGCACAAGAATTCTTTCAGGAGCACACATTTTTCACCTTAGGCTTGCTGGCATCAAAGACTCTTTCTTCGGTCAAACTTTAATCAAGCTTCCTTGAGCTCTTTTCAGAATTAAGCCTCAACCTTGGCCAATAAGAACAAATGCAGTTCTTTAAACATAACAACATTTATACAAGAAGATTATCAAATACATGCAAATGTTTTTCAAGCCGTTACTTGAGTCACATGAGTCCCATTGACTTATTAGTCTCATGGAAGAATCCAAAGTCAGAATAGTGGTTCACTACCAATGAGGGTGAATATATTAAGGCATGAAAAATCAAGGCTATTAATACAACCAATATACACAGTATCTTGTATCTAACCATTCCTGCCCATTCCTGTTACTATTATGTTAATTTCAGTCCTTATCATACCATACCAAAAGTACATTATAACTTAATTAGTTCCTTTTATAGGTCTTTATGTACAGTTCATCTTGATATGAAACAATTATTCCTAAAATTTTTTATATATTTTACAGGAATGCCTTGGATAAAATCACAGAATGATTGACTCTTTATAACAACAGGGAGTATTCAAAGGTCCTTCTGGATCTGGAAACTACATACTTCATCTTTGATTATTTTTTCCAGAAGTTTGCTGTTCTCTATACACTCACATCAGTCAGAATGGCTATTATTAAAAAGTAAAAAAATAACACGCTGGTGAGGTTGTAGAGAAAGAGAATGCTTATATACTGCTGGTGGGAATGTAAATTAGTTCAGCCATTGTGAAAAGCAGTTTGGTGATTTCTGAAAGAACTTAAACCAGAATTATCATTCGACCCAAAAAGAGCTTAAACCAGAATTATCATTTGACCCAGAAATTCTGTTATTGGATATATACCTAAAGGAATATAAATCATTCTACCATAAAGAAACATGCATGTACATGTTCATCACAGCACTATTCAAAATAGCAGACATGGAATCAAGCAAAATATCCATCAACTGTAGACTGGATAAAGAAAGTGTGGTACATATACATCATGAAATACCATGCATTCATAAAAAGGCACAAGATCACGTTCTTTGTAGGGACATGGATGGAGCTGGAGGCCATTATTGTACGAAACTAATGCAGAGATAGAAAACCAAATACCATGTGTTCTCATTTGTAAGTGGGAGTTTGACTTTGAGTACTTATGGACACAAAAAGGGAACAACAGACACCTGGGGCCTACTTGTGGGTGGAGGGTGGAAGGAAAATAAGGATTTAAAAGCTACCTATTGGGTATTATGCTTATTTTCTTGGTGGTGAAATAATCTGTACACTAAATCCCCATGACATGCAATTTACCTATATAAAAACCTACACATGTACCCCTGTACAGAAAATAAAAGTTAAGAAAATTAATTATCTTAGTAAATATTATAAATATATAGACAATAACTACATGGAATCATAAATGTAAAAAAAATCTCTGTAGACTATATTTTTACTTCAATATCTAATGGACACTATCAATACAAACTGTCTGAAAGAATTCATTACGTGTATTTTTATTGAAACATGTTTCCACTTTTAAGTACTTTATTATTACTGCATCTTTAGCTTTCTTTATTGTCACTTAACTTTGAAACCTTGGATGGATCTTGCATTTCTTATCCTCATTACTTATATTAGCAGCTCTTGACTATTTTGAAATATGTCTCCTTAAAACTCATTTCGTTATATTCTAGTCACTAACAAAGGCCCACAGCAGGAGTTTTGACCTTCTTGAAAGATGCCAGGGAAACTGCATCAGCAAGTTTTTTAATTCAAACTCTTTAAAACACTGTTTTTAAACCACTGTCCTCTTTGACATCTTCAAATATACCAAGCAAGGAAAAGATTACTCATCATATGAAGCTCTACAAACCTATATTCAGTCCAATGATACGATATCAAATTTTGATCTATACTTTTCCCTAACTTTTTTCATCAATATAATGTATTTTTTCCCACTATCTGAAACAATGTATCTGCTTCTGGCCTCATTGGTTATTCCTTTGCTCAGCTAGTTCAAGGTCTCAGTCTTTTTGCAAGTTCAGGGGAAATATCTCCTTTTATGTCAGCTCTGTAGTATCTATCTTTCCATGTTCTTTAAGTCCTACTATATTTTTGATAATAGAACCTTTAATTTTGGTGCAGTTTTCTATTATTCTGGCATACAAAACTATAAAATTAGGTAACATAGTGTAGTGAAATCTTAGAGGAATGTCACCCAAATTCAGCTACAATCAATTCATTCCAAATTATCTTTCATTTATACCTATAATCACATCCCGTTTTCATAATTTGGAAAATAATTCAGACATACCATTTTATCTGAAGGTGTTTTGATATGTACAAAACATGAAAACAGTATGTAAAACATAAGGATATGTTAAGAATAATGAAACCAATTAGAATTGTATTTTCATGTTTCTTATTTTTTTGGTAAAATAGGCTCCATTCAGTAGGACCACTTCTTAGATTTACTGCACTACTGCATAAGTACTCACTACTTAATTATTTGAGAAGCTTAAATTCTCCATGAAATCAATGAGTATCAGTCTTATGATCGTGCCTGATTTCTCTAAGTTATTGAAAGAAATCATTGCTGGTGTTATGTTTTTCATTCTTGAATACACTGTTGAATTACTTTGGAGAATTAATTCCAATACATTGCAAGAGGCCACATAGTTGAGTAAGTGGAAGATCAGGAATAACATCATCTGAGATTCAGAAATAAGAGAAATCCAAGGAAGTTAAACATGAGATATATCAACAACCAGAGTCATTGCTGAAGACAAAAAGCCAGGAACAAGTTATAGAAGACAATTCCCATCAATGCTTTAATAAGGAAAAAATGGCAGTAACCAAATAGGTATAAAACAGTAAAAGAATTCCTCTGATTTTAGAATAGATGAAGTGGAAGTAAATTAATACATGGTAATATCTTTGTCTTCTAAGTAGAAACATAGCACCAAAGTATCCTGAAGACAAAGCCATAATCTCTCTCTATCTGTCTATCATCTATCTACCATCTATTTAGCTACCTACCTACCTATGTATCTGTCTTTTTTGCACTGCTCAGTAATTCAACAATATCTGATGGCATCAAGTACGATACCCAGCCCCTTTCAGCACTAACCATTCTTACCATTCTTAATTATACATAATGATATTAAAAATAGAACAGGTGTTATATGGAAGTTTAAACTTTGTGATAAAAGTATCTCCATCAGAATTCAGAAAGTCCAAAATTATTTAGTCCTTTGGAATTCCAAATCAAATGGAAAAATGAAATGAGCAAAATCCATATCATGTGAAGGGGTCATATTCATAAATCATCAGAGTGTATCATGCATAAGGGAACAGATGTGAAGTAAATAATCTCACAGTAAAAAAAATATTGTTCAATGCAAAAAGATTATTAAGATATTGCAAAACTCAAAAATTAGTTGTGTTGAGATGAATAAGAAGAAATGAACCCAGGGTTTTATGCTTGTGAGAAATATTTATTAGACTATGCCCAGAATTATTACAGAATATATGATGAAAGTTTCATGTCAACAATGTTTCAGGAATGAGAAGGTCAAGCTTTGCTGAAACTCTGGTTCAGATACACGGGTTTCCACTGATTCAGTGTGCAGCCTATATTGCAGTATCTTCTTAAGTGTCCTCTCCAAAATTTTGCTGATTTTAATGGTATCTTAAAAATTAATAAACACTATAAAAAGATGAGAAGTGAACAATAGAAAATATAATTTTTAGAAGAATCCAGATGACCAGTATCTCCTATAGAAAATGGGATGGAAGTAGCCACAGTCATAACCACCATAACCACCAAGGCCACAGGTGGTGCCATAGCCATAGTCACTGAAACCACCAAGGCCATAGGTGGTTCCATAGCCATAGTCACTGAAACCACCAAGGCCATAGGTGGTGCCATAGCCATAGTCACTGAAACCACCAAGGCCACAGGTGGTTCCATAGCCATAGTCACTGAAACCACCAAGGCCACAGGTGGTTCCATAGCCATAGTCACTGAAACCACCAAGGCCACAGGTGGTGCCATAGCCATAGTCACTGAAACCACCAAGGCCATAGCCAAGGCCACTGTAATAGTTGCCATAGTAGTAGCTCATTTTGTCAAGGTTTGAAGATTTGGTTTGATGTTGAAGGTGAGTTTCCTAATAATGAATATTACCATCTACAACCAGACTTTTATACTCCCTCAGTGTGGGTGTGGCAAACCACAACGCAGGAGTGTCATTCTCTTTCAAAATTCGTCTCCAGTGAAAAACAGTACTATTAAATCATACCTTTAGTATCATAAGTCAGACCTGTCTTATGAGTGGTTCCAAAAATAAAGACTTTTTTTTAATTTTAAATTCAGCATTATTTTCTTCATTACCAAACTATTATATGGAATGATTCTTTTCGTGATTCCAAGGTTATGTTTCCACATATTTCTATATCTATGATTAAGGACTCAGGTTGCCTTACTTCAGGTAGCCTGAGATTTTTACCATTGTCAGTGTCATCTCTATTTTGTATCAGTGTTTTCCCTAAAGACAATGTGTTATTCCTATTTATGAGTAAATAAACTAGTGTAAAATTGCTAAATAATCCTAAGTGGCTACAATTAATTGGAGACCATGGGAATGCATATTTTTAAGAAAAGGCATATGGAGAAATATGTGAATTTTCTTCCTTGTTTGCATATTAGTGTGATAACCTTCTAAGTATCGTTACAGTTGTAAAGATCATATTCGAGTCTTGTCATAAAATAATCCAAGTCAACACTTTCAAATTTCTTCCCACTACAGCTTACATTAGACAACAATTCTGCTTGGATATGGCCTCTCAGTTTGTTCCCTAAAACTGAGTTTTGCCTTTCACTCTAAGTTTTGTCTTAGACTTTCTTTCTCACTCTTAAAGAATTTCTTCTTCTCCTTAGAGTCTCCTACAACCAGTCTAGTCCACACATATGTAACATAATACTCTTTTAAAGTGACACTGCCTCTTGCAGAATTAGTCTTTTTTCCTTTACTTTTAAACTAATTGCTTGAATTGGCTTAAAAATACTTTGAGGAAATAGACTTTATCTTTATATCTCTGAGGCCCAATGTGATACTTTGTAGAAGTAAAATATATATTTGTTGAATTTTTTAACTTCTCTGTTTCTCAAATATCAATTTAAATTTTGTAAGTTGTTTGTTTTTTAAGGAGAGATTTATACAAAGGAATGCTCTACCTTTAAACTTGCTAAAATAAATAACCTAATTAAAAGTAATACAGTCAATACAAATTTTCATGTTGGTATTTTATTATGTATAAAGGGCTACAATAGAGCTTTGTGTAGGAAGTTGATAGATAATAAATATATGAATCATTTCTCCACAGACTTTAAATTTTACCACTTAATTGTACTCACAAATATGTGTATGTTTCTTCACGTTGTATGTGTGTGCATGCAATATTTGGTGTAGATGACTGAATATATATGTGTGTTAATTTCATGTAAATGACACCAGGCAGCATATAGAAGAGTAAAATGATGGAGAGTAACAACGATTTCAAGAGGAATTAACTATTATAATAACCACAGTGTCTTGCAAATGGATTTTGAAGAAGGTATAAAAATGAGTTGCGTCTAGAAGGAGGCATACGAATTTTATAAAGTCAAGAGAAGCAGCAATAGCAAGGAACAAGAGTTCTAGTTTATGATCAGCGACAAAGCTAAGGAACGTGTGTCCTCAATAAGCAAAACATTGTAAGTGGGGCACAGAGTTTTAATAAACAAAATGATGGTTCAGAAGTACATTGGCTCAAGACCAAGGTGGACCATGTATTATATTTTATGTTTGTGTGTAGAATAGTGACATCATATCAGCAATGTTTTGAGAATGAGTATTTTCTATGCAGTGTGGTTTGTAGGGCAAATTGTTTAGAGCAAGAGGACCATTTGGAAGGCCTTTCTAATGTCCTGTTATGAAGTAATTTTTTAACCACCCAAAAAGGATGAGCATGAGAGATGTTAAAACCAATAGTATTTGTGCAGATTTTTGGAGACAAATGTAAACCTTACAAGCTATATGTATGGTTTTTCTCTGTTTATATATAATGTGTTATATCCTTTTAGGTTAAGTTCATTTTTAAAAAATGGAAAATAAACAAGCTATAAGTGTTCTCATTAATTTTTGCATACGTTTAACAAATTATGATGAAGTCCATTTCTTTGGATTTCTAATCAGTCAACAATCAGATGGAAGAAAAGTATATGAACTACACCATGTCTGGACTCAGAGTTTGAATTAGGACTTCTCTGGCAAGTGCCAGAATTACTGCAGCAGCATTTTTTCTGGCTTTCAATTATTTTCTTTTAAACACATTTTTGTGCTACTACTGTCTTTAAAATTTACTACTGTCTTTAAAATATAAAATAAAAATATTGATACTGTACTTGTTACTTAAGGATGTCTATATAGCCAGGCATAGTGGCTCATGCCTTTAATCCCAGTACTTTGGGAGGCCAAGGCAGGTGAATCGCTTGAGGTCAGGAGTTAGAGACCAGTCTGGTCAACATGATGAATTGCCGTCTCTACTAAGAATACAAAAATTAGCTGCATGCAGTGGTGCATGCCTATAGTCCACGCTTCTTAGGAGGCTGAGGCAGGAGAATCACTCGAACCTGGGAGGTGGAGGTTGCAGTGAGCTGAGATCATATCACTGCACTCCAGCCTGAAAAACAAAGCAGGACTCCGACTCAAAAAAAGAAAAAAAAATGATGCTGTATCCAGAATAATAATCTGAAACTCATCCCCAAATTCAAATTTCTTCGTTGTCCTAAAGATAAAATTTTCTTCTTCTTCTTAAAACAATGTGCATTCTGCCCTCTTCTTTGATTATGCTTTTCTTTAGTTAGTTTAAATTCTTTACAGTTTTGCAAGGTGCACATGAAGTATAGTTCTATTCGATACATCTCTGTGTATTCTATAAATCCTGTAGTCATTGTGACAAAATAACATGTCTAGCTGTTCCCTAAAATTCTGCTTATGAAAAGCTTTGTAAATACAGAAAAGTAGGCACTGTCATATAAAGAACTTCCATAAACTAGTCAGTCATTGGCATTTTATTATTGTAGCAGAGAAAACAATACCCAGCTGGAGTGATGAAATTCTAGGTCAGAAAAGTAGGTCCACACTGAAACAAATGTGCCTTTTGCATGGTGAGATCTTCATTAAGAAAAGCCCTCAGAAAATTTCACTGGTGATACTGAAGGGCATTAAGCACTCTATTAGGGAAAGAATCCTAAAATTTTGAGTTCTAATATGATGCTCATTTTTTTTTTCAGTAAAATCCAGAGGACCAGTAACTTCTATGGAAAGAGCAACATGATTTTAGATTCCCATAAGCAAAGTTTATTAGAAAATGTGTCCAGAAATATCATCAAAGGAATAAGGAAGAAAGCTTCATGTTAATAACAGTGAGAATGAGAATACCTCGATTAGACTGGTGCTAAGATTCTGGCTAAGGGAAACAAATCTCTGCAGATTTGGACAACTAATCTGCACAGTGATGTCTTCAGGGGCTCATGAATGACTCTGAAAGATGTCACTGATAACAGTGAAGAAGACAAAAGAATGACAATGAAAATAATATAAAATATCTTAATTTATTTGCAATGAACTATATTTTCAAAAAGAGTGTGTATGACCAATATCCTTCATAGAAAGAGTGATGAGAATGGTCACAGCCATAACCACCATCAAGGCCATAGCTGGACCCATAGCCATATCTGAGACCAACAAACTGACCAAGGCTATAGCCAAGTTCACCGCAGTCCTTGCTGTAGTAGTAGCTCATTATGTCAGGGATTGAGGATTGGTTTGATACTGAAGGTGAATGTCCTAAAAATAAATATTACCACCCAACCTAGACTTTTATATTGTCTCAGTGGGGGTGGGGTACTCCATAGATATTTCTCATTTTTGTTTCTTTAACAAATGGACAAAACAGCCCAAGTATATTCTTGTTTTGTGATTTGAGAAGTTTTAACGCTACTCACGTATAATTATATTTATTTATTTGCTTCATCTGGACTTCTTAATGTCAACTCTTATAATAAAAGGTAATGAATATCAATCTTCAAAGCTTATGACTGAGCTTAACATAGCCTAACTGGATTACTTGATGCAGTCTGACTTCTTCTTGTATCGTGTCTAATTTTGTGAGTCCTTGGCTCTCATTCTCTTCTTTACCAAGAACCACAGCTCTCCTCCTAACCCAGAAATTACATTTGCCTACTTATTTATTGAAGTGAGTTTGAAGGTGTTAGATCACATTAGTTGAGAGCTCAGTATAGGCAGTGAAGCCTGTTGTTATTTCAAAGTCCTGTTTCTAACCCACTTGAGTGAAATTTTCAATCTCTTAAAATACCTATTTTCCTAAGTGTGCAAAGACAATAATAATTTACATCTCTGTTTTTGACATTTGCTGCAAAGCTCCCTAAGCATAGAGCAGCAAACCCTTCATAACTTACCTCTTTCTAAGCTCACAAATGTAA
The DNA here is from genome assembly GCA_036589455.1 of Ateles fusciceps. Lineage (NCBI taxonomy): Eukaryota > Metazoa > Chordata > Mammalia > Primates > Atelidae > Ateles > Ateles fusciceps. The sequence continues at coordinate 13,053,540 of JAZHEH010000222.1, forward strand.
TCATATAAAAGAAAAATATATTATACTGTGAAAGCTTACCTTCTTATATAGCTTTGAGGGTCCTTAATGTGTACAAATTGAACGAAGAAATCTAAATGAAGGGACAATGTCCTTTTCATTTTGGGGAAAAATCTGTACTTAATTCTAAAGTATTTGAAATACAATAAATGAATATCACTCTAAGAAGGAAAGACTTTAAGTCTTTCATAAGTAAGCATTAATGAGAAATGTAATTCAAAAGGAGAATATATTGTTAACTGCAAAAATATTGGCAAAACTTAAATGAAAAATGTCCATTGAGATGAATAAATAAAATTTAAATTGTTTGCTATATCAATAAAGTAATTTTGTTGGAAACATATACAGATATATATTTTTTTATTGTACTTTGGGCTCTGGGGTACATGTGCACATCCTGCATCCTGCAGGATTGTTGCATAGGTACATACATGCCATGGTGATTTGCTGTCTCCATCCCCCCACCCCCATTGCCTACATCAGGCATTTCTCCCGGTGTTATCCCACCCCATCCTTCCTACTTCCCCACTGTCTCTCCTCTCCCCCTCCCTTCTCCTCCCCAACCTAGCCCAGTGAGTGTTGTTCTCTTCCCTGTGCCCAAGTGTTCTCATTGTTCATCATCCGCCTATGAATGAAAATATGCTGTGTTTGGTTTTCTGTTCTTGTGTCAGTTTGCTGAGAATGATGGTTTCTAGATTCATCCATGTCTCTACAAAGGACCCAAACTCATCTTTTTTTATGGCTGCATGGTATTCCATTGTGTATATGTGCCACATTTTCTTTGTCCAGTTTATCACAGATGGGCATTTGGGTTGGTTCCAGGTCTTTGCTATCATAAACAGTGCTGCAACGAACATACATGTGCATGTGCCTTTATAATAGAACAATTTATAATCCTTTGGGTATGTACACAGTAATGGCATTGCTGGGTCAAATGGAATTTCTATTCATATACAGATATTTTTTCCATGGAATAAGGAAATTACCACAATGTTAATAATGTAGCAACGATGAAAAATTTTTTAACTAGATGAATAAAATTCTAAATCAGAGAAATAGACCCTCTTATTTCAAGTTGACCTTTAGTATGCAGTCCGCAGTATGATTGCTTCATTAGGGGTTCATGCTAGGCTATTAGAAAAAGAGTTGTTAAAGAGGTCAAGAGTATGCATGGTTTTGATCACACTGAAGGAACAAAAAAAACAAGTCAACTAAAATAATGAAGGTGTGAAGGATTACAAGATCAACAAATATTTGAGTGGAATGTAAGGGACAAATTTCTTCCATAGAAAGGAAGTAGCTGGTGGCCATCAAGTCCACCAGATCCTAATTCAGACCATGAAACCATCAGGACCCATCATAGCCCCATCTGCTGCAGTTGTTACCACAGATGCTTACAGGGACAAGAGATTAGTTTTGATGGTCAAGTTTCCTTCTGAGTCCAAAGAACACTAACCCCAGAAGTATATCTATAAATCATTTTTGAGAAGATGAGTCAACATTACCAAGATTTGTTGTGAATTTCCAAAGAAAAATGCACAAAACAAGTTTTCAGATGCTTTGTTATTTTAAGCTGTGATTAAATTTTATTACAGTTTATTTCATTTAATGTTTTTCATAGTCAGCATTCTCAATCTCAGGTTTTTTCAAACTCTGCTGCTACTGTATCCTTACTATTGGACCTTTAAGAAGTACTTAAACTATTTCTGTATTCTTATCTCTATTATGATGATAATTTTCAATGAAATATTGATTAAAGATTTAATTATATAAAACGCACCCTTAATAACTGGAAGCTAAGGAAACACATACACACATGTATCCTCTAGTTGTGTACAGCAGCAATGAATTTATTTGACAGCAATTATTCCCAATAGAATCTTCAAAACTATGGCAGGATAATGAGGGCACAGCCCTTGATAGAGTGACAGAATGAGTGAAAAGTCCTTGTAAGTCAGAGACCAAAATAACATTTTACAGTTGACCCTTGAACAACATGATGGTTAGGAGCATTAACCCTGGACAGTCAAAAATCTACCTAAAACTGCTGACACTCTACAAACTTAACTACTCATTTAGCCTACTGTTGACCAGAAGCTATACTGATAACATAAAGAATGGATTAACACAGTTTTTATGTTACATGTATTATATACTATATTCTTACAATAAAATAAGCTAGAGAAGAAAAAATGTTATGTAAATGATTATAAGGAACAGAAAACATATTTACTATTCATTTAAGTGAAAGTCGATCATAAAGTTCCTCATCTTTGTCTTCACATCGAGTAGATTGGGAAGGAGAAGGAAGAAGGGACGTCCGTGACAGCTACAGGCAAAATTGTATAAGTAGATCCACACAGTTCAACCCCATATTGTTCAAGGTCAGCTGTACATAATAGTTACATTATATGTTAATACTAGAGTTCACAGTTCTGTACTACTTAGAGCAAGAGAGTAGAAATTGTGGAGGCCTAAGACATGTAAATGTAAATCAGGAAAATAACTAAACTCAAGTTAGTCAAGCCTCACACCTAAAATTAGAGCATTTGTCAAGGGTGTGAAAAAGCTTAACAGTCCTAAAAGCACTTCAAAAAAGTGTCTTAGCTAAATTATTATAAGAATAATTTCCAAAGAATTTCTCCTAAGTAAAACAACCCTAAAGGAAAATAATAGTTTGATATGAAAATATATTGCTTAGATATTGCAAAACTTACATAAAACATGTTCATCTTAATGCGTGGACAAGAAATCAAATTTACAATGGAAATAAAATGTTTATTAGAAGCATGAATAGAATTATTACCTTGAAGTGAGAAAGTAGCACCATTTTAATAAGCCTCAATAATGAGAGAAATCAGTCCTTAATATTGAACCTTGTTCCAAGAGAAATGGTTTTGGTGGATTTTTGTTTTTTGTAGACGAAGCTGGGCTCTAAATAAAGTAGTTGAGATTAATAAGTCTAAATATAAAATTACATTGATAACATTAAGGAAATCAGTAGAATAGGCTCTACTAATATAGAATATCTGAGGTTCATAAAATATCAGAAATTTATTTTAGTAGAATAAAAAGGACAGGTGTGTTTCATGAAAGAGGTAGAAGCCACAGCCATATGTACCGTTACCATTAATCCATAGTTAGGATCAGAGACAGAGACAGAACCCAGGCAACCATAGTAGATTCAAAGAAGCTCATGATGTCACCACCTATGTGGGTCTTTTAATATTCTCTCATGGAGGGAAGTGACTAATCCATGTCCATAAATTCTTATTTAATTGGAATAAGGTCTAGGCTTCAATGTTTATAAAAACTCCCCAGAAGGGGGTGGAAAGGTGGAAATTATTTTTGCATGGTGAAGGAGTAGTGAAAAAGTTACTGTGGCTAGATTTTAGTTAATGAAAAAGGCAGTATTGGGAAATAAAGTTAGGTAGGGAATAGATTACGCAGGAGCTCCGGGGCCTTGACGATAATTTTTCAATGAAATTTCAGGTGTAATGGAAAGACATTAAAGATTTCCAGTTAAGGAAGTGATCTGATTGACAGCTTGCTGCTGTGTGGTTCATGAATTGTAAGAACTCTGGTATAGAAGCCTAGAGTCTAAGATTATTATAGAAATCCAGGCAAGAAATGGTGGTAGACTCTATAGGGGGCTTGTTGGTGGATAGGACACAGATGGTGGGGATAAGAAAATGATAAATCTAGAATAACACCTTGGTTTTGCACTTAAGAAATTTGTTGAATGTCTTTGACATTATATTTAACAGGATACTTGGGTATAGGCAGAACATAAAATATCAAGACTTCCTTTTCGAAAATATTGAGTTGACAGAGATTACATATCTTCAGGGTATTCAACGTGATGGTTTGGTATATTTAACTTGGTATAGCCACACTTTATATAATGATTACCACAATCAAATTAATAAACACATCCATTTACTCATGCTGTATGCTTGATCCACAGAACTTATTCATCTCATAACTGAAAGTTTGTTCATGTTAACCAGTACTGTCCCTTTCCTCCATGCTTACCACATACCCCTTGCAACCACAATTCTTTCTACTCATGGGATCCATTAAACTTTAAAAATATTCACTTATACTTCATTTTTCTGCACATGGATTATATCACACACCATAATGTCCTCCAGATTTATCCATGTTGTCCCATGTGGTAGGATTTCTTTTCTAATTGCTAAATAATATATATATGCCATAATTTCCTTATTCATTAATCCATCCATGATCACTTAGATTGTGGCCATATCTCAGCTATTTTGAATAATATTGCAAGGAACATGAGGGCGCAGATATCTCTTTGAGATTCTAACTTCATCTCCCAGAAGTGGAATTACTGGATCCTATATATGGTAGTTTAATGTTTAAATTTTTAGGAACTTTCATATTGCTTTCCTTAATAACTATACAAATTTACATTCCTACCAACAGTGTACAAGGCCTCCCTTTCTTTACACCCTTGCAATACTAGTTATCTTTGCCCTTTTGGTAATAGTCATCTTAGGTGTGAGGTGGTATCTCACTGTGGTTTTGATTTTCTTTTATCTGATTATTTGTGATATTGAGAACCTCTTCATATACCTAGTAGCCATTTGTATGTCTTCTTATAGAAATTGTCTGTTCATGTCCTTTGCCCATTGTTTAGCTGACCATTTTTTTGCTGCTGAACTCCATGTCAATCACTGAAATGGAATTTCAGCTGAAAACTTGTTTTGTGTACTTTTCTTTTATTGAATATTGTGTGAGTTCCTATATATTTAGAATATGAGTAGTATTTCATTGTGTATACATATCACATTTTCTTTACTTATTCTTTATCTATTAGAAACTTTTAATCTAGTAATTCTTTATACAAGTTTGGTAGCAGAAGTTATGACTATTAGCCACATGGAGCTCTATCTATTTGACTGAGTCTTTCTTATTAAGAAAACAAAAATGAAGAGTTCGTGTCCTTTGTAGGGACATGGATGGATCTGGAAACCATCATTCTTAGCAAACTGACACAAGAACAGAAAATCAAATACTGCATGTTCTCACTCATAGGTGGGTGTTGAACAATGAGAACACGTGGACAAAGGGAGGGGAGCATCACACACTGGGGTCTGTTGTAGGGGGGTTAGGGGAAGGAAAGTGGGGGTGGGGGAGGGTGGGGGAGGAATAACGTGGGGGGGGGAGAAATGCCAGGAATAGTTGATGGGGTGATGGAGGCAGCAAACCACCTTACTATGTAGGTGCCTATGCAACAATCCTGCATGATCTGCACATATACTCTAGAACCTAAAGTACAATTAAAAAAAAAAAAAACAAATTGCTGAACATAAATTCATTCTTGGTTTCTTAAATTTCATAAAAAGACTAAATATATATGGGTGTATTCATACATATAAAAATTATAAGAAAGACATAAACGTGTTTTTTGCTAAATAGAAAAATATTTTGTCTAATTTGGGGATTATTTAAACTTTGATTCAAACTATGTATTAAACAAATAAAATCAAGATACAAAGTAAATTGTGAGAAATATAAAGTTATAGATTTAAAGACTTTTTTGATTAAAAAGAAAAATAACTTTGTATAAAAACATTTTTTGATATACTTTTGCCTAAAATAAAATGACCAGTTATTTAGGAAACATATAAGACAAAGAAAGTCTAAGGATGTCATCAAAGGTCTGAGTAAGTAACGATAAAGTTTCTAAAGGATAAATTTATAAAATGAATTATGTGTGTGATCACAATGGCTATAATTGAAAGGGAATTATTTATAAATCTTCCTAAAGATTGAGCTTGATATTTAAAACAAACTAATATAAAACTAAAAAAAAAAAAACTCATAATGATCATTCATTGCTAGGTCCTTAATATATATCATCATCTGAACATGACAATCCTATGAATTAGAACCAGCCCACATAACTATCAAAACCATGTGAGATAGGCACTAAACACAACTTGGAGGACAGAAAAATGAAAACTTACAGAGACTAACTTGTCTGAGTTCACATAGTTAGGACATAGTAGAGCCAAAAGTCAAACCCCAGTCTCGTTGAAGCCAACCCTTTGTGTTCTAGTATTCATCTATTTTTTCTCAGTTATAATACACAAATATGGATGCCTGAAGACATGGTGTAGTACTATCATAGTATGGCAAAGTTGTCTTAAATATGCAACTGTTAAATATTTGGACCAATAAGGCTCATGGTTACCTTGCAGTCTGCAGTCTACTTTATCAAGTCCACCTAGGGGACCCACTTACTGGGTAATCAAAACAGTCATTAAGGAGAATCCAGAAAACAAACTACAAAACCTCTATAGTCAGACTACAGACAGTCTACGGAAGCTGCCACATCCAAACCCACAGCCAGAGCAAAGGATTCTGTAGAAGTTTCTGTAGGTCATGACATTAGACATTAAGGATTTTGTTTGATAAACAGGGCAGTAGCTGTTGTAACTACCTGTGTGGTACTTTCATATCCACTGATGGGTGAGTTTAAGAATCCATAAAGATGTGTCAAGCTCTCCTTTCAAATAAAAATAGTACAAACAAGTCAGTAAAACCATTCCTTACGTAACTGAGAAAAGGTCATTTTGAACTTGCTGTTAAAAGCATTCTATTAGTTTTCTTTCTGAGTAGCTTACATTCTTCAAAAGAAACCTCGGCTATGATAAGAAATGTTGGTTATATCATCAAAGCAATCTTTTCTACATTTAGAATTTTGTAAATAGCTTTCATAACATCAAGCACTTCTATAAAATAACCTGACATTTTGCCAACCATTAATTATATTGCCTTGCTAAAGTATAAAATCTTGTATACTATCTACATTATTTTTCTTTTATGTCTAAACAAATAGCATACAATTTATTCAGGAAAATTATATACAAACTGCAAAACTGATACAACTGAAAAACTATGTTCCTCTTTGTAAAAGTGATGACAGTGTTTTAATCTGTTGATTTCCTTCATGGTTATTTAGTGGTTTTTAAAACATGTACTCTAAACTCTCTCAAATGATTTCAAATATAAAATAAATAAATAATAACAAAGCATGTAAATCAACAGAGCTAGAGTAGGGGGGAAAACAAATTCCAATTATTTAAAAATCAGTTTTCAAACTACACAATTCATGAATGGCATTAGCATTCATCAGGCATATCCAAGTGTCCTTAATTATGGAAACATTTGCAAAATTATTTATCTCCTTGTCCTCTAGCTCTTTCAAGTGAACAGTAACATAAAGTAATTAGAAAGTTATTTTCTAAAGTTACGAAGTTCTGTTCTTGTGAACATTTACAAAATCTTTAGAGCTTAATACACAAAATGGTAAATCTGTGGAGATAATGACTTTCACTGTAAGATCGACAAAATTGTTGGAAATATTGCCAATCGTGAATACTAATGACCTTGTACATGGGAAGTGGGAGTTTCTATTATTTAATCAAAAGGCAGGACAAGACAGTTCTACAGTGCTTCGTCAACCAATGGAGCATATCCAGTAAGAAATATGGTAAAGCAATAGACTTGCTTAGGTGTATAGAGACAAGGCTATTGTGCTGGAAAGCTTAACATTTTCCTCCATCCCAAATCCAAGATCATTAAACTTTGGTTTTTAATTGCCAGAATTTTTTTAAGTTTTATAAAGTGATACAGGTGAAAATAAGCATTGTATTAATACATTCTAATCTTTAAAACTATAAAAATCTTGTACATGGCATTCATGTGTGAGAGATCAACAAAATACCTTGCTCAAAGGCCCAAAATGCAGATTTACCTGATGGTTGCTTATTGAAAAGTCAAAAGATTAATTGAAAAATTCTTTGGAAGTGGGGGAAGGTTTAATTTTCACTGGATGTAAATATTTATTTTGTTATTCCTGTGAATAGACATTTGGAGAAACTTGAAAAAGGCTTTCAGGATGAGTAGGTTCGTTTAAGAGGTGAGAAGAAAGAAGTATAGGAAAGCACATATATACTTTAAAGAGGCTGAAATCTCTATGGCAATGAACATTTGAGGAAATATCTTAATTTGAATAGTCAATTTAAGCAGATAGTAAAAATCACAAACCAGTTCTCTAAAATCAATTATAAGCTGCCTTGGGGTAATGCCTCTGGCTTTGTTGATGAGGTTGCTTGGCTGTACACATTTATGAGAAGATATAGATTAAAATTACAAGCTCTCTAATGGACAATTATAAATGACCCTCTAAATGCCAGTTTAAATGCAATCCATTCTAAATCAAATACATTATCTTCTCCTTCCAAATCTCTTTTAGTTGTAGGAAGACATGCTTAGAATTGTTGAAAGAATTTTAAGACTGAAATCGAAAGTCTTATGTTGAATCCCCATTTCTATTCAATCACTTATAAATTATAGAATCTGAACAAAGTAATATTAAACACAAAATATAGATTACTGTTATGGCTGAGTTGTGTCCTCTCTCAAAAAGATTTGTTGAAATCCTAATGCCCAGAACCTGTGAGTATGACCTTCGTTAGAAATAGAATCCTTACAAACTTAATCAAATTGAGGGGGAGGTCATTAGGGTGGGCTCTAATTCAATATGACTGGTGTCCTCATAAAAAGGAATAATTCTAACACAGAGGGAAGAGAACATAGAGAAATACACGAACACTATGTAATTGCAAAGGCAGAGACTGAAGTTACACACCTGCACACCAAGAAGTACCAAAGACAGCCAGAAAACCACCAGAAGCTATAAAGAGGCAAGGAAGAATTATCCTATGGGCTTCAGAGGGAGTATGGCCCTTAAAAACATTTTGATCTTAGACTTTAATTCTGCAGAACTGTGAGACAATACATTTATCTTATTTTAAGCCACTCTGTTAATGGAACTTTGTTGGCCCTGGGAAATTAACACAATCACCTATTATGTCTCACGCATCATGATATGTATTAGTACTCATGTATTTGCATACACATGTGGAGGAGAGTAGGTTTATTTCAAAACATTTCTTAAAAATAAAATAAAATTATCAAGCTTCATCTTGAAAGTATCAGTGAAATTAAGAAACATATTTTATATCACACAGTTAACAGTAAATAGAAAATACAATGTCAATCACTTTTGTGTCCATTTATATTTTCTCCACTATTCTAACTACTTCTTGGAGTAGTTTGAAGACTTAAATTACCCCTTTTTACTTTAGTTCCTGTTTTGAAAAGTATTGTAAAAATTAAAATAACTATGAATCTACATGGCACCTTGTAAAATATTTGAAAAATAGTAAGTCAGAAATTTTAATTTCCTACTTTTTTCACTAGTTCTGTTTATTTAACAAATATTTACTGAGCTCATATTATGTGCTAGGCACAGTTCTAGAAGACCATTCACTGTAGGTTAGGGGCAGCTCAACCTCAAAAGCACATGTAAAGGGTTTCCCTTTAGTCTTTGGGTTTTCTTTAATTCAATTAATCTTCACCAAACTATGTAAAAATCTTCAGAGAAATAAAGAACAACAAAATATCTCATTTTTAATCCATATTCTATTATGAATTGTGAAAAAGGAGAGAAAATCACACAGTCATGTGTTATGCTATCCTATATGAACAGCCTAGGACAATTCTTCAAATCAGTGCTCTCCCTTCTTTCTGAACTCTAATTCACTTCAGCTTCCCTTGCCATCTCAGTTCTGATAATTAGAGGCTTTCTAATTGGCTCTGCAAAGATATGTTAGCTTTCTCAGCATAACTAAGAAAAAATAATTTTTTTTCTATGAGGGTGATTTTTTTTTTGTTACAAGATACATGTAAAAATATTTTAAAAACCAGAGGAGAACATTTAAGGATTATGTTTTTTAAAAAATGACTACACCTTTAATAAAAATATAACATGAAGCCCTCTTACAAGGTCATCCCAAAGAGAATAATCTCTAAGTATACATTATTATGAAATAAATTTGAAGTGAACTTTGTCATTCAAAGAAAATAGCTTTCTTAAAAATTGAAAGTGATGGGGAGAATGGAACCAAGATGGAAAACAAACTTCAGGGTATTATCCAGGAGAACCTCCCTAACCTAGCAAGATAGGCCAGCATTCAAATTCAGGAAATAAGAGAACACCACCAAGATACTCCTCAGGAAGAACAACCCTAAGACACATAATCATCAAATTCACCAAGATTGAAATGAAGGGCCGCCAGAGAAAAAGGTTGGGTTACCCACAAAGGGAAGCCCATAAGACTCACAGTGAATCTCTCAGCAGAAATCCTACAAACCAGAAGAGAGTGGGGAGCCAATATTCAACATTCTTAAAGAAAAGAATTTTCAATCCAGAATTTCATATCCAGCCAAACTAAGCTTCATAAGCGAAGGAGAAATAATAAAATCCTTTACAGATAAGCAAATGCAGAGATTTTTGTTACCACCAGGCCTGCTTTACAAGAGCTCCTGAAGGAAACACTAAACATCGAAAGGAAAACCAGTACCAGCCACTGCAAAAACACCAAATTGTAAAGACCATTGACGCTAGGAAGAAATTGCATCAACTAACGGGCAAGATAACTAGCTAGCATCATAATGACAAGATTAAGTTCACACATAACAATATTAGCCTTAAATGTAAATAGGCTAAATGCCCCAATTAAAAGACACAGACCAGCAAACTGGATAGAGTCAAGACCCATTGGTGTGCTGTATTCAGGAGACACATCTCACATGCAAAGACACAAATAGGCTCAAAATAAAGGGAGGGAGGAATATTTACCAAGCAAATGGAAAGAAAAGCAGGAGTTGCAATCCTAGTCTCTGATAAAACAGGTTTTAAATAAACAAAGATCAAAAAAGACAAAGAAGGGCATTACATAATGGTAAAGGGATCAATGCAACAAGAAGAGCTAACTATCCTAAATATATATGCACCCAGTGCAGGAGCACCAGATTCATAAAGCAAGTCCTTAGATACCTACAAAGAGACTTAGACTCCCACATAATAATAGTGGGAGACTTTAACACCCCACTGTCAGTATTAGACAGATCAACAAGACAGAAAATTAAGAAGGATATTCAGGACTTGAACTCAGTTCTCAACCAAATTAACCTAATAGACATCTACAGAACTCTCCAACCCAAATCAGTACAATATACACTCTTCTCAGAGTCACACTTATTCTAAAATTCACCACACAATTGCAAATAAAACACTTCTCAGCAAACGTAAAAGAAGGGAAATCAGTTTCCCAGACCACAGTGCAATCAAATTAGAACTCAGGATTAAGAAACTCTTCTCAAAACTGCACAACTACGTGGAAACTGAACAACCTGCTACTGAATGACTACTGGGTAAATAATGAAATTAGGTAAATAATGAAATGAAAAAAGTTATTTGAGACAAATGAGAACAAAGACACAATGTACCAGCATCTCTGGTACACAGCCAAAGGAGTGTTTAGAGAGAAATTTACAGCCTGCAACCCAATTTTTTTAGAAAGTGTGTATATGTTAAATTAAATATCATAGAGTATATTTTAAATGTACCACACAAAAAATTAAGTGTGTTATGTTGTGGATTTGTGAATTAACTTGGTGTAATCATTCCACAGTGTAAACATGTAACAAAACATAACACTGTACTCTCAAAAACATATACAATAATCTGTCAATTAAAAATAAAACTTTAAAAATAATTTTAAAAAGAAAAAATAATTAGCATTAAGCAGATACCTCCAAAAGGCTATCAAATGACCATAACTATAGGCAAAAAAAAAGCAGTTAAACAACAACAAAAAATAATAACGTATAAACAGATCAGGACCATTTCCATCATTATTAATCACTTATTTGAAGTAAACGTAGCATGAACTCTCTACGGGAACATGGTACTATTTTAGTTTATTATTTTGTATTCAGATGTTATTTTTACATCAGATCTCCTCCAAATAATCTTCCACGTTTATAAAGTCCTTGTACTAACTCTTACATGACATAGAGTGGAAAGTATCTGAAAGCTACCATGAAAACATTGTTCACTGGGAAGGTGGTAGGAGTAGAAATGTATATCAAGCGTAACTGAAATTTAAGAAATTTTAGAGACCTTGCATACTGTCTAGAATAGTTATTTTCCAGGAAGTTTTGACTAGTAGTCAGCAGACCAATAGCAAACCTAATGAAAATTAATTATCTAAGTGTATACCCCAGAAAATTAAACTGGTAAATGTTCTCCCAGTGTTTCTCTTTTCTTCTCTTTTCTTTTCTTTTCTTTTTTTTTTTTTTTTTTTTTTGTTGTTGTTGAAACGGAGTTTCACTCTGTCACCCAGGCTGGAGTGCAACGGCATGATCTTAGCTCACTACAAAGTGCTGGGATTACAGGCATGAGCCAACGCGCCCGGCCTCTTCCTGTGTTTTTAATTCAGGCAGCCCTCAGGCTTACTTTTGAGGGATCATACACTTTGGGAAGCAAGGCTTGAACTCTACAGGTAGGAAAACAGAAAGACAATTAAGTAAATTAACTTGTCAAGGAGGTAGAGTAGATTCTCATATGTTCAATGTTTAAAACCAGCCTGATTATACACATAGAGGACATTGTATATTTGATAAGTCAGTGTTGGGTACCTGCAAGTTCTGACAGCATTCTTTGGACCTTATATGTTATTATCAATATTATTTGTATTAAATCAATCTTTTTTTAAAAATGTAATTTCACTGATTAACACAGAATTGTTCTCAGATGATAAAGCTCAAAATACAAACACACTAATTAGAATAAAGATTGCAATACGTTATTTAAAAATAAGTCACAAAAATAGTAGTGTATGTAATCATATTCTAAAAACAAAATCACACACAAAACCACTAGTGCAACCATTGTGGGAGACAGTGTGGCGATTCCTCAAGGATCTAGAAATAGAAATACCATTTGACCCAGCAATCCCATTACTGGGTATATACCCAAAGGATTATAAATCGTTCTATTATAAAGACACATGCACATGTATGTTTATTGAGGCACTGTTTGTAATAACACAGACTTGCAACCAACCCAAATGCCCATCAAGGATAGACTGGATAAAGAACATGTGGCACATACACACCATGGAATACTATGTAGCCATAAAAAAGGATGAGTTCATGTCCTTTGCAGGGATATGGATGAATCTGGAAACCATCATTCTCAGCAAACTGACACAAGAACAAAAAATCAAACACCGCATGTTCTCACTCGTAAGTGGGTGTTGAACAATGAGAACGCATGGACACAGAGAGAGGAACATCACACACTGGGGTTTGTTGGAGGGTGGGGGGGGCTAGAGGAGCAATAGTGGTGGGGGGAGATTGGGGAAGGATAACATTAGTAGAAATACCTAATGTAGTGATGGAGGGATGAAGGCAGCAAACCACCATGGCTTGTGTATACCTATGTAACAGTCCTGCAAGATCTGCACATGTACCCCAGAACTTAAAGTATAATAAAAAAGAAAGAAGAAAGAAAGAAAGAGACAAAAAACACAGCTGCACAAATATGTTTATCACAGCACAATTCACAATTGCAAAGATATGACCAGCCAAGTACCTATCAACCAATGAGTGGATAAAGAAAATGTGACATATATACACCATGGAATACTACTCAGCCAAAAAAAACAACAAAATAATGTCTTTTGTACCAAATTAGATGGAACCAGAGGCTATTATTCCAAGTGAAGTAACTCAGGAATGGAACACTAAATACCTCTGTTCTCACTTGTAAGTGAGAGCTAAACTATGGGCATGAAAAGGCATACAGAATGGCATAATGGACATTGGTGACAGAGAGGGTAGAGAGAAGGAGAGGGATGAAAGAACTACATATGGGGTACAATGTATACTACTTTGGTGACAGATGCACCAAAATCTCAGATTTACCACTGTACAATTCATTCATGTAAACAAAAACCACCGGTACCCATAAAGCTCTTGAATTTTTTTTAATGGTAGAAATAAGTAAAAATTAAATGTCCAAGTGTGGGGAAAAAAAAGGAAAGGAAAAGACACATGAAAGTATACAGATTTTGTCTGTCTTATTCTTTGATATCTCCAGGGCTAAAAAATGGTGCCCAGACTTGAAGACACACAGTGAATGTATGTTGAATAAAATGTGTTCAGTCAAAACATTGTTGAAACAAAATACCAATTCAGAAGGAAGGAAACAAACATCCCGACTGAAATCTCATCAACACATTTGAAATGTACTAAAATGAATTGATAAAGCCACATTTGCTATGCAAGTTAAATGTGTTTATTTAAAACTAAAATTACCTCCGGAATAAAAAACCTTTCCCATAAAGTAGTATATAAGTAGTATATCCCATAAGGGGATATACTACTCAAAGCTAACAAATGGATAGATCAGAACAGACTAGAAGAGAGTGATGAAAAGAATGAAGATACAGAGCACTAGTGTTGCAGAGGCAATGATTCTCAAGAGAATTATGCAAACTTTACAGTGATGAAAACAAAGAGTGATGAGAAAATAAGGACCTTAATAGACAGGAAAAAAATAGCTAGGAACAGAGTATTAATACTAATTCCCCTCCAAGTAAAGCCACAGCAATTAAATAACAATACTTGATACACAGAAATATAAGAGCAAACCTTAACTGGACATGTCATAATGAACCTGAAGCCACCCCACATGATCTACAATTTCATAGATGCAGCAAAAGAAAGAAAGAGAGAAAAAGAAAGAAAGAAAAAGAAAGAAAGAGAGAAGAAAAAGAAAGAAAGAAAGAACGAAAAGAAAGAAAGGAGAGAGAAATAGAAAATTTTAATAAAACACTATACATTGAATTAAATATCAGCAAACAAAATTTAGAGATATTAAAAATATATGAATTAGAAACTTAAAATGAGAAAATGGGGGGGAAATGTACAAGATGTAGAAAAAATTAAATTTGAGTTGAAGAACGTAGGAAGTTGATGGAAAGAATAAAATCATATCGGTATGAAACCAAGGTTCCAAGATTCCTGACAAAGAATGAATTATATAAAAACCTAATAAATGACATTGAATCAAAGCAGGAAAACTAGAAAATCAATTGATACGTGGCTAACAAAGGCATACAAATAGAAAGTGAATAAAATATAAGAAACGTAATTCAACTTACATGTAATTGAAGTTGGTAACAAAAGAAAACGATGGGTCAGAGAAATATTCAAAATTATAATCTTAGAAGAGTTTCCAAAATTATAAGTCGTCCTCAGTGTAATATGTACTATCTGGGAAAAGGGACCCACAAACAACTTGGCGATATTCATTAAAATCTTTGGAGATAAATACTAATGATGGCTCACAACAATGTGAATTTACTTAATGCCACTAAACTGTACACTTAAAAGTCGTTAAAACGGTAGCTTTTATGGTATGTGTATTTTACAACAATAAAGATATGGATTTTGAATAAACCAAAAAATCTTCAGAGCATTCAGGTAAAGATCAAATAACGTACAACCACAAAAGAATTAGACCCTTGTCAGACTTCTAAAACGCAGTATGCAAAGCAAGGAAATAAATTGCAACATTAAAAAAAATTCAAAGAAAGAAAATGTGAACATTTTTACATGGGGATTTTGTATCTAACAATTTTGTCCCTTAAACACTCCGGTTATAGATTTTTTTAAAAGCAGTTTTAGCTAGGCAAGAACTTAGGAAATATTGGGTTCACAAGCCCCTTTTCATGAATCTACTGAGGATTCACAGAGATCATTGGAGGGAACTTTGGCAATGAACTAATACTGAGAATTTTATATATTCAGTTTTTGATCTATGACTAAAGCAAAGATGAGAATGAGATAAGCTAATAATTGCAAACATACATGCTATGGAACATAAAAATAATTAAACCAATGATAAAAGAAAGGAGGAAAGGTAGAACAATTTATTTGATCATTGAATAGGAGGTGATAGTGTTTATAATAGAATACTGACAAATCAAATAGTAAAGGTGTAAATAGAAAAATAAGAGACTGAGGACTTTTTTAAATATATTTTTTATTGCACTTTAGATTCTGGGGTACATGCGCAGATCATGCAGAATTGTTGCATAGGTACATACATGGCAATATGGTTTAGTGCCTCCATCCCCCCTGTTAACTATATCTGGCATTTCTCCCCATGTTATCCCTCCCCAACCTCCCTACCCCTCACTGTCCCTCCCCTAGTCTCCCACAACAGACCCCAGTGTGTGATGCTCCTGTCCCTATATCCATGTGTTCTCATTGTTCAACATCTGTCTATGAGTGAGAACATGTGTTTGATTTTCTGCTCTTGTGTCATTTTGCTGAGAATGATGATTTCCAGACTCATCCATGTCCCTGCAAAGGACATGAACTCATCCTTTTTTATGGCTGCATAGTATTCCATGGTGTATATGTGCCACATTTTCTTTGCCCAGTCTATTGTTGATGAGCATTTGGGTTGGTCCCAGGTCTTTGCTATTGTAAACGGTGCCACAATAAACATGCGAACGTATGTGTGCATGTGTCTTTATAATAGAATGATTTATAATCCTTTGGATATATACCCAGTAATGGGATTGCTGGGTCAAATAATGAAATTTCTATTTCTAGGTCCTTGAGGAATCGCCACACTGTCTTCCACAATGGTTGAACTAATTTACACTCTCACCAACAGTGTAAAAGTGTTCACATTTCTCCATATCCTCTCCAGCATCTGTTGTCTCCAGATTTTTTAATGATCGTCGTTCTAACTGGCGTGAGATGATATCTCAATGTGGTTTTGATTTTCATTTCTCACCACATGTTCTCACTCATAGTTGGGTGTTGAACAATGAGAACACATGGACACAGGGATGGGAACGTCACACACTGGAGCCTGTCAGGGGGTGGGGAAGCTAGGGGAGGGAATCCTCCCTAACTCATTTTATGAGACCAACATCATCCTGATACCAAAACCTGGCAGAGACACAACTAAAAAAAATCTGCAGGTCAATATCCATGATAAGCATTGATGCAAACATCTTAAACAAAATACTGCCAAACTGATTGCAATAGCACATCAAAAAGCTTATCCATCATGATCAAGTAGGCTTCATCACGGGGATGCAAGGCAGGTTCAACATATGCAAATCTATAAACGTAATCCATCACATAAACAGAACCAAAGACAAAAACCACATGATTATCTCAATAGATACAGAGAAGGCTTCGACAAAATTCAACAGGCCTTTATCCTAAAAACCCTCAATGAACTAGGTATTGATTGAATATATCTCAAAATAATAAAAGCTATCTATGACAAACCCACAGCCAATATCGTATTGAATGGGCAAAAACTAGAAGCATTCCCTTTGAAATCTGGCACTAGACAAGGATGTCCTCTTCACCACTCTTACTCAATATAGTATTGGAAGTTCTAGCCAGGCCAATTAGGCAAGAAAAAGAAATAAAAGGTATTCAATAGGAAAAGAGGAAGTCCAATTGTCTCTATTTGCAGATGACATGATTGTATATTTAGAAGACCCCATCGTCTCAGCCCAAAATCTCCTGAAACTGATAAGCAATTTCACCAAAGTCTCAGAATACAAAATCAATGTGCAGAAATCACAAGCATTCCTATATACCATAACAGACAAACAGAGAGCCAAATCATGAGCAAACTCCCATTCACAATTGCTACAAAGAGAATAAAATACCTAGGAATACAACTAACAAAGGATGTAAAAGACCTCTTCAAGGAGAACTACAAACCACTGCTCAGGAAATAAGAGAAGACACAAACATATGGAAAAACATCCCGTGTTCATGGTTAGGAAAGAATCAATATTGTGAAAATGGCCATACTGCCCAAAGTAATTTACAGATTCAAAGCTATCCCCATCAAGCTACCACTGACCTTCTTCACAGAAGTGGAAAAAAACACTTTGCATTTTACATGGAATTAAAAGAGAGCCCACATGGCCAAGAAAATCCTAAGCAAAAAGAACAAAGTGGGAGCGGGGGAGGCTGGGGAGGGGAAAACACTGGCAGAAATGCCTGATGTCGATGACAGGGGACGGAGACTGCAAACCACCATGACATGTGTGTACCTATGCAACAACCCTGTGGGATGTGCACATGTACCCCAGAGCTTAAAGTACAATAAAAAAAAAAGGTAATAAATTTGTGGTAATGTGTTATACAGCTACAGAAAACTAATACAATCTCTTAACATTTGAATCTTAAATATTTTTACCCTTCAAATTTCTAAAATGAAATCACTAGTAATATTTGCAAATGTCATCATATAAGTTTTGCCATGCATTTACAATTAAGAAGGGGTTCAAGAATAATTGAGAAAATAATCTCAGTGCTAATATGAGAGGTTGAGCATGTAGAGATTGCTTTGTGACCCTTTAGCATGGATAAAAGATTTATGCTATTTTAATGCCATATTCCACTTGTCAACCTTTAAAAGAGCATTTGTTCTGTTTTTTAAAGAAAACTTATTTTCCTATACAGATAAGCAAACAAAAGTTAAACAATTTAGCTTCTTCTTGTGAATATGTCAATTACTGTGATGTTAGACAAATCATTATGTTGAACCTCATTTTGAAAACAAGGATAAAAGTGACCTTGTATGATTCTAAAAGCTTTTTCTGCATCTATTGAGATGATCATATGGTTTTTATTTTTAATTCTGTTTATGTGGTGAATCACCGTTATTGATTCGCACGTGTTGAACCAACTTTGCAACCTAGGAATAAAGCCTACTTGATCTTTTTTGTCTTTTAAATAAGGTTTGTGTCACTGATATTAAAACCCAACACAAATATTAAAGAAATATTTTTAAAAATTAACTACTAAAGAAAACATATAAGTACTTGAAAATGGTAAAATAAAATTTATTTACTAAATAAAAATACAGTTAAGTAATGTCTTACTCAAGAAGAATTCAATGGAAACCTTCAATAGTGTATTTCTCGTTAAAGCCTATGACTAGCAACATAATGTCTTTTTGATATGATTGTCTCTCTAATGTCACTCTTTTCTGGATTTCTAATGGTTACAAAGCAGGAGACTGATTCCTCTAAGTTCTCTTTCTTTGATTTCATATAACCACATCCAGCAATTTTTAGATAATGGCCATCATTACTTTTGATGATGGTTATCACCTATAATAGGATGGAAGAGCTTCCAGGGCAGTTTAGTTCCACCTCCACTGTGATGATATGAGGCTGGTAAAGAGTAGCTGCAGCTCCATCAATATACGTTCCATATAGTGTGAAAAGAACTGCTGGGCGTTATTTCTACCCCCTATGTTTACATGGGATTATAGGTACAGCAACATCATCAGGAAGTTTTCATAAAGCACACAGAAACAGATTCCAAATGCAGACATGCATAAATTCCCATACAGTGTTTACACATACAGAACACCTATTTATGAGTAGAAAGGACAACTATCACACACTTAAAATGCCAAAGTAAATTTATTGAATTTTTACGTTTCCCACATGACCGATTTGGAACGGAAGTTGTGCCAAGAAATGTCTCCAAAGGAAAATCGTTATCCAAACTATAAAGCCCCAAAAAATTAAAATTGCAAGTCCAGATGATTTTTATCAAGTCATCCCTGACGGGATAAAATCTGAAGATTCATCACAATAACCTCAGATTTGCTAATCATTATTTAATCTGATAGAGGCACTGATGGAATGAAGTGTTCAGAAGGCAGAATCAGCAAGAGGAAAATTGGCAGAGTCCTCAGTCTCATGCCAGGTTCTCAGTATAAGCCAGATGACCAATATCTTCCATAGCAGCATGGGCGGTAGCAGCCATATCCATAGCCTCCATAGCCTCCATAGTGGGAGCCACAGCCACAGCCTTGACCTTGGAAGCAGCCATAGCCACAGCCCAGTCCCCCAAGGCCACAGCCCAGACTACCACAGTAGTTGCCTCATGGTGTCAAGGGTTGAGGACTTATTTCAAAGCAAAGGGTTTGCTTGTAGAATATGAACATCCCTGCTTCCACAGTGCCTTTTACACAACCTTTGTAGTGGGTGTGGTAAACCACAAGCAATTCTGACCCTGTATTTTATCAATTAATATACATGAAAACCATCTAATTAACATTTTCATTTGGAGTAGAAGCCCTTACACCCATTAATTTAAAAATTCCTTTACTACTGCCTCTAAATATTTTAAGCTATATAAAATGTCTTTAAAACATTATTTTTAAAAACAATTTACTACCATACTTAATTTCTATAACCAAGCTTCATGAGTTTGCATAGCATGGAAGCATGCCTTAAAATAATCACATTATTTCTTTGAAGACTTAAAGCACAGTTGAAGAGAGATTCCAGGATGGAATGAGCAGGATTTAGAAGTCTTATTCTAAATAAACATTGGTGATAAAATTATCACCAACATTTCCTTGATTTCTGTTTCTCTCCCCAATGTGCAGATGAATCCCACTTTTTGTTTTGCCTTAGTTTTCTGGCAGAATTGATTTTGTATTTGATTACAAGTGATGTTTTTAGGTGAATTCACAGCATCATTATTCTTATTAGTTCATATGTTTTTATATGGTTGTGTGATGGTCAGTTTTAAGTGCTTTAGCATTTCTTAGACGTGATACCTAAAATATGTTTGTCAATGAAAAATAAGTATGTATAAAATGTTTGTGTGTTTGACATCTTCCATGTGTTACATTTAGTATAACAGATGTATATTCCAGAGGTATGTAGTAAAATGTATATATCAAGATGTTTGTTTGGTATACTAATATCTAAAATATACCTATCCTTGTGTTAATTAATCACTCCTGTATTCTCTTGACTAATTTCCTAAATAGTTGCTAGTAATATTAAAGTTTCAAAAAAGACATTAAAAAGTATTTATCTGATATTGCATAGATTGTGTGAAATATCTGTAAAAGGACGAGAAGAGTAGATGCTATTTTAAGTTCTTGACCGAGATAATGAGTAAAAGTTAAAAACAATTCCACATTGTTATAAGAAAATGCCTAACAAAATGGTCAAAGAGCTGCTTCATAATTTCACATTTTGTTTCTTTTTTGCCATATACAATATCCAATAACACATTTTTTGGTAATAAAATATGTTTCCATCCTTATGTAATCATTACTGATTATTCAGGGTATTGCAGGGAAGCGCTGTTTACCAAAGAATCAGAGTCTTTATAAAATGGAATTATTAAAGCCAAACAACACATTAATTTTCTACAGATGAAGATTTTTAAAATATCTAATATCAAATCTCTAGATCATTTTCTTAACACAATTCCAATTGTGATAATAATTGAAAAGGATAAAGACATATCTTTTTATTACTAAGTAACTCTATAAACATTTTGCTATAGGAAAGTTTTAACACTTTAGTGTTTGCTTTAATTTTTATTATTTCAACTTTCTATGGACTTTATAATTGCCTGTTTGGCCTCATCCTAACTTTCAAGCTCCACAAGTAAATAACCCCAGTTTTACTCTTTCAATTATTACTGTTTCCTGATTAACATATTTAAAGTCCTGCCCCTGTTTTGCTTTATATGTTGAGATCCAAACCTAGATTTTTCACTTGTAGTGTTCTTATTTTCTTTATTTTATAAGTATTTTGCTGTCTTATGCTTTTTTCTTCTACTCATTACATACTTAAAATACATATTTCAATATAATTTTTATAAAACTTACCTCTAGTTTTATAGCATCATGCGTTGGCAATGCAATATTTTGGTAAATTACTGAAATGTTTCTGGAATGTAGACTATATTTGCTGTTTTTCTAAATATTGTACAGATTGTTGAAAAGACCTATCATTAAGAATATTTCTGTTTTTCTACAGTATCAGCTGTAATTTTTATTCAACCTATGTTTATTATTTTTATATAGCTTTTTCTTAAATTGATAGAATGTGATAAATTATTTAATAGCCACGCTATTCCTCTTAAATTTGTTTATTTCTAATATTTGCCTTTCAATTATGCCAATCTCTACTTTTTGAGTCTCAGTTAATAATAGCTGTTGTAACCTTTTTACCAGTAGCCCTCATCAATGTATAATTAAAATTTGAACAATGGAATACTTTTAATTTATACTTCATTTCATAAGACTTTTATTGCACTTGTTTTCAGCCTGTTTTGCTTTTTATATCTTGTTTTAATGTTTTTTCTGTTTAAAGCAGATAACCACAACTGAGTCTTGGTGGCAGCAGTACAAATGGATGAGAAAATGTATTATTGGCTAGAGCTTTTACTAATTCGATACATATTACATTTGCAACAATAAAGTAATTATGCCTTAGGCAATGTCACAAAGTTCTGAAGCTTGTGTATTATTCAGTGAGTCAAATCATTGAAAATTATGAATATTGTCAAAAAAATACATAACCACACAATATTTTAAATATAATCTCGAGATATGTATGAACACCAAAAATCCAAGGCACATAAAGTTAAATGATGAACATATTTAAAGGGCTGCCCATGTTTTGTTTTATATGTTGAAATCCAAGCCTAAAAGCTAATTTAGATGACTTCATAGACCAGGAATCCTGATGCCTACTGTGAGACACTGAAATTACTAGGATTGAGAAATTGAAGGATTTTTTAAATTAAGTAGCAAAAAGTAGTAATCTTATTATTTCTAATTTTTCTTTACCTATAGATAAAAGTATGATAATCATTCCCATATAGAGTTTAAGAGTTGACTCTTTGAGGTACATTACTTCCAGAAAGAGCTATGTAGATTAGCCATTTGAAAATCTAAGTCATTATTAGACAGAAAATTGCTTTTATTGTTTGATGAGCTTGGGACTGGAGCCTTACGCTAGTAACAGCTCTAATTGGTAAGGAGAGTCTTGACTGGTTTCCTAGGCATGCAGTGCAAACAGTTATTTTAACAGTCAAAATATTTGCTGATAAGGTACCATCAAGGTTTTAGTGAGGTTTTTGGCATGTTGGAGTTACATCGAGGGACTCAAGTGCTTTTCAGGGCAAAGGTGACCTTAAAAAGGCTTCACATACTTCTGATAACCTTGGGATAATTAAGTAAGTTGTATTCTCCTGATGTCATTAAACATTCAGTTTACATAACTTCCCATGTTCTGATTCTTTACCCAATGCACAACTTTCTGATTTCTGACACTCACCACTCCTTACAGGAAAAGGGTAAGTTAATTATATTGAGTTTAAGCCCTTTGACCATTCTGACAGTGATTTCTCAGGGTAAATTAATAAATTGGCCTCTGATTATGATTTCATTTCTCTCATAAAATAGAGACGATATGCTGATAAAATAGGCTTTGAGTATTTCCATTTTCCTGTGACAGTAATTTGTCTCTGTAAATTAATAAAATGATCTGATTATAATTTGGATTACCATGTAGGTTAACTATAAAGTTAATTCAAAAATCAAGCAAACGCAAATGTTATAGTTCCTGTAACAATGATTTCATGTTGTATATTAATGAATAGGCATTATGTTTTATAGATGAGCCACTTTAACTTGTTAATGGCAGTCAATCCCTGAGAGATGGAGTTGTTCTCGGTGTACTGATTGAAACCATCTAACCAAGCCTACAAGCTAAAGAGCTAGTCCTTGGATAGGGATACATTTTTCAGGGTAATTAATGTTTTCCTAGAGATCTGACTTTCTCTTCTCTGGAGATTCTATAAACTTCTCTCTGTTCCCCATGATATAAGAAGAATTAATTATGCAATGGAATTATTTCTGCCAACAGATACCTGGGGCTAAATTCTGTATCAGTTGTAGTCCAGAAAATATCCTTATCCAGCTCATTTCTTTAACAAATCTATTGTACAATGTTCTGGGCTATCGAAGATACATAACTATGAAGATAGAGATGATCTGCTATTGCAATGCCTTATACATGCTTCAGTGATGTGTCTCATTACCTGAGCTTCTATGCCAACCACAGACTGCTTCTGCTCTTGTTATTACTAGTTTTTCTTTAACATGTTGATACGGGAGGGGGGCAGGGAAGTACTGGGTAGAGAAGGGTGGGGTCCCTGGCAAGGGCCGTGGTCCTGTACCCACAGACCTAAGTGAGAATGGGCACTCCAGTTTTTGCGCCTGGATGTTGCATTTTTCAAGACCACTCTGGCCCATCATGACCCCCATCCTTTGCCCATGTAAACCTGAGACCTTAGTGGACACACACACAAGTGGCTGAACATCAGAATGGCAGAGAGTGGCAGAGAGCAGCAGGGCAGCATGGCAGAGGAGGCAAGAGGTACCTGAACGTTGAGAGGAGTTGGGCTGAGAACAGCCAAACTGCAGGGGAAGATTATCTCCCCAACCCCTCCACCTTCTGGCTCCCCCATCCTTCTCACTGATAGTCACCTCCATCACTCAGTAAAACCTTGTACTCGTCCTTTAAGCCCACATGTGATCTGGTGTTTTCAGGATACTGGGCAAGAGCTAGGGATACAAAAGGCTGTCACAGGGGCCCTCTGCCCTTGTGATAAGGCGGAGGATCCATTGAACTGATTAACACACAAGCCACTTGCAGACAGCAAATCTGAAAGAGCTTTGTAACCCATGCCCATTTGCGCTTCTGGAGTTGCAGGTACTGAGCCCTAGACACTGCTATGGGGCCAAAGCCCAAAAGTGCTCGCTCAGACCTCTGCACCTATACTCTGCATGCTCCCCCTCAGGGTTTGAGCTGTGGGGGATGACCAAACAGGCAAGTCACCCCTGTCACATGTCCTGTGAGGGGAGTTAGGGAAGTCTCCCATCTTAATATTTGTAGGTTAAATATCATATTTTGCTCAGCAACTAGATGTCTTTGTTTAATTTATGAAGCTTATTTATAACTGTCTTTGCCACTTTTCAGCCTCATAAGTGCACCATCAGGACTACCTCAGTTTTTGTTTTACATATCTGAAAATTTTCCCTTGTTCTCTATTAATTGCTTAGAAACCTTTTATGCTGTAACCAGGACAATTATTCCCATGTTGGTAGCCTGGTAGTCTAATTATGCTTAAGCAAATAATGTGATGGTTAAACAGTGTTGTAAAATCAAAATATAAACTGCATCAAAATCATGAGGGCAGTTGTTAATTTTGAGTTTTCTTTAAAAACAGATTGGTTCAAAGTTCACAGTATTGCAGTATTACAAATGTGATTATGATATCCTTAAAAAAGTTAGATTCAGAGACTTTTATAAAATTCTGTAGTTAATGTAACTAGTTGTTGAAGTATATAACTTTCCAGTTAATGAAAATGTCAGATTTCTCAATTTCTGGTACTCCTCTAGAAATTTAACTTTGCTTTCAGTGAGCTGAAATAATTGTCCGAACTTAGTGAGAGAAACAAAATTTTACAGGATTCTTGAAAGTGACACTCCAACTTTCTTATGTAGAATATATATTTTATGTTCTTTAAAATATATCCTAAGATAAATTCAAAGTACCAGACTTAAATATCTGCGCTATAACAATTTTCTCCAACCACAATAGAATTTTATTTACTTATTTGTCTTTACAGCATTTGCCATTGTTGAGGATTCTATGAAAAGTCAATTTATTTATTTATTTATTTATTCTTAAATGGAGTTTCACTGCATCCCCCAGCCCAGAGTGCAATGGCACAATTTCAGCTCACTGCAACCTCTGCCTCTCACGTTCCAGCGATTCTCCTGCCTCAGCCTCCCAAGTAGCTGGGATTACATGTGCGTGCCACCACACTGAGCTAATTTTTTTTGTATTTTTAGTAGAGTCAGGTTTTCGCTATGTTGGCCAGGCTGGTCTCAAACTCCTGATCGCAAGTGATCTGCTTGCCTTGGCCTCGTAGAGTGTTGGGATTACAGATGTGAACCACCATGCAGACCTACAATTTAGTTTTGTAGTTAACAGGGAAAATAATATCTGACTTCAAAGAGTTTGTATTTGCACATCAGGCTCTCTTTACTGCGTGTGTGTGTGTATATATATATATATATATAACACACACACACACACACAGTTATATTACTGTATATATATAGATACAGTAAATCCTATGATCTGAGGAAAAGTAATTCTGTGAGTGTTCCTAATATACTGTATAAATTATATATATATAAAATGTATATATACAGTATATTAAACGTTGAAATTCTGATGACGTTTTGAAGATACATCTGCTAATATCAAAAGTTGACCCTCTAATACAAAATTCTATCAAATGAGCAAACCACAGTAGCTTTCAATTAAGTCATTCTCAAGTTTATTCACTCAGCAGATATGCATTGTGCATGTACTGAGAAGGGCCATTTTAAGCTTTGGGGATACACTAACAAAAAAAAAATCGAGAGGCAAACGTCCCTTTCCTCATGGACCGTACATTATTCCAGGTGAGAACAAAAATATCAGATGGTAAAGTATATGAAGAAAACAGCACACAGTGGACTAGGACATGTGGCAAGGGAGTTAAAATTTTACAGAGTGGTCAGGGAAACATCACAGAGAAGGAAATTTTGAGACAACTGTCAGAAAAGATGAGGGAGCAAATTATATTGATATTTGAGAGAAGAGCTCTAGTTAGAAGGAAGAGCAAGCACTTAGATACTGATGGAAAGCATATATCTGGGATATTCAGAATTCGCAGGGGGACAAAGATGGTCAGAGAAATGGGCACTGGTAAGAAGTGAGGTCAGAGAAGTCCCATGGTGGAGGAGGGTGGCAGGAAGGAGTGGGAAAGAGTGTGCATAAATTCCCAGGCGGGTCTAGCTCTCCCCTGTGGGTAGGCAACAATAGCTTTAGGAACTGCCTGCAAATTGACAAGTGCTAACTGTGGAGAGGTAAAGGTAATCTAGGAGCCATTGTGAACAACACCTAGGAAAGAGATCCAAGGAGATATGAGTGGAATTTTAAATACATCTACTATGTGTAGTTTGAATAAAGACTCAGGTTATAATGGTGGAGGTGGAAAGAAGTGGTTAGATTCTTAGTATATTTTGAAAGTACAGTCAATGTAACATTTGATGAATTAAAAGTAGGCTTCAAGAGAAAGAGTCAAGAAAATCAAAAGCTTGAAGCCTGAATACCTAAGGATATGGAAATGTCATGAACTGATATGGCAAAAGGGTAAAAAGAGCAAATCTTCTTTAGAAAAAAGATGAGAAGTTTAATGTTAGACACATTCAGCTTAAGATGACTATAAGACATGTCAGATTTGTAGCGATAGATAGATAGATGTCATTCTCTGGTGAGAGTTCTGGGCTGGAAAGGAGAAACACAATTCATAGGCATAGAGATATACTTTTGTTTCATTAAGATGAAAGACATCACTGAGATATGGGGGGCTTTATTTTGTCGGTTAGATTTCCAAGAGTAATAAACTCCCTAAAGGAAGAAAAGTAAATGTGCTGTTTGATAAAATTAAGGAACAGTTGTTCTGACTGATTCCTGCCAACAATGAGAGTCCTGGCTATTGGTTTCCCTCATGGAACTGCTTTTATTCAGGCACTTGGGTTGCTTACCTAGTATGAGCATCTGACCTGGTAGACCACAGCCTTTTCTTCCCACTCTATGCCTTCAGCTTTGAAGTATAGGAAGAACCTGATAGCTGCCCAGGATTCAATGAAGGAAGAAAAGGAAGAGGAGAAGCTTTATCTTGTTCATTAACCCATCTTTCTCACTAATAAACTTGTAATATATTAATTAAACTCCTTGGTTTGCCTTTTCGATCAACAAGTAATCTTATATTTGACATTCTGAAATGAGTGATTATATGCCTTCAAGGTCTACAAAATGGTATTTAAACCCTACAGTAAACACTAACTACCTAAGCACTAGGCACAAGAGGGAAAAAAAAAGTAAGTACAGATTGCTTATTTAAGCTATCCCCCCTCCTTTATACATTTTATACGATGAGAAAACTTTCACATGTAGAATCACAAAGCCACAGATGTAAACTCATCATTTTTCTTTTGAGTTTGGTTATATTATTATTGGGGAGATTGTATGTGTGCTACATACTGTGTGTAACGTACATATATTAGGTTATCTAGAGAAATAAATAAAAGTAAAGACTTCTCAGAATGTTAAAATCAGATTAAAAAATAAAATTGAAAATTGTCTACATTACATTAGATTCGATTACATTAGATTGGTTGATCTAGTTGATAAAGTTGAGTTCTGAAGTTGTGTATGTCATGTTGCAGATGAGAATTTGTCATTGCTTGCACTAAACATAAGTCAGAGGGTATAAAACAACTTAGAAGTTACATCACCACTTAAACCCTGAGTTGCATCAGGCTTTACTCCCTGACACTGCAGAATTATGATTTTATATATATTTAATTTATCTATTTAAACACTATTGAGCACCTATTATGTGCCAGACACTAAATGGAATTTGTGATGTAGCAGAAACAAAAGAAAGACTCTGTTTTTATTGAACTTATGTTTTCTGCTCTTAGAAGCCCGATCATGAAAAACTTTGAAAAAATTTTGAAAAGGACAATGTCTTAGTTCTGGCCACTATAACAAAGTACCATACACTGAGTGATTTATAAGAGACAGACATTTATTTCTCACAGTTCTAAAGGCTGAAAGTCCTTCAAGTATATGAAACTAAGTTTGGCAAATGGTTTTGTAGCGTTGGACCAAAATCATTCTATAACAAGAAGAGTTTTCGCTATGCTTATACTTTAACAAGTATTGATTACTTGGCATGAATTCAACCTGTGTGACATTATTGTTTTCAGACATTTAACCATTGATTGAAGACCTGGATAGCCAACATCATTTATGAGATCTTGATACATACATATTTAGGATTCCAGTAATGCTGACAATGCTATGTCACTCAAAAGCATAATTGTTATTGTTGTGAATGTGTTACAGTCATTTATTTTAATCTGGACAATGGAGTGTTTAGTTACGCTCATTACCTCATGTTCTTGGACCTTAATACCAGGATAAAAGCAAGAGACAGGTAATTGGTTAGCTGTGATTAAACAGCTTATATATTTCAGAAGTTTCAAACATTGTTAAGTAAAAAAAAGTTATAAAAAGATTGTTTAAAAGCTTTCAGAAAAAATGAGACAATTTTCTTTAAAAATAAAAACATTTCTTAGTATTTTAATGTGGCGAATAATTGGCACAAAAAGGAAATATCTTGGACCAAGATAAACATAACTATTTGTTAAATATTTGATCAATAATTTTATTCTGGTCTGTTATTTGTTAATTTCTTAAAGAAATGTGCCTTTATATTCTAACATTTTGATCAGAGCCCAGGTTCCTTTTCAATCTAATTACTATATTTACATCAACAGATTTGACTAAGAGTAGTTCTTTCTTGCAAGTAACTTCTCTTCCCGAGACCTTCAGGCTTTGCTGGATTTTATTCATAAAGCCCTTTCAGCCTGCCATCTCTTTAACATCCCTCAATGATAAGACAGCTCATTCTGTCAAAATAGAAAAGGAGTGCTTTGACTTAAGAAGAAGGTCATGTGAAACATCAGATGCATGTATGCACTATATGTTTACAGTTTTACAAAGTCTATGCAGTAGCTTCTTGTGCATCCCACTAAAGTGAAGCTCTATCATATTAGTTCATTAGTGGTACAGCAATTCCAAAGTCATCTATCACTTGGCATGGAAGTGATGATAGCAAACTTGGCATGTCAGGTACAACGAATCTCCCTATTCCATCGACTTTGCATTTATTAAGAATTT
Source organism: Ateles fusciceps (assembly GCA_036589455.1). Lineage (NCBI taxonomy): Eukaryota > Metazoa > Chordata > Mammalia > Primates > Atelidae > Ateles > Ateles fusciceps. The sequence goes on from JAZHEH010000222.1 coordinate 13,083,219, forward strand.
GTATTAATGTCCAGAATTATTAGGAAACTATCACCTGTTGTGTACTATTCTGTTTTTTATCTCATTAAAATGTCACAAAATTCTAAAAGATAAATATATCCTCACCTTTGCGAATTAAAAAACTGAAGCAAAAAGAAGTTGAGTAATTGGCCAAAAATCACATGAGAAGTAAGGAGAAAAGTGACGGTTCAAATTCAGATCTACCCAGCTATGTGACACTGGCTTTACTTTATCAAAATTAATTTTTTATCTGTTCTTTTTATTTAAAAAATTTCTACTATCATTCATATCACTTGTCCTTTCCTTGGAAAAATCAAGGGTTAAAATATTTGTTTTTTTCCCAGCACAGCTCTTTAAAGCAGACATGAACACAATGTGCCTTGAAATTTACTCCACTCACCATTTAGAAAGATTGAAATTGGAGCAGTAGTTTGTAGTTCTCTTTGAAAAGGTCCTTCACATCCCTTGTAAGTTGCATTGCTAGGTATTTAATTCTCTTTGTAGCAATTGTGAATGGCAGTTCACTCATGATTTGGCTCTCTCTGAGAAATAGCAACGCTTTTACACTGTTGGTGGGAGTGTAAATTAGTTCAACTATTGTGGAAGGTAGTGTGGCAATTCCTCAAGGATCTAGAACTAGAAATACCATTTGACCCAGAAATACAGTTACTGAATATATACCCAAAGAATTATAAATCATTCTATTATAAAGACACATGCACACATACGTTTTTGCAGCACTGTTCACAATAGCAAAGACATGGAACCAACCCAAATGCCCATCAGTGATAGACTGGATAAAGAAAATGTGGGACAGATATACCATGAAATACTATGTAGCCATGAAAAAAGGATGAGTTCATGTCCTTTGCAGGGATGAATGAAGCTGGAAACCATCATTCTCAGCAAACTGACACAAGAACATAAACCAAACACCACATGTTCTCACTCGTAGGTGGATGTCGAACAATGAGAATACATGGGCACATGGAGGGGGAGCATCACATACCAGGGCCTGTCAGGGGTGAGGGCTTGGGAAGGGATAGCATTAGGAGAAATATCTAATGTAGATGACGGGGTGAAGGATGCAGCCATCCACCATGGCATGTGTATACTTATGTATCAAACCTGCATGTTCTGTACATGTACCCCAGAACCAGTTCAATAAATTAAAAAAAAATTGAAATTGGAGTGATAGCAGATTTTGTTCTGACATATCCTATAAAGAGACACTAAAAATCACCTTCAACTAATGGAATATCACACTGGGTATGAGTAAACAGGGATTACAAGCAAACTGATCAGCTATAAACCATGAAACATATCACATGGGTTTTCAGATCTTCTGTTGATAAGCTGAAGAGAAACAGTCAAAAGGATGTGAAGTAGAAAACACAAATTATGGCCAAAGAGAAGCTCAACATGAAATGATGCAACAAAGATACAGTCTGGCAGAAAAGGCCAAGAGCCAGGGTATGTAAGGAAAAATAAAGCTACTGTTTTGGATAATAACACTGGTTGTGCTATGACTAAATGAGACAGAAAGTCGACCATGATTACAATCAGTTAATATAAATTATTGCAGTACCATGGAGGACCAGGTTCTTACCAATACACATTCTGTGGAAGAAAACGTTCATTCATGTATTGATATTTTTAGCTGACATATAAATGTATATCTATATTTTGAGATGGGTTCTCACTCTGTCACCCAGGTTGGAATGCCGTGGTGCAGTCTTGGCTCACTGCAACCTCCTTTTCCCAGGCTCAAGTGATCCTCCCACCTCAACTTCCCAAGTAGCTGGGATCACAGGCATGAGCCACCACGCCCAGCCAATTTTTCATATTTTTGGTGGAGATGGGGTTTTGCCATGTTTCCTAGGCTGGTCTCTGACTCCTGACATCAGCCAGTCAAACCACCTCAGCCTCCTGAAGTGCTGGGATTACAGGCATGAGCCACTGTGCCCAGCCTATATATTTACAATTTTTAATTGATTTGGTAATTCATTCTTTAGGAGTTAACAAATTTAGGAGTCAGAAAACTGTTACAGGGACTCTGTTAAGTGGTGAGAATACAAAAATAAATCAGGCAAGGCTGAAGGCTTCAATAATTAGTAATTATAATTTATACTTCCTTTCTTGTACATTTATGCCTTTATGTACACTGTTTTCTCCATCTGAAATGACTTTCCATCTTGACTTCATCTGGCTACTTCATCATTGTCATAGAAACCCCCCTTATGTGTCTCTGTATCCTGGAGGAATCACCTTATCCTCAATCTCTTGTCCTTCTTTTATGTTTCCATAACACCCCTGTGGCCTCCCCCTCTCACAGCACTTACCTGTAATATAGACTCACCTGTCTACTAACTCACTAGACTATAAGCTTTTTCATGGCAGGGCTTGTCTTATTTCTCTTTTTATAACAGATGATCAGTTTACATTATGTGTGTAAATTAACAAATGAATAAATCTTATTGGAATAGATCTAAAATAACCAGGTAAGAAACAAAGTCTAAGTCCTATAATAAAGTAAGGGAAGAGTTCTGTGGGTGATGAGTGAAGAGATCATCTGAGTCTGCCTGACATGACTAAGTAGGTTCTGTAGGAGGCAGGCAAAGAAACACATCTCAGATAATGCAATGCTCCAGTGGAGACTTCACAGTTGACTCAGCTATACAGCTTGTCAGATAGACAGAATAGATGTTTTCACATGGGTGTGAGTTATCCACAGACAAGAAGGGCTGAGAATGCATGCCATGGTCAGCAAATTTTTAGCAGAAAAAAGCAGGATAAAATGACTGTATATGAGGGAGAAGCAGAAAATGACATCAGACCCTGATATGGTTTGGTTTGTGTTCCCACCCAAATCTCATCTCAAATTGTAATTCCATGTGTCCAGGAAAGGACCTGGAAGGAGGTAGTTGGATCGTGGGGTTGGTTTCCCCCCACACTGTTCTCATGAGAGTGGGAGAGTTTTCATGAGATCTGATGCTTTATTAAGTGGCAGTTTCCCCTGTGCTTTCTCTCTTCCTGCCACTATGTAAAATGTACCTTGCTTTCCCTTCACCTTCTGCCATGATTATAAGTTTCCTGAGGCCTTACCAGCCATGCAGAACTGTGAGTCAATTAAACCTCTTTCCTTTATAAATTACCCAATCTTGGGCAGTTCTTTATAGCAGTGTGAAAACAGACTAATATAAACACCAACCCAGACTGGATCTTGAAGGAGACTTATGCCCTGCTTATGAGGTCAAATTTTGTGCATAAAGTGATGAAGCCAAAGACCAAGGACAGACCTGCAGCTGACAGAAGAAGTACAGCCTTGCAGGTAGACTAGTGAGAAGCACCAAAATGCTGCAGAACCAAAGTAAGAAAAGCATATAATAGAAGACAAGGAATGAAGTGGAGGTTAGGGCCAAATGCCACAAGGAGGGCAAACATGAGATATCGCAAAGACTGGGTAATTAGTGGGCCATTGGTGACCTAAATGAACAATCCTTGGGTAATAGTGAGAGGAAGAGACAGGTTAGAGGGAATTGAAGACTGAATAAGAAGCATCAGAGAAAATTGTGTAAAACTTTAAATTTAAAGAAGGTTGGAGAAAGCTAGCCAGGAGTGATCTGATGTTGAGACAGGCATTTTTTTTTAATATCAAAAGACTTGAATATGTTTATAGACTGACAGTAAGGTCTCAGTGGAAAAAGAGAAGCTAAAATATAGTATACAGAGAGGATAATTCATCAAGCAAGGCGTTGAAGGAGATGGCATTTAAAGCAAAGTGGAAGAATGATTTTTTGGGGCAGGAGAGAGGATATGATTTCTTCTGAGACTAAGATAAAAGGCTGAAAGACAGGTGCAAATGTAGATAAGTGTGTGGGAAGGGAGTTGATACAGTTTTCCCATGATACATTCTCCTTCTCCATGAAATAAGAGGCAAGTGTTACAGGCAGAAGGAGGAGCAGAAGGCAGAAGTAAGCAGTGAACAAGGCACTTTAGAGATAATGGTGAAGGGGTGGAGTAGCTGCACTGAAAGCAAGCAAGCAAGAGCCCTGAAAACAAGTGGAAGGATTACCAAATAGCACCAAGGACTCAGCCAGAACAAGAATCCTATAAATGCATGGCAGCAACATTCCATGAGGTTCTGAGATTTCCTCCAACAGCAATGAGGAGCCTGAGTTTGGAGGAGAGAAGCCTTGAATTAATGCACAGATGAAGGTTTGCAGATAGGCGAATAGAAAGAGGGTATGATTTGCTGAAAGAAGTGCGATTGATGAGACAAATAGGATAGATCAAGGGCCATATAGTTTATGGTTCAAACTGGATATGAATATTGCCCTATTAAAAATAATGTCAGGACAGTAGATATAAACCAGGAAATAAGTAAAGAACCTGAAGGATAAAGGGAAGTCAGTTAAGGAACAATCAATCTATATTTCAATAAAATGGCATGGCTGTAATAGAGGTGTGAAGAACTGGAAGAATTAGAGATTTACCAATTTGGGTTTCACTTTTAGAAAGAGAATGGTCTGATATTAAGTATGGCCCAGGGAATGGCTTGCTAATATAAAGCAGAGGTGATGAGGAGATTTAGGAATTCTGAGGCCAGAATGCTTAAATTGGTTGTCTACATGATAATTTGATGAACTAAGTGTAAGAATAGAATTTGGAGACAGGTGCCATAGTCTTTAAAGTATTTGAGTTAGAGACTGTGATGGTGGTATACTAGATGGCAGTTACTGGAAACTATGACAAGCTGTTGGATCAAAGGAAGTACAAAATGTAAGGGACCTAAAAGGGAAGCCTGATAGTGCCCAACGAGCAGAAAGTCGTCTTTGTTATCTGCCAGGAAACCCAAGCCTGCATGCCAGCTTTAATCATCTGCTATGTACAGAGAAAACAAAGGCAGTCAGCCAAAGATTGTCCTAGCCCTTACTATTTGTTCTTCTCTACTCTTTGAATCAGCATAGTGTACAGAACAGAAGTCAGCTAGTTTGTGGTTGAAGAAGTAAACATTAAAAGTAGAGAACAAAATGATCAGTCTCCATTTCTCTCTCCTACCACAGATTGCTAATCTGTGTCATCTGGACCACTGTGTTTTACACTTATGTGGGAATTCACTAAGGGTGGTGGCAAAAATATTAAGGGAAAAATATTAGAGAAAGTTATAGAATATAGTCTCAAACTGTTTTAGAAGGCCTAAGCATTTTTTCTATAGTTCTTGGCTGAAGGCAGCCTAAATCCTCTTCACATTTAGTTAACAGGAAAAGCAACTAGCTAGGGTATGTGGGAGAGTTTATCTGAATAATTGGTTTATTCATATGGTCTTAAAACTAATGTTTGAGCTGAATGGTCCTCTCGTGGGGAGGTTGACCAGGGATATTATCCACTGATGGTGTTTGCTTTGGACATCAGAAACTGTCCTTTAATCTTCAACCTCTAGTGGTGTTGACTAAAATCTTTTGTCATTTAATGTGTGCTGAATAAAGGCCATAGAGGCTAGTGGGTGGGGGCTGGCAGTCATAACTGTTTACAGAACTCTCCAGGGAGTCCGTAAGCTGCCAGGTCACTCAGCTGAACTGGCAAAGCGTAATATCTGTGTGTCAGTGTACTTTATCCATCCATCATTGAGTCAGGGTCTGCAGGACAGACCCCTACAGGTGGAGACCTTGATACCCTTATGCTTTGGTTTTTGTATTTATATAAAATGACAGTAATATCTGGATTTATTTAGTGAGGTTATGGAAAATATAAAATGAGTTCATATACGTCAAGCACTTAGATGAAAGATTTGCATGTTATAGTAAGTGCTGTGTGGCAGATATTTACCATTTATTGTCATCATCACCACCATCATTTGTCATCACACACTGAGTATTGGGTTTGCAAGCCTTTTCCTCTCACTAGCCTAGAGTTTTGCATGGCCAGTAACACAGGGAGTTGTGTTTGAATGGGTTATGAATACCCAAAATTCAATGTAGAAATGGCTGGAAGAGAAGGCAGCTGCAGAATAGATTAAATGGGAAAAAGCAGAGGGCAGACCAAAGAGCATTTGAGGCCCAGATGCCTGGAGGACTTGCTATTTAAGTGAACAGTAAGAAGTTTCTGTGTAGACAGATTGCTACCCACATCACAAGTATATTTGATCAAACTTTCACCAGACCAGCATCTACAGCTGCACGTGAAGGTGCAAGTGTAATAAGTCGTATTATTGTTCCCAAGTGTTCTTTTTCATTTTCTCTGTAAGAAAAGTATACATTCAGTACTCCACTGGTGCTGGGTTCACCATGTGACATGTTTGCTCAAGCAAACAAGGAGTTGTCATCTACATCACATCTGAACACACCCTTTCAGAAATACCACAAGTTTTGCCAGCAGTCTTGCCTTTCTCTGTTGCCACAAAATGTCCTCAAGCAAGGCTGTTGTTTTTGCCTGGTCCCAGAAAAAGAAAACAGGAAGAGAAGACCCACAGCAGCTGACCCAAACGTGTAACATGAGTGAGAAACAATGACTTGCTCTTGTAGTCAGCTGTGAGGCTGAAATTGTCACCTGAGCAAAGCTGACTATACAGAAATCGTTACAAGTAGAGTGTTTATATATTTACAAAGAAGATATCTGTAATTGCTTTTAGATTAATGTTGTGGGCAGGGAGAAAACTCTAAGTGGATGGTGGGAAAAATGTTGACCCATTTTATACAGTGCAAAACACTTGGTAAAATTTTGGTTTGTAATAATTTTGAAAGTCTGAAATGAACCTCTGGCTTCAGATAAAGAGATCATGAAGCAGAATGCATTCATTTGACTTTGTTGTCATTTTTTTCCAATTAGTCAACTTTTTGCAGTATTGTCAGAGGTTAACATGCAATAACTGACTTTCTAGAAATAAATCATGAATTATTTAAAATTTTATGTAATTAACTATGTTTTTATGTCAACAAACTAAATTCCTTGGTTTTTCTTATTGCTTTTTGTTTTGCTTTGTTTTGAGACAGAGTCTCACTCTGTTGCCCAGGCTGGATTGCAGTGGCATGTGATCTTGGATCATTGCAACCTTCACCTCCTGAGTTCAAGCAATTCTCCTGCCTCAGCCTCCCAGGTAGCTGGGATTACAGGTGTGCACCACCATGTTCAACTATAAAATTCCTTGTTTTATCCGCTATTATTTCTTGTGACGTTATCTCTGAAGGAAAAAGGGAATGAATAAAAGACATATTTTACGTTTATAAAAGATGTTATTGAACTTTAAAATCCCAGGAAAAAAGACTGTAAGAAAAAGAAGTAAATAAGTACAAACCAACATTCATTTTTGCTCATATCAGCTTATACAGAGTTAAAAGACTGTTAGTATCAATAAGAAGAATCTCATTTTAATGAGCAATATCATGGTTCTTATATTTTGTGGTATGTAATGTGTTGTAACTTCAAACAATATTTAGGCTGATGTGTGAGTTTAATAAATACAATTTGTAATCAGTAAAATGCTGGAGATTTATTTTAGGAAAAAAATGGAAAATATTAGGTGGTGCAAAAGTTATTGCATTTTTTTGTCATTACTTTCAATGGCAAAAATTGCAATAACTTTCCTACCAACCTAAGAAATAGAAAGGAAGTAAAACTTTTACATTTCTATTGCCCTACAGTAATCAAACCAATATTTTCATGTATACTCGTCCTATATTTTTTATTTCTATTTTAACATATTTTGAAATTATTCTGCACACACATTTTTAGTTTGGACTTTTTCTTTGGTATTACTTAAGTAATATTTTCTAATGGCATCAACATTTTCTGAACGATCATTTTGTTGAGTGTATAAGACTCCCAAAATATTTTATGATTTAATGGTTTTTTAATCAATCCCATATTGTGGAATATCATTATATCTCAAACAACAAGGAAATGGCCCTTTGGGACAATACCTACTGTAGTCATGTTGAGCCAGGTTTTTTTGCTTCATTTAAACAGATGAACATCTGTGACAATTTTCTGTTATTAAATAGCATGCTGCTCCAAGATGGGCATTTCCTTCTCCCCAAAAGATAGAAAACATTGAGGGAGAAGACAATGAAGCACCTGTAGATTATATATTTTTTTCTGTTAAAGAATTTTAAAGCTGCTCTTTAGAATACCAAATGAAATAAGAGAGTTGAAATTGGATGTCAACAAGGGCACACCACATCTGTTGTAAGAGAAGGTAATGAGGAGAGTCTAACAAAGGACGCTTACTCAGAACATGAACTCACTTAACTCGCAGTCTCAGCTGCACAGTGTGAAAATCTTTCTGCTGACAACCCTAACCAACAGAGGATAGATGCTGTTCCTACTCTACACACATTTGGAAAAGCCAGTCTTCATGTAGAGTTATTGAAGTAAAGAGAGAACAGGCTGGATATTGGTAAGAAATAATGTAGCAATAAAAGACAAAATAGTTTTTTGACATTTACCGTCTTGTTCTAAGAATTACATCTTATTACCATTTAAGGAATCTATCATATTAATTATGTCTCAATAAATGTTAAATATTGCATTTTTTTCTTTATGAAAATTGTGTGATTTTATATAGTATTATTCAACTTGCTTTTTGACTTAAAATAGACTGTAATTTTCAGAATAATAATAAAATAATTGTATCTCATTTTTTAAAAGAGTTCTGGTTATCTGTAAATAGCTTTTGGCACATAATTTTATCATAACTAATAAACTTAATGAAAACAAAAAACAAACAAACAAAAAGTATATGGAAGAAAAACTGTAACTTACAGCCACATAAGAATAACTATTCTTGGACTTGCCTTCCCATCACATTAAACTAGAGAAAGTATGTGAAATAATGGTTCTCAAATATTGGACAGCAGGTAGTTTAGGACCACAATGCCCTAAAAAGGGAAACAAGCTATTTGAGCCCTATAGTCACCTGGCTTTCTACCTATAAAGAACAGAGATTCATTTTTTACAGTTCTCTGTTATAAACAACAGAGATTCGTTTTTTACATTTCTGAAGACTGGAAAGTCCAAGGTTGGGGGTCCCAGTGCTGGCAAGGGAGATCTTGCTGTGCCATCCCATGGCAGAAGGCAGGAGGGCGAGAAGGTATGTGGGAGAGAGTGAGGAAGGGCAGCATACTCATCCTTTTATCAGGACTTTACTCCCACAATAACAGCATTAATTCACCAGTGAGCTCTCATAACCTAAGAAACTCTTAAATGTTCCACTTGCAAAAGCATTGCACTGACCATTCAGTTTCTAATATATGGACCTCAGGGGACACATTCAAATCATAGCACCTACATTTCAGGGAGTGCAAACCCAGTGACAGCACAACGATCTTATTGTGTTGAGGACAAAGACACCAAAGTCTAAAGAGTGGTTGTACATTTAAAGTAAGAACAGAAAAAAGGACATCACAGAGGAAGAAATCTAGTTATCTACAGAGTGGACCTCATGAGCAAGCTTTGTTGAACACCAAGACAATGAAATGAATAGCAAAACTCCACGAGGAGGAGCAAAGAACAGCTGAGCATGTGTAGGCTAAATAATCTCTAGAACTCATGTGTTATGCATGTATACATTATATATGTGTTCATATATAATATTTATCTTTCGTTAATGCTCCTCTGAAAGGTCTTCCTGAAATGTTTATTTAAAATAGGTACAATTGCCAGGCATGGTGGCTTGTGCTTATAATTGCAGCTACTCAGGAGTCAGAGGCAGGAGGATCTCTGGAGATTAAAAGTTACATGTTGCTGTGAGTTATGATTGCACCACTGCACTCAGCCTGGGCAACAGAGCGAGATCCTCTTTCAAAATAAATAAGTAAGTAAATAATAAATAAAATAGCCGTAATTATTGAAAGTTGGCGGACTCCATGTTTGGCTCCCCTTCCACGAACACTCTCTCGTGGAAGCTGCTTTTCCTTTCCTAAACTCCATCTCTCTCTCCCAATTCCCTTCCACTCATTGTGGAAGCTGTCTTCTTCTCCTGGATCCCATCTTTCTGGATTCTCTCACTCAGTGTGAGAGGAGCTTTCCTTATCTGGTTTTCCCCCTCTGAGAACCCTTCTCACTCAGTGTGAGAGCAGCTTTTCTTCTCTCACTCAGTGTGAGAGTTAACTGTTTCTCCTTCTCCTTTTTCTCTTTCTAAATAAGTCACTTTCTACCAAAAAAAAAAAAAAAAATGAAAGTTGGTTCCATGTGTTTATAAAATTCTATATCCTAAAATACAGTAAAACACTCATTTTCCTCTATCTGTACTTTTATATATTAATTTTAATTTTTAATCAGTCAGTAGAAAAAAAATTTATACTGTGATTCAATATCAGTATATATTACTACTAGACAGAATAAAAACCTTTGCATATAATTGTTGGTTATTTGCATCTTTTCGTTTTGTAAATTGTATATATTATAGAGATTATCTTTTTTTTAACTTTTATTTTATGCTCAAGGGGTACAAATGCAGGTTTGTTATACAGGTAAATTTGTGTCACAGGGGTTTGTAGTACAGATTATTGTATCACTAATATCAGTGTTTTAAAAAGTGAGGGGAGTTTAAGAGGGGGGGGTTCTTTCATCCCTCAGTAGCTGCGACCAAATGAGGTATAGCACTTGGCAGCGTTCTTGCCACAAACGCAGTGGCTCCAGGCTGCAGTTCAAAGTGGTTTGAAGGGGTGCACAGGCTTTTAGCTCCCACGGATGGAGCACCAATTTCAAGATCTTGATCCCCAGCAGTGGTCTTTTTGATCCACCCAGGTATTAAGCCTAGTACTCATTAGTTATTTTTCCTGGTCCTCTTTCTCCTCCCACCTTCCACCCTCCAAAGGCCCCAGTGTGTGTTGTTCCCCTTTTAAAAATAGCTGATACATAATAATTAACTTTTTATAGTCCAGAGCTTTCTTTTAGTCTCATGTAATTGACTTTTGGCATGGAAGAAAGAGTTAATATTTTCATAAAATAAAGTCAATCAATAATCTAGTGATTGGATTTTACATTTTCAGTAGGCAGGTCACTCCTAGACTTTTAACATTGTTAATATTTATCTTCTTATTTTTAGATATTTATTACTCCTGAAAATCATGGTTGTTACTGAAAGAAAAATATATATTTTTACACACACACACATGCACACAAACATAAATACACACATACATATATGCCCTTTCTCAAAATGCTAGAGATTTCTTACAACATTATTTACCAAAATGTCCATCTTTTTCCCCCATGGAATTTCTTTATTAATTAATTTAATTTTCTGTCCTATAATAGTGGCAGAGTTTTGTATCTCTCATTTCATTTCACTGTTTCAATTTTTAATTCATTTCTAATATGTATAAAGTGCACTAATCTTACATATACAACTTAGTGAATTTTTATATATGTATACACCCATACAACCATACAACCATTAACTAGACCAAAATACGAAACATTTCCTCTGCCCAGAAGATTCCATTGTGCCCTTTTCTTGTTCAATATCCTCCTGCCCAGAGATACTGCTATTCTCACTTTTATTACTGATTAGTTCGTTCTTTTTTTTTTTTTAACTCTCTGTAACTCTATATAAATAACAACCTATGATGTGTATATTTTGTACCAATATGCATGTTGTTTCGTTTTTGATACATAATTTTTCTTGATTTTAAATCCGGTGTTTCAAATTGCCGAAATGAATACATTGGTGCCCATTTGCACAATAAGTTAATAATTATGAAATGCTATACAAAATATAATGGCCTCCATCATTCTAGAGAACTAACTTGTATCAAGAATCAGAACTGTGTACAGGACTAAACACAAATTTTCAATCCTGCACAATTTCACCAAGAATCTTTCAGTTTTAACTTTCTAAAAGTGGATTTAATTTAGCACGACTGCAGTAGAAATTAAAATATTTAACCTTTAAGTTTGCTAATCAATTAAATGGGATAATTTATGCAAATAATGAGCAGAGGCCCATCCTATATCTCAGTAAAAATGGAATCATTTCCCTCTTATTTTCATTTTTTGTTTGTTTGGAGATGGAGTCTTGCTCTGTCACCCAGGCTGGAGGGCAATGGCGAGATCTCGGCTCACTGTAACCTCAGCCTCCCAGGTTCAAGCGATTCTCCTGCCTTGGCCTCTGGAGTAGCTGGGACAACAGACATGCACCACCACACCCAGCTAACTTTTTGTATTTTTTAGTAGCAATTGGGTTTCACCATGTTGACCAGGATGGTCTCAATTTCCTAATCTCGTGATCTGCCCTTCAGCCTCCCAAAGTGCTGGGATTACAGGCTTGAGCCACTGCACCTGGCCACCTCTTATTTTCATTTTTTACCAGAGGAATGATCACCAACTTCTCTGCCCAGTCACTGGTTGGGCAAGTCTGGCTGGAACTGCTAATGGATTGACTTTTTCACTCCAGGAAGGAAGAAATAGATAGCAATACACTTTTTTACTTCTGCTTGCTTTCAGAAAGCCTGCACTTGGGGGGTGGAGGAGATAATGGCTAGCTTTATATTGATCTACAAAGTGTGATCCCTAGGTTGATAATTGGTCATTCTCATATTCAAGAGTAATGAATGAATGAATAGGTACAATTATTTGTTTATATTTTACTCTCATTGCTTTGTCATAATTAATGACTAATAATTAATTAATAATATTTAATAAGTGGATGGATTAAAGATGAGAAATTATCACAGAGAGCTTCAAAGAAAGTCAACTACCAGAATTAAGGCCATATCAGTAGAATGCATTTGGGCCAGAAATGTGGTTTGCAAGATGTTATTCTATCCAAGTCACCACTTTTAAAAATAGCAACAGAAATTCTGCCAGAAGTTGATCAGAGTTAGAAGAACTCAAAAGAGTCACTCAGACCTCTAAATGAGGTAATCTTTGCTGTGGAAACACAGGATTTTCAAGCATACCAACCAGTTGCATATAGAGAATTCTTATCTATAAGAGAGAGTGAAAAGAGGTCAGAGTACCCAATGCAGGGCTGGAATTATATCAGTACAGAAGCACATGTCTAAATGTAGACTTAAGGAGAGAGAAAATTGCAGTAGAAAATAGTTGGATGGGTAACAGTGCTACTGGTTTTGCCAATTACTTAGGTCAAACATTGAATTTTTCTAAAATGAAACTTGCATTAGATCAATATAGAGAACAGTATTATTGAAACTGCACTCAAAAATATTCTTATACAAACATTGTTGGAAAAACATCAGTCACATCACTAACTAAAATAGCCACAGGTAGCAATTTCACTCTCTCTCTTTCTATTTCTCCCTTTCTTTCTTTCTCTTTTTCACACACAACATACAAATACACAAGTGATAAAGAGAAATGAATATATATGATAAGCAACACATATTGTGAAAATGATTATATTTATTAAAATGCAAATTTACAAGTTTTCCTGCATGGAAATTGTTAATATTATAATAGATATAAACAAACCACATAAAAATAACAAAATATCAAGGATTTTCCCACTAACTGGTGCCAACCCAATGCAACTATGACCTGTGGTCATCAATAATTACATTTGGTTGAAATTGGAGAGACAATAATGAATCTATAAATAACCCTGTTGATGCAATCAGTGTATCACAAGAAAATGACTCAAAGTGATTGCCAATCAGAATTACTTTGTAGGACCCAGTAGGTATCTTCCATAGGAGCATGGAAAGTTGCAGGCATATCTATAGTCAGCATATTCAGAGCCATAGCCACAGCCATAGCCCAGCCTACCATAATAGTTGTGGTGGTAGCACATGGTGTCAGGAGTGGGAAGTTCAATTGAGGCAGATAGTAGCTTCTGAAATTTGACTCTCCTGATTTGTGCAAATTATTTTATGCAACTGAGTTATATGTGAAGCAAATCACAATCTACATTAGACTCATTCTCACAACTAATTTGCATTAAGATAACAAAAATATCAAGAATCTGAGCCATATGTCCAAGAAAATATTAATATTGCTATGAGTCAGGGTGCCAACAAGTAAAATCATGAGCCTGAAGGAGACACTCTCTTAATTTTGTGGCTTTTGCTTACTTAATATGCCAAATTTAAACTTGATGATTAGCTTTTGTGTGATCACATAAAGCTTTTGTTTCCTGCCTCTTGAAACAATTCTTTCTTTTTCAATATCCTCCTCTATCTGCAGAAATGGTCTTGAAACCAGAGTGGCCAGGAATGATTAGGGAAGGGTGGCTGTGTAGTGAGTAAGCAGATGAAAATGCCTAGATTTACTTGCAAATATGTCTGCATGTTTTTGATTAATTTATTTCTTAATCAATAGGGCTAAAAATTTTCTTCCAAGTTTATATTCTTAGAGTGGTAAAGTTTTTCCTGTTACATCATCCTCACTTTGGTTATATTATTAGTTGTGGTGTTCTCTTTGCATCTAAGAAAGCTTTTTATTAAGAATTTCCTTTGTGCCAAACCAAGATGGACATGCATACATAGATAAAAACAAGTCTGAGAACGATTCTTGGTGTCTAATTACTGAGGAAAAAAACAAATGAGGTGTTTGTTCCATGTATATTTTATGCATAAGCCCTTATTCATCCTTTTATCATTTTCCCGTACTTTACCTGGCATCTAAATTCCCTACTGCCTATCAAAATCCAGTAAAGCTTATCATGTTCATGAATAATTTCCTGAGTCTCTGGACCTTCGTTTACCTCCAAGGACCTCCTAAATATCTCAATGTATTTGTCTACACTCTATTCTCACTGACTTTTAGGTCTCGATTGTCCAGTAGAAATTTACAAACAATTACCCACCATGTGTCAAAATTCATATTTTTAGCCAGGCATGGTGGCTCACACCTGTAATCCCAGCACTTTGGGTGGCTGAGGCAGGCAGATCACCTGAGGTCAGGAGTTTGAGAACAGCTTGGCCAACGTGGTGAAACCCTGGCTTTACTAAAAATACAAAAAAAAAAAAAAAAAAAAGCCTAGTGTGGTGTCAGGCACCTGCATTCCCAGCTACTTGGGAGGCTGTGGCAGGAGAATCACTTGAGATTCACCTGAGGAAGGACTCACTTCCAAGCTCATGCATTTGTTGGAAAAATTCAGTTCCTTATGGTTGAATAATTGAAGGTCTCAGCCTGACTGTTGGCTGGGGCGTTTGCATGCTGTCTTCTGGAGAACCCAAGAGACTGCCTTAGTTCCCTACCATATGGGTTGCCAAACATGGTCATTTGCTTTCTCAAATCAAAGAACAGAGACAGAGAGAGTCCAACAAGATGGGTGCTGCAATCTTTTGTGGCAATGACATACAATCGTGTGTGTGTGTGTGTGTGTGTGTGTGTGTGTGTGTGTGTGTGCATGTATTCAGTCACCTTTACTATATGCTATTTGGTTGAACCAAGTCATAGGCCTTGCTCACACTCAAGAACAGGAGATCACAAAAGGGCACTGATCATCAACAAACAGAAATCATGGAGACATCATAATAGTCTGCCCGCCACTGATAAATGTTGCACATCCTTCCTCATAGAAATTATAAAGTTTTCCTTTGCCTACAGTGAATTGGAAAAATTTATAGAATGTAGAGATTAGTCTTTCTCTTAAGATTTTGTAGACGGTAGACTTTCCTGAGAAATGTTGATCTGGGGCATTTTTACAGGATATTTCATTAATAATTTTCTGTATTTCTTCTAAGGAAATTAGTCCCTTTGTCAGTTTCTAAATCCAGGGTTATCAGTTTGGGTAATCCGTATCCCCCTAGAGCTTTGTTATAACTAGGTTTTCAAATTTATGTTTATAAATATCAGTGAACTGGTCTCACATAATTTTAAAAATTCTTCTGTTTCAATATTTGTTTCGTGATCACATTTTTTGTTTTGTATGTGCTTTTCTTTTTTCTTAACATTAGCAAGTGGTTTATAAATATTAATTATTTCATATAATAGAGTTTGGAATCATCATAAAGTTTATTTTTGTTTTAATTCTCTTCAATAATTTCTGCTTTTCTGTTTATACTTTCTTATTTACACTTTTATTTGGTTGTTCTTAATGAGGTTTTTCAAAACTGAGATATTATTAATAATTAATGTTATTTCTTTCATTTTTTACAAATAAAAATGTTTAGTGTATAAATTTTTATCTAATTACTACTTTAATTTTTAAATAGGTTTCTTTAAGTACATTTTTGTTGCCATTATTTATCTTAAAATACTGTAATTTCATATTATATTTTCTTTTTTACCTACCTAAGAGTTGTTTAAGCAAATATTTACTTTCCAAGTGAAGAGACTTTTCTGTTCTTTGTTTTTGTTAGCAGTTTCTAGCTTCACTGCATAGCAGTGAGAGTGTTTACACAGTATTTCCACTTTAAAAACTTACTATTTAAAACAAAAATGTGACCTAATATAGGATGAATTTTCTTCTATATTCTTCAGGGACCTGAGAAAAGATATTTTCTCTATCAGTGTAGAGGTGGCTATATATTGATAAAGCTACTTTGTCAATTATATCGTTTGGGTATTCTCTCTCATTTTTTTCTTCTTGATACGTTGTATTCTAAGAGTTGTGTATTCAAGTCTCCTTTATTTTGTGTTTTCATCTAGCATCTCTTTGCATTACTTAATGATGAAGGCACATTCTCAGAAACACGTCCTTAGGTAATTTCATCACCCTGTGAATGCCATAGAGTGCCACCTACACAAACCTGGATGATGTAGCCTACCACATCTATGCTATACGGTATAGCCTATCATTCCTAGACTACAAACCTGCATGTTATGTTACTGTATGTATTAAATACCTTAGGCAAAGGTAACACAGTGGTGAGTATATTTGTGCATCTACACATATCTAAACAGAAAAAGGCACAGTAAAAATACAGTATTATAATCTTCTGGGACCACCGTCATATATACAGCCTGATGTTGACTGAAGTGTCGTTATACAGCATACAACTGTGTGTATAAGTGTGTTTGTCTATATGCATATTCTTCATAATGATGTTTTCCCCATTTGGGTACATAAATAAAATACTCATAAGTGTAATGTATCTGGTAATTGTGACTGTCAGGATGAAAATGTGTCCTTTGTCAATTTTATACTTTTTGGCCTAGGTTTTACTTTGTCTAATATCAAGATTGCTACTCATATAATTTTGTTGTATCTTTTTGACCAGATACATCGTTCATGGTTTGTTTGCTTTGTTTCATTTTAGCTTTTCAGAATCACTTGTTTTAGTACAACATATAATTCGGTCTTGGTATACGAGCCAAATCGAAAATGTTTTGTTTTGATAGGTTAATTAAGCCCATTCATATGTGGCCAATACATCTGGTCATATTCTTCATGACTTAACACATTAAAAATAATTTTGAGATTTTTTTCTAGTAGTTACTTAGTACCTATACCAATTCTATTGCTCCTAGTCCTTTATTTTCTTATTTAACTTCTTATAACTTGATATAACCGCTCATATTCATATTCTTTACCTCCCATTACTTTTTACACAATCAGTATTAACTTATTGCTTATTTTCTCCTCTTTCACTCTCCCTTTCTTCTTTTTTCTTTTAGTAAGTTTATTATTACTTTGTCACAACATATATTATTCATATATTAGTCTTCTGTCTAAATTTTATTCACTACCAGTTTTGTTATAGTTCTCTTAATCATTCATTGATTGAAATATCATCTTACAGTAGTTTGCTCAAGTTGAGTCTGTAGATACAGAACCCCCTAGTTTCTTATAAATTGAAAGTTTAACACATCACTACTAGTAAGCAGCCTTAAGGACAGCTTTACAAAATATAAAATTCTTGGTTCATGATTTCTTTCACTGTCTTTTAAAATACTTTTGTGTTTTGCCTTTATATGAATGTTTCTTTAACAATACTGATTCCCAACCTAATTCTTTCCCTTTGTATATCATTTGATTTTGGTTTTGGCCTAGAGTTATGGAGAGAAATCCTTTTTAATCTTAGAAATGTGATATCTTAATTAACCATAATTTGTAAGTGCTCATTCTGGGTTGAGAGTCTCAGGGAACTATAGCCATGTCAATGAGTAATTCCAGCTTTTTTTTTTCCCTCTCCTGGAAATGTTTCTTCAATTGTAGTTTTAAATATTCTAGTTTTCTTCTTTGTTTTGATTTTCTTCTGTCTTGCTTTTCTTCTACAAGAATTTCAATAATATGAATGTTATTTTTTTCTTTATCAGTCATTCATTCCAAATGCTTTATCTCTGATCATTTCTTATTCTTATATTTTTTTCCTGTTATGTTCTTAGAGTTGCCTCCCTGCACTTTTGAAATCTCAATTATTAAAAAGATTATTAAATCTTTATGTAAGTTTATTGTCCCCTTGGGGAACTTGTAATTTATTCTTCATTTATGAGATAATGTCTTCTTCATTTGTTTATTTCCTGAGTTCAATCAACTGTCTTTTCATTTGTATTATTTATTTTCTATTTCTGTTTCTGTTTTTAGTTTTTGAATTTCTAAATCAAGGCCATTTTTCAATTTCTCCCAAACATGGGAGAAATTGAACAATGACCTTGATCATTAATTTCAATTGAAGTATTTTCTTCTAGTATTCCTCTGCTTTATTGTTGTTTTCCACAGGAAATTATCCTTAGCGATGTCAACGAAATTTCTTTTTCTGATTTTTTTTGCATTATCTCTGTGTTCATTGTTCAACTTTTTCATGTGTGTGTGGCAGTTGGGTGTGTTACATGGACCCTCATTTAGTGAAGCACTATTCCTTCAGCATAGAAATGCCCCAGGTAATTTAGTGAATTTTAGTTTATTTGCTTGTTTGTTTGTTTGGAGGGGAGAAGGAGCAGATTGGATGTCTTCTAATTCACTGGATTCCCTTTTGTTTACTGGGACCTGAAATGTTTTTCTTTCTATTTCTTTTCTTTCATTACCCAATTACCAAGAGTACTTCTCTTCTCTTCTTATACTTTTTTTCTTCTCCAGAAGCTGTGAGTTGTGAAGACTACCTTTTCAAGCCAGGCATATTCTAAATACTTTCTCTATTAACTATTATCTAATCTACCTAGATATCTTTTTTTTTTTTTTTTAGTATGATTAACTTCAGGGTAAAATTAGTCTTTCTGGCAGAGCTTTTAGATAAACTTTAGAACTTATTGCTAGCTGCTTTATTCTCTTACTTGCAGTGTTTCTCTCTGTTTTTTCTGACCACAAAGCTTTGCAGTAGAATGGGAAATGGGGCAGAAGTATGTTTGGGGATTTTTTTTTTTTTTTTTTTGGTTGAAGTTGGGGTATGCTCTGTTTTCTACTTTCTTTAGGATGTGATTTTTTGAGTAGTTTTATTTCTTTCCCTTCTTGCTCCATATTGCTTTTGGGAAAAAAATATTGCGAGTTAGATACTGAGGCTGCAGTCATTTTCTTAATCTGCTCATAAGTCTTTTGCAGAAATTTTTAATATAACTTACCAAGGAAGGCATCTAGGCTTAGTATTTTCTTTGTGGAAAAGTTTTTAATTATGAATTCATTTTTTTTCCATGAGATGTATTGCTATTTAGATTTCCTTGGGTCAGTTTGGTAATTTGTGTGTTTTAAGGAAATTTTCATTTCACTTACTTTGTGGAATTTTTTAATATAATATTGTCCATGATATCTACTTTTGGTATCTGCAGGCTCTTAAACCTGTAATTCTTTCATTATTCATGTAGACAGTCTGTATTTTCTGTATGATACTTTTGACGAATCTAACTAGGTAGAATTTAGCAATTTTATTGATCTGTCCAAAGTACTCGCTTTGAGTTTCTTTGATTTTTCTCTACACTGTGTCTATTTTCTATGAAATTGACTCCTCTCTTAATTTCATTTTTACTTAATTTTTCTTACTTTATATTTAATTTTCTCTTACTCTCTAGCTTTTTCTAAGAATAAGCTCAAAGCATTGATTTTTAAAATGTATTTTGTAAATATAAATATTTAAAGCTTTAAATTTCCTTTAATCACTTCTTCATTGACGTTTCACAAATTTGGTATATTTTTTTACTAATCAGTCCAGAATATTTTCTAATTTTCCATGTGATTTCTCTTTTGACCCATATGTGATTCAAAGTAAGTTATTTCTTGATTCAGGAAGAATCTGTTCTTACACATCTGAGATTCTGCTTCATACTCCAAGAGATATCTTGGCAGCAAGAGACATAGGTAGGGAAACTCACCATGCCACTCCCTGCACCAAAACTCACACATAAAATGGGGTGCTGAAATCTATTCTGTACTCTCAGAGAGCACTGGTAGGAACCAGTAGAAAATCAGTGGCATGAGATAAACCAAGCAGACCAAAATAACATTTCAACAACTCTGAAAATTTTCAACCATAGCCTGTCAGAGTAAATCAAGACCCATGTGCTAACCTAAACAGGGGGGAGTACGTGCTCAAAAAACTAATGAAATAGAGCCAAGGCTCAGTTGTATAGTAAGGTCAGATTCTAGAGTTGTAGGTTTCTAATTTGCACTGGGCCTTAAACAGCACCTGAGTGGTATGTGGGGCAAACCACATCCACTGTTGGACTCATGTTCCAAACTAATTGGCATTAAAACCATCAAGAAAATTAAAACTATCTCAAGTATTTCTCCCATGCAATGTATCCAAGACAACATTATTATGTCAGGATGCTGGTAACAAAATCATGTGCCTTTAATGAGCGATTCCTCTCCTGCATTGGTGGCTGGGTGCCAAATTTAAACTATATTGCTAGCTACCATGAGATCATATAACCTATGTGGACATCACCTTATAAAAATCTTTTTTTTTTGCCTGAAATATTTTCCTTTGTGTCTGTACATATGCAGCCTTTGGAACAAAAGGATGACTTCAAAGAGGGTAGAGGAGGATAAATATCTTGTGGGGAAAAAAAGAATGGTGGCAGTGTTAATTTGTAAATTATTGAATAATAAGATGCCTTATTAAATTTTTTGCAGAGCAATATTATTTACTTTGAGTTAAACTTTATATAAATATGCATCTATCATTTTGTATATGTTCCAAAGAAATAATTAGAGTCCTTGAAGTTTAAACCCACAGACCATGGTTCTGTAAAAAGGAAAAGACTTATTCTGTAGAAATTTGAGTTTAAAAATCAGTTTCAGAAACATTGAAAGATGTATTGACCTTGTGTACCTTCTGGTATGACGCAATGAAGTAAGCACATCTCTTCTTGTATTCTTGCCCAAAATGTATAATCCCAGCCTACTTGTAACAAAAATGTCAAGCCCAAATTAAAGAGCATTCTATAAAGGATTTGGCTCTTCAATTTCAATACCATCAAATCAAGGAAAACTCAAAAAAACTGTCCCCAGTAGGAAGACACTAAAGAGATATGACAACAAAATGCTATGCAGAATCTTGGAATGGGTTCTGGAACAGAAAAGGGAGAATAGTGGAAAAAATGGTGAAATCCAAATAAAGCTTAAAAAAATGTTCATTATCAATTTTTTGGAGTTCATAATTTTACTTTGTTGTGAAAGACATAAACGTAAGTGTTTCTAGGTGAAGAATATACAGGAATATTCCATATATTTTTGCAATGTTTTTTTGTCAGTTTCACTCTTTTTGCCCAGGCTGGAGTGCAATGGCGCAATCTCTGCTCACTGCAACCTCCACCTCCCGGGTTCAAGTGATTCTCCTGCCTCAGCCTCCCAAGTAGCTGGGATTACAGGCATGTGCCACGACACTCCGCTAATTTGGTATTTTTAGTAGAAACAGGATTTCACTATGCCAGTCAGGCTGGTTACAAACTCCTGACCTCAAATGATCCACTCACCTCAGTCTCCCAAAGTGCTGGAATTACAGGTGTGAGCCACCACAGCTGGCCGCAACTTATTATTAAGTCTAAATTTTCAAAATAAAAAAGTTGGAAAGTAGAATTTTAAAATGCTACTGATTGTTTTTATTTGTTCGCATATTAATTCTTTCATGTATCAAACTTTAAAGAACCAGTTTTATATTGGGCACTATTATGAGAGTTGGGGATAAAGCAGTGAACAGGACAGAGATCACTATCATTCAGGACCTTGCATTCTAGATTGAGCTATGGTTGGGAATGCAGGCAAGTACTTGAAAGCAAATAGGAAAAGTAAATGAGATTTTTTTATAAAAATGAGTCTATTTAAATATTACATTGAGGTGACTGAGATAAATTTAAAGAGTACTGGTGAGAGACTATTTCTAAGTAGGTAGTCAGGGAATGTCTAAGATGAACCAAAGGAATAATAAGATCCTATCATTGCTGTGTTACTTTCAGAAGGTAGTTACTCCAAGCAGAGGCTGTAAGTTGCAAATAAAGCTGATAAATATGAAGAGCCAGAAGTTCATTATTATCTTTGCACTATAAGAAGAAAAGTGTTCACAAGATGTACGCATAGATGTAGTCAAGTCTGTGACAAGACGGACCATTGCAGTAATTACATAGCATGTAAATAGTCTAAATGTACAATCAAAAGGCACAGATTGCCAAATTGCATAAAATCTTACCCATCTATATATTATTTATAAAAAATCACCTCAAATATAAAAGTAAAACATGGAGAACTAATAAAAATATAAAGGAAAATATAGAGAAAGCTACACTATGCAAACAATAATGAAAAGAAAGTGGGAATGGCTGTCTTAATATCAGACAAATTGTACTAAGGACACTGAAAAATACCAGCAATAAAGAAGGATATTATATGACTATAAAAGGGTAATTTCAACCAGAATCCATAAAAATCCTCAATGTATATAGACCTATCACGATTTTGGTTTTTTTTTTTGTTTTTTGTAATTCTGCACAAATCAGTGGGAGATTCTTGATATTTTGAGATATACAATGATCAGCTAATATTATGACTGAGTTATTTTCTTTAGCTATTTGAGTTTACCAATGCATTAGACAAAGGTATGTCTCTTTGTAAAGATATACAATGTTAAGTAAGTAATCTATTTTTAATCAGGCACATGATACTCTCATGAATAACTATTGAAATATTTATGACTTCATCCATTTTGCTATGACAATCCAGGCTATTCTGAGACCCAACAAAGTCAAGAGAATTTGTTATTATCTCAAAATACTTAGAGATTTTTTGTACAGGATGCTGATACTTCAATGATGTTCTGCGTTCAAAGACCATTAATACATTTCTCTTCATATAAATTCCAAGCAGAGTCAAAATTGTGAGATTAACTTATGCAGCAGTGAAGAGAGTGCAAGATAGGAAACCACTTATACTTCAATTAACCTTCCTTTAGAATTCAGGACACAAGATCATTATAATCTATCAATTAATCTGCCTTGATAAGTAATTCAAATTAGTCAAAAGAAAACAGTCTCAATATAATAAGGTTTTTTCTATTAATAATCAGCTCAAACATTTACCATTCAAATGCATTTTAATACACTGTATATTTATTTTTAGTGGCAACTCTATTTCTGTAAACTAGACTCATTACTATGGTTACATATTATTTCAGTCCCTACACAATTGAGATTATAACTGTTGGGAAATCTCAATGATATCACATTAAATTTTTCCCTACAGAAAATATTAGTTGCCTCAAATCTCATACTTTACACTCTATCAATCAGTTCTCATTCAATTTAGGATTATTATTAACCAGTTTTAGTTGAAGTTGTTTAACAGCTATATGTAGGCTTACAGCCTATACATTTTATAAATTGATAGACCGAAAAGATGCAAAACTGAACTCACGTTAGTTAACTAACAAAATAATTATTCAGCAGGTAGTTTTGTAACAGGTTAAAACAACTATAAAAGATACAATCTATCATATAAGTCAATATCCTCAATATAAAAATGTATAAAGCCAATTCTCTTTGAATTTATTTCAGGAACTATTTATCTCTTATGAAGAGCTAATACTTATTTTTATAATCTGACAATGAGTACTTTGTATACTATAGTATTGCTGTTTTCTTAATTAACAAACTTTATTTTTTAGAACAGTTTTCAGTTCACAACAAATTGACCAGAAAATACCGGCAATTCCCATATACTTATTCCATTCCTTCCCAACACCAAATCTCCCCGCATTATCCACATTCTGCACCACAGTGGTACATTTGTTACAACAGATGAACTTGCAATGACACATCGTCATCACTCAAAGTTCATAGTTTATATTAGGGTTCATCCTTAGTGTTGTATATTTCATGGGTTTTGACAAATGTATGACATTCATTCACCACTGTAGTATTATACAGAATAGTTTCACTGCCCCAAAAATCCTCTGTGTTCTGCCTATTTATATACTATGACATTCCCTTAAATATATGTATTTGCTTCCTTGGTGCTCTGAAATATCATGAATACTTGATTATATACAATGAAAACAAATTAAACAAACTAATCTTTCCCTAAGAAAACCCCCTTGAGTTCCCCAGGGTACTTTCTTAATTCACTTTTCCTCTTCACAGGAAATTTCAAAAATGTATTTCTAAGATTGCTGCTTCCACTTGCTTATCTCCTTTTCTCTCAGTCTTTTGAATTCTGACCCACCACTCCACTGAGAGTATACTTATAATACTTTCTTGCCTGATCCAGATATGGTTCCTTTCTCTGTCTTCATTTTCCTAAAGCTCTGAAACAATATTCAGGTCAGTGGAACCCTCTCTTCCTTACTGACAAATTCTGTATCTGTTACACTGTACAATCTTGTTTGTCTCCAACCTCACCTTTTCAGTAATTTCTTCTTCACAACTTGACGTCAATCTCAAAATTATGTTCTTCAGCTTTTATGTTATTTGTATTTGTCCGTTTATATATATGTAATCTAACATCACTAAGACAGAACCCGTGATCTCTCCTGGCACCAAATGTTTTCTCTTCTGATATCTCAGTCTCATGGCACAATGAAAATCACATCACAGCCTTTTCCTGGAACATAACTTTCGTAGAATTCCCATTGCATTTAGAAAGAAATGTCTTCCAAAATTCTATCCTACCTCCCTGACATCACTTCCTACCACTTTCCTTCTCATTTACCATGCTTCAAATAGAGGCTCTTCAGTAGTTCAGAAGACCAAGTTGTTACCCCCTTAATACTTTTACCTTTGCACTGCTAATTTCTCCTTTTGAAAATACCAGAAAGAATAACTGAATCCTTCACCTCATTTAGGTATCAACTTAAGGGCCATCTCCTTAGCTGTGTTTCCCTGATCACCCAATTTAAAATTGACTCCTTCAAGAAATGATTAAAAGTTTATTTAACTCATTTGGTTTTTATTGTTTTACAAGTACTCATTACTGTCAGAAGTTACTGTATTCATTTCAGAATTTACTTGCCTATTTTCTGTCTCTCACTGTCTCTCCCTCCCTGCCTGCCCCATTCAAGACCATAAATTCCATGAGAATAGAGACCTTTTCTACCTTTTCATTTCTACATTCCATATTCTTAAAATGAATACCTGACTTGGAGCAGATTCATAATAGATATGGAGAATAAGTGGGAAAAAAATCTGTGATGTGGAAGAGTTCTCTAAACTGAGACATCTAGTAGAGTATTTCCTTCTTGTGTAAGGTCCAGAAGAATAAATGGCACAGACTCTGGAATCCCTTAAAACCTACGCATAATCACTCCTTATAATTTCAGATTTCTTTTTGACTAGGTGTTTTCCCATTTCTTTATGTCTTTCTTTAAGTTACTTCAACATGTTTTGCGAGTTTGGAGAGATAAACATGTTAGAGGGAATAAATGAGTAGCTAAAATGCACAAATTCTAGTTTTGTAGTAGGAGGAATAAAGTAAAGTTTTAAACTAGCTTTATCTGTCTTCACACAATTCTATTATTTCTGGAGAGTCAAATCTAAAAGCCTGTAGTATCAGGCAACAAAAATAAAGCCTTTATCGCAATTGAGAAAAATCTAAACTTTCATAGGAGATGGCCAGATTTACCAGAAAAATCTTTATTAAGACATTAGGGTTACCAGATCTTGATAGGCATCAGGGAATTTAAACAATTTGCAATAAATTGAAATAAACATTAAAAAGTCATGAATAAGCAATATGAAATATTCTTGAATCAAGGACCATAGTCCATCTCCCCCAGCAAATAAAGCTGCCATTCTGCAATTGTTTCTATGTGCGCCACAGTGTTCAACCTTGAATGAAAACCTTTCCCAAATATAGAAAAAAAAAATGTGCTGTTGAATATAATTTGTAAATGTTATGTTGAAGAATTTTTGTATTCATGCTCATCAGGAATAGCAGTCTGTAGTTTCCTTTTCTTGTGGTTTTCCTTCTGATTTCAATGTAGACATTTACCACTAGCAACTTCCCTCTTAGTACTGCTTTTGCTGCATCCCGTAAGTTTTAATGTATTGTGTTTTTGTTTTCATTTTTCTTGAGATACTTTTTAATTTCTCTTTTGAGTTCTTTTTTGACCCAATGGTTTTTCAAGAATTGCTTTTAAATTTCCATGGATTTGTAACTTTCCTATTAGCTTACTTGAAAATCTGCTAATGTGGTCCATACTATGTTACATGTTCTTATCACAAAACACAACAATAATATTAGAGAGTATGGAGGAAACTTTTGGCAATTATAGATATATTCATAACATAGATTGAGATGGTGCTTTCACAGATGTATACTTATTTCCAAACTCACCAAGTTGTATATATTAAGTATGTATAGCTTATTATATGTCAATAGTACTTCAATAAAGTGGTTTAAAGACTCTCCGATAATACATCTAAAAACCACTGTAATATTTAAAAATAAATTATAGTATTTACCTTAATTCAACATATAGTACAAAATGTATATTAATCCATTAAATAAAAATGATAATCTTGGGAGTATTTCTTCTTGACATATTGTCAAGATTGGATGAGAAAAAATGCCAATAGATAAGAATTCTATATAAGAAAGATAAACACCTAGGGAGAAGATTAAAGGAAATTGAAGTGGAACATCACCAACATGTAGCATGGATCAGTCACAACAAACATGAACAAAAAGATCTGTTACCTGGTGCCAGAAATGACGACCTTCACTTGCTCAAACTGTATGACCACCCTTGAAAATAATGGGCATTGCTAAACAGGCAAAATAAAATTGAAGTATTAACATTTTTTCTTTATAATTGTTTGCATGCAAAGGATTTGCCTATGAACACATAAGTTCTAATGGAACAAATCTTTATCCTAAGTAGTATGTATGCAGATTACTGTTTTTAAGAGTAAAACCATGTGAAATAAATAGCTATGAAAATCAAAGGATCAATCTAAGCACTCACGATGAGCCTAACTTTTCAGAAACAGTACTGTTGCGAAGAAGAAAAAACTCTTCAACACATTTTTTTCAAATTCTAAAATGTATATTTGAGAGCCATGAAATGCATAGAGCTACAGCAACTGTATAAGCAAATATCAAACCTAAAAAGAGGAAATATGTGTTTGTCATGATAAAGTTATTTTAAGAAAAAAAATGCTGAAAGCAGAAAAGTTAACGAGAGATGAGAGGGGGAAAAGGGATTGAGAAGTTGTCCTAGAATTTGGAGAAAAGGCATAAAAAGATTGTGCCAAAAACGTAAGAGATGTGCATAAAAGATTCTAGATGTCTAATGTATAAGCTGAAATTTCATAAATAAAATGGTAAGCATAAATTTACAAAGCAGAGGAAAGTGGAATGAAAGATTTTTGTTGGATAGAGGGATAAAAAACAAAATTGTTCTTCAGATAATTTTAATTTAATATTAGTCAATAACATTAAATGATGGAAATAACTAAGCTTATCCTGGGAGACAACTTTGCATTTAATGGTTAAACAATCCCTGCAATTATCTAGATTCAAGGAAAATAAATATATTAATATACAAAGAGACAATAAACAGTTGGGTATGAAATATCTCTTTGCCACACTAAACCTGCCAATAACAAAGTTACTCTATTTCTCTTTACTTCTATTCAGCTCAAAAATGGGAATAGTTTTATTTTTATTTTTCTTGAAACAGAGTCTAGCTCTGTTGCCCAGGCTGGAGTACAGTGGCACAATCTCGACTCACTGCAACCTCCTCCTCCCAGGTTTAAGCAATTCTCCCACTTCAGTCTCCCAAGTAGCAGGGATTACAGGTGTGCACCAACACGGCCCAGCCAATATTTTACATATTTAGAAGAGATGGGGTTTTACCATATTGGCCAGACTGGTCTTGAACTCCTGACCTCAAATGATCCACCCATCTTGGACTCCCAAAGTACTGGGATTACAGGAAAATGGGATAATTTTAAAGCATCATACGTTTATTCTGAGGCTCATTTGAGATGATGTACATAAAGACTTGGCACAGTGATTGCTCTATGGTAAATGACTAATAAATACTACTTAATTATGGTTATTTAGATTATAAATATAAATTATTTATGTAGAGTTTTGACATGAACTACATAGAACAAGTTTGACAGTAAATGATTTTTATATGCAAAGAATCAACCATTAAGTTATACATGATTTTCTGCTCTGTTCATGCCCAGTTTTCCACAGTGCTCAGTTTTCTATTCTATTGAAGCAGTGATAATATGGGTTACGTTGAGACATTGTTAGAATAATATAAACAGGGGGAAAAAAGCTAAAAAGATAAATACTGGATATTAATGGAAAGAAAATCAGAATGGTAATTCCAGATTGAAAAAGTGTACTAGGAAAACAGAAAATAAGTTCCTGCATGAAAATTAAAAAGCAAACCCTATAACAGCATCATCTTGATGAGAGACCACACAGGAGTTCATAGGATGAATTTTACATTATTTTAATTTTCATGCATTACATTCAGTAAAAGAAGTTGAAAATATTAGATCCAGAGGGTACTGGTGTCGGGGGGCAGGTCTTCAGAAAAGTAACATCAGAAACTTTTAATATAAGAGAATCTTCATCCAATCCTGAGCTCAGAGCATATGGGTTTCAGAATTGGTGAATCCCAATGTCACAGGATAGAAGATGAGTCTCCCTAGGTGTCCTCAATAGTAGTAGCCAAAGCCAGAACCATACCCAGAGCCACATCCATAGCCACAGCCACAGAGGGAGCGGGAGCCATAGCCATAACCACAGCCATAGCCACAGCCCAGTCTGCGGAAGCCACAGCCATAGGAGGAGCCATAGCCATAGCCCAGGCCTCCGTAGCCACAGCCCAGGCCTCCGTAGCCACAGCCCAGGCCTCCGTAGCCACAGCACCCATAGCCACGGCTGCCATAGTAGTTTCCGTAGTAGCTGCCACACATGGTGATGGTTGTGGAGGTTTGTCCTTGGGTAGGAGGAAGTGTAGGTGACTTCAGTTTGGATGCTTCTCCTTGTAGAAGGCCTTTTATATGCCTCAGAATGGGAATGATTCAGCAGAAGTGACATACTATTGGCTAATTTTTTGACTAATATAATTAGTTTGTTTTTTCTCAATTGTAAGATCATGTGTCAGAGGTATTGAGGAGGCTTGTTTTGTTTGGCCTCTCAATTTGGGCTCCCCCTTATCTGATTGAGGGCTCGGATGAAAGGAGACCTCACACACTCACATTCATACAATCCTGCCTCAAACTAGACTTTCATTCTAACCTTCTATAGCCATCCTTTACATCAAGAAAGAAGACTTTAGTTAGTTACAATCTTGTTTGCTCTCAGACCCAATTAATTTTACTCTTTTTTGCATGACATTTCACAAAGAATAACATTCCTTTGACTTTTTAATATTTTTTCCCTTTATCCAAATAATGCTTTTTTCAAAGATTTAGTGTCTTTTCTATACTAAAGCCATAATGGCGATAATAATTCAGCTAGTTGAAAATTCTAGAAAACCAGATCTGAGAAAAATTTGTTGTATTTTCCTACTTTTACCAGTGACTCTAATTTTGCGTTGTGTTCAACCTCTACCAAAGAATAAGAAAATGTGAGTTATTCCCTTGATTTATGAAATAATTAATGAAAGACCAAGTCAATGAAATGGAAGAGTAGTTTTTTTTATTCTCTTTTAACTTCTTCCCTTAAAATAACTTCAGGCATGGAGAGAGTTGTCAAAATAGTACAGAAAATTTTCGTATACCCATCATTCAACATCCCCTAATATTAATATCTTTCATAACCATAATCCACTTATCAAACCAAAGAAATTAACTGTGTACAGTATTCTTAACTAAACTACAGACTTCATATTACCATTTTTCTGTTTTTTTAAAATTTATTTTATTTTAAGTTCTAGGACCATCGCTCATTGCAGTACTATTCACATTTTGCTTTTAATGTCCTTTTTTCTGTTCTTGGATCCACATTGCATTTGGGTTTTGTACCTCTTAGTCTCCTCCAATTGCCCACATTGGTCTTTTCTTGACTTTTGTGACCTTGACACTTTTAGAGAGTCGGATATTTTATGGAATATTCCCCCAGTCGAATTTATCTGAGGTTTTCTGCTATGTAGATTGGGGCTACACATTTGGGGCAAGAATGCCAGAAGACATGTGACTCTTGTCATGTGCCATCTCAGGGAGTCATGATGTCAATAAATCTTTGAGTAATTCTGGAATTGTTTTAAAATTCAGGTTTCCAATAGAAGTCCTTTCCTTACTATATATGTAGAATCAATGAAGTTAAAAATGAAAGTCTCTGCCATGGTTTGGGATCACATATAAAATGGTAGGTACATGTGAAGTACAAACCAAAGTGAATGATATTGTCCCACAAAAAGTGATGAAACACCTTATTACTCAGCATTTTACAAAGATATGCTGCCACCATGACTTTTCTTATAAGCTTATCATCCTTTCTTATCTCTTTGGAGCTACACTTTTATTCCCAAATCTGCATATGTAGATAGGCTGAAAGATATTATTGGGTGAAAGTAGGATTTTTAAAAAGTGGAAGCCATTGCACCCGTAATCCCAGCCCTTTGGGAGGCTGAGGTGGGTGGCTCATGAGGTCGGGAGATCGAGACCATCCTGGACAACATGGTGAAACCCCATCTCTACTAAAAATACGAAAATTAGCCAGGCATAGTGGCATGTGGCTGTAATTCCAGCTACTCAGGAGGCTGAAGCAGGAGAATCGCTTCAACCCAGGAGGCGAATGTTGCAGTAAGATTGCACCACTGCACTCTAGCCTGGCAACAGAGCTATACTTCATCTCAAAAAAAACCAAAAAAATAAAAATAAAAATAAAACAAACAAGAAAAGAAGTGGAAGCCATATGGGTTACTCTTGGTTGCTGGTAATATAGTTTAAATTTGACATCTGGAATAAACAAGTCATCAAAATAGAAGAAGAATCTCTTATTAAAGGCACATTATTTCATTACATTCAACATTCCTGAAAAACAGCAATGTTGTCTTGGAAGTGTTGGTTACAAGGAATACCTTAGATGGCTTCAATGCTAATTAGTGTGCAATGAGAATACAGCAGTGCCTGTGGTTTGTCCCACATACCACTAGTGTGGTATTTAAGGCCCTTATTACAAACTTAAAACTCTAGAATCTGACCCTGCTATACAACTAAGACTAACTTTCTTGAAACCATGAGCTTTTATAACAGCTACCATGGTGGCTAGGGCTATGTCAAAGGAGTTTTGGGCTGCAGCTATGGCTGTGGTCATAGTGTCTGTGGCTATGCTTGCTACTGCCCATGTGCTACGAAGATCTTGGTTTTCTGGCTGCTTCTGAGAAATTCAAGATTGCTGATCTGTTTAGGCCATTCTCTTATAAGGGACATTTTCTTCCCATGGTATTTATAATAACAACGTTTTTTTCCTGCTCAAAGAGTGACAACTAAAATTTAGCCCACATTGCCACATCAGAATTTATTTGGTCAACTAGCTGACAGTTTCAGCAATTTAAACAAACAAAAATAGAACCTTTGATGTTGTGTTACTAGTGTATGATTAAGTACCAATAGTCTTAGCATTTTCATTTGGGAAAATGTCTAAATTTATTTTTCATCAAAAATAATCTATTTTGCAAACCTACAACATTTTCCTACCTGTATTTGTTTATCTAGACTACCTATATTATTTGTGATTGTATGTGTGTGTTCATGAGCACATGTGTAAGGTTGCTGACTCACCGGAAACTTATAGTTGATGATGTGGATGTGTCAGGTCTGACCAATAGCTATATTCAACCAGTACTTTAATAAAATGTGTTCTCATGGGCAGAACCAAATGGCACTATAATTTACCTTGATCTATTAAAACCTCATCTTCAGTATATCCAATGTTTGAATAAAATCAATGGCAACAACTCTATCAAAAAGTGGGAAAAGGATATGAACAGACACTTCAAAAGAAGACATTTATGCAGACAATAAACATATGAATAAAAGCTTATCATCACTGGTCATTAGAGAAATGAAAATCAAAACAACATTGAGATATCAACTCATGCCAGTTAGAATGACAATCATTAAAAAATCAGGAGACAACAGATGCTGGAGACGATGTGCAGAAATAGGAACACTTTTACACTGTTGGTGGGAGTGTAAATTAGTTCAACCATTGTGGAAGACAGTGTGGCAATTCCTCAAGGATCTAGAAATAGAAATTCCATTTAATGCAACAATCCCATTACTAGGTGTATAGCCAAAGATTATTAATCATTCTATTATAAAGACACATGCACATGTATGTTTATTGTGGCATTATTCACAATAGCAAAGACTTAGAACCAACCCAAATGCCCATCAATGATAGACTGGATAAAGAAAATATGGCACATATACACCATAGAATACTATGCAGCCATATAAAAGGATGTTCATGTCCTTTGTAGGGACATTGATGAATCTGGAAACCATCATTCTCAGCAACCTGACACAAGAACAGATAATAGAATCATAGGAGTGGTTACCTAATACTGTTCTCATGGTATTGAATAAGTCTCACAAGATCTGATGGTTTTATAAGGGGTTTTCTTTTTCACTTGGCTTTCATCCTCTCTTGCCTGTTGCCATGTAAGATGTGCCTTTTGCCTTCTCCCATGAGTGTGAGGCCTCCCCAGCCATGTAAAACCATGAGTTCATTAAACCTCCTTTTCTTTATAAATTATCCAATCTCAGGTGTGTCTTTACCAGCAGTATGAGAACGGACTCATCCACTCTGAAAGCAACCAACTAAACCATAGGCTAGCAAGTGTATCAGAAAGAACCAGAAGAGATAGCCAGGAGAAGCCCTTCTGGGTTGAGAGCAGATTTCAGGTCTGACCCAGTACAGTCATAATGATGTTGACCATAGTGGTGCCTGTGTCACTTTCCCCCAGCTTTTAGTGGCTTAGAACAGAAACAAAAATTCTGTATATTTGGGGGAAAATAATGGAAGAAAACAAGAGTTTCTGCCTGGTAGTCCAGAGAATTCTCCTAGACCTTGTCTAAGACCATCCAGGCAGTACTTCTATGAGTCTGCAAGAACCACACCGTTACTGGGCTTGGGGTTCCCCCAAAAGTAGAAACAGCTTAGATCATAGCACCCAGGTCCTTTTGAATATCTGGAAAGCCTTTCCAAGAAGGACAGCTACAAATAAGCCCAGGTAGTGAAGTCTACAATAAATACCTAACTCTTCAGTACCCAGACACTGAAGAATACCTGCTAGCAACAACACCATCCAGGAAAACATGACACCACAAAATGAACTAAATAAGCCACCAGCGACCAATCCTGGAGAAACAGAGATATAGGAAGAAATGCAATTATTTGTGTAGTTAAACAAAATTAGATGTCAGGATAACTAATCTCTGATGATTTGATATCCCCAAAATATTGTGGCATTATTTGAGATCATATGTTCAAACTTAGAATTTGTGAATATATACTCTCCAACTTTCACAAAGGCAATATTTCCATTATCATCTAATTGCCAATTTAGAATATCATAATGCCAGTCACATATCTATTTTCACCAATCTCTATTCTCCTTCCATTATGGGTTGTAAACTTAAGTTTCTATAAATACTACATCAGATAGGAAGCAAGAGGAAATAAATCACAGGGGAAAAAGGCAATTTGTAAAAATTTGATTGTAGGAAAACAGAGTTTTATAGAGAAAATAATTTAGCCTCATATCTAATTCCTGGGATTGGATTTTCTTCCTCTCTCTCTACACCTCTGGGCTCCAGCCACATATGACCATTGAAACTTGAAAGATAGTTGGCCAAATTAAGATGCACTAAGTGTAAAATACACACTAGACTGTAAAGACTTAGCTCGCAAAAAAAGAGTATCAACTACTCATTAATAATTTTACATTATTATTTTATATTATCATGATTATGATTGCATCCTAGAATATTATTTTGGACCTGTTGGATGAAATAAAATTATTATTTAAAATAAAGAAAATCATGGCACTGGAAATTATAAGGACTGAAATAAGAATTGTGTTATATGGACTGCCTCAGGAATTGATGTGTAAGCTTTGTGCAGTGACAGTATCATAGCCAATGAGGTTTATCCCAGGCATGATTATTGCTAATTAAAAACTTTTTCCTATACCCTGTCATAATGACTTGAAATAGTATTGGAATTTTTGACAGTCTCTAAAGTGACAAAATTTAAAAGGAGTTGATGTGAACTGACAGAAGTAAGGATATATGAAAGACCATAAAATAAATTAAAAGAGATTATATAATCTTAATAACAGAGATTTTTCAAAAAGAAAATAAACAGAGCCTCAAAAAACTGTAGGAAACCATTAAGTGTGCCAATGTACACATAATGACGGTACTAGAAGAAAAGATAAGAGAATAAGGAGCAGAAATATTTGAAAACATAATGGCTAAAAACTCCCTAAATCTGATAAAAAACATTAACAAAGATCTCAATGAACTTCCAGAAAGATAATTTCAAAGAGATCTACAAATAAAATAGATCAAAACACAAAAACAAAAAGAAAATTTTGAAACCACCAAGAGAAAAATTATTTGTCTATTTCTATTTTTAGTTCTATGAACTTTTCTTCATATATTTTGAGCCTCTGTTACTTTTTGCATGAAAAATTAAAATTTTTGTGTTTTCCTGGTTGAGTAATTCATACATCATGTTATATCTTTTCTTTGTTTCCTGTCATTTTCTTTGATCTGAAGCCTATTATCTGAGATATTAATATGGCCACTTCTGCCTTATTTTATTAATGATTGCATGGCATACTATTTTTATTCTTCTACTTTCAGGCTATACTTATGTCAATACACATTAAATGAGTTTTTTTGTAAACAGAATATAAATAGGGTGATACTGTGTTTTATTAAATCCATTCTGCAAACTCTGTCTTTTGATTCGTGTATTTAAAACATGAGCATTTAATGTAAGAATTGTTAGGTTTGTGTGTAAGTCTGTCATTTATTTATTTTTCTATTATTTTCCTCTAAATCTCATTGTGCTGTTCACTTTTCTTGCCTTTCTATGTTTTTCTTGAACATACAGCATCCTAAACTACTCATAGTATCATCGATTGTATATATTTGCACAGTTTTTATAATGTTTCCTCTAGGTGATATAATATACACATGCAATTTATGATACTTTACTGCTATCAACACTTATTACTATAGGTGAAATGTAAAAACTTTATTTCCATTTAGGTTATTTTACCGTGCCTACTTTTACACTATTTTTCTACAGTATAGTGTTATAATTTTCAGTCACCATATGTGATTTCTAAAACGGATAAGGAGGAGAATAGCCTATCCTATGTAATCATAATCTTATTCTTTCAATTATACTTTCTTGATGTTTCAGGATATCTTCCTTTAGCATTTCTTTCTGTTTCAAGAGCTTTTTCTAGACAATCTTATAGTATAGGCCTGCTAACAAAAAATTATCTTAGTTTTTCTTCACTGATGTTGTTTTAATTTCCTTTTTATTTCTAAAGGATAATTTTGCAAGTGTGAAATATCTCACGGAAGTTTTTTTCTTTCAGCACTTGAAAAATATTGTGCTATTTCCTTCATTACTCCATCGTTTCAGAGGAGAAATCCATGATCATTCAAATTGGTGTTATCATGTAGGTAAATGGCAATGTGTTATGTCTCTCTGTCTCTCTCATTTCTTTGTTTTGTTTTTTGTTTATTTGTTTGTTTGTTTGTTTGAGACAGGGGCTCACTTTGTCACCCAGGCTGAAATGCGGTGGCATTATCTCTGCTCACTGCAACCTCCACCTCCCAGGTTCAAGAGATTCTCCTGCCCCAGTCTCCCGAAAAGCTGAGGCTGGAGGCCTGCACCACAATGCCTGGATAACTTTTGTATTTTTACTAGAGACAGGGTCTTACTATTTTACCCAGGCTGGTCTTGAACCCCAGGCCTCAGGTGATCCTCCCACCTCCACTTCCCAAAGTGCTGGGATTGCAGATGTGAGCCACCACACCTGCCCTTTCTTGCCACTTTCAAGATCTTTTCCTTTGTCTTTACTTTTCATAGTTTAGCTATATATTTGGGGTGTTAATTTTGTTTTATTTTATTTTGTTTTATTCTTTGACCTGAATTACTTATTGACATACTCTAAATAGTGACAGTAAATATTAATCTAGAATTACCAATTTTAAGATAAATACCATTAAAATAATATATTTCAATGATAAACAAACTTATTCAAAGCTCCCAGAAAAACAATTAAATAATTTACAATAGGAAAAAAATTAGCCTGTTAATCAGAATTTTCAAAAGTGACATTCAAAGAAAGACAAAAAGGAAAAACATTTTAAAGACCCTAATAAAAGAAAGCATTATACAAGGTCTTTGTATCTAGCAAAGTGACCCTCCATGTCTCAATGGATTAGAACAACAGTTTCCTACATACAAAACAGTAGAGATTTTTGCATCCGCAAGCCCATATAGAGTAACACTTCAGAGGGTGAGCATCATCCAATCAAGGGATGAATAAGAAAAGTTAAGCAAAGTATTGAATATATATGTGTGTACATGTGTGTCTGTGAGTGTGTGGGGATACAAACATACGTGTTTTGTATGACTATATATGTGTATGTACATGTGTGATGATATGAATTTGGTGTGCTACCAAATGTAGGGATTAGATGGGGGATTAATAATACATAAATAATATATTTTGTGATGGAAAAGTAGTTATAACTCAACTAAATGACAAGGGGATAATAGAAGAAGAATGGAAGAGGAAAATAGAACAAGCTAATTGTTGTTTTATAGACAAGAGAGGAAGTTAAATACTGCTAATATAAGCTGTTATGTCAGATAATAAAATGTTAAATTTAAAAAGAGGGAACTAAGAACATTAAAATTGGTATATATACAAAGGTAACTAGATAGCCACTAAAATAACTACAAACCATCAAAATACCATTTAAATTTAAAAAGTGTGTGGGTATTCAATAAAGCATAAAGAATAGGACCAAACATACCAGTCGTGGCAATACATGTGAATTTAATTAATTAAAGTAACATTTTAAATTTGGCTTTTGAACTAAGCCTAGCTACATATTTTATATAAACACCTGAAACAAAATGATTTCAAAATGCAAAATTAAAGCCATGCGCAAAGGTATCTGGGAAAAATATTCCAATAAAAAAGCATAACAACTCTACCAAATAGATGGAATTGAGGGAAGAGGCATTAAAAGTGGTAAAGAAGAGAACTTATCAAGCAAGAGCCATGAAAATCCAAGATAAATATTATACTTATGTATATTTATGCACCAAATGACCCTAACTCCCCCCCTTATGAAGACACAGATACCAGATACATGCCACTGAAAGACATAAGTAGAAACACGCTAATAAACAACAGTCTTGGAACAAGACAGATCAAGTAGAAAAAATAAATAAGCAGAGATAAGATCTAAACAATATTTTCAATAAGGTAGCTCTCATTTATATAGACTGACCTTTATGCCCTGATAATAATGACCTTTATACCCTGATAATAAATAATATACCTTTTTCTCCAATTTTCATAGAACATCCACAAAAAGGTCATACGTAATGTTCCGCAGAAAAGATTAGTTTTATAAAACAAAAATAATGGCAAAGATATTCTCTGATGTCATACAACAATATTAATAGCTACTAACAAGAACAAAGAACAGAAAAATTCTTTAACCTAGAAAGCAACAAGCCTTACGTTTTAAAAAAAAAAAAAATTACAGGTTTTCAATAATTAATGATTGCATAAATAATCTGTAACAGAGTCTATGAGAAATATTTTTAAAAGTGGTTAGGAAAAACTCATAGCACTGACATAAGTAAAAATACAATAAAATAAATTAATATGAAATATTAATTATATTTCATTAATTATATAATATGAATTATTATCTCTTAGCTCAAATATTTTCATAAGGGACAATTAAACTAAAAAAATCCACAAAGATTAAAATAATAAAAAGAAGGATATATTAATGAAATACAAAAAGAAAAAATACATATAATGACATGAAATGCTATTATTTGAAAGATTAACAATACTTATAAACCACCAGCTAACTTGATCAAGGAGAAAATTGAGAAACCACATGCAAAATTAATAGTAAGGGGGGAAATAAATATTGAAACAGAAGACATTTGAAACACTATATGAGACTGCTTTTCAGAGCTCTATGTACATAAATTAATAATTTCCTGGAGAATTGCACATGACCAAAATGGACACCTTTCAATTTAGAAATCATAAACACTCTAATTTCCTTAAAATTAATGAAAAAAATTAACCTGGATAGACACTCCTTAAAAAAGACATATATGCAGCCAACAATCATATGAAAAAAAGCTCAACATCACTGATCATTAGAGAAATGCAAATCAAAACCACAATGAGATACCATCCCACACCAGTCAGAATGGCGATTATTAATATTAAGAAGTCAAAAACTAACAGATGCTGGCAAGGTTGTGGAGAAAAGGGAATGTTTTTATACTATTGGTGGGAGTGTAAATTAGTTCAACCATTGTGGAAGACTGTGGTGATTCCTAGAAGACCTAAAGACAGAAATACTATTTGACCCAGCAATCTCATTACTGGGTATATACCCAGATGAATATAAATCATTCTGTTACAAAGACACATGCATGGATATGTTCATTGCAACACTATGCACAACAGCAAAGACATGGAATCAACATAAATGCTCATCAATGATAGACTAGATAAAGAAAATGTGGTACATATACCCCATGGAATACTATGCAGCTGTAGAAACAAACAAGATCATGTTCTTTGCAGGGAAATGAATAGAGTTGGAGGCCATTATCCTTGCAAACTAACTTAGGAACAGACAACCAAACACCACGTTACCATTTATAAATGGGAGCTAAATCATGAGAACACACGGACACATAGAGAGGAACAACACACAATGGGAACTATTGGAGGGTGGAGGGTGGAAGAAGAGAGAGAAGCAGGAAAAATAATTAATGGATACTACACTTATTACCTGGGTAATGAAATAATCTGTGCAAGCCCCTGTGACACAAATTTATCTATGTAGCAAACTTGTATATGTACCCTGAACCTAAAATGAAAGTTTTTTTAAAAAAAGATTTTAAGGGACAGAGATTTTAAATAAAAAAGAAAAGAAAAATTAATAACAAAAAAAGCCCAAACCCAGGATGATTTCTCAGGAGAGTTCTACCAAATATTTAACGACAAAGCAATACCAGTATTGTATTGTCAATACATTGTCAAAGAGCATTTAAAATGAAGGACTACTTCCTAATTCCTATTATGAAGGATATGTAGTAGTCCCCCCTTATCTGAAAGGATAAATTCCAAGATACCCAGTGAATGCTTGAATCTTGGTAGCAAAGCCTATATATATTATTTTTTTCTATGCATTCATACCTATGATTAAGTTTAATTTATAAAATAGTCACAGTAAGAGAGTAACAATATCTAATAATAAAATGAACTTACTGTAAAAATAAGTTATATAAATATGGTTTTACTCTCCCCCTACCCATCTCTTTCTCTCCCTCAAAACATTTTACTATTTTCTCACAGTGGCTGATCTTGGGTAACTGAAACTGCAGAAACTGAAATTATGGTTAAGGGAAAACTACTGTATGCATTGAATTTGCCGTGAGAAGACTCAACATGCCCCATGATTCCTGCCTCCGATGTCAATACTCTTGTGTGAGCCCCTCCCTGTGAGTGAGGGTGAGACTCGTTGTGTTTAACCAATAGAACAGAGTGAACATTTATGATTATGTGTGTTTATGTGATTATGTTACATAAGACTGTAGCACCCATCTTGCTGGAGTCTCTTACCCCTCCCTTCTGGTTTTGAAAAAACATGCAATTATGTTTGGAAACTTCTTTGACAAGGATCTGTGAGCATCCTTTTGGAGCTGATGGTAGCCTCCAAAAGACAGCTTATAAGGCACTGCAACAAATGGCCAACAAGAAAATTAGTCCTTTAGTCCTACAACTGCAAGGAACTGAATTCTGCTAACAAAGGCATGCCCTTGGAAATGAGTCCTTCCCCAGCTAAGCCCTGGGTACGAACACAGCCCCATCAAACATCTTGAAATGCAGCCTTGTGAGATCTTGAAGCTTCTCGGTTTATACCAGAAACAGTGCTTTTATTTGATTATTATGGCCCACCATGCAGGCCAAATAGCTTTATAATCTATTAATAGTTTAGGCTATACTAGATTACAAACTATGCCTTAGGTTATGTCTCATTAAAATATAGTTTCTTTAAAATGGAAGATTCAAAGGGAAGGATGTAGTAACAGGCATTCATTTATTTTGAGAGATATGCACGTGAAGGTTTGGAAAAATTAAATTTTTTCTTTATTATGTGACAGACAGTAGGCCATGCATAACCCAACATGTAAATAATATGTACTTAATTTAGTGTTGAGAGTTTCCCAGCACAACATATATTCTTCCCCCAGAAGCAAAGGAAGAAACTGAAATTTATTAAAAGGGTTACTTTTCTAAAACAATTGAACTTTGAATTGGTAAAGAAATCTCTCTAGAAATTGTAAGAAAAATATCTCCCAAAGAATTTAATTGTTAGCTTTTGTGCAAACCAAAACAAAAACTGTTGGTAAGAAATTTTAGATATTAAATGACTGAGATGAACACCAGGTTTCTTTCTGGATTAAATGTGTTTATTAGGTGAACAGAGAAACAAGCTCCAGCATAAAAGTCATCAACGCAGGTGCTATGACACCATCATTCTAACGAAAGGAGAATTGATGGGTGGATTTCACCTTATCCCATTTCATGATGGAAATTCAAGATATTTGTAGGTTAGATGGTAGCTCAACAACAGACCATATTAGACTTCCATAGCAGAATATCATCACTCAAGGGAAAGGCTCAGAACACGTAGGCTTCAGAATTAATGAATCTCAGTATCACAGGATACAGGGTAAGAGTCTTATGGCGTCCTCAATAGTAGTAGCCAGAGCCGCATCCATAGCCACAGCCACAGAGGGAGCGGGAGCCATAGCCATAACCACAGCCATAGCCACAGCCCAGTCTGCGGAAGCCACAGCCATAGGAGGAGCCATAGCAACAGCCCAGGCCTCCATAGCCACAGCCCAGGCCTCCATAGCCACAGCCCAGGCCTCCGTAGCCATAGCCCAGGACTCCGTAGCCACAGCACCCATAGCCACGGCTGCCATAGTAGTTTCCATAGTAGCTGCCACACATGGTGATGGTTGTGGACGTTTGTCCTTGGGTAGTAAGGAGTGTAGGTGACTTCAGTATGAACACTTCCCCTGCAGAGGGCCTTTTATATGCCTCAGGGTGGGTGGGAACCACACACAAGTCATGCCATTGGCTAATTTGAAGGACCAGGGTGAGTAATTTGTTGACTCTTGTTTTTCAAGCGTGACCTTGTGGCATTTAAAACATTTTCTATTGTTTAGCCACATCTGAATCACTTGTACAACTTTAATGAGCATCAACTGTCTGACCTTTAAAATTCTACTCACACCAGACATTCAAATTACCATTTTCCAACCAGACTTTATGTAAAAAAAAAAAAAGCATATTAGTAAACAAACTGGTCTGTTCAAAACAACCAATAATTTTACCTTATTTTTGCTGACATTCAACAGGTCACGGTAATCTCCCTTGAGCTTGAGTTTCTCCATGTCTTTCCTCTGCTCCAAATTCATTGTTTTCCTTTAGGAATTCTTCTCATTTTTGCATAAGAGATAGATTTCTATTAAAAGCCAAAAAGTGTCACTCAGCTTCCAGAGACTTTTACACAAAGCCAATAGTTTGAAATTCTGAAATACCAGGCATGAGAAAACTATACTTTTCTTTCTCACATCAATACTTCCTTTTGTAACTCTGTTTTAAAACAACAGTTCTTTCCCATAGTTTCAAATTTGTAATCAATGAGATTTCATTTTATTTATAAAATTGTATTTTTATAAAATTTTCCTGAAATTTCAAGATATTTGTCATATTTGTGTTCTGGCTTAAAAGGGAGTATAGGTATTCTCATATTTAAAACAATAATATTGGCAGAAGTATCATCTCATACAACCTAGTATATTTCCACCATCAAAAAAGAAGTCTTTGGCAAAATATGAGACTATGAGAAACATGTTACTATAGGCCAATCTTTATTCAAAGTAGTGAATATCAGAGCTAAATTGAATGATTAAGACAAATAGCCCTCTAGACCTATATTCTTAGTAAGATGACTTTTTGAGAGTGAGTTGAAAATAGTAGATAAGAGTAAAATGTCTGCGACGAGCTTTCTAGGCTCAAATTTTACCTCTACCATTAACTACATGCTTCAGTTGCCCCATCTGCAAATTGGATTGTAATAATGATAACTACCCCAAAAGGAAATTTTGAGAATCAAATCTTTTGATACATATCAGACACTTAGAATAGTGCTTCGTTCATAATAAAAACTAGAATACTAGAATAAGTTTTTCTGTCTTTATTTCTTTCATCCATTACTGTTTTTCTGGATAGAAACTTCAGTAGAGAGTTGATCAATTGAATAAGAGAACTCAGGCATGCTTAAGTTCTCATTTAGGGGCCTTACATCCTTGAAGCTGAAGGGAAGAGAAACTGCATTGAGGATGTACATCTAAAAATAGAGAAAGCCACATCTGGTCTTAATGAGGAGCAAGTCCTACCAAGTTCCCCAACAAACAGCACAAGCAGTTGGAGATACAGTGACTGGTTCTCATCCAG
The DNA here is from genome assembly GCA_036589455.1 of Ateles fusciceps. Lineage (NCBI taxonomy): Eukaryota > Metazoa > Chordata > Mammalia > Primates > Atelidae > Ateles > Ateles fusciceps. The sequence continues at coordinate 13,126,313 of JAZHEH010000222.1, forward strand.
GTGGATTTGAGTGGAGACTCATTGATTTTTTTACCATAGCCTAAGACTTTTTTGGCCATAGACCCCCAAGGATGTAACACTTAATGCAAGCTAATGGATTGAGCAGAGTTTTATTTTCATGGCAATGGAATATGGCAATATGTGTTATGCCATCCACAGATGTCAATGCACGACAGGTATGGTTCTCCTCAAAACCAACAGGATACCACTGCACATTGAGGTACACCTCAGGCGGAGAATGAGGAGTGGTAATATTTTTATTGCAATTGTATTTTAATACTGACAACCAGAAAGTGATTGAATTTTGTTGAGTTTACCTGGAAGGGACAAGAATAAATGTTTTGCCATTTAGTGGAAATAATGGATCAAGATAGAATTTGATATAAAAGTAAAATAAAGTGTATTTGTACATTTGTAAAGTTGTATCTTGTAAAAATGTTACCTGAATTATGTATTTAAAGTAAGATAAACTGTTCTATCTCTGAAGAAACATTGGGTATTATAACAGATCTCACACTCAAAAGACTTGCCCCTTAAGCATTTCTATCTCCCCAAAGCCATGCAGGCAGACTTCTTCAACTGCAACTGGTAGATGAATATAAGGGAATTAACAAACCAAAACTAATTTGAATCAGATGAGATTTGCATAGTTTCTGTTATTTCTTAGAATCTCATCATGAAATTTTAGTATGTGCTCTCAAGAGAAAAAGGATTTTAAAACCAGGTAAAAAAAAATCTATCATTCAAATAGCATTCTTTGATTGTGAAAATCTTGACACAACAATAGAGGAATCCTGGCTATGGAGGCTTCACTATGCCTAATGAAATAAGAGATTTATGAGAGCTTTGCTTTGGTGGTATTAGTGGTCAACCCAAAATAATTCATCAGAGCAACACTGCCTGTGATTTGCCACACCTACTGCTGAGGAAGTATAAAGACCTGTGAAGATGGAGATGTTCAACTTCAAGAACATCCTCTTCTACACCTGAACCATCCATTTCTGACATCATGATTTACTACGGCAACTACTGTGGTGGCTACGGATACAGGGGGCTTGGCTGTGGCTATGGCTGTGGCTACGGCTGTGGTTATCCTGGCTATGGAGGCTATGGAAATGGCTGCTGCCGCCCATCTTGCTATGGAAGATATTGGTCATTTGGATTCTGCTGAATAACTCTAGAACTCACCTGATTTGTCTGCTTGTGAAACTTGGATTCTCATGCTGCTCTTGTTCATCTGATCCTGTGTCTTCAAAGTAGCAGAAACCTAAATCTAGGCTATTACTGAAGAACTACAGATGTTCTCTTTCTCTGGTTCTATTGTTGAAGATGATAAAGAAAGAGAACTACAAATGTTCTCTTCTCTGGTTCTATTGTTGAAGATGATAAATGCAACTAAATTTTCCCTTTGATTCTTAAGTTCTCTAAATAAATTTAGTCTGTTCGCAAATACAGTGTGTTTCCATGTTTATTATTTTCATTGTCAAATTTGCATGTGGATGATGGTAAGATGGAAATCTATGCATAATTACTATCCCAAGGGGTTGACACTACATCTTATTTCATTTTTCTACTTTTTGTCCCTCTATATATTTCTCACACTATTTAAAACTGAGCTTCCGTGGAGACATAGTTGATTGCTTTCTCTTCAAACAATTTCTACATCTAGCTACTATTGACAAGCAACACATCTAAGTCTGGTGGCTGCATGCTCCTTACTGTTGGTCCTTGTTTCTCCAGAGCACAGAGAAACACACACACATTTTAAGTTGTGGTTTCCATGAGTTTTCCAAGTGGTGTGCCTTCTGGTAGCTTCATCACAATGAAGCCTCTCAGTTGCCTGATGTTGTTGATATAGGTCCTGTATACAGTGTGAAATGGTAAACAGGAAGTCTGTGCCATGTCTTGGACCTGGATATCTTTATAGGAAATCTCTTTATGATAGACGATTTTGATAATGAAGTTCATTTGATATTTTATTGCATTCATGCAACAGCTCCTAAAGTATTCTAGGCATGCTGCTATATTGGGAGAGAGCATTTTTTCATGAATATTGGAGATGGTTTCTGTTGTAACATTACTAAATTTTATCTAGTTGTATACTTTATACAACTCTGGTATTTATGTACTATTTGAACCTGGTAACAGAATATTCTAATTGGGTTTTAAATTTTTTCCAAATAAAGAGTTTTATTAAGTTTCAACCGCATTGTCTGAAAACAAAACTTCTCAGGTAATCTGTAAAAATAATCTATTGACATTAAGGAAACTATATTTATTAGTGAAAATTAAAAAATAAATTATACTAGATAATGGGATTAAAAGTTTGCATCATCATTTGTTGAACAAAGGGAACAATATGTATTTTCCCATATATAAAATAAAAAGAATTTAGAACAAGAACTCCAAATCTATTCATTGCCAGTTCTTAAACCAAAATTTTCTAAAATATTAAAGCATACCTAAAAGAATGAATTTATTTTTATACATATTGTGTATGTGTTATTGTTAATGATTATTCGTAATTAACACATGTATAAAATTTATAAATAAATGTTTGAATTAAATGGGGAATGCAGGTTCAAAATATTTACAGTATGGTTTTGTCATCTCACAGGTTTGAAGATCACTGCTTTTGACCAAAGTTTCTGAAGGTGTGGTCTAAGGACACATGTGGGAACCAAAGACCCTTTTGAGGTCTCAACAGGGGCAAAATTATTTTCATAATATATTTTTTCATTTTTACTGCCATGCATTCATGAACGAACAATGGAATTTTCCAGATATATGCCTGTTATCACAACAGACTAAATGCAAAATCAGATATAAGAGGCTGTCTTCGGGCCGGGCGCGGTGGCTCACGCCTGTAATCCCAGCACTTTGGGAGGCCGAGGCGGGCGGATCACGAGGTCAAGAGATCGAGACCGTCCTGGTCAACATGGTGAAACCCCGTCTCTACTAAAAATTAGCTGGGCGTGGTGGCGCGTGCCTGTAGTCCCAGCTACTCGGGAGGCTGAGGCAGGAGAATGCTTGAACCCGGGCGGCGGAGGTTGCAGTGAGCCAAGGTCGCGCCACTGCACTCCAGCCTGGCGCCTGAGTGAGACTCTGTCTCAAAAAAAAAAAAAAAAAAAAGAGGCTGTCTTCCATTAAGCCAGACATTAAAGAGATTGACAAAACATGTAAAACATTCCACTATTCCTAATAAGTTTTTGGTCTAAAAAATTATATTTCTAAAAATATGAAATTGTGACCTATTTTGAAATGAATTAACTCATAACTTGAAATCATCAGTTTTAATTTTAAAAATAGATGAAATATAAGTAAATATAACACATAAACAATAGCTTTTTGGGATCCCCAGTAAGTTTTTTGTGACCAAAGAGTTTGAAAAGTATTACTCCAAACAAACTAATCCTATCCACCATTATTTCTTGGTGGTAGGTTACTTGAGGCAGAAGCATGCCTGAAATATTTTGGTTTAAATCCTCAAATATGGGAGTTATTTAATTAGGAAATAACACTATGCTCTTTGGGTCTCTGTATGTTGGTTTTAAAAAGTATGGTTCAAATGATAGATGCATATTCTAACAAGGATTTTTTGAAAAGGTGACAAAGTCATCAATACTTCAAATAAAAGAACTCAAGTGACTAATCTTACTTAAAATTTACTTCCTAGAGGTGATTAATCTGTATAGAATAAATGAGGTTCTTTTCAAAGAGAATAATAGAGCCTATGGCTTTTCTTTTTTTATATTTGCTGTCATTGTTCGCAGGGATATATTTAATTTTTAAGTAGAAACACTGTCTAAAGTTTGGTTCCTAGTAGAATTTTCTCATTCCTTTTTCTATATTGTTGTATTGGTTAGGAGTAGAATTTATTGCAAGTGATAGAAATAGTATACATTTTAAGAATATGTTTTTCTCTCACATAGTCAAAGTCTGGATTTAAGTCATCTCTAGCTGGTTTGTAGTTCTCAGTGACCTAGACTCATTCTAAATCACTGCCTCATCATTCATAAGATGTGACCTTCATCTTTATAAAGATGGTGGCATTTGTGTCCTAGGGAAGAGGAACAAAAATATATAAAGAAAATGTTAAAGGCTCCATGCAACTTGAATCTTAAAGAAAGGTCCAGAAAGCCAACACATAATACCTCAAATTTTTATCCATTGTCCAGAACTTCATCACGTGTCTACAGTGGGTTTCAAAGAAGCTTGGGAAACTTACGGTTTTTGTTTTTTCCTAAGTTAATCATGCCCAGCAAAACAAGAACTATTATATTCAAAGAAGGGGGAGAATAGTGATAACCAAGCAACTATTCATTCTTATTACAACTAGAGTCCATCAAGTTTGGCAAACAATATTGGTAACCAGCATAGTACTATAATGAGCATCTCAGGTCAGTTATGTCAAAACATCGTAAGATTCTTTGTAATATATAAAAACCTTTTAAAATGTACATATGTATTTACGTATGTCCACTTGATTGTTATTGTGGATTAGTGTGTGATCTTGTTTAGGCAATAAGAGAGCCACCATATCCTTTATTTTATTTTATTTTATTTTTTGAATAGCAACATCTATTGGCTTTAACATTGTCAGAAAAAAAGTGCCGAACTATTAAAATTTAAATATTTAAGCTAAAACTTAGAGCAGGCAGTCCTCTAAATCAAGCTTAGTTTTAGATGTGTGTTTACTTAGATGTGTGTGGTTAGTACTTAGCTTAGTACTTAGATATATGTCTTTACTTGTTTACAACAAATACTCCTTATTCCCACAGGTGACGGTTATACGGATCCACTACCCTATTTCATATATTTCTTTGCCACTGTCTCAAGAGCAGTTTTCTGGAGACATCCAAAGACAACATCAAAACAAATTTGAAAATATGGGAACCTGAGAAGTGAGATGTGGGAGACCTCACATCAGTATTTCCATTTCTAAATAAATGCTTACAGTAATCTCACTTAGAAACAAAATCATGCTAAGAAGTAAATAAAACTCTCAAGATAAAAAAAATACATATGTGACTTTATAATAGCATTTTATTGTAAATTTGGTCAGTTCACTGTTAATAATCAATAGAAAATATTATTTGGGATGAAAATTTGTTTGCCTGAAAGAAAGAAATGGCGTAATTACAAGATATTTTACTTCAGAAAACTTTCCACTTGTATCACTTCCTCACTCAAATAGATACACTTCCAGTTTCCGATTGCATATTTGACTAGCCAGTAGAAATCATTACAAAAAATGGAAAAAAAAAAGGGATCAAAGGGCTTGCATATTGATAACATATCAAGGAACCTGAGTCTAGACTGTAATAACAAAAAAAGAGTGAGAAGATCACCAAGACACAGGAAGCATCTCAAATTAGGGCATGTAACATTATTATTGAGTTTCAGACAAAATAGTTACATTTTTATAAGGGTATCTCTACTTATTGAAACAAATTTTGTGTTTTATTCTGCAGCTTTCTCTGAAATGTGAAACCAAACTGCCTCATACACTACTGAAGGTGTATAAAATTTCATTTGCAGATGGTGACATTCAAATTGTGAAAAATAATTCCCTGATCCACAACTGAAACATCCACTCCTGAACACCATGTCCTTTAGAGCCATCTTTCTGGCAGCCCAGGCTGTGGCTGTGGAAAGGACTGTGGCTCTGGCTGAGTATGGCAGGTGTAGACGTGGCTGTCACCCATCTTGCTCTGCCAGGTAATGACATCACAGATTCCACTGAGGAACACCCAGACCAGTTCTGTCTACTGTACTCCCCCACCTTGACTTCCTGATTCTGTTTCTATAATGTTTCACATGAGTAATTATATTTGCTATACAAACTCTAATAGCTCATCCAGGTGAACTTGCAAAACACAAACTTCAGACCTTTCATGCTTCTCACTTCATGAAAAGAGCCAAAACTGTGTCAAAATTTATAGATAACTTTTATCTTTAATATTGTGCTACCAAGAAACTTTTATATTTTCAGTCAGTATCTTTCATATGGAAAAAAATAAGTTCTATTTTAATGAACTGTTTTCTCATATTCAGGATTGCTCTATTTTACTCATTAATTTGTATGGAACTGTGAGAAACTGCCTTTGGGCAGTGCTTTTCATGCTATTCTGAGATAACAGTGTTTCAAAAGAGATAAGGATATAAACATCAGTCCATTATAATAACATGGGTATAAAAACTATTTTCAAATGTACCTATAGGTGGTATTATTACCTACACATAAACAAGCTGAATGTCATTTCATACAATAATAGTACCATTTTCTGTTAACATATGCTAGGGTTGTCTTTCTAAAACCATGCAGCTGGGTTGTATCACTCAGATCTATGTCTTCAGGTGAATAGAAATTGTTCATTCTGCTTCGCGCACTTCCTGCTGCTCCTCTCAGTTCTATAGCAAAAAAGGACAACGTGTAACCCAGATCTGCTTTTCCCTTACATTAGGATATATTAACCTTGTTCATCCAATTTCTAATTTAAAGAAAACAAAACTGCTATTCTGAATTATTCTAGCTTTTTTGTTTGTTTGTTTTTATTTTGAGTTGGAGTTTTGCTCTTGTTGCCCAGGCTGGAGTGCAGTGGTGCGATCTTGGCTCACTGCAACCTTTGCCTCCTGGGTTCAAGCGGTCTTCCTGCCTCAGCCTCCTGAGTAGCTGGGATTACAGCCATGCACCAGCATGCCTGGCTAATTTTTTGTATTTTTAGTAGAGACAAGGTTTCACCATGTTGGCCAGGCTGGTCTCAAACTCCTAACCTCAGATGATCCACATGCCTTGACCTCCCAAAATGTTGGGATTACAGGCATGAGCCACTGTACCTGGCCTTAATTATTCTAGCTTTCTTCTCCAAGCCAACATAATAAGGAAAAGGAATCTCCATTCATAAAACATAAGTGAGGAGCAATGTTTCTGAACATCCTATGTATGATTCACACAATATTCTTAAATATTTTTAAAACTTTCAATGGCATGGTGTGGGAAATGTATTTTTTCCCACATTTTAAGAAGCCCTATTTTACTACATCAACAACTGATTTAAAGTATCCTCCTCCAGTGTTTTCTCTGATACAGTGGATTTTTCTCAAAGGCCCTTGCCTAACTGACACATTCTTAAGTTATGAATAATAAAAAACACATTATCCCACACACTATCATTGATAAAGGATCATAAAACTGTAGAATAGTTGCCGCCTACTAAATATTTTGAACACAAGAATTAATGACAATGAATCATATTGAAAATTTCATGTCTTTCTAGAATTTCTTATTTTTTAGAGCAGAATGTGGAAGTAGGAATGAACTATCACAAGAGTCTTGATAGACAAGTAAAGTTATTTTGCCCAGAAAGTATTTGTTGTCTGTTTGTATGCTCTGTGTGGAGTACTCAGGATAGAACACAGCTTTTGCATAAGAGGAAATATGGGTATTCCCAGGGTCTCACTGGTCTATATTATGACTGTGAATAGACTGAGAAACAAATTATATGCATTGCTCTGTTTGATCATTCTGTTAAGCAGGTCAAAACCATTTCTTCGAAATGGAATAAAATCACTGCTTAATACATGATGTATATATGTTGGCTATGCTATCCTTTAAGCAATTCCATGTGAATATCATTGTGTAGCTAGGTTTCAGCGAACTCAACATATCACTGTGTCCCCCTCTATTAGCTTTTTTTCAAATCCACCTCTTTTGTTTCTTACATCTGCTTTTCAGACTGTCAGTAAGAAGTATTTCATATGCTGTTCATTTTAAAGCCTAAACTGATTCATAGCTTCTTCTTGGGGAGAATCTAAGCTCTTTCACTAGAGAGACATGTTCTCTGGGCTGGGCGCAGTGGCTCATGCCTGTAATGCCAGCACTTTGGGAGGCCAAGGCACGCAGATCACGTGATGTCAGGAGTCTGAGGCCAGCCTGGCCAACATGGTGAAACTCCATCTCTACTAAAAATACAAAAATTAGCTGGGTGTGTTGATCCACAGCTGTAATCCCAGGTACTCTGGGAGGCTAAGGAAGGCGAATCGCTTGAACTCAGGAGGCAGAGGTTGCAGTGAGCTGATATCATGCCACTGCAGTCCAGCCTGGGCAACAGAGTGAGACTATGTCTGAAAAACAGAAAAAAAAGAGAGAGCTGTTCACTCTGTGCATTAGATACCTGCTTCATCCAGTTGCCTTCTGAATAGAATTTGAAACTCACATATATAATTATGTGTTCCTTGTGTCCATGTTTAGCTGCTTTATGCAAATACCTCACTCCAGGATGTGTACAACACTCTGCCAGGTTATCAATACCAGGGGAGGACTCCTACTACTTGGAGGATAGCAAAGCTTATCACAATGCCAGCACTAGGAATAAAAGTCCAAATAATTCTGCCCACCATATCTTGGTATAAGAGTTGCCAATCTAACTGGCATGAGATGGTATCTCAATGTGGTTTTAATTTGCATATCTGTAATGACCTCCCCCTGATGATGAGCTTTTTTATATATGATTGTTGGCTGCGTAACTGTTTTCCTTTGAGAAGTGTCTGTTCATATCCTTTGCCCACTTTTTGATGGGGTTGTTGGTGATCATTAGAAAATCAGGAGACAACAGATGCTGGAGAGGATATGGAGAAATGGGAATGCTTTTACGCTGTTGGTGGGAGTGCAAATTAGTTCAACCATTGTAGAAGACAGTGTGGCAATTCCTCAAGGATCTAGAACCAGAAATAGAATTTGACCCAGCAATCCAACTACTGGGTAAATACCCAAAGGATTATAAATCATTCTACTACAGAGACACATGCACACATATGTTTATTGCAGCACTGTTCACAATAGCAAGGACTTGGAACCAATGCAAATGCCCATCAATGATAGACTGGATAAATAAAATGTGGCACATATACACAGTGGAATACTATGCAGCCATAAAAAAGATGAGTTCATGTCCTTTTCAGGGACATGGATAAAGCTGGAAACTATTATTCTCAGCAAACTGACACAAGAACAAAAACCAAACACCACATGTTCTCACTCATAAGTGGGTGTTGAACAATGAGAACACATGGACACAGGGAGGAGAATATTACATACCAGGTCCTGTCAGTGGTGGGGGGCTAGGGGAGGAATAGCAGGGCGTGGGGAGTTAAGAGAGGGATAGCATTAGGAGAAATACCTAATGTAAATGATGGCGTGATGGATGCAGCAAACCACCATGGGACGTATATACCTATGTAACAAACCTCCACATTTTTTACATGTACCCCAGAACTTAAAGCATAGTAAGAATTTAAAAAAAAAGAGTTGCCAAGTGAAACACAACAGCATCAAGCACAGGATGGAGTAACGCTTTTACTCACATCAGAAGAGACAAGGTGAGATCAGCTCCAACAGCCTGTGCCTATTCCTCATGGCTAGTGGGTACCCAAGTTGCCAACACAAGGCAATAAGACTGTGCATACCCCTCTGGAACCATGGTAAAAGGACCTTTCCCTCTCTCCCGTGGAGTCTGAGATACTGAAAGCTGGAAGCAAGTCTTGCCTGAGAGTCATTGACTTACAATCTTAGGCACACACTGAGCTTGGAACAGTGAAACATATCCCCATACAAGATGATAAACCTGGTACTGATTATATAGGCTTTTTTTTTTTTTGGATAGAGTCTCTCTCTGTCACATAGCCTGGATCTCTGTAGTGGTGAAATCTCAGCTCACTGCAACCTCTGCCTCCCAGGTTCAAGTGATTCTCCTGCTTCAGCCTCCCAAGTTGTTGATTATAGGAACCTGCCATGCCTGGCTACATTTTTTGGGTTTTTGTAGAGATGGGGATTCACCATGTTGGCCAGGCTAGTCTTGAACTTCTGACCTCAGGTGATCCACGTGCCTCAGCCTCCCAAAGTGCTGAGATTACAGGTGTGAGCCACTGCACCCAGCCCTAAAGGCATTTTATGTTTTTAAGGAAGTGTTGCAGGAACAAGACCCACTTTTACAGGGCTAAGTGGGAGTCAAAGGACTGCATGCAAGTGACCAGCTTTTCCATCACACCAGATCACCAGGACAATTGCAGACACTAGGATCTGTGTTAGGCCATTCTTGCATTGCTGTAAAGAAATATCTAAGACTGTGTAATTTACAAGAAAAGGGGCTTCATTGTCTCATGGTTCTGCAGACTGTACAGGAAGCACAGTGACATCTGTTTCTGGGGGGGTGCCTCAGGAAGCTTCCAATCATGGCAAAAGGTGAAGGGGGAGCCGGCACATCATGTGTCAAAAGCAGGAGCAAGTGCAGAGGCAGGGAGTTTCCAGATACTTTCAAATGTCCAGATCTCATGAGAACTTGCTATCATACTATCAAAAAGGCAGCACTAAGCCATAAGTAATCTGCCTCCATGATCCAAACAACTCCCACCAGGCCCCACCTCCAGCAATGGGTTATTACAATTCAATATGAGATTTGGGTGGGAACACATAGCCAAACTATATCATTCCATCCCCGGCCTCCCCCAAAGTTCATATCCTTCTCACATTGCAAACTATAGTTATGCCTTTCCAGTAAACCCTCTAACTCTTAATTCATTCCAGTATTCACTCAAAAGTCCAAAGTCTCACCTGGGACAAGGCAAATCCCTTGCACCTATGAGCCTGTAAAATAAAAATAAGTTGTCTGCTTTCAAAATACAATGGGGGTATAGGCATTGGGTAAACATTCCCATTTCAAAACGGAGAAGTTGGTCAAAATAAACGGGCTACAGGCCACATGCAAGTTTGAAATCCAGAGAGTAGTCATTAAACCTTAAAAATCCAAAATAATCTCCTTTGACTCCATATCCTGCATCAAGGGGACACTGGTCCAAGGGGTGGGCTACCAAGGTCTTGGACAGCTCCATCCCTGTGGCTTTGCATGGTGCAGTCCTGGTAGCTGCTCTCATACGTTGTTGCAGAGTTCTTGTAGCTTTGCTAGGCACAGAGTGCAAGCTACAGGTGAATCTACCATTCTCTGGTCTGGAGGGAGATGGCCTTTTCACAGCTATACTAGGCAGTGTCCCAGCCAGTACTCTGTGTATTCCCTCCACACTGCCCTACTAGAGTTTCTCTGTGAGGGCTCCATGCTGTAGCAGGCTTCTGCCTGGACACCCAGGCTTTTTCACACATCCTCTGAAATCTAGGCAGAGGTTACCAAGAATCCACCACTTTTGCACTCTGTGAACCAGCAGGCTTAACACTACTGAAAGCCACCAAGGCTTATGGCTTGCACCTTCCAGAGCAGCAGCCTGAGCTATACCTGAGCCCCTTTGAGCCAAAGCTGGAGTTGGAGTGGCAGATACGTGGGGGAACATTCTCGTAAGGCTGCACAGGGACAGCAGAGCCCTGGACCTGGTCCAGGAAACTATTCTTTCCTGCTAGGCTTCTGGGCCTGTGATGGGAAGTGTTGCCATGAAGATCTCCGAAATATTTGTGAAGCCTTTTCCTCATTGTCTTGACTATTAGCACTTAGCTCCTTTGTAATTATACAAATCTCTAGCAAGTGGTTGCTCCACAGCCTGCTTGAATTCCTCTCCAGAAAAACCTTTTTCTTTCTTTGACACATAACCAGGCTGCAAATTTTCCAAACTTATGTGCTCTGCTTCCTGTTTAAATATAAATTCCAACTTTAAGTCATTTATTTTCTTTTGCATCTGACCTTAGGCTGTTAGGAGCAGCCAAGGAAACATCTTGTATGCTTTGCTGCTTAGAAATTTCTTCTGCCAGATACCCTAGGTCATTACTCTGAAGTTTAAACTTCCACTCCCTAGGGCATGAACACAATGCAGCCAAGTTCTTTGGTAAGGCATAATGTGTAATCTTTGCTCTAGTTTCCAAAAAATTTCCTCATTTCCATCTGAGACCTTATAAGCCTGGCCTTCACTGTCCATATCACTATCAGAGTTTTGGTCACAGCCATTTAATGATTCTCTAAGATATTTCAAACCTTGCCCTATCTTCCAGTCTTCTTCTGAGTTCTCCAAATTCTTTCAACCTCTGCCTCTTAACCAGTTCCAAAGATGTGTCCATATTTTCAGGTATCTTTATAGCAATGCCCCATTCCTCAGTACCAATTTTCTGTGTCGGGGCATTTTTGCATTGCTATAAATAAATACCTGAGGCTGGGTAATTTATAAGAAAATAGGTTTAATTGGCCTATGGTTCTGCAGGCTATACAGGACGCACAGCAGCACCTGCTTCTGGAGAGGCCTCAGGAAGCTTCCTATCATGGCAGAAGGCAAAGAGGGAGCAGGTATATCACATGACAAGAATGGAAGCAAGTGAGAGAGAGTGAGGGGAAGGTGCCACACACTTTTAAATGACCAGACCCTGCAAGAACTCACTCTCATGAAGACAGCCCCAAGTCATGCGGGATCAGCCCTCATGATCCAAATATCTCCCACTGGACCCCACCTCAAGCATTGGTGATTATAATTCAATATGAGATTTCAGCAGGGACAAATATCCAAACTATATCAAGAACCAAATGGGAGAATGGATGGAGGATTCTCCAGATCTCTATCTGTACTGTTGAAAGAGGAACCCCAGGTTGGTACAAATGAATTTGACATACTGTGACAGAGAAAAGCAAAAACTTCTGCCAGAGTCTATGCATTCTCTGTGGAAAGATCACTCTGTTAACGTAACATCTGAGAAGGAAAACAAATATGTCAATGTTTCATTCTATAATGAAGTTTTAAAATTTCCCAGGCATAATTTTAAAAGTAACATAATTACAGATGGGAGTATAGGTGCATTTATCATGACTCAGTGTATATCCCATATCTAATCGTAACACACAGAGTGGGTCTGAAAACAATTTTTGTCTTTAAGAATCTCTGGAAAATATCACCCTGTTTACCATATCAGCACATTAACCATACAAACTTAGATCACCACTTTCTGGGAAGAGTTGTTTTAAGCTTTATGTTTCCAATTTCTGTTTTGAAGATATGCAAACTTATTTTTATATTGAATACAACTTTCCTTCAGACTCTATTTAAGAAAAAATATCAGAATTATACAATATCTACATCATTCCCTTTAAGATTCATTTTGATTTAACATTATACATTATTTTGACCTTTATTTGAAATTATGAATTTTTGCCCAGATGATTGATAGAGGTATGGCAACTCTGAAATATCAATATGTCTCATGTTGCAGACATCATTATTTAAAAACAATATGTGTGTCCAGACAACTCTTTCAAAATTGCAAATTTATATTAATTTCTTAAACTAGGTTATGGTATTAAGGACATTTGTGATTTGCCATGAAGTTTTAGAAGTCATGCCCTTTTATCTCAGCTTATAAATTATTTTAATCTATGTTTCCCTCTAGGATAAAGCAATTTTCTCAAATGGCATCCTACAAAGATCCTAGGATATCTTATAAGAGAGAAATTAAACACTAGTAAGGGCACAATACCATTGATAGAATCCACATGGTCAGCACCGAGGACAGTTCCTGGAAATAATGAGGATTTTAGTTCTTATTTTTTTAATAATTGAATGAAAAATAAATTAATTAATGGATAAAGCTTAAGAGCTTTAGTTAAGGTTTTATATGATTTCTGTACTTTTAAAATTAAAAACACGTGCAAATGCATGACCGTTAAGATGTTCACACATTCATCTTGCTCCAGAGCCCCAATGTCCAAATTATTTTATTCTGTCCAAATGATACTATTCAAATCTTTCCCCAGGTAAGCTCAGAGGAGAAATAAATTCACTAGAAGTGGAAAGTGAGGAAGGGTTTGTACCCCATCATCCTTCACCCTATATTACTAGGGCCATGAATACATGGAAAACAAATGCTTTACATCAAACCCTCTGATGTTTCTGATGAAACAACTGGATTGTTAAAACTATCTAACAAAATAAGACAAATTACTTTCAATGTGTGGTTGGAGACACTTCTTCATCAAATTGCTCATGTGTTCCTGTATGATTTGCCTTTAAAGAATTGCTTCAGTAGCTTTCATGAAAATGCAATTTTGTATATAAAATGAAATCTCATCATTTCCATTTTCTGGTTATAGTTTCAGAAGATAAATTTGAAACCATGAAGAAAATATTTGGTGTTTTAAAAGTAGTCATAAAAAGGAACATTACAAATATTGGAAGGAAAAGCCCAGTGAATCTGGTAATATTGAATTTTAACCTATTTGCTTTCTGTTGATAGTCTCATGATACCAAGTGATACCTTTTGTCTTTTAGTAGTAAATCATTCATCATGTAAAAATAAGGATAATCTCTCAAGGAAAAAATGGGGGGTTGAGGTAGCAGCGAAGAGATGGAGAAGGTCAAGCTCAAAGATTATCACGACCTGCTGAATATCAGTAAAAACAATAAACTTATGTCAACTCTACCACTTGTCGTGAGTCATCTTCTGTTCATGGATGACTCCATTCATATCTCTCTTGTTAGCCACAGATTAAGTAGCCAGTGCTCTAAGATTGGAGGATTCCTCATATGTTTGAGTTTTACCTGGCTAGAGGCTTAGGTGTCTCTGTTTCCTATCATGTGGTCTCTTATCTCTAGGAGGTTAAGCAAGAGTTGTATTCATGAAAGCTGGAGAAGGATTCCAAAATAATGAGTAGAAAAGCTTAAGATCTTTTGCAGTCTATTCTAGAAGCTGGCACTTCCAATGTATTTTATTGACCAAAACAAATCTCAATACAGCAGGGATTTAAGCAGTGGAAATGGACTGCAGTCCTCATTAGGAGAAGCAGCAAAATCATATTGCAAGGTGCCTAGATACAAGGAAGAATGAAGAATTTACATTATTTTGGTGAGCAGCCCACAACAAGACAGAATGATACCATTAATCTCTTTATATAATTTGTTGGGTGGGCAGGGTAGTTTGAGAGACATGTATTTCAAGCATGGTGAAATAATGTGCTCTGAGAAACCTCCTATGACTAAGAATAAGGAGAAAACAAAAAATAAATTTCTTTTCATGTCTACTTTGATCAACAAAATCATTATACACAACAAATGTTGTATAACTAACTCTAAATCAAAAAGCATTTGTTTATTTACATATTACTTATAAACATACCTACATTGAGAAATATGAGATATATATATATGCATTAAACAACAGTTTAATCAGAAAAACTAAATGAATTCTACACATTGCAAGAAAAAATAATACTTCATAGTCACTGGAAGTGTAGGAGAAGCAAAGATTAGAGAAGACTCCTATTATCTCATGCATTCTTTGCTAGACTTCAAATCAAGAAGTTGCAGGAACCAGGGGAAAGCATAATTTGATTTTTCATTTTTGAGATAAAGTCTCATTCTGTTGCCCAGGCTGGAGTGCAGTGGTGTGATATCAGCTCACTGCAACCTCCCACTCCCTGGCTCAAGCAATTCTCCTGCCTCAGCCTCCCAAGTAGCTGGGATTACAGGTACAGGCCACCATGTCTGGTTAATTTTTTCTGTATTTTTAGTAGAGATGGGGTTTCACTATGTTGGTCAGGCTGGTCTCAAACTCCTGCCTTCAGGTGATTACCCACCTCAGCCTCCCAAAGTTCTGGGATTACAGGTGTGAGCCACCACGCCTGGCTAGAAAGCATAATTTTCAATAGGTGGAATTCTCTCTTTCTGAGGCTAGTGTTTCATAAGAAAATGTTCAGAGGATGCTGCAAAACCTTACATCCATGAAAAGCCATGAATATCTTCTGTTTTGGCCACAACAATTATATAGTTTTGGTCTCTTTTACCTTTTAAATCTCTTAAAGCTACTCTCATTGACTTAGAGTAAACACAATTCCTCCTCTGAGTAATCAAGTTCCTGAGAGAGTATGGAATGGTGCTAAGTTGCCTAAATATAATCCCACTAGGATTTATTAATTTTTTAATTATTATGAATAGATAATAGTTGTACATGTTTATGGGATACATGCATTATTTCGATTTAAGCATAGAGTGTGTGATCACATCAGGGTAAATGTGATATCTCTTATCTTAAACATTTATAATTTATGTGAGTAATATTCCGATTTCAGTCTTCTCAGTTCTTTGAAGTATACAATAAATTGCTGTTTACTGTAGTCATCCTATTGTGCTATCAAACACTACACATTAGAAATTCTATCTAACTGTATTTTTGTACCAATTAACCAACCCCTTGTTTATCCTCCCTACTGCCTCCCACTACCCTTCCCAGCCTATGGTAACCATCACTCTATTCTCTACCTCCATATACACCATTGTATTAATCAATTTCTCCATAAATATCCCTTGCTTCCAATGTCTGTGTTTGAATGGTGCTAGTAAAGAACATTTCAAATGTTGAAATTATTCACCTGAAATACATCATGCATTATAGTTTCCTAATACAGCCTAGAGTTTACGTGAGTGAGACATTTTGTTTATCTTCATAAGGTACTTCTGACTCCCATAAGCAGGTGACTGCCAAGTAGGACTAAGACCCAGCCCATGGCACTTTTGGCTCCTTTGCCTTGGATCAAGACCATGTGGGAAATACCTTCCCTCAGAACTGGTAGAACAACTGTGAGGCCAAAGGAGGGTCCTGGATTCCAGTCAAGGTAGGGTGGAAAGTCCTTCCATACATATACCACCTCAAGTGGAGGACCCAAGGAGCAGATCTGAGAATACTAGCCAAAACAGGTTGTAGGTGAGTGCGAGGAGATGAAGGGAGTTCTGAAGGAACTATGAGAGCCAAGGCTCTCTGGATCTTACAAAGACACAAGGAACGGAAGGCTGAGGCAGGAGAATTGCTTGAACCCAGGAGGCAGAGATTGCAGTGAGCCGAGATCCCACTGCTGCACTGCAGCCTGGGTGACAGAACAAGACTCTGTCTCAAAAAAAAAAAAAAAGACACAATGAAAAGACGAAGACTCGTAAGAAGAGATTCTGAGCACAAAAAGTACACAAACTAATCATGGCAGGAGCAAGAAGCAAGAGGTTTCAGATCATTTGGAAGGAAATTCTAACAGACGGAGAGTGAGTATTGGCAAAACAATGTTTGGGTTTGTTTTTCCTGTAAGAGCGAGGATTAATGCAAGGGTAATTTATCAAGCATGTGATTCTATGAACAGAGAGGGATACTATCTCACCGTTTTAGATATTCCTCACTCTCAACCAGCACTGCAGTTGGACAGTTTCTTTGCTGCTAGTTAGACCCACACCTTCCTCCATGATGGTGGGATCCCATTTCCCTAGCCATTTCATGTCATAGTTACTGCAGTTTCTCAGTAACACTTATCTCTGGGCATGGAAGAACACAGAGCCCTTCAGTGAGATCCCTGAATTTCAAGTTTATTTCCTTGCACACAATCGTGTATGCTGTCATCTATCGCCTAAATACAAAAGAAATATTCTAAATAAGATATAGTATACTTACACAGTGAAGTTGTGATAGTGTGTTCAAAGAAACCTAGCTTCCATAAGTATCAAATTTTGCCATCAATATATATTATTAATAAATTAGCTTATATATTGTACTGGTAATTATATTTCATAATTTATAATGTTAATAAATATTAATACCACAGTGATGTTGTGCATACATACACAATCAAATTGATGGTCCCCCTTCTCAGTCCTCCCAACTTAGGAGGGACAGTCTACTAATCCCTCTACTATGAACTCAGCTCTATATGTGATTTGTTTTGATCAATGGGAAGTTAGCAAACTGGATATAAATAGAAACTTTAAAAAAAGTTTATCCATTCCAAATCAAAAAGCTTAAATCAATGCTCTATAATTTTTAATTTGAATTGAAATGTTTAGCTTGAACTCATCATTTTTTACCTTTTTTTTTTTTGGCTCTCTCCATTGAAACAGCATATAAGCAATCACAATGTGACAACAGTGAACAACACCCGTGTCCAGAGAGCTTTCACCAAATATCAGTGGTTCTTCAAAGAAAAGAAAAAACCTTTTCCTAATCAAGGGCAAGAAAAATAAAAGATGAGTCTAGAAAATCTTTTCATATAAGAATCAAATAATTTATAGAAGACACTACTAAAGTCTTGTCAAAACATACTTAGGCCAAGTTAAAAAGGTTTCTATCAGCCCATCATAGGACAACTTGGCATCAAAAAGAGAAATAACCACAATTGATGGATACATGTCAATTAATGGAAACACTATGCTAGGGTCATAAAGACAGACATATCGACCAATGGAGCAGTATAGAGAGAAATAAACCCACACACATGCAGTTATTTGATCTTGGCAAAGACAACCATTATACACACTGGGGAAAGTGTAGTTCCTTTAACAAATGATGCTGGGGAAACTGGATGTACACACGCAAAAGAATAAAATAGGACCATTTTCAAACATCCAACAAAAACTTGAATTAAAGACTTAAACATAAAGCCTGAAACTGTAAAACGATTAGAAGAAAACATAGAGATAATGATTGTTGATATTGGACTTGGCAATGATTTCTTAGATATGATATAGTGACTACAGTTTACAATAATGCATTGTGCACTGAAATATTTAGGGCGATTTTATTAAAATGTCTACGAGGCTGGGAGTGTTGGCTCACGTCTGTAAACCCAGCACTCTGAAAGGCTTAGGCAAGAAGATCACCTGAGGTCGGGAGCTTGAGACCAGCCTAACCAACATGATGAAACTCCATCTCTACTAAAAATACAAAAATTAGCTGGGCGTGGTGGTGCACATCCGTAATCCCAGCTACTCGGGAGGTTGAGATACGAGAATCGCTTGAATGCGGGAGGTGGAGGTTGCACTGAACCGAGATCACACCACTGCACTCTGTGCACTCCAGCCTGAGTAGAGAGGGAGATCATTTCAAAAAAAAAAAATCCATGAGTGCATAAGAATGCTTAAGCATATTATTTTCACAACTGCTAAAGTATACACTCATTCTGGAAATTGTTAAATGAAAAAAATCAAGTATTTCTTTTTCCCTCTTGAATAAACTCATTGATGAGAACTTTTTTCGCTTTATAGATCTCTATCTTCTATATGCAGAAGTGATGACAGAATTGTAAAATCAGCATTTTTAACTTCTGGCAATAATAGGTCTACGTAACTGAGTGTAAAAAACCATAAGTAACAAGTTTATAGGGGAAATTGTAAAATGAACGCAATTAACGACCCTCACATTACTAAATGTGAAGCAATGGGCCACCCAGATACCATGTACATCCTAATATTATGTGATAGAATGTACACAAAGCAACTACAAAATGTCACTCTTGTCAACAAATAGCAAAAATAATCAGAATCACATCAATCTTCTACATCTACATGCAGATGGTATGAGGGATAGAGGAAGATACAAAAAGGGAAAACAAGAAAGAAATCAGCCACATCCAAAATGTAAGAACTCTATAGGACAATAATAAAGTTTATTTGAAACAATAAAATACATGAAAAAGGAAGAAAAAAGAACTATCACATCTCTAAAAAGAGTTGAAGACATGCCTAAATGCAATGAATATGTATCTTGGTGTAAAAAAAATGACTACAAAAATATATTTGGGAAGCAGTCAACAAATTAACTTATAGAGGACGTCAAATAATTTTGTAATGTCATTGGTGTAATAATGGTATTGTGGCTCTCTCTATATATTTTTTTAAACTTCTGTTGTGATAGAGATATACCTGAAGTACGTACAAGAAAAATGTCTTGCTTGGGATTTGTTTTAAAATATACCACAGAAATGAAAGTAACTACAAAAAATGTACAGGGAGAGAAGGAACTGATGGCAGAATACTGATGATTATTAAATTCCAGGGATGTGTTTATAAAGCTACAAAATACAATTCTATATGCTTTTATGTCTGAATAAAATTTACCTATTAAAGCAAATAATGAACAAGAAAAAACTTACCTGACTCTGCTAAATAAACTCTATTGTTAATGAAAGTTATTTTTCTCTGTAAAAGATTCCCACATAATGTATGCACAAGTAATAATAAAATTTTTAAAAATCAACTTTTGACAATCCATTCAATGATTAAATTAGACACAAAGATGTCAAAATATTTTAAGCTAAACAACGTGTGAATAAGGGCTTTAAAATAAGAATAAGAAAAATACATTAAAGGCATATGATTTGGTCATGAGAAGGCTGACACAATAGCAAAGTTATCTTGTTTATAAAGGCCTCACATTGTTTAATAAAACAAATATTTATGAGGTGTTCTATTATAAATTAATAGAAAATATATGATCAACAGGTCCTGTGATGGTCCCACCCACCACTGAGTGTGTATATGAAAGGACTGATCTGGGCAGATAGGGATATTCAAACTGAAGAAACTGATTCCTTGCTCCTCAACCAAATCCTTCACTCCTGAAACCATGTGCTACCACGGCAGCTACTATGGTGGTCTGGGTTATGGCTACGGAAGCCTGGGCTGTGCTATGGCTGTGGCTGTGGTTATGGCCATGGCTATGGAGGCCTGGATTGTATGGCTATGGCTGTGGTTATGGTGGCTATGGAGATGGCTGCTGCTGCCCATCTTGCTATAGAAGATGCTGTTCCTGTGGATTCTACTGAGAAATATCTGGTAGCTCAACATAGTGGTCGCTTACATATGGTCTTCCTAAATCAGCCTTTATAATTCTTCATATAAGCAATTCATTCTCCTATTGTAAAATGTCAACATCATCCTTAAGTATCTGGAAGAAAAAATCGTTCACATTCTACAAGCCTCGTTGAGAGTCATTGAAATCATTTGACATGTTTCACAGATTTTTAAAAAGTTTTGATATTGTACTGTCATTAAATTATTGATTTGTGATCAACTTATGTGAGAAGATGTAAAATTTATTTTAATAAACACCTCATTGAAAGTATATTGATTTGTTGCACTTAAATTATGTTTATTGTGCATGTGCGTGTTTGCATTTTGGTGTATTGGCAAATGGAATGAGAAAGAAGAAAATATGAGAAAAAGAAAGAACACCATCTTTGGAGCATCCAAAGATGACAATGATGTTTAGACTAGTCCGACTTCATGCATATTTCTGTTTCTCTATAAAAATATCTTTTGTTTTATTCCCTCTCTTCTTAGTTTTAGTGTCAGTCTTTTAATAGGTCTGAGTGAGTTTACTATATTGTGTGCAATTTATATTTTATTTATGAACTTATTATCTTGATATTTATTGACTCAAATACCTCAGATAGAGTAAATACCTTATTGGCAGACTCCAACCATGTGTTATACTTTCATTTGTTATGGGGATTTAGAACCCCATTGTCCTGATGCAAATGTTTCAGAGGTATCTGTTCATCATTCCAACTTTGGAAATATTCAATTAAAATAGTTCAATTGAATATAGCTCCCTTGGGATACTTTAATATTTTCAAATGAAAATTTGCAACATTGCTGTATCTTATAGCACATGATGCTATCAATGAGAAAACATCCTATTGGGACACATTATCATAATAATAGAAGAAATATAATCCGTTGTCTTAAAAGTGACTGACACATAGGAGTCCCTCAATAAATATCACTTAAGTGATGAAATATCATTTGCTTAGATGACGGAACATTAAAAAAACTACGTTATTTTAATGAAATGCATTAATTCAATGGACAGCACAAGATAAATTGAAGCTGTGCACATACATGCCTGTATCCATGTCCAGAGTCTCATCACATTGTATATAAAGGTACTACCTTAGGAAACCTGCTTTCAGGAGATGTGAAGAATTCAGTCTTGGGCAGCTATTTTCCATCAACCAACTCATAACTTTTCCATCAACAACTCGCATGTGATATAGATAATGGTCAGTTTTTGGGGGACTAATATAACAATACAATTGGGCTGAACTAAAATACCCTTAAATAGAATAAATTGTAATTACTTGTTAACACAAGTGAAAAATACATTAATACATTACCTGCAAGAATACTTCAATTCAACTGTATGTTAGCTGCTAACATTTTATTTGAGTAATTAGTCTGAATTATAAGGTCAGTACTATTCATGACTTGTGCAATCAACAACAGAAGATTAAAAAGTCCCTGAACTGCACCATTGGTGACATTCAATCTGAAGAAACAGATTCCCTTCTCTTTACTGAACTTTCCATTTCTGACACCATGAGCTGAAATGGCAACTCTTGATGCCTTGTCCCTGGTTATAGGCTGCTCATCTAGCAGTGTAATACTCTGGTCCTACAGAATCTAACAGCTCAACTTGCTGGACTCTTCCTTTTGTGCTTCCTGACTCCACCTCCACACCCACATCAGAAATACTAGTTTTACCTCTAACTATAAAGAAAAATGTAATTCAAATTTAGCACACTCTATTTTGATTAACTGAAATCAATGGGATGTTTTATAATTTACAGAAAAGTTTTGCTCTTTATTTTGTATTGACATTATTCCTCTTTATATGTGTTATTTTCATATATTTCATATGGGAAAATAAAGTTTATTTTTAAATGTATGCTTATATGGTTTGGCTTTTTGTCTCCACCCAAATCTCTTGAACTGTAATCCTCATTATCCCCATGTATCAAGGGAGGGACCTGGTGGGGAGGTGATTGGATTATGGGAGCAGTTTTCCCCATATTATTCTCATGATAGCTAGTGAATTCTCTCGAGATCTGACAGTTTTATAAGTGTTTGACAGTTCCTCCTTCACACTGTCTCTCTCCCTCTTTCATGCCGCCTTGTGAAGAAGAAACTTGCTTCTCCTCTGCCTTCCGCCATGATTGTAAGTTTCCTGAGGCTTCCTTAGTCACGCAGAGCTGTGAGTCAATTAAACTTCTTTCCTTTATAAATTACCCAGTCTCTAGTAGTATCTTTATAGCAGTATGAAAATAGACTTAAAATGTGCCTATAAATTTGATTTATTACACCTTATTTCTATTATTTTGACTTTTTCTGTTTGTGTGCATGTGTGTGTGTGCATTTGTCAGATTGAAGCAGCAAGAGAGAGACAGAAAGAGAGAGAGAAAAAGAAAGGAATAGAGAGATTTTGATATCTCCTGCAGTTTTGATGTCCCTGAAAATTTAAGGATCTGAACATCAGTTCCTTTTACCTAAGATCATATGTAATCCAGTTTTTATGTGATTCAGCAGCCAGTGCTATATTTGATCAGACTTCCAATTTACATTCATGTAAGAAAATTTTAAATGACATTTTTGCCCAGCAAAAGAGTCTTTTTTCCTGTCACTATATATAACAACCCCTGGGTTTTCCATTTCTCAACACCCTAAGATTTGACTGAATTACTTAGAACAGTGCTTCAGAAGAGAGGTAATTCGCTCTTCACACCTCACGTCATCCAGATGACATGTAGAGTCTGGATAGAATCCCATCGGGTGGCTGCTGACTGCCTAATATTTGATGTTAAAATTATCTGGAAAAAAATCTGTTGTTCACCAGCTCAGCAGGACAGTGTTGAATGCAGTGAGTCACTGCCTCCCTCTTATTCTACTGTTCTTCACATCTGACAGTTCCATTATTTTTCCTATGAAATACCCTAACAGTAAATGTGCCCATTTATTCCACTTGTCCTTAAGAATCCCCATAAAATTGGGAAATGGCAATGAGACAACAGAATCTTATGTAACAAGATATCATGCAGGCAAAAAGATGTTTCATGATTAAGTGGACTTTCTATTTGATTTTCAAGAAATTACAATATTTTCCCCAAAAGTGGTTTAGCCATCATTGGATTTAAAAACTCAACACTATTAGTGAAATTCTGAGTCATCAACATAGGTGCCAAACATTATTTGGGTACCTGAACATCTAGCTCAATTATTTGAAGAAATACACAATACATATAACACTGAATATATATTTGACCGCATGAAGAAAAATGATGATTTATTTTCAAACTTCAAAAGAAAAAGAAACACGTATTTTATTTTACAACAGTGGAAACTTCTTCAATGCCTTTTGCCCTTTATAGCATCTCATGCTGTAGATGAGAACACAGTGACAAGAGGAGACGCAAGAACAATAATAGACGTCACATAATGTGTTGTCTTAAAATAATTCGGACACGGTTTGTAACAAATAAATAACAATTAGATGAGTGAAAGAGACTGGAAAAACCTATGTGAATGTGTCTCCGAAGTCTCAAATGATCTTAATAGGAAGCATGGGGGAGAAGCAGGATTTTTCATCATACCTATGCACCCATCACTAATTTCAATGTTCAGTGATAACAATGTTCAGTGTTCACTGTCTAGGTGTTCAATGTTCAGTGTTCAACTGGCAGTATTTGGGGGATCAGAGGAAACCTGGGTTCAGCAACAGTAAAATCAGAGAGGAAGTTTCTTCCCTCTTAAGAAATCTCCCAATAGCTATATTTGGAGTGATAATACATAATTTATATTGATCTTTCTGTTTGACTGTCAAACTTATTGAGCTGTACTCTGAAAATAGGTCTAATTTGTTTTATATGAATTACAATGTAGTGAATTTTATTAGCTATTTTAAACCAAACAACACCACAAACGTCTTTCCATAACTGTGGGATTTCCATTTCCACCAACACTTCAGCTAACAGCTAAAATTTATGCAAATTATTAAAAAATTACTTAGAAGAACAAAGGATCCCAGAATGAAATAGAGAGTATTACAAAATTACCTAGCTGCATTACAAATATATTTTTAAAAGCCTCACAGAAAGGGATTAAAAATGTTGCTGATCTAAATAAATTTGGAAATGAATGGAGTCTGTAAGACTAAAAACAAAAGAAACTATGCATTAACCAATTAACCAACTCCATCTAAGCCAATTTGCAGGCCCACAGAATTTTGAATGAATGGGAAACAGGTCCCTTGAGGAAGATCCCTACATCATTGCCAAAAAGATTATACTGTAAATCATCCTTTCAGTCATCTTCAAAATAATCTGCAAGAATTTACCAGTATGACAGTGTTTTGGGCAAGGGGAAAGCACCAGAAGTTTTAGGGATGACCAGACATTGGCCCTAAACTGATACTAAATTTTTAAAGACTCTACACCCCATTGTGGTCAGGTAAAATAATAAATGGAGTTCACGCTGTCATCTGTTTTATAATGGGCACAGTGAATCACCAATCCCCCCACGAAAATAGATATGTTTACAGCTGGCAGAATCTGCACATTGGGTCTCTGGAGTAAGGTCTATTAAGATAGGAAAAAATAAACAGAAATTACTAGAGCTGCCTCTTCCTACCAAAATAGTAAATCAAAAACAATCATTTATTTCTAGAAAGATTATAAAGATTAATGCTATCTACAGTAATTTCCTAGGACTAATATAGCAACATATTATACATTTGGTGGCTTAAAACAATAGAAACATATCCTCTCACATTTCTGAAGGCTAGAAATTAAAAATCAAGGTGTCAATGGGCCTTACTCTCTCTGAAGAGTCTGGAGAAGAATCCTTCCTTGCCTCTTCCTACCACCTGATGGTTGCTGGCAATCATTGGTTTTTCTTGGCATATAGGCATATCACTTTAATGTCTGCTTTCATGGTCACGTGCCAATCTCTCTGTATGTATCTTCAACTCTGTGTTTTGTCATGAAGTCCTCTTATAAGGAAATCAGTGACTGGATTTGGGATCTACCATAATTCAATATGACCTCAACTTGATTACATCTGCAAAGTTCCTATTTCCAAATAAGGTAACATTCATGGGTACCAGAGGTTACGACTTCAACATATGCTTTTTGAAAACACAATTCAAACAACAACACTACCACTAAAGTCTTGAAAGTTTCAAGAGAGGTTATTGTACCCCATCTTTATTCAATTGGCTTATTTGTCCCCTACAAATTGTAAATGGGTTTAGAAGAATAAGAGGGAATTACCAAACCTAATCTAGTAATGACTCCAGATACAGCTGTTAATTCAGATGCTGTTTCTCTGCTGGAGCAAAGAAGCACATCCCCTTGAAACTAATATTCACTTTTTATCTGGAAAAGTCTTTTTATTCTGCAAATAAAAAACACCAGAACCAGTCTCCATTGAGCTGGCAAGACCAATCAGATTCCTTCACTGCCCTATCTCAAAAGCATGGTAACTCTTTATTCTCCAGGCATAAACTAGTCTGCAGAAACCTTGACTGCCTTTCTGTTCCAGAGGATACCATGTTAATGGAATATATTGATGACATCATGGTGATCAGACCGAGAGAGCAGGAATTAACAACTACCATGGACATCCTGAAATGACCCATGAGTGAGCAAAGACAGAAAATAAATTATATAAAAATTCAAGAATCTGCCACTCAGTGAAAGTTTTATGGGTCTAGTGATCTGAATGAAGGAAAAGTTGCTCCCTTTGGCCCCTCTTACCACTCAGCAAGAGGCACAATACATAGTGGCTTTCTTGGATTTTCATGGCAACGTAATCTTCATTTGTATATGCTACCATTACCATTTAGAAGGAATAAAATGACTTTTAGTCCTGAGTTCCCCTAAGAGCAAGAGAAGGCTCTGAAATGGTCATAGTCAGCTGTGAGTATTGCTCTGTCGTTCCATCTGTATAAAACGGCAGATTTAATGGTGTTTGAAGCATCTATGGCAGATAAGAATGCTGTCTGGAGGCTCTCACACAGGCCTGTATAGGTAAATCAGCCACACACTTTCAGGATTTTGGAGCAAATCTATGCTCTCTTCTGTAGACTTATATTCTCCTTTGGAAAATGGCTTTTAGTTCATCAGTGAGTCCTTGACCATGGACCACAGGTTATCATATGACATGAAATGCCCATTATGAACTATATATTTTCTAGCCCTCTTATTCAGAAACTTGAGCATAGGCTCTCCATCATCAAGTGAAGGTGGGAAACATAAGATCGAGTTTAAGGGAGTTCTGAAAGCACGAATTACAGAAGCAATTGGCTTGGATTCTCATGGTTTCCATTCTACTGAGTTTTCTCTTCTTTCTCAGCATACACCTATGAGTTTATGCTGATTTTCCAGTTGAAGAAGGAAAAATTCATCCCAGATTACAGATGGTTCTGCCGATATGCTGGCACTGCCTAAAAGTGGATGACTAAAGTAAAACGGATCAATCAGGGATGACCCTAAAGGTCTGTGGTGAAGGAAAATTTTCAATTATTTTTAGTCATCTTAAGAAATGATAGTATCTAGATTCAGTCTGCCTTTCAGAACTTAAGTCTACGTATGAGTCACATGATACACACAGAGTCAATATTCCTAAAGAAAAGTTAATAGTCATGCCTCTATTAAATTTGTGTCTCAAAAATGTCTACTTTCCATTCCTATGACTTTGGAATCTGATAAGATTCTCAATGCTTTTCTTTTCTCTGAAAAAAAAAAAAAAACATGTCTACATTCCAGTGCAGGTAAAAGATAATCAACTAAACAACTTTTTAAAACAATGCCTAACATGTAGACAGGCAGGAACTGAACAAGCAAGAAAATGGCACTGTTTTTAAGAGATCACAGC
The DNA here is from genome assembly GCA_036589455.1 of Ateles fusciceps. NCBI lineage: Eukaryota > Metazoa > Chordata > Mammalia > Primates > Atelidae > Ateles > Ateles fusciceps. The sequence goes on from JAZHEH010000222.1 coordinate 13,153,748, forward strand.
AGTACGAAAACTACAGAGTAGTATGTGATTGGTGGGAGTTTGTACAGAATAAATCACAGTTGACCCTTGAACAATGCAGGAGTTAGGCATGCCAACCCCTATGCAGTTGAAAATCTGAGTATAACTTTTGACTCCCAAAAAACTTAACTATCAATAGCCTACTGTTGACCAGAAACCTTACCAATAACATAAACAGTTCACTAATACTTGTTTATGTTACCTGTATGACAGATTATAATAAAGTAGGCTAGAGAAAAGAAAATATTATTTAAAAATTAGGAAAATGAGATAATACATTTACTATTCACTAAGTGAAAGTGGATCATCATAAAGGTCTTCATCCTCCTTGTCTTCATGTTGCGTAGCTAAGAAGCAGGAGGAGGAGGAGGGGTTGGTCTTGCTGCCGGAGTGGCAGAGGTGAAAAAATTTTGCTTAATATAAGCTATCTGTGCAGTTCAAACCCATAGTATTCTAGAGTTCACTGTATTTGCTACTGAGATTTATATAGATAACATCACAGCTGTGTTGATTAGGATTTAAATATGCATATAAGAAGAAGGGTATTATTAGCAAAGTGATTGGAAGAGGATGGCATTTGCCTCCTCCACGTGATGTTATGCAGCATAGTTACAAAGGTTAAATTCAGCATCAGTGTGAGCAAGGTCATTGAACTCAGCATTTTTTTTCCTTTAAAGCCTATCAACTGTTTGGCAGGATCATAACGTACTGAGAAGTAAATCTCAATTTTATCAGGATGTGGAGTCTTTTTTTAAATCTAAAGATACAAGATTAATGAGATTTTTAAATACAGGTTGTTCTATATGAGAATGTCAGGAGTGCCTGTGGTTTGTCACACCTCCACTGAGACTGATAAAAGACTCTTAGTATTTTAGTGTTCTTATGCTAAAATAGAAGGAAAAATTCGTCCCAGATTACAGATGGTTTTGCCAATATGCTGGCACTGCCTAAAAGTGGATGACTAAAGTAAAAAGATCAAATCAGGGATGACCCTAAACGTCAGTGGTGAAGGAAAATGTTCACTAAAACTTATGCACTAAAACTTACTCTTGCCTCAGGCTAGAGACTTAAATCCTCACCCAGTAAGCTACTATGGCAACTACTGTGGAGGCTTGGGCTATGGCTGTGACTGCAAATACAGTTATACCTCTGGCTTTGGTGCCTTTAGAATCCTGGACTGTGGCTGCAGATGTGGCTGTGGTGGTGGGGTATGGATTTGACTGTTGCCACCAATATGATAATAGTACATGCTTATTCTCTGGCATTGATTGAATATCTACAATTGGGTCCATTTTCTCAGGAGACAGGGGTTCTGTTCTAGTAGACTCTTGTTATTTGTTTACCCAAATTAGAATTGTTAATGATTCCCTATAATCCAGGCACTTTGGGAGGCAGAGGTCGGTGGATCACCTAGGGTTAAGAGTTCAAGACCAGCCTGGCCAACATGGCAAAACCAAGTCTCTACTAAAATAAACCCAGTAGGGGAATTGCTGGATCATAGAGTAGTTCTATTTTAGCTTTTTGAAGAACCTCTATACTATTTTACATAATGACTCTTAACAATTTACATTCCCATCAGCAGTGTATAAGAGTTTCATTTTCTTCACATCCTTACTGGCATTTGCTTTTTTTAAATCTTTTTAATAATAGGGAAAGACAACAACAGGATTGATGTGATGGATATGATAATTACCCAGATTTGATCATTACACATTGCATGCATTGATCAAAATATCACATTGTATACCATTAATAGGTGCAATTATTATATCTCAAATATATCAAAAATATTGAAGGGCTAAATAATACAAAAATTCAATGTTGTGAAGTGGAAAACAATATTGTTAAGATGGCAATACTCCTCAAATTGATCTGTAGATTTAAAACAATCTTTATCAAAATTCCAGATTTGTATATTATAGAAATTCACAAATTAAATATAAAATTTATATGGAATTGGATAACATGTAATTCTGGATACCTTGGATAGCAAAACTAAAAATAAAACTTTAAAAAGTTGAAGTACTCACACTTTCTTATTCAAAAGACTTACTACAAAGCCACATTAACTGTGTGATACTGACATAGGGATACATATATCAATCAATGGAATAGAGGAATGTGCCCAGAAACAAACCTTTATCTTTATTATCAGTTGATTTTAGACAAGAGTGTCAGGACCATTCAATGGGAAAGAATAGACTTTTCAACAAATGGTACTGAAACAACTAGGTAACCACATGTAAATGGATGAAGTTAGTCTCTATCTCATATCTCACACCATATGCAAAAATTAACTCAAATTTTACCTAAAAACCTAACTGTGAAAGCTCAAGTTATAAAACTCCTTGTATTAGTCTGTTTCACACTGCTAAAAAAGACATACCAAGACTAGGTAATTTATAAAGCAAGAAATTTAATGGACTCACAGTTCCACATGACTGGGGAGGCCTCACAATCATGGCCAAAGGCAAAGGAGGAGTAAAGTCCAGTCTTACATGGTGGCAGGCAAAGAGAGAGAGAGCATTTGCAGAGGAGCTCCCCCTTACAAAACCATCAGATCTCATGAGGCTTATTCACTGTCATGAGAACAGCACAGGAAAGACCCAACCTCATGATTCAATTACCTCCCACCACGTCCCTCCCACAACATGTGGGAATTATGGGGGACACAGTTTGATATTTGAGTGGGGACACAGCCAAACCATATCATTCTTAAAAGAAAACACAGGTGTGAATGCTCATGGCCTTGGGTTGCCAATCATTCCTCAGATAGGACAGCAAAAGCACAAGCCATAAAATAAAAAGTACATAAATTGCATTTTATTAACTTTAAAAGTTTTTTGCTTTAAAGGACCATATCAAGAGAGGGGGAAAAAACAAACAGTAGTGGGGGGGGAATATTTGCAATTCATATATTCTATAAGAAATCTGTAAATTTTTTAAAAAAGAACTCTTACAACTCGAAAATAAACAATACTAAACAATAGACAGAGGGTTTGAACAGTTATTCAAAGAAGATATTTACATGGTTAATAAACAGATTAAAAAGCTGCTCAACATTATTAGTCCTGAAGGAAACACAAATCAAAATCACAGTGAGAAAACACTTCGCATCCAATAGGATGTGTATAATCAAAATGACAAAGAGTAACAAGTGTTGGCAAGGATGTGAAGGAATTCAAGGCTTATACATTGTTGATGGGAATGAAGACTGGGAAAGTCACTTTGAGGAACAGTTTAACCGTCCCTCAAAAAGTTAAATAAAGAGTTTCCATATGACCCACAATTCCACTCTTAGAGACTCTTTCATCCAAAAGAAGTGTAAACATATGTTCCCACAAAAACTTATATATGGATGTTTAGAGCAGCTTTATTTATAATAGTCAAAAGTAGAAATGATACAAATGTCCATCTATTGATGAATAGATAAACAGAAGTGATATATTTATGTAAGGGAATATTATTCAACCATAAAAAATAATGAAATACCAATATGTGCTACCATTTATGCTAAGTTGAGGAAGCGAGATATAAAAGGCCACATATTATACAACTCTATTGATATGAAATGTTCAACATAGGCAAACACATAGAGACATAAAGTAAATTTTTAATGACTAAGGGCTGGAAGAAAGTAGAGGTGGGGCATGACTGCTAGCAAGTACAGGGTTTCTTTGGCAACTGATGAAAATATTTTAACATTAGATAGTGGTTATGTTTTAACAACCCTATATGTATTCACCCATTCTCACACTGCTATAAAGAACTCCCTGAGAACTGCAAGTATCAAGGCCTCCTTGCTCTCCGGTTTTCTGTTATCTTCATAAATTTTCCATTATGTTCATAAATTTCCCATTATGGACAATTTATGAAGAAAGAGGTTTAATGGACTCACAGTTCTGTAGACTTTACAGGAAGTATATCTGGGACGCCTCAGGAAACTTATAATTATGGTGGAGGGCAAAGGGGAAGCAAGCACATCTTTACTATGGCTAAGCAGGAAAGAGAAAGAGCAAAGGGGGAAGTGCCACACACTTTTAAAACATCAGATCTTGGGAGAACTCATTCACTATCATGAGAACAGCAAAGGGGATGTTCACCTCCATGATTCCATCACCTCCCACCAGGTCATTCCCCTGACATGCAGGGATTACAATTTGACATGAGATTTAAGTGGGGACACAGAGTCAAACTACATCACTGATATACTAAAATTTACATACAAAGCACACTGAATTGTGCACTTTAAAAGGCTGAATTTGATGATATATGAATCTTTTCAATTTTTTAAAGCAATGCCCATGGGTAAGTTTGAAAACCAGGAAAAAGACTGGACAGAAGATATAATTTTTTGGAAGAATCAGTTAATCATAAAAAATTGATAAATATGTTACTTTTTTTTGTAATATCCCTATTTATTTTGAGAGATGCTTTTGCCCCCCCAAGAACATTTGACAATGTCTGAAGACACGCTCAGTTGTAACACCTTGAGGGCTGTTACTGGTATCTAATAGGAAAAGGCAAGAAATGCTGTCCTACATCTTACAATGCACAGGACAGACTCCACAACAACAAAGAATTATCTAGCTTACCATGACTATACTGCTGAGGTGACCAAGATATAGTGATTTCTACAAACTTCAAATTCACATAATTTTCTGTATTGGCAAAATAGAATTTACATGGTGTCATTAATATAAACAGCAGGGTCCAAAGAAAATTTAGAATAGTTTATTCGCTAACTAGTAAGTCTCATGGAGGAGACTGACAAGAACTCTGCTTATACAATTTAGCTAAATTATTTGTATGCCATAGGAGTATATATTAGCATATAGAGGTCACTTTCCTCCATGTGAGTTGCACTGGATATGCTCCCCGTACCTCCAGAGATCCACCCTTTCCCCTTTCCTCTTTACATATTGTGTCTAGAAAGTCACCTTCACCCAATTTATCAAGGCCCTTTGCTCTCTGCTTTTCCATTTTGTTCAATTAATTGGAAACATCAGCAGGAGAACTGGAGAGTCTAAGTACTTATGTCCCTGGTTCTCTCTCTGCAAGAACTGTGTTAGTTGGTGGCTGCATTCCTCTACCTAAGACAATAGCATTTGGGTGACAATTCATCTTCATTTACACATCTCACTAGATTCTGGAAACCACTCCTTTCCCTTGGAACCTCAGACATAGGCATGGTAGAGACTTCCTACCATTCCTAGCCCTGAGGGCTTCATCATAGTTTATGGGTTTCTGCTATCATCTGAATATGTGTCCTCCAAAATTCATAAAATTTAATTGACAATGTGATCATCTTAAGAGGTGGAGCCTTCAGAAGGTGATGAGATCATGAGGGCTTCACCCTTGTGAACCAGATTAATGCTCTTATTCTTAAAAAGCAAGGATGGATCACACAGTTTGTCCATGTTTGCCCTTCCACCCTCCACCATGTGGCAAGCCAAACACTAAATTTGCTGGTGCCTTGATCTTGGACTTTCCAGCCTCCAGAAACATCAAAGATAAACTGCTGTTATTTATAAATTACCCAGTTTGTGGTATGTTGTTATAGCAGCATGATTAGACTAATAATTTTCTTAGATATTCACCCTCCACCCCCAAGAAAAAAATTTGTATGCCATTCTCTTCATAAAACTCTCTTCAAAGGTCCCCTCTGAGCACATCATCTCCTCCTGGCCAACTTTTGAGTGACACAGTAAAGCTTGTTTTTAATGATCCCACTATCTTTTTAAATTAATAATCCTATAGCCAGGACTGTGGCAGAATGCATGCATTTTCCAAAAATGACTACAACACCTCCATACCCAATGAGTATTCAAGCACCATACCACCCTGAAATCTATACCCAAGCTTTGGCTGATTTTTTTTTAAGTCTTATAATTGCAAATCTTGTTTACCAGGTTTAGTTCTTTGTATATCACTCTTGAAAGTCTATGTAACATCCACACTACAGGAGATGCCACCATTAAAGGAACAAGGTTAATACTAGATTAATGCTTACAAGTTGATGCTTTAAAATTTATTTGAGCCTATTTTTCTGGTAAAAGATAAATCTCTTCAAAAAAACAATAATCCAATGAAATATTATTAAAAATCAAGAAAAAGAAAGAAGATATAATTAATGGCTATTATTTTCAAATTGTATCACATTTTCCTAAATAATCTTCCTATGAATTCCTAATTAGGATTTTTTATGCTTATAAATTATTTTTAAATTATTTTTCTTTGTGTCATTTGCTTTTTTATGTTATTGATAGTAACTTGTTTATTTTTAGAATAACTTAGGCTTACAGAAAACTTACAAAGACAGTGTAAAGGTTCCTCAATTATCTCACACCCTATTTCCCTTATTATCAACATCATCGTAGTGGGTTGAATAGTGGCCCCAGAAAGATCCGTTCAAGTTCTAATCTGTGGTACCTGTGAAAGTGATATTATTTACAAAGCAGATCTTTGTAGATGTAATTAAGTTAAGGATTTTAAGATGAGATCATCCTGGATCTTGGGTGAGCCCTAAATCCACAGACAACTTTTTCAACAGCCTCAACTAATAGAATAAGGCAAAAATACCACTATAAGACTTCCAAGGCTAAGTCACAAAAAGCAATATTGTTCACGCCTGCTGTCTCTCAGGATGCTCCCTTTTGGAATTCAGCCACCTCACACTGTGAGGAAGCCAAGCAGTAACGGAACCACCACGGGTCAGTGTTCCTGCTGACCACTGTAGTCTCAGCCCACAGCTTGCATCAACCACCATACATGCGGGTGAATGAATCCTCAGATAACTCCAGCTCCGACAGACTTGAAGCTATCCCAACTGATTCCTACTGGAGAGAAGATGAGCTGTCACAGCTGAGCCAAATAAAGAATTGTTGTTCTTTATGCTAGTGAGTATGTGCTGGCTTGTCATGTAGCAAAACAAAATTGGAAAGAGCATATAATGCATCTCTGTGCTAAGTACAAAAAGACCCCTTTCTCCAGGCTGATACAGTTTCATAGCTTGGCAAAGGAAGTGGGGTCGTTTCAGGCCCCACTCACATCCTTGAATGGGTACCTTGAGGAAGACACAACCTGCCCACTATACTTGAGATGCCGCATTTAACACACCAAATGTAAACAGGTCTTGTTCAAAAAAGGCCTTTCAGGTTGCTCCTTGACTTATGTTTTATACCCAGTCACAGGGATCTTACCAGTAACTGGATCTACATGATTACATTTCTCATATACATCTCTTTACAGACAGCATTACACAAAGAGATAAAACAATTAATAGAAGTTAAAAAGCACAATATACTAAGTTATATTCGATTCACTAATCTGTTATTTTAAATATCAACATAATATAACAATATCTTCATCTATGGCAATATGGATCCATTATTGGCTTCTGGCTCTATATTCTGAAAAAGCAGTGGATATTTAGACCAGCTAAAGTTAGTAAAAGGGCTATTGTCCTGGTTCTTTACAGATTTATTTCTTTTTTGAGTGTCTGCTCTTAACTATTCTTTTTGCCTCTTCAAAAGCCCCACATTCTGTATTTTAAATATATTCACATCAGTTCTCATTAAACTGGTCAATTACTGGTATCATTTCTGACACACTAATGATAGAAACGCTCAGTTTCAAGTACTTTCTCGGTGTCCAGATGTCATTGATTCACAAGATTTCCATAGCTTTTTACATGGTGATTACTATTATCTTGGATTGCATAACTTTAAGCAACGCTGGAATGTAAAGGTGATGATTCTGCTCAGAAAAGCTTTGCAAAATTGTCCACTGCAGGTGCCTAGGAAAAGCTCCCCCACCCCTTACCCCGCCCAGTGCTGTGACCAACAAGACTTTCCAAAGATCAGGATGGTATTTTCCTCAGGAGAGAAGCTACTTTCATGTGGAATTCATCCTCAGAAATACTTCTCTATCACTCAATTTTTCTCATCAGTTCCTTGCAACAACAACCACCACCAATCTATTTCTTTCCTTGTCACGTACTTGAATATTCTCCACCCAGAGGAATTTTTTAATCCATTTATCTATGCACCATGTGAGCCATGATAAAATGTCCACATAAACTCTGACATATCCTGTCATCTTGTAGACTCATGGGTACTCATCATTTTGTACAGCCCAATGTTGTTGGCAAACTCAGTATTTTGATTGCAGAGGACTTAACAAAATAAATGCATGTGAATCTGGTTTCAATGTGCCCTCATCTTAGAGTATTTCTGATGGGTCTTAGGCTAAATCACTTTTTTAAGTTTCAGCTTCTTATAGAGAATATTTATTCCCAACATCTTAACTTACAAATGCTGGATTTTATATCCTCTTCATAGTTGTTCTGTACATTTTAAAAATGCAATATGCCTACATTGTATTGTGTGAAGCTGGAATCATTATTTTTAGGAAACAGTATTTCAACAAAAATAAAATCTAATACTCTCAGCTGAAGAACATTATAATACATCCTAAGATGACTGTTTTCAGCTTGATATCATGAGAGGGAACTGTATTTGAAATGTATCCTCATATTTCCACTGATTTAAAGAAGTTACTTCTGCTTTGAATATAAAGGAGTCAGAAGACATAGTTAGCTGAGTTACCCATCCCTAGAAAGGAACATGTTCAGTTTATACATGAATCTGTAGACTCATATGTAGGCTATGGATTTTTCTGTTTGAATTATAGGATAAATAAAAACGTATAAAACTCAACCTTTTTGTTTTTATATGGAATATCAATTTTGCCATAAGGATTCTAATACCCTCTTAACCTTTTTTTATTCATATGTAGCAAAATTAACTATTGTTTTGACACAAATCAGTTATGGAATTAGAAATTGGAGACCTGGAATTTTCCATAGCAACCTTTCATAGTATAGAAAAATCCCACATTTGGTTATAAAATTTGCACATTGACCCTTTGCTCAAAAATCATCTTTATATTTCAAGTCTATGCTGCAGCTATTATAAAAACTACTTTGGGGATCGTGATGGTGATTGCTGTGGCTTAGGATGTGGGAGCTTAGAGTATGGGAATTCAGAGGCCAAGCCAAGTCATTGATTATGCTTCCAGTGAGTATAGCTGTTGTCACCCATTTTTCTGTGAAAAAACAAGTCCTATGACTTCTACTGAAAACTTTGATAGCTCAAAGCAATTACCTTGAGATTAACCAGCTCAATTTCAAATGATGAGAAATCCTCTTCTTTTCACCCACCGTTTATAGCACTGGTAATCACTTCTACATTGCTGAGTAACTCTCCACTTCTGGCCACAATTAACAAGAAAGTTAGCCTACATCAATCATACTGGTCAAATTCCCTGGCATCTGAAACATTTGAACATTTGAATTGCAAATCTCAACATTTTAATTGCATCTCCTCTTGTCAATTTATTTTTAACTCTAACATCAACTGTTTTTTTTTCTACATTCTATGTCTCAGAATGCTTACATTTTCACTTTTGTAATAGAAATGCTTAATCTGCCCTAGAAAATATTGTTCTTATTTGTGTTTATTCAGTTCAGTAGGCTTTTGATGCCATAGGTACATTATTTGGAACTCAAATTTCTCTTCTCTTGCAGCTGCAGGTAATTTATCCCCTAAGAATGACTGAGTATATGTGTGAAAAAGTTGAGTCACCTAATATCTTCTACCTTCTTAAAAAAGAAGAGATGAAATTTGGCTTTTTGTTTACTTTTGCCTTTTTCACTAGAAAATGTGTTTTCCTCCCATTCTTACATTCAAACACAGCAGATGCAAGGGAGATTTTAGAAGCCAGAGAGAGTAAACAGGAAGAACAGTTCTGTCTTAGTTTCCTATGGTTGGAGTAACAAAGTACCACAAACTGGGTGGATTTAAACAACAGAGGTCTATTTTCTCACAGTTTTAGAAGCTAGAAATCCAGAATCACGTTGTTCAAATGGCCATGTTCTTCTGAAGACCCTAAGGGAGAATCTAACCCATCCCTTTCTCCTAGTTTCTGATGTTGCCGGCAAACCTTTTCATTCCTTAGCTTGTTGACTCATTACTTCAATTTTGCCTCAATTGTGATATGGCATTCTCCCTGTATATCCTTAGCATGTCTCTTCTTATAAGGACATCAGTCAGATTGGATTAGAGCCCAGCCAGAGTATGACCTCATCTTAACTTGATTGCATCTGCAAAGACCCTATTTTTCTAAATAAGGTCGTATGCATATTACCAGGGGTTGGGAACCCAAAATATCTTCAGTCCTATAACTGGATACTCAGTATCACTGAAATAAATCAAGAAATTTTAACTGGCAATTGAAAAAGAATTGTTAGTTGAAGTTCATGATGCTGATGTTGATGATGAAGTCAGAAATTTTCCCCCATGGTCAAATAATTGTCATTGAATTACTGGCACAGCTAATATATATTATCTCAAGAAACCTGTAAACTGATGCCTTATTACAGTGTCTCATTCACTGGAATAGAGCTTCCCAAGAACAGGCTATTCAGCACATATGCACACAATTGGAGTTTCCATGCATCTACCTTCATGATCCACTTAATCTGATCTGCTGTACCACAGAGAGTGTAGCACACCTGAAACTACTTAAAAGGAAAAAAGACACAATTTCTATGCGCATATCAAACTTCACCCAAACTGACATTGGCAAACCATAGCGCACTACAGAAACACATGGGATAGGCACCAAACCCAGAATAACAATCTGTGATGTTTTTTAGAAAACAGGACACATATGCTAACTCATCGATGATGAGCAGGAGTTAGCCAACATTTTAGTCTGTTGTCATGCTGCTGATAAAGACATACCCGAGACTGGGAAGTTTACAAAAGAGGTTTAATGGACTTACAGTTCCTCGTGGCTGGGAAGGCCTCAATATCATGGCAGGAAGGCAAGGAGGAGTAATTCATATCTTACATGGATGGCAGTAGGCAAAGAGAGGCCTTGTGCAAGGAAACTCCTGTTTTTAAAACCATCCGATCTCATGAGACTTATTCACTATCATGAGAATAGCACAGGAAAGACCCACACCTATAATTCAATCACCTCCCACCAGGTTCCTCCCATGACACTTTGGAATTGTGGGAGTTACAATTCAAGAGGAGATTTGGGTGGCGACACAGCCAAACCATATCATTCCACTCAGCACTCTCCCAAATCTCATGTACTCACATTTCAAAACCAATCATGCCTTCCCAACAGAGCCCCAAAGTCTTAACTCATTTCGGCATTAACTCAAAAGTCCACAGTCCAAAGTCTCATCTGAGACAAGGCAAGTCCCTTCCACCTACGAGACTGTAAAATCAAAACCAAATTTGTTACTTCCTACATACCATGGGGTACAGGCATTGGATAAATATGGCCATTCCAAATGGGAGAAATTGGCCAAAACAAAGGGGTTATAGGTCCTATACAAGTCAAGGGAGGGAGGGAGGGAGGGAAGGAGGGAGGAAGGAAAGAAGGAAGATTATGAAAGAGATGGCTAAGATAAAGGTATTGATTTGAGAAACCTCAGTATAATCAACATAGAGGTATTATTTGATGCCATGGATCATCCAGAGAGACTGGGTAAAGTTAGAGTTGAAGGTTGAGTACAAAAAACATAGGAAATAACGACATTTAATGAGAAAAGAGGGAGAAAGAGAAGGAAGAGTCAGAGAAAATCATATCACTGAATAAAATGGTGGCTAGAACTTCCAAAAGGGATAAAAGATTAGCAAAATGACCAAGAGAGTCAATAATACATGATTGTTTAAGGAGCATCTATTAGGTATGGCCACAAAGACGTCATACTTAACATTTGGAGTGAGTAGTATCTGAAGACTAGCAAGTTGAAGAATAAATGAGAAGAAAAGAGATTCAAACACACAGTCAGTGTGTTCTACTTTTCCAAGAAAATTGAGTAAAAAGAGAAAGAGATGTTACATTACATACAGCAAGAAGTTGAGTCACATATTCTTGTTTTGATTTTTAAAGGTGAGATCTGGGATTAAAATTATAATGGGAAAAAAGTGAAGAAAAGACTGTGAAATTATGAAGGAATAAAAGTTCCTATGATGCAAAAGAGGTTGGAATCCAAAGCCTGGATAGAAGATAAAGACTATTCTTATAGTGGGGCAGAAAGAAAGTAGGCAAGAAGGAGGGAACATCTAAATTTATAAGCCCAGTGCCTGGAAGTTAAATTAATTCCCTGTTACTAAGTTCTCCTACCTTCCATACTCTAAGAATGAACTCTGTGTTATGTCAGATATAGGTAGGTAGACGTAAGTCTCAAGGTGATGCTTAAGGTTTGAATTTACCATGAATTTACCATTCATACCAAAGGTTCGAATTTACCATTCACAATCATGAATAAATTTCATGATTGTCTTGGCTATACGGGCTCTTTTTTGGTTCCATATGAAATTTAAAGTACCTTTTGTTCTAAGTCTGTGAGAAGAATCAATGGTAACATTGAATCTATAAATTACTTTGGGCATTATGGCCACTTTCATGATATTGATTCTTCTTATCCATGAGCATGGAATGTTTTTCCATCTGTTTGTGTCCTCTCTTATTTCCTTGAGCAGGGGTTTGTAGTTCTCCTTGAAGAAGTCCTTCACGTCCCTTGTAAGTTGTATTCCTAGATATTTTATTCTCTTTGCAGCAATTGTGAATGGGGAGCTCATTCATGATTTGGCCCCTTTGCTTGTCTGTTGTTGTTGTTGTATAGGAATGCTTGTGATTTTTGCACTTTGATTTTGTATCCTGCAATTTTGCTGAAGCTGCTTATCAGCTTAAGGAGCTTTGGGGCTGAGATGATAGGGTTTTCTAAATATACAGTCATGTCATCTGCAAACAGAGACAATCTGACTTCCTCTCTTCCAGTTTGAATACCTTTTATTTATTTTATTGCCTGATTGTCCTGGGCAGAACTTCCAAACTATGTTGAATAGGAGTGGTAAGAGAGGGCATGCTTGTCTTGTGCTGGTTTTCAAAGGGAATGCTTCCAGCTTTTGCCCATTCAGTATGATATTGGTCATAGGTTTGTCATAAACAGCTCTTACTATTTTGAGATATGTTCCATCAATTCCCTAGTTTATTGAGAGTTTTTAACATGAAGGAATATTGAATTTTATTGAAGGCCTTTTCTGCATATATCGAGATAACGATGTGGTTTTGTCCTTGGTTCTGTTTATATGATGGATTAGGTTTATTGATATGCATATGGTGAACCAGCCTTTCATCCCAGGGATGAAGCCGACTTGATGGTGGTGGATAAGCTTTTTGATGTGCCACTGGATTTGGTTTGCCAGCATTTTATTGAAGATTTTCACATCAATTTTCATCAGGGATCTTGACTTGAAATTTTCTTTGCTAGTTGTGTCTCTGCCAGGTTTGGGTATCAGGATGATGCTAGCTTCATATAGTGATTTAGAGAGGAATCCCTTGTTTTCTATTGTTTGGAATAATTTCAGAAGAAATAATATCAGCTCCTCTTTGTACCCCTGGTAGAATTCGGCTGTTAATCTGTCTGGTCCTGGGCTATTAATTACTGCCTCAATTTCAGAACTTGTTATTGGTCTATTCAGGGTTTGACTTCTTCCTAGTTTAGTCTTGGGAGAATTGTGTGTCCAGGAATTTATCCATTTCTTCTAGATTTTCTAGTTTATTTGTGTAGAGGTGTTTATAGTATTCTCTGATAGTAGTTTGTAGTTCTGTGGGATCAGTGGTGATATCCCCCTTTATCCTTTTTTATTATGTCTATTTAATTTTTCTCTCTTTTTCTTCTTTGTCTAGCTAGCAGTCTGTTTAGTTCACAAAACCAGCTCCTTAATTCATTGATTTTTTTCATGTCTCTATCTCCTTCAGTTCCGCTCTGATCTTAGTTATTTCTTGTCTTCTGTTAGCTCTTGAATTTGTTTGCTCTTGCTTCTCATTATTTTAATTGTGATATTTGGATGTTGATTAGAGATCATTCCAGCTTTCCAATGTGAACATTTAGTGCTATAAATTTCCCTCTTAACACTCAATAATCATTAGATCACAGGGTTAAAGACTATTATATTTTATCATGTTCCCTCTGTAGCTAGCTGGTATTGAAACACAGAATCCAGGAAAAATATGGAAAAAATCAGCTGGGGCTAGTCAGGATTTAAGCAACATTGTGGTACGTGATGATAAATTAACATGGACCTAAGTCAAACTTGGATTGAAATCCTCGCTCTGTAATTTTCTCCCTCATGCTTTTTGTTTATGAATTACATTGTTATATCCACCTCATAGGCTTTGTGACATTTACATAGAATAACTTTTGCAAAGTGCTTGACACCTAACACTCGCTTGCTCCTTACCTGAGTAATTCCCAGTTGCATGATAAGAAAGATAAAATGATTAGAATCTAAAATATCTTACAAAGACATTGCATGCAGATGGCTCTTTTATACTATCTTGGTCCAACAAAAAATTAGTTTCAAAAGGACGGCGTGAACACTGACATATCTCCAATGTGAGGTTGAAGAGGCCCGATAATGTCATTATCTGGTGATATGTCCAGAAACAGCCTGAATGACGACAGCTATTCTATTTTGGGTTGTGGATTGAAAGGAAAATACTAACCATACTCAGGGCTATCCTAACTCAGAGAGTCCATATTTATATAAATAAGATGTGGGTAATCTGAAGCAATAAAACTTCATCATCCCGTGCAGCTCCTTTACGTGGCATGAAAACAGATCCCTGTGGGAATTACAGGGTCCCATAAAATACAAAAGACTATAAAGTTCTTGATGTGTGTTAATGAAACGAAAATGTCAGGTTTGCTTAGCTAGATAAGTTTATTAGGAAACTGATTTAGATTTACTGGCTTCACAGATGTGACAAAAGATAAATAATATGACTAACACAACTGGGGGGTTATAAAAACCAACTTTACTTATTTGAGGGTAGGGTTTTCAGGCAGTCTGATTTCAGAGTATCACAGAGTGGAAGATTATGGTTGTGGACTTTGCTCCTTAACTGCTAAGGTGATGACAAGAGAAGGGAAAACTGTAAGAAATATTAACGCATCAACTACATTGTAGAAGTTTTACATCAGAGTACATCATGGACTGGAAACATAAGAAGTTACGTAACTAATAAGGTAGAAAATGATTGTTTACCTCATCGAGAAATATGGATGCCACTATAACTATAGTTGGAGGACTAACCACAACCAGGTCACCAAAGATTCCATGGTCATGTAATACCCAGATGTCACAATATCCACAGCCACACCTAGAGACAGAGCCACATGCACATTCCTCATAGACATTTCCTTGTGTGTCAGGCAGACTTTTGAAATGACTCCCAAATGATCCCCCATTTCCTGTTATTCATACTCTTATGCAGTCCTCTTCCCTTAAGTGTAGAATGAGCCTAGTGACTTGCTTCTAATGGATAGAATACACAAAATGAGATGGGATGTCACTGTGAAGGTTAGGTTATTAAAGACTGACTTTCATCTTGCTGGCATTCTCTTTTGACTCTTTTCATGAGTTCTTTGATGAAGAGGCCCACATGGCAAGCAACTGTGCTTAGTTAGGAACTTAGGGTTCCGGTCCAGCATCTTTCAAAGAACTTAATTCTTCCCACAGCCATGTGAGAGTCTGGAAGAGGATTCTTCCCCCAGTGCAGCCTTCATTTGGGACTGTCGCCAGAGACAACACCTAGTGAAAGCCTTTCAAGAAACTCTGAAACAGAGAATCTACCTGAACTATGCCAGTATTCCTAACACCCCAGACACAATGAGATAATTCTGGGTGGTTTTAAGGCACCCTATTTTGAGGTAACTTGTTACACAGCAATAGTTAACTAATACAGCTTGGTAATTACAACCTACAACGTTAGAGTAAAACTTTTAGTTGGACACAAAAAAGTAAGTTATTTGAGTTTAAATGCCATCTTCTTCAGAGGTCATATATTTAATTTCAAAAGTGATTTTTATGCATGAACATTGCTTCACTCTGGCTAGGTTGAAGTACTTTGTAAAATTTCACTGCTCTAGAATAACAGTGAACAGCCCAGTTTCTGGAAAAGGCACAGCTCAAACCCAGATCCACCACTTGTTAGATTCTTAACTTCTTTCTGCTTCAGTTGCTTCATTTGTACTATGTGGATGATAGCCCCTATTACAAGGTGCCCAAAACTGTCTTATATATATGAAGAGTTCAATAAGTGATTGCTAGCATTTTTTAAAAAACATCTAATTACCTTTAGTCACAGATACCACAAGTGCCTTGTCATTGCTAGAGTTTTCCACTCTATTTTCACCCAGTTTGTGAAGCCTTTTTTTATGAACTCACTATAAAATGAGAGATAAGCACATCATTGCAGTCACTAGATTAATCTCCTGTGTTTAATATTCATGACCTTCAATAGAACTCTCTGCAAGTTCAACAACAGTAAACAGTTATTGAGGTCCTGCTCTGTGCAGAGAATCATTCCACATGCTCAGATAAATTAATAGAACAGCCTGCCTTTTCAGAAGTATAAGCAAAATAACTTGGATTTGTAAATGAAAGAAATTTCATTAACTGGTACAGTGACTTTCAAAACTGGATGTTCCTTAGAATTATCTAGGGCATTTAAAATATGTACACACCAGTGCCAGGGTGCTACTCACAGAGAATCTCATTCGATTTCAGATGGAACCTAAAATTAAATGCTTATTAAAAGCTCTCTTGGGGATTATAATGTACAGGCAGAGTTGAAAATGATTGATTTAGCACAAACCCTCCACTTAAAATATTAAGATTTACAGGGGCTTACTTCAGGTGACATGGATAAGTTAGTGCTATAACCAACACTAAATGTTGTGCCTTCTGATACTGGATAAATGGTTGTTTAATTACCAAATAACATCTGAGTTTCACTGCATTTATTTATATATTTAATCATTTATAAAACAAATATTTACTGAAAATGTCTACAATGCTGGAAATGGGCATACAATGCTAAGCAACACAGAGTCACCCAGTGAATTTTTTCAAGATTAAAATTTTCTATAGGAGATGAGCAGTAAAAACTAAATTTAAAAAAACAAACAATATCTGTAAGTATATGATTTTGGAAAACCCCGAGAGTACACTAAAGGCAGAGTGCCAGATTCATTAGAATAATAGGAGTCCTGATTTAAATTAGGAAGAAAAAGAGTCCTTTGGGAAGTGATGTTTAATCTAGAGATTATATGTAAGTGGATTTTAGGATAGGCTACTAAAAATTATACCTTAGAGGTAACTCCTTTCCCCCCATTCCCCCACAAAAAAAAATCAATCTCAGTAAGGCTTGCAAAAATTTTCTTAAAAGATGATTAAATCATAATGATAATAAGAATACAAATTATTTCTTAAATACTTTACTAAGTGCTTCGTGTGCTTTATTTTATTTGGTCATCACAGTAATCCTGTTACTGTAGATCTCTTCTTAAGAACAGTTCTTTCTAAAAAACTTAAACTAAATATGAATAGCGAAAAAGTTCCCTTTTATTCTTGGCATATTTTCCTCACCAAGACATATATTTCATTCATTAGAATGAGGTGGCGATTCACTAAATGCTCAACTTAAATAAGCATCTTTAAAGGCATCCTATTCCAACAACCTCATTTTGCAAATGACATTTGCAAGGAGCTAGGCACCCCGCACAGTGAGTGAGTTCAGAAACTTGCGTGATTTCAACCACTTCCTTGATTGATCTTACAATCTAAGCATAGCATCTGTGAAGCATATAAAATAGACGGCAGAGAATAGCAGGCAAATTATGAGTGACACTATTATATAAATTCAAAATGATGAGTGAACACCAAGTGGTAAAGATGACAGCAAATCATACTTCTAGAAACTGTGAAGGCAAAAGCAGGAATTCAGATTAATAGCGAACAAATACCCTCTTGAGAACCAACACACTTAGGCTGCAGAAAGTCAAGAAGTCCATTAATAATTAGATTGAATGGTGATAAACTGGCACTGATTATTTAGTTAGTGCTATGGACAGGAGGCAGTAAAATACTGGGTAAAAAAGGCCTGTTCCCTGGCAAAGGCCCCACCCTCAAGCCTGGAAACCCATGGCACTAAATGGGAACAGGCATTCCTGTTTTTGTGCTCAAATGTTGCCTTTTCTAAGACCACTATGGCCTGCCACACCCTATCCTGTCCTCATATAAACCCCAAGCTCCACTGGCGGAGCAGCAGAACAGTGTGGCAGAGAAGAAGAGAAAAAGGAGTATCTCAACAACAACATGAGCTCAGCTAGGGATGATCAGAGAGGAGATTGGCAGCAGGATGACCAAACACCAGGGGAAGATCATCTTCCCACTCCATTCCCTTTCCAGCTCCTCATCCATCCCACAGAGAACCACCTCCATCATTCAATAAAATCCCCTCATTGGTCATCCTTCAAATCCATGTATCCTGATTCTTCCTGGATGCCAGACAGGGACCCAGGTACCAAGAGGACAAGGTATAAAAAGCTGTCACTCTGACTCTCCACTGGGTAACACTTAGCCATCTGCGGACAGCAAAGCTAAAAGAACATTGTAACATGCCTAGACACTGCCAAGTGGCTGGAGCTCAAAAATGCTCACCCCAGCTCACCTGAGTGCTCCCACAAGAAGTTTGAGTGCATGGAGGCTGAATAAAAGAGTCAAACCCCTGTCACAAGTCCCACAAAGGGGTCAGGGAACTCTTCTGTCTCGTTAGTGCTATTCAAAAATCAACTTTTTTTTCTTAACAGTTTTATCACACATATATGGCTTATTTTCTTTAAGTATAAAAGTTTCTCTCCAAATCACAGGGCCTATGTCTAAGACAATCTACATCTGGTAGATGAAAAAAATGCCCCAAATTGGGAACAAACCTACAGAGAAGCAAAAGATGCCAATATTAACTTACATAAAGATAACCTAGGGTCATAAAATATTACTAAGAAAAGCATTTTTGCAAGTGTTTGGGGGGCACCTACACCAATAATTGCATGTACTAGTGTTTTCTCACATGCATTCAAAGTTTTGCATAGCAAAACAATGTCTATAGGTTATACTTAACAGATTATATTCCAGAGTATAAATAGAAAACTATGGAAATGTATGTAAAGGGTGACGAAAGACTTCCCAAAAGAAGTGGGGTCTGAACTGGATTCTTTGTTGGCAAAAGAATACAGGTACTTTAGGGTGATGAGAAGACAAAGAAAGAAAAGAAAGTAGAGGCTAAAAAGAGTTGAGAGGCCTGGCAACAGAGCAAGGCTCTGTCTCGAAAAAAAAAAAAAGGTGGAGGACTGTGGATAGAGTAGTTTGGCTGTTATGCAGAACTAGAGAAATAAAAGCAAGAAGGTGTATCATGGCAAGAATAAAAAGCTAAGGTGGCATTGGAGACCCCCTAAAAATTTTAGTAGGTGTAGCATATGATGATTATTTTACTTTTAAATAACATTAATTTGACAACATTCATGGGAGAAATTAAAGAGAGTAAAGATTGAACCTAAAGAGACCCACTGGGAGATTCTTGTAGTTACATTGTGATAAATCACAGAGACATAGGTGAAACTACTGGAATATTTAATTCAGTTGTCCGTCATCCTCTATTTCTCTGAGACTCTGTAAGTTTGAAAGTTTCAGAAGATGTCCAGTGTTTTTGCATGTTCATATTCACCTGGAAGAGAGAATTTGGTAATGAACAGAAAATTGTATTTGATATGGGTAAAGTATCTGGTGCAAAATAAAATTTTTGTAACAGCAAACACAACTGTAGAGGAAGACTAAGGTTGTCAGATAAGTATCAACTGACAAAAAAATACAATGATTAAAAAACACATTTAGTATATATTCCTCTTTTTGGAGCTCAATATAAAATATTGGTTTAGTTGGCAGTTTTTCCCCACCTTAATTTATAATACTGTTCTGCAACTTCTCTCCAAATTATGAGATCACTGAAATGGAGCCATCATTCTGGCATCCTGGGATATTTGTTCAAGAACCACAGGACACTAAGGGGTTCAACTACAAAGCATGTAGTTCAGAGCATGCCAGCTCATTTTTATGCAAAGCGCAGAGATATCCTGTAGAAGGCTTCAACATCCCCAGGCCACTTTGTCCTGTAAGAGACCCAAGCTATACTTTGGATAGTTTAACCAATTAAAAAGTAAAGGAGCTGCCCAGAGGCCAGGTTCTGCAGTCATCTCTCAAGTATGATATGACAAGGTCTTTAAAGAATGTGCTGTAATTCTTCGCTCTTTGGTCTTCAATGCAAAGTGACTCATTTTAAAAACCTGAGGCTCTATACTCAAAACTATATGAGATCAGAAAGTTTGAAATTCTTTGATATTCTCTGTTTACCAATGATAAAACTTTGATTACTCACATTTTATCTTTATAAAACCTGAGTGGTAGATCATCATGTTATTAACACCAGGAGCATGGTTTTACCTGTTAGGGATTGAAAGGACCGAATCCTTCACAAAGGCCCTACTTCTTAATGTTATCACTGTGGGGGGTAAAGATTTCAATATATGAATTTTGGGGGAACACAAATATTTAGACCATAGCAAGTACCTACTATGTACTCAATGTTGGTACAGCAAGACCTAGTTCTATACCACAAGAAGGTGGTAGTAGTTAATAAAATACAAATATGTTTATAAAAATAAATACAACTCACACATATACTGAAAGGCAGGCAAATGCATCTAATCAAATGCTGTGTTAGATATGAATATTCAACATGCTCTGGAAGTCAAGAAGGATTTCAGATACTGGAGCCACTGGTGAAGGTGAGGCTTAAACTGAGATGTTAAGGGTCAGATGGTTAGATGAGAAAGGACAATCTATTCCCTGCCCTCAAAGAACAGCCTGAGAGAAGCAGGGAGGAGTGGGGTCAGCAGCATGAAGCATTTCAGAAAATCCGTAGGTTTGAATGTCCGGCTCCATGAAGCGTGGGTGAGCAAGAAGGGTAGAGGGAAGGGGAATAATGATAGCAAGAAACATGTGATTAAGGACTTTGCGTGGCAAGTTAAAGATTGAGCATTTTTCCATAAATAGGAAGGAGCCTTAACAGTGGATAGACGTGATTTTTTACGCTTTGAAAAGATCGCCTCATCACCATCTGGAAGACGGATGGGAGAGGAACCAGACAAGAGGCAAGATGGCTTACGGGAAGGAAGTGGCTATTCTGTGGGCATAATTAAGGAAAAGCGTAAGAAGAAGTTGTCCAGGACAAGAAAAAACTAAAATAACATAAGTGGGGCTGTACAAAAAAGAACAGAATCAAGATTGTTTCAGCTTATCCAATATTTTTAAAAAGTTATACACATATTTTTGCGAGTACATAACTGATGCATGCTTACTTCATTTATCCATATAAATAAGAGAAGATACACGAAAAGAAAAATCCCTGTGATAATGTGGAGATAGTATGGGTTTATTGGTTTATTGGCAGCATTTCTTTTTGCACTTAAAATATAAAGAAGCTTATACCTTGGTTTGGTAACACCAAGTCCCTCAAAATAGTCTATATATCTAAATAAGTCTATAACAGATTTAGATTAATGTTTATATCCAAGAGTAATAGAATTACAAGGGTAAGTGTGTTCAGTACAAATGGAAGAATTATTTGAGGGTAGATTCACATGTAGAAGGATTGAGCTTTGCAGGCAAATCATTCATTAGAAACAATATTCATGGCATATGCCAGATCACATTGTTGGAAATTTATTTTTTACTTTGCTTAGGCACTAAAAGTAGGAGTCTACAAGAGGAAATAGAGGCATAAGCAGAAAACTTGAAAGGGCAAATGGAAATTTCCCTTTGCAGTAAGGAGACAGAAGTTTCTTACTAAAGAAAAGATAAAAGGCTGCTTTGAAGCATCCTGAGAAGACTTTATGCACAAAGCTCAGAGAGGTCTCCAAGCTACAGACAAATGCTGGCTCTAATACTAAGAAAGGTATGTTCAATTCTAGACAAAAATATTGCAGGGCTATTCAAAGCAATGATTACTAATGGTTGAAAATCAGTAGGAAAGTTTTGATTCTGTATAGACATTTTTTATTGTTTATTCTTACTCAATATTGGATGTCATCTTTTTAATATAGCTATTACCTGTTTTGTGATTATCATTAGCACAGATAAAGTTAATACATAATTTTTAAATTTTTCAACTTTTATTTTAGATTTGAGGATACAGGTACAAGCTTATTACATAGAAATATTGCATGATGCTGAGGTTTGGGGTACAGATCCCCTCACCCAGCTAGTAAGCATAGTTAGTACCTGATAGATACTAATATTTCAATCCATACTCCCCTTCTTCCCTCCCCCCTTCCCCCACTCAAGTAATCCTCAGTGTGTATTGTTCCCACATTTATGTCCATGTATGCTCAATGTTTACTTCTTACTTATAAGTGAGAACATGCAGTATTTTGTTTTCTGTTTCTTCATAATTCACTTAGAATTATATCCTCCAACTGCACCTATGTTGCTGCAAAGGATATGATTTTATTCTTTTTTATGGATGCATAGCATTCCATGGTGTGTGTGTGTGTGTGTGTGTGTGTGTGTGTGTGAGAGAGAGAGAGAGAGAGAGAGAGAGAGATCACGTTTTTTACCTAGTCTACCATTGCTGGGCACTTGAAAATGATCAAGAATATCATCTGGGCATAAGTAGAAATATTTTTTGCTAAACTGCCGGTAACTAGAAAGTGTCAAAGAACACTTTATGGATAGTAAAAACACAGAAGAGTAATAGTGTTTTAAAACATCCCTAAAAAGTAAGCAAGGTGGCTGTTAGTATTAATATATAAAGTGTAAAACAGACATTATTTATTTAATTCACAAATATTTGGTAGACAGACAGTAGGTTCCAGGCATCTGAGATATGTCAGTAAATGAAACTTACAAAGACCCATGCCCTCATGGAGTTTATACTGTAGCAATTGCATTCATTTTCTATTGCTCCTGTAACAAATTACAACTATCTTGATAGCTTAAAAACCACAAGTTTATCTTCTCACAGTTTTGGAAGCCAAAGTCTGAAATCTATATTATTAATACCAAATCAAGTAGTCTGCAACCCCTCCTTCCCTCCAGCGGCTCTCGGAGAGAATCTGTTCCTTGCCTCTTCCAGCTTCTGGTGTATATGATTTTTCCTCAGCTTGTGCCCACACCACTCGAGTCTCTGCCTCTTTGATCACATTGCCCCTCACTTCTGTGCATCAAATTCCCATCTGCTTCTCTCTTACAGGGACACTGGTAGCTGCATTTAGAGCCCATGTAGATAATATAAGATAATCTCCCCTTCTTAAAGTTCTTCATTTAACCGCATCTACAGAGATCCTTTTTCCAAATAAGGTAACATTTCTTAGGTTCTGGGTATTAGGACCTGTTGTCTTCAGGGGCATTATTCAGCAATGGAGACAAGCAATTCACCAAGTGATAAATAAGTGATATAGTGGTGAGGCCAAGTGCAGTGGCTCACACCTGTAATCCCAAAACTTTGGGAGGCCAAGGCGGGCAGATCACTTGAGGTCAGGCGTTTGAGAACAGCATGGCCAACATGGTGAAATCCCGTCTCTTCTAAAACAATACAAAATTTAGCCAGGAGTGATGGCACACACCTGTAGTCCCAGCTACTCAGGAGGCTGAAGCAGGAGAATTGCTTGATCCCAGGAGCCAGAGGTTGCAGTGAACTGAAATTGTGCCTCTGCACTCCAGGCTGGGAGAAGAGAGAGATGCCATCTCAAAAAAAAAAAAAAAAAAAAAAAAGATAAAGTGGTTATACAGTGATAAGAGACATGGGGGGAAATGTGGGAAGATGGCAAAGGGACCGATGGTTCCAGGAGTTGGAGGATAGAGGGAGGAAGAAACTGCTGTTCAAAGTACTTACTTTCTTTGGGTAAGCTTCATTGAGCAAAAGAAAGGAGAAAAAGGAGTAGACCTCACTGATACCTGCAGGAAGAGCTTCCAAGCAGCAGTCAGGAGCAGCTGGAATCTAGCCTTTAGGGGCATTCGGCTTACAGCATTGTCACTAGTAAAAGTTGTGAAACCAAATGAGCTTTAAGGATGAAAATGAAGCAAATAATAATGGAGAAATTAATAGGTTTAAGACTGGGACAGAGGCATGTTAACATTAAAATGTCAAAGAAAATAGAGATATGAGAAAGGAGACTGAGAAAGCTTGGCCAAGGAAACAGGGGAAGGCAAGAAGGTATGGAGACTTGTAGGTCAAAAGAAGAAATATGTTCAAAGAGAAATGAATAATGAACTGGCAAAGGCTGGTGATAGGTCAAGTTAAGTTGAGAACAGAGAGCTGATCATCGTATTTAGCAGAAGACATTATAGATTAAGTACACAGGATCAGTTTTGGCAGGCAACTAGCGGCAAAAAGCTGACTGCAATGAGTTTGAGACTCTTCTGAGTCATGGACCAGCAATCATTCCACTAAACCATTCTGCCTAAGCGTAAGATAATATCTCATTTGCTGTAGAGTTCATAATTTGCCTCTTTAGGTAGTTCTAAAGAAAAAAAGGAGCTAAGTGGCTCTTTTCTACTTAAAGTGCATATGTTTCTCTCATGATTTTCCAGATGTTTGATTTATTTTTTGCAAGTTCGAGTATCATCAGACGAGATGCTTTGCTCTACAAACACAGCTGTGTGAATTTGAACACTGATGAGAGTTTCACCATCATGGAGGCATTGTCAAGGGTCACCTCCTTATCCCAGCCTAGATGGCCAGTCCATAGTGAATAGAACAATGGAAGCAAAATTATATTTTATCTCTGGTGGGGCAAAGTGTGATGAGGATAATTTGGAATAACTCCACAGAATTTTAAAAAGTATTCCTCTCTCTCTTTTCCCTCCCTCCCTCCCCCTCCCTCCCCCTCCCTCCCCCTCCCTCCCTCCTTCCATTCCTTCCTTCCTTCCTCCCTCCCTTCCTTCCTTCCTTCCTTCCCTCCTTCCTTCCCTTTGAGACAGAGTCTCGCTCTGTCACCCAGGCTGGAGTGCAGTGGTGCCATCACGGCTCACTGCAGCCCCCACCTGCTAAGTTCAAGGGATTCTCCCGCCTCAGTCTCCTGAGTAGCCAGGACTACAAGCAGGTGCCACCACGCCTGGCTAACTTTTGTATTTTTTAGTAGAGACGAGATTTCACCATGTTTGCCAGGCTCTCCTTGACCTCAGGTAATCCACCTGCCTCTGCCTCCCAAAGTACTGGGATTACAGGCGTGAGCCATTGCGCCCGCCATTCTTGCTGACCTAGACAAAAATGCACAGAGACAGGAACAAAGGCAGAATGGGTAGCATGGCACAACCTTCGGATCATTCTCCCTCTGGTACAGCAATGGCTGTTTTCCATGGTAGTAACTTCCTGGCTTAACACATAAGATGATAAACTTTATGGGCTGTTTAATCTTGCTTTTTCCCTAAAAGCTTTCAGGCAGCTTTAAAAATATGATTATTCTGGAAGAAAATGTGTAAAACAGTCTGGACCAGATAAGATGTCAAATGCAAAGACAGTGCTAGGAGTAATATTTCACCATGGGGTTGCAGGTCACAAGGAACTACATAGCCGTCACAGCCATCTCTGAATTTTTCTTCAAATCTCCTGACGTTTACCATAGAGGGGTTGTATTAGGAAGCTCAATTTCCCATAACAGTATACCACAGACTAGATGGCTTAACAGAAATTTATTTTCTTACATTTCTGAAGTCCAAGATCAAGGTGCCAGAAAGGTAGGTTTCTAGTGAGGCCTCTCTCCCTGGCTTAGAGATGACTACTTTCTTGCTGTGTCTTCACATCGCCTTTTCACTCTTAGTGTCTCTTCCTCTTCTTATAAGGCCACCAACACTTTTGGATTAGGGTCCCACTTCAGATTATGACCCCATTTAACATTACTTACCTCCTTAAAGGCCCTATCTCCAAATACAGTCATATTAGGGATTAGGGCTTCAACATCTGAATTGGAGGTTTGGGGAAGGAAGATACAATTCAGTTATATCAGGAGGCATGAATTTCTGGGGTCTCCCTATTGCTAAGTTACATAAACCAGGGGGATAGTATGACAGACATCTCATTGTAAACCTTTAAGAGGCCAATCAAGATTCTAACCTGAATGAATATTGACTGCACCTTTAAAGAGAACTAGGATGTTTTTATTAAAATAAAATTCTGGAACTTCAGACAAATATTCAATGTCTCCAAATTCTTTTTTATTGATCCATCTTCATAGACAAAGTTTTGCTGTTATTTTTAAATAAATAGTATGTATGCTTACAAAGGAATATATGTAATTTATACATAAGTGGTGAAGCCTAATCATGAATTTACCACTCACTCTATAAGCGAGAATATTAACCATACCATTGAATTGGCCTGTGTGATCTCACCTCATCCAAATACCTCTATGCCCACAAGAGATGTGTTATTTTGCAGTTTCAAATAATACTGCTTTAAATGGTCTTTCACATGTCTCTAAGCATCTGGGTTTTTACCCAGGGGAAGAATTGAAGGTTTTCATAAAGTATGTTCAGATTTAGTTTTATGAAATAATGCCAAATCGTGATCCAAAGAAGTAGTATCAATTTATACTCCCACCTATGTGACATAGAAGCTTTCATTGCTTTGCCTTCTCACCAACTCTTATAATTATCTTTTTAGTTTTAAATGTATATCATTGCAGTCTTGATGTTTCCATTTATTCATAAGTTTGAGCATCTTTATATACATATATATATTTTATTGCACTTTAGGTTCTGGGGTACATGTGCAGAACATGCAGGATTGTTGCATAGGTATATACATGGCAATGTGGTTTGCTGCCTCCATCCCCCCGTCACCTATATCTGGCATTTAAGTTTGAGCATCTTTTAAAACAATTATTTGTCTTGCATGTTTTCCCCCTCTGTAAAATGTCTGTTATTATCTTTGGCTCATTCTTTTATGTTTTTATGTGTCATGTATACACAGACACATATTAATACACATATGTGTTATACACACGTGTTTATATGTCACATTAGTATATAGTAAAGTCAGATGTATCAATAATTTATTTTGTGATCCAATGCCCTTTGTGATTGAAAAAATTACTTCAATCTTCAGTTCATGAAGATATCCTTCTATATTTTCTTCTGACAGCTTTAAGTTTATGACTTTCACATTAACTCCAATTTGACTTGCATTTATTGTATTGCAGCTCTCTCAACCTTGGCACTATTAATATTTTGGGCTGAATAATGCTTTGTTCATGGGGTTGTCCTGGACACTTTAGGATATTAATGCAGCATCACTAGCCTCTACCCACTCAATGCCAGTAGCAACCCACTGCTACTGGTGCCAACAACAAATGTATCTAGACATTGACAAATGTCTCCTGGATGGAAAAATCACCCTATGTTCACAACCACTAGCATCCAGTATGAGGCAAGCTTCCTATTTTTGTTTTCATATGAGAAATCAATTATCCCCACAATCATTTATTGAATAGAAGTAGCTGTCCTCTTCGCAGTGATTTTCAATGTCATTTTGTTACATTTCAAGCATAAAATACGTGTAGTCTATTTTTTATTTCTCTATTACATGGGTCATTTGTCTATCATTCTTCCAAAACTTTAAAGCCTGAACTGGTATAGCTGAACTACTATAAAATCTTTATATATGGAATGACAAGAGTCCCTACCTTATGTGTTTGCTTTAAGAGTATCTTATGTGTAATCAAATTTTTGCAACTCCAAATACATTTTTAAAAACTTGTCAAGTTCTGCAAACACTTTTGAAATAATATTTGACAAGAAGTGCATTGAATGTACATGCTAATTTTAGGATATTATCATTTTCAAATTATTGATTCTCCCTATCCATTTATTAAAAGTGATTCAAGTATGAATTCTGGAGCAAGACTGTCTAGGTCCAACTTCCATTGTTACCATTTATTACATATGAATCCTTCAACAAGTTATTTAAACTCTCAATGACTAAATATTCTCATTTCATACTCACTCTAAAATGAGTTACCTCTTAGGTTGCAGTGAGTATGAAATGAGATTATATATAAAGCGTCTAGAACAGTTTCTATAACAAAGGAAATGTTCAGTTAGCATTATATACACATATGTGTGTGTGTCTATATATATATACAGAGAGAGAGAGAGAGACTATTCAATACTAAGTGAATATAACACTTGGAATTTTCTTTTTAATTCTAAGTATATATCATTGTGGTCTTAATGTTTCTGTTTATTCATGAGTTTGAGCATCTTTTCAAATATTTCTCTCTCTCTCTCTCTCTCTCTCTCTCTATATATATATATATATATATATATACGTATATATACATACACATACACACACACACACACACACACACACACATATTTGGGGGGGGGGGAGAGAGAGAGAGAGGAAGTCTGACTCTGTCACTCAAACTGGAGTGCAGTGTTGCCATATCAGCTCATTGCAGCCTCAACTTCCCCAACTCAAGTGCCTCTCCCACCTCAATCTACCAAGTAGCAGGGACTACAGGCAAGTGCCCCTATGTCGGGCTAATTTTTTTTCTTTTTTTCTTTTTTTTTTCTTTTTGAGACAGAGTTTCCCTCTGTCACCCAGGCTGGAGTGCAATTGCACAATCCTGGCTCCCTGAAACCTCCCCCTCTCAGGTTCAAACGATTCTCCTGCCTTAGCCTCCCAAATTTCTAGGATTAGAGTTGTGAGCCACCATGCCCAGAAGCATTAGGTATTTTGAAGTCATTAATGCCATTCAATAAAATGTCCCCCCAAATGATGTATGCCTCATTTATTAGATTTATTCCAAATTGTCATATTGTTGCTGTTGCAAATAATATTTTTTTAAATTTTTGTCTACTGTGACTGGCATATAAACATGCAATAATTTATTGTAAATTAAATTTATATCTAGCCATTTTAATACTTAACTAGTTCTTATAACTTATTTATAGGCTTATTTGGGCTACTTTTATAAATACAATCATATAAACTACAATTTGAGTTTTGTCTCCCCCTTGTCTAATCTTTATACTTCTTATTTCTTCTTTGTTGTTGTTTTGATATTGTTCTGGTTACAATATACAAGCTATTACTGAATGGAAGTGGTGATAAAGTCCTGAATTTAAAACAGAAGTTTCTAATTTTGCCCTGTGTTTTGATTCATTTCTCAACTTGGCTAGGTTATGTTACTCGGTTTTTGGTCAAACATCAGTCTAGATGTTGCTATGAAGGTGTTACTAGATACAATTAACATTTAAATCAGTAGACTTTGAATAAAGCAGATTACCCTCTATTGCCTGGGTGGGTTTCATCCAATCAGTTGAAGGCCTTAAGAGAAAAGACTGAGATCCCCCAAAATGGAAGGGATTCTGCTCACAGGCTGCCTTCAGATACAAGACTGCAACATCTATGCCTGCAAGAATTTCTAGCCCACTCTCCAGCCTTACACATTTCAGGCTTGCCAGCCCTCAGAACCATGTGGGTCAATTCCTTAAAATGAGACTTTCTACGTGTATCTCTGGCTCTATGTCTATATATCCTATGAATCTATGGGTTCTATTTCTCTGGGAAACCTTAACTAATACAGCCCATGAAGACTGAAGTTTCATGTGGGTTTTTGGCAGCCACCCCTTGTCAAATTAAGACAGTGTTGTGGGTTAAATTGTGCCACTCCACAACATGTTCATCGAACACCTGAGATACAATTGAAGTAAAGATCTCAACCTGAGATCATCCTGGATTCACATAGGATCCAAATATGATGGTGAGAGAGATAGGAAAGGAGACACAGAGACACAAAGAAGAAAGCCATGTAAAACCAGATGGATGTGATGCTGCCACAAGCCAAGAAATACTAGGGGCCATTAGAAGCTGAAAGAAGTAAGAAAAGATTCTCCCCTAAAGCTTTCAGAGTGAGCGTGGTCTTTCTGACACCTTGATTTTATTATTCTCGTCTTCAGAAATGTGAGAGAATAAATTTCTGCTGTTTAAACCAACAAGTTTGCGGTTAATACATTCTAGCAGTTCTAGAAAGCTAACACGGTTTCCTTCTCCACCTAAAATTCAGAAAATTGCTAAGTTTTATGAAATGTTTCTACATCTATTGGTATGGATAGGGTCAGGAGGCAGGAAAATTCTGGGCAGAAGAGGGCAGGTTCTCAGGGGAGTGCCCCACCCCCAAGCCTAGAACTGCAGCCCAAAGTGAGAACTTACATACTTATTTTCCTGCTTGAATGTTGCATTTTCCAAAACAACCCATGCCTGCCCCACTCCATATCCTGTACCCATATAAACCTCAGGCTCAGCCTGCAGAAAGGAGAAGCCACTGGATGTTGGAGACTATGGCTGGATGTCAGAGAATATGATTGGATGTCAGAGAATATGATTTATTGGATGTCAGAGAGAAGCAGCTTGACTTCAGAGGGATGGCTTGATGACATAGCTTTGGCGAGGAGTCCAGCCAGGTGATGGCCAAACTTCAAGAGAAGGTTACCTTCCCTCTCTGTCCCCCTTTTCAGCTCCCCTTCCTGCTGAAAGCCACTTTCACCAACAATAAAATCCCCTGCATTTACCATCTTCAGTTCGTTCGTGTGACCTCATTCCTCTTGGACACTGGACAAGAGCTTGGGTGTAGGTGCAAAAGGCTGTCACGCTGACATTCTACTGAGCTGTTAACAGTTAAACCATCTGTGGATGGCAGAGCTAAAGGGCATTGTATTACTGCTTCTGGGGCTTCAGGAGTCATGGGCAGTTTTGCTTCAGGTGACGCCCAAAACGCTTGCCCCAATTCCTGCACCCACTCACTTGCACTCCCTTTCCCATGACATGTGAAGTGCAGCAGGTCTGAGTGAGCGTGATTCATCCCTGCCAGCACCGAAGGGGCAGGCTATTTCCAACACCCCTGTACTCCACTTCCAACCTACAAAGCAGTTAGGGAAATATCCTGCTTCAGTGTCATCATAAGCAGAAATCGCAGCAAGTATTGGTTAAGACCACTAGTTAAAAGCACAGAAGTACTTACAACAAACTGAGATATTTTTTTCAAAATGCACCTATTTATATGCTAAACTGATTACCTTAGAAAATTCTAGAAAACACATTTGCCTTCAGAAAAATGATGTCATCATATTTCATGTACCTTCTGGAAAACGAAACTACATACTCATGAGAGAATGAGACTAAATAAAGCAAATAATATTCTGATATTATTATAAGAATAATTTTGACCTATAAAACTAGTGCCCTAGGTGAGTCATGGAGACCCCAAAAGTCTCAGCCCACACTTACAAACTGCTGCTACATTCCGTTATAGTGGAACTAGGGACAAGGTAATAGGTGGAATTTTTTCAAGAATGTCATTCAAGAACACCAAAACTATTTATAAATATATTTGGAGAAAATTTTTCCCTTTAAATTTAGCATATCTGTTTCTCCTGAAAATACCCACAGGGGCAGTCATTTATTTTGAACCAACTTCCAAAAGTGCTGCACCTCCCCTGCCATCCAGCTGTAGTGTCAGATCTCCACGGGTAATTACATCTGCATCAAAATGCATGAAATACATAAAGAAAATCAGAATATAACAAAACTTGGCTCATGGCTTGCACTTTATGGTGAATTATATGAAAAAGAGATCTTTACAGGATAAAGCAAATTTCTATTTTATACTATCAAGGGAGCTTGTGAGAAGTTTATTTGAAACTGAAAAAATTTGAACGAAAAGAAAAATGGCCAGCATACTTTTAATAAAATTTACCTAACTTTTTGGCTAAAAGAGAGACTTGGAGTCTTGAATATGACAACACATATTTTTTCTGGTTTCAACCAGAAATATTATAGAAAAACACCATAACAGAAGGTAACACATCATGCCCTAAAGCAGGTATGTTTTTGTGCGTAAGGAGCAGATAGTTTTTTAAATTACATATAAAACAAAGTACATTTAATTATGATAAAACATTTTTTGTGACAACTTTAAAAACTGAAAGGAGGTAAAGGAAAGCGTTCTAGAAATGCAGTAGCGTGATATGAAAAGCTGAAAAGATTTGAGAAATAATCATTTGCTCTGTTTCTATTAGCCATACTAGTTTCTTCTCTTTTTTTTAGCTATCAGGGAGCTCTTCACATTTTGTGTATTCTCGAAATATTCAGTAATAATAAGCATATTGTTGTCTTTTAGAGAAGGTCAACCACAACCATAGCTTTTCTCAGATCCATAGCAGTAACCAGCCACGGTCAGAACTGCAGCCAGCCTTATGGTTTCCTAAACCTTCACCTCTACAGCTATAGCCAGGGACATAATCCCAGCATTAAAGGTGTTTATACAATAGGTGCCATGCATGATAATAGGATTTGGAAGGTTTAGGATGGTCTCCTAAACCTCTACCTGCACAGCTATCGCCAGGAGCATAATTCCAGCACCTAAAGATGTTTATACAATAGGTACCATATATGGTAATAGGATTTGGAAAATCAGTGATAACTATTCTTAAACCACATGTCACCACCTCTACAGGAATCTATATCGCTAATACTTACGAAAGCATATCTCTTGCATTTGCTCTCCTAAATCTCCACAATAATTTATACAAAAGCATTTATTACCTTGCCCTCTTACATAATAACAGGACTCTTTTGTGATTGTAAAAATGTTTTCTTTTAGTTTTGTATGGAGTTAGGTATTTCCAAAAATGAGTTTTGAGCATTTAATGAGCAGTGAATTCCATGTCCTCAGTGTCCTTGTCTTTATTAAAATGTATTCATGGCACTCACGAGCAACCTGAGTGTGCTCTGGTTCTCTAATTATATACCCGATCTTTCAGTCAATGCAAATTATGAGATTTTCCTCATAACTAAAAATCTCATTCACCTTTTTCTCTAGAGCCAACTCATGTCTTCAATTTATTTGCAAACAACTTTGTATTTTTTAGTTTCTACTTTATTTTCTTTTTTTGGAAGACTTGTATTTGTTTTTTTATTGTGGTAAAAACACTTAACATGAAATCTACTCTCTTAACAAATTTTTAAGTACACAACACCGCATAGGTAAATATAGACATTATGTTGTACAGCAGATCTCAAGAGCTTATTCTTCTTGCATTACTGAAACTTTATACCCATCGAGTAGCAGTTTTTTAGTTCTCCCTTTCTTCAGCCCCTGGCAACCACCATTCTACTTTCTGCTTCTTGAGTTTGCCTATTTTAAATACCTCATGCAAGTAGAATCATACTTACTGGCTTATTTCACTTAGCATAATATCTTCCAGGTTCATCCATATTGTTGTATATGCCAGGATTTCTTTTCTTTTAAGGCTGAAAAATAGTCCACTGTATGTATATAATACATTTTCTTTATTTATTAATCAGCCAATAAACATTTAGGTAGTTTTCATATCTTGACTATTTTGAATAATGCTGCAACAAAGATAGGAGTGCAAATATCTCTTAAGTTTCCTGATTTCAATTATTCTAAATAGATGCCCAGAAGTGTGATGGCTGAATCATATGGTAGCTATACATTTTAATTTTTTGAGAAAAGTTCATATTGTTTTCCATTGTGGCTGCACCATTTTACCTTTCCACCAACAGTGTATAGAGGTTCCAATTTCTCTATGCTCACGTCGATGCTTGTCTTTTTTATAGTAGCCATCCTAACAGGTATGAGATGATATCCCATTGTGGTTTTGATTTGCGTTTCCCTGATAATTAGTGATATTGAACATCTTTTCACATACCTGAAGGCCGTTTATATGTCTTCTCTGGAGAAATACCTATTAAGGTCTTTTGCCCATTTTTAATTGAGTTGTTTGGATTTTTTTTTTTTTTTTTTTTTTTAGTTATTAGGCTGTAAAAGCGTCTTGTATATATTGTGAATATTAACCCCTTACCTATATATGATTTGAAAATATTGACTCTCACTCCATAAGTTACCTTTCAATACTATTGATTGTTTCCCTTCCTGTGAAGAAGCTCTTTAGTTTGATGTAGTACCACTTGTCTATTATGCTTTTGTTGCTTGTGCTTTTGGTTTCATATCCAAGATATCATTGCCAAGACCAATAATGTCATGAAGATTTTCTCCTATGTTTTCTTCTACACGGTTTACACTTTCAGGTCTTAGGTGAGTCTTTAATACATTTTAAGTTGATTTTCATGTATAGTATAAAATATGGGTCTGATAGTATTCTTTTTCATGTAGATATCAAGTTCTTCCGACATTGTTTGTTGAAGAGACTGCTTTCTTCACTGATATTCTTGCCACAAGATGACAGCTCCCAAAAGACTAGGTATAGAATGAATTTACCACAATACAATGAAGGTCCCATGTTAAAAGCCCACAGCTACCATACTCAATTGTAAAAAAATGGAAAGATTTTCCTCTAGTATCAAGAACAAGTCAAGGATGCTCATTCTAGCCACTTACATATAAAATGCTACTTGAAGTTCTAAACAGAATAATTAGAAACAATAAAAACTATATAAATCAGAAAGGAAGAAATAAAATTATCTCTACAAATGGCATATCTTATGCATAGAAAACACTAAAGACTTCACAGAAAAGCTGTTAACAAGAAAATAAAAAAATTCAACAAAAGTTTGAGATACAAAATCAACATACAAAAGTCAGTTGTGTTTACATACACTGACAACAAATGATCTGAAATGGAAATTAAGAAAATAATCATATTTGAAATAGTATCAAAAAGAATAAAATAGGAATAAATTTAAGAAGATGAAAGACTTGTACATTGAAAGCTACCAAGTATTTATGAAAGAAATTAAAGAAGACAAAATAAATGGAAAGATTTCTGATGTTTATGAATTGAGTAACAATATTATTAAATTGTTCATATTACCCAAAGTGGTCTACAGGTTTAATGAAATACCTATAAAATCCTAATGACAGTTTTCATAGAAATAAGAAAAACAGTTCTGACATTAATATAAAACCACGAAGGACCCAAAACACCCAAAGCAATCTTGAGAAAGAAGAACAAAGCAAGAGGCATCACAATTTCTGACTTCAAAGTATATTACAAAACTACAATAATTAAAACAGTGTAAGATGCAAAACAAAGACATATAAACCAATGAAACAGACCAGACATGGTGGTTCATGCCTGTAATCCCAGCACATTGGGAGGTGGAGGTAGAGACAGGTGGATTACCTGAGGTCAGGAGTTCGAGACCAGTCTGGCCAATATGGCAAAACCTCATCTTTACTAAAATATAAAAATTAGCTAGGCATGTTTTATGGTGGATCATGCCTGTAGTGCCAGCTATGTGGGAGGCTGAGCAGGAGAATCCCTAGACACCCAGAAGGCAGAGGTTGCAGTGAACCGATATCATGCCACTGCACTCCAGCCTGGGTGACAGAGTGAGATACCATCTCAAAAACAAACAAACAAACAAAAAACAATGAAATAGATGAGAGGCCCCAAAAATAAACCCATATAAATACAGGCAAGTGATATTGGCAATTAACTTTAAATAAATTCTGTATACCTTGTCCTTTCAAATTTTTGATTTAGCAATTTATCAGGAATTATTTTAATAACTGCTTCACATGGTAATTTTAGGAGAAGAAAGAAAACATTTTTTAAAAACTCATTGTAAATCAGAAGTCCTCATACAAATATATGGTATTATGATTCTTTATAACTTTCCAGAGTAATCTCTTATTTTACATTAGGGTGAGGATATAAATACTCAGAAAATTTGGTTTGGAAACTTAGTTGAATTTGACCGAAAATATTTTTCAATCAGCTTTTTAAAAATAACCTGTTAAACATTTACATAAGAAAGCACCTTTTTATTTTTAAATTAGCTAATTTGGCTAAATTTGACTAATTCTTATAAATTAATAGAAATAGTTTCCATTATAGTCTGAAGATTATTTTTTTCAATGTTTTACAAATTGTCTTCTTTTAATCCCTAGAAATAGTAAGCAAGTAGAATCATTGGAACATTACAATGAGAAGCTCTATTTTCAGAGACTATAAATTTCATTTATAGCAGCTCAACTTTTTCCATTTAACACTATAAACTTGTCGGTAATATTTTGTTAGAATTTCAGTTTCTATGACTAAAAGTGAGTTGGAAAATACTGCTTTGTGTTATAAGTTTATAGACTTTATAACACCTGTCATGCAGGCCAGCACAGTGGCTCATGCCTGTAATCCCAGCACTTTGGGAGGCCAAGGAGGGTGAATCACGAGGTCAGAAGTTTGAGACAAGCCTGGCCAACATAGTGAAATCCCATCTCTACTAAAAATACAAAAATTAGCCAGGAATGGTGGCACATACCTGTAGTCCCAGCTACTCAGGAGGCTGAAGCAGGAGAATCACTTGAACCTGGGAGGTGGAGGTTGCAGTGAGCCAAGATTGCACCACTGCACTGTAGCCTGGGCAACAGAGCAAGACCCCATCTCCAAAAAAGAAAAAAAACCTGTCATATGGTCTTAACTTATACCTTCTTTAAAAAACTACATTTACTTTATTAATTTATTGTGGAAGCATATATAAATTGCTTAATAGAATTTATTTTTAAAGGAGGTTTACATTCACAAAAAAATTGAGCAGAGCACAGAGTTCCCATATATACCCTGCCCTTACCCATGCACCCCCATTATGAACATCCCCTACCAGGGTGGTACATTTGTTACAACTGATGAACTTATATTGATACATTATCACAGAAATTCTATAATTTACATTAGGGTTCATTCATGATGTTGTACATTCTATGGATTTTGAAAAATGTATAATGACAGAGAGCCACCACTGAATATACAGAATAGTTTCACTGCCCTAAAACTCCTCTGTGCTCCATCTATCCATTTGTCCTTCCCCTCAACTCCTGGCAACTAATGATCTCTTAACTGTCTTTATAATTTTGCCTTTTCCAGATTGTCATGTAGTTGGAATGATAAAGTATATGGCCTTTCAGATTGGCTATTTTCACTTAGTAATTTGCATTTTGGCTTTTTCCATGTCTTTTCAAGACTTGACAGCTCATTTTTTTTAAGTTCTTGACAGCTCATTTCTTTTAAGTGCTGAATAGTATTTCGTTGTCTGAATGTAAAACAGTTTATTTATCAATTCACCTACTGAATGATGAGGGACATCTTGGTTGCTTCCAAGTTTTAACAATTATGAATAAATCTGCTATAAACATTAGTATGCAAGTTTTTGTATGGATGTACTTTGTCAATTTTTTATGCAAATGATAAAGAGTGTTATTGTTGGGTTATATGATAAGGGTATGTTCAGTTTTATGAAATACCACCAAATTGTCTTCCAAAGAAACCACAATTTGGCATTCTCACCATCTTGTAAATGAGCGTTCCTGTTGCTCTACATCCTTGTCAGCAATTTGGTGTTGTCAGTGACCACCAGTAGGTTTATACTAATACCTCATTATTGTTTTAATTTTCAGTTCTCTAATAAAATATGATGTTGAGTGTCTTTTCATATGCCTATTTGCCAGCTGTACATATTCTTCAATGAGGTGTTTGTTCAGGTCATTTGTCTGCTTTTGAATCTAGTTGTCCATTTCCTATTGTTGAATTTCAAGAAATTTTGTGTATTTTAGATAACAGCCCTTTATCAGATGTGTCTTTGCAAATATTTTCTCCCATTCTGTGGCTTATTTTCTCATTTTCTTGACTTCCATTAATTTTGAAATCAAATCTACACTCTTATTTCCAGCCTTACACAAATATGAGTTATGGATTGTTTTAATACCATTTCTGTTTGACTTCACTAACAACTGTTTTGTTCTTCCTTTTAAAGTCATTCAAATCTCACACTCTTAATGAGGATATCACTAAGTGGCCAAGTTATATCTTCCAAAACAAAATGCAAAAGAAATAGAAACAGAAGACTCTTTCATTCTGATTACCTAAATTCCTGACATTGAGAATATTTTTGTTGAAAAAGACCTGCTATGCTCTCTGTGACAAAACCATCATGTGTCCAGCCAGGCAAATTTGTGTCTTTATACTTTTAAAGTATAAACATAACATTGGAGATTTGTTTCATTTCATTATGCTATGCACAGTACCAAGCCATCAGTTTTCATATTTAAACTTTTCCTGATCAAGAACATAATCTGTATTCAGTATGTTGGCTGGCCACAGGACATTAGTAAAACATTCTTTGTTAGCAAGAAATTACTTTATAAAATTTAAGAATAATACCTTAAAGAAAAAATCCCAGAAACTTACCCTGCATTTAAAGTACATAAGGACAAATGGGGGAGAAATGTTTGTTTCATCATTTTACTGAATCATAGTTGAAGTTAGAGCCATAATTAAACTAACTGTATCTCACTCAAGACCCTAGGACAATTGTGAAATTACACATAATGACACACACATTGCATTTTCCTAGTGTTGTTATATGTACAGAGAGGGTAGTTTTACTATATCCAATGATCTTTTGATATTGGAAAAATACTTGCGAGTATTGGGGATCACATTTGTACCAGTGAAAATGTTAAGTAAGTGCTTTAAAAATAAAAATTAAAAAATCCCAATGAAGGTCATAGTTTGAATACATTTGTAGGTGGTAGAAATCTTGGCCCAGAAACTTGAATGTTAAAAACAAATTTTCATTATTTTAATCAATGTGTATGTTTCTAAACTCCTATGCCAGTATGCAAAAATAGAATATATCCCTTCTTTTGGAGGTTCCCCCATTTTAAATATATTCAGTCTTTTGAAAACTACTCTGAGCCTCATTTTTTTTCATCTAACAAAAAAAGAAGCATAAATGACCTATGTAAGCCACTGTAATAATTAAACATACTGGTAAGAGATTTGGATAGCAATGTATAGGTCTGTTCCCCTTCATTTTCATTCATGACTGATTCTCCATCTCAGCGTTTTCTAAATTTACTACTCCAAATATTTTTCATCTTAAGAATATTTTCCTCTTTGCCTCATATTTTCCTTTACCATCTCCCTTTTCTTTTTATTTTTTACAATAAATTTTATTATTTTTCTTCATAAATAATTCATGAGCATATAATTTAAAACAAATATGTTATTGCAGAAAATGCCAAATCTGCCTTGACAATGACTACTAATCAATGTCCCATCCTCCTCTGCAAAGAAAGCAAACTAATTTACCAATTGCAAAACTTACTGCAACACTTTTCTTTTTCTACGCATTTAGCATATACATAACTAGCTTTTAAAAATACATTAGAAAGTGGCATATCTTAACCCCAAACAATATATTAGGTAAAATTCTTCAATTAAGTCTTTCTCTTAAAATAACTTCAGAAACCTTGCTAGCTATTTTTCTCATTAAAAATCAAAACAAGACATTGCATAGAATTACACAGCATGAATATATCATATTAATAGTTTATCTACCCTCATATTGCTAAGCATGTAAGTTATTTGTAATTTTTCACTATCAGAAACACTATTACATAGTGTCAAAAATGTGAAACTCTATGTATTAGTTTGTTTTCATGCTGCTCATAAACACATACCCTAGACTGGGTAATTTATACAGGAAAAGGTTTTATTAGGCTTACAGTTCCACATGACTGGGGAGGCCTCACAATCATGGCAGAAGGCAAGGAGGAGCAAGTCACATCTTACATGGATGGCAGCAGGAAAAGAGAGAGCTTGTGTAGGGAAACTCTCCCTTATTGAACCATCAGATCTTGTGACATTTTTTCACTATCACGAGAACAGCTCAGGAAAGACCTGCTCCCCATGATTCAATTACCTCCCACCGGGTCTCTCCCACAGGATGTGGGAAATCCAGATGAAATATGGGTAAGGACACAGCCAAACCATATCATTCCACTCCTGGCCCCTCCTGGATCTCATTTCTCACAATTCAAAACCAAAAACACCTTTCCAACAGTCCCCAAAGTCTTAACTCATTTCACCATTAACTCAAAAGTTCACAGTCCAAAGTCTCATCTGAGACAAGTCTTCTTTCCTTTCCTTCTGCCTATGAGCCTATAAAATCAAAAGCAAGTTAGTTACTTCCCACATACAATGGGGCTACAGGCATTGGGTAAATAAACCCATTCCAAATGCAAGAAACTGGCCAAAACAAAGGAGTTACATGGCCCATGCAAGTCCAAAATCCAGCAGGGCAGCCAAATTTTAAAGCTCCAAAATGATCTCCTTTGACTCCATGTCTCACATCCAGGTCACACTTATGCAACAGATAGGCTCTCACAGCCCTGGACAGCTCCAGCCCTGTGGATTTGCAGGGTATAGTCCGCCTTCTGGCTGCTTTCACAGGCTGGAGTTGAGTGTCTATGGCTTTTCCAGGCACACGGTACAAGTTGTCAGTGGATCTACTATTCTGGGATCTGGGAGATGGTGGCCCTCTTCTCACAGCTCCACCAGATGGTACCCCAATAGGGATTCTGTATGAGGTCTCCAACCCCACATTTCCCTTTGGCACTGCCCTAGCAGAGGTTCTCCAGGAGGGCCTCACCCCTGCAGCAAACTTCTGCTGGGGCATCCAGGTGTTTCCACACATCCTCTGAAATCTAGGCGGAGGTTCCCAAACCTCAATTTTTTTACTTTCATGCACCCACAGTCTCAACACCACATGCAAGCTGCCAAGGTTTGGGGCTTGCTCCCTCTGAAGCAACAGCCCAAGCTGTACCTTGGCCCCTTTTATCCATGGCTGAAGCAACTGAGACACAGGGTTCCAAGTCCCTAGGCTGCACACATGGGGACCCTGGGACCAGTCCATGAAATTATTTTTTCCCTAAGACTCTGGGCCTATGATGGGAGGGGCTGCCACAAAGGTCTCTGACATGTCCTGAAGACATTTTCCCCATTGTCTTGGGGGATTAATATTTGACTCCTCATTACTTATGCAAATTTCTGCAGCCAGCTTGAATTTTTCCTTAGAAAACAAAATTTTCTTTTCTATCACATTGTCAGGCTGCAAATTTTCCAAACACTTACGCTCCGCTTCTCTTATAAAACTGCATGCCTTTAACATTGCCCAAGTTACATCTTGAATGCTTTTCTGCTTAGAAATTTCTTTTGCCAGATCCCTAAATTGTCTCTTTAAAGTTAAAAGTTCTGCAAGTCCCTAGAGCAGGGGCAAAAAGCTGCCAGTTCCTTTGCTAAAACATAGCAAGAGTCATTTTTGCTCCATTTCCCAACAAGTTCCACATCTCCATCTGTCTCCATCTAAGACCACCTCAGCCTGGATTTCATTGCCCATATCATTATCAGCATTTTAGTCAAAGCCATTCAACAAATATCTAGGGCATTCCAAACGTTACCACATTTTCCTATCTTCTTCTGAGCCCTCCAAACTGTTCCAACTCCTACCTGTTACCCAGTTCCAAAGTCGCTTCCACATTTTCAGGTATTTTTTAGCAGCTCCCCCACTCTACTGATACA
This sequence comes from Ateles fusciceps, assembly GCA_036589455.1. NCBI lineage: Eukaryota > Metazoa > Chordata > Mammalia > Primates > Atelidae > Ateles > Ateles fusciceps. The sequence continues at coordinate 13,195,171 of JAZHEH010000222.1, forward strand.
ATTTACTATATTTGTTCATTTTCACACTGCTCATAAAGACATACCTGAGACTGGGTAATTTATACAGGGAAAGGGTTTCATGGACTTACAGTTCCACATGGCTAGGGAGGCCTCACAATTATGGCAGAAGGTGAAATGCATGTCTTACATTGGTGGGAGGCAGGAGAGAGATTGTGCAGTGAAACTCCCACTTAAAGAACCATCAGATCTGGTGAGACTTATTCACTATCACAAGAACAGCACAGGAAAGACCTGCCCCCATGATTCTATTACATCCCACTCGTTGCCTCACACAACATGTGGGAATTCAAGATGAAATTTGGGTAAGGACACAGCCAAATTGTATCACTCTGTATATGTCTCAGAGTAGTTTTTAGTGTTCTGTACAATATATACTTTAATAATTTTTTCATGTTGTAGGGTATGTACATTTTTTAAAATAAATACTAAAAAGAACGTCCTCTGATTATCTAGTGATACTTCCATCACAATGTACGAGAATACTCATTCACCCACACTTTTGCTTAATATATGAGGAAGTTTTAATTTTAATAAATGCGATTGGTGGAAATGGTTTGTTAATGTTTTAATTTGCATTGCCCCATTACTGGTGAACTTGAGCATCATTTTAATTTTTCTGGATACTTGCATTTTCACCTCTTTAAATTATGCTTCAAATCCTTTGCTTATTCTCTTTTGGTTTTTATTTTTTTTTTTATTGCTGTAGAATATACATAACATAAATGCTACTATCTTAGCCATTTTAAAATGAACAATTCAGTGTCATTAAGTACACTCAATTTGTTGTGTAACCATCTCTACTCTCCATCTATAGAACATTTTCGTTATCCCAAACTGAAACTCTGAACTTAATAAATACTAAATTACTAGATCCCTCTCTCCCTGGCCCTGGCAACCAGTATTTTACTTTCTATTTCCACGAATTTGACTATTATAGGTACCTTATATGTGAAATCATACAATACTGTGTTTACCCATTTGTATCTGCCTTGTTTCACTTAGCATAATATATTCAAGACCTGTGCTCATTCATTATTGAGTTGTCTTTTCATATTATCTTTATGACCATAGATATTATATATTCTTAATTGATAAATCCCTCTGCCCAAAAACCACCTGTAGTAAAACGAAGTTAGATCCATTAACTTGCAGCATCAACAAAAAGTATATAATATGTGTGTGTGTCGAGGCGGTGTGGGTCGTCTTTGAGCATCACAGAAGATGAGGGAAAGACAAGTATTACGTACTAAATATTTGTGTCCCCCAACAAAATTTGCAAGTTTAGATCCTAACCCCTAATATGATGGTGTAGGAGAGGGGATCTGAAGAAAGTGATTGGATTATAAGAGTGGAACCCTCGTGAATGGAAGGAGTCCTCTTATTTAAAAAGATTCCTGAGAACATCCTCACTCCTTCTGCAACATGATGATACAGCAAGATGGCACCACCTATGAATGTGGAAAAGATGGCTCTTACTAAATCTGCTGATGATGTGAGTCTTGGGCTTCCCAGAGTCTAAAGCTGTGAGAAATAAATGTGTCTTTTATAATGTCCCCAGCCTATGATATTCTGTTATAGCAGCTCAAACAGACTGACAGCACCCTTTGAAGAAGAATATTTATGAAGTTTGGGGGGCTAATATTACATCATTAGATTGCATTGGAAAGAATTGGTATGAGTTTTGTAAATTAGGATGTCACTGGAATATTTAATGGCTTTCTTTAGAAGATATCATCTCTGTAGAGTCACTTGCAGACAAATTTGTCTGTGGTCTTATCTTAAAATATTTAAATTTAATAAAAATAGTATTAAAACATTTTGAACTTAGTCTGTGACATACTTATAACTTAATCTGGCCATGATGTGACTCAGGATATGTTTTGTAAGTTGTGATTTATGCTTAAATTCTCAGTTGTCCATACGGTGTAGCTTCCAGAGGGTCATGTTTCACTCTTCAGCATAATAATTATTTGTCTATTAAATTCAATATAAGTATTTTTTCAAAGTTGCTACATTAACTTTATTTATTATGTGTTTTCTTTTAGTCAAATTATCTTATATTTTACTTTCTTTTTTAAACCAACCTTTAATTGACCTCTAAATTCATAATATGTTCTTCTGTTTTCTTTTTTTAATTAATGCAAAATTTACATAATATAAAATTAATCATTTCGAGTGTAATTTAGTGCACTGACAGTGCTGTGCAATCACCACTTGTATCAAGTTCCAAAATATTTTCATCAACCCAAAAGAAAATACAGCACCTACTAAAGGGTTGTTTCTCATTCCTATCTCCCACAATTTCTATATTTTGTTAATGTTTTATAGTTGCTAAGTTTTATTATTAGAACTTTAATCTATCTGTGAACATATTAGGTTTGTTTCTAATATTTTCATTGAATTATAATTGCCACATTTATCACATACCAAATATTTCTTTTACTGTAGGTCCATTTCTGCATGTTCTACTTTATTTACTTCATTTATCTATCAATTCATGTTCCAAAATATAATCCAAATCACTATATCTTCACTACATGTCTTAATATCTAGTAATACAAATCTTACCTTTCTATTCTTTTTATTAATTTTTTTCAAAATGCCTTTAAATGTCAAGGATGATAACTTTAAAAGAGGAGCTAAAAAAAAAAGATTAAAAAGCTGAGCAGAGCTTTCAGTGGTCACCAGGTACTCAATAGAAGAAAAGTATATTTGAGAATTTGCCAAAAGAGACATTTTACTAAAAAGTCAAAGCTCTCACTCGATATGTCTAGAAGGCAGTGCTTTAGGAAAAGTGGTAAATCAGAGGTAGAGAAAGTTTCACAAAGTGTAAAATCCAGGTTAGTTAGTTTATTTCCTCATTGAACTGAGGAAATCTGTCTTTATGCAAGCTGTCAGAAGATAGAACTAATCATTTCACAGGAAAAATATTATACAGTGCTTCAACAATTTTCTAAATAAATGATGTCTAGTACCCAAAACATTACTGTGAATGCAAGAAACAAGATTAAGAGAAAGTAACACAATAGAGCAAGACCCACAGGTGATCCAGATAGCATAAACATCAGTTGTGGTATACAAAATACTAGTGATTAACAGGATCAAAAAATAGATGAAAAGAGTAAGAATTCTACCAGACAATTGAAATTTATTTTTAAAATCAAGTGTAAATGTCCATTTTCTGTCACTTATAACAGAACATCTGAAACTGGATAATATATAAAGAAAAGAAATGTATTTCTTACAGTTATGGAGGCTGAGAAGTCCAAGGTCACTGGTCCACATCTGGTGAGATCTTCTTGCTGGTGGGGATTCTCTGCAGAGTTCCAAGGTGGCATAGGGGATCGCAGGGCAGGGTGACTGAATGGGCTAAGTCAGATCTCCTTCCTCTTCCTATAAAGCCACCAGTTCCATGCCTATGATAACCCATTAATTCATTAACCCATAAATCCATTAATTCCTGAGTCTATGAATAAATTAAACCTTTATGAGGACAGAGAAGAAAAACATTATTTTATTTATTTAGTAAAACATTATTTTACTACTTTGTATTCAAAATAAAAATACAATAGAAATATATTAAAGCTAAAAGTTTATCCTTTTGAAACACCAACAAAATGAATAAAAGTTGTACTATCAAAGAAATAGAGAAACAAATAAATTACCAATATTGCCAATAATAAAGACATCATAATATATTCTGCAGAACTTAAATGTAATAAGAAATCATTCTAAGTAACTTTATACCAATGCATTTGAAAATATGAAGAAATGGACAAATTTGTAGTAAACATGATGTAAAAGCAATATAAGAAGAAATATAACATTTACATAATTCTGTATCTATTACAAGAAGTGAATCTTTCATTTAAAACATTCTCACAAGGTAATATGAAGACTAAAGGGCTTCAATGGGCTATATTCTCAATCACTTAAGAAAGAAATAATGCCAACCTAATGTAAACTCAACTAGATTATAGAAAAAGAGGGGAAAAATGTTCATAATAGCCTTGATTTCATTTTTTAACATTTATTTTAGGTTCAGAGCTACAAATGTAGGATTATTATATAGGTTAATAACATGTCACAGGTGGTTTGTGTACAGATTCTTTCACCATGCAGGGAATAAGCATAGTATCAGATAGGTAGTTGGTTTTTGTTTTTTTTTTTTTATCCTCACTCTCCTCTCTCTATCCACCCTCAATTAGACCCCAGTGTCTGTTGCTCCCTTCTTTGTGTCAATATGTACTCAGAGTTTACTTCCCATTTATGAGTGGAAGGAAACATGCACTATTTGGTAATCTGTTCCTGTCTTAGTTCACTTAGGATAATGTCCTCCATCTCCATTTATGTTGTTACAAAGGACAAGAAAGATCTTATTCCTTTTATGGCTATGTATTATTCCGTAGTGTATATGCACCACATTTTCCTAATCCAGTCTACCACTGGTGGGCATTTAGGTTAATCTGATGTCTTTGACATTGTGAATATTGCTACAATGAACATACACATGGATGTGTCTTTATGATAGAATAATTTATCTTCCTTTGGGTGTATACCCATAATGAGATGGATAGGTTGTAATTCTGCTTTGAGGTTTTTGTAATAGCAATCCTGCTTTGAGTTTTTTGAGAAATCACCAAATTGCTTCTACAGTAGCTGAATTAATTTACATTTCCACCAGCAATGTGTAAGTGTTCTCCTTTCTCTGAAACCTTGCCAGCATCTGACACTATTTGAAACTATAATAGCCAGTCTGACTGTTGTGAGATGGAATCTCACTGTAGTTTTGATTTGCATTTCTATAATGATTAGTGATGTTAAGCATGTTGCTTTTGGCTACATGTATGTCTTCTTTTGAGAAATGTCTGTGCAAGTGCTTTGTCCACTTTTTAATGGGGTTGTTTGTTTTTTGCTTGTTGATTACCTTAAGATTCTTATAGATTCTGGGTATTAGACCGTTGTCAGATGCATAGTTGGCAAGTATTTACTCCCATTCTGTAGTTTGTCTGTTTACTCTGCTGACAGTTTCTTTTGCTGTGCAGAAGCACTTCAGTTTAACTAGGTCCCATTGGTCAATTTTTGTTTTTGTTGCAGTTGCTATGACCTCTTCATCATAAAATCTTTGCCAGATCTGATGTCCATAATGGTATTTCTTAGGTTATCTTCCAGGGTTTTAATAGTTTGAGGTTTACATTTAAGTCTTTAATCTATCTTGAGTTGGTTTTTGTGTATGGTATAAGGAAAGCGTCCAGTTTCAATCTGCATATGGGTAGCCAGTAATCCCAGAACAATTCATTAAGTAGCCAATCCTTTCCCTATTACTTGTTTTTGTCTACTCGTTGAAGATGATGAGGTCGTAGGTATATGGCCTATTTCTGGGCTGTCTATTCTGTTCCATTGACCTGGGTGTCTGTTTTTGTACCAGTATCATGCTGTTTTGGTTACTGTAGTCTTGTAACATGGTTTGAAGTCAGACATGATGCCTCTGGCTTTGTCCTTTATGTTTAGAATTGTCTTGGTTCCATGTGAATTTTATAATAGTTTTTTCTAATTCTGTGAAGAGTATCATTGGCAATTTGATAGGAATAACATTGAATCCACAAATTGCTCTGGACAGTATGGCCATTTTAACAACATTGAATCTTCCTATCCATGACAATGGAATGTTTTTCCATTGGTGTGTGCCATCTCTGATTACCTGGAGCAGCGTTTTGTAATTATTGTTGCAGAGCACTTTCTCCTCCCTAGTTAGCTGTATTCCTAGAATAACCTTGATTTCAAACCCAAACAAAGTCTTGACACAAAGGAAAATTGCAGATCAATCTTCCTCCTCAAGATATATCCAAAATATTAACAACTTTTTAGGAAACTATCAAATTAACTCAAATTTAATTATATGTAAAGCAATGATGCCTTTTTCCACTCATAAATTATGTAAAAAGTAGTCAGTGAAGTAAGTATTAGGAAAATTCAGAGGAATATTGAGATCTCATACACTGTTGTTGAGAATATGAATAACACTTCTAAGTGACAATTTGATGGTCCTTACTGAAATGAAAATGCATGAAACCCATGATGCATTCATCCTAGGTAACATAAACCAGAGGATTTATCACACAGATTGACCTTCATGACAATGCTCACTGCTATATTGCTTATGGAAGTAGAGAGTAGAAGACAGTACATGTAGCCATGGTTATGATGCATTGGATACTACAGAACACAGTGGAATACTATGTAGGGGCTAGAAACAATTCATTAGGTGTACATGTGTCCCGAGCTAATGTTAAGCTGATTTGTGTAGGTATGATTACAGCAGTTATTTATGCCAATGTCTGATTTCACTAATCAGGATCCATGCCACATTAAAAATATTAAGTATTTTGACTATCACACTTGCATTCAGCAACATGGATGGCTCTTAAAAACATAGTTTAAAGTAGAATACAGTCATGTACTATAGAACAATGTTTTATTCAATGACAGATCACATATATGATGGTAGTCGCATAAGATTATAATACCATATTTTTAGTGTACCTTTTCTATGTTTAAACATGTTTAGATACACAAATACCATTGTATTGCAGTCACCTACAATATTCAGCACTGTAATGTGCGGCACAGATCTGTGGCCTAGGAATGATAAACTATACCACATACCCTGGATATGTAGTAGGCTGTATCATCCGGGTTTGTGAGTACACCCTACGATGGTCACACAACCACAAAATCACCTAACAGTGCATTTCTCAGAACACATCCCTGTCGTTCAGTGACACATGACTGTGTAAGAGTGAAGTAAAATACACTGTTTGTTTTAAAATGATGATCACCCTCATATCCCAAAAAACACAATGTATATTTTTGAAATATTCAAGCTATTCCATAATTACAATGAATGTCAGGAAGAAACAAGGAGTAAGTGGGGTAGAGACTACGGATAATCTGTACAATAATATTATAAAATCTCTGCCTCCCAAGTTCAAGGGATCCTCTTGCCTCAGCCTCCCAAGTAGCTGGAACTACAGGTATGCACCACCACACACGGCTAATTTTTGTATTTTTAGTAGAAATGAGGTTTCACCATATTGGCTAGGCTGGTCTCGAACTGCTGACCTCAAGTGAGCCACCCACCTCGGCCTCCCAAAGTGCTGGGATTACAGGCGTGAGCTACCACACCTGGCTGGAAAATATTTTTATACTGAGCCACTAACTTAATCCTATGTACATGAGGTCTAAAACACACAAACAAGCCAACAAATTAATTCTTCCATTTTCATATACTTTCCTTCTTGCATTTTATTTTTGTTTTAATTACAAATGTAATACATTGCAAACAAATATTATTTTAATTTGTATTAAGTTAATTTCTCCATTACTCCCTCCTATTCCTACTAACAAAAGCTGATACTTAGTTAATAGAATTAATATACATTGGGTTTTTACTTTTATTTCCTTAACAAGAATGACATTATGTAATGATTTCAATAATTATTAACATGTACCTATTTTCAACATAAGAAGTTGTCTGTCATCTGTTTCTGTTTTGTTGACCACCTCATGGGGACCTCTGTGAAGCTAAGTCAGAGCATGAAAAAGACTGACTCAAATAGGGAAGCTATAGATGGAAAGGAAGGACTTACAGAAAAGAATAGTCACTCCATTTAGACAAGCACTAAAGCGACGAAAGAGCAAAAGCAGTGAGAGGCTGTGAAAATTACTACGTGATTTAGATAATGACACCTTCCCCTCATTAGGGACTCGCTGCAGGCTATGAATTTAATTCCCTTTATCGTTTTGGGGGAGAAACATAGCTAAAGCTTATATTTTGTCATTTATGCTTTGTTTCAGCTGTTTTAACTGTGATGCTTGGATTGTTATTTTAGACACTGGAATCAGTGGGTTAAAGATCCATTAAATTTACATATCCTTATTTCATTTTCTCAGTTGACAATCTTTTGCTTTATGTGACATGGACATCTTTTTCATTTCAATGTAAAAAGTTGCAACTCATTATTTTCTATGGCCACATAATATTGAAAAATACTGATATACCATAGCATTTGCCATCACTCTGCTGTTGACCAATTATATTGGAAAAACTTAAAATGGATCAATAATATCCAGTGCTTGAGAACATTTCCCAAGATCAGCACTTTCATATCTTGCTGGTGGAGATTTGAAATACTACAAAACTGCTGGAGAGAAAGCTGGAAATTTCTGTCCTATAGAAATCAAAGCACCAGTCAATAATATTTATAAGGAAGTATATCATTACATTGCTTTTATACTAAATAACTGGTGATAAACATTTTTCTGCTGAACAATTATAGATTTGTAAGCATCGTGTTATATTTAGTTGCTTCTTATTTTGGGCATATGTAAAACAATGCCATATGTTTTATTCCTATGATTTATAAGGTCAAGGACAACATCTGTTTCAGTTCTACTGTGGACCACTAAGTTCCACCATTATCACAGAAGGTGGCTTAATTAATATTACTCAAAAATAATGATAATGAAGCACACAGCAACCCTTCCTTCATCTGCTAGAGCCGATCTCCTTAACTGTGCATGAAGGGAACTAATTATGATACTTTCATGCTTTTTCTGAGGTGACATTTAACTACAACTCAGAAGGCAAAAGTGAATGTTACAAGAGATGTTTTGTGTGACCCAAATTTTCCTTCTAATCATCCAGGTTTTACAAAACCTTAACTCTTTGTTAGAAATTTAGATCTTTTGTTATATTTAATATATTTCATATATTTATATGAAATAATTTAGTTTCAAATTTCACTAATGCATATCTTTTCATGAATTTTGAAATTTCTACTCATAATTTAGACTTGTGGATTCCGTTCTTACACAACTTCACTAGCTTCTGAAATTGATGTATACCTTTCTCTCAAAATTTAATGAATCCTGTTTCCACATGAGCTCATTGGGACTCTTTGCTCTCTCATTCTGCTCCTCTGAGGTCCCTTTATAAATTTTTTGTCCGGTTTGTATTTTTATATATATTGTATAGCTTTAACTAGACACAGCCTCCCAAACCTACTGAGCTGAAGAAACTAATGACAAACACTAGAAAAGAAATCTCGGGCCAGTTAAGTTCTGATTCTTTTATCTTCTGAATGAAAGATATGTAAGTAGTGCTGTTACATTGAGCTATTTTCTCAGATTAAAGGGGCAAAATTTTGCTTACAATAAACATCTCAGCCAAAGGGGGTATAGTTCAACAAGAAAACCAAAATTGCTTATTTTGCCCATTTATCCACTTACTATCATGTTCAGTGTTTCATTTAACCAATATAAATCATATATTACCATACTCTTTACAGCATGTCCATGAAGCATGCTGTCATGCTGTTAAGGGAAACAAGCATGTGCATGCAACAGAAAGAGAAGGGAAATATATCAGTCCATTCTCACGCTGCTGATAAAGACATACCCAAGACGGAGTAATCTATAAAGAAATGAGGTTTAAGTGACTTACAGTTCCAGATAATAGAGAGGTCTCACAATCATGACAGAAGGCAAATGAGGAGCAAACTCACGTCTTACATGACAGCAGGTAAGAGAGAGCTTGCCTCTACAGGAATTCCCATTTATAAAACCCTCAGATCTCATGAGATTTATCCACTGTCAAGAGAACAGCATGGGAAAACCCACCCTCATGATTCAACTGCCTCCCACTGGGTTACTCCCATGACATGTGGGAGTTATGGGAGCTACAAATCAATAGAGATTTGGGTGGCAACACAGCCAAACCATATCGGGAAAAGAAGTGCAGAGGAGAGGAAGAGGAGGAGAGGAAGGGAAAGGAGGGGGCAATAAAGGGAGGACAAGAGAAGAAGAGGAAGAGAAGGAAAGAATACAAGGAGGTTAGGTAATATGATAGGTATGTTCATGGGTACCATGAAATAAGAAAAGTAAAAATAGGGGGAAAAAATACCAAGAAAGTTAATTAAATCCTAATTCAAAAGAAGGATTTATTCAGGTAAAGAAAGTGAGGCATAAACATCTGTAAAAAACAAAATAGATGTATTTTTATCCATTTACCTTATTAGAAGACTGTTTGACATAATGGGTAGCTGGTAACACAGCCTCAGGTATGGCCCCAGGGTGTTGAGAGGCAAGACAGTGAAAAGTGAACGGAGAGACCCAGAAGGAGGTCACTCGGCATGTGAGAAGACATGTTGCACAGCCTCCCGGGAAAAGTATGTAGATTTTCTAATTAAACAGAATTTACTCAGTGAAATGATTCCCTCCAGTCAGACAGCCCAGATCACTGACTCTCAGCACCTTTACTTGTTACAGAACCACTACCATTTGCCTGTATCCCACAACTTCCCAGGAAGGGAGAGCACTGCGCAGTGTTTGAGGAAGGGCACTGGGCAAGAAAAGTTAAAGGAAATGTGTTTGGTTTGTTCTTTCTATATTATACCTTCCCTCATCAAAAACGGTCACATAGGAGAAAATTTAGATGGAGCATATTTATTTGTTAAAATCTAAGTGTCTTAAAAATAGAGAGAATAAAGGGTTTCAATATTGTTGAGGGGAGCAGAGTAGGAATAAAAAGAGCAAAAAAGAAACAGAGAGCAGTTTCACCTAATGCCTTTGCAAAGCAAGAAGCATGAGTTCTGTCCCTGGAGCAGCCAGAAGCTGCATACCACTCCAGGAATACACTAAAAAGTTAGCAAGGTCTCAAAGAAGGTAGCATAATGATGCTAAATTTCTAGCTTCAGCAAATATTTCTGCACTCCACACTTGCCCTAGACAACTTAGTCAATGGATTTCAAAACCCCATCATAGGTTAATTAATGAGAAAGTCTTTCATGATCACCACTAGCAAAAACTTATGGAATCTGATGTTATCCTTGAAGTATAAGAATTATATATGATGAGATGTAAATCATAATACATTTGCAGATGGAATTGCCTGTTAGCTCATTAAGTGGCAATTTGGTTTTGGCATTGATCAATATAAAATAAATGTTAGAAACTGTGTAAAGCCTAATTTATACCTATTAAAATGTGTGAGGCAAAATTTTAATGTTTGTATTTGTCCTTTTTGTTGGATTCTTACAGAAATTCCTTGAGTTCTTGGTCTTAGCCCGTCTTTACATAAATATATTTTGTGTATAAAACAAAGTACTAAAGAATGAAACTATGGAAGCCAGTAATACAGCTACAATTTCTCCCATAAAATAAGTCAAAGTATATGCTTTTGAATAATCTGTCCTTTCCCCAATGTATGTTCTTAACATTTTTGTCAAACGTATATTGACTATAAATTCATAGATTACATTCATGAATTTATTTCTGGCTTCTCAGTTTTGTTCCATTCTTCAATATGCCTGTTTTTAATGCCACTACCATGCTGTTTCAGTTACTATGGCTTTTTAGTATAATTTGAAGTCAAGTAATGTAATGCCTTCAGCTTTGCTTTGTTGTTGTTGTTTTTGTTTGTTTGTTTGTTGCTAAGTATTGCTTTGGTTATTCTGAATCTTTTATGGTTCCATATAAATGTTAGGATTATGTTTCTATTTCTGTGAAGAATGCAAATTAGCATAGTTACTATGGGTAAAAGTATAAAGGTGTCTCAAAAAAACAAAAATAAATCTACCATATAATTCAGCAATCCCACTGCTGGATATGTATCCAAAAGAAAGGAAGTTCCTGTACCTAAGAAATATCTGTAATCCCATGTGTATTGCAGCACTATTTATAATAATCAAAATATGGAATAAAACTAAGTCTTCATCAGAACTGATTAATAGTTTGCCTAAGCCTAGGAGTTTGAGACCAGCCTGGGCAACATAGAGAGACCCTGTCTCTCCAAAAAAAAATGGTGATGTATACCTGTAGTTCCAGCTGCTTGGGAGGCTGAGGCACAGGAGGATCACTTGAACCCAGGAGATTGAGGCTGCAGTGAGCTAGAAAGGAAGAAGGAAGGAAGGAAGGAAGGAAGGAAGGAAGGAAGGAAGGAAGGAAGGAAGGAAGGAAGGAAGGAAAGAGAAAGAAAGAGAGAGTAAAGAAAAGAGACAAGAAAAAAATATTCTCAGCATTTATAATAATATGAGTGGAATTGCAGGACATTATGTTACATAAAATAAGCCAGACACAAAAATACAAAAATAGCATGTACTCACTCATAAGTAGGAGCTAAAATAATTGATCTCAAGAGTTGAATGATGGCCACCAGAGATTGAGAAGAGTGCTAGAGAGGAGGGGTAAAAAAAAGTTGGACAATGGGTACAACGATACAGTTAGATAGAAGGAATAAGATCTAGTGTTTCATAGCAAAATCGGGCAATTAAACAATAATTTATTTTATATTTCAAGATAACTAGAAGAGTGAAATTGGAATAATTTTAACACAGAGAAATGATAAATGTTTGAGGTGATGGATATCCTAACTACCCTGATTTGACCATTACACATAGTATGCATGGATCAAAATATCACGTGCATCTATAAATATGTAGCCACAAAAATTGAAAACTAAAAATAAAAAAGTATGGATTTTACTAATGGTAAGAATCAATCCAATTATTTAAAGATTCATAATAGGTACAATGAAAGCTGGAGATGGCCAAGACCCCACGCACTTGCATCCTCAATCAGCCCTCTAAAGTCGTCTAGGGAGAATGCAGAGGAGAATTTTCAGGGAAATAAATAGTGTATTACAATTGATGGCTCTGACCCCAAACTTCCGTGTGGTCTTCTTGGCACGTGTGACTCATAAAGATTACTTGTGGTTTTAGCATTGCCCCATGATGTTTGAGTTGTAGATACAAATTGCAATTTTGCCAGTGCACTGTACTTTCTTGAATGATCAGTTCCACGTCTTATACGTGTTTGTTTCCCTAGTACTTAGCATAACAATTCAGTGTCCGTTTGTAACTTTTCCTCACCTCTCTACCATAAACCAACAGTTCAGCTTTGGGCAAAACATTCAAGTGGTCATTATCTAAATTGACTTATATAAAGAACGCTTTGAGGGAATGACATTTAAGTCTATCTCAAAGTTTCTCCTAAGTAACTCATTTTATTTTTGTTAACACCTTTTGAGATTTGAAGACTACTATCACATCTCTTTTAAATTACTTTTCTTCCAGGTTCTCAAAAGTCAGCTTGTTAGATGATTTCTGACTTGGAGGACCTTAAATCTTAAGAAAACAAAGTAATGATAGAATTAGCATCTCCATGTGCTTGTATCTCAAGCAACAAATACTCTGTGGGAGAAAATGACCTTAAACTAAGTCAGTCTGGACTCAAAAAGGATATAAGGTTAATTGAATTTGTCTGTTTGGTTTTGGTTGTTTGATTTTCATTCCCATATGTTATAGTTAAAAGCTGAGGCCTGGTTTTGTTTGGAGTCAAGTCTTCTATCATTTGTACCTTGAAGTGACTTTTTACTGCCCTCTAGCTGAAGAGGAGGCCATAATTCTGTGCTGCTAGAGAGTGTGGGAACACGCCATCTGTCCTAAGAAGGTGACATGGGTCAAAAGAACACCAAAAGCACAGGAAGTTACAGCTGACTCATACAGAGGGGAAGAAGAAAGCAGGGGATCCACAGACATAAATTTTCCAGGGAGAAAATTTGTGGCCTGAAATATATATCCCTGTGTTTCCTATTTGGTGTTCCCTTTGATGAACCATCTAACCAGAAAGTACATTTTTGGAAAAGAGAGTTAGGTGTTCTGTTCTTTGAAATAAATACTCAGTAAAGGAGAGGAAAGTGAAGATAATGGTGAATACAAATTTCTGATTCTATTTACCATTTTCCTTTCTACTTTGTCTCTGCCACAGTAATGTTTTTTTCTATTATCTTATTAAAAGAATATTCATAACCAAGATGTCACAGTTGATTGTAATAAGGTATGAATTAACTGTGTAATTTATATTAATATATGATGACCTAAACCATTTAGGTTTTGCATCACTTTGCGCTATTTAGATTCTTGGTACACAATTATAAAAATATGAATAGAACTTTAATTGACAATGGTTGGAGTAGGATGAGCTTTAACTAAGTATTTTCTTACTTTAGTTGATATTTACTTCTATTCCCATTTGAAAATACTGTTTCCTCCTTGAAAAGTGCAATGTGTATGATTCACCACCAAGAAAAAGGGATAGTTTGTATTGCAGCATTTTCATTGCTGTATAACTTAAGTTACACTATGGATAACAGAGGAACCAGCAAATTTGTTTCCGTTTGTAAGCTATTAATACTATATTTTATATTTAAAATTGAAGTTTGTGTTATTATTATTGTTTGATTTCAAAGGAAAATTTGATATTCTAATTTATAGATGACAATTCTATACATCAAAATTTTATTTTACATATTTGTAGTTGCTAGTGAATATAAATATCAAGGAAAAATAATGTATGAAACATAGTCTTAAGGTGATTTTATCGACAATGGAGTGCAATAAACTTGTCTATTTTTTTGGTTGTTGTTGAGAGAGAAGATGATTTGTTATGATTTAGAGTTTCAAAGGACCATATTTCTGGTCTTGCATTGGTAAATAATTTCAAATGTACTGAAATGTTTCATTTTTATATAATCTGTTTTCACAGAGGCATTTCACCATTATGTTGGGCTTTAATTTGAAAACACTGTTGCAAAATACTCAACAAATACAGTAATTATTTTTTTAAAATCACTCAAGCAATATAAAAATATACTCCAGTATGTCACACTCTTGCTTTGCAGTGAAGATTCTAAAGTTATTACTTTTTCTATGATGAAGTTCTCAAATGGAATTCAGAAAAGGCTAGAGGACTACATGAAGCCTATGAGTTCAGATGATACAGCATGTATGTAGTACAAGATGATACTTTCCTTTTTGTTCTTAAGTAAAATGAATATACGTATTATTTCTATGTATATTATTTTTAAATAAGAAAAGCAAAATAATTCCAAGTAATTTCTAACTATTAAAATTCAAAATCTCATATGTGCTCCTAAGTATCTGTATATTTAGAACTAATTAGAAACAGGCCAGTCACAGTGGCTCACACCTGTAATCCCAGCACTTTGGGAGTCAGAGACGGGCAGATCACTAGAAGTCAGGAGTTCGAGACCAGCCTGGCCAACACAGGGAAACCTGTCTCTACCCAAAATACAAAAATTAGCTGGGCATGGTGGCAGGTGCCTGTAATCCCAGCTACTCAGGAGGCTGAGGCAGGAGAATTCCTTGAACCTGGTAGGCGTAGGTTGCGGTAACCTGAGATTGCACCACTGCACTTTAGCCTGGATGACAGAGTGAGATTTAGTCTCAATAAAAAGAACTAAGTTAAAAAAAAAAGAAAAGGAAATGACTTAGATTTTGGGTTGCTCTAGCAATTCTCATGTACTCCGTGAATTCCAACAAAAGCATGAGACTAAAAAGAAAAAAGAAAAGGAAAGAATAATAAAATCATATGACTTAATTCAGAGGCTGCTACCTCTCAAAAAGTTAGCATAGATAAAGCATTACATTGCCTGTTGCTAAACAACATACAAAAGGAGTCATTTGCGAACAAAAACAAAATCCTATTGTTTATTACATATTGTGCTACATGCTAAGTATAATATCTCATTCACTATGGCAACAGTCCTCTGAGGGCAGTGTTTATAACCTTTTTGTTTGAATGGAAGAGGAGATTTATGAAATATGAAGATTAAGAAGCTTTCTGACACATACA
Source organism: Ateles fusciceps (assembly GCA_036589455.1). NCBI lineage: Eukaryota > Metazoa > Chordata > Mammalia > Primates > Atelidae > Ateles > Ateles fusciceps. Next base: position 13,210,906 of record JAZHEH010000222.1, read on the forward strand.
CAGCTAGCAAGTGAGAACACTGTCACCTAATGTCACTCTCTGTGGCCCCAAAGCCTGTGCTTTTTAACAAAGAGAAACATTGTGACTGCACTTTACCACAGAGGAGAATTATTTGATACCCCCATGTAAATACTCCTGGACTCACTTTATCATACATAGCAATCTCATAGAACAATTCCTCCGCCACCACAGGATCTTCTCAATGGCGTCAGGTTCTTCTAAATGCCACCTCTCACTCCAGGTGCCCTACCTAACACTTCCCAAGAGCCTTTACCCGTGGCTCCGGTTGATATCTGAACTCAGACAAGCTCTTTCCTTTTTTCTTATGACATAAGAGTGAACAACTATAGATGCCCTAAGTACTCACATTGGCCAGCGATTTACAAAAAATTATATATTTTCCCAGGATTATTAAAAATAATCAGTTGACTAATAGTCATAAGAAAATTGGTAATACACTTTTCAGTTTTAATGCCTAGAGAAATTGGTTAAGATTCTTAAAATCCTAATGGATCCTGAATGCTTTTGATTAAGAATGCTGGTAGAAAACTAACGTTAGCATAAGTAATATCAATAAAAATAAAGCCTAATGACTCAAAGGGTTGTACCCTGATTTTACTATTTCTGTAAGTCTTTAATGCTATATACCATGTATGAAATGTCTATTAGAAAATTGAATAATAGGGGCTTTCTTAAATAATTTTACAATTGTGTAGCGATTTTAACTGAAGAAAAAGAACACCTGATTTTCACTTTTTGATTTTGAGAGAGAAAAGATATGAGGAGAAGCAGGAAGAGGAGGAGAAGGGGGAAGGAGGAGAAGAAGGAGGAGGAAGAGAAGGAGTAGGAGCAAGGTGATAAACAGGGAAATAGTGTAAGAATATCATTTCTATTTTAAGCGGAATGTTAAGCAAAGTCTCTTAAGGAGTTGATATTAACCAGAAGACTGAAAGAAGTAACCGAGCTGGTTATAGAATGTTTGAGAAAAGGCCAATGCAATTAGAATCATCGTGTGTGTATATGTGTATATATGTGTGTGTGTGTGTGTGTATATATATATATGTGTGTGTGTGTGTATGTATATGTAATTTGTAACCTTAATAGAAATATTTCTATTTCATTGTGCCCAAATTCAGACCTTAGTGATTCAATATTTCTTCTTCACCAGCTCAACAGTTCCTTGCTGTTAAGACTAAAAAAGTCAGAAATTTCACTGACTCTTTTACATGCGTATTTGTTAACTCTGATCTCTTAATATGGAGAGATTATTTATTTCCTTGTGCATGTGTATGTCTTTGATGGGAAATTTTTATTAATAGTCTTTCTGTTGGTTTTCTCTTCCAGCCTTAGGGCCTCTGTCATAGCATCAAATGACCAAGACCCATAAACTTTAATGCTCCCTTAGGTACCCTTCTCAGAACAGAAGCCCAATTGTACAAGAGAGTCCCCAAGTTTCAGCTGGGAGATTACTCCTACACCAGTGCCGGGGAAATCACCAAATGGGAACTAGTTTTAGATACATGAGTTCTTTTTAAAACTGTTTTTAAATTTTTATTGAGGCACAGTTACATATATTAAAATGCTCATATCTTAAGTATGCATTCTAATGAATTTCAACAACAAATAAATTCAATCAAATATATAACACCAATCAAAATATAAAATATTTCCAGATCCCTAGAGGATTTTCTCATGCTCCTTTCCAGAAAATGCCATTCCTCCCACAGAGGCATCCACTTTTCAGCTGTCTTTTCCAAATGATTGGTTTTGCTTTTCTTGAATTTCATATAAACAAAATGTTATAGTGTATCATGCATTTTTGGCTGCTTCTATTTCATATATATAATAAATATGAAATAGAATATATATATGGAGAGAGATCCCTTTATATACATATGAAATACTACTTAACAGAAAAAGAAGTCGCTCTCCATATATATGTATATAAATGTGCATTTATGCATATACACACACACACACACACACACATTTGGCAGATATATGAGAAAATATATTTCCCCTCATCTTAGCTTTCCTATCATTTTTAATAGTGCTTACTGAAGACAAATGATTTTTAATTTTGAAGCCCACCTTATAAAATTTTTGTGCATGGAGTGCTTTTTGCTTTATAAGAAATCTTTGTCTACTTCAAAGAAAAGTGGTTCTTCTAGAAATTTTGTATTTTAGATTTTACATTTAAGTCTGCAATTCAACCTGAGTTCAATCTTGTACATAATGTGGTGCATAAAGCAATGTGTTTTTCTCTAGAACACTTATGATTTAACTTTTAAATTTAAATGTGCAATTCAATTCAAATTAATTTTCATATGGTTTGAGATCTCAATGTTCACATTTAATTTCTTCATTGGATATTCAATTATTTCAACATTGTTGATGATACATTTCAGGAATTTTGATTCTGAAAATATAAGAGGAGAAAACAAAAACTTGAATTTGCCTGACTAGTCAGATTTTTGAGAACTACTCTTGAATAATGCCTAGCTGTTGCACAATATATTGGCAATTAACATATCTTTAAGTGTGTCATATTAACTTATTAGAGGCTTTTTTATAATTAAAAACCCTCCAAAATAAATATAATCTTCACTGTATACTGTATACATAGTTTGCTTTTCTGCAACAAACATCTTGAATAATAAATGATTTCAAGATTTTATCATGGCTCAATCTTTGTACTTAAAATTGTTGTTGAGTGCCACTATCTACTGTAATTGTTTGTTTTTCATTAATAGTCACCATAGAACTTGTGACTTCATCTTTGAGACAGTTTTTCCTTTTGTCACTCAAGATATTTCAGTGATTCTTCTCCACCCTTTGTTCTGGCTGGTAATAAACTACCATTCTATACTAAAGATGATACCATTCCACTTCCTTTCTTCATTTTGTATATTTAGAAGTATATCCAATTAATGGGTACATATTTATTTAATATTAAATATGTGGTGGATACTGACAATTAAATAACTCAAGCTTTACGCAGAGTAGAAAAGTTAGAAGAATTATTGGAAGTTAAGAAGAAATTTCTAAGAAGCTAAGGATCAACTAATCTACATAGTAGTCTGGCTTTCGAGGGGGTAAAAAATGCCCCAAATTGGTGTTGACTCTTATACATGCACAGAAGAGAACTTCATATTTTTCAAAATTTCAAAATAGTCATATTTTCAATCTCAAAGTGAAACCACATTATATCCATGACTAACAGGAACTCTGAAGACCAATGAGGTTTTCACCAGATGAGTCATTTTTCTCAAGTGTAGGCTATCAGGATTGAGGATGACTTAAAGCAGAATAGATCTTTCAGAAACTAAATAAGAGGCAATGCTCAATGGTATTGCTTAGAAGCAAAAAAATATAGGATCATCTACAACAGAATATTTATTTTTCACAACAATCATGATAACTGTTACAGTCACAGGGGGTGCTCTATATATAGCCATACACATAACCACAGCAAGAGTCAAATCCATAGCTCCCACACACACTTTTATAATTGAAATACATAGTGTCAGGAGATGAGAATTCAGCCAAGTAACAAAATTTCTGGAGTTTGGAATCCTTGAGATCTCTCATATAATAAGAGGTATGCAAAGTGTGTGTCATTCATACTTTGCCTTCTCATTCCCACAAGAATTTATATTTAAACAAGCTTGTTGTTGTTTTATTTTGTGTCATAAGAAAGCCTCTTATTTTAGACCTTCATTTAATTCCTGCAAGTTAATCATAGACTGTAAAAAATAATTTGTATACTCTATATACATGTTCCCAGTCAGCCCCAAATGTACATTCCACAAATATCATGATGCTAAATCTTGCCATTCTCTTCACTAATCTATAATTATATCTTGCACTTAAGTTTGAGCTGTTTTTAATTTATTGATATATCATCTACACCAATAATTAGCTTTTTGCTCCTTTATTATTCATTTCCTATGCTCAGTTGACTCAAAGTCAATTTATTTTGAAAATAATCAGGGTCAGATCTTCAGTCTTCAGTGTGATGTTCTCACCCACTCATGCCCCCACCACCTCTCCTGTTCTTCACATCAGCATTCCACAACTCTCTATGGATATCAAAATCTGTAGATGCTCAAGTCCCGTACAGTATTTACCATTCCTCAATATGGTTTTATTTCACTTCTGTCCCCCCATATCTCAAAAGAGTTTTATATTATTTATGATTTTCAGATTCTATGATTCATAAATTGTCATTCACATATCTCTAGTCTACAATACATAAACTCATACCCACCCACCCATGCATCCAAAGTAAGGTAAATGTTACTTCTTCAGAACCCAAGAGGGTGATTTTTTTCACAAGAGATTCTTGAGGTTTGTCCCTTTTCTCTTCCTCTCCATGTATGTCATATCAAAATGTAATCACGGAACTCTGATCTCATTACCTCTCCACACTGCTTCTTCCTAAAAAAGTAATACAACTCTATACACAATAGATACCATGGTTTTCCTTTTTATATTTGTTTATGAGACCAGCATTTCCATGAATATTTTAACTATCTGATAGAAATAGGACAATCACCTCCCTTAGAAGTGCATTCAAGCAATCTCTACTAACCAGATTGGTGGCAGGGGAAGAGAAAGTCAACAGGGAGCATCTCCGGGCATTTCTTCAGCTTTTATAAATAACATTCCTTTATAAACAATTTAAATATGGCATTGGTGGCCTCAAACTTAATTTCCCCCCCAAAAGTTGAATTTACCTACCAAAAAAAAAAAAAACCACATACCCAATCACAAGAAAAGGAGAATGTCTCCTTTTCTTTATTCTACTTATTCAATTTCTCTTTGCAACCATCATGATGTTTAAAGCAGAAAAATTTTCTCTTTGACAGCTACAAACATCTGTCTAAACAGAAAATTATATCTTAAACCTAATCTGAAATAGGTATATAAGTATGGGCTTCAGTTTTGTAAAGACCCCTTGTATGTGAGGGATAACCTTATAAAACATAGAACATTTGACTCCCTTAATACACTTCTACTATATAGTATAGCACAAATATAGTACTATAATTGCACTATATTCATACTGTGTTAGCATATATGGTATAATGTATATAATACTAATGCATTAGTGCCTATACTAGATACTAATATACTGTATACTAAAAGTACTATATTAATACTATATTAGTATCTATAGTACTATATTAACTTATGACATCTCAAGATTTTATTCATTCATATATTAAGTTGTCATATTTGGCAAATAGAAATACAGGACACCCAACTAATTTTACATAAGCAGAGAATAATATACTTTATGAGACATTTTAAATAATTTATTCACTGATCTGAAATTCAAATCAAATGTTCTGTATTTTATCAGGTTATCCTCATAGACAAGGGATCTATATAGTATATACTAATATATAGGATTAGTATATATTCTTCATATATAGTAATGTGTCAATGACTGGGAAATATTCTGTAATATGCATCATAAGGTGATTCTATTGTTGTGCAAACATCATAGAGTGTACTTACACAAGACTAGATCGTATAGCTTTACTACATACCTACAGTATTTGACATAACCTGTTTTTCCTTTGCTCCTAGACTACGAATGTGTACACCATGAAACTTACTGATTACAATAGGCAACTGTAACACAATGTTGAGTATTTGTGTCTCTAACTGTGTCTAAATATAGAAAAGGTGTAGTAAAAATGGTTTATAATCTTATGGGACCACTGTTGTATATATGGTTCAAACTAATCAAAACATCTTGTGCAGCGCGTGGCTGCAACATGAGCTACACTGAGTGTCAGTTCACCATGCTCTGAAGGAACAAAACTGAACCATTTAATTACTATATTTATAGCTAGTGATAATAAAGACCACTTTAGTATTTTTTGTACATTTCATTCTGAGAAACATATTAAAAGGAAATTATCTTATCAGTGACTCCTTGGCATCTTTCATACTCTTTGGAATGGGACAACCTTTCAGTCTGGATGTACAGGCTCATGACACCTGTTTGTGTTCTGAAGCTATGGTTGTAAAGCATTTATACGGTATTTATAAACCATTTTACAAAGCATCATGCTGTGGAGTAATAGTAGCTATTTCATAAAGGCCACATTTGGATTATTGCTTTATATTCTGGCCCAAATAAAACACTTAAGTGTGTAATGGTATCATGCCATACTTTGAAAAATATCTATTTTAAGGCAAGTGGCATTGCAAACATGAAATTACACACTCTATTTTTTTTTTGTTTTTTTTTTTTTTTGAGAGAGAGTCTTGCTCTGTCACCCAGGCTGGAATGCAGTGGCATGATCTCAGTTCACAGCAACCTCTGCTTCCTGGGTTCAATCAATTCTCTTGCCTCAGCCTCCCAAGTAGCTGGGATTACAGCGCCTGCTGCCATGCCTGGCTAATTTTTGTATGTTTAGTAGAGACAGGGTTTCACCACACTTGCTGGTCCCAGTCTCGTGATCTGCCTGCCATGGCCTTCCAAAATGCTGGGATTACAGGTCTGAGCTACTGCGTACGGCCCATGTGCTCTTAAAATATAAGTTGTTCATTATATTACCAGCCTATGTATTTTCTGAAAAAAACACATAAAAATAACATGTTAGCTCCTCCAGCTCTGTGTAACCCTATGATTTAAAAATAAAGTTAGCTCAAACTATTTTTTCAGAAAAGTTAGAAAGGAATATATGTACACATATACATAGTTTTTAAAAGGCTGGAAATAAAAGCAATGCAATAATTGTAGTAATTTTCTCTAGTTAGTGAAAATTATGGCTTATTTTATTTCTTTATTTTTTTCTGTAGTTTATACATGTAACAATAAAGCATGACTTTTGTAATGAGAAAAATAAGATTATGAAAAATTTGCTTTCTAAGATTTTCTACCTTAAATCTAATAGAAGTCATATTAATGTAAGTGATCAATTCCTTTTACTTCTTAGTTATTAACATTTTCCTACTACTTTTTCACTTTATAATCATTTCAGAACAATAATATCAATTATTAAATAATATAAAATGTATTTTAACAATATCCAGCACTTTAAACAGATTGCTGTTTTGTTTGCTAGGTTTGCCAGAATAAAGTACCACAGATTATGTGGCTTACACAAGAACTGTATTGTTGGGAGGCCAGAAATAAGAAACTAAGGTAACAGGTGGGTAAGTTCCTTCTGAGGGATGTAAGGGAGAATAGGCTCCAGGCCTCTGCCACAGCTTCTGGTAGCCCCAAGTGTTTCTTACTTTGTAGACTGGGTTCTTCCTCTGTCTTTGCCTTGTATTTCCTATGTGAACATTTCTTTCTGAGTCTAAATTGGTCCCTTTAATGAGGACACAGTCACATTAGGGTGAGCCCTAATCCGACATTTGTTTTCTAAGGTTTCTACCTTAAATCTAATAAAAGTCCTATTAGTGTAAGTGATAAACTCCTTTTGTTACTTAGTTATTGACATTTTCCTGGTGCTTTTTCACCTTATAGTTATTACAGAAAATAATACCATTATTAAATTAAATAGCAGAAAGAAATGGTATTTTAACATTTTACCTTGATCATCTACAAAGACCGTATGTCCAAATAAGATCACATGCACAGGTAGTGGACTTTCACATTCACAGGTCAGGACTTCAACACCCTTTAGGGGGTTACATAACAGTGAAAATCTCTCATGACTAGAAAAGCAGGCTGTTAACAGTAAAAAGCATGCCAAAATTTAGTTACTATAGCCTAAGGAGGATGTTCCATTTTTTGTGCTATAGGAGCTATAATTCAAAATTCTCCAGCATAAGTAATCTTTATTGTGCACTGCTTACAGAGTGTGCTTGTCTGCAGCAAATATCTTGAACGATGAAAGATTTTTTAAAGATTTTGCAGAGGCTCAACTTTGATACTTAAAACCACTATGTGGTGTCCAATTATCTACCCTAATTTTTCATCCTTCATTATCAATCACCATAGAGCTTGTGACCACAGCGTCATCTCTTAAGACAGTCTTCCCACTTCCCACTTACAAACTTCTCACTGTTTCTATCTCATTCCCCACTCATTTTAGTTGATCATAATCCACTGTATCTTCCCATGTTGGTCACATGTTTTAGGGACCTTGAGTCCACAAGTATGTGAGGCAATGGAATGGAGAAAGAAGAAGAAAAACAGATGATTATAAAGATTCCACATATTTTCCCTTCAGCTCTCACAGATTTTGTTTACAGAATGAATCAGATACGCAGCCATTGTGAATGGTGGAAATAGGTTGATGTTCTCATTCACCCTGGAAATGATATGTTCCATGCAAATATGGCAAATCTTAAGTTGAGATTCAATTGTATTTCAGAAAAATGAGTTCCTTGCTTATGGTTGAATTCACAGAATATATTTTAGCAAAAGTAAAACTCTGGTTGGTTTTAATGAAAAGATGAGAGTGACTGCAAATGAAATTCCAGCAAAGCGTACGCTCCTTTTTTAGAGCACTATTCCCAGGGATCAATGCTTCCCAGAGAGAGTGGGCCCAGTTTTGCAGTATCACAAAAATTTTCTTCAAAGCCTTGTGGATTTTAAAACTACAGAGCTATAAACTGCTGCCATTAACAACAGCAGAGAAACTAACTAGGAGCACTGAATTTGATAAATAATAATTTTTTCTTCTCATTTTTTATTAATCAAAGACATATTAGAACCTATCAAATTTGTGCAACATAATATAAAGTGTTCATGTAATAAATTGATTTCATTCTAGTCAAAAGCAAAGAAACATTTTTAAACGTCTTTTCAACATAATCTCTTAGGAATATGTATGATTTCCCAGAAGGCTTTTTATAACTATTAAAAATAAGTCATAAACCCCATTTCTAACTTAGTGGAGCCTTATAAATTAGAAATTTCAGACTGGAAACTATTGAGTCAGTCCTCTAAATTTAAAGATTTATTTTTAAAAAATCAATAAATAATAATTGCAAATTTTGCTATTTTAAATGTATGCAATGTTACTCAAAAGTTTTCTGAATCCAAACATGAAAACACATATGTAAATTTTATTTCAAGTTTAACCACAGTCAGTTTTTATCCACATGGTCATCCCTTTTGTACATTTATTACATGCAAAGAGTAATCTTTTGCTCATATAATTTTACATCACTGAACTATTCAGAATTGCTTGTTCAACTCTGTTCTTCTGTAGACACATCTTGATTAATTCTTCAAATTCCTCCACCATAATGAATTCTACCTCAAGCTAGCCAATCACCATCCTTTTATGGCCTGTAAAGTCTCCTTGTTTGTTTCTGTCCTGTATATTCATATTCTTTGTGAGATACAATGAGTTGTATTCCCTCTCTTTACAAAGTAACAGGTTCCAAACTAATATGAAATATGTGATATGCAACATTTGCTTGTGTTTTTTTAATCAATTGTATAATTTCATATATACATATATATGCATGTATACACATATATATGTATATCTATGACATATCCATATCATCTGCTATCTAGCCTATTTGCTGTTGCTTAAAATTGTATATTCATCACACATAAATTCCTGGGATGATTTAGATCTTATTTCATTTTTTCAGCTTCATGAGGAATGATTGAAAAAATTTGTATATATTTTAGGTGTACAACATGGTATTTTGATGTAAATATAATTTGTGTAATGGTTCTCATAATCAAGATAATTAACACATCTATCACCTCACATAGTTATCTTTGTGTAGAGGGGAATGAGTACAGTTACAATCTATTAAGAAATTTCAAATATACAATACAGTATTAAATATAGTTACTGTGCCATCCTTTAGACCTTTAGAACTTATTCATCCAATAACAATGTTTGTACCAATAGATTATCTCCCTATTCTCACCATACACCCCAACAACCACCATTCTACCTCTGTCTCTTTATGTTCAACTTTTTTAGATTTCAATATGTGTTAAATCTCTTTTTAATTCTCATACTTAAATGTTTTCTACTCTTTAGTGTGAAATACAGTATAAAATCTTACCCCATGAGGAAATGTTAAATTTAGTGCTCATGTTGGTGCTGTTGCATTTTTTAAAAATTTATTTATTATACTTTAAGTTATGGGGTACATGTGCAGATGGTGCCGGTTTGTTACATAGGTATACACATGCCATGGTGGTGGTTTGCTGCATCCATCATCCCATCATCTACAGTAGGTATTTCTCCTAATGCTATCCCCTCCCCAATCCCCCCATCCCCTGCTATTCCTCCCCTAGCCCCCAATCCCCAGCCTCCGGTGTGTGATGTTCCCCTCCCTGTGTCTGTGTGTTCTCATTGTTCAACACTCACTTATGAGTGAGAACATGCGGTGTTTGGTTTTCTGTTCTTGTGTCAGTTTGCTGAGAATGATGGTTTCCAGTTTCATTCATGTCCTTGTCTTAGTCCATGTGTTGATATGTACAGCAAGTTTTTCCTCAGATACATTTTACCATGGTTCCAGCTGCTAGAAAGGATGACTGTTTCTGTTTTGTTTTGTCTAATATAATATAGCTACTTCTGCTTGCTTTTGGTGTCCATTTTTATAGAATGTCTTTTTCCAGCCCTTTACCTTAAGTTTATGTGAGTCCTTATGTATTAAGTAAGTCTCTTTAAGGCAGCAGAGGGTTGGTGAATTCTTATCCATTCTGCCATTCTGTATCTTTTAAGTAGAGCATTTAAGCCATTTACATTCAGACAAGAGAAAGAAATAAAAGGATATCCAAATTGGTAAAGAGAAACTCAAGCTCTTGCTGTTTGCTGATGATCTGATCATAACCCTAGAAAACTCTTAAGACTCCTCCATAAAGCTCCTAGAACTGATAGACAAATTCAGCAAAGTTTCAGTATACAAAGTTAATGTACATAAATCAATAGCTCTGCTGTACACCAACAGTGACCAAGCTGAGAATCAAATCAAGAACTCCACCCCTTTTTAAATAGCTGCAAAAATAAATGAATAAATAATTACTTAGGAATATACCTAACCAAAGAGGTGAAGACCTCTACAAAGAAAACTATAAAATTATGCTAAAAGAAATCATAGAAGGCACAAACAAATGAAAACACAGTCCATGCTCATGGATAGGTAGAATCAATATTATGAAAATGACCATGTTGCCAAAAGCAAACTATAAATTCAATGCAATTTCCATCAAAATACCACCGTCATTCTTCACAGAACCAGAAAAAAAATTCCTAAAATTCATATGGAACCAAAAAAGAGCTTGCATAGCCAAAGCAAGACTAAGCAAAAAGAACAAATCTGGAGCATCACGTTACCTGACTTCAAACTATGCTATAAGGACATAGTCACCAAAACAGCGTGGCACTGGTATAAAAATAGGTACATAGACCAATGGAACAGAATAGAGAACCCAGAAATAAAGCCAAATACTTACAGCCAGCCAACTGATCTTCAACAAAGCAAACAAAAACATAAAGTGGGAAAAGGACACCCTATTCAACAAATGGTGCTGGAATAATTGGCAAGCCACAGGTAGGAGAATAAAACTAGATTTTCATCTCTCACCTTATTCAGAAATCAAATAAAGATGGATAAAGGACTTAAATCTAAGACCTGAAACCATAAAATTTCTAGAAGATAACATCAGAAAAACCCTTCTAGACATTGGTTTAGGCAAAGACTTCATGACCAGCAACCCAAAAGCAAATGCAACAAAAAGAGTGATAATGGGTGAGACTTAATTAAACTAAATAGTTTTTGCACGCAAAAGAAACAAATCATCAGAGTAAGCAGACAACCCACAGAGTGCAAGAAATCTCCACAATCTATACATACGACAAAGGACTCATATCCAGAGTATGTAAGGAATGCAAACAAATTAGCAAGAAAAAAACAAACAATCCCACCAAAAAATGGATGGATGTGAATAGATAATTATCAAAAGAACATATACAGATGACCAAAAAATGTGAAAAATATGCTCAACATCACAAATGTATTTTTATCATGGAATACTAGTCACTATATCATGAAATACCAGTGAACCATAAAAAGGAACAAATTAAAGGTATTCACAGCAACCTGGATGGAACTGGAGACTAAGTGAAGTAACTCAGGAATGAGAAACCAAACATCCTATATTCTCCCTCATGCATGGGAGCTAATCTATCAGGATGCAAAGGCATGAGAAACATACAATGGACTTGGGGACTTGAGGAAAAGGATTGGGGGGGGTAAGAAATAAAAGACTATAAACTGGGTACAGTGTATACTGCTAGGGTGATAAGTGCACCAAAATCTCACGAATTATCACTAAAGAACTTACTCATGTAACCAAACACTACCTGTTCCTCAAAAATCTATGGAAATAAAAATAAAATAAAATAAAAATCAACAACTGAACATGCATATTTCTGGACACTCAATCACTATACACACACACATGCACATTGTTTTATTGATGCCTGTACTTTTGATTTAACATTATAATTTACTATTAAAGAAACATGCAAAAACAATGTGTCATGTATCTTATCATTTTTAAAAGACATATGAAATGTATTTATGGTGCACTTACAGAACATCTAGCTTTGAAACAATATAGACTGCTTTACATGACAATTTAATGTTTTCCATACATTTTGAACTTATAAAAATGCTATCTCATGCTATATTGTGAAGATCTGAACTAAGAGTAGCATATCTGAAGAAGAGCTGGAGGTTCTGTTCGACCGCCAGCTTTATGTAAGTCAACAGTGTGACACAGCGCACAATCTAAATCTGAGTCTCTAAAAGTGAGCTGTACAGATCTAGATACATCACTGGATTTTACATTGTTTTTTTTTTCACTTTAGTTCTAAGCTTTGCACTTTAAAACTAATATTACACAATTGTAAAATACTCAAAAGAAAAAAATCACAGTTTGGAAAGTTCCAGAAACCATAAAAAAGAGAAGTCGTTTAGGTAAATTTGGGTACATAGTGTGAATAATGGCTAGGTACAATAGTTTGACAACTATAGTTATTATGGAAAAGATTTAACTTTTGTCATATTAGTTCAAGGGGTAATCAATATGGAAGACATGAGTACATCAACGTAAAATAGACTTCTAAAATTAGAATTACAGTAATATGAACTGCTTTAGAAAATGGTTCATTCTTCATTCTTGTAAAAGATTTAAGCTGAGGCTGGCAAAATAACTAGACGTTTCAAAGGTGTTCATCATTGATTGAAAAGAACATAAACAATTATTAGATTTTCTTTCAGTTCTGAGACATTGATTCCATATTATGTGTGAGAGATTCTATTTCTACTTAATTATGCATTTCACCAAAATAGAGATCGAATGGAAACATTTGAGCATAGCTATTTGACATTATTATAATTCTAATAAATGTAATAAATTAATTAAATTTAAAGAAACGCAATTACAAATATATCCTATATTTAATATCTTCCATTTTTGTTAATTTCTACTTAATCTTATCCTGGTGTTTCTCAGACCTTAGAAATTTCAAGCATAAACCTATTTGACCTATTAAGGACTATCATCTTAGTTGCCTGCTATGATTTGATTATATCCCCAAAGTTTATATATTGGAAACTCAAACCTTAATGCAACAATGTTGAGAGGTGGAATCTTTAAGAGGTGATTATGTCATGAGGGTTCTGCCCTCATGAATGGATTAATTCTATTATTATGAGAGTGGGTTCATCATTGCATCTTTATAAAAGATGAGTTCATCCCCCTTCTTTCTCTCACATGCTCTCTCATAGTGTCATGCAATGCCTTTTGCCATGTTATGATGCAAGAAGGCCCTCACCGGATGCCAATCCCTTGATCTTGGACTTTCTAATCACTATAACTGTAAGAAATAAATCTCTGTTTTTTATAAATTACCCATTCTCACGTATTCAGCAGCACAAAATGGACCAAGAAATTACTATAGCAGGCTGTTTCCTTATCTTTCAGGGGTATTAACAGATAGTTCCCCTCTAGATTTTAGAAAATTAAAGACAATGCTTCCAATAAGATAAGAGCTATTCTTTCCTCCTTCTTTTGCCCTATGCCAAAAAAACTAAATAAAAATCAGAGTCGTAAAGTGTCTTTATATACCTTTTTCAAATTAATCAATTATTTTTTCCTAAATTTATGTTGCCAATGACCTAGTACAAACAAAGATAAGCAACTTTTTTTCTGAAAGAATGTGGAAGGCAAAGCAAGCTGTTCCAGGAGGCAAGTAAACAGAAAAAGCTACATAAAGTTTGTTTTCAGAAACTCTTTTGTTTGCTCAAGTACAAGTTCAGAGACCCCAGATGTAACAGGTAGATTATGCTCATAAAGTGACTTTGTTAAATTTATACATTAGTGTATGTAAAGAGAATGACTTCAAAAGCAAAACCCTTACACAAATTCAAACATATATGAATGAATAATAGGGGCAAAAATTTAATCTACATTAGTATACCACATGATGTATGTAACACTCCTAAACAGCAATCAAATAATGAAGGGAATACTCTTAGATAAGTTGGTGTATACATTGTAAACATGAAGTAATTGCTTTGAGGTTGTAAAGGGAGTCACATTGGGTCATATGACTCTAGGGAACTTGAGCACAAGGTTTGGATGTTAAAAATAGTTGGATAAAAAAAGGAAACATATTTGGTTAAATTCATGTTTCGTGGTATAAGGTAGGAGTCCATTTATAGTAATCTGGGGTTTTCTGGAAGAGACATTGGGAGTATCTGGAATGTTAGGGAAAGTTCTGAAAACTTTGGATATATGTAACTCTCAGTATTACCTTGCTATATTATTCACAATCTCCTCACAAAATTCTCTTCCAGAAAACTTTTTGTCTCCTTATTGCAATTGAGCCATTTTACTAAACAAAATAGTAGAAATAATAGAAATATAGTAGTATTCTTATACTACTATACAAAATAGTAGAAATATAATATATATCCTAATGAGACTTTAAGCGTATAGGAATCTTTAGATTTTTTTGTTGGAAAAAATGATGTATGGTGCAAAGCTAATTAGAACTGCATTAAGAATATACTTGGCAAAATGTGTTGGAATTAATCTAGAGACTATGGTAACGTGAAACATGAAATACATTTTATGTTTACAAATAAAAAACAGTGATAATAAAATTCAATGAAAATAAACCCAGATGAAAATATGTATCATAAAAGTAAAGAATGAGATTAGAAAACTTATTTTCCTCCATCTGTAAAATTTCCAAGGACTGAAATATGCAGTCATAGAAAAGGGGGATGAAATATTGTATTGTAATTTGGTTATGCACTATAAAAATATTAAGTGAAAAGCTACAGAATCATTACTGTATAGTCTATTATGAGCTTCATCATCCAGTAAAAAACTCCCCCAGCGGAGACTAGAGGAGCTTTTATTTTTAAATGTCAAGATTCACATCATCAAGAGATGGTTTTATTCATACATTTAGTTGCCATAACAAATTACCACAAGCCAGCTGACTTAAGACAATACAAATGTATTTTCTCGTAGTTGAGGAAAGTAAACGTCCTAAATAAAGATGTCAAAGGGTTCGTTGCTTCTTGGCAGCTCAGAGGATGAAGATGCTTCAGGCCTCTGTCCTGGCTTCTGGAGACTGCACAGCATCCTTGGTGTTCCTTGGCTTGTAGAGGCATCTTTTCACCTTCACATGGCATTCTCCTCATGTATCTTCTTCGGTGCATGTTTCTGTCTAGATTTCTCTCTCCTTTTATATAAGGACACTCATCCTATGTAACATTTGGGCCCACCTAATTAGGTGGGTCCCAGTCCAGAATGACCTCATCATAACTACATTACATCCTCAAATACCTCATTTACAATAAGGTCACATTTAGAAGTTCCGAATGGACATGAATTTTGGGGATACTATTTAATCCAGTGAAGCTACCAAATATGATGATGTCAAAAATGTGATGAAGCAGACATTGAAAAGCTCTCTGAAGATCATCCTGGGCTACATTAAAGGCCTGGTTTCTTCTCTGAGGTTAAAAGTGATAACCACTTCATTTTTGATGCCAGGGCTGCCGGTGCCCTCAGTGAACGCTTTGTGAAGCTCCTTCTCCTAGAATGAGAATTAATATGACCATAGCAACTTTGCCTTAGACCTCACATACCACATGGCAACCAAACAGTAAAAATATCAAACAATATTGTAAAATGTATCAAACGGTATCATCAACCCAAAGGGAGTGTAAGAGAAAGAAAATACCCAGTTGCAGGGAAGTACTTGCCTCAGCTCTAACCCAAAACATTGAGAATCCTCAGCCTCCTAAAGAAAGGTAGGAGCTTAGTGATTCCTGCCTTGTCAGGTGCCACCAGTATCACCATCCAATCCACAACTGTACTAGTCAGGAGAGGATGGGTATAGGAAGGCTAAATTGAGAACCATCCATTCAATTCTGTAATATTAGAATTTACTAAGAACTTCCTAAAAAACAGAATGTGACAGTAGGCACTGCTGAAAATAAAATTAAAAACATGAATAAGACCAAGAACAGGCCTTCAATGAACTCCCAGCTTAGTAAAAAAGACAAACATTTACACAACCAAGTCTCAGATTTATGTGGTTAATGAAAATATAAAGACACCAGAGAGAAAAAGGAAAGAGAAATTCTATGAAATAGACCTCAAAACACTCCAGGCACAGGTCCACTTAGGGCCTTTGTCATTACTGGGCTTCAACCTGCAGTTTTTACTATTTAACATCCATATCTATGACTTATTCCATCACTGCCATCGGAGTGTGTTCAAATGTCACTCAAGGAGACCCTTCCTGAACAATATTATAGCTAGCTCCTTAGCACAGACATATCTTTATTCTCTACTTAGCATTTATCAAGGCATTTATCATCGTATGATAGACTTGCATTTTACTTATTTTGTTGACTGTATGTTCTTCTTACTAGAACATAGGCTCTGTGAGGGCAGGAATTTCCTTTCTTCTTTAGGGGATAAAATAGATAAAAGAGTGTAATAAACTTGGGCCAAATAATAAAGAGTTTTGAATATTAAGGTAAAAGGTATGGAATTCGTTCTAAAGGTGATGGAGGAGCAGAGAAGGTTTTGAGCAAATTAATGGCATAATCAGATCAGTATTTTGAGATACAGAAATTACAATGATTCAGCCAGTGTACTTAGTCATGTCCTAGTTCTTTGAAACCATTATTTACTAAATTTATTCTCTTGAGCAAATATCGTTCCTTGAGTACTAGCCATGGTTGCATTGAATTTATGGCATTTTATTTTCCAATTATGTTTCCAGGAACACTAGGACTGGGAGATATTCAAATGTATTCCAAGAAATACAGTTTCCAAGATTTTAAAATGTGCTCTCATCGCCTTCAGAGTATTCACAATTTACATATGCACTCTAAGTTTTATTTGCACCTAAGTTGTCAGATACTATAGTGGGAATACATACTGGAACACCATGGTAGCATTTTAATTATCTTTAGGAGGATGATTATATAAAGAAAACCAGCCTGACATTGTTCAATAAACTAACATATTTGTGTTACAAAATAATGTTCTTTTGAAAGTTATTATCTTAGAGTATATGCGCAAATATGAAAATCTTACGAGTGTTCAAGTTTCTAAATCACTAAGGAACTGTCGTCATGTTTATACAGCACAAGAGAATAGGCCACATTAAGTCAAACAGGTCATCTTTTGAAATAACCATTGGGTAAGCAGTTTTACCTGGTTTAAACTGAATATTTGGAAACTAAACCTTTGATGGGACTCAACTACAAAGTTGGTCTCAACTCAACCTAAATATGGTATCTTCTTGCCCATGAGAGTTGAAAATCTATATTTAAGATGCTCAGTGAATATTGAGTCTTAGACAATCTAAAAAGAGCTTCTAAAATATGGTACTTGGAAACACCTGTAACCTCACCACTTTGGGAGGCAAAGACAGGAGGATTACTTAGGGCATTAGCTCCAGACCAGCCTGGGCAACATAGTAAGGCCCTCTCTCTACAAAATAAATAAATTAATTAACAGGATATGGTGGCACATGCCTAGAGTTCCAGCTACTCAGGAAGCTGAGGTGGGAGGATCCCCTGAGCCCAGGAATGGAAATTGAGCTGCAGTGAGCTATAATCAGACCACTGCACTCTAACCTGGCAGAGTGAGATACTCGTTCTAAAAAAAAATTTTTTTAATTGATACTTTATTTGCACCATCTTCTGCTGCAAATAATCTGTATTATGACATATCGTGTGTCTCTTTGCATACATGTCTCATGTTACCTATTTTAATATATGTAATCTCTTTCAAAGTGAGAACCTTATTATTTTTATTTTTTGTTTTATATTTTGCTCTATGCATTCCATATCCCTGCAAGCATCTTATCTTGTGCAGGGAAATTAGAACTGCAATAAGTATTTTATCGTGGATTTTTTTCTATCATTTCATATACTTAAGTATCTGTTCCTTTTCAGACTTTTGACTTTCATGGGACTATAAGGAATTGTGGTTATCATTTTTCTCTCAACTCAAAGTGCTGAGTTGCTATGATAGGTATTTCCTAACCATATACAAATTCATTTTAGTCTTCTGGAAATTTCTTTCTGTTTAATTTCCCAATTATTGATGATACATTATGTAATTATTTTCAGCTTTTCATTAGCAAAAATTCACCACATTAAATCAAATGCAAAATTTATTGCAAATTTATTCATCTTTCCCATATTTTCCCTTTCATTTTCTCACATAAGGTCTCATGTTAATATCAGTATGACCCTGTGTCACTTTAAGTAAAATTCAGAATTTGTACACCCCCAACTTTCATTTGTAAAATATACAGCTATGTCTTTGACCACTATAGCCTTCTCTGTAAAACCATCAATAAATTTCCAAAATATATGATGGTAAAAGTAAGTTTTATATTCTTCCCCCGGCTATTTTCTACTTCTCACCAAATATACTCCTGACCTTTTAAGCCCATTTTTCTTTCTTAAATCAATGTTGTTTTTCCTCTCCCTATAACATCCTCAAATCTGAAAATTTCCATTTCCACTTCTGAAAGTGGCTTACTGCCTACGTTCTTCATCCTCCACGAAGATTTCTCTATGTCAGGGGAAAAAAATATGAATTTTTTTAAAACAGAAATTTTTTTAAAAAATAGAAATAATTTTTTTAAATAGAAATAATTTTTTAAATAGAAATTTTTTAATAGAAATAAAATAAGCAATTTATTATCCTACTACATATGTTATAATTCATATTTGTTAGATTTAATTTACCTCATTCTGCAAAGTATTCATGTAAAAACTGAACTATCAAAATATTAATGGAAATACCTTAAGTTCAAAGTCAGTGTCCATTTAATGTTTACATTTAAATGCACATATAATTTATAAGCACAGATTACATTATATGTAAGAAATATTTAATAGTTATAGATTTATGTAAAAATCTTTAATTTTGAAAAAAAAAGATGCTTGTATTGAAAATAATTCACATTTCCATTGTGTTTTCCCTTCAGTCTCAGAAGATGAAGTATTTTTTCTTCCCTAAAATTGGTAGCTCTCCACCAATATGGTATCCTAACTTGTGTCTACTATTATTGCTCTATGGCTCTTTCTTTATCAGTATCTTCAAATCTACTCTCTTCTTCTGCCTTCTTTTCCCGAAGAGATTTCACCTTTCTCCATATCCTTGACCTCTGCTGCCACAAGGTATCACTTCCTTTACTTCTAACCCTTTCCAACACCATCCTCATTCTCCTTTCAAACTGTACCTCTCATGTGTTTTCTTTATTTAATCCTCTGACTTTATCCAAACTCTAAGGAGATCTTCCTAGATTCAATTTCTTGACTTTCTTCCTCTACATTCTCTTACTAAATTCCCATTTATACTCCCACTACAATGTCTGACCTATAGAAAGTGATCCAATGAAACTTAAGGAATAAATGTGTGTGAGTAAATATTTTCTCTCATGTTTACAGCTTCAAATAACAAAATAATATCAGTTACTCTCAAATGGATATAAGTCATGTATTCTCCTTAAATCTACAAATCTTAGCTAGACAATTCCTTTTTTGAATGTTCTATAACCTCAAATTTACATATTCAAAACCAAATATGTCTCTCTGGCAAAATTAAATTATAAAAATATTTCTCCCTGTTAATAGTATTTCCTTTCCTGATGAATACTCACATTTAAAAGTAGCACCTTTATGCATTTGTTTATGTCACTGAAACAAATCATTTTCTATAGAAAATGTTGAGTATCTGTTTTCTTACTTTTACTGCAACAAGCTTAATTCTGGCCCTAATCGTCTCATTCTTGGATCCCCCAATAAGCCTTTAGCTCCAGGAACTCAATGCACCTTTTATTTTCACACAGTCCTATCTATTCTGCACATTTTTTTCTGAATTTATATTTCCCATATATTACTTTCATCATGCATTTCTTCTGCTTAACATTCTGAATTTCCTACTGTGCTAATTCTATATCCTCTCCCTGGGATCACAGATCTCTCAAAATATACCTCTTCCCCTAACCATTCCAAATCTGTTTACCACTCTAAGTCATGGTAATCATCACATTATCTATTAAATTCATTCATGCACAAGATACCAACCATTTCCCCTAACAGCTGATTTAATGCTCATTCTGCCTGTGTCCCCATGTGACTCTCTCACCTTGAATTTCTTATTTTCTAATCTATTAATCCAGTTCTTCCGGGTCCAGTTCATTTCCCCTTCAACAGAAACTTCTTGTAGTTCACAGAATCCTCATTACCTCCGTTTCCTATGAACGCCTGCCAGTCTTTTCATCTGTAACATATAAGCTGTTATGTCTCAAGGCTTGTTCTTTACTACAAACAGGTATGTTAGTCTTGATCCTCCAAATGGATGGTTAGTTCTTTGATCACAGCAACTATTCTCATCTGCCCACACAACACTATCACAGTGCTGACCAAGCACATATTAAGTACTCAATGAATCCCTGTTGATCACCTACTGAACCCAAGTGGAAAAAAATATTTTCCATTAATTCATTTGCTTTACTGCATTTTTTAAGAGCCAGAGTTTCTAAAAGTGTAGTGTATGGACAGCAGTTATCAGAATCGCCTGAAAACTTGTTAAAATTGCAGATTTTCAGGTTCTACCCAAAACATACTAAATCAGAAGGTCTAGGATTAGGACCCAAGCACTATATGTTTTTCAAGCACTCTGCATAAATTTGATACACATTACTGTTTCAGAACCGCTGGCACAGATCAATCATCTTGTCCTCATACAAGGTCTCTAGATAAAATAGCAGTGGCCAACAAAGTAGGTTAATGGCTTACTGAGCTTTTAGTTTTGAGAACATTCTGACCTGTTTAAAACAAGACAAGCGGTGATTAGCGGTGTACTTTCTGTGATTCACAAAGCTTAGACAATAATGGAAACAGGCTATTTGAGCAATCAGTTATCTAAATGAATCTGAAAGGTTTTGCTGTGAAGGTTAATATTCCATGTTTTTTCTAACTTTTGCCTTGTACGCACTCCCAAAATTGGTTTAATGTGCAATTCTGAAACTGGAATCTAAAGTACAGAGGTTATTGTTGAAAGCTCAATCATCTAGCTGCCACACACGCCTGAATATTTGGAAAGGTTTTAGAAACCAAATATTATATTTTAAGTTTATTATCCATCATCCTTTAAGCACACCTTATCAGGTCTGAATAGGGGTGATATCAGGAACAGAGATCACAGACTCTGGAGCTCCTGGCCCTAGGGAGGCTATTTCAGGCTCAGAGGTTTAAGAGACATTCAGGTGACCCAATGTTGATCTGTATTCTGTTTAGGGGACAAAGTTGCCCAAAGGGAAGCCACAAACCCCAAGGACTTAGCAGTTAATCTCACTTCCACCTAGTTCAATGGTGTGTTAGGGTTCTCCCAAGAAAAAACAACAGTAGGATATGTGTGTGTGTACATGCATGTGTGTGTATACACACACCTACAAGTATGCGTGAAGGAAATACATACATACAGAAAGAGTGAGGGAGAGAAGGAGAAGGAAGAGGGAGGGAGAGAGAGGCAAAGAGGAATGAGGGAGAGAGAGGAGGGAAACGGGAAGAAAGGGAAGAGAGAGAAAAAGAGAGAGAGAGTGAGGGAGAGAGAGAGGAGAGGAGGCGGGAGAGACAAGAGTGAAAATTTGGGAGGGAGAGGAGGAGCAGGAGAGAGGCCAGAAGGGGATAAGCGGGAAGAGAGAGAAGAGACACAGGCAAGGAGAGGGAGAGGAAGTGAGGGACAAGAAACAGGGAGAGAGAAAGGAAGGGAAGAAGGGACACAGGGAGAGAGAAAGGAGACAGATTTTTAAGGAATTGGCTCACATGATTGTCGGGGGCTAGCAAAATCAAAATCTGCTGAGCAGGCTGGAGACCCAGGGAAGCGTTGATCTTGCAGCTTGAGTGTGAACTCAGATTGAAGGCAGATTTCCCTCTTCCTCTGGTAGATGTTACCCTTTTCTCTTAAGGCCTTCAACTGACTAGAGGAAGCTCACCCACATTATGGAAGGTACGTGGCTTTTCTCAAGTCTTCAATCTCATCTGAAAAATACCATCACAGCAACCTTTAGACTGGTGTTTGACCAAACATCTGGTCTTCGTGGCCTATCCAAGTTGACACGTAAAATCAGTCATCAACCATAAGTCAGATGGTGAGCTGCCTGAGTCCTCGGTAGTTGTTATAAGGTAATTTGCATTCTCCACACAAATTTAACTACAGAGATACTTTTGGACTTTAATCTCAATCAAATGGAAAGTGCACATTTCCAGGTGGAAGTAAAGAAAGACGTTTTGGCTATTTTGGGAAAATTCTCACTTCTCTGGTCTGGGGCACAATTTTTCTTAGCCGACTTTGAGGTAATAGGGAATCTCTTCTCAATCATGGAGCTGCATTATATTTCATGGGAAAACTTTAGTAAAATGCCAATAGTCCCACCTCAGACCAACAAAATCAAAATCTCAAAGATGAGATTCAAGTATTGCCATTTAATTGAATCTGATATGCATTCAGATTTGAATCACTGCTCTAAATAAAGGAAAGCTTCCACTGCATGTCTCACAATCTCGGTCATCAAATGAATCTGAAAGTGCAATGTCTGAGAAAAGCAATGAGTACAAGGGGATTAAAAGTCATGGGGAGTGGATCCCTGCAATGCTGAGAAACTTACAGATAAAAGCTATCTCCAACAACGGCGTGGCTGTTTTGGAGGCTTTCCTTTCAGCTTCTCTGGACTGTTTTCTCTACTCCTTATCTTTCCTTTCCCCTCTTTCTTCCTTTTAAGTTTCAGGAATGGCAGCGACATTGAATTAGGGTTGATGGTGGAGTTGTCACCTTTGTTCTCTAACTACTTCTAGAGTTGGGAAATAGATGAATGTTTTCTTCCAGAACATAGAGGTGAGTTTGAAAAATGGATGAATGCTGGATTATGAAGTCCCAACGAGGGAGTGAGCTTCAGGAGCTGAAGGGGTATTTCACTGGGGTAGCACACATGAAAGGATATTGAAGATGTGGCAAGGCTTGCGGTTTTGTGAAGCACAGCTAGATAAGACTTCAACTTCACAGAGTAGTAGACTATCCAAATGAAGTCCAGGAACCAGCAGCATTAGGATCACTGGAAACTGTAACAAGTTAACAAAGCAAATTCTCAAGCCCCACCTGGAAAAACTGAATCAGCATCTCTGGAATCAGCATGTCTGAGGCCCAGCAATCTGTTTCAGCAGGCTCTGCAGTGATTCTAATGCATGCTGAAGTTTGAGAACTATAGCAGTAGAATAAATAAGTGAAGAGTCCGCTCTCTTGACTTCACCCTATTTCCAGGCTATTCACTACCAGATTTTATGGGTATTTATTTTGGTGTATTTATTTATAATGATGGCCTTGAGAAAGTCATTATTTATTTTTAATATTTTAGCTGTTTTTTTAGGTTTTCTGAATCAATGGCCAACTCATCTAGTCTTATATTAGCCTCATGCATTATTTCTACTTATTACCTTATTAATATTTTTTAAATGGTGATGGTGGACACCATTAACTTATTACTAATTTGTGGGAAATTTTTAGGTTTCATTCATCAATTTGATGATAAAATTTGTCTTGTAAAAGATAAATATTCCTCACAAATTTTACTAATCACTTTTTTTTACTGTGAATGGATACTGAATTTGAATAAAAGAGAAGAGAAATCATAACAAACAGTCTCTCAGACCACAGTGCAATCAAATTAGAACTCAGGATTAAGAAACTCACTCAAAACCACACAACCACATGGAAACTGAACAACCTGACCCTGAATTATTACTGGGTAAATAACTAAATTAGGACAGAAATAAATAAGTTCTTTGAGACCAATGAGATCCAAGACACAACATACCAGAATCTGTGGGACACAGCTAAAGCAGCATTTAGAGGGAAATTTACAGCACTAAATGCCCACAGGAGAAACAGGAAAGATCTAAAATCAACACCCTAGCATCACAATTAAAAGAACTAGAGAAGCAAGAGCAAACAAATACAAAAGCTAGGAGAAGACCAGAAATAACTAAGATCAGAGCAAAACTGAAGAAGATAGAGACACAAAAATCCCTTCAAAAAATCAATAAATATAGGAACTGGGTTTTTGAAAAGATCAACAAAATAGATAGAGATATGAAAACCCTTCAAAAAATAAATGAATCCAGGAGCTGTTTTTTGAAAGATTAGCAAAACAAGTAGACCACTAGCCAAACTAATAAAGAAGAAAAGAGAGAAGAATCAAATAGACACAATAAAAAATGATATTGATCCCACAGAAATAGAAACTACTATCAGAGAATGCTATGAACACCTCTATGCAAATAAACTAGAAAATCTAGAAGAAATTGGTGCATTCCTGGACACATACACCCTCAAGGCTAAACCAGGAAGAAGTCGAATCCCTGAATAGACCAATAAGAAGCTCTGAAATTGGGGCAGTAATTAATAGCCTACAAACCAAAAAAAAAAGCCCAGAACCATAGGAATTCAGAGTCAAATTCTACCAGAGGTATAAAGAGGAGCTGGTACCATTCCTCCTAAAACTATTCAAAAACATAGAAATAGAGGGACTCCTCCCTAACTCATTTTATGATGCCAGCATCATCTTGATACCAAAACCTTGCAGAGACACAACGAAAAAGAAAATTTCAGGTCAATATCCCTGATGAACATCGATGTGAAAATACTCAATAAAATACTGGCAAACCGAATCCAGCAGAATATTAAACAGCTTATCCACCACTATCAAGTCGGCTTCATCCCTAGGATGAAAGGCTGGGTCAGCATATGCAAATCAAAAAACGTAATCCATCACAGAACCAATAACAATAACCACATGACTATCTCAATAGATGCAGAAAAGGCCTTCGATAAAATTCAACACCCTTCATGCTAAAAACACTCAAGGAACTAGGCATCAATGGAACATAACTCAAAATAATAAGAGCTATTTATAACAAACCAGCAGCAAATATCATACTGAATGGGCAAAAGCTGGAAGCATTCCCTTTGAAAACCAACACAAGATGAAGATTTCCTCTCTCACCACTCCTGTTAAATATAGTGTTGGAATTTCTGGCCAAGGCAATCAGGCAAGAGAAATAAATAAAGGATATTCAAATAGGAAGAGAGGAAGTCAAATTGTCTCTGTTTGCGGATAACATGATTGTGTATTTAGAAAACCCCATTGTCAAGCAGCTGGGCATGGTGGCTCAAGCCTGTAATCCCAGCATTTTGGGAGGCAAAGGAGGGCGGATCACGAGGTCAAGAGATGGAGACCATCCTGACCAACATGGTGAAACCCTGTCTCTCCTAAAAATACAAAAATTAGCTGGGCGTGGTGGTGTGTGCCTGTAGTCCCAGCTACTCGGGAGGCTAAGGCAGGAGAATTACTTGAACCCGGGAGGCGGAGGCTATAGTGAGCCGAGATTGTGCCACTGCACTGCAGCCTGGTGCCTGGTGACAGAGTAAAAGTCTGTCTCAAAAAAAAAAAAAACATTGTCTCAGCCCAAAAACTCCTTAAGCTGATAAGCAACTTCAGCAAAATCTCAGAATACAAAAATCTCAGAATACAAAATTAATAAAATATAATTTTATTTTATTATACCAATAAAAGACAAACAGAAAGCCAAATCATGAGAACACTCTCATTCACAATTGCTACAAAGAGAATTAAATACCTAGGAATATAACTTACAAGGGATGTGAAGGCCTTCTTCAAGGAGAGCTACAAACCACTGCTCAAGGAAGTAAGAGAGGACACAAACAAATGGAAAAACATTCCATGCTCATGGATAGGAAGAATCAATATCATGAAAATGGCCATTCTGCCCAAAGTAAATTTATAGATTCAATGCTATTCCCATCAAGCTACCATTGACTTTCTTCCCAGAATTAAAAAAAAAAAAAAAACTACTTTAAATTTCATATGGAACCAAAAAAAGGCCATATAGTCAAGGCAATCCTAAGCAAAAAGAACAAATCTGGAGGCATCACACTACCTGACTTCAAACTCTACTACAAGGCTAAAGTACCAAAACGGCATGATACCAAAACAGAGATACAGACCAATGGAACAGAACAGAGGCCTCAGAAATAACACCACACAGCTACAACCAACAAGCAATGGGGAAAATATTTCCTATTTAATAAAAGATGTTGGGAAAACTTGCTAGCCGTATGCAGAAAACTGAAACTGGACTCCTTCCTTACACCTAAAATAAAAATTAATTCAAGATGAATTAAAGACTTAAATGTAAGACCTAAAACCATAACAATCCTAGAAGAAAACCTAAGCAATACAATTCAGGACACAGGTATGAACAAAGGTTTTACGACTAAAACATCAAAAGCAATTGCAACAAAAGCCAAATTGACAAATAGGATCTAATTATACTAAAGAGCTTCTGCATAGCAAAAGAAACTACCATCAGAGTGAACAGGCAACCTACAGAATGGGAGAAAATTCTTGCAATCTATCCATCTAACAATGGTCTAATATCCAGAATCTACAAGGAACTTAAACACATTTACAAGAAAAAAAAAAAACCCTTGAAAAGTAGGCAAAGGCTATGAACAGACATTTCTCAAAAGAAGCCATTTATGCGGCCAGCAAACATAAGGAAAAGAGTTCATCATCACTGTTCATTAGAGAAATGCAAATCAAAACCACAATGAGATGCCATCTCATGCCATTTAGAATGGCAATCATTAAAAAAAATCAAGAAACAACAGATGCTGGAGAGGATGTGGAGAAATAGGAACACTTTTACACTGTTGGTGGGAGTGTAAATTAGTTCAACCATTGTGGAAGACAGTGTGGCGATTCCTCAAGGATCTAGAACCAGAAATACCATTTGACCCAGCAATCCCATTACTGTGTACATACCCAAAGGATTATAAATCATTCTACTGTTCTACTATAAAGACACATGCACACGTATTTCAGTTTATTGTGGCACTATTCACAATAGCAAAGACTTGAAACCAACCCAAATGCCTATCAATGATAGACTGAATAAAGAAAATGTGGCACATATACACCATGGAATACTCTGCAGCCATAAAAAAGAATTTGTTCATGTCCTTTGCAGGGAAACGGATGAAGCTAGAAACCATCATTCTTAGCAAACTAACGCAGGACAGAAAAAAAAAAAAATGCATGTTCTCTCTCATAAGTGGACGTTAGTTGAACAGTGAGAACATATGGGCACAGGGAGGGGAACATCACCCCTGGGGCCTGTCAGGGGTTGGGGGGCAAGGGAAAGAATAGCATTAGGAGAAATACCTAAAGTAGATGATGGGTTGATGGGTGCAGCAAACCACCGTGGCACATGTATACCTATGTAACAAACCTGCATGTTCTGCACATGTATCCCAGAACTTAAAGTATTTAAAAAATTAGTTTTAACATCCAAAATGGATAAAAAGTTTATCAATTAATAAAAAGGTCTTTGCAACATGAATGAATAATTTTCATCTCCTTTAAACAAATCATATGAATTTATAATATGCACTCTCCCAGCAATTTTAGAATGAGAACTACTTAGTGAAGGGTCTTCTGAAATGTAATTGGAACTATATTTAAAATACAACTGTTTTGTTTAATATTTTACATTTTTGCCTATATAATCAATGCAAAAGTATTATTTTTGTGCTCAGTTTCACAAGTTTTGAAGCCTTCTTGCCTTTTCCTGTGATCTTATAGATTACTCAAACTCTTCAGAATTGTCTCTTCCTTGAAGTCTTTGAAGCTCTCTGGATAGTTTTAGGGGTAGGTGTTGAACAATTTCTTCAAGAATTTCATATACATTAAACTACATATATTTTCTATCTATTTTAGCAACATTCAGCAATTTAGAACTTCCTAGAGAAAACACATTATTCTAGGTTTTAACATTTTTAACATAAATCAATACAAAGTGTTACCCAATAACTTTAGCTTCTCTGTCAACTGGCTTTGTCTTTCTTACTCATCCCTAATTTGTGTGCTTGCCTTTTTCTTTTCCTCCTTTGAAAAACCACTTCGATGTTTATCATCAAATGCAAAAAGCTCTTAGATTTATCACACTTTATACTGCTTTTCAGTTTTCTATTCATTAATTTTTCCTTAAATTCTTATTTTCTTTACAATAATTTTCAAATTCAATAGTCCTTTTGTTTCATTTTCATTCTTATATAAAAAGAATATAATTTTTAAAGATGTAATAAAGACGCTTAATTCTGTAACTTTCCTGGAAATACAGCTTTGGCAATATACCAGAGGTTTTTATATGCAGTCTACTTGCTTATTAAATTTTAATTTATTTTCTTCTTTGACTACAAATTGTCTATCTTCACATTCTTTAATATGATTTTGCTTCTGTTATTTATTTCTACATTTCTAGATTTCTAATAGTGTTCTTAGCATCTGTAATCTAAACTAATTCTACCTTCTGGAATATAGTGATGTTTAATTTTTAAAAAAACCTTTCAAGTGCTTAAAAGAAGGTGATTTTCTGTAGTGGATAGAGTTTATTACATATTCTTAAAATCTTTTAAATTTCCCATTTATTTATCTGTGTTCAATATAACCTTTCAAGGACTAAAGGAGGAAATTAGTTTCACACTAGTACTGATTTTCTGCCAATGTCTCTAGATACAGTATTCACTTTGGTTTTGACTTTATAGGTTTCAATACTATGTCACTCGCTAAGTTACATTTCAGTAAAATATCAGCCTCCTTTGTAATTGTTTAAATGTGTAACATTTATTTAACGTTTTATATTAATATTGCAAGCATTTTTATATTTGTTCCATTTGATGACTAACCTTCACCTTTAATTTTTAACCTGATTTATTTTTACTTGTTTATCTCATAGAAATTATGTAATAGTGTTCGTAGTTTGCCTTTGTATTTACTCAATTTATGTATTTACTCAATTTATGTATTTATTTGAAAAGCTAAATTTGTCATGTATATTTATTTCTTCTATCTCTTAATATTACATTTGATATTACATCCTTCTTTTTTTGTCCTTTATTTTCTCTATTTTGTTTTATAGTCTGGATTTCTTCTATTTCCAATATCCTCAAATTATCTTTATTTTTATTGTTATATTCAGTGAATATTTTCCTAGTTTTCTAATGTTTTTTTACTTTTAGCACTTAATATATTTCTTCAGGTT
This sequence comes from Ateles fusciceps, assembly GCA_036589455.1. NCBI lineage: Eukaryota > Metazoa > Chordata > Mammalia > Primates > Atelidae > Ateles > Ateles fusciceps. The sequence goes on from JAZHEH010000222.1 coordinate 13,240,612, forward strand.
TTAGACATATGTTAATTATGCTAAATTGTATGTTTAAATGGTTTTTGATACTCAACATTACCCCTTTGGAACCAAAACTCTCCTATTTATAAAGTATTTGTTCTTACTCAAGCTTCAGTTGAGTAGTGAACATCTTCAAGTAGTTTTGGAGTTTTTTTAATTGTTTTATATTGCTTTGTTTTTTCATTCTCAAAGTTACATTAGTTATAATAACCTATCTTCTGCTAGCCTAACTGACTCCATCTTAGCTGTAAGCTCCAGCCCGCCTCTCCCTCCCTACCACAGCCCCCTCGGGTGCATAAATGGGTCATGCTGTACTTAGAAGCTTTGAAGCGTTAAAGTTTGACGCATACTGTTCTCAACACTTGTAACTATTGTAAACGAATCCTGCTTGGCAAGCCCACCTGTTATCATACAAGGAAAAATTTCCCTTTGATTTTTGTGTAGAAGGTGCCTAAAACACCCCCCTTCTTAGTAATTGTATGGAAAACACCTCTCCCCGCATCCACTTCCTTTAACCTGCTTTTTCTGCTTCTGTAAAATTCTGCTTCAGCTAGTTGCCCTCTCCCCTACCTATATCAAGGTATAAAAGATAATCAAGCCCCCTCCTCAGGGCGAGAGAATTTTGAGTGTTAGTTGTCTCTCGGTCACTGGCAAATAAAGGGCACTTAATTTGGAACTCAGAGACTGGCGCTTTCTTTCTAACTCGCTCAGTTGCAAGAAGTAATCTGCTTCATGGAGATTTGTATATTTGAAAATAATTTAATATTATCTCAATCTATTGGGAATAATATTGGGGTAGGGTTAAAATTCTTGATGTAGCAACTCATTTCCTCAACTCATTGTAGTTGGTATTCTATTTTCTTCTTGTTTCCTAGCTACGGAAGATAAAAAACAGAATTGTTATTGTTCTTTTTAGGTGTCTCTGCCTAGTCCCATATAGATTTCAGTTTATTCATAAAGTTCAATAATCCTGGTAAGTTATGCGTTGTTGTTTCTGTTTTCGTTTATTTTGATGAACATTGACAACTTTTGCTATCAATAGATTTAATTTTTTCAACTTAATAAAATTTTCATCTACTGTACCATTGAATGTTTTTCTTTTATTCAATTGTTTTCACTGAAAATACCAACTAAGCTTATTTTGGAGTGCCACAATCTTCTGGACAACATCTAATTGGATGCTATCATCTTCTGCTCACTTTGTTCACCATGACTATTTATTGGATTCAATATTATATTTTTGATGTCTATCCTCTATCACTAATATATATTTTATTCATATTAGTTATGTTCTTTCTTCACTTTAAAATCTTTAGTAATATTATTTCTTCTCTCACTTTCTTTTTCTGATTCTGCCAATATAGCGACCTATTTAATTTTTTATTGAGTTGATCTTCTTAATATTTTTTTTCAGTGTTAAGCAGTACATTCTAAATTTTTCTTCTGGTTCCTAGTATAAATCATTTTCAGAAATATTGTCCTCTGTATGTTTTTAGTAATACATGAATCTTCTTTGTTGTTGCAAAACGTTTACAACAGTCCCATGCTGTTGTGTGTTTTTTATTCTTTTGGGGAAATTTCATTCAAGGTTACGATCTTTCATTAAGTCTTTTTGTTAATCTGGGAAATATGCAAATGTATTTCATCTTCATATTTCGATTAAAACCTGCAATTTCAACCATCTTATATTGAATTTTCCTTTTCCTTTCCTTCAGTGCTTTGAAATAGTTCCAACTATGCCACAGATTTTTTAAAGGAAATGATTTACTTAGGAAAAATACAGATATCTATACATTTGTGGGAAAGGCTGATGTAAAATTTTTATTAATTATGCTATTTGTACTAAGTAGAATTTTAAAATCAATGGTAAAGCCCAGGAAGCTTGTAAAAGACCATAGATTTATAAATATTTGCTTGAGGCAATTTGCTAGGCTTCTGAGGGCAAATATTTCAAGTCATGTTATTGCTACGCAGTCTCTCTTCATCACCATACAAAAGGCATCTGTGAGCCATTATTTACCACAAAAGCTGCCAATATAAAAATCAAAGCACAACAAATAGCAAAACCCACTGTGTCTCCTGCTGTAAAACCTGCTGTGAGTGCGGATGTGTGTCCACTTTTAAGTGTCAAGAACTAAGCAGAAATTTTGAAATGTTTGAGAATAGATGCTGAATTTTACCTAAAACCAAATAAGCAATACTGCAGTTGATTAGCTTATAAAAAGTAACCTATGACTGGCTTATAACAAATAAATGATTAAGTTATAAAAGGTAATCATTTATTGGATTACAATCAATAAATGCTCTAAGATACACAAAAAGCAGACTTCTTATCACAAAGGAAACTTTGTTAGTAATCTCATTCTAAGCTCCTATTCTTAGAATATTATCATGATCACAGCAATGCAGAATCAACAAACACAAGTGGGTTTTTTTTTTTTTCTGAATGTCTGAGTTTTTATAATGTCTTCCAAAAATATGCATTCTAAAAACCGAAATATCTTTATTGGCATGCAAGTATTTAACAATAAAGTGTTTTAAAGTGCCTCTCAAACTTGTATTGAGAGGAAGAGTATTTACATACAAGGCCGGAGAAGAAAACTATATATAAGAAGATGAAGTCAAATATATAGAATGTGCTGGAATTCACAATCTGGGATCAAATAAAATGGCATCTGAGGTCAGTAGATAGTCTATAGCCAGAGCAACTAGAACTGTATGGATGGCAAGAGAAGACTCCTTCCCCACAGATTCAATAGGAGCCAGAGGCACCATTTGCACCAGCACTGCACAAACATGCTAGTTGATTTCCATACATCCCTGCCAGCAACAACTGTAAAAACTGTTACCTGTCTGATGATAAATAAAATTAAGATAGTATGGTGTTTTTTTATTTTGAATTTTCCTAACAGCAAGTGAATGTGAGTATCTTAATATGTTTGGACTTTTGTATTTCTCTTACATAGAATGTCTATTTATAGTCATCTGCCTATTTTTCTATTGCGTTATGAATTTCTATACATTAAGACATTAATACTCCTCTATTATCCTTATTCATCTATCTTTTCATTCATTGCTTCTAGATTTCTGTTCATGATAGAGGTCTCCACTGTGTGTATATGTGTATGTGTATGTGTGTATGTGTGTGCATTTGTGTCTATGTATGTTGTGTATGGATGTGGATGTGTGCTCCCCTGGTTTTTTTTTTTTTTCTTTTTTGCAGAGGGCTTTTTAAATTTTCATTTTGCTTTATTTTTTCACTTCACTTTTTATATTTAAACTGTTCATCTTTCTGGAATTTTTTTTCAGGTAGTTTATCTGAAGATCTACTTTTATTGTTTTCTAGATGGAAGGTCAGTTGTATTGGTATTGTTTCTCACATAATTATTTTTCACCACGTTGTACTATAAAGTTTACCTTATATTATATTCTCAAAAGTATTCAGATGTATTTCTAAATTCTTCTTTATATTCATATTTTTCTATTCTTAAACCAAAACAATATTCTTCTTTCTCATGAGAGTCCTTGAGTCCTGATAATGTATTTTATGTAAATTTTGAATAATTTTATTGAATAAAGAATCCAGTAGATGTCTTAATTTACATATCAGTTTGGAAGATTTAAATTTTATGATAGATCTTTCCAGTCAAGAAAAACCTGCATTTCCATTCTTCAGCTCTTATTTTTTCTTTCATAAAATATTCTATTATAGTATTCTGCAAATTGAATAGGTCTTTGAAACTCTCTTTTTAGCTTTTCCTGAGCATTGCGTAGTTATGGCCCATTATTAAAATCATCTCCATTTCTAAATATAGGTAAGCAGAAAATCTTTTTAAATCTATTTTTCTGGTATTCATACATCTTACAAGTTTTCTGATTAATTTTAGTATCTTTGTTTTACTTTAGTAGCTCAAGTTTTCTTTGCATACAAAGATATAATCATCAAAAAGATTATTTCTTTTTTTCAATATTTTTGCCTGTTATTTTATTTTCTTCTCTCTTTGCACTTGATAATGATATTGGTAGCTGCTAACCCTGTCTGCTTCTTAATAATAACTAAAATTGTTTTATTATATGACTGAAGTAGATTAAAAAATATGCTGCTTTTGTTCTTTAGTTGAATTCCTTTATTATATTTAAGCAGTTTTCTATTGCATTTTATTTCAAATATTTCAAGGTAAGAATTTTTAACTCTGTCAAAGACTTTTTTCACTTAAATATGCAATCTGAGACAAAATTTGAACTTTACATGTCAGTTACAATCATCAGAATTTTGAAAAAGGGTGGGACATATTAATTTTCAGATAACAGCTATTGCTCTTATGAAGATTTTCACTTTAATCAAGGATATCTAAGTTTTGTTTGCCATGTAATATTAATCTTAGAAAAACTTGTGCATTTCTGCAATAGAAATCTACTCATCTCAAAATATGTCTTCAATGACAGATTTTTATGATAAATTTGTAATAGTGTTTCAATGTCTAATTACATTGATTTACATGCCAGTTGCATTTTATATCTCTTGATCTTAGAGTAAATTTAATGCTCTGATTACTGATACTGATTCTCCTGTCTTCAGAATATCCCAAGTAGTAATTTTCAGACTTATTTTCAAATCCTTACTTGTCAGCATTTGCCACAATTAGAATATTGCCAATATTTAAGGAATAGCGTGTTGTTTTGTTTTGTTTTGTTTTCTTTCCTATTTTCGAGCCCTTCTTTTCTTTTAGTTACAATTATTTCCCAATGAAAATTTATTTCCCTTGCCTGATGCCAAGATTGTAAAAATTAGTTTTCCTAAATTGGTTGTTCTACTTTCAGGATTTAATGTATTTCTAGAAACTTTTAATTCAAAACTAAACTCCAATCTGCTATGATTTTTCATAGCATTTTTTGTTAATATAAAAATTTTTAGGTTCTTTTTAGTCCTATTAAGTATGGTTACTTTCCCTACGAAATATAGCGACTATGACTGAACTCCTATCCCAGCTCTCGCTATGGATCCCATGCGACTTTCTACAGCTTGCCTGTAATCAAGTTTCTGAGAGCCACTAGTCTTTGCATCTTTAAAAACTAGATTACATTTCTCATTCTCAAATTAATTTACTTTTTTTTTTTAACATCTCCCGGGTTGAAGCAATCTTTGGCCTCAGTCTCCCAAGTCGCTGGGATTACAGGCATTCGCCACCACGCCTGGCTAATTTTTGTATTTTCAGTAGAGACAGGACTTCATGATGTTGGTCAGGCTGGTCTCAAACTCCTGACTTCATTGATCCACCCACCTTGGCCTCCCAAAGTGCTGGGATTACTGGCATGAGCCAACACTCTGGCCTACAAATGTTTATAAAGTGGAAAATCTTTTGAAATTAGAAAGACCTGGGTCAGAATCCTGGTTCCACCATTTACGAACTACAAACATAAAAAATGTTCTTCAACTAATTGAGCGTCAACTAAAAACTTGTGGGATAATATGTACCCCATTCATTTGCTCAATTCCTATTAATTGAACATTAATGACAAAAACAAATAAAAATCCTGAGAAAATTATCTTAATATTAAACTAACTGCAATGTCATGAAAGCATTTTACACAATAAATTATTGCTGAGACCACTGCATCAATTCACTGTACTTGTAATTATAACATATATTCAATTCCACAATTATGGAAAGTGTATATCTGCTACTTGAAAACATTTGGTTGGAAAATATTCTATGGTTTTAAATGGAAAGCAGTTGAGATCTTTATTTCAAATTTTGATATCACTGAAAAGATTAGCAACATAGGAAAAGAGGTCATGCTGGAGAGTATGGCTATTTTGCTTATATTAAGAATTTTTAATGTTACATCTGGAGATTTAAGCAAATGTAAATGTTAATTATAAAACATCTATCACTAATTACAGGGAATGTGTCTTAGAGAGTCCTGTGCATAAATGTATTAATTAGTCTCTTAAAACTGATTACTGCTTTCCATTTGCAGCCTCCCATAGAGCAAAGAAATTTGTCATAATGAAGAGTTCTTACAAAAATTCACATTATGCAAATTGCCTTTGGAAATATTCTGAAATACAAACCTCCCAAAAACTTTGAGAAGATATTTTATCCACATGTTCCATGTAAGAAAACTGACTTAAGGAGCAATTGTGTTACTAAACCAAAGGACTAAAAGGAATAAGCAGCAAAGAAATATGCCATTCAGCACATAATCCTGGCAAATGATTATCACCTCAACTGTCCTTGAAGAGTTACCACAATGAGATGACTGTTTCCCAGGACAACTGAGCTATTACCATATATCTCATAATCTCTCAGCATCTTATTGTGAATAGCTCCCTGTATCCCTTCAAGAACTGAAATAGACCATATTCATTATTGCATTAATCCCTAAACACATTTATGAGTTCCTCTGCAGCGGCTTTACTGATCTCATTCCTCCTTTCCCTGCTTTGAGTCACATCTTCTGTACAGATCCCAGAAATCCAGAAATACTGATGCTAACAGTAGGTAGATGCTTCAAAGCTCACTTTGAACATAACATACTCCTTCCTAACTCTACAATAGAATCGAGCATAATTTTTTCTGACTTTCTGGGTAACATTATTCTCATTCATGTTGCCCTGACTCAACCTTCAATTATTTTTTATTACAGAATCATTAAACTACAAAGTAAAAGTGAATGTGTTAATGTATTAATTAAGCCCAAGTTTTGAATGCACTTATTTACTGAGAGTTTTCTAGTAACTGAAGATGCAAATTCTTCAACGACCTCAGGATAGAAATGCCTACAAGGCAGCCTATTCCATTTTCACAGTATTCTAGCCTTTAGAAAATGTTTCTTTGTTTGTTTTTTGTTTTGTTTTGTTTTTTGTTTTTTCCGAGACAGGATCTCACTCTGTCGCTCAGGCTGGTGTGCAATGATGCAATCATGGCTCACTACAGCCTCAACCTCCCAGGCTCAAGCAATCCTCCCACCTCAGCCTCCTGAATAGCTGGGACTACAGGTGTGCACCACCATGCCTGGCTAATCTTTGCATTTTTTTTCACAGAAAAAACAATTTATCTTGTAAAGTTTATTTGTCTTTAAATTCTATGCATTGGATCTTGTGGTCTTCAGTGGAAACAAGCAGAATCAACCTAATTTTCTGTCACACACACACACACACACACACACAAGAAGTCTTTGAAAAATGCCAAACAACATAAATGTAAAGCAAGCATGAAACAGAGTACAGAGATAAACTTAGGTACACGTAATAACAGAGAATAGAGGTGGCACCACCAATCAATGACAAAGGGTTTAGTAGGTGGTGCTAGAGGAACAGGCTCAGTGAAAAGGGATACTGGAGCACCACATTATATGTGACTAATGATACAGTCTAATATATATTAGGTATATGTTAGATATATTAGACTAATAATCTAAGTGTGAAATAATGATCTAAGTGTGATCTAAGTGCAAAACTTTAAAAATAATAAAAGAAAATTTAGCATATCTTTGACATAAAAATAAGGTAGATCGTCTCAAAAAAATAACAAATCATTGATTTAAAATGTTTGTTCAATTAAGCATTATATGAGCAAAAATAAATGACAGTTTTGAAGATACTTGCAGTGTCTAAAAATGACAAGGAAATTTATCAAGGATATACAACGAACTCCTACAAATCAATAAGAAAAAGACCAAAACCTCAATGGAAAAATGGGCAAAGGATATAAAAGAGAAACCATGAAAGTTAACACATATTGGAAGAAATGAAAATGTTCAAACCCATTAGTAATCAGAGATATGCAAGTTAAAACAGCAAGATAAGATCACTTTTTACTTACCAAAAAAAAAAAATTAAATCGTGATGTAAAACAATATTGGCACATATTTGAAGACATATAAAATGCAATTTGGCAGTTTGGACTGGTGCAGACATCCTGGAGACTAATCTGATGATACTTAGTAAAATGAAACATAAACAGGTCATTTGTCTCAGTAATTCACATTTGGATTGATTCTCATAGTAGTCCGGGGGGGACAAGTTGATTGCACCAATGATGTGCTGAAGAAGCTGGGTGTGATTAAGTGTGCATCACTGGAACACTGAATGGACAAACTCTTGTGTATGAACCACATAGAGCACCAACGAACAATTAGAAATAATGGTTTAAATCTATGCATAATAGCATTAATGGGTCTTTCAACACAAATAGTGCTGAGGGAGAAAAAGTTTTCAAAAGATATAACACCACTTACATAGATTTAAAATGTATAGTAAAAGGACCAACTTTCTTGGGACTTTGAAAACATGCATAGGGATGCTTGCATATGAGATAAAATGCAATATGGCTGTAAATGAGAGATGAGAGTGGAAATCAAAAAGAAATAGAAGCAAATAAATAAATTATTATGTTAGCAAAATATTAAAACACATAAAGACCCATGTGTGGACAAACAATAACACTGTATGAATAGGGGAGTATATTAAACCTCCACATTATAAGAAAAAAAATTGGTGAAGACATCGATTGTGTACTTGCCCTAACTGAAGTTGATGTAAGGACATATATTAATTTACCTAAGATTTTGCTTGCTCAGCTTTTTGTTCTTTCTTAGTTTATTCCATTTTTTTCCCCTCAGAGTGTAAAGTTAGTTTGTTTATTTAAGATCTGTCTTCTTTGTCACTGTGAGCATTTATTGTTATAAAGTTTCCTCTCAGATCTGCCTTTGCTGCATCCCAAAGTTTTGATATGTTGTCCTTTTATTTTCATTTGTTTCAAGATATCTTAAATTTTCCTTTCTTTTTCCTTTCTTGACCCATTTGTTGTTTATGATTATATTATTTAGTTTTCGTATATTTGTACATTTTCCAAAATTCCTTCCATTATTGATTTGTTGATTCAAACCATTTGGTTGGAAAAGATACTTAATATAATCACAATCTTCTTAAATACATTAAGACTTGTTTTGAAACACATTTCAAAACAAAAAAACTTATTATGTATGTTAATATTTGTTTTGAAGCATGTTTCCTGTGGTTTGAGAAGAACTGTATTCTGCTGTTGTTGAATGAAATGTCCTATATATGTCTATTAGGTCCATTTGCTCTAAACTATAGCTCAGATCTAATGGTTACTTACCTATTTTCTGTCTGAATAATCTGTTCATTGATGAAAGTGAGGTATCAAAGTCCTTTACTATTATTGTATTATAAATCTCTCTTTAAGTATATAAATATTTGCTTTACGTTTTTAGGTGAAATGAATAATTCAATACAAATTGTGCTGAAAGAAAGGGGTTTTAAAAAGATATACAATAATATAATTTAAATAGATATAAAATATATAGTAGAATGGCCAACTTTTGGGGGACATCGACAAGATGAAATGGGGTATTTGCATATAAAGTAACAAATTATAAGGTGGCTGTAAATGAGAGATGGGTGTGAGAATGGAAATAAAAGAGAAACAGGAGAGAATAAAAAATTACTATGTTAGAAGAAAAAGGAAAAGAGCCATGTGTGGACTAACAACAATATCATATAAATAAGAGACTATATTAAGCTCAAACCTCTACACTTGAAGAAAAAAATAGTAAAGTTATAAATTGCACCCCTGCCCAAATTCAAATTGCTATATGAACATATGGTCATTTATCTGTAGTAGAAATAGCTTTCCCTAGAAAACAGATTAATTTCCTCACTGATCCATTTACTAATTATATATCCATGAAAAATATCATCAACCTATATGAACCTCAGTTTCTGCAACTACCACATGGAATTAAAAATAACCATATGTATTTTAAAAATTTGTCAAGGCATATATAAAATATAAAGGATGTAGCAGGGATCCTGGTATATAGTGGAGACAATACTTTCTCTTTTTTTCCATTTCCTTTATCCAAATATAAACATTCCCAAATAATAACTTTTCAAATTTCTGTGTGTAGTTACATTTACACCTTTTTTATACTAAAATTTTAAGATTTACTTTCACGTTGCTATGGTTTATAGTTATATGTGGCATATATACTGTATATACATGCATATATTCATTTGGTTTTCTGTATTCATGAGTCTCTACAACCATGATTCGATAAACTATAGATTCGATAAACTATAGATCAGAATTATTTGGTTAAAAAAATAAAAATCAACAATAAAAATAATAAAATCAATACAACTATTTACATAACATTAACACTGTGTTCAGTATCATAAGTGGGCATTTTTTCTTATTCTTGATCTTACAGGAAAAGCTTTCCATTTTTTACTGTTGAGTGTTATGTTAACTATGGGCTTACTGAATATGGCCTCCATTGTGTTGAGGTTCTTTCCTTCTACATCTAAATTTTTTAATTACAAGAGGATGTTAAATATTTTTGAATGCTTTTTCTGCATCAGTCAGATGATCATATGGTTTTTGTTCCTTACTCCATTAAAGTGGTATATCGTGTTTATTGATTTGAGTATTTTCAGGATCCTTGCATTTCCGAAATAAATTACCATGATGAATGAGTCTTTTGATGCACTGTTTATTTCAGTTTGCTCATGTTTTGTTGAGAATTGTAGCACCTATGTTTGTCAGGAATACTGGTCTATAATTCTCTTCCTTATAGTGTTCTTCTCTGGCTTTAGTATCAGGGCAATGCTGGCCTCACAAAATAAATATTAATGTATATCCTCATCTTCAGCTTTTTGGAGGAGTTTGAAAAGATGGTATTAGTTCTTAAAATGTTTGGTAGGATTCAATATTGAAGTCATTAATTCTTGGGCATTCCTATGACGGCCATTTTATTACTAATTCAATCTCCTTACTTGTAATTGGCATGTTCATGTTTTTTATATCTTCGAAATTTACTTTGAGTAAGTGTACATATTGAGAAAGCTGTCCATTTTTTCTAAGTTATCCAATTTGCTGGAATATAATTACACTTAGTTACCTCCACAGTTATTTATATTTATGTAGTATCAATTATAATAATTCTTTCATTTCTGATTTTATTTACTTGAATCTTCTCTCTTTACTTCTTAGTCCAGCTAACAATTTATTAATCTTGTAATCTTCTCAAAAAACAAACTCTTAGTTCTATTAATTTTTTTCTATTGATTTCTAGTTTTTTTTTTAGATTTCTGCTGTGATTATTTTTATTTATTCATTTATTTCTTCCATTAATTTTGGACTTTACTTGTTCTTTTATTTCTGAGGTGTAAAGCTAGGTTTTTTGTTTTTTTGCTTGTTCATTTGTTTGTTTTTTTTCCCTTGAGATTTCTCTTAGTTAATGGAGTCATTTATTGCTACAAAATTCCATCTTAGTTCTGCTTTCTGCTGCATCCCAAAATATTGGTATGTTGTGATTTTATTTTCATTTATTTCAAAATATTTTTAATTTCTCTCATTCTTAGAATGATATTTTTAGTTTCTATATGTTTTCAAATTTTCCTAAATTTATCCAACTTTTGATTTGTGGTTTCATATCATTGTGATTGAAAATGATAGTTGATAAGATCACAATCTTCTTAAATATGTTAAGACTATTTGTGGCCTATTATATGATGTGTCCTAGAAAATGCTTCCCGTGCTTTGAGAAGAATTGTATTCTGCTGCTGTTGGATGAAATGTTCTTTATATGTCTGTTAGGACCATTTGCCTAATGTCTAGTTCACATCGAACGGTTACTTAACTATTTCCTGTATGGATGATCTGTCCATTGCTACAAGTTGGGTATTGGTGTCCTCTGCATCCTCTACTATTGTTATACTCTCTCTCTCTCTCTCTTTTCTCTCTCTCTGTCTCTCTCTCTCTCTCTCTCTCTTTGTGTGTGTGTCTCTCTCTCTTTAGATAAATTAATATATATTTAGGTGCTCTGATGTCAGGTGCACATGTATTTGTAATTGTTATATCCTTTTAATGGATTAATCCATGTATTATTATATAATGACCTTCTTTGTCTTGTTTTAGAGTTTTCATGTGAAATCTATTTTACCTGACATAAGCATATCTACATCTGGGCTTTTACGATTTCAATTTGTTTGCAATACCTTTTTCCATCCCTGCACTTTCAATCTGTGTGTGTCTATAAATGTAAATAATCTTTAGTTGAGTCCTTTATATATATCTATACATATTCAACCACATTGTCTTTTGACTGAGGAATTTATTTTCTTTCAAAACAATCCCAGATAGCTAAAGAATTACTATCAGAATTTTCTTATTTTCTGGATGTTTTAATGGATCATTTTATTCCTTTCCTCCTCTCTTGCTGTCCTTCATTGTAATTAGATGATTCTTTCTAGTGGTATATGAATTTCACAGTGAGTAGTTCCTGATATCTTTTCAGTAACTGAAATAGATCCTGCACATTACTGCAATAATATCTGACCACTCTAATGAGTTTCTCTGCATAGGCATGACGAATCTGGTGTCTTTCTTTCTCTTGCTCTGGAAATCATTGTTCCCGGAAATCCGTTAATACTGGCACTAACAGCAGATTGGATACCTCAAAGCTTACTTGAAACCTGACGTTCTTTATTCTAACTCTGTAATAAAATGATCATTATTTTTTCACTTTAAAGGCCATATTGTTATTATCCAGGTTACCTACAGCTAACCTTCAATTGTTCTTCACATATAGAGTCACAGAATTTCAAAGTAGAAGTGAGTGATATGGATCAATTAATTAAGCCTATGTTCTGAATGCAAATTTACTTGGAATTTTCTAGTATGTGGAGATCCAAATTTTTCAATACCTTCATGACAAGGATGCCAACAAGACAGTTTATTCCATTTTCATATTGCTTTAGCCATTAGAAAAATGTCTTATATTGTGAAATTTATATCTTTAAAGTCTGGCTATCGGATCTAGTTGTCAGCAGTGGAAAAACAAAGCAGAATAAACCTAATTCTCTACCACACATAAACCCACACACAAAACCTTTGAAAAATGCTAAGAGACATAAACGTAAAATAAGGATGGTACAAACTTCAGAGCTGAACTCATGTATACTTCATAGCAACATAGCCTAAAGGTAGCCACACTCATCAGTGACAGTGGGCTGTTTAGCAGGTGGTACTGGAGAACCCAGCTCAACATAGTGTAAAATGAAACTGGACCAACATATATAAAGGTGGACTCCAGGTGGGTTAGTAATCTAAAAGCAAAATGTGAAACTTTAAAATTATGGGAAAATGTAGAATATCTTTGACAGAAAACTACAAAATCAGAAATGACAGTTAATAATTTTTGTGCAATTGTGCGCACTGTTAGCAAAAATAAACAAATGACAATTTACAAGATTTTTCCAGTGCCTAAAAATGACATCGGAATTTATTAAGAATATGTAATAAATTCCTACAAATCACTCAAAGAAAGGCAAAAAATTCCATTTTTAAAACGGAGAAAGGGATATGAAAGAGAAACCATGAAGATTAGTATATATCGGAAGAAATAAAATTGTTCAAATGCTTTAGTAATCAAAGATGTATAAATTACAACAGCAAGATAATATTTTTGCTGTGCAAACAAGCAATATTAGAAAATTAGATAAAACAAGTATGAAACATATGTAAGAACAGAGAAGTGCAATTTGAGGGTTTAGGCTGGTGCAGACGTTCTGGAGACTAACAGGGGAAAACTTAGAAAAATTAAAGATAAACACACAACTTGTATCAACTATTCAGATTCTGGGATTGACTCTTACAGAAACCCATAGGAGAAGTGTGTTCATTGTAGCAATGTTGTGCTGAAGCAGTGCTGGGTGTGGTCGTGTGTGTATCACTGAGATAGTAAAAAGGCAAAATCTTGTGTATGAGCTACATGAAGTACCATATAGCAATAAGAAATAGTCATTTAAATGCACACTTAGTATCAGAAATCAATGTTTTCATGCAATCATGCTGAGTGAAAAAGGTTTTAAAAAGATATGCTAAAAAATGTACTTAGATTTAAAAGATATCATAGAATGGCCAACTTTCTTCAGACACTGACAAAATGAAATCAGTTAGTAGATTCCCTGTCTCTTTCTTCATTCTATTCTAATCTCTTTTTTTTATTATTGTACTTTAGGTTCTGGGATACATGTGCAGATCATGCAGGATTGTTGCATAGATACATACATGGCATGGTGGTTTGCTGCCTTCATCCCACCATCACCTTTATCTGGTATTTCTCCTCTCATTATCCCTCCCCCACCCTCCCCACCCCCCACTGTCCCTCCCCTAGCCCCCAACTACTGACCGCAGTGTGTGATGCTCCCCCTCCCTGTGTCCACATGTTCTAATTCTAATGTTTTTTATTCATTATTTGAAAATTTGAGTGTGATATTTGTGTTTATATTTAAATACAAATATAAATAATTAACATACAGGGAATTAAGAAATATGTTAAACATCAGTATTTGGATTCAACTAATAAGATAACATTGTCACCCAGCTTTTGAAGACGCCACAAACCTTCCAATTAATGCTGATTCTGACATTAAGGAGATGAGACTTCTTAGTGAATAAGGCCTTTTATTAAGAAAATTCTATTTTTGTTCCATTTTAATACATTCCAATTATACAATCCTCTTGTGCTTCTGCAAATAGTCATGGAAGAAGATGGAAAAAAGATGTCTGAATTTACATTTGATAATTAATCAGAATAGATCTCCTCTCTTCAGTGATGTGATGTAACTACTCAGCCTCCATCCACTGCAAACAACTTCTCTTACATGCATTCAGATGGTCAACAGACCACAGTCAATCTTTACTTAGATGTGAAGACAGTGGATAGGGAAAATTTAAATTCAACTTGCTCTTGGAATGGTCATTGCAAAGGTAAGGATGATCTGTAGTGATGATTAGCAGCAAGAGGAATAGCATCTTCTGTAGCAAAATGGTCGGTAGCCACAGCAGCCAGAGCTGTATCCACAGCCATAGCGAGAGCTTAATCCATATCCAGAGCCATATCCGCAGCCTGTTCCACATCCAGAGCCGTATCCACAGCCAGAGCTGTATCCACAGCCATAGCCACAGCGTGTTCCATATCCAGAGCCATAGCCACAGCCAGAGTCATACCCACAGCCATAGCCAGAGCCACAACCATATCCACAGCCAGAACCCCAGCCAGAGCTGTATCCACAGCCCCCACAGGAGTTTCCGTAGTAGTTGCAACACATGGTGTCAGGAGGGGGAGGTTTCAGTGGAGCTGCAGGAGGATATTTCTGAAGTGTGAGTGTCTTCCACTCTTCCAAGACCTTTATATACTTCCAGGAATACATGGGTCATCCTCACATGGCTCTATCTGCTCATTTTACAATCATTTGCCTAAAATAAGCTCCTTCTGTGTACATCTACTTTCTTAGGAATTTATAATTTGCTTATAGCTTCCCTAGGAATATTTTCATCCCTGAAAAGAAAACAAACATGCAAGTTCCAAACATGCAAGTTTATACAACCATAATTTTATTTGTCATAATTTCACTCATGGTTATGACATAACACGTCACCAGTTTGACCTATAAATGTATGTTTATCATTCTGTTCTTGGAAGACCTTGGGAGTCATCTATTAAATCAGAATTTCTATTCACTGCTCTTGATATCATCATCATTTATTCTTATCCTTTCCTAACACTTTGGGTTTTTAATCACAATCACTTCAAATTCTTTTCAAGGATTTTGGATAGGCAGTTGGGTATATCCACGTGCTACCTCCACTCTCTGAAACCCTCTACTTATCTCTGAAAAAAAAAGATTTTCCGTCCCCTTCTTTTCCATGCAGGTTATGATCTTCTCTTCCTTCTTTGAAGGAAAAAATGTTTTTAAACTCGCTACAGGTCAGTTATATAAGATGTATCATTTATTATTTAAAAAACGAACTTTCCAAGAATATTAATTTAGAACGAGAGTAAATCCTTGGTTCACAGCTTCTCTGTTGTTGAAATCCAACTGTAGGGTCCAACTCTTAAACATACGTCATTTTTGAACTTACTCAGAGTACTCTCATGTTTGTTCTATATATCAGTGCTTCCCACTAAAATGTAATCAATCAATAATTTATAACTCCATCTAGTGGAGCGGAAGGGGGATGGGGAGAAGTTGCTTAAAGGGTACAAAATTTTAGTTAGTAGAAATCAGATTTAGTAATCTCTGGCATAGATTGCTGACTATAATAATTAATAATGCATCATATATTTTTAAATTACTGAAAGAGTATATTTTAAATGTTTCACCACAAAAAAATGTGTAAATATGTGAGATATTGGACTTGTTAATTAGCTTGATTTAATCATTCCACAGTATTTTCTTGATTTTAGTCACATTTCTATTCTTCAAAACAAAATTTTAATAATGATTTTTATGTGTAAGAAACTTTTTTGATATTTTACATTATGACATTAATAAGAGTTGACCTTTCTATAAATTTCTTGTTCATTCTTTTTTTAACTTCATATCTTCTCCCATTGTTTCCATGAAAAATGAATTCATAATCCATGAGTTCTCTTCTGAGAATCCTCTTTTTCCTAAATTCTGGGGTTCTTGTGATTACTTCACCCTCCATCTCTGCTTCTCACTTCACACATTAGTAAATCTTCAAATCTTCTCTGCTACCCCTGATTCCAATATCATGTATATACAAATAACTCCTAAAACTAAAATTGTTTCCATCAGTCTGGGCCCAATCAGGAGACAGAAATACACAGCTAGTTTAATAGGAAAGGTTTTATATAAAAATTATAAACTATAATAACAGCATTTTTAAGATATGAAGAATCTGTATGCTACTCCAAGACTGCAGGAGAATACTGAAGGAAAAACAAACCTAGAAAATGTACTCTACCCTCTGGATGAATGTATTGAAAAGTTGTTGTGCTATAGTTAACTATACCATATTACATACTTTGAAAACTTATTAAGAGAGTAGATATCCTGTTAAGTATTCCTACCAAAGATAGTAAAGGAGGTATCTTTTGTAGATGATGAATATTTCTATTACCTTTACTGTTGAGATGGTTTCATGGGCATATGCATATGTCCAATTTCATGAAATTATATACATTAAAAATGTATACTTTTATATCAATTATATCTCAATAAAATGAATAACTGAATAATCAGACTTGTTCTGTAGTCACCAGGCAGACAGGCGGCGACCCTCTGGAGCAGAGCTGGTGAACAAGAAATGCCCATCTGGAGATGTAGGCATGTAAGAGACTGGGAAGCCATGGGCTTCAGGCAGACTCTCAAGAGTGGGTAGGGACATCCTGTAGAGGGAATCTGGGTGTCTGTTTGTGTAGGAGCCCTACAAGAGCAGGGGCTCATGAGTGAACAATCTCTAAGGTGCTAGTTTTCAAACAGACAGGACCAAGTAAAGGTTCTTGACGGGTTAAATCTCAACATCCCTCAGGATCCAGGATATCCCTAACCCAAGGCTGAGATGGAGTTTTGCTAGATGTCCTTACACCCACACTGCCAATATCTCCACCCCGCTCCTGTGCTGCACCTGAAAATGCAGGAGCCCTGCTTCCTCCTGCATGTCCCTGTTGCATCCTCTCCTGAGAAAGCTGGAAGCCATGCTCACAGTGGAGGAGAAATACTTAAAGGAATCCCATCTATCCGCACAGAGCATCTACTGAAGGATGAATTGGATGCCGAGGGGCTGTAAACTGCTAACCAGCACAGTCTCTCCTCCATGTTCCAGAGGCTCTGTAGTAGAAATAGCTTTCCCTGGAAAACAGATAGATTAATTTCCTGACTGAGTGGTTTCCTAATTATATGACCATGGAAAATGTCCTCAACTTACATGAACCTCAGTTTCTGCAACTGCCAAATGGGAATAAAAATAATTACATTTATTTAAAATTTTATCAAGAGGCCTACAGAAAATAGATAGGAAATATAAAGAGAGTAGCAATAATCCTGATACATAGGGGAGACAACATATTTTCTTTCTTTTCCCCTTTTCTTTTACCCAAATTAAACATTCCTAAATAGTAACAGCTTTTCAAATTTCTGTATATACTTGTATTGATCTGTTTGTTATACTAAAATTTTGAAATTTGAAATTTAATTTTGCTATTTTTAAAATCTGTGATATACATATGTATACATACACATATGTCAATTAATGTTTTTATAATAAACTTTCAAAAGTGACCAGATGCTCTCAGAAAATGAAATTCCATGTAATTGACCTAAGTTTACCTTGCCTGAAGCATTTTATACAATAATGTTTTGTAAAAATATATCATCAAGCAACACATCACAGGGCTTTGCTTCATTGCATATTTTAAATCTCATAACCATGAAAATTTATTGAATTGACCAACACCTAACTTGGGAACTTGCCTGTGTATTAAATAGGGAGAAAGTAAGTTTCTGCATTCCCAGACAGTCATAAGATTGCTATGTAAAAGTGAAGTCAGTCCCTGTTTGGAAGTATGACCATAATGCAGATGAAGGTTTTGGAAGAGATGAGTAATGTATCATTATGAAAGTGCCCTCCTGATTCATGAGGTCAACTCGAAAAGTTCTGTGAGCATCACATGATAGCAAATATACATTTCCCCTCTTTACCCTCTTTTCCCTTCAATGTCAATTTAATCTGAATCAAAATGTGATTTTATCCAATTCCACACACAACAAGATGGTTTTCTCCACCTGTGAATGCTTTTTCTGTGGAAAATATTTCCTTCTCAGATATCTGTATTCGAGACTTAACCTCATCCTGTGAAACCACCAGACTAGGAATGATGAATATCATTTGAACAAAGGAGGAGACTCAGGCACAGAAGGGTAGAGTCCAAATCAAAATCACATTTTCCAAGTTTTCCTGATCCAACACGCAACCTATAATTTTCTCCAGTGATAAATTAGTAACCTCTCTTGAATGTTTTCAGCTTGGCTTCCTGTCTTTAACAATCTCATTTTATTATATAAATTTCCTTTTGTTAGTAGTTTCTGTACAACCTAAAGCTCTCACCAGCCTGGATGGGGGAGATTCTATGTAACTTTAGGCCCTTGTGTGCATAGTATTTCTCTGATTCCTCCCTAGTATATCCACAATAAAGTCTCTAATGCAGCTTTTGGAGAACATGAAATATTTTATCTCCTGCATCCTCTTTAGGTTTAAACCTCTGCAGATACTTCACAAAATTGAAAGACCTGCCTTACTTTACTAATATGGTTATTACCTCACCTCAGCCATCATATTCAAAATATGCTCGTCATCTCTGGTCAACTTCCAAACCTATAAAAAGTTCTTTCTCTCACCCTTTTCCAATTGCTTTTAAGAACATTGCCACTTTTTTCAGTGACTTTGACTCTACACTTTATAGTCACTATTTAAATTACAGAATCAACATTTTCAAACTTACAGTAGGAAGAGGTATTAAGGTTCTGTTAGGTTTATCCAGTTCCTGTATGTCTTAGTTACCTCTTAAAACTATAGCAAATAGTAAGTTATCCCACATTCAAACGCACACAGAACTGAATAACCCCTTCCAGCACCAGTTCTCATTGTTTGGCTCTTACATTTAGAAAACTGTCACATATTATATAACAAGTCTGCCTTTTTGTAATTCAAACATGTTCATCTAATTCTGGCTCCTGGAACCAAGAGACTAATTTTAATCTATCTTCTATATAAAAATCGTTAAATTCATGGAGAAAATTAGTATATTTTCTTGTCTTCAGCACAAAGTGCTATGAGGTACACCCTTCTTCTAAGCATTCTCATAGCTTCATCTTTTTTTTTTTTTTTTTTTTTTTTTTTGAGATGGAGTCTTGCTCTGTCACTCAGGCTGGAGTACAGTGGTGCAATCTTGGCTTAGTGGGATCTCTGCTTCTCGGGTTCAAGCAATTCCCCCTGTCTCAGTCCCCTGAGTAGCTGGTACTACCGTCTGCACCACCACTCCTGGCTAATGTTTTTTAATTTTTTTTTATTTTTAGTAGAGACAGGGTTTCACTGTGTTAGCCAGGATAGTCTCGATCTCCTGACCTTGTGATCCGTCCACCTTGGCCTCCCAAAGTACTGGGATTACCAGAGTGATCCACTGCGCCCAGTCCCAAACTGTATCATTTATTTACAGTTACAACATTCAAAATCTTTCTACCTGTCTTGAAATATACAATACATTGTCATTTGCTATAGTCACTCTACTGTGTAACAGAACACCAAAATTTATTCTGAAATACATACATACAGAGATATATCAATACCGTATTTATGGATTGGACTCAATATTGTTAAGACATTCATTCTCCCAGAAATGATCTATGAATTTGACCCTTTCCCTATCAAAATCTAAGCAGGATATATTTATAGATATTGACAAGCTGATTTGAATGTTTAGATGAAAAGGCAAAATAACTAGAACAGCCAGCATATTTTATTTAATTTGTAATTGACACAGAATTGTACATATTTATGATGTAAAATGTGATGTTTCAATGCACATATACATAGTACAATGATCAGATCAGGATAAGTACCATATCCATCATTTTAAACTTCATCATTTCTTTACAGTGATAACATTCAAAATCTTTCTATCTTGAAATATACAATACATTGTTTTTTGCTATAGTCACTATTGGGTAATGGAACACCAAAATTTATTCTGTCTAACTGTAATTTTGTACTCACAGTCAAAATAATTTTGAAAAGAAATCAAAGTAGAAAGCTTCACACTACCTGATATTGAGTTACTACAATACTACAAAAACAAGACTATGTGATATTGATGAAAGAATAAGCAATAAATAAGTCATTGTTGAAGGAATAAGTAAATCTAAGGCTCCACTAATACACTGCTTGCCCGAAATTTCAGGGAACACACAAACACTAGAGTAGTGATGAGTGTAGCACAAAGAAACCCACAAATTTTTACAAAAATAAATTAAATTTGTTTATGAAAAAAGTGTAAGTTTCTCCAACTATGAAGTATTTATGTTTGTGGGCCATGCAAAACCAAAATATAGGAGAACCAATAATTTACATTTTGAATATAATTAGAATAAAATCTTCTGGCTTCAGGTAACATAATGGGATCATTCGTATCTTCTCAGTAGCAAATAGATTTGTTGAAGTAAACACAGATAATATCCAATCCTTAAATGAATGTAGAGAGGTGATAAAATGGGATATCCTCTGGGAAGAAGTATTAATGTTAAAATATTATTTCAAAGGCAGGTTCTAAGATGATGTTCTAGCAGCAAGAGAAGTCGCATCTTCTGTAGCAAAAGGGTTGGTAGAAACAGCAGCTACCGTCAGAACCAGACCCATATCCATATCTGGAATCATATCCACAGTCTCCATAGGCTTTCCAATACTAGTTGAAACTCATGATGCCAGAAGATGAGATTTCATTGGAGATACAGAAGGATTTTTCTGAAGTTTGAATGTAACATACAACCCTAGAACCTTTACATCCTAACAGAAAAAGCCAGGACATACCATCAATTTCATTATTCATGTAAAAAATGTTTAATACCTAGTATGTGCAAATCAGCCCACTCAGTTGATACTGAGAGGACCTGGTGTTTTCATAGCTACAGTGTATGCTTTAAATAAACACATTATTATAGGTTTTCCAGTTTTATTGAGGATCCATTTTTTTGTCACCCAGACATTGTCTTGACCCAATTACAAATCTCTAAGAACCATTTCTATCCATCAGCCAGTCATCTGAACACACGATTCCAAAGATATATTTTATATAGCAAGGCTCTGTGGAGGATTGGGCAGTTGATGTTTAAAAATGCAATCATTAAAACAAGTTTGACCGATTATTTTGACTAGCTTGCTAATTACTAATTACTTTGTAGCTGATGTCATTGGAAACCAATGCTGCTGTATACAGAAACTCCTCAGCATTTCATGTTACAGAGTTTCTATGAATTCAAATAGCCATAAATATAATATCCTGATAACATATATACACTCCTGGAAAAATTCCTTAACAAATATTTGTCAACTCTAGATGTTTATTTAGTTCAAACTAGAACAACAACAAATGAATATCCTTTATGATACCAGCTGTTGGAAGTTTTATAAATTTTAAATTCCTTTGAATATTTTATTTTAATTGAAATTAAAACATGAAAGAGGTAGGTATCATTCTATAGATACTGAGGTGCAAAAAAATGTTAGGAAACTTACTAAAGGCACATATGAAGCACAGGTATGTATTCTTCTTTGCTATGCTACATAAAATCTCGCTTCCTGATCATCAGATGCTTAAGTATTTATTATAACAGGGATCTCATTATTTTGTGTGGTTATCTACTTCACTGTGTACTTACTGTTATAAAATACCCCATATACTTTAAGGTCTCTTATATTTTTCAGTGTCACTTGGGATCCTAGATAAAATTTATTTAAATGTTTTGTGCCCAGGGCACTCCCACCAAATATGGCTGATAGCGCCTCTCACCTTTTCATTTTCACTTGAAAATAATCTGTCTTTGAAGTTTATTGGAATGGCTGGCTTCCTAATCTCTGCTGTTGTGCAGATATGTTATCCTGGTTATCCAAGACAACCACACATCTTACAAGGTAATATAGAGAACAGAAGAAGAAGTCTGTGGTAATAGGTTTCTATTACTGCATAACAAATCATCACCAAAATAGCAGCTTAAAATATTATCCATTATTATCTCAGTTTCCATAGATGAGAAGTCTAAGCACAACCTACCTGGGATCTTGCCTCAAGGTCTCACATTATCGTGATTAAGGTGTCAGCCAGGACATCTGCAAAATTTCTTTGCCACATAGCTTGAG
Source organism: Ateles fusciceps (assembly GCA_036589455.1). NCBI lineage: Eukaryota > Metazoa > Chordata > Mammalia > Primates > Atelidae > Ateles > Ateles fusciceps. Next base: position 13,263,369 of record JAZHEH010000222.1, read on the forward strand.
TTGCCAGATTCTATAAATATGCCCCAAATATTGCATGAAACACACTTATACTAAAAAAGATATGTATTTGAATATGAAATTCACATTGGTTTATTTTGTGTTTTATCTGCCAACTGTAAACATAAGGTAATCACAGAAGAGATAGCCCACCATCTTCACTAAGATTAGAAACAAGTTATCGGTCCTTCCCACATTCAAGGAGAGTGAACCACACAAAGGTACAGGTTATTGGGGGCCATCTGAGAATAGCGATTACTCACACCTGCGATTTTTTTCTTTTTGGCTCAACTGTGACTATATTTCTTCCAAGAGAGATGATGGCTATAGCAATAACATTCCAGTATATGACCTTTTTTCATTTGCATAAACTTAAAGAGTACAAGTACAATTTTGTTACATAGATACATTGTGTAGTTGTAAAGTCTAGGTTTTTATTGTATCCATCACTCAAATATGTACATTTTAACCATTAAATATTTATTTTTTCTTCCTTGCCTAGAAGGATATTTCTTCTATGATTGATCAACTTCTATTCATACTTCATATTTCAGCTAGAAATTTGTCTCTTTTCAGAAAGATTCCTCATCCTTCTTTCTACTTTTTCTTAATCCTGGCCCTTCTTCTAATTTCTTCTCCTGTACTTCTCAAATACTTCTGTGTGTAAATATTTTATAGCAATACTCTGATCTTTGTAGCCTGTTGTCTTTTATGCCTTTCCTACACTTTTGAAAAGCAAGGGTGAAATATTTTACCTCACTCTTCGTAGTATATAATGAAATGTGTTTTATTAGGAGCACAATAAATATTTGATGAATGAGACTTCACAGTTGTCTAATTAAGAAGTGGTTCTACATCTTCAAGAAAACAATCTATTCATCCATGCCCTTTTGCCCTACTTCTTCTCAAGACTTCAATTTCTTTCAAGATTCAAGGGTGTCTAGTAACACAGAATTTATTTGACCATGGGTGCTGAATCTTGACTCCAGTTCTGACTGTCTTTTTATATCCCAAATGAATATTGGATTTCTTCAGCCAGACATATTACAATTGGCCCCTCCTTCCAGATATAGAAACATAAAAGCTCTCGTTCTGTATTTTTTTTTATATCAGCATCACCATATTCACAATCAGACTTCAAAACTCAAATCAATTCCTATAGTATCCTAGAATAGGATGGGGGTAAAAATAGATAAATAAGATCAGTTAATTCCATACCTCTCTCTGACTTTGTAACGTCCTCCTAGAATAACTCTTAACAGTGAGAGAGCCAACCTGGGTTTAAACACATCCAATAATAGGGCGCCTAGTGAGGAAGTAATTCTTGTTTCAGTTGGTGTCACATATTAAAAAGAGATCCTGTGTTGAGGAATTTATGCCATTGTTATACATTTAATCTAATTAGTTTCTCAACAAAGACATAGGGCACATCTGCAAAACTAGTATTACTAATTTTGCAACACCAGTCTTGAAGATATATAACTATACATACCACCCCAAATTCCCCACAATTCTAAGTGCTAAGGAGAAATAAAGACTTTTTAGATATTTGCTTCCCTTGATGTGTCTCTATTCTCTTTCCCTGTTGAAGTCTAAGATCTTACAGGTTCTACCTTCATCAAGTCTCTGATGCTCATCTGTTCTTTTTCATTACCTACACTGAAATGCAGACCACTTTAACTAGTTTCCTAATCATTATTACACTTACCTTTTGAGCAATCTGTCTCTTCCATTCCAACCCATTTTTGTGTTATTAGCATTTTCCTAAAGTAGGTTTTCTGTGGCAGTGTGTGTATGTGTGCATAGTGCATTATTGCTGATTAACATGGAAAAAAATAGATCCAGAGTCATGAAACACAAATGCTTAAGAACAAAGTCTTAATTAAAATGAATTAAGAACACAAGATTCGGCCAATAAGAAGCCACTTATTCAGGGATGATATTTAAAATATGTGACATCTAGTATGTCACAGGCACTGACCAAGCAGAATGGAAAGCACAATTAGAATGAGCAGCTTAGAATTAGTCCCTCCAGTCTTTGAAGAGGTCATAGAAATATAAGACAAAAATATAAGTCAATAGCATGTCTGAAACAAGAAAAAATAGAAAAACTTGTTAGGACCAATGAAACTTTATTTGGAAATAGTCACAATACGGAAACATAAAATAAGAAGGTAGTAGGTTTATATTTGGACCACAGCCAGAGTTAGGTCTTCTGTCTTCCAGAAACATCATGGAGCACCTCAGGCCCTCACAATAGCAAGCAGGATTTCAAAAGACAATCTGTTTCTTCAGGCTCTGACTACTCTCTATTCAGCGGAATTTGATGGAATTGTAGGACATTGAAACATAAATGGCCTTAAAAATGGTCATTTTAGAAGACAAGATGCACGACAGTTATTTTCTAGCAGCAAGAATAACATCTTCTATAGCAAAATGGCTGGTAGCCACAGAAGCTAGAGCCATAGCCACAGCCATAGCCACAGCCATAGCCACAGCCACAGCCATAGCCACAGCCGTATCCACAGCCGTAGCCAGAGCCACAGCCATAGCCACAGCCACAGCCAGAGCCAGAGCCGTATCCACAGCTGTAGCCAGAGCCGTATCCACAGCCATAGCCAGAGCCACAGCCATAGCCATAGCTACCACATGAGTTTCTGTAGTAGTTGCAACACATGGTGTCTAGAGATGAGTGTTTAGTAGTTCTGTAGAGAAGCAGGGAGGTGATTCTGAAGTCTGAATGTCATCGTCTGCCCTGAGACCTTTATATACCACCAGAAGTAGGTGGAGCACACAACACAGATTCTGTGGCCTCATTATCACGGCAATTTTCATTTTTAAAAAGCTCATTATTCTAAGGACAATGAGTGTTTCAGGTAATTATGTCTAGGATTTGCCCCCAGCCAGTCATGAGAATTGTAAGAAAACAGCTGTAACCCACATGTGGAACAAGCATATCTTGTGGAATGTAATCAAACCTCATTTAGATTTTTTACTCCAGAGGCCATTATCTCTCCTATATTTCCAGGTACACACATATTGGGCACTGGGAGATGTCCTAACATTTTCTATCTCAATAATGAACAAGAAATCCAAAGACCAGAGGAGAGAAGCAAGCAGCAAAGGCACAAAAGGAGGCAGTCTTAGGTTACACTTGCAAGAAAGTAGATGGATCCCGTGCAGGATGGCCACTGCAGTGGTGGCTACAGCAAGAAACAGTTGAGGCAAAGATCTGAAGTGATGTAAAACAGAGGTCAGATACAATATAGTAAAATAAAAGCAACAGGATTTTTTCCAATGCACCATAATCCACCCTAAGATTTCTTGGAACTTTTCAATGTGTTACTTTCTTTGAAACATCTTGCCCACTTCACCAATTTTTTTTAACTTTTATTTTAGGTTAGGGGTAAATGTGCAGGTTTGTTACATAGGTAAACTCATGTCTCAGGAGTTTGTTGTACAGATAATTTCATCACACAGGTACTAAGCCTAGTACCCAACAGTTATTTTTTCTGATTCTCTCCCCTCCTCCCACCCTCCCCCTTCAAGTAGACCCCTGCATGTTTTGTTCCCCTCTTTGTGTCCATGTGTTCTCATCATTTAGCTCCCACTTATAAGTGAGAACTTCCAGTATTTGGTTTTCTGTTCCTGCATTAGTTTACTGCTAAGGATGATAGCTTCAGCTCCATCCATGTTTCTACAAGGGACATAATCTTGTTCTTGTTTATGGCTACATAATATTCCATGTTTCATATGTACCATGTTTTCTTTGTCCAGTCTACCATTGATGGACAATTTAAGTTGATTCCATGTCTTTGCTACTGACTTCCAATTTTTACCTGCCAGAATCCTGCTGATCCTTCAAAGCACAGCTTAGGCTATATCTCCTATAAAAGCTTCCCACACATTCACAACATGCATTAAGCATCACTCCAACATTCTTCCAGGGATCCATTTTCCCCATGCTATTAAGGTTCTCAATATGTTATACTGGCATGCTCTCATTTTGTTTATCTGGCTCCCTCAGATAATTCTCAGTTATTTAAGGTCAATAATTTTGTCTTTATTTTCTGTGAATCTAACAGACTAGGAGCACTCACTAACTTAAATGGAAGCCTATGAGATTTCTTCCAGCTGTAAATTTTATTTTAATTTAGAGGATGTTACATGAGAAAAATAATAATAACATTTAAATTTCCCTTTATAATTTTCTCTATCTCCTCACCAACATCGGTTATTTTTTGTCATTTCAATAATAGACATTCTGAGTGATATAAGATGATACCTCATTGTTTTAATTTGCATTTCTGTGATGGTTAGCAATGTTGAGTATTCTATTTGCTGATGATATGATCTTATATAAAGAAAAACCTAAAAACTTTACCAAATTCATTTATCAAAACTTATTGTATATACTATATTATATATATAGTACTTTATATTTATATAACATATATATATACACACAAGAATATAGTAACCAAAACAGTATGGTAGTGGTATAAATATAGAAACATAGATCAATGGAACAGAAGAGAGAACCTGTCAATAAAGCCATATATTTACAACCAGCTGTTTTTTGACTAAGTCGACAAGAACATACACTGGGGGAAAGGACACCCTCTTCAATAACTGATGCTGGGAAAACTGGATTGCTATATGCAGACGAGCAAAACTGGACCCCATCTCTCATCATATACAAAAATCAACTCGAGATGTATTAAAGACTTCAATGTAAGACCTGAAACAATAAAAATATTAGAAGAAAACCTAGGGAAAACATTTTCTGAACATTGGTCAAGGCAAAGAATTCAAGACTAATAGTTCAAAAGTATGCAGCAAAAACAAAAATAGATAAATGGAGCTTAATTAAACTAACAAGCTTCTGCACAGCAAAAGAAATAATTAACCAAGTAAACAGACAACCTGAAGAATGGGAGTAAGCCATACGAAATAATCATTTCATGTTAAAAATGGTTGAACATTAGCTATATAACAATAGCAACCTAATAATTAATACAATAAAAATTTACTGAGTTTTCACAGTGGTACAGCTGGCATGCTTTCTTTAATCGGATACTCGCAACAATTCCAAGTAACACTATTTTATCGTTTTACCTTTTCGTACACTGAGGCTCAAAGGAGCTGAATAATGTGTTCATGATCACATAGCTAATAAATGATGAAGCCTATACTAGAGCACTAGCAATGTAATGTGACTCTGGAATCTACACTCTTAATTGCTATACAATTTTGTTTTTAGAAGTGTGATTATTTGGATTACTGTAAGGAAGTGATGTCTTGCAGAGGAGAGAAGAGCTAAAGACAATGTGTCATGTAGAGAATCTGAATATCAACTTAAAAGAGATACTAGAGATTTCTGAACATAAAACGACCAATATTGATACAAGTACTTTTCATTGATTTCTATAGATATCTCTTTCTTCAGTCCCATAAATCATATATAACTGTTGTAAAACATTTGAAAAATAGATTTCTTCCCAGCGACTGTGGGAATATGGACAGTGGTATGATGTTAATTGTTTAATGATCTCAGCTGAGATTGGGAGTGGTAGTTTCTGATTTGCCAGTTTTCATGGTGTAAATATTTCCAAGCATGACTGCTTTCAACTTACCAATAGTTTAACAACTGGCTTGCAAAATTCCTAAAACCCTGTACCGTATTCTAGTACTTTCATAATTTGACTTTCAAGTGCAGAACTTTAATCAGTGTAGAATTTCTTATGCATATGGTGTGAGGTAGGTATTTATATCTTTGTATCTAAACAGATGGGACATTGATCAATCCCATTGCTACGGTTTAAATGTTTGCCCCTTCAAAACTCATGTTAGAATTTAATTGCCATTGTGAAGGTATTTGGAGATAGGACCATTACGAAGAGTTTCAGTCACGAAGGCTCCACCCTCATAAATAGACTAACACCATTATCACAGGAGCAAGTCTGTTACCGTGGGAATGGGTTCACCCTGTCTTGCTCTTTCTCTCTCTTGCCCTCTCTTGGTCTTTCACCATGTGATGCCTTCTGCCATGTTTTGTTTGATGCAGGAGGAAGTCCCTCGTCACTTTGATACTGGATTTTCCAGCCACTAGAACTATGAACTAATAAATTTCTGTTTATTATAAATTACCCAGTCTCAGGTATTCTGTGGTTGCAGCATAAAACCAACTACAGCACACATTTACTAAATAAACTATTTCAGAAGAAAAATTTGTCTATACAGGAGACTTTGCTGCTCCCCTGAAGTCTGCAGGTCCTATTGCCTCAGACTGATCTACTCCTTATACCTGGATAGCATGGTTAGACTTCCTCATCTTTGCTAGTGACATAACATGACTTCTCTTTCTAGCCAGTGTCCTCACATGGCCAGTTTGTTAAAACTGCCCCTCTAGGACAACACTTTACAATAGAAATATGTCGTGAAAAACATTGAAATTTAAATTTTCCAATGTCCACATTTTAAAAAGATAAAAAGAAACAGGTGAATTAATTTATACCATATTTTATTCACCCTAATGTCTCAAAATATTATCATTTAACATACAATAAATAAATGTATTTGATAATTTCATTCTTGTTTCTATTAAGTCTTTGATGTTTACCGTATATTTTACACTTACAGCGCATTTCATTTTGGACTATCCCCATTTTGAGCACTCAACAGCCCCATCTGGCTAGTAGCACCATATCAGACAGTGGAGCTCACCCAAGAGACCTGATAATTCTTTTATGCCAGTGGACACTGATTGAAAGTTTTCAATGGAGCCTCCTACTCTTTCAATAAACTGACAGCTTGTTTTCTTCTTTCCTTGAATTTCTTGGCCTTGAATTCCATTTTCTGACTCTTGTAACTGACCAAATCTACCTCATCCTTTACGGCTCTGTTCCTATCATTCTCCTTTGGAAGCAATTTCTTATCCTTGTCAAGCTTTCTCTTTCCACATTCTGATTTAAATTTCACCCTTGAGCTCTTCCTGGTAATGCCATAATACCTACAAGCACCCTGCTATATATGATTTAGTATTTTGTGTCCAGCCGAAGATTTTGAATACTTAGAATGGACTATGTGTTTTCTCTCTATCTCAGCACCAATCACAGCACATAGCTGAAACATAAATCTTAAGGTTTGTTAAATGACTTAAAGAACAAATTTTACAATATAGATTTTACAATTTAGAGACTCCACAATATGTAATAACATATCCCAAAATAAAGACTTTTGTATTTCTTTATCAAGGAGCTTTTTAAAGCTTAAATCATTTTCTGACCACAGAAAGTATTGTGAAATATAAATAGTTTTTCCTTTCCTCCATAATGTGATTACATATGTGAATTCAAATATTCATTTTTCCCAACCTCCACCAAACAGGCCACACACCTACATGTGTGTGTATACACACACAGACACACACACACACACACACTTCTCTAATTTTATCCTGTCTCTGTTAACATTATCATAATTTTCTCCTTTCACACAAGCTGAATGTCTCAAAATTTTCTTAAACTGAAAGAATCACATTTCAGATTTTGAAGATATGCAAAGTGCTATCCACTGCTTGCAATACTATAATAACTTCAGAGTATAGTTCCAGAAAGCACATTTAGTCCTCAGATCTGACTCACAAATACTCCAGATGTAAAAGCTAGCCTGCTCTTGGAAGAAACCCCAACTGTCCATCAGTGGACAGATTCTATCCTGGACATAGCCTTTCTCCTGGGTTGTTATTGATTATAGGGCTATCTTTCTTGGAGCCAGACATTTTGTGAGGTCACCCAGCTCCAGGAACCTCAGAGAGTCAGACCTGATATAATAATCCCTGTTGTGTGAATGAAACAGGGATACATTTATTACTGCTGATTGTGACACGTTGCTACTGAATCCAGAAGACATTCTCTGTTGTAAGATTTAAATGATAGAGTTTGGATGGCATAGACGAAAGGACACTAAAATCAGAACCCAAAAAGCAGTAAACACTCCACATCAGAAAGTCATCCAGGAAACTAGAATGGGCCCTTTAATCTCATTTTTATATTTATCACAATCTGAAAAGAACTCTGTTAAGATACTAGACCTTGCTCTTTCCTAACTGAAAAATGTGTCATCACCCTCATCATACCCAAACTTAATGAACTTCTCTCCACCTTGGCACTTGCTACTGTCCTTTTTAGGCTTTCTTTGCTGCTGGAAATGTTATGTTATGAGCTCAAATATCAAAACCTCAAAATACTTCCCAGAGCCGTCTCTTCGGTACTTCAAACCTTAATCTCCTATCCATTAAGCTGTTTTATTCCCTCTATAGCAATTGTCCATCCTAATTTATTATAATAAATTTTTGCTTTTTTATTTTTATTTTTGTTTGTTTGTTTTATTTTTGGAGATGGAGTTTCACTCTTGTTACCCAGGCTAGGGTACAATGGTGCAAACTCGGCTCACTGCAACCTCCGCCTCCCAGGTTCAAGTGATTCTCATGCCTCAGCCTACCAAGTAGCTGGAATTACAGGTGCCCACCACCATGCCCGGCTAATTTTTGTGTTTTTAGTAGAGACAGAGTTTCACCATGGTGGCCATGCTGGTCTCAAACTCCTGACCTCAAGTGATCCACCCACCTCGGCCTCCCAAAGTGCAGGGATTAACAGGTGTGAGCCACCGCGCCCAGCCTGTTTTTGCTTTTTAAAATTTTCGTCTATTAGACTGTAAACACTCTGACAGCAGGACATTTGTCTATAATTTTTCTTCTGTGTCTTCAGTGTCTAGGAGACACCTATTCAATAATATTTGTTAAGTGAATTAAATAACATCTCTCAACCTCCATGTAAGCAAGCAAATATATTTGTACTTTCGTCAGATGTAGATAAATTTGATAGCATATTTTTTCTTCTAACTTACCCTTTTCTTAGGTTTTGATTCCTCATGCCTAACACCTGAGTCTGATTCAAATTTTTCAACAATCCCGGAAATGATCTCTTCGATTGCATTACTTCATTAAGCACTCAGCCTTCATCTCCTCTCTGAGACGTTTGTCATAACATCCTAATAGATGTCACTTCCCTTTCCTTTCCCCCCTCCAGCTCCATTCTAGACGCTCAGTGCCATTTCCAAAGCACAGTTCTGAAATACTCTGTGATTTGTGCTTGGGTATTTGAGAACCTGAGCATGTTGCAAATGAGAAGCAAGTAGAGAAGACATTATTTATGATGCAAGTATAAGAAGAAATAATTGCATTATATTAAGAAAGTACCTCAGGTTCAGGCAACATACTGTTAGCCCAAATTTCAAGAGATGCCAAAACACCCCAGGAAAGGAATAATTCGCAAGCAAGTACACAAAAATTTTTAGAAATAAAGAGCCATTTTTATTGCAAATGATTGACTTCTCCAACTAGAGATGTTATGATCGTTAACACAGTCACAACAGAGAATCAGATTAAGGGAGCAAAGCATAACATGTGGAAAACAGTCAGATGATACCATGGTTCCTATGGCCATGATTTCATTCAAAGAAACATGAGGCTAGAAGCCCAAGACTCTCTCAAGCACGTAATGTCTTGGATACAGAAATCTTGGAGTATGAATCCTTGAATCAGCATTATCTTTAGAGTGTCATTTTAGAAGCAAATGGTCCTCTGATAGTGATATTTTAGCAGCAAGAAGAATAGCATCTTCTAAAGCAAAATGGCCGGTAGCCACAGTAGCCAGAGCCAGATCCGTATCCACAGCCATAGCCAGTTCCATAACCACAGCCATAACGGGAGCCGAATCCACAGCCATATCCACAGCCATAGCCAGTTCCATAGCCACAGCCATAACGGGAGCCAAATCCACAGCCATATCCACAGCCATAGCCAGTTCCATAGCCACAGCCATAACGGGAGCCAAATCCACAGCCATATCCACAGCCATAGCCAGTTCCATAGCCACAGCCATAACGGGAGCCAAATCCACAGCCATATCCACAGCCATAGCCAGTTCCATAGCCACAGCCATAACGGGAGCCAAATCCACAGCCATATCCACAGCCATAGCCAGTTCCATAGCCACAGCCATAGCCGGAGCCATAGCCACAGCCATAGCCGGAGCCATAGCCACAGCCATAGCCGGAGCCATAGCCACAGCCGTAGCCACAGGAGTTGCCGTAGTACTTGCAACACATGTTGTCAAGAGGAGAGAATTCAAATGAGTTTCAAGAAGATGCTTCTGAGGTGTGGATGTCTTCTACTTCCCTGAGACCTTTATATACTGTCAGTAATTGCTAAAGCATATCATTCATTCCCTGACTTAGCCAACAAATATTTAAACAATTATTATGTGCCAGTCACTGTTGACCATCAATAATGTTTTGCTTAAAATGAGCCAATTATGTTGGAGACTCTGGCTTCATTTAAGGAGGATCATTTTAATCCGCTCTGGAAAGAACTGTCTCAGTGAAATCATGTGCCTGAATGTAAAGCTGATATCAATTTTCAAAATCTCCCTATCAGTAAATGTATATCTTAACTAACAAGTTTTAGAGGGATGATAACAAAATTTTGGGGTTTCTCTCTCTCTCTTTCTCCTAAAATGTCTACCTCTACCCACAGGGAAGGAGACACTCCTATCTCCTGGCCTGAGTCATTACAACTTCTTAGCAGCCTTTTTTCTTCAACTCACTCTGCACTTTCATGCCTACCCCTTGTCCAACCTCCCTCAAATCACAAGAAACCTATCCACATCTGATCATTCAAAGCCACACTGTGTGCTATCTGTGTGCGCTTCTTACATTTTCCTTCCATATACCAGGCAAACCAAGACCCTGGTGAGGCAGAGAAGCCCTCCTTGTACTCCCATTTCTTAAGCTATGTAAGTAATTGTCATTGAGGAGCCTTTAAAAACCTAACCAGCTTCATTTGGATAAGGAAGCAAAAAAAATCATTCAACCAGAAACTCAGTTATTTCCTCCAATACAGATTTCATCAAAGTTTTGCATGATGAAATATGGGTACATTCCTAGAATTTAATAAATCATTTTTCTTCTCCTTTCACTACTATTCCTTAAACATTTACTTCAGAAGCTAAAGGAAAGTGGACAATTTTAGGTTGCTGACAGTAAAAGCCCACCTCAAACACCTAACACTTAGAATAAAAATAAATTTTGTCCTCTTTTCATACATGCATTTCATGCCACTCCTTTAAAATTCTCAATTACCCACAGTCATAGCCAGAGCCATAACCACAGTCATAGCCACAGGAGATAGGAGTGTCTCAATCTTCTACAAAAATGTTCATTGTGAACAAAAATGTTCAACTTCGCATTCCTTGTATTTTAAATACAAGGTACCCTCTTCTTCCCAATAATCCCCTCTATCACACTTACCTTTTCAAGGTGTAAAGAGGAAAATGAATATCATTTTTTCTGCCATTAGTATTTTTCTCATCACCCTCAATTACCAACTAAAAAAACCCTCCTATTTATACATCAAAACTCAGATCTGGAATCACTTTCTTCAGGATGCCTTTCCTCATTGCTGCTGCAGATTGCAATTTGCCTTCAGTTAAGAAATCTTTCTCTTTTCTTCTGCCATCAGTCACTTGTCTCATCTGATCACTCTGCTATGTTACATCCCTAAAAAAAGCATAAAGAAAATAAATCTCTGTTTCAATTTTTTCTTTTCCTTCAGTTTCTTTCTTTTTTGATCCTTGAAATTCAAAACTATAAATTCTGCTTCAAAGTAGATCCTCTTCTTTGCCCCTATATGCAGATGAATGTAATAGATTTGTCATGCTTTGTTGAAATTTATCTTGTTTACTAATAAAAGCATGATATTCTTGAGGAAAGAGACTATACCCTTCATATTAGAAATTCCAGGCAAACCTGGGATTCAAACCACATTTTATGTAAGAGGAACTTAAGGGTCAATGGAAGTCAAAGACTAGACCCAGACTGAAGCCACTACTGAGAGGTATGACAGTAGCAAATGATATTGATGTCACACGGAATTTTTTTTTTTTTTACTGAGGCTTAAAACATGGTCAGAATTCAGGAAAAAGAGTTCAACCATAAAATTTCTATGACATTCCAAAATTGTCTGATGTGTATGGCATCTTTCTTTATTTCTCTAATTTTTAAAAAATCTTATCTTTATAGTCCTAACAAGACCATAGTGATTCTGCAAGAGGATATGTGTAATTAGTGCTTGGACCTCTTACTTATGTATATAGGTGTGTATTCAAGTATAAAACTATATATATGTTACCATCCATTACCTAAGTTGAAAAATTCCATGAGCAAGCAACTTATCTCTCTACTTGAAGGATACAGAATATCCATCTTGTATGCTAAAAGTACTTAGATAAGCAAAGGATTCATGGGGAAAATTTTTTCAATAAACTTCAACTTTGCATTCCTATCCCTAAAGGATTAAAACATTTATCACATCCACAATACAGATTAAGACTAGAAATCCATGTCATTTGTCAGAGTTCTTCAGACATTTATAATGACATTTATAATCCAGGTAAGTTAGATTAGCAGGAAGTGATCACACAGACACCTGCTCCTAGTTATTGGTATTATAAGAAAGATACAGAACTTAGCAGAAATGAGATGTCATGCAGAACTGAGAAGCTTGCCTTGACGTGAGATTTTCCTCTCTCCTTGCTTGGTTCTTCCATGGGATACACAGCTGCCAATAACATTCTTTGTGCAGTGTGGTCCTGTTGGAATCAAGTAAACATGCAAGCTCCTGTTCTTGGCTTCCTTTTGCACTGCTGTTCACATGACCATACTGGAAGAACTTACACTGAAACACTATGAATTTCATTTAAGAGAATATTTACAAACTCTGAAGCTGACAGGTTCTTGAAGCAAACCTAGATGTAGAGAGAGATGAAAACCATGTCAGGGGTCCTAGTGCCTTGATATCTTAATCAATATTGCTCCCTAGCTTTCCTGTATCTTTGTATTTCTAAAGTCTATTCCTGAAGTTCTAACACCATGTTTAATCCAAAGAATAGGACCACAAATCCATTTACCTGCTCTCTCTCTTCTAACTAAAATGCAAAGAATCCGTGGTTTTTCTACAGTGGTTTTCCTCATCTCCAGTTTTAGTTTTCAAATTATAATATGTACAAACATTTTGTTGGTTGCTTTGCTTTCTAGGCATCCATTGAGTAACTCAGTTGAATTCCACAAATATTAACTGGGCCCATGCCATAGGAAAGATGTTGACTTGGGAACTTAAAGTTTTCAAAGTTAGATCACATGTGGTTTTTGTCTCAGGATCAAGCATCTACACAAATAAAGTGGATCCCCCACAAAATAATCTTAGTTCCTCTTAGGAGCACCCTACCTTTTTACTGCCCTTACTTTAGGGCTCATTTCTTTCTACATGACAAGTAAAATAGACGCAGTGGAGCTAGTGCATATCCATATCAGTGGTTCTCAATGATGGCTGTTTTTGCCCTTTGGAGACACTGAATAATGTCTGGAGACATTTTCAATTGTCACAAGTTGGGAGAGCTGGAGAAGTTACTAGCATTACTGGCATCAAGTAAACCAGGAAAGTAGCTAATCCTACAAGGCATCGAGTAGTCCCCAGCAACAAAGAGTAATGAGGTCTAGAAATCAAACATCTATAAGTAGGCTTCTAATACTATGGGTGTCTAATCCAAACTAACCCCTTCTCACTTCATGCCCAACATCCGACCCTTCTATCACCAAACATGCAGTCCAAAAAACAGGGATTTTTCTTGTTTCTTGTTTGTTTGTTTTTAACTCATCTTACTTGTCAAGGTTTTATTTAAATCACCATTTTCAGAATCAGGTAGGCTCTACACTTAAGTTATTTTTACTGTAACAGCCATGAAATCCAAGTTGGAACAGAATATATACTCAGGAAGATCGATTCTTCTCCTGGGTACTCGAATTTGACAACAAAGGAATGAGTGGTGATCCAGAACTTTATTAAATGCCTTCAGCAGGGATTTTCACAAAGCTGCCAATTTCATTTTCTGATAATCTTTATTATGAGACATTTTTCCTTTAGTCAAGAAATCTTTCTATTTTTTCTGCTATCAGTCACTGGTTTTATCTGATGACTGCTATGTTTCATCTCTAAAAATAAGCATAAAGAAAATAAACCCCTGTTCCAATTTTTTCTTTTCCTTCAGTTTCTTTCTTTTTCTGTCATCCTCGAAATTGAAAATTATAAATTCTACTTCACAACATTCCCTGGAATAGACACATTCCTTTTCAACACTACTACCAATACTCACTTCCAGGACACAACATCCCTGAGTTATTGAAAAGGTCTTCTATCAAGATTGCATTACTTCTAATCTTTTCCATTTGATCTCTGGATACTCTTCCATAAGGGCAGAAACAATCTATATTCCCTGAAAATCCAGCTCCAAATCCATGTCTGGCATATAATTTGCACTCAATATTTCTCTGCCATAAAAAAGATGACTAAGTCAAACACATGTTCTATTGTTTGTGTAGCATTTATAAGCTATAAGATACTTGGATATATGTTTAAGTTCTCTGGACCAGTTTCTGTTTTCTAAAATGGAATCTAAGCATTCTTACATCATTTTTTTATAGGTTTCATATCTATGTAGTGCTTTGGTCCAGAAACTGTATTCTATACATGCTATTCCTTTATTGCATTTTTCTCATACCATAGTTTTGAATTTTCATCTAATAATGGGTTTTCAAATACCCATACTTATTTTTACTGAAATGCTGATTTTATCAGACTTCAATGTGATAACTTTGTAATTTAAAGGAGGTTGTTCCATGGTGTGTGTGTGTATATATATATATATATATATATGCTCTAATTTAAATTTTTTCTAGGATGAAGAAGCAAAATCCCACAGAAAATAAATTACCCTCCCAGTAGCTTTTGTACACCCTGACTGAGCCACTCTGTAATTTATTACTAAACATACGGTGTTGTGCGTATGTCATTAGGAATAGCATCATGTGTATTTTCAAGCTCAGCAATTATAAGATGATTTTATGTTGCATTTATAAAGTGTATCACTTGAAAACATGTTTAGCTACAAATCATGTGGTGTTAGGTAAAGAAAGCTCATGTGATTTCTTTTTTTTTTTTTGGTGGGGGGGGGGGAATTCCACTAGAGTCAAAAGATCAGCCTAAAACACAAAAATATTTTATTTTTAGGACTATGGCTATTTTGATAGCTTCATTAAGTGTCATCTTACAGTAAGAGTTTTAGTGAAGATCAAGGATGTATCATACAGTAAATCCCAAATATTAATATGAATATGTTTTAGAGATTTCCATAATTTTGGATGTACATAAATTTCCCCCACTTATTGTATAGTACGTTTTTTCTAGCTTTCATTTCAAGATGATGACTTAATCATCTTGTCTAAACCTTCATTAAACAATGAAAAAATTCTCTCTGACCCGTCCATCTATATTATCATTTGTAAAGTGTCTTTACACCCATTACTTCAACTCATTCTCACAATCTGGTGAAATAAATAGAACAGATACTAGTCAAACTAGTATTTAAGAAAAGAAGCTGAAGCTCAAGGTGATTAAGTCCCTAGCCCAAAGTCACACAGCTGATGAGTGTCATCCATCAAGCACCTCTCCTGGTCAGGCCCTCTGGCTCACTGATGAGGTTTGTGCTGTTCTCTGGATATTCTTCTTAGACTAGAGAAAGGCTGGGAATTTCCTTAATATATCTGTTTGGTTATTACAGTTCTCCCAGTAGTGTCATAAATGCATAAGAAGATGGCTTTCGTTCTGCTGCCCTATCTCAATGACCATTCCTGTTCATGCTTCAGGCCTCAATTAAAATGCACCTTTTCTTGCAAACCTTTCCTATCTTCCCACTAAATAATCCCTCTGTATTTTATAACTTTTTTACTTATCACCATAAAAACAATAACTTCTATTTGAAATATTATCATATAACTTTAATAAGATTACTGATTCACTGAGGACTGACTCATTTGGACAGACAGTTGATGGGTAAGCAAGGAGATAAGGAAGGAAGGAAGGAAGGAAGGAAAGAAGGAAGGAAGGGAGGAGGGAGGGAGGGGAAAGGAAGGGAAGGGAGGGGAGGGGATGGGGGAGGGGAGGGGGGAGGGGAGGGGATGGGGGGAGGGGAGGGGGAGGGGAGGGGAGGAGGGGGGAGGGAAGGGAAGGGAAGGGAAGGGAAGGGAAGGGAAGGGGAAAGGAGACGGAAGGAAATTCTCCAAAACTTCTATCATAACATGAGCTATTTCTCTCTTTCCTTAGCCTCTCAGTTGAATAACAACTCCTTTCTACACTACTGAGTGCTGCGTACCCAGAAGATCTAATTTTATTTGAAGAAAGAATTATTGAGATTTCACACCAGCCATGATATTATTTTGATTATTCTAAGATACTTTGCATTGTGCAAAACTGACTTTCCTCTCCCCTTTACTTTCTTGTCTCTGTCAATACCAACATCATTTTCTCTGCTCATCAGGCTCAACACTTCTGGATCATCCTTGATGTGAAGT
This sequence comes from Ateles fusciceps, assembly GCA_036589455.1. Classification (NCBI taxonomy): domain Eukaryota; kingdom Metazoa; phylum Chordata; class Mammalia; order Primates; family Atelidae; genus Ateles; species Ateles fusciceps. The sequence goes on from JAZHEH010000222.1 coordinate 13,279,893, forward strand.
TCACAGAAGTTCAAGACCAGAATGAACACTAAGTCACCACCTATCCTGGAGTTCTCACTCTGGTGATTTTGTCTGTCTCATCCATGATTGGGAAGCTTCCATCACCTATATTCCCATGGAATAACCAATTTAGCTCTCAGGGATATACTTGAGAAAAGAGGCTATTGTCCATTAGTCCCCAGTCTGATCTCTGGAGACAAGAAGCAAATCCATTTCTCCTGCTATATTATAAACCGGTAGATGTGTTTTGATAACCCATGTCACTTTTTCCCTCACAAGTCTAATATCTTTCCTCACAAGAGACCACAAGGATGTGTTTCCACTAAGTTTCTCTTCCTTGGACATCTCATGTACCTTCCTCTTTCATCATGTCCAAGGTTGATATATTTGACCTCCAGACTGTTTCATGAGTCCATCACTTCCTTTCTTTTATTGGTGATAAAACTCATCTCAGGCCCACATCACACCTTTCTTGAATTCTCCTAGGCTCATGTATCTTCCTCTCCAATTCATTCTACAAGATACTACAGGTTTCCATAAACATAATTCTGAATCCTGTGAAATTGCATATGTGAGTGTGTGTTTCTGTTATTTTAGATGTGAGTCATCACCAAATTGTAAATTACTGAAGAGAAATACTTGGGAGAAATGTTTGAAAAAATGGTAAAGTCACAAGTAACCACACACATAAAATGATAATAAAACAGGGAGGTCACAAAATCTGTAGTAATGGATGATTTAAAATAAGATGAATGACATAGACTTGATAGATTCGAAAATGTATTTTATTGGGAAACTGATTTGCCATGTAGAGCACAAACGCTGATGACCACGGTCACACCATTGGAAGAAACTATGAAAATTAACGGTTAAATTTCAGGAAACAATTGGCATATAATCTTTCTTCCATTAACATCAAAGCCTATCTATGGCAAAAATAGTTCAAAGAGATTTAAACAGTCACAGCTGTCATCCTATTGTTACTTCAGCAGCAAATAATGCTCTGACAGTGATTTTCTAACAGAAAGAGGTCTAGCATGCTCTGTAGCAAAATAGATAATCAGCCATCACAAACACAGCTAGAATGAGAGCCATTGACACAGCCATAGCTTGACCTATCCCCCACAGCCAGAGCCAGGGCTATAGCCACAGCCTCCACAGGGATCTCCATAGTAGTAGCAATTCACAGTGTCAGGAGGTGAGTGTCAATGTAAGGGGTAATTCTGCATGTCTGAACGGTCCCCACGATTGATCGATCGCAGACCTTCACATGCAATCGGGGGTCATGGGACACACTGAGTCCACCTGGTCAGTCACATACCAATTTGCTTCAAAGGACCTCATTTTACTAGGCACTCCAGCTGTGTTAGGAAGTTGCTCCAAATGAACTGTTACCCGGGGTTTTTCTCTAGTTGATAGTGAGCTTGGAACAATACTGGCTTCTTTTCCATCAACCCTATTCTATTAAAAACATCTCACATGTGACTCATGGCCCTACATAGGCCAAAATATGTGGTTTGTCCTAACTAAATTAAGTGTCCATGAAATTTTGTCTGGGTCTGTGTGTGTGTGCATGTGTATATGTAAATATATAGGACAATATTAATCCTGCTTAACAGGGATTTTAATTCCTGTTAAACAAGATTAGTATTATTATTCTTATTTTACAGAAAAAGTGCCAGAACTTTTTTCTAAAAAAAATCAAGTGATTTGGCCAGAACCACACAGCTGTGTAATGACAGAAGTATAACCTACTCATCAGACTCCAAATTCCATATTCTTTGAGTTTGACCTAAAAAGAACAGAGTCCAAAAAAATCAGCTTTCATAGAAACATTGAAATGCCAATATTAGCATTCCACAAATTGTGAACATCTATGGCTTGTTTTTTGATGCTAACAGATCCTTTCTTACATTTCATTTTGACCTTCACACGTTTGTATAAACCAAATGCAAATTGGCCATTTTTACCTCTGCCTTGTATGAGTTCCAAGTCTCCCTCAATGAACAAAGCATCATTATCACTTGCTCATCCAGTCATGCTGCTAGGGGTCAGAATTGTCTACTATTCTTCTTCCTGAAAGAAGAGTAAGGTAGGAGAAACACAGGGCTAAGAGAGAATGAATATAGTTTTTTATGTCTTTTCAATTCTGGGTCTAAGCCTGTGTAAATTATATTATCTTTCACCATGATCATATATAATTAAACCATAAAATAAAAGCCTTCTTGAAATTTGGACTTCCATCATTATTGTCTGTGCATTTCTTTCTCCTCCAAAAAAAAAAAAAAAACCAATACATACACAATTCTTTAAAATTCCATGAATCCTTCCACATAGAAAACTCTTCCCTGCCTTCTCCCTAGACAAGTATAGAATGATGATATTTACTTGCACAAATTTAATTAGATATTTCACTATGTAATCACTAAAAGATCAATTCAATTTATCCATCATGGATTGAGAGCACACCATAGGTAAGGCACAATCAGAGCCAACAATACTGGTATGCAATCCCTGAAGTTTATAGAGCCAGTGCTCAGAAAAGTTTCCTGTGCTTGGAGTTTAATGCTTTGAAGCCCCCAGCTTTAAGTTCTTAACACTTTTATCTTTGAATTTTTGGTTTGTTAATGACGTCTGTAGGGCTATGGAACATGTGCTGAGGGTGGGGTGTCAACTCACATGTGGTCCCACCTCTCATCTCCAACCCACCTCCCCAGAACAGGTCCTTGGTTTTTAGTTCCCTCACCCAGTGACTGCTGCCACCTCTTTCCCTAAAAGGAGCCTGAGCACAGGCATGGGACAGGTCAAGATGGAACAGCTGTGAGGATCTAGATTCACCCAACAGGTATTCCCGTGCCAAGAGCACATAACATTAATAGCAAACAAGAAAGCATCATGACATGTCAAGACAGCATATTTTCCATTTGCCCTGGGCTCTGCGAATTATGTAGCTGGTCCTAGATAAAGCCTAGCATTGAGTGGATATAAGTGGCAAAAAACACACATTCTCAGACCTTCAAGTTTCCATTAATATTTCAGGAATTGGTCCTTAACCACGCACACCCATCCACCACTCACTCCACCTTGTTACTTCCCTTCACAACCAAGTTTCTTCAACAAGTAGGCTGTGCCCAGAACTTAACCATCCTTTTACTCATTAATTTCTCAATTAATTGCAATTTGTGTTCTATCCCCATCATATAACTAAGGCTGCTCTCAATAAGTCACCAAGGATGTCCTTGCTGCCTGGTTACTAAATAGACCACAGCATTATTTAACCCCTTTGAAGCATTTTACAACACAAACCCCCATCTCCTTATTGAATTTTAACTCCTAACCTCATTATTTTTCCTTGAAAATAGATAATTCCTTACAAATTACAACTGGTCAAAAGTCTGTATTTGCCAGTTACCACTCAACTGGTCTTGCTGCAAAATATTCTCAAATATAGTCCCAAACATATTATTAAATTGGTTTCTATTAAGGTTTGGTTATTTTATTATAAATATATCTTAATTAATATTTTGATAACAAATAAAACAAACATGATCAAACACTCAATAAACAAATCCTTGTTAAGTGTTATGCCACATTGCCTGGAGCGTTTCATACAATAATTTATTACCAAAAATAAATGCTCAACAGTATGTCACTAGGTGTGTCATCATGGCATAGCTTGAAGTTCATTAACTGTGGTGGAAACAGATGTTACCTGTTAAATACTTCTGACCTAGAAACATTATTATGCATAGTGTATAGAAAGGGCAGTATGAGATGATACTAAGCACATTTTTTTCCTCATGGCAACTCACCAATGAATACCAGCGATGTTAAGTCAGGAACTTATCGAGTCATTCACTCAAACCAGGAAAAATACCCTCCAACAGGAAAATCTATGTACACTTAATTAAGCAAATCTTCAAAACGTGTGCGTGCATATGTGTGTGTGTGTGTGTGTGTGTGTGTGTGTGTGTGTTTAAAACACATGGTTACATAAAACACGTGGTCTCGGTCAACAAATCATGAACACTTTGTGAATGCAGTAAATGTGTGTGTGTGTGTGTGTGTGTGTGTGTGTGTGTGTGTCTCCTTGTAAAAGTATTGTGAAAGGCAGCACAGTTATTTTAATTCCAGTTTTACAGAAAGGATAAAAATAAGACTAAGTAAGAATGAGTTTTTCCTAAGGTCTCCCAGCTCCTAAGTGGCTCCATGACAGCTTTCAGATCCAGAGCTCACTATTCTCTGGACCCATGTCTTACAAGATGGTTTCCCAGAGTCTTACTGGAGACTTGACATAAGAAAAAGATAACTAGTTCCCCCAAAAGAATCATTCCATTAAAAAATATTTCCAACTATCAGAGAAATCCCCACATGCTTCAGAGTCTCTCAGCATTCAACAACGAATAGTTCCCAATGCACTTAGCATCCCTGTGGAACTGATGTCTACACTGGGTGCCTCTTAAAGTAATTTTTATGAATCTTGATGCACCATCCTTACCTAATGGTCTTCTCTGTTTCCAGTGTCCAGCTGGTATGGCAGGTTGATTGATGGCTGCAGATGAGCTGATGTGACATCTTCTAGCCAAGGCTTTCAAGTTATCCAAATTCTGTGACTATTTGCAAGAGAAGCCTCAGACTGCCTCTGCTAATCTGACTCTTCCTGTAAAGACCAGATCGCTGCAAATAAGATGCCATGCTATTGATGCCTTCCCCTTTTTGGCCCCTCAGGTTATTTCTCCAATCATCCAACAGTCTACCTCCCATTCATCCTTCGACAACGGTATTTTTGTCTCCTGGCACTTTCCACTCCCCATCATCTCTGAATTTGATGTCTCTTTTTAAATTTTTTTCCCAAAGCACCCTGTGCATAACTATCAGAAATATTATCATATCTGCATCATAACCTGCCAGCAAGGTGCAGGTAAATACACTCACTGGGAAAAAATAAATAAACAAATACTTCCATCTTAGCCAGTTTCAGATTACCAAGATGATGTCACTGATTGTGGAGCTGAGACAAGATACATACAATTAACCTTCACAGGTCAGCACAAGCTGGCTCTGGCGCACCGCTGCAAGAGAGGCATCCTGGTGTGGCACTGAAGAACATGGATTCTGGCTGCAACTAATTAGCTCTGCCTCTGCCGCTAATTAGCTCTGAAACCTTGGACAATTCATTTAATTTATCTGTGCCTCAGTTTTCTCATCTTAAAATGAATATAATGATAGTACCTACCTCTTAGGGTTGTGAAGATAATTTGAGTTAATATCTGTAAATTACTTAGAATAGTACCTAGCCAACAGTAAGTGCTATTTAAGAAAATTTATTTGTAATATAAATCAGAATGTGTGATCTTGTTATCTCTCCCATCCATAAGAGTGCAAACTTCCTAGAGTCCAGAACTTTATCTTGTGCCGTTAAATCTATAGCATCTAGTAAAGTCATTATACAAAATTTTATAAATGTTTGATAAATTACTGCTGATAGTTCAGAATCTAGAATAGAGGTTGGTTCATAAAAGGGGAATTTTTGTCTTTCCTCAAAGCATCAATACACACACACACACACATGCACACACACACACACACATACACACACACACACACACACACAATCTTATCTGCTCCCTACTTTGAAATTCTAATTTATTCGATGCTAGAAGATATCTCTCTACAATGTGGTCAGGTTTCTAAAACTAACTTATAACATCTTATCTCTCTCCATTACAGAATTTTATGGTAAATCATGTTTTTTATTCTGTTCTATATTCAGTGTCATTATTCTTCTCAAGCCACTGTATTCGAAAGCCACTTTTTGTTCATAGAACCCAGAGGTTACAGTAAAAAGAAACTTCAGAGGGCAGTTAGTTCTGCCCCGCTCCCAGATGCCAGGAATGTATCCACAAAGTATCCATGAATTAGTGACTGAGACCAGGCGTTAGTGTCTTTAGAGACAGGGAGATGGAGTCTCACTTGGTTGCCCAGGCTGGAGTTGCAGTGGTGCAATTTCAGATCACTGCAACCTTGGCCTCCCAGGTTCAAGCAATTCTTCTCCCTCAGCCTCCTGAGTGGCTGGGACTACAGGCGCGTGCCACCACACCCGGCTAATTTTTTGTATTTTTAGTAGAGACAATGTTTCACTATGTTCACCAGGATGGTCTCGATCTCCTGACCTCAGATCCACCTGCCCCGGCCTCCCAAAGTGCTGGGATTACAGGCGTGACCCACTGTGCCTGGCTAGAAGAATTTCTTATGTTAAGAAGTCTGACCCATTGAATTTTCTATTCATGCATTCTGATTACAGTCTCTTGAATTGTACAAATGAAATAGAATACAGTTACCTTATAACCTTCAAATATACAATACCACAGACAATTTTTCCTGCTCCAACTTTTAAAATCATAAACACTATGAAACAGGGTTTTTTTTTCCTAGTAAGGGAAAGCATCCATGCTTCTGTTTTCAAATGCTAGTGTTCAGCATATCTGATAATTTAGTGCTGACTTGTTTCCTTGTATTTCCTATATCTTGCTTTTCTATTATTTTTATCTTTATGGACCTAATTATGGTTTGTTTTCTAAGCAGATCACTGTGACTAGCTCACAAAATTGTGGTATATCTTCTCTGAGGTACAGAATATCATTATCACTGCTGTTCCCTTATGACAGTTAGATCATGGTAGGAAATATACAGAAAAAGAAGGATTACCCCAAGAGGTTTTTTTTTCTTACAGCAAAGGAAATACCGAAGATCAACAAAATCCATACTTAATACAAAGCCTTAAGTTCTCATTTGTGTAAATTTCTTATTAGTAAATCATGAATGGTAAACTTTTATAATTTTTATCCTCAAAAAAAGCCATCCTGCCATCATTCTTCCAGAAGCCAAGCATTTTTCTGCATTTACTTATCATATTTCTTCTTTTTCAAGTAGTTTAATAATGTTGCTTTTTTTAATTAACTCTGTTGGTTGTTTAACAGAAAACAAGCTCTTAGGAAATACATACAATGTATAAAATGGCACACCATGGTCAACAGAGTTTTAAGATGGCCCCCAGGATCCACATCTACTGGTGGCCATGCTTTCCCGTAAATCCCTCACCTTGGGTGTAAGAGGCAGGATGTGTAACAGCCCTCTAACCAATTGAATACAGTAGAGGAGATGGCATAGCACCCCCATGATAATGTGACTTCACAGGGCAACAGTGAAGAAATTTTCAGTTAATGGTTTTTCAGGTGAGTAAACACATGACTTAAGAAAAGAAGTTGCTTTTATCTGTTTTATTATTATTCATTTTGAATCTTATATACAAACCAAAGATTCATAGACAAGCCTTGATTTAAAACACATAAATAGCATCCTGGGTATAACTTTGTTACAATCTTCATCTTGTAGCTTTTTGTTTGTTTTTGTCTAAACCCAAATGCCACCAGTGATAGACTGGATAAAGAAAATGTGGCACATATACACCATGGAATAATATGCAGTCATAAAAAAGAATGAGTTCACTTCCTTTGCAGGGACATGGATGAAACTGGAAACCATTGTTCTCAGTAAACTGACACAAGAACAGAAAACCAAACACTGCATATTCTCACTCATAAGTGGGTGTTGAACAATAAGAACACATGGACACAGGGAACATCACACACCAGGGCCTGGTTGGGTGGGGGCTAGGAGAGGAATAGCAGTGGGTGGAGGGATTGCAGAAGGAAGCAATAGGAGAGATATCTAATGTAGATGACGGGGCAATGGATGCAGCAAACCACCACCATGGCACATGTATAACTATGTAACAAACCTGCACGATCTGCACATGTACCCCAGAACTTAAAGTATAATAAATAAATTTTTTGAAAATAAATAAATAAAGTCTATGTATTCCTTGACTTGGTATTCCTTGAGTATGATTTCTTTTCTTGTTCATCTTATGCTCCCATTGACTATCCATAGGCACAGCTGTACATCTAGGCTGTCATTATTTGCTCAATTAAATTGAATTGAATTGAATCAGGTTGGTTAAAAGACTTGCAGTAATGTCTATGATACATTAAATGAAAGAAAGATTGAACTCAGAGAGAATCTTTATTAAGCTATTGTACCACATAAAAGGCCAGAAATTTCTGGCTTAGAGCAATTGAAATGACACTTCAAAGAAGGAGAAGTTAGTTATAAGAAACACAAACAGAATTTGGCAAGACAGTGTCTCTGGCAGTGAAGAAAAGGAGGAGGAGATGATGTTCTATTTTCAGACCTTTACAATTTGCCAATGATGACGCCATTTTAATACTTATTATCCTTGTGTTTCTTTGTAGTTAAGATGACTTCTCTCTACATGTAAATTCTTTGGGATCAAGAAGATTCCCACAAAGTATTGTGAGAAAATGACACTGTTTACACTACTTGGCAATAGCAGTTATTAAAATGAGTAATAAGAACTGATATTCATCTCCGCTAGGTATTACTCACTCAACAGAAGCTCATAAAAGCAATGGTCTAGTTAACAACTTTACACCTATGGCTAATGTTGCAACCACCACAATCCCTTATTATAAACACAGTTTATAATCACTACATCATTTATTTTGTCATCTTAGTATAACAGCAAGTAGGGTAATCATGACCATGTGTAAATGTGGGCCTGCCTGGCTAAGCAGTCCTATTAAGAGTGACTCTACTAGTTTCATAACAGACAGTTTCTCTCTCAGAAGTTTTAAATTACCAACAAAGTGTAATTGTTTAAATGTCTGGGAGAATGTAAATGCCAACAATAACTAGTCATTACTTTTTCTGAATTAAAGGAGAATTCCAAGTAAGCTGGTATGGGGCTGTGATGCCGTTTTGGGCAGAGCAGAAACCCAAGAAAGGGCATGCCTCTTGTTAGAAAAGCAAGAAATGCTTCGTTCATACTAACCACCAAGACTGTGTTTGGAACTAACAACTTTTCAAAATGAGGGTGTAATGACAAACCGTGTGTGATGTTTTGCTAGTCAGGATATATTTTGTGCTGATTACACAATTTTACTGGTCTTTTCAAGAGAAGAGAACTACTCCATATGATTTTGAAAGAAAAGGAAAACCATCTCAAAGAAGGTAAAACTGTGCTCCTTCAGGTGACAGAAAGCATCGTATATGCGCCTGAGAATTAAAATCCATAGAATAGACAGACTTTAAAACAGGCATCAAAAAGATTCATGATGGTGCTATCTAAACTGTTTATGATATTAGTTTGAATAATTCATTCAAACCCAACTTTTCTTTTCTTTTTGCAAGACCCAAAATTCAGAAAATACAAAAATAAATTGCAAAGCTACAACTTCATATATTTTGTAGGATATAATTTGATTCTGCCTAGATTTCATCTTCAAGGGAAACAAGTTGATTGCTTTTTTTACTTAAAATTATATGCAGAAAGTGGAAAAAATTAATTTGTAAGACACTCTTGGCTTATATGATTAGTGAGTAAATATCTACCCACCAGAAGTAGTTTTAGAAATAAATTGAAAAGTTAAAAAATAGAATGTCTGAGTAGGAGAAACTAGGAGAGATAGAGATCGATTTAGATTATCGCTTAATTTTTTTCAATTTATCTTGTAAAGAAAGTAGTATAAACATTGTCAAAAATAAAAATGAAATCATTTTGGGATAGTAAGATCTCTTCAACAATGAATAAAAAGAATAACCAAACAGCAGACTCAAATTGTTCAAGACTTTATGAAAATATTTAGGAAGCAAATTAAATGATTCTCCATGTCACAGAAAATGTAATAAATAATTGCATTAGGAAATCCCCTAGGAATATAACAATATAATGCAATCTTTTTCACTCCTATTGAATTTTGTGCTAGTATACCCAGTCAATGAGAAATCAACAGGTAATAATACTTTTGATTCCTTATTAGCTTATTATAAGAATTGAATAGAAATTTTTTAGCAAAAGTGTTTTATATTAAAAATCAAAGGCAACACAATTTGCATCATGCAATAAAAATTATCCATACATGAGTTTATTTCACAAAAATGCACTGAGTCCATATGTCCATGCTGGACAGTGTCCTGGGCTGGAAATACAGTGGAGAAGAAATTAGGTGCAACCCGGCAAAAGAAACAGTCATTAGAGTGAATTGGCAACCAACAGAATGGGAAAAAAATTTTGCAGTCTACCCATCTGACAAAGGGCTGATATCCAGAATCTACAAAGAACTAAAACAGATTTACAAGAAAAAAACAAACCCATTCAAAAATGGGCAAAGGATATGAACAGACACTTTTCAAAGAAGATATATATGAGGCCAACACACATATGAAAAAATGCTCATCATCACTGGTCATTAGAGAAATGCAAATCAAAACTACATTGAGACACCATCTCATGCCAGTTAGAATGGCGATGATTAAAAAATCTGGAGACAACAGATGCTGGAGAGGAGGTGGAGAAATAGGAACACTTTTGCACTGTTGGTGAGAGTGTCAATTAGTTCAACCATTGTGGAAGACAGTGTGGTGATTCCTCAAGGACCTAGAAATAGAAATTCTATTTGACCCGGCAATCCCATTACTGGGTATATATACAAAGGACTATAAATCGTTCTACTATAAGGACACATGCACACGAATGTTCATTGCAGCACAGTTTACAATAGCAAAGACCTGGAACCAACCCAAATGCCCATCGATGATAGACTGGACAGGTAAAATGTGGTACATATACACCATGGAATATTATGCAGCCATCAAAAACGATGAGTTCGTGTCCTTTGTAGGGACATGGATGAACCTGGAAACCATCATTCTCAGCAAACTGACACAAGAACAGAAAATCAAACACTGCATGTTCCCACTCATAGGCAGGTGTTCAACAATGAGAACACATGGACACAGGGAGGGGAGCATCACACACTGGGGTCTGTCAGGGGGGAAATAGGGGAGGGACAGCAGAGGGTGGGGAGTTGGGGAGAGATAGCATGGGGAGAAATGCCAGATATAGGTGATGGGGAGGAAGGCAGCAAATCACACTGCCATGTGTGTACCTATGCAACAATCTTGCATGTTCTTCACATGTACCCCAAAACCTAAAATGCAATTAAAAAAAAAAGAAATTAGGTGCAATCTCTGACCTCAAAGAGGTTTCAGTTAAAAGAAGTGTTTCCAGGATCTCTCATCTCTTAAGATCTTTCTTGGTATCTCTCCCTTTCTTAAATGTCTCTACTATAAATAAATTGATATAGTTTAGCAGATGCATTCTTTTTAATAGCAGAAAACATTTTTATTTTCTTCCCCTATGACACTAACAAGATTTTATCTCCCTGCCTATGTTTTAAAAGTTTTAACTATTACTTCAGGTCATAAATATCATAATACAGGTTCTTAAATATGGAAAAATTGAAATAAGTATAAAACTGTACCTCTCTTGGCACCTAATATAATTCAATTCATAGAAAGGTCTGGGTTTTTCATCAATTTAATTAGAAAAATACTCAGACTGTATCTTCCCATGGTTATATATCTTACCTGAAACCTGAAAAAAATATTAGTAATCCAGCTATTTCAAAAACTTAAATGTTTAGTTCTTACACACAAGTTCCTACATGTGTTAACATTTCTAATTTTCAAATATTTATCATGGTCCAAAAATAGAAAAAACCATTAATCAAACCATGTAATGTGATGGAGTAGCCACAGCACTTCCCTTTCCTGATGAACCCCTCAGGCCATTGATTAATGTAATCAATCGAGTACCAGACCATTACATCTGATTAAGCACTCCCCGATTTTATTGGCAATTTAAGAACTCCAGCTTAATGCTTCAGAGGGAATCGAATGCATTAAATCTCATATATCTTTTTTTTTTCCAGGAGGAAGACTTCATTTGGTATTCAGTCCACACTAGATGAAGGGTGATCTATGGAGACTGAACTACTAAAGCAAATAGGCATGCAGACGATGAATAAACAGAAGGGAAATGTCTTACAAACAGATAGGGTTTTAACCAGTGACCTTAATGTTGAGTCAAGTGTCCTTTCCATGAACTCCTTTGGAACGCAAATGATAACAAAGTCAATAATAACTACTGTAACAAAGTCTTCACTGCTTGCAATCTGGGGAAAGACTTACTGACTTGAAAAAAGCAATAACTTTTGCACCAACCGTCTTTCCCAGGAGTACAAGGAGTGGAGCCTTTGTTACAGTAGTTGTTATTGACTTTGCTACTTATTCTTCTTATATGATTATTACTTAGTCTTCTTTTCTGATTTCTGCTTGTCTCCTATGAAAGTGTCCCAGGGGCAGCATGAGGAACATGGGATTTTGTGGGAAACTGCCAGAGACCTAGGAAACACTTGAATACAGGCAAAAGGAAAGAGAGGTATGCCAAGGACTGGGGAAGAAGTGAAGATCCCAATCCTGGACATAAGAAACATCAATTTTTACAGTTAATTTTTCACTGTACAACAGAGATGGTCATACTCCCAGAGAGTCTGTAATAGTCTATGGTATGTGAAAAAAAAATGGGCCAGTTCACCAAGTGTCATACATAGTGCAGAGAATCATAATAAACTAAGTGAAATAAGTTTATGTATGGATAATTTTTATTGTGATAATGCAAATTGTGTTGTCTTTGATTTTTAACATAAAACACTTTTGTTAATAAACATTCTATTTGATTCTTAAGTAAGCTAATGAAATGGGCAAGGTTGACCTTATCTCATCTTACAAATGGGGAAACTGCATCTCAGTGATTTTATATCATATGAAAGATGGCTGAAGTTCACCACAGCTTTCTAATTTCTAATTCCATGCCTATTTCACTATACAATTAACTACTATGAAATTTTAAATTATTGTCTTAATGCATTTTTAAAATATTAAAATAATAAATAATTCTTTTTGCTGACTTCCCCAGATTTTAATTTTAAGAAATTGTGTATTTTATCTTTAGTCCACTGTATAATATCCAATATTCATTAAGTGAATATAAGAGAGAGAATAATTGAATGATTTCAAATTGCAAAATATAAGACATATTATAGGATTATTTTAAACATATTTACATATGTATAAGCTGAATTCTTTGTGAATCCCAATGCTAATATAACCTTTCCACAGTTATAAAAGAACATTCAATTTAACATGTGGAGCTAGGACAACTGATTATTCACATGCAAAAGAATGAAGTTGGATCCCTCCTTCTCATCATATACAAATATTAACTATAAATAGATCATCTAAAATATAAGAGCTAAGACTATAAAACTCTTAGAAGAAAGCAGTAATTTTTCACTTAGGCAAAGACTTCTTATGACAATTTAAGGACAAGTGACAAAATCAAAATAGATAAATTGGACATTATCAAATACAAAACCTGTAGTTTTCAGTAGACATGATCAAGACAACCCATGAAATAGGAGAAACCATTTGCAAATTCTGTATCTTATGGAGGAGTTTATCTAGCATATATAAAGAACTCCTACAACTCAATGATAAAAGACAAATAAACCAATTCAAATATGGGCATAGGATCTGAATGAACATTTCCTCAAAAAAGATGTACAAATAGCCAGTAAACACAAGAAAATATGCTCAACATCATTAGCCATCAGAGAAATGTAACTCAGATCCCAATATCATTTCACATCCATTAGCATGGCTATAATCATAAAGTCAGATAAATAGTGTTAATAATAATAAAGGGTTGGTGGAGAAATTGGAGCCCTCATACACTGCAGATGGGAATGTAACATGGTGCAGGTGTTTTGAAAAACAATGACAATTTTTCAAAATGTTAAACATAAAGTTACTATTTAGCTCATAGGTATATAATCAAGAGAATGAAAACATATGTTAACTCGATAAGTTGTATGTGAATGTAAGTAGCAGCATTATTTATATTAGTCAGAAAAATGGAAACAAACCAAATGTCTGTCAGCTGATGAATGGGTATAAATGTGGTATATCCATACAATGGAATATTATGTAGCAATAAAAGAGAGAGAGTAATGATGAAAGAAGATAACAATTGTACCCCTAAACAACTTTTGTTTACCCGGTAAACTTTCACTGTGAAATTCATTGTCTATCGACATTTGATGTTTTTGAGAGCCTTAAGAAAACACTTCCTACATTTTAATTTGAATGAGTCATTTTTCTTCTTTTACATGCAAAATCTCTCATTTTAGTTTTTATTGTTTTTCCAGTATTTGGGCTTAATGCCTAAAGTGTTTCCTATCTAAACTCTTGAAGTATAGGCAATATTTCAAAAATGATCACTGCCCATGAGTCACAAAAGAGGTAAAAATATACCTTCTAAATTATCAGGAAGACTTCTACAGTCTATTTTATAAGGAACTCCCTAAAATATATACCCATAGCTTAACAGGTTTGTCAATAAACAGCCATGCCACATAATAGCAATTAATAAACACAGTAGTAAAGCCTTGTTTGTTCCTATGTTCAACTGTCAAAGTAGGCCATTACTTCTGAAACATTAAAACTCCTAAATGTGGCCTGGTTTATCAATGGTAAAGTGAATCATGAAGTTTTTGATGAACACAAACAGAAAACTATCCTATAATGTGAATTTAAATTCATGTATTTAGGAACTATAATATATAAACTACAGTATACAAATAGAGGTTGGAAAGCCACAGTTTGATGATACAAGAGCAAATGCTTAAATGATGACTATGTAAAAATGCTGGAAACTACCCCAGAGGCAAAGAGTAAACTGCAATGTCATATTGCCTGCCACTGTCAACAAGAGATGAGGAGAAATATTAGGAAATTCAATACAGGCTTCTTAAAATTTCACAGGATATACTAGTAAGGGCATAAAAACTGGAAGTCAAAAATCATGAGCAGGATGATAAGCATTTTGGAAACAGGGTGTTGAGTAGAGAGGGTAACCACAGCTGGAGTTGTATCATAGCCATAGCTTGAGCCATAGTCACCACCACAGCTGGAGCCTTAATTACAGCCCAGTTCTGGGTATCTTCTGCTACCCACATCACAGCCAATAGCCAAGGCCATATCCACAGTTCCCATACAAGCTTGTGTCGTAATTGGAATGCATGGTGTCAGCATGTAAGGTTTCAGTTGCATTGTAAACGAAGATTGACGGTCTATTCAGAGCACTGTGTCAAAACTTGGACTTCACCTGCCAGGAACAGGCGAGCCATGCGTCCTGCAGACTCTGCCTCCTCCAAGCCTCCATCAGTTTGAGGAGCAGCCATTATTTTGTGGTGTCCTCTTAGAAAAGATTTGGTCACCGCAGTTAAGAAAGTTTTCAAGTGATCTGCTAACTTGGTTTTCCCTCAAATAAATTTTCAATCCAATATAAGTCATTTTTGATGAACATACTCATCAGATTTTATCATCCGTAACCAGCAGCATGACACCTACTGTGAAGGTGAAGGTCTCAGATGAGCACCTTTCCACATGAGAGCTGCTATGACAAACCCTTTTGCCTCTTTTATTATCCTGTTATTTTACCTAAGACCATAAACTCAACTTCTTCCTCATTGCAATTTAATGCATCACATCAGCCAAGAAGCTATATTCCCATTAACACATAAAGCCACAGAGGCAGAATTAGGTCTGTGTTTACCTGCATTCAAAACAAGATATAATTGGTGATTAGGCCACATCTGCCACCAAATCCATAGAATTAATTGATGAGAAAAGTTAACCCATGTATTGAAAGTTATGTTCTAGGCCAGGTGTGGTGGCTCACACATGTAATCTCAGCACTTCGGGAGACCAAGGAAGGGATTGCTTTAGCCCAGGAGTTTGAGATCAGCCTGAGCAACATAGGAAAACACAGTCTTTATGAAGTTTAAAACTTAAACAGATGCAGTTGAGGCGAGAGGATTGCCCTAGCCCACTTGTTTGAGGTTACAGTGAGCTATGATCATGCCACTGGACTTTAGCATGGGTAACAAAGCAAGACTCTATCTCAAAAAAAATTTTTTTTAATTAAAAAGAAAACTAAAACAAATTACTTTTACCTCTGTAATATCTCACCTGCCTAACTTGTTGGCTGTTAATAATATTTTGATAACATCCATCCTTCATGTGATTTTTAGTATATTTTCTTATGCAAAATTCACAATCTAGCAAAATACATTTCATACTTTTCAATGTATTCTCCAAATCCCTTCCCTTTATTCTGCTTTTCCTTTTCCATGGCCAAGCATCACCCATCTTTTAGCAACTGACCCAAATACAGCCATACCCAAATAAAGAAATAACATTAATTATAAATATAATACATTTAAAAGTTCTCTCTTTCTATGGCCAAGCATCACCCATCTTTTGGTAATTGACCCAAATACAGCCATACCCGAATGAAGAAATAACATCAATCATAAACATAATACCTTTTAAAAGTGCGGTTTTACTGAGAAGCAGTGTCATCGCAGCGCAGTCCCAGGTAAAATCATACTGCCACCCTTTACTACCAAGTGTATTCCAATTTGGATAATACATTGTATCAGTGTCTCAAGGGCCAATCAAAGACTCAAGGGCCGGCCTGCATTGCCAGGTTCAAATACCAGCTTTGTCATTTACCGTTTGTGAAATTTGGACAAGTTTTACCTCTCTGACCCTCAGTTGCCTCATTTGCTATGAGGGATACTAAGTTAAGTGTTAAGGATTAAATTAGTATATGAAAAGCATTGAGAACAGTGTCTTAAAATGACAAGTATTACATTATTAAATGTAAGCTGTGGTTATTATTGCATATATTAAAACCAATTACATTCAGAGAGAGAGATACAAAGAGAGAGAAAGAAGAAGAACATGCCCTGTGGCCTGTGACACATCAGAAATAAAACAAATACGGCACAGAAAACCGACTAAAAAAGTATTATTTGATTATATATAGCATTAAGAATGGAGAATGTTAATAGGAACCTTTGGGATTGTGAAATTTTTAGAAGGAAATACTTATTAGTTTTGCTACATATTACCTGAGGCAAAATGTATGCCAATATTCCATTGAAATGTTAACATTTAGAAGTGAATATTAGTTTTAGTTTAACAATCATGGAATACAAATAGGATGCATTTAGAAAATTCTGGGGATGAAGCAGATATAAATAAGTTACTATTAATATGAATAAGGTGATTTTCATTACGTACTTTATATATTACTTTGTTTTTGAAAGAAAAAAGTAGAATGCTAAAGAATACTTTTCCCCAGGTTTATGAAAGCATTGTGGAAAGTGAGATACAAAATTAAGTCACTTTCCAGGATTCTTCTTTACAGAATGGCTTGATATGCTGCCTACTAATGTTCCTAGAATCTTAAATATGGGAAGTGAAAAGATATTTTTAATAAATCGTGTATTATATTTTAGATAGGTTTACCTAGTTCTATTAGCATTCACATAATTTTTCCTTTCTGTAAGTATAACTGAAATAAGCCACAATGGAACCTGTATTTGGATAATTATTTCTAAAAGTAATGGTGGATTTGAAATGATTAATCTATATTTTTCCCCTTAGAAATGACAACATGCAAATTAAAGGTGGTTAACCTGGATTAGAAGATAAGTCATGGTCACAGAGAACATTACACTCAAGTCTACCAAACCATGGGGTACATGCTCACAACCTCAGCATTACTGACAGAGCCACAGACAATCCTCACTAATTGGGCCAGATGCTTTTTACATCCCACACTGCTTTAAAATTCTGCGTTCTCTCCAGCAGAGAATTCAATTACGCCAAAAAATACAGCAAAGTAAAAACAGTCACAATCATTTTATCAGAAAGTTCAGAAAATTTCAAAAACTCCTAAGTAAGTTGATTTGCAGGTAGCATGTGAATAAAGAAGAGATTTTCTATTTCCAGGTAGTATCCTGATGGTTAAGAAAGACCTTTCCTCCCATAACAACCACAAAATCTTGGACAAAAAAAAAAAAAAAAATCACATTTCTCCATGGGACTAACAAAGAGCAGTAGATGATGTAAAGAATCCTAGTTGAGCTGAATTTGAGAAAGAAATAAGCCTTAAAAGAGGAAGCCATGGGAAGTTTCATTGCTGAAGGCAGATGTTCACTTTGGATATAGGCAGATCAGACATAAAGAGAGAATTTAAGAATAAATATTACAGGCCAGGAGGAGTAGCTCATGCTTGTAATCCCAGCACTTTGGGAGGCGAGGCAGGTGGATCACCTGAGGTCAGGAGTTCGAGAACACCTTGGCCAATGTGGTGAAACCTCATCTCTACTAAAAACACACAAAAAAATAGCCAAGTGTGGTGTCAGGCACCTGTAATCCCAGCTACTTGGGAGGCTGAGGCAGGAGAATCACTTGAACCCAGCAGGCTGAGGTTGCAGTGGGCAGAGATGGCGCCACTACACTCCAACCTGGGCAACACAGTGAGACTCCATGTCAAAAAAAAAAAAAAAATGAGAAGGAGAAGGTGGAAAGGAAGAAGGAGGAAGAGGAGAAGGAGAGGAAAAATGAGGAGGAGGAGGAGGAAGAAGAAGAAGAAGAAGAGGAGGAGGAGGAAAAGAAGCCAGTCTCACTACCTTTGCTCTTTTGAGAGTCAGATTTCACCTCAACTCCTCAAAGTGCTTGTGTTCTCATTTCCAGCTGAACACCTCCAAATGTGTACTGGTTAGCTACAAGGGAAGAAAACACATTTCAATTCAAGCATCCAACTCATGAACATCACAATCTCTTTTATTCAGAGCCGGTACTACCTTCTTTTAATCTACAGCTAACATCACTATGATCCTTTGCTCTGGAGGCTGTAACTGACAACATATAAAATGTAATAGCAGCTGGGTAGAGCATTACAGTTCTTGAAATGAAAGGAGATTTGCCGTAATAGAAACTCAATTGCCATATGCTGTATCAGCTATAAGTAGCATGTTGGAACACAGCGTGCTGTGTTCCAAAACACACCTTATCTTAACACTCAACACCTGAGGCAAAGTCGCATTCAAAATGTACATCTTTGCAGACAGACAAATAATAAAACAGCATCTTACCTTTTATAGTGTTTTACAGTTTGCAAAGTGTTTTCATGTCTATAATCTAGTATGGCAATAAAAAATTATAAATTCTATCTTACAGAAAAGAAAATCAAGGTTTAGAGACACTAAACTACTTGCAGATGGTTAATGAAATGGTAAATAGAGGGACAAATTGCAGCTAAAGTTTCCTTGTTCTAAATATAGGGCTTTTTCTACAGTCACACAAGACCACATTCTTTCAAGTAGTTAATATCATAGAAACACATCCTGAATTATATAATCAAAACTTCTGGTTTTTCATTATATTTGTATGGTAAGCAGATGCATCAATGAGCTCATGTATACATTCATTTGGGCAATAAATATTAATTGAATATCTTTCATGGGTTAAGTCCTGGGAAGGTAAAATAGTCCCTGCCCTTAAGAATCATGCATTTGACAATAAACAAGTACGTAATCAATTCCAAGATACTGTAAGAAGGAGAACACAGAGATTGGCACTAAGGGAAGCTTGGCGATTTTGGGAAATTCCAAGGGGATGAGTAAAACTTCGTGGCCCGGCACGGTGGCTCATGCCTGTAATCCCAGCACTTTGGGAGGCCGAGGTGGAAGGATCACGAGGTTAGGAGATCAAGACAATCCTGGCCAACATGGTGAAACCCCATTTCTCCTAAAATACAAAAAAAAAAAAAAAAAAAAAAATTAACCGGGCATTGTGGAGCACCCCTGTAGTCCCAGCTACTGAGGAGGCTGAGGCAGGGGAATTGCTTGAACCTGGGAGGTGGAGGTTGCAGTGAGCCAAGATCACGCCACTGCACTCCAGCCAGGGTGACAGAATAAGACTCAGTTAAAAAAAAAAAAAGAAACCTTTGTAATCAAGGAAAGTATTCCAAGGAGAAACAAAAAGGATATGAGGTGAAAATAGAGAAAAATAGGGAAAGGCACGACAGAGTTGGGGTGCAGCAGGTATTTTGACACCTAGTGCCAAGAATTCTGTCTTTGGACCGCTTCGCCTTTCTGTCTGCATTCGCTTCCGTTAGCGATCTCATCTAGGCTCATGAATTAAGTACTTAAGTTGCTGGCCACTACCACATTTATAACTCTGGCCCAGGTGCCTTCCTAGACTCATGTTCGTCTGCCTGATTGACATCTCCAGTCGGATGCTTAATGAGCATCTCGAACATAAAAGGTTCAAAAATTGATCTCCCTGATTTTGCCCCACAGATGCTGCTGCTCTTCCTCTTCTCCTCATCCTCCTCCTCCTCCTCCTCCTCCTCCTCCTCCTTCTTCTTTTGAGACAGAGTCTCATTCTGTCACCCACGCTAGAGTGCAGCCGCAGGATCACAGCTCGCTGCAACTTCTGCCTCCCAGGTTCAAGTGATTCTCCTGCCTCAGCCTCCCGAGTAACTGGAACCACAGGCGCGCACCACTACACCTGCCTAATTTTTGTGTTTTTGGTAGAGACGGGGTTTCACCAGTTAGCCAGGCTTGTCTCGAAGTTCTGACCTCGGATGATCAACCCACCTCGGCCTCCCAAAGTGCTGGATTACAGGCCTGAGCTACAGCACTCGGCCCACAGATGCACTTCGTTTACAGTTTAACTTCCATTTAAGACTTGCCTGTCATTCAGCCGAAATCTTAGAACACCCTTAACACTTCACTTATATTTACACCTCACATCCTATCATTCAGCAAAACTAGTAAACTCTACCTTTAAAATGTCTCATCATTTTGATTGCTGTCACCAGCAGCTAATTGCAAATGGCTTTTAGCTGATCTTTCTGCTTCTACTCTTGTCCATTTCTGCTTCTACTCTTGTCCATTTCTGCTCCTCAGTCAGATATTATCAACATACTACCCAGAGAGACCTTGTTAAGATAGAAGCCAGGTTGTGTCACTTCACTGTTCCAAACCCTGCAAAGGAATTTATCTAGAATAAGAGCTAAAACTTCGATTCTCTGACTTCATCTCCTGCTACCCACTCCTCTGCCACCTTCCCTGCCTGCTAGCCACAACGCAGCTTTCTTCTTCTGTACAAAAATAGAGTCCAGCCATTGCACTTGCTGTTCACTCTGCTTCCAGTGTTTTCCCCTGATGAACATGAGTCCCACTTTATCCTCCTTCAAGGTTCGCTTGAGAACTTCATTGATCATCTTATTTAAAATTTCAGCACTCTTCCTGGTACTCCCTATCATACTTCCTCTCTTTCTCCAAAGCCCTTTTCATCATTAGACATTAGATTTGTTATTTGTTTAAGCTCTCCAAAGCTGAACATAAATACCAAATGTGCAGCAATTTTTGTCTAGAATAGTAATTAGCAGAGAGTACATTCTTAAAACTTAATAAATGAATGAATTTAGTGGGTGAATGTGGTGTATGGCAAAGTTTCACAAGGGATGAAATGTGAAAGCTAAGCCATATTCCAAAATGATGGTCATTACAGCTAGGGTATTCATTCTTCCTGGTCTGCCATAGACAGTTTCTGTTGTCCTCTTGTAAGTACTCAATTAATAGAACTTCCATATTCCGTCTTATTTGGAGCAGCTTATATAAGAATATGGCAAAGAGTCTCCAAAATTCTCTTTATGTCATGTCATTTGTTCTTGGATAAGGAATAATGATTTTTAATTAGCTCACTATTTCTCTGATTATGGACAATAATTCTGTTATTCTACTACATGCTATAATTATGCCCTGAACACAAAACTGGATAATGAGGAGAGAAATCATAACACACATAATTACTAAATGACTCACAGTCTTCATCATGTTTGCTCCATTGTCTCTTGCAATACCAATCACTTTTCTTTCCTTTCTGCAAATGTAAGTTGCCACTAGATTCACAATGTTGTTCATTGTGTGAGTTCCAGAGATCTCTTAGCAAAAGAGTAAATAAAATCATGGTGAGTTTCATCATAAATACAGCATTTTGTCAACTTAAAATTTATTTTTTTCATTGTTTCTGCAGGTATGCAATGTACATTGCTCCTAAGGTACACAATACGGGAATAGCATATTTAGTTATATTGTTAATCCTTTGGCAAACAGAATGTAATTCAGTATAAAACTTTTAAGTAAAATTAAAATATAAATATATTCTAGAAGAAAATTTGTACTTTAGGTTCAGACCTAGGAAAATCTCCTGAAAGCTTGTTGGAAAAGACGAATGTTAGGCTCCAGTCCAGACCCAATGAATCCAATCTGGTTTTTAACAAAAACTTGATTTGAACATGGTATGAATCCACCTTAGAGTTTGTGAAACATTAATCTAGATAGCATAAGCTCTCATAATAGTTGAATCACACGTCACTGTGGATATCTTTTTAAATGCTTATCAATTCTTAATAATTTTGATTCAAAAATCACAATTATCACTAATTGCTATGGCATATTTCTCTTATAATCATGAATACTTCAATTAGCAAACTAACATTTCAACATATAAAAGCATGACCAGTCCAATTTATTTTTGGACTGTTTGTTTATATTTGAAAAGATCAGAGATATCATGAGTAAGGTTGGAGTTGACACGCGGTCATTCAGAATTCCAGAAGCTGAAGCCAAAGTAAATGTTAAATTATTCTGTATGTATCTAGTCAATACGTTCTCTTCCTTTTTCTGTTAATTTTTATCATAAAACAGAGCATCTGCTTATGTAAGAGTGCAGAAAGATATGTTTCTAAAGTGCAATCTAGAACATGCTGCAGCTTTCGGCCAGGATGAATTCCATCATCCAGATACAGATATGTCCTTTTATATCTGTGAAATTTGTAAGTATAAACTTAACCATGATTCACCATTAAATAATATTACAAACCTATGGTCATTCTCACAATTGTTTCTGCCTGTTAGTCATACCTCTCTAGGGCATTATGAGATGCCCAAAAATAAGTGGTTTTATTCAAATATATCTTTGTTCAAAACTACTGGTACAAACAACCTTAAACTACATAGTTTCCAATTTTATAGGAGAGAGTAGGGAAGTGCCTATTTTGTCTATTTCTGTCTCCTTGGGCAGGGTCTAAATTAGAGGGTAATAGGCTACTCAATAGTCATTTGATGAGTCTTGGCAAAGTTTTTTGGGGGCATTGTCTTAGCCAATTTGGGCCGCTATACGAAGTGCCATAGACTGGGTGACTTATGACCAATAGTATAATCAATGACACTCTCCAGAATTTCCGGGCAAACATGAGATAAACCGTTGTGCTATCATAAATAAAAGTTCAAAAAGTAAATAGAAATCATTAAAAATGCATTAATAAATTCAATAAAAAGAAAAGCTATGTGGTTTGCATGGCAAAATTAAGAGTCAATGGTAATTTTTAACATTATATTCAGTAACAAAACATATGTAATAATGAAACCCAGGTACATTAGGGTAGTGACTGTCAAAATGAAGGTTAGAACTGCATTACAGCTTGTTAGAATTCAATGAACAAGAGTTGAGTCAAAAAGTAAACCAAGGTGGATTAAAGATTTAAATCTGAGACCTGAAATCATGAAAATTCTAGAGAAAACTTAAGAAAAACTTTTCTGGACATAGGCCTAGACAAAGAATTTATGAGTAAGATCCCAAAAGCAAATGCAACAAAAACAAAGACAAATAAATGAGACCTAATTAAACAAAAGCTTCTGCACTACAAAAGAAATAGTGAGAGTAAACAGACAACTTACAGAATAGGAGAAAAAGGTTGGTGTGAAAGTAATTGCAGTTTTTGCTATTTAAAAGTAATGGCAAAAGCCGCAATCACTTTTGCACCAACCTAATATTTGCAAACTACACTTCCAACAAAGAAGACTAATATGCAGATTCCACAAGGGACTAAAACAGATCAGCAAGAACAAATAAGCAATCCCAATAAAAAGTGAGCAAATGACATGAATAGACATTTCTCAAAAGAAGGTATACAAGTGACCAACAAACATGAAAAAACATTCAACATCATTAATCATCAGGAAAATGCAAGATAGAACCACGATAAGGTACCACCTTACCCCAGCCAGAATGATCATTATTAAAAAGCAAAAAAAAAAAGTTAGTATGGATGTGGTGAAAAGGGAATGCTTATACACTGCTGATGGGAATGTAAATTAATTCAGCCACTTTGGAAAATGGTATGGCGATTTCTCAAAGAGCTAAAAGTAGATTTACCATTTGATCCAACAGTCCCATTGGTACTTTGCTGGGTAACGACCCAAAGAAAAATAATTCACTATATCAAAAAGATTCCTGCACATGCAGTTACCGCAGCACAATTCAAAGGTGCAAAAGTATGGAATCAACCTAAGTGCCCATTCACCAACGAGTGAATAAAGAAAGTCTCCTATACACATTCCGTGGTGTATATATGCACCACGGAATACTACTCAGCTGTAAAAAAATAATAATAATGAAATAATGTATTTTATGGCAACTTGGTTGGAATTAGAGGTCATTATCCTAAGTGAAGTAACTTACAAATGGAAAATCAAATAGAGCATATCCTCACTTACAAGTTAGAGCTAAGCTATGGGTCCGCAAAGACAGACAGAGTGGTAGAATGGAAACTGGAGACTCAGAAGGTGGGATGGTGGGAGGGATGAAGGAAAAAAATTACCAATTGGGTACAATGTACGCTATTTGGGTGATGGATATAAGACTTCACCACTGCTCAATTCATCCATGTAACCAAACACCACGTGTACCCCTAAAGCTATTGAAATTTTAAAAAAAAAGAACTGTTTTGAGACAGGATTTATAGGATTACAAGAAGAAACATTTTGGCAAGTGTCCAAATGTGATCTTCCTCAACACTGCCGTGTGCTTCTTCTTTGCCCTCTTGGCCAACCCTGCCTCTTGTCAACTGTTAGTGAAAAACATTTATTGCTGCTCAATTCCCATGCAGCAGTGTTTAACCTGTATGTCGTGTTACCCAGAGGGTTGGGATCATCATTTTACTGATGGACAAAACAATGTTTGGCTCAACTAGCCAGTCAATTTAGAGGAAAGGTCACTATCATTTCATTACCTTCTCTTCTAACCTTGCTGGCAATTGCAGTTTTTATTTTTTTCCTTTCGGTGAGCTGTGATATGGGTCATGAAGAGTGGCAAGAAACTTAGGAGAGAGAATTTTAAAAAACAGATTATCAGAATATGTATTAATAGTTTTTAAAACACAACACAAATATATTCATAAATGTTCTATTCTACAGGAAATTCATGGATATCTATATTCTTAATGGTCTATTTAGTGGGAAATTTTATCTGAAAATTTATTTCTAAGTCAGCCCCTATGTAATAAGAATACTGTTAAAAAAATACTAAAAGTTTCTGCTAGGGTGTAGGGGAGAAAGTATGGACACAAAGACCTGGAGATCAGAATGGTATTAGATATCTCAAAAGCAAAAATGAAAGTCAGAAAAAAAAAAATGAGGCAAGTTTTTCAATAAAATGAAAGAAAATCATTGTTAACCTAGGAATCCAGTCAGTCTATAAACTGTCAGGTTAAAATAAAAATATTTTTAGACATGCGGGATCTCAGAAAGTTTATCTGAAGAGTTACCAGCTCAGACAACAGCTGCAGGATGTGCTCCAAAAAATATCAACAAATCCAAACACAAGTTCAGGCAGTGGATGATACTAAACACAGTGGCAAAGAGGATTTAAGGCAGGGTGCGGAGGCTCACGCCTGTAATCCCCAGCATTTTGAGAGGCCAAGGCGGGCAGATTACTTAAGGTCAGAAGTTCCAGACCAGCCTGGTAAACATGGCTGAAACCCATCGCTACTAAAAATACAAAAATTAGCCGGGCGTGGTGGCGCGCGCCTGTGATCCCAGCTACTTGGGAGGCTGAGGCAGGAGAATCACCTGAACCCGGGAAGCAGAGATTGCAGCGAGCCGAGACAGCGCCACTGCACTCCAGCCTGTGCAACAGAGAGAGACCCTGGCTCAAATAAACAATAGTAAATTTTTGTTAGCTTACCAAATTCTAGGAATTGTTCTAAATAAATTATGTGGATTATACCAAAAAAAAAGAGGATCTGAGCTATGCAGCCAGCCTAAAGGGCAGCAAACCTGCTTGGACAGGGAACAAAAGATAGTGAGCTCCAAGAAGAATATTTCCAGGGGGGGAAATGGAACCAGTGGATTTTCCAATGTGTGTAATCCTATAGTGAGAATTTTACAATTCTGTCAATGAGTTTAAAGAGAATTTCTTCGTGGAAAACTTAGACAGTTATTAATTCATGGAAAGGAAATGCTATTCCCATGCACCACGGATTTTGGGTAAATATGTAGCTACTACTGTGATATTACCATATGGAAGATTGGGAGAGAGAAACTGCATACATCTTGGGTGAAGAATATGGTTTTTTTTTCATTCTCATCTCATATAATAGGACGTTAGCATATTATGAGTAAAATTGAGAAAACAAAAAGTGCAGAGTAAGATTACTATGGACAAATGATTAAGTGTGAAAAAAGCCTAAAATGCTTGAAGGTGGTTGTCGCCGCATAGAAGAAATCAAAGGTAAGGAGGCTCTATTTTTGTTGCCTGCTTTGTTGCAGAAGTTACTTTTGAATCATCCATTTAATACTTTGATCATTTTTAATGTTAATTCATACTAATTGAAGATAATTTTGACTTGCAATGAATGCTATAAAACAGGGTAATGAAGAGGGAGTCTCGGAAAGGTATCTTCAGAATCCATTAGGACATGGTATAAAATAAGAAGTTTACTTTAATTGCCATGGCCTACCATTGAAGTATAAACATGTGTTCTGAACCTTAAAAATACTTCTAACATTTGATTTAGTATCCTGGCTCTAATTGGAGTCTACAATAAGGAAATAATCAAAGATGGGGTTAGTGGTTACTTAGTAATGTTCATTAAAATGTTATTTTAAATGACAATTGAAAGCATTCTAAATATGTAAATATGGAGATTAAGTTAATAAAACGTGCTGTATTTATACAGAATAGTATGATGCAGTCATTTTGAAATAATATATAATTACGTAGGGGAGTATTCAAAGTAATCACATTACAAAGAATATAAAAAGTAGTTTTTTTATATTTTGTAATTATTATTTTACGAAGAAAATAATACTAGTTACTCCTAAGTAGTGAATAATGTTTATGTTTTTTCTAACTTGATTTTCCATATTGTTTGCAATGGGCAATTATGGATAGAAAAAAAAATGAATGTTTTTATTTTTCTACAAAAGTAACCCAGAGTCCAAATTCCTGTAATCTTTTCTTGTGGAGCTAAATTTCTTTTTAAAAACAGTTCCTAATGTTTTTCTCTAGAATATTCCTTAATTTTCTATATTCCTAACAAAATTCAGATGATAAAATAGAATCAATATTCTAATAAGAGTTTGGCTGATGCTATACAGCAGAGGAATTATCACCTCCCACACATCCTGCTTGTATTAACTCACATTTGTACCAAGTTTTTTTTTTTAATTATACATTATGTTGCTGATTCATCCCTAGATCCCTAGTGTGTAATGAATGCTCTGGTTTCTACGTTTCCCCAAGCCAGTGTTTCTCCTTTTTTTTTTTTTTAGACAGAGTCTCACTCTGTTGCCCAGGCTGGAGCACAGTGGCACGATCTCAGCTCACTGTAACCTCCACCTCCCGGGTTCAAGCAATTCTCCTACCTCAGCCTCCTGAATAGCTGGGATTACAGGCAGCATGCCACCATGCCCAGCTAAGTTTTTGTATTTTTAGTAGAGGCAATGTTTCACCGTGTTCGCCAGGATGATCTCAAACTCCTGACCTCGTGATTTGCCCGCCTCGGCCGCACAAAGTGCTAGGATTACAGGCGTGAGCCACCACATCCAGCCTGTTTCTCCATTCTTTACCAGGCCCTGCCTCTTACTTTTTCTCTCATGCCAACTTTCACTTTTGCTGATTATTTTGTTTAGGTAGCCTTTAAAATCTATTTCTAACCTTCAAGTTTAGGAATAACACTCAATTTCATAACACTGAAAAAAATGTGGTCAGGTGCAGTGGTTCATGCCTGTAATATCAGCATTTTGAGAGGCCAAGGTGGGAGGATCACTTGATGCCAGGAGTTTGAGATCAGCCAGGGTTATATAACAAGACAGCCTCTACAAAAAATAAAAAAATAGCCAGGTGTGGTGGTATGCACCTGCAGTCCCAGATTCTCTGGAGGCTAAGTCAGGAGGATGGCTTGAGCCCAGGATTAGAGGCTGCAGTGAGTTATGATCATACCATTGCACTCCAGACTGGGGTGAGAGAGCAAAGCATGCAGAAAGAAAGAGAGAGAGAGAGGAAAGAAAGAAAGAAAGAGAGAGAGAGAGAAAGAAAGAAAGAAAGAAAGAGAAAGAAAGAGAAAGAGAAAGAAAGGAAGGAAAGAAGGAAAGAAAGAAAAAGAAAGGAGGGAGGGAAGGAGGGAGAGAGAAAGAGAGAAAGAAGAAAGAAAAATGTGTGATGAGCATGCCTTTCTTTGTCTAGATCAATGAATCTCCAAAGGTGATTCAAACATCACTCATTTCAGAAACATCTTATGCTATAATAGTTAAAAATGCAGATAAATAGGCTGTATCCCCCAGACAACTAACCAAAACCTATGAAGGGAGAACTCTGGAGTGTTTATTCTTTAAAAGCATGACTAGAATTCCTACACATGCTCAAATTGGAGAAACACAGAACCCAGGTTATTATAAAGTAAACTTCACATATTTTTACGTATGTGCCAAGTTGATGAGCTACTTTCAGAAGCTGCTAGATTCTCTATCTTCATACTTATCCTCTTTCAATTACCAGATCAATCATTTTAGAAGTTTATCCCTACTCCAGATTCTGGAAGAAGTTCTGTTCTTACCCTATTTGCAGAGACAGATTCAAGAAATTTTGCAAACCCTGTATAGGACAAATCCAGGGAGTATTATATACTGTATAATTATATTTATATCACCTGGTCAAGAAGACAAAGCTATAGTGATTGAAAACAGATAAATTACTTATCAGAGTTAGGGAAGAAAGTATTACTAAAAAGGAATACCATGACAGAGGTTTTTTTTGGCGGAGGTGAGGAGGTCAGTGAGAGAATTGTTCTCTATTCTGATTATTATGATTGTTACACGGATAAATTTAAAAACATGTTAAACTATGCAATTTCACTGTGTGTTGATTTTTTAATTTAAATTTTATTTGATAGAGAATTTTCCTAAAGATATAAAAATTCTCCATTTATTTAGATGTTCTAGATCATATTCTTGGATAAAGTTACATTTTTCAGAGAGTTTTATATCTACATTACATTGTTTTACTACCTCTACAAATGTCTTGTAGTAGATTTTGCTTTGATGTTGCCCCAAAGGCTTGCATCAAAATAGACTGTAAGAAATAGACATTAGAAACATTATTATGCTAATTCTTGTGGTGTTCTTAAGGTGATATTTAATGATGATGATAATGATGGTAATTTCTAAAAAGAAGATTATTTCACAAGAACAGCTAATTGTCTGACAGGCTGTAACAGCACAAAGTTAGGGAGACGGGGAATGTAAATGTTATACTGAGGGCTATAGTTTTTCCAGGGTTTGACTCCCTAAAGAAGAGAATTCCTCTGCCATTTGTCTTCCATATCTATTCCTAAGGTATCAAGTTTGGTGATTCAGGAATAAGCTAAATGTGAAATGTGAAGTGTGATTTTTCCATAACAAATTTCACCTTTCTTGACCTTTTCTATTTAAAATAATTTAACATGTATTTTTGTCTTCCTTCATGTAGCCAATTGAGAATACTCAAGAGAATAAATTGTTCTCAGCTTTCCGTGTGAAGCAAATACCACCCTAGCATCACTGAGATTTCTTTTAACTCACAACTTTCTCCTTTTGTTATTAATGCTTTCACCACTAAAGTCATACAGAACACTCAAGAAATAAACCATATAAACATAAAATACATCAATATCAGAAGGTAATAGACATAGAGGGCTTTATTTTTTATTATTTTTTTAGACAGGATCTCACTTTGTTGCCCAGGCTGGAGTACAGTACCACAGTCAGAGCTCACTGCAACCTCGACCCCCCTGGGCTCAAGTGATTCTTCTGCCTCACCTCCTGAGTATCTGGGACTACAGGCATGCACCACCAAATTCAGCTAACTTTGTTTTATTTTTTGTAGAGATAGGTTCTCACTGTGTTACTCAAGCAGGTCTCAAACTCCCAAGCTCAAGGGATCCTTGCTACTCAGCCTCCCAAAGCACTGGGATTGTAGGCATAAGCCACTGCATCTGGCATTTTAAAATATTTTATTGTATAAGTTTAAGGTTTATATGATGATTTTTGATATACATATAGACAGTGAAATGATTACCACAGTCTAACCACTTAATATAGCCATCACCTTACATAGTTACCTTTGTGTGTATATATATTCGTATGTAGTGAAGCACCAAAAATCTACTCTATTAGCAAATATTCAGTGTATAATACAATCTTATGAACTATAGTTCACAAGTTTTAAATTAGTTCTCTAGAATGATCTATCTTACGTAACTGTAAATCTGCATCCTTTGACCTGTATCTCCCCATTTCTTCCCCTTCTCTTCTCTTGGAAACCACTCTCTGTTTCTCCGTGAGACCATGCAATATTTTTCTTCCTTTGGCTTATTTCACTTAGCATAAATGTCTTGCAGGTTCATTCAAGTTGTCATAAATGGCAATGTGAGAAGGATTAAAATGTTAACATAGCTTCTGCGCATTGATTCTCCTACTTGTCATTATAAACATTGAACCAGAATAAAGACAACAGGAAACCAAAAAGTATTCTTCAAAAGCTAAAACTTTATTGAGTTGCATAACACATTGGAGATTGAAGCAGTTAGGCCCAATTTTAACCTACAGATTTCCTACTCAAGGGTTTAATATGAAGAAGAACGAAGAAGAGCATGATGCAATTTACCATGGCCTATTTACTTCTTCCTTACAACAACATCCATTTAATGGATGAAATGCTTAGAATAGCAAACCATTAACTTCCTGAGAAATGCAGTAGGAAAATATATCCTTAAAGAATGACTCAAGAGGAAAAGAAAAAAAGTGAAAATCACATTTATATGGCTGAGTTAAGCATATTTATTAAAATGTGGAAGTCAGTAAAATACAATTCACCTAAAGTTAAGGGAAAATCAAATCCACTGGAGGAATGTAAAATAAAGTACAGTATTCTATCAAGAAAAGCTAAAACTTTTAAAAAGCCTTTTTAAAAGTGCAGCCCACGAAGTTCATCATCAGTCTACTTTGCACAGTTCAATACAGAGAGAATCTAAAATCCACATTTTATCACCTGGAAAGCTGTCAATAAAACATCTCTTCAAGTCTGATTCCTTAGGACACTGATTATAATATAGTTCCCATTGTCAGAACTTAATAAAGGTCTCGTGTCAATATCTTCTGTCATCAAGTGGCCAGAAGCCAGCATAGCCATATCCGAAACCCACACCCCCTGGTGAATAGGTGCTAACACATCCACAGCCAACACCATCCCAGGGGAGAGCCACAACTGCCCTAGTAGGAGCCAGGGGAGATGCATCATTGAAGAGGCCAAAGGACATCTTGTTAGTTGAGTGTTTAGTACAAAGGCTACTCGGAATGACTTACTACGTCTCTCCAAAGTCTTTCATGCATCCCCCAGTAGAGGGTGTGGTGACAAATAGTCCCCTTGTTCCATGGCATCTCCATTGCTCTTAAAATTGCTTGAGGTTGGCTGACTGCCTAGTGTCCCTTTAATGAAGCTAGTCCCTACAATGAGAAGCCACAGGAATGTCATCGAAGTCTTTGGTAAAAGCAGATTCCTAGTTTATCCATCAAAAAACAGGCTTCTAAATAACCAGAAATATTCTTACTGTATTGCCTAACATTGCTTGTGAGATTACACATATTTTGGAGGCACACAAAAGGGATTATGAATACTATCTAAACTATGAGGTTAAACATATGCACATTCTTCTCCCAAGAAATGTTGATATGTGATTGAGCTTATTATGGCTGCTTTCAAAACTAGTGCCAATCTTTTGTTAATCATATTCCATGTGATCCAAAAGTATTTATTTCTTACTGAGGTATTCCACAACTTACCTGTAACTTATTTTGTGTTTTGTGATCATTTTGTATTTACCAATTATAAGAAAATATATTTTATACTTATGAGTATTTAATCCATTTTCACAAATGGCACTACTTTCACTAACTTTTTAATTAATTTTCAGTTTCTTCAATGTTCATCTTTTGTCATGGAATTATGAAACATGTTTAGGCTCCAGGTGTGTTAAATAGTATTGATGCTAAGGTATACCAGGTATGGGAAAATAAGTAATAAGAAGAATGGAATGTTTCACAGAATGAACCATATGAGGTAAAACACAGATGTTGTTTCCTTCGGTAATCAACCCTCAAGAAACATGACTTTGTGGAGGAATCTTTTACTCTTCCAGTTTCCATCCTATATCTGACTACAGATCTATAACCAGAAAGAGAAAAACACATCAGAAATATGCACATTAGCCTTTCAACAGAAACTTAAAGAATCTGTGGATACATTCTGCATCTTACATGTATTAAACATTAAGCCAACTAATTTTCATTACTTTAACTCTTCCCTAAGATATGATCAATATTATTGGGAAAAGGCCCAGTGAAATGACACAAATAGGAAAAAATATCACAGCATCAAAGTCAAATTTTTTTTTAAATTTAAAAAACACTTTTTTTAATTATTCAAAATGTTACCTAATTCTTTAAAATACCTAGAAAAGTACAGCAGAAGATAACATGGAGCTTCTTGTATATTTTCGAAGAGTTAATGAAAAGGCTATATTCAAAATGTCATTTAACCCTGTGATAGTACTTAAATTCACTGTAGTACAGGGATTCAAATCATAAAAAGAATCATATTGAGGCTGTATCTAACATTAGGTAGAAGAGCAAAGTGTTAACTTTAAAAGTGAAGAATTTACTAATGTGTTTCTTTATTTTATTCAATAAGGTATATAAGATACTCAAGAATATAGTGAAACCTTGCATAGACTTGCTTATATTTCTGGTTTTATCTCTTATTAGAGTGTAATTTGGCTAATAGCTAATATAGTGAAAGGATCACAATAGTAAAATCAGATTTGAAGTCTGGTCTGAAATCTATATATTGTTTGTCTAACTTTTCATAGTAACACCACATTCTGTGCCTCAACTGCAAAGTTGTAAAGAAGATGCAACTACCTTGTCTAATTCCTGAGATTTTCTGAAGCTCTAATAAGATACAGTGAAATCATAAAGTATAATATAAATACATGTTAAAATCATTGTTTTCTTTCATTCATCCCAAATCTAACTCATAAAAGTGGTCCATGAAATGATTCCATATTTATTTGCTGAATCAATTCACTTAATATTCTAAGCAGTATTTTACAGACATATCACACACTGAAACTCCTGGAAGGAGATTTATGTGTTCTTCAGACAAAGTGTATCACTGACCCTACAGGTCTCAGTGGGGGAGGAGGAAAGAAGGCAGCTTGAAAATTTGCTTTTTGAAAATGTTTCCGGTTAATGCTGATCTCAGTGCTGGTCCAGGGACCATACATTGAAAAATGTGGTTCTAGAGATGAGATAAAATTGAAGAGAATAACAAGACATAAAAATGTATGTGCATAGTCACATATGTTCATATGAATATTCAGTTAACTTTTTAATTGAATTTCAAATTAAACTTGTATGCAATTATATTTCAATATATATAGTCATTCTGTATTTATTATTTAAGATCCAAAGTAGATTGGTTTGATTTGATTATTGGGCTTTGGATACCAATATATAAATTAAATTTACTAGACATCACCAATTTCTCCTTTCAGATAACCGAGGTTTAACATCTTTTGGTAATACTTTAAAATCAGTCTTCATTTTACTAAATTTAAAACATTATTTTTATTGTAAAATATAAATGAAAACATCACCACTGTAAACATATTTATACCAGAAAACATATTCAAACCACATGTCCTATGTCAATACAGGTAAGTTCTTTAAAAAAAAAAAAAAAAGCATTCTCATATTTCAAAAAAGCATCACAAGTCTGAATGAGGAACTCCTGGAAAAGTTCAGACACTTACAGGCTGAAGTAACACATCTTGAAGTGAACCTGATCCACTGTAAGCAGAGGCTGGATTTGCTCAAGCAGCACCTTGGGATTCAAAGAAGAGCAGAATCAGACTGCAAACAAAAGAACAAAATGCCCGGGAAGTGATAAAGTATTCAATAAGAAGATTAATCAGTAAAGTCCTGTTGCACGATCTCTTGTATAGCCAAGTAGCTGGTATCCTCCGTGGCTATAACAGGCAGATGACTGCAGGTAAGAAGGCACTGCCATCGCCACAGGCAGCAGTGTAGCCCAGGGAATACCCATAACTTCCCAGCAACCATTTCGGTAGAAGTTCTCAGGGAAGAAGTTATATCACCTTGTCCAAAGAATAAAGGTTTGATCAGGCAGCAAGGTCAATGGTTACATACAGCACATAATAGGATCCTTCTTCCTTTGTGACTCATGTAACCTCACCAGAGGCTGTGATGAAGAAATGTACCTCCTTCCTTTATTAGATCAAGGGAATTAGTAGTCCCATTAATTTCCTAGATCTCCTTGAAAAAAAGCGATCCTCATTATTCATGAAAGAAGTTTGAGCTGAAGAAGGATCCTACTTTATGGGGTTTTTTTCCTGTAATGAGAAGTTACTGCAGTGTCTTCAAAGTCTTTGGTTAAAATAGACTCCAGGTTGGATCCTCCAATTATCAGACATCTCAAGAACAAAAATAATGCCAATTGCAATACCAAAACCGTGCTTTTGGTCTGCAGGAATTTACTAAATGTCCCTCATGCTTCATAAAGCCCTATACCAGGATTTGAAGTAGAGATATTAAAGAGTTTGTAGACCTAACGAACCTTTCAAATTAGAAGCAAAGGCAAAGTAGACAAGGCTACAATCAACATACGTCTATGCAGCTAAATGCCGTAGTTATAAAAGGTTGAGTGGAGGTAGTGAGGCAGGAATAATAGCAGTTGTTTGAGTGTATATAAAATGTCACAGATGAATAATACTTCAAGTTCTGATGTTAGGACCAGTGAGAGTGTGGCATAGTACTTATAAACTATAAAAGCAAAGTTTGAAAGCTGCTGGGAAGCACTGAGATCTGGGATGAGCCTTTAGCGTGTCTTTTTTATTTCTTTCTTCCCTGGCTTTCTCATCTCTGGGCGGTGCGACTTTGAAAAGCTTACTCATCCCATCATTCTAAGGCAAGGCATAAAGTCATTTCTGACATTTATGAAAAAAATTACTTACAAATACTCTCTATTTGATATCTCTAAAATCTAAGGGATACAGTTAAATGAATGTCACTGAGACCTGGGGGAAGTAAAATTGCTGCATAATGTTATTGCTTCAGCCTCTCGGTGGATCCTGACCAAATGTCATCTGTAGCCTGTCCTGACATCTTGGGAGGCCACTTCTGGGCTCACAGTCTACACATTCATGGGCTCTCTCCAGGGTATCACAAAAAATCCCAGCCAAATATTACTGTGTTCATGGTTTGAATAAATGATTTCAATGGATCTCATTGACAAGATTAGAGATGATAGACTGGACAGGGAAAATGTGGCATGTATACACCATGGAATACTATGCAGCCATAAAAAATGATGAGTTCATGTCCTTTGTAGGGACGTGAATGAACCTGGAAACCATCATTCTCAGGAAACTGACACAAGAACAGAAAATCAAACACTACACGTTCTCACTCATAGGCAGGTGTTGAACAATGAGAACACATGGACACAGGGAAGGGAGCATCACACACTGAGGTTTGTCGGGGGAACTAGGGGAGGGACAGTGGGGGGATGGGGGAGTTGGGGATGGATAACATGGCAAGAAATGCCAGATATAGGCGATGGGGAGGAAGGCCCACATTGCCATGTATGTACCTATGCAACAATCCTGCATGTTCTTCCCATGTACCCCCAAACCTAAAATGCAATAAAATACTTTAAAAAAAAAGAAAAACATAGCAGCCTCTTTATTTCATTCATAATAGTTTTATTGAGGAGATAATATGAGCTCAATGCTATGCCTTATTTTGGGAACACGGGGGGTGAATAAAACAGAGCAAAGTCACTTTACGGAGTGTGTGTTTTCAGTTCTATAGGATGCAACTGGAGTGGATTCTGGTTAGCAGAGAGGAAGGTGGCAAGGCTTCGGCATCCAACACACCCAGGTTAGAAACCGCACTCTGCCATATTCTAGCTTTGAAACTATGAACATGTCATTTGAACTTTCTGAACTCCAGCTTCCTCAAGTGTAAAATGGGGATAATAGAACTTGGAATAGAACCAACCTCACGGGGTTGCAAAGAGTAGCAATGACCCACTGCAGGCCCAGAAATAATATTAGTTAGTTTTGCCTCTTCCCTAATTATGTTTGCCTTTGAAATGACTGAAAAATTATACTGGACTACATGCAAAATGATGGCCTAGAATCTCAGATAAGCCAAATTGAGAAGATAGTCAGCATCATAAGAAATTAATGAGATAAAAACATGTGCTTACCAAGAATTTAGCTCTAAAGTAATTATGCTGTTCGAAAGATGTATACAAAGAGGAGTGGGTGGGTTTGTTGGTTGATTGGTCAGTTTTTGTTTTGTTTTGTTTTGTTTTTGTTTTTTGTTTGTTTTCTGAGATGGAGTCTCACTCAATCTCCAGGCTGGAGTGCAGTGGCATGATCTCGGCTCACTGCAACCTCCGCCTCCCGGGTTCAAGCGATTCTCCTGCCTCAGCCTCCCAAGTAGCTGGGATTACAGGCATCTGCCACCAAGCCTGGCTAATATTTGTAATTTTAGTAGAGACGGGGTTTCACCGTGTTAGCCGGATGGTCTCATTCTCCTGATTTCGTGATCCACCCTCCTCAGGCTCCCAAAGTTTGGTTGGTTTTTAAGTATGATTTTCTTGCACATGTCAGAAATCTATGGGTTGAACATATGCACTAGGCAAAAGCTATGCACTTTAGATGACTCTGAGAAAGGCCACTGTTTGTCTGAAGGAAAATTATGAAAAACCAAAAATCACCCATATGAGTATGAAGCATTTCCAGGTTCTGCTTTGCCTTCTGTGTCTAAAGCTATTGTCAAAAGAGCATGAAAAGCCTTTTCTGGATAAGAAAAGATTTACACTTTGGATAAAATTTACCAAGTGCCAACATCATCTGTTCTTCAGTTTTTTTATGTTTGTGTCCTTTGGTATCTTTACTGAGAGAACTCTAGATTTATAAGGCATTTGATAATCTTCCTGAGGTATCCATTGTGGCTGAAAGCTTTTTGGGAGGTCTGGAAAGCAGAGCCAGTATGAATCTTTGGGAAAGGTGACTTCTTATGACTATGAGATTACCCTGTGCTAGGAAGCCTCCTCTTTGGTCTAGCTTCTTGGTGAGAAACTGATCTCAAATCCACTTAGGAACTGACCTTTCTATAACAAAATCTATGGGAATAGAATATAATCCTGAAGAAAGATATAGACGCAGAAGGGGCGAAAATACCGGAAAAGAAAAAACAGGAGGAAGGGAAAATTATTTGGCCATTTCTTATGTGCAAGAATAACATGAATAGAGTCCAGGACCCCCTGCTTTTATCAGATCCACTACAGCTCCACTGTCGTCACATTTTGGGGCATCATAATTTTATGGTCAACACCTTTGTTGGATAGTGTCATCAAATACACTGGTCACATAAAGGGTGCCATCTGGAGAATGTTTTTCCGCCAACCTTATAACAGAGGGCAGATGTCAGATCCCTTCAAAATAGCCTTTAGAGAATACATGAGAAATGTTAAATAGGATATCATGTAACATATTATTTATCTTAGTTAGCCATGAAAAATTCTGTGGGACTCTAAACCTCCCCCTGTGAGTCAAATGGGTAAATTCAAATTAACATTTATATATTCAGTTACCACTGGTGAATTATCACTTCAGAGTAGTCAAGGGATTGGGAAGCCTAATGATGAGGAATGGGGGTCTAATTGGACTTACTGGGGGGGTCTCTCTAGAAGGTTCTTCTATACATGAGATGCCTTTAATATTCAAATCAAGTTCTCAGTTATACAGACTGTATTAAGCAGGGAAGTGTTAAAGATACACAGCTTGGTTTTCAATTAGAAGAAACAAGCAATTGATGGTGAAATAGAAAATCAAAACAATACTTCCTGTGTGACTTGTGAGATAAACCTAAGTCATAAAATGCGCAGACATCAAGCTTCCAACCCACAAATGGCTATGAATTAAAGAATAGCACTGCAAGATGGTAGCAAACAGATGTTGAACATCTTTTTTGTGTTTACTGAGGAAAGCAGCCTGATAATCTAGTCATATATATTGAGTTTCTACTATGTACAGAGCACTAAACTGGGCTCAGATCAATATCAAAGTTGATAATGCAATTAGAAATGAATACCTAACTACACTCTATACAGGCTACCATTAAGCCTTAATGTAGCAGTAAATGTTCGTTCTAGGCCTTTCTTAAATTTACCTGTAACAATTTACTTATTGTTTTCATTTTTATGAATTCTATATGGATATGGTGAAATTATCTTGGTTTTTAAATTCAAAATAAAAGGAGACAACTGAGAAACACAGAAAAGAACAGCCATGAAAACAGACCCTGTAATTGTTCTAAATTGATGGCATAAAACCACATTACTTAAAGGGATTTTTTTTAATACAAATCCCCAGATCCCAGAGATCTTCCCTTCAGAATGTACAAGGGTGGGATCTGGGTATATGCATTTTTAAAAGACCTATAGGCGATAGAATTCAATTTCAGTTTTTAAAAATAATCGTCAAGTAATGCAGGTGCACTAGGAATTTGTGCATTTCTATGCAATAGGAGAAAGTGAGTTTATAAAATCCTTCTATAACATACTTTTTCCTTTTAGCAGATCATGGCATCTGAGCCTTCAGCACCAGACTACTGGATATCTACTTAATAGATTCTTCCTCTGTCTAAAAACAGTAAACATTTTTATAGCTAAAGCAATCTTCAGTTTGAAACTTTCTAGCAACCACATATTAACTCAAGTTGAAAGGTGCTAAACACAGATGTTGTACCTCCTGTTCACCTTTGGGGATTTAAAGAATGTTCCACTCTCTGTCCTTGTCTTGTTGAGATGTGCTAGGCACCTTGGAGTAAAAGCCTTTCTTTTATCAAGACTCAGTTTCATAAATAAATAGTGTGGATGGGTGGGTAGTGTACATCTGTAATGATCTGAAACCGTGCCTCTTAGAGTATGGATCTCAAACCACCTGTGCTAGAAGCCATCAGGGGCTTCTTAAAAATTTAGATTTCTGGCCGAGCAGGTGGCTTATGCTTGTAATCCCAGCACTTTGGAAGGCCGAGGTGGGAGGATCATGAGGTCCAGAGATCGAGATCATCCTGGCTAACACGGTTAAACCCCACCGCTACTAAAAATATTTTTAAAAAAATAGCCGGGTGTGGTGACACATGCCTGTAGTTCCAGCTACTCGGGACGCTGAGTCAGGAGAATCGTTTCAACACGGGAGGCAGAGCTTGCTGTGAGCTGAGATCACGCCATTGCTCTCCAGCCTGGGCGACAGAGCAAGACTGTCTCAAAAAAAAATAAAAATAAAAAATTTCGATTTCTAGACCTAATCCCCGATGTATTGAGTCAGAATCCCTAGGGACAAGGCATAAGAATCTAAATTTTAAGTCAGCTACTCAGGTAATTCTCTTGCATACTGCAATTTCCAGAACAGTGGATGAGATACTCTCAGAGGTCCCTTCAAGCCCAAAGTTTTATATGAGAGTCATCATTATAGAACAGACTGATAATCTTCTAATTTCAATTGGATGCTCTAATTTCTGAAAAATCCTTCTTTTCTTTTTCTGTTCTCTTTTAACCTGCATGTTTAATTAACTCACTGTTCTCAGCATGAATTAACACGTGGCTACTAGAAAGTTGCAAACTGGAGATTTTGTTGGCTGCAACCTTGTCTACTATTGCTAAAAGGGAAAACAATCAGATATTTCCTGATTTTTTTAAAAAAGATATACATTAAACTATGGTGGAGAAAATACTCTCTTCTGAAATGACCTCTTCAAATAGTCTTTATATTTTTAGCTACAAAATGAACCATATGCAATATAACCTCTTGCACATATTCAATAAAAAAAGC
The DNA here is from genome assembly GCA_036589455.1 of Ateles fusciceps. Taxonomy (NCBI): domain Eukaryota; kingdom Metazoa; phylum Chordata; class Mammalia; order Primates; family Atelidae; genus Ateles; species Ateles fusciceps. Next base: position 13,320,118 of record JAZHEH010000222.1, read on the forward strand.
AGGGTTAAGCCAAATCTTGTTACCCCCCAAAATATTTGTACTATACATAAGATGTTTTCAATAGAAGGATTGAGACATTTTTTATTTGGCTTATAAAAGGAAATTGCTCTCTTCGCTAAAGGAACACAGAGAAAGGCTGATATATCTTCAGAAATATTCATTACAGCTCATATCTTTTAAGAGTGAAACTCACTATCTGGTGTTGATTCTACAAAGATTAAGAAACTTGCCATGGTTGTGAATAACCTCAGTGCTTCTAAGCTACAAAATAGATACCTTAGATTGTTTGATATAGGGGATTTATCCCTTCACCTAAAAAAAAAACTCTAAGTTAATTTCCAAAAGGATGTCTGACATTTCTCTATTACTCAATGCTCCAGAATCCTTCATTAGGGGACATGGTATTTTGTTCTATAATCCTTAGTCCCTGGGAAGGGGAACACAGTGGGTTTCATTTGGACTAACATAGCAGTGACTGAAAAAGTTCCTATTGTGTTGGGTTTTCTTGCAGAGGAGCAGAAGTAGTGAGATGAGAAGGGACCCCAAGCAATAAATGGTGCTGCACTGGGTTGGAGGCGGGCACCATAAAATTTAAAGAAGGTTCAAACAGGCAACCTTTTTATTCATCTCCCACAACCCACCCTCTTACTAGCTTTATCACACAGGATCAATAATTCTTTGCCTTCTCACTGTTCCTAATGCCCACATGAGAAAAATAAATTCACTCTCCCCCAACCCCCAATGTAACAGAAAATATGCACACGCCAAGAAAGGAAACTTCACTCTAGCATGAGAATATGATGCCAGTTGAAACTAATTTATTGAGATTTTGACAGACATGTCCACGACTTCATCATGACAAGTCATGAGTGTCATGAAAAATTCAAAAGTAGTGCATGTCCAAGTGGGATGTCAAGTTTCCAAATATGTCCCAGAGAACATCAGCCAGGGGGAGGCAGCTTGAGGAAGCGTCTGGTTTTCATTTTCCTCCCCCTGGGACTTGAGGCAGATTGGAAAGCAGTGTCTCTGAGATCAATGAGCAAATGAGGACTGAAGGAGTGGATACAGGAGGAACTTGGAGATGTGCTGCTCAGCCTTTAAGGGAGAGAAGATTCTATGCCTCGGGGATTTCAGCCAATCAGTAGAGAGCAAATGGCCAGTATCTCCTGCAGCCGAAAGCCCCACAGCCGTTGTAGCCATAGCCGAAGCCATAGCCCACTGGGGAGTAGGTGCTGCCGTAGCCACAGCCCACACTGTATCCCAGCGGGTAGCCATAGCTGCCCCAGTAGCATCCTGGGAAGACAGCATGGGAGAAGTTGTTGCAGTACATGGTGTCAGGAGTGGATGGCTTAGGTAGCAACGGAGTGTTTTTCCTCAGTGGGATGGATTCCTAGTCTCAGAACCTTCTTTATATACCCTGGCTGTAGTGTGTGGTGAAAAGCACAAGCCCTCATTTTCATTCTTGACACTAATTTACATTCTAAAAAGCTCATTAACTTGTTTTGCCCTTGCTTATGATGTCTTTACAGTTGCCTAAGAAAGCTCTCATGTGATACAATGCGGCGGAGAAGATGCCTTTAAAAAAATTACATCCCTTCCTAAAAATATTATTGCCAGGACTTCAAAGCCCATTGTCTTATAGACCCTATGTAACTCACTGTAAGCAGGCATATAATATCAAGAAATATTCTGAGGTTATTAGCTGTCATGCAGTCCTCTTGCTCTCTGAATTTCCACAACACACAGTTGGAATTCAATAAATATGTGTTAAATACATTAATAAATAAAATAACAAAAATGGATAGTGAGTCCATCACAATATTCTCAAAATTAAAGTATGTCTTAGAACTCGTGTGCTTCAAGGATTCTCTTTTTTGGAGTATGAAAGACAAGTGCCATAGAACTCATCAGAAAAAGTCTTTTTTTCTCTCTCTACAGCTACCTTGTTTGGGAAACTGGTTAAACATGTAATCTTAATCACAGTCCCCTCCTAAACTATACCTAATATCACATTTCTAGAAGACTGCTCTAATTCATAGTATTGAAACAGTACTAAAATTAAAAATGGAGTATTTGGATTAATTCTTGTACTGAATTGTCAAACAAATTTAATTTTATAGCCTGAAACATTTTCTAAACTAAACGTTGGAACTAATAAGGTAAACACAGAAAAATGAATGAAAAAATTATCATAAAATTTAGAATATTTTTTCTCTAAGATCTGATAAAACCAGATTGTCTGAAAAATGTGATGATATTATAAAGGGCCAGATGACAATATGAAATCAGTTGTTTCACTTTTAGAATAATCATGCACCCCAGGATAAAGAAGGAATGTTATTCCTCTCTAAGAAAAGAGTTAGTTCTCAAATATGAATTAAAGAAGGGAGAAGGCTGATCAAAACTATCTTGGACCATGTAAGACCAGATATATTATTCCCAGACACCTGCATTAAGATTTCTTACAATGGCACTTAGTGGAGAACTTACAGAACAAAGAGCCAAAGAGGACACATGGAACAGAAATAGAAAGGCACAGAGATAATAGGAATCTTTCTAGAAGGCCACAAAACAGGTATGTATTACACATGAGCGCCCCTAAATTTTACTTCATAACCCAGAGGTAATTTTGCTCCCTGCTATCAGCAGCTACGGATCAAAGACTGAATCCAAGAACAAGATGAGACACTTGGAAAATGCAAAACGATGCCAGTGTTCTAACCAGTAGTATATTAATTATATCAGAGGCATTTTTTAGTAGATATTTAGTATATTTTTTAGTACATTTTTAATTTTTTTTTTGAGGTGGAGTCTTATTCTGTTGCCCAGACTGGAGTGCAGTGGCTATTTTGGTTCACTGCAGCCTCTGCTCAAGCAATTCTCCTGCCTCAGCCTCCCAAGTAGCTGGAATTACAGGCACATGCCACTACGCCCGGCTAATTTTTGTATTTTTAGTAGAGACGGGGTTTCACCATGTTGGCCAGGCTGGTCTCAAATTCCTGACCTCAAGTGATCCACCCGCCTCAGACTTCCAAAGAGCTGGGATTACAGGCATGAGCCACCACACCCGGAGATTTTTTGATATAGATATGCAATGCGTAATAATTACATTTTGGAGAATGAAAACACCCACAGTACCCTGCTTCATGAGCAAACCTGGATGGCTGCCTATGGGGATTGAGCATTTAAAATTCAAACAATACATGTGGCTTATAGCTAAGTAAGTTCAGGGAATTGAAATTAGATTTATTTCCAGAAAGTAAAGGTATTCAACAGCAGATGATTCCCTAAAAATCATAGAATGATTTACGTTCTATTTCTACTGACATCACATTACTGTGTTTCATGATGGAAAATTTGGTAATGTTAGGGAAAAAGAAAAATTAAACAAAAAATAGCATTGTATAATGGAAAATTTAAAATCTTGAATTAATATTGTCAAAGGTCAATTAATGTTCTATTTAAATGAATTCTCCCATTCACCTACCCAATCTGACAAGATGCTAGCCTTGCCTTCTGCAGCACAAAACCTAGATCTGTACATGAATAGTAATTAAAATATGTTGTCTTTTTTAAAACTTACGCCCTATTTACAGAGAACAGCTTGAATTTTCTTTAGAAAGTCTACAGAAAATTCCAACAAAAGAAAATTTTAAGGAAACATATCATTTATCAACAAGTCATTTAAAACTTAATAGCAAACTTAATCCTATATTGAGCCTATGAAAGCTTTATTCTGATATTAGGCTTATCAAAGAAAGAGTCAGGTTTTCATAAAGGCTGAAAAGTATACAATGTTGAGAGCCCTCTTTGTTAAAAAGTACACAATATGACAAATATAAAATTAAGTACAAAAGTAAATATTTGTTAAGATGCTTAAAAATCACAAAAAAATATTTAAACACTAACAAAAAATACAAATATTACAAAATTCAGAGAAAAAATATTATTTGTATTATGAGTTGCCTGGCACACTACTGTAATAGATTTCTTTCCCACAGGCTAGCTTCTAGCTCCATCATTTAAAACTGTTTTTCCCTCCACTACTCATCCTGTGCCCTGTGCCATGGGAAAGACTCAGGCTGAGATACGGCCTCTGGTCCTGCATTTTCACATCGCACACTCTGGGTGGATCAGCAGAGTGGTGAAAGAATTCCTGGGAGCCATTCCCACATAAGAATGTCTAGAAGTAGCCTAATTAGATACAGAATTGGCTGTAAAACACATGAATATATCCCACCCTGCCCAAACTGAATGTATCACTGACTCAACTTCTCCTTAACCAGATCCTAAAAATGTCCATGGCCTCTCCAATGCCACCCTACATGAGGGGAAATGTGATTGTGAGGCAGCCCAGTAGAAAGCAGCAGCATTTCAAACCAATTGCTGTTAAAATATCTCCTTTTGTAAACTTTCCCCCCAAATAAGCTACGTAACATGAAGGCTTATGAAAAAGAAAAATATATCCTCGCATGTTAACTAGCATGGTAATAGACTGATCATTGATGGATACTTATTGGCTTGGATAAAATTCGTGACCCTCTTCTCTTTTAATAACAATCCTAAAATGTTGTTTAATAAATAATTTGACTTTTTCTTTCATATTTCTTTGATTTCAAATAAGACATGACATAAATAAAGATAAGAAAAATTCCTGCTTTTTGACTTTCTACAAGGGAGCAGGAAATATATTGTGTACAAACTTCAGAAAGAGTCAATTACAATATGCACAACAAAAATGTTCCTGTCTTATCAGCTTCAAGTATAATGTCTACACCTTCAACATATTACAGTTTATTAGAAATGAAAGCTAAATTCGAATGGAATATTTTTGTTTGTTTTTATTTTTGTTTTTGTTTGGGTTTTTGTGTTTGTTTGTTTGTTTGGGTTTTGGTTTATTTTGAGACAAAGTCTTGCTCTGTCACCCAGGCTGAGTGTGTGGCATGATCATAACTCACTGCAACCTCCACCTCCCAGGCTCACACAATAGAATGGAATGTTTAAATGAGTTTTAGAATGTGTATCAGTGGTTACCATAGAATACAAAAACTATCGTCCACTCATTTTTTTAAACATCTATTCTTACAGACATTTATTGATCATGTATCATGTTCCATACATTGTGTAGGTGCTGGGGGTCCAAAGATGAATGAGAAATGGTAACTAAATGAGAAATTACAAATGAATGAAATACCTGTTATATGTTCTAGTCTAGAAGTCCTACTGCCCCTTGTAAACTTCTGGAGTAAAAGAGACAGTGGTTGATTTTACCTGAAGTAGGGGTTACTTGGAGGAAAATTTCAGCATGAAAGGGATAGATACATAAACTGGGTCTTGAAAGGGGGTATTTTACTGGTGGACATTGGCTAGGAAGATAGTTGGATATAGGGAATATTCCAGAAAGAGGAAGTAGTTTAAAGCAAAGTCTCAAAGATATTAAATAGTCAAGTGTCTTCCAGGAACTACAAATAATTCAGAGAGACCATAGCCTTGGATATAAAAGAATAATGGAAAGTGGTGCTGGAAAGGCAGTCAGGGGCACATGTGACTGTATGTGCTGTGGAAGGAAAGGAGCCACTTTATACACTAAAATGGGAGTGATATAAACAATTTTACATCTCAGAAATATCACTACTCTGAGAGTGTGGAGGATGAATTACAGCAGGGAAACCACAGAGGTAGAAAGACCAGGTTTAAAACTTTATTAGAACGCTTTGGGCTGCAAGTTACAAAAACCCCATTTGAAAGTTGATTAAACAGAAAGTTTATATTTCACAAATAATAGGAAATGAGAACATAAGGAATTCCAGGGTTGCTTCAAGCCTTGACAGTGTCAGGATTCAGGGCTGGCTTCATGGTGATTACCTCAGCAGGTACATACTTCACATTCTTACACATCAACATCCAAAACCAGAAAGAGAAAGAGGACTTCTTCTCAACAATTCCTTCTCATTTTGTTTCAGGAAGGAGTATGTTTTACATTTGTCCTCCCATGGATTTCCTTTGGGCTCCATTGTCCAAAACTGAGTTACATCTCATGGTTGAGTTATAAGGGAAGGCAGAAAAATGTACACCTGCTCTTTCTGCCTAAATGATGTGAAGCAGGCTCTGGAAGCACAGAAAAAGGGAGAAAGAAATGGTCATTGGATTGATAATCAATAGTGTTGCCACAAAAGCCATCACACTAACTTAGGCAAGAGATAATGTGAGTCTAAACTATGGTAGTAGCATTAGCAAGGGGGTGAATTTAAGAATTGTTTGAGAGTCAGATTTAACTAGTGTGAGGTTAATTATTGTCTGCTGGGATCGTCATCCAATGTCACCAAGGGGGGATTTTGACACCGGGCATTCATGAAAGACACTGTGAGAAGGAATGACAGAGGCCAGTATCTTCCAATCTTTTCACATTATACATTCTTATAATGTGACAGAGTAATCTGACAAGACTCACGAGGCAAACATCCCAGGAGCTCTGGCACCTGAGATCCTGCCAAATCCAGCAGATCAGCCACACCTCTGGCACACCTGTAATTCATAGCTGAGGTCCTAGAATTATGAAGCTCTGCAAAGTAATTGGGACAATTAGAGATAATAAAATAGCAGCCAAAGGACAATATCTAATAATTACTACAAGGAAGCATACAAAGAACACAACTTCATGCTTCCAGAATATCAAGTTACTTATCCCAAGAAAGATGCCCGCTTAGACTTTCAATCTAAAATCCTAACTCTTGTCTTTCAGTTACTATTGCCTGATAAACAGATACTATGACCCTCAAAAGTGACTTTCTTTCAGCTAATTTACTAACTTGCATATAAAATTTAATTATTGTTGTCTAGAATCTCATATTAAGAAACTGCATCTGGTTTTTGCTATGAAACCAAGTTACACCCACGCCTTAGAATGATGTCATCTGAATAAGAACTGATACTTAGGATTGCCCTGGGCGCCCCTGTATGTGCAAATCCAACGTGTCACAACATGCTGTCAGTTTTACCTTCTTCAAATCTGTTGGATCCAGTAATTTCTATATGGCCTCAATTGTTTCTTATTGTTTCTAAATGCCACACATTACTACAAAGTTGGTGGTTAAAATTTATTATCCCTACAGTTCTGAGTGACAGAATTCTGAAATCAAGGTGTCAACAGGGCTGGCTCCTTCTGCAGGGACTGAGGGGACAATTCCTTTATTTGCTTTTTCAGCTCTTAGAGGGCATCTGCATTCTGTGACCCATGGCCACTTCCTTTCATCACTCCAATCTCTCACTTCTGTTTTCACATCTCCTGCTACTAACTCTGACCCTCCTGCCTCCCTCTTTTAAAATCCTGCTACAATCAGATTCAAACAAAATAAGATTTCACTGAGACATATTATAAATAAACTGTCAAAAAAAGCAAAGACAAGGAAAAGTTTGAAAGCAAGAGAAGAGATTCATCATATACAGGGGAACCTCCACAAGGGTTTAAGCAGATTTCTTAGCAAAAACCTATCAGGCCAGGATAGAACAGAATGATGTATTCAAAGTTCTAAAAGAAAAAAAAAACCCTGCCAACCAAGGGCACTTTATTTGACGAAGCAGTCATTCAGAAATGAGAGAGAGAGACAAAGACTTCTCAAACAATAGCTGAGGAAATTTATCATTACTAGGCCTGCCTTACAGGAAATGCTACAAGTAGTTCTTCAAGCTGAAATGGATGTTAATTAGCAATATGGAAATATATGACAGTATAAAATGCACTGGTAAAGGAAAGCACATCGTCAAATTGAGAATATTCTGATACTGTAATGGTAATGTATAAATCATTTATAATTTTAGGATAAAGACTCAAAGACAAAATTATTAAAAAGAACTTTAGCTAGGATAATTTGTCAGTGGATACATAATAAAATAAGGTTTAAATATTGACATCAAAAATGCAAAGTGTCTGGGAGCAGCAGAAATGCACAGTAGTTGTTTGTGATCAAAGTTAATTTGCTATCAGCTTAAAGTACACTTTCATCCAAGGCTCGTGGTATTCCAAAGCAAAACCTATAGTAGTTATACAAAAGACAAAGATAAATGAATCAAAGCATACCACTTTAGAAAATCACCTATTGCCAAAGGAAGACAGCAAGAGAAAAGAAAGGAACAAATTACAAAACAGCCTGAAAACAATTAACAAATTGGCAATAGTAAATCTTTACCTATCAATAATTATGTTAAATTTACAGCCCACTAAAGACTCGCTTCCCTTTTAAGGATGTGCACAGATTGCAAGTGAAGACATGGAAAAAGATATTCCATGCAAATAGAAACAAAAAGAGAGCAGAAGTAGCTTCAGACAAAATAGACTTTAAGTCACAAACTCTCACAAGGGACAAGGAAGCTTATTATTTAATGACAAAGAGGTAAATTTATCAATACATATAATAATTCTAAACACATATGCACCCAACATGAGAGCTCCTAAATATATAAGCAAATATTAATAGATCTGAAAAAAGGTAGAAATATATTTATAGTACAGAGCTTTGTGCCCCATTTTCAACAATGAATAGATAATCCAGGGGGTAAGACAATAATGAGACATTGTACTTTAACTTAGACCAAATGAACCTAACAGATGTATACAGATAGTCCATCCAACAGCAACAGAATACACATTCTTCTCAAGCACACACAGAACATTCTCTAGTATATGTCACGTTAGGCCACAAAATAAATCTTAATAAATTTAAGATTGAAATCATATCAAGCATCTTTTTCAACTATAATTGTATGAAACCAGAAATCAATCCAGAGAAAAACTGGAAAATTCACAAATATGAGGAACTTAAACAACATCTTCTGAACAGCCAGTGGATCAAATGAGGATTGAAAAACATCTTGGCTGGGCATGGTGGCTCATGCCTGTAATCCCAGCACTTGGGAGGCCAAGGTAGGTGGATCACTTGAGGTCAGGAGTTCGAGACCAACCTGACCAACATGGTGAAACCCTGTCTCCACTAAAAATACAAAAATTAGCTGGGTATGGTGGCACACGCCTGTAGTCCCAGCTACTTGGGAGGCTGAGGCAGGAGAATTGCATGAACCCGGGAGGCACAGATTGCAGTGAGCTGAGATCTTGCCACTGCACTACAACCTGGGTGACAGAGTGAGCCTCTGTCTCAAAAAAAAAAAAAAAAGAAAAACATCTTAACACACTAAAAAAAACTGCAAAAAAAGTACCAAAACTTTGGAATGCAGCGAAAGTTCTAAAAGATAAGTTTATAGCAATAAATTTTACATTAAGAAAAATTTGAACTTCAACTAAACAACCTAATATTATATTTAAAGGAACTAGAAGAAAAAGAACAAACTAAGTCCAAAGTTACTAAGAAAGAAAGGAAATAAAGATCAGAGCAAAAATAACTGTAGAGTCTAAAAAACATAGAAAATAGCAACAAAACTAAGAGTTGATTTTTTAAAACATAAACAAAATTGACAAACCTTTAGCTAGACTTTAAAAAAAGGGAAAAGATAAATAAAATCAGAAATAAAAGAAGAGATATTATAACTGATACTACAAAAATATAAAAGATCATAAGGGATTACTGTAAACAATTATATCCCAAAATAATTGGATAACCTCCAATAAAAGGATAAATTCCTAGAAACATGCTACCCACCAAGAATACATCATGAAGAAATAGGAAATCTTAACAGACCAATAACAAATAATGATATTTAATCGGTAATAAAATATCTTCCAACCAGAACCAGATGGCTTCCCCATTGAATTCTATAGAACATTTAAGAAGAGCTAATACCAATCTTTCTCAAAGTCCTTCAAAAAATTAAAGAGGAAGAAACACTTTCAAACTCATTTTGTGAGGCCAGCATTACCCTAATACCAAATTCAGACAAGGACACTACGAGAAAATGAAATGATAGGACAATATCCATAATGACCATAGATGCAAAAATACTAGCAAACCAAATTTGAAAGCACATTAATTAAAAGGATCATACACACGATCAAGTAGAATTTACCTTTGATAAGCAAGAGTGGTTCAGCATACACAAATTAATCGATGTGATACACTTTACACATTAATAGGATAAATGATAAAAATTATTTGATCATCTCAATCAATGACCCAGCAATCCCATTACTGGGTATATACCCAAAGGATTATAAATTATTCTATTATAAAGACACATGCACACATATGTTTATTGCAGCACTGCTCATAATAGCAAAGGCTTGGGACCAACCCAAATGCCCATCAATGATGGACTAGATAAAGAAAATGTGGCACATATACACCATGGAATATTATGCAGCCATTAAAAAGGATGTATTCATGTCCTTTGCAGGGATATGGATAAAACTGGAAACCATCATTCTCAGCAAACTGACACAAGAGCAGAAAACCAAACACCACGTGTTCTCACTCATAAGTGGGTGTTGAACAATGAGAACACATGGACATAAGAGGGGGAACATCACAAACCTGGGCCTATTGAGGGGGGGTGGATAGGGGAGGTATAGCAAGGGATGGGGGTTAGGGGGAGGGGATAGCATTAGGAGAAATACCTAATGTAAATGACAACGTATGGATGAAGCAAACTACCATGGCACGTGCATACCTATGTAACAAACCTGCATGTTCTGCACATATAACCCAGAACTTAAAGTATAATAAGAAAAAATAGAATTTGACAAAATTAAACAATTTTTCATGATAAAAATTCTCAACAAATTAGGTATAGAAGGCATGTATGTCAACATAATAAATGAATAAATCAATAACAATCTTAGAAATAAAACAAGAAAACAAAGTGTTTCGATCACTCCTGTTGCTTTTAGGATAATATTTTTTAATCTTTAAACTAACCTAAAAGTTCTCAACTCCCTCTTCGCTAAGTATTGCTGTCTTTTAGTTCTTCAAACTTCACATGCTCCTCTACTCTCAAGCTTTGACACATGCTGTTTGTTCTGTATAGAATTCTCTTCCTTCCTCCCCTCCTGATCAACTCCCATGCAACCTTCACATGCCAGCTCAATCACTTCCTTTGGGAGGCCTTTCTGCCATTCCTAATGAGCTGGAGCCCATCTGTAACATCACAGCAGCCAACCTCTTCCTCATATCTGTAGGACTGAATCGCAGTTGCCGTATAACCTTCACTCATGTGATTGATATCTGTCTGCCTCATTAACACCCTTGTTTCCATGAGAGCAAAATGGCGTTTTTAATCAGTCTTGATTCCTCAGTGCCTCGCTCACTACTGGGCATAATATAGGTTTCGATAAGTATCAGTTGAATGAATTAATGAAAGAACATTCTAAACCTAACTTGGCTACCTACTTGCTGTGAGGATTTAGGCAAATCACTTTTCCGGGCCTAGTGTGACTCAATTCTAAAATGAGATGAGTTGACTTCCTGGGACATCCCACCCTAAACATTGTATGATTGTGCCATCAAAATCACTTATGAGTCAATCCAACATTCTCTCATTGGAATTTGGTCAGTTAGGCATGCAACTACCCAGAGTGCTTTTTCTCATCTTATTACACATTCCTACTAAGACAAACTAATGAGCTTCCAGCTGTCATCGCTTTGAAAAACAAAATGTAGTGACAGAAATCACAGGAATGTTGAAACCTTTACAAGAATACCATAAGAGTTTTAAAAGTTTAATCTGTGCAAGAATCTCCCAGGATACTTGTTTTAAATGGATATTTCTGAGCTCCATTCCTATAGATTCTCATTCCGTGCATCTGATGTGGGGCCAAGAAATCTGAATTTTTTTTTTTTTTTTTTTTTTTTTTTTTTTTGAGACAGTTTCACTCTTGTTGCCCAGGCTGGAGTACAGTGGCGCCATCTCAGCTCACCACAAACTCCGCCTCCCGGGTTCACGCAATTCTCCTGCCTCGGTCTCCTGAGTAGCTGGGATTACAGGCATGCGCCACCGTGCCTGGCTAATTTTATATTTTTAGTAGAGATGGGGTTTCTCTATGTTGGTCAGGTTGGTCTTGAACTCCCAACCTCAGGTGATCCGCCCTCCTCAGCCTTCCAAAGTGCTGGGAGGAATCTGAATTTTTAATAAGCAGACCAGGTGATTCCAATAAAGGCAGTGCTTTAGTCAAACTTTGAGAAATTTGCAGTGCTCTTTAATAAGGTACCTGAAAAGACGTCCTCTTTAACAAAACGTACAACATAAAATGGGATGGATGTGAAATGGTGAAGGAGGGAACAGAGACACTGTTTTAGCCAGGCTTGATGGCTAAGACTCGAGTTGATGTGACATCGTTATGGGCAACTATGCTCCCAAGAGGACATCTGACAATGTCTGGAGACATTTTTCTTTGTCATAACTCAGGGTGGGAAGGGGTGCTACTTAGCATCTAATGGGTAGAGGCCGGGGATGCTTTCAGACATTCTGCAATGCACAGGACAGCCCCCACATAACAACGAATTACCCAGCTCAAAATATCAATAGAGCCGAGATCAAGAAACCTGGTCTGAAGTCAAAAATCACACCAAGTCAAATAAAATCGCTAGGCAATATACAAAAAAACAAACAAACAAACAAAAACCTGTCATGTGACAGGATCAGAACTTGCTGACCAGGACTTAGGCTAATTTAAGACACAATTTCAATACCATGCTGCTACAGCACTTTTAGGGATAAGCCACGTTTGTGAGGCTTTGTGGTTAATTATCACAGCAAGCATCTAGTTAACGAAGTTTAACTTCATTTGATGCAGAACCTATGTGGTTTTCTTAAGAAATAACGTGATACCACAACAATGCCTACGTGCATAATAGATTCATGGACTCTGGTTAGAAACACCTCATATGTGATTCATAATGAACATGAAAAAGCAGTTCAAAGGAAGGCACGTTTGTGCGGCATGCTTTTTACCACTGGTAGAATAGGAAGGTCAGTTTGGGCATCCATTCTCTATTCTTGGGGATGCAAAATGGAGGAATTAAGGTCCTCTTCTTACGACACAAAGGCAGAGTTAGAACCAGCAACTGGAATTGTGCATAAATTTAAATCAAAGCACTAGCCTGCAAGCTGAGTTAGTGGAAAGGGTAACAGATATGGTCAGTTGTACCACCTCAGTGTGAAGATGATCTCACTGAAGAATAGAATCATGATGCTTCAAATCATTTACCCATTGTTTGGCCTTTGGAAGACCAAAGGGCAAATCCTTCTGACAATCTTTAAAATAATGCTTCCTGTTACTGGTGAACAGCAAATGAAATGGCAAGCTCAAAGCATTGTGTTTTCAAAGTCTTCGCTGACCAAAACTAAACATAAATGAAATTTAAATTTAACCAAAAAGTTTGACCAGTTACAAAGATTTCTTTATTAAAATTTAAGGTTGTTCATAAGGAAAGTCTTAAAAATTCTGAAGTTGTGTCCCAGCACATTAGACATGGCAGCTTCAAAATGGAAATCAGAAGGCACACTTGCAAAGTAGATTACTAAGAGGGGAGGATGATTGAAAAGGGAAAAAAAAGAAACAGGATATGGTGGTGCAAATACCATTGTCAAAGATAATGTCAGAAGACTCAGAGGCAAGTCACTAAAAAGGAGTTGGTGTCTGAGAAATAACAGCTTATTTTCAGAGACAGCAATGCTTAACATGTTTAGTTTTACAGAACACCCGAAGAGTTCCTTGCCTAGCAAACTTTAGAACCTGGAAATATTTCCTTTTATCTAACAGAAGGCTCTCTTTAAGTTCTTTTCCTCTATCCTCAATGGAAATGAAAAACATAATCTGATTTTTCTGTAAACAGCAATAAAAAAATAGAACAAAAGTATAGGAAAAATAATAAAAAAGAGAAAACTTTCTTTTCTTGATAAAAATATTAATACTATTTCACCAATTATTTTAAGAATCAACAGTGAGAAGTATCTCCCTTTCTGCTTCCTTTGGGATAAGAGTCAACAGAACTGGTCCAGTCCTGAAACTTTATGTGCACACAAATCACCTGAGAATCTTATAAAAGTGTAGAGTCTAATTTAACAGAGGAGAAGCCCGAGATTGTGAATCTCGAACAAGCCAAAATGATGCCAATGTTTCTTGTCTGCAGATCATATTTTTTTGACACAGGGTCTCACTCTGTTGCCCAGGTTGGAGTGCAGTGGTGTGACCATGGCTCACGGCAGCCTCAGCCTCCAAAGACTCAGGCAATCTCCAACCTTAGCCTCCTGAGTAGCTGAGGCTACAGGTGCACACCATCATGTCTAGCTAATTTTCATATTATTTATTTATTTATTGTTTTGTAGAGACAGGGTTTCATCATGTTGCCCAGGCTGGACTCAAACTCCTGGCCTCAAGTGATTCTCCCACCTTGGCCTCCCAAAGTGCTGAGATTACATGTGTGAGCCACCATGCCCAGCCTGCAGGCCATATTCTAAGTAGCAAGGAACTGGGCTTTTTTCTCTATGATTTTAAATAATTACATTAATTCAAAAAATATTTATCAGCTGGGTGCAATGGCTTATGCCTGTAATCCCAGCACTTTGGGAGAGCAAAGAGGGCGGATCACCTGAGGTCGGGAGTTCAAGACCAGCCTGACCAACATGGTGAAATCCCATCTCTACTAAAATTACAAAAATTAGCCAGGCATGGTGGCGGGTGCCTATGATCACAGCTACTCGGGAGGCCGGGGCATGACAATTGCTTGAATCCAGGAGGTGGAGGTTGCAGTGAGTCAAGATTGTGCCACTGCACTCCAGCTTTGGCGACAGAGAGAAATTCAGTCTCAAAAAAAAAAAGTATCAATTGTCTGGGATCCAAGACACAGGTGATGTAACACTGAATAAAACATGGTGCTTGACCTCAAAGAACCTACAGAATACATGGTGTAATGAGGGAATCACAGCCATCAGCTAATGAAGGCACCACTAAGAAAGATAAACAGCAGCCCTGATAACACTCACATTAAACTAGAGCATCCCCTACTTTCCATCTGCAAATGGGAACAGCAAATCAAATGAGGTCAGGCTGTGATGATGACAGACTGAGACAAAAATAAGACCCCGCTGTAATCATGTCTGAGAAGGGAGAAAAACAAGTGCCGTGAGCCACGCAAACCACAACAATGACCACACATTGCCTTTGATGACTGCTACCTCTTTACCAATTACAAACGTAGCCTTGTTCCAGCTCCTAAATAAAATTATTTGAAACTAGAATTAGGCTGCAATAGGCAGAATAATGTTCCCCCAGAGATGTCATCATTCTAATCCTGTGAGCATGTTATACAGCAAGGCTGAATTAAGGTTGCCAATCTGTTGACCTTAAGACAGGGAGATTCTCCTGGATTACCTGCGCAAACCCAGTGTCATCACAAGGGTTCTTATAAATAGAAGGGGAAGACAGGAGACTCCTGAATATGTATCAGAATCAAAGAGAGAGCTGAAAGGTGCTGTGCTGCTGTCTTTGAAGACAGAAGAAGGGACATAGCCAAGAAATGCAGGCAGCCTCCAAAGACAGAAGAAGGGACATAGCCAAGAAATGCAGGCAGCCTCAAATGGAAAATGCAAGGAAGTGAATTCTTCTCTAGACCATCCAGAATGAGTGCAGTGTTACCAGCACCTTGATTTGAGCCCAGTAAGACCCATTTGGAACTTCTGACCCTCAGAGCTATACGAGAATAAATTTGTGTTGTGTTAAGCCACTAAATTTATTTTGTGACAGCGGCAATGGGAAACGAATATACAATGTAGACGAGACCTCTGCCTCCTTCAATCTTCTGGAAAATCACCTAATTCAAGCCCAAATCCCATAACAAAACCCTCCTCACACTCTCTTATTGAGATATATTGCAGATTCTCATGTTTTGTGGTCTCCGCTGTGACAAGTTAATGAGCCTAACTTGTTTGACTATAGGTGTGTTTCTGGTGCTCTTGGTTAGTGGGCTTCAACAGCGCAGTGTGAACAATATGACATCAAAGTAAACAGACATAAGACTGTTCAACTGGGAAAAAGAAAGCACCCTGGGGTGGAGGAAGATCTTTTGAAGGACCTGTAGGAGTTCACTAGATTAAAAAGAACGCGGAAGGGAACAAAAAACCATGGTAGGCCTCACCACAGGGGAAAAGGAAGCTCGTTAAGATGTAGGAAATGAGGCTAGAAAAATTGGTAGATCTACGAGCATCTACTTGATCACTGTCCTGAAAGCTGTGGAAATTTTTTTTAAAAATCACCAAAGAGTTTGTGGAAAAGAGCTACATAATTAGACTTGCATTTTAAGAGATTATTGTGCTTGCTGTATGGAAGATGGATTGGAGACTGCCTGGCAGAATGGATAAGTAGCTGGGCTACTAACCCAGGCAAGAAATGATATGGGTGTGAACTGGGGCAAAAACATCAGGAATGAAGTCCTGACAACATTTCTTAGAGACAGTGAGAAGGGATAATCTAAGGACTTGGTATTAAGATAAAGAATAGAGCCTAACAATTATTAAAATCTTTTTGGAAAGCTTGCATCTTCAGTAGTAGGTGGGTAATAAAATCTACCTCTAATAATTATTATGTAAATAGTGAAACTGTCTATTATCGAATCTGTCACATTCTTGCTGCAAAAGAAAGCCAGTTGTTGCTGTAACTTGTTAATCCCTCTTGACCCTCTTTAAGGAATTTATGGTTTTTAGGTGTAAGTTGTCACAGTTACCTACAGATTTCGCCCTCCTTATTCCCCAGAAGCCATTAAATTATAGCAAGGGAGTAAAGGAGTGGAAGCCAATAATGACAGAGAATCGTATGAATGATGTCAATTGAAGAAAGGTTAACTATATTTCTGGAAGTTGCAAAGGAGATGAAGGAAGATCACAAAGAAAGAGGAGCCGTAGCAGAAACTGACAAGAGGGGAGCTAAAGGAAGGAGCAAGCCTTCAAGCTCCCAGAGAGAACTGAGACTCACAACACTAAGAATAATAAATGCCAGGATTAAGGATGAAATAGAGGAAAGGTGATATGAAATCTAGTTGAGAAACAGGGGAATACTGAGGCCGCTGGTGTAGTCACTTGGTCAGCACAAAAGACCTTTACACTCTGACATTTGAAGACCTTCCTCCTGCCAATAGGTTAGCCTCTCTTTTACCTTAAGCAAATTCTGCCCCTCAATGAATTCTGTTCCCACACACAGAGCTCTAGTGCAGCTTCTGAGTGTGTCATTCTTAAATCAGAAGGGACAACTAAGAATCATAGCAATGATTGTCATAGCATATGATATGTAGCAATGACAGCACAGCAGTGAGCTCCCTCAGCACCCATATCTTACTTTTTTTTTTTTGAGATGGAGTCTTGCTCTGTTGCCAGGCTGGAGTACAGTGGCCTCAGCCTACTGAGTAGCTGGGACTACAGGAATGTGCCACCATGCTTGGCTAATTTTTGTATTTCTAGTAGAGACAGGGTCTCACCATGTCAGCCAGGATGGTCTTGATCTCTTGACCTCATGGTCCAACTGCCTCAGCCTCCCAAAGTGCTGGGATTATAGGTGTGAGCCACTGCGCCTGGCCCTTACTTTCTAAACACCAGTTTGCACTTAAAAAACTCAGGACTCCTGGGAGAAATCCCTGATTCTATGATTAGAGCAGAAAAGCCCAAGATGAGCCAGGTGGGAATATCTTGTTGAGCCAGAAAGAAAGAAAATGATCAAATAGTGATAGGAGACATTTCCAAAGGACATAGAAGCCAGCACAAATATATCCCCACTGTCCAAATATGAGGCAATTTGAAGATCAAAATAAATATTAGTGGATTATTATTATTATATGTTGAGTAAAATAAGAATCCATGAACCCCTACTGATAAAAGCATTGGCACATATAAATAAGCAAACAAAAAAATAATAAATGGAGAAAAGAGAAAGTTCTTTCTTACAGTAGAATGCCAACTAATAAATGTAACTGGATTTATTAATATAAAATTAGAAATTTATGGGAGAATCATAAAATTGACAAGTAAAATCTTGATAAGAAATAAGATATTTATATAGTGTCAAAATATCAATGCACAAAATAATTATTCATTACAAAGGGGAAAGAGCAACTTTACAGTAAGAAAATATGAAAGATACAACTTTCCCCAAGTGATTAAAGTTAGTATCAACCAAATTTACATTTACCAACATAATGTGCCTCCTGATATGACATGCTGGGAAGGATAAAGCATCACTTCTATGATGTTTCCACCAAAAGTGCATGATATAAATCTAATCGTGAGGAAAGTCAAACCCAAATCAAGATAAATCCTGTGAAATGACTACCTGCATTCTTCAAATTGGTTGAGGTCAAGAAAGGCAGAGAAAAGTTGAGGTACTGGTCCAGATTAAAGAAGACTAAGGAGACATACACAATACTGGACTGCATCCTGAGGTGCGGGGGGGGGAGAAAACTATAAAGGACGTTAGTGAGACAAGTGGTTAAATTTGAGTATGCACTTTGGGTTAGAGAATAGTATTATACTAATATTACATTTTTAATTTGTATAGTTATATTGTCTTTGTTCTTGAGATAAATGGTATGATACCTGCCACCTATTCTGAGTGGCTATCCAGATAGATGGATGGATGGATGGGTGAATGGATAGATAGATAGATAGATAGATAGATAGATAGATAGATAGATACACTATACGCATACATCATATAGCATATATACTATTTGTAATAATACATTCCATGGAGAAAACTGTAAATCTGAGAATGCAGGGCTTTTTTGCACTATTACAGCAAATTTTTCATAAGTTTGAAATTTTCAAAATAAAAATTAACAAAACACAAAAACATGGCCTTAAAATAGAAAATAAATGTTAGTCATAAAGATAGAATCTAGAGTCTTATGGTTGGTAGAGATCTCAAATCACCCGTCCAGTATCCAACACCCCTAGAATCTCTCCACCAACAGGTCATCCTACCTATGTATCGGAGTCTTGCCAGTGATAGTCTATTTCATCTTTAAATAGCCCTATTCTTTTCCCATTTGCACAGCCATATTTATCTTGCTATGTAACACATACTCCCTCTCATAGTCACGTTTATATACCGAAGCTTTCCTTCTGTGCAAGCCTATAACACTTTGGTTATATACATGGTTCTTATCACAGGCTGTCTCCAATTTTGAGTCCTGGGAAGCAAATGAGTAAGGAATATCTATCTGTTTTTGGATAGTCATTTACAGCACATTGATTGACCTAAAATAGGAGACTATTAAAAGCCCTTTAAATATTGAATAAAGTGTATTTGATTCTTGAGGGCAAAGATGTGTTCTAGTTATCTCTAAGATTTGTGTCCCCAAATCTTAAGCCAATGCTGTGTTATACTATGTGATGGGTGCCTCTTGAATGAATAAATCTTGAAGATAGTCAGCTTCTCAGACCAACACCACCTCTGCTTAGGTGTTTTTACAACTGCAAAACTATTAACACAGTGGCCACAGCCCAATACTTGACGCATGAACTTTACATTGGACAATACAATATTTTGCACCCAAACAGTAGAGATTTAACAGGTAAAGTCAACGAACAATTAAGCACTTTCTCTCAGGAAGAGGTGCAATAAATACATGATACATGAATA
Organism: Ateles fusciceps; assembly: GCA_036589455.1. Classification (NCBI taxonomy): domain Eukaryota; kingdom Metazoa; phylum Chordata; class Mammalia; order Primates; family Atelidae; genus Ateles; species Ateles fusciceps. Next base: position 13,339,688 of record JAZHEH010000222.1, read on the forward strand.
AATGAGTTTTAATTTAAACATAAAGTATTTTGCTTCAATAAAGCAGAGATTTTTCAGTAAGCAAGACAGGGAGCATTTTCAAAGTGCAGACCACATATCATTTCAAGTGCTTTTGATGGCAACTATTATTTCAAAGAATAAACGCTTCATTTTTAGTACTAATTATATGCATAATCAGAAATGAAGAAAATGGAAAAAATAAAACCCATCTATCAAAAAGGATTAAAAATGGTGTGTGATTTTAGTAGTTGGCTTCCCTTTATTGACCAAATTTTAGGAACTCCTAAAGATAGTTTAATGACTAAGTTGATTTAGTTCCAATTCTTCCAACAATCTGAAGGGTTCAAATCTCATCAGAACTGAATTCTGTAAGCAGTAGGAAAGGAGAAAGGAACCAAAATGGAATCGTGTCACTAACGAAAGAGAAAAGAAAACACGTTTTAGCATTCAACAGCTAAGAAATGTTCCTGTTTTATAATCAGCATTGAGAAATGCCAACAATTCCAATATATCTGGGTTAAATTTGGGACATTTGCAGGGAGTTTTTAAAATTGAAATATCAATATAAAAATAAAAAATCATTAGGCATCACCCTATCCTGGCTATATAGTCTGAAATCAGAATAAAATTTGGTTAAAGTCAACCATTACAAGTTTAAACTGGTTGATGAATTCAAGAGCATAAAAGCAAAGTAAAATAAATTACCAGAACAAAAGTGTTTATGCTGAAGGAAATAGATTTATTAGGAGACTAACAGAAAATCCCCTTCCTACCCACACCCAATTTGTAATACATTAATGTTGACGTAGAAGTTAATAATACATGAGCAGAGCAACCATGGGAGGCAAACTACTGTTTCCCTGCTAAAATTCAAGTATGACAAAAAATGCATCTTGCTTCCTTTGGCTGTAGATGAGTATCAGTTCAGCACTGGAGTACTGGGTGACTTGTCCAACAGCATCAAAGACAAGGACCACAGCAAGAAGTCAGCAAGAAGATGGAAGACATATCACCCAAGCACGTGGGAAGTCAGGAAGACAGTCATTGCTCTTCGGGTTGCAGAGAATTGATTGAGAGTCCTGTAGTCGCTGGAGTCATTGGTCCATCAGTAGGTGCTGTAGCCAAAGCCAGAGCCAGAGCCCCACGGCCTATAGAAGCTGCCACCATAGCAGCAGTCCAGGTTGTTGATGTTGCTACCACCAAAGCCATAGCCCAGGGAGCTGTAGCCATTGCATCCACAGCCATAGTTCAGGGGAGAGCCCAGAGGCACAACACAGTTCAAGGGGGTGGCTCTGAAGGTCCTGTGGAAGTTGGTTCCATAGCAGGGATACCCTGGGAAGTAGCTTCCACAGCAGAAGTAACGAGTCATGGTGGCAGCAGTTGAGAAGGTTTTAGATGGATTGTGAAGGGTAAGTTACCCAAGTGTGAATGAAGGTCTCGTCTCGCACAGGGCTTTTTATACCTCAAGCTGGTGGGCACAACACCTCTGTCTAAACATCTTCCCACTAATTTGCATAGGTAATCTCATTCTTTTCTAATAAAATGCTTATAAGGAATGCACAGACTCATTGCCCACATTTTTGTTGGCTTTTCTCTGTACTATTTTCAAAGCCAGTGACCATACTTGACATGCAATTGAATTCTTTTCATCAGAGTCCCATAGTTTAACTACTGTGCTTGATTGCATCATGTGAGACTCTTTAAATCCTCTGATTATAAACTCTTCCCAACTGACATAGCTAGACTAAAAAAGCTTTGGCAAGAATGCAAACACTTCAAGCCAAGATTGAGGTCTTTTGAACATTATTTTGAAACATCAAACTGAAATTCTATAACCTCTTGAAATTGACTCCATGTGCCATTTTAAAACAATTGTATATCAACTGGTTAATGGGTACAGAGTTTTCTTTTGGAGCGAAGAAAATCATTTGGAACTAGACAGAGGTATTGGTTGCAAAACATTTCGAATGTACTAAATATCACTGAATTTTTCACTCTAAAATGGCTTGGTTTATGTTATACAAATTTTACCTCAATAATGTATTTTTAGTTTTAAAAAGCATCGCTACACAAATCCATCCAAACAACTGTTTTTACAGAGGCTGCAAGGGTGCCAAGTAATAAGTTGGCTATGGAAAACCTGCAAGTAATTTTCATCTATTTCATTTATGAGCATTCTGTTTGTTAATACATATTTCATTTTTCATGGAGAACATACCGTGTTTTCTTGTAAATCATCCTAAACATTGCCAAACTGTGTTTTGTGGAGCTGCCACACTGGCCCTGAGTGGGATGATGCCCAATTTCATAGTCATGTTATATCACGCTTGCTTCTTACTGACTCCTATAAAACAAGCTTGAATGCCATGATCCATTATGAAATACCAGTTATATTTAAGGATGCAACACTTTCTTCTGCTCTTATTTTGCCTTACATAACCAATTCTCACAAAGAACATAAACCAGAAAGAATCTGAGCTCAGGAGAGCTAAGTCTATTCCAGTTTAAAAGTTTAAGACATCATCTTTCTATATGTGAATAAAAGTCAGGATTCTCTGAAAGTAGAAGAAAAAACTCCCTGAATACCAATTTCTTTTTTTTATTTCCACCTGAACAGACAATCATAGAGTCCAATAGGCAATACTAATCATTCCTCTCAGACATCCCTCCCTCTTAAGATTCTACCTCTCTCAGATTCTCTGACAGAGAGCTGCCAACAGAACATTCTATAAGTGTATGTAATTTCCTTTATTCTACAAATTAATTATATGTCATGAGAGTTTATACAGAAAGTTAAAGAAAAATAAATTCTATTTTCAAATTCAGTTTAACAAAAAGAATGAATTAAAATGGTAAAAGGTTATGTCCTTAGGGTGCAAATTATATAAACTCTACATCAGATAATCCAGAAAACTCAAAAATACGTTTGTGATTAGGAGAGGGCAGGGGTGACTAAGAATTAAACGTGACTGAAGGGTGGTGACTCGAAAAATTTACTGATTCAATCACATGACATTGGAACCTGTAATTTGTATATTCTGCCACCAGGTGGCAGTGGTATTTCAGTTACTCCATATAAACTATAGAACCAGATTTGGAGTTCTCAAATGTAAGCAAGTGGAAGAATGTCCTAAAGAATTTGTTTGAAATTCAGAATTCCAGGAGCTCTCCTCTCCCACCACCACCTGAGATTCTGGAAATCTATATTTATAATGGGTATCTCAGATAACTATCATGAATATTCCTCCTGATAAATTCCAAGGCCAGTTTGTCATGAGAATTCAAGAAACTTTTGCTGGGCTGTGTGAAATTGCCCAGAGCTGGTTATCTCTTATTGGCAGGAGTGTTTGGCTTCAGTCGCAAGTGAATTATTTCCTTTTACTCTGGATGATAGAGGTAATTAAAGAAAAAGCTTTAGTTTGTCTTCTTCCATTTCTTGATGCTATCTGCTTTTTGTCTCAGGACACACCTGATTAGAAAGGAAAGGTAACAGCAATGTGTTCAGACCTCTTCCCAGAGGTAAAATCCACCTGTGTGGGCGCTGGTTTTGTTACCCATAATCCAAAGAAAAAATTATATTTTCTCCTTTGCTTGTTTTTACTTTCCTATCTCTTAACAGACTTTCCCAGAGAAAACTATCAGCCAACTATTTGATTGCTATTCAATAATTTTTACTTTAAATATTGGTAATAATAAAAAGTATTCATTGAGGACTTAGTCTGTGCTAAGTTCTTAGAACAGAATTTGCACATACTACTTAACTATTTATTTTAGCTCTATATATAGTAAAAAGGTTTACTATGCAGTATTCCAGGCACTTGACAAGTATTAATTCATTTAATTTTTATAATGATCTTATGATGTGGGTATTATGATTCTTTATAAGAAAACTGAGTCCATAGAGTTTAAGAGAATTACTGAGGGTCACATGGTTAATAGCAGAATCAAGCTCCAAACTCATGCCATCTACCTCCAAGCCATGCTCTTAACTGCTTTACTATCCTGCTTTTGATATACCATTAAAACTTTAAAAGGCTATAGCTTCTATGTGCCTCAAATCTATAATTCATTGCATTATTTTCTTGAAGAACATATGGGTATAGTTTTTGCTGCTAGTTTTCACTGCTAAAAACTAGAAAACAAAAAAATTAAAGGCTAATTTTTGTTGCTGTAACACCCAACAGACAGAAAATCCAAACTTTCCATGTTTATAAATTTATTGCATGCTCACACTACAAATTCCTGTCAGATTGGTGAGTGTCTTGGATACACATCATTCTCATTCATAAGACTTAGGCTGACAGTGCTTTCATTATCTGAAACATTACAAACGGGGGAGATGAATAGGGCAACCCACGGTAGCTTTTAAAGACTCTCCCCAAGTGTTATTCGCCACTTCCACACTCTTCTCATTTCCTAAAGCAAGTTCCACAGCCACATCTAGCTTCGCAGGTCATGAAGAGCAATGCTACTATGTGCCTGGAGGGGAGAAAGCTCACACTGTCTCAGAACCACATTAATGACTTCCATGGAGTTTCTAGTCCTTACATGGGCTAAAATAATTTTAACAGATTTTAACACGTATTTCAAAAGATTAGATAAGAACAGGAATAAAGTTTTTTTATGGCTTTACATACAATATTTTTAAATGGTCCTGATAATTCTAATGCTGAACAATTTTAAATATGTAGGTTTTCTAGGTTGTTTGTGCAATTCATTTATTCTTAGTCTGTCTTTGGTATTAGATTAGCATATAGCTTTAATTCCTTTCCTTTGTCTTCTTTTCTCCATTTCCCCCTAATCACTGTGTGCTCTAATTGAGGGAAATGTTGCCATAAATATCAGTTTTGCCAAAAAAATCCCTCAATTCGGGGACAGATTAGTTCTAATACCAGATCTTATTTGACTTATTTGAATGCATGTATTATCTTTAAAGAAAAGAGAAAATGAATCAACACAATAGTATTTACAAGGAAAAAAAGCAATAAGGAGCCTACTTGACATATTCACTTGGATATTTGACTCACCACATACTATTCTTCCTCCCTTCCTATAAAACAGTGAAGAAGATCTCCTTCCTCACTGCTTGTCTTCCTTACTGGAATTCCCTGAAGGTAGGCACCTCTTCTGTCCTGTTCACCATTGTATCTCCAGCATTCTGTGTCATACCTGACTACTATATAACTGGGACTCAATAAATATCTATTAATCTGTTAAATATACGAATGAATGAATGAATGTTTGAATGAATATCATGGAAGATGATACCAGTACAGCTAAAGGTGATAGAATTCCAAATACCCTCCTGATGGCAAAATAGATATCTGACATCTCATTGCCCCCAACAAGTCTGGCTCTGTTGATATAATCCCTGGCCTCCCAGATTGTGTAACGCTAGTTCTTGGACTCTATGTAGACCAGGGATCAACCCATAGTGGGCCTTGATTCTCCTGGATTCAGGAGGTAGGGCTGTCTTTGGCTTTCTAGAAACTTGTGTTTTGATGAGACAGATAAAAGACAGAACTCATGGCTGGGTGTGGTGGCTCCACCTATAATCCTAGCACTTTGGGAGGCCAAGTCAGGTAGATTGAGGCCAGGAGTTTGAGACCAACCTGACCAACGTGGTGAAACCTCATGTCTACTAAAAAATACAAAACTTATTGATAAGGTGTGCCATGAATGACAGGTATAATTTCAACAGGTGGAGGAGAAAAAGGATATTTATAAAGAAGGAACACCAAAGGCAAAGACATAGCATGAATGTCTGGGTTTCTTTGGGGATTGGTGAGCTGACCTATTTAAACTGAAAATTGAGCATGTGTAAGAAAGGAGAACTTTAAGGAGAACTTTCTAGCAAATGAGTGCCAGAGTTAAAGAAAGGATGGCCATACATGCAGAACAGGTGCAGGACATAGATAAAGAGCAGCCACTAAAATACTTAATTGAGGAAATGATGCAATGAGGACTAACTTAGTGTGAATGATGGATTCTAAAGGAATGCTATGGAGAAAGGGCCATCTCTTAGTATTCTATACTAATCATCAATTCAAGAAATAAGTGAGAATCTGAGTTAAGTTGGGGCGATAAAAATGGGAAAAAAGAAGACAGATTTGAGTGACATTGGGGAAGAAGAATGTACAGAACTTGTTTAGCAATGAAAAAGATGCCAGCTATGGAAGAAAAAAAGATACCCGAAGAATCACTCCTGGTACCTGAATGAAAGGTGCTTCTAGTAATGACAATAGAGGAGTTAAGAGAAGGATTTTAATGGTGAGGGCTCTCTTATGCCAATAGGTTGTAATTAAATACTTGGAAATAAAGAAAAACAGCTTAGAAGAAAATAAGCTAAATATAATAATCAGAGCATCATCTTCCAAGAAGTGATAGTTCAAGGAATGTTAGACAGATAGAGAAGACCCACCAGATAAAACAAAAGGCTGAGAACAGAACATTGGGGATGTCTAGTTTTAGAGGGATGAGAAGTAAGAGAAGTCAGAGGACTTGGAGTCAGAGTCAAGGTGTTGGAACTCACAGAAGCCATAGGGAATGGGGACTTTCAAGGCAGAATAGTCAGCAGCACCTAATGCCACAATAGAGCTGGGGAAGAGGGGGGATCCAGAGTACTTCGCTGATTTGGCAAGAATTGTTTATTGATGATTTTTAAGAGAGAAAAAGGAATAAGGGAAAAATCTGTATTGCAAGTGATTATGAATTGCAGCACCAACCAAAAAGTAATAAGTGTAAACTGCAGATGTTTCAGGGAAGAAAGAAAAACTGTGAGAAAATACAGCTCAAAGGGTATACAGATCAGGGTGAAGCTTCTGTTCTTTGTGTCTTTTAATACTGAAAGAAATTCTGAATGTTAGAGCTGGAGTAAATGCCAGTCTAAACTCACTCTTCCTTTATACATGAGGAAAATGAGACTCAGAAAAGAAAGTGAACTGTCCAATATTGTATCATCAGTGTCGATTTGAGCCTAAAATCAAAATGTGAAGTTCTTGTCCATTACAGATTTGAATCGAACCAACTACTCAACAACAAAACGTTTTCCTTGTCTGCACCTGATATCCTGTGGTTGGCAGACTCAAAGGCAGCCCCATGATCCCTGCAACATAGTGTCCACACCCTTGAGAAATGCCTTCCTGTGAACATGTGTGGAGCCAGTGGCTCGCTTCTACTAAACAGAGTACGGTGAAGGTGGCAAGATGTCACCTCTGTGGTGACATGATATAGACTGTAGTGTCTGTCTGGCCGAAAGACTGTCTCTCTTGCTCATTTTGATAAAGTAACCATGCTGCTGAGATCTTGTGACCAGGAAATGGAGAAAGCAGCCAGCCAAACGCCAAAAAAAAAACCAGGCAGTGCACACATGTAATCCCAGCACTTTGGGAGGCCGAGGCAGGCGGATCACAAGGTCAAGAGATCGAGACCATCCTGGCCAACATGGTGAAACCCCATCTCTATTAAAAATACAAAAATGAGCTGGGCACGGTGGCATCCATCTGTAGTCCCAGCTACTCGAGAGGCTGAGGCAGGGGAATCACTTGAACTGGGGAGGCAGAAGTTGCAGTGAGCCAAGATCGCGCCACTGCCCTCCAGCCTGGCAACAGAGCAAGACTGTCTAAAAAAAAAAGAAAAGAAAAGAAAAGAAAAAGAAAAAACTTGAGGTTCTTAACCTAACAGGCTATTCCACCAACAATATAAATATGGAAGTGAATCTCTATCTCAATATCTTCACAGGGCAAATATAGACTGAGGCCCCACTCAAGCCTTGAAGTGAGACTGCAACCCCAGCAGACACTCTGGTTGCAACTTTCAAAGAAAACCATGAAGCAGAGAACCCAGGAAAGCTGTGCCCAGAATCTTTCCTGGGTTGGGTGAAATAATAAGTGGGTGCTGTTTTAAACTACTACGTTTGTGGTAATATTGTTACACAGCAATAGAAAAGTAACACAACATGCATGTGCGCATACAGCGGCAGACCCAACCTGCCACTGAAACAATCGGCTCCAAAATTTGTCTCAAATCCATTCACATTTTATTTCTACAGTCACCAGCAACCAAAGGAAGTAGCTCTTGACTCCCTACAATTTCTGCTTCAACCTTGAGGTGAATTTCTCATGTTCACACTGCCAAGCACAGGGAAGAAGGGGTATAGGCCAGCTCACCCAGCCCCTCCTGAGAAGCTGTTCTCACCAGACTATCAAAGTCTCCTGCACCTGCCTCAGCAGACCTGCGTGTGCCCAATCCTGTGTGCTTTCTGTCCTTACAGGATTTCATATTTCTGCTGTCTTCTGATGGCAATCTTTTTTCCAGGTTTCTCACAATGTATTATTTTTAAAGAAATTATCTTTCTATCATTTCTAGGTCTGTGGCGAGAGAGTAGAAGGCAGGCTCCTGTGTTCGGTCTGTCATTTTGATGCAATATTCTTTCCAGGGTAATTGTGATGATTTCATGCTGTCTCCAAAATGAACAAACAAAAAAAATCCATTTACAGACATTTTTTTCAGTAACTAAAGTCTATTGGAGATTTTTTCAATGGTTCGTGTAAGTACTATGCAGCCACTACAAATTACATTTATAAGGAATGTTTAATGGTGTTGCCAAATGTTCATACTGTAAGGATAAGTTATAAGACAGTATAAAAAGTATATTGAAGCGTCATCCTCCTTGAGGTGAAATGTTAAGCCGTGTGAATGAATGATGTACACAAGAAAACAGAAGAGGGCTGAGAACAGACCTCGGGAAATCCCCAGGAGATTTCAAAGAGAAAGAGAGAGAGACAAAGAATTAGAGAGAGAGAAAGCTGCAGACAGAGAGAGAAAGGCACTAAACAAGATTGTGGACGTCCTGGAAGGCTTCCTAGAGTAGGACCCAGGTGAGCTGATTCTGAAACATAAGTAGGAAGGATCCGGTAGAAGTGATCAGAGGAATAATGGACCAAGGCATGAAGGGAGAAAAAGGAAGAAAATGAGAAAGCATTTAGATTTGGAGACGCTGGTGTCACAGAGCCCGGCACAGAGATGAATTCAATAAGCATTTTTAATACATTAATAAACTGGTGCTAATTGGCTAATTAACAAAATCAAAAAAGCGGTTTAGATAAAATCAACATGGTAGCATTTTTATAGCAGCCAGACCTGCAATGCGAACCCTGAACTCCTTGAGGAGCCTGGTCCTGCAGCCTAAGCTGAACTCTCTGCTGCCCTCTTGCCGACAGTCACCACTACCGCACTGCTCGGAGCAGCCAGGGTCCCGGGCAGCCTGCAGTCAATGAGTCACACGTATGAGTCTTCTAACTTTGAGCTACCCATGCTCTCTATCTCAGTATCTTCACAGGGCAAATACAGACTGAGGCCAACAGAGAGGTACCAGGAAATGGTAGCTCTCAAAAAGCAATTGATAAGTCATTATTAAATACCTTTAATTTAACTCACCTGTGTTTCTGAGTCCCTATGCACCTGTCCTAATTATTCTGATGATGCCTATTGCTATACTTTCTTTCTAAATTGCTTCCTTGGTTTTATTGGTGAGAAACATGGCAAGGGCTTTAGGCAGAAACTGAGAGATGTCCTTTGGCTTGGTCTAATCCAACAATATGTTTTCCCAATTTTCCAAGCAGAAAAAAAAAAAAACTGAAAAAAAATTCTTTTAAAAAACCCAGGTTATCAGAATGCCTAAATGTGATAAAAACACAGGCCCTGGGTCACCATACAGTGATTGGTCTTGCAATTCTATGCATTCTTTCATATATAAATTTATAGAACACTCTTGTCCATGCACAACAGCTATAGAGAAAAATCAGAACTTTTTCTACACTGGCCTTATGCTTTCTATAAAATTAAAGTTTGAGGGTCAGAAAAAATTGGAGCAAACTTCAAAACTAACAGTGAACAAATGAAGACTTTAACTACAGAATTATGAAAACATGTTTTAAGTTCTGGTTTTATAATTCAAGAGAAAAATAATCGTTACATGTATTTAATCATTTAGTCAAAACTGTATATTCAGTTACTTTTTGACTCAGAGATTGCCTTCTGAATATCTATCCCAAAGATGCAATGGCAAAAAATTTAAAATGACATATGCACAAAGCTATTCATTGCATCATTTTTTGTGAAAGTAAAAATCTAGAAACAAGTCCTATATCCATCACTAGGATACTGGTTGAATAAACTATGGTATATCCAGACACTGTGGGAGTAGGCAACTCTAAGCCCAACAGGGGAAGCTCCCAAGATCCCAGCATAGGGGGTTGTATTCAGAATTTACTCATCAAAAAAAAAATCACAGTGTGGAGTATTTGCATTATGCTACATTCTGAGTAAAAAAAAAAAAGAGGAATATACAAATATGTATCCATGTTTTCTTGACTTAAAATAAACAGTGAAAAGGTAATTCAAAAACTCATTAAAATAGTCACCAGTGAGGGTAAGAGAGAAGCATGGAGGGGACATACCTTGTTTTACTGTTTTGACATTGGGATAACAAATATTTTAATAAATTTTAAAAACTAAATAAAAAGAAAAAGGCAATCTGAAAACAGAAAATGATGTGAAATAAATGAATCTAACTAAATGTCAAATCAGTAGCACAACTCAGATAATTATTTCAAGTGGCTCTAAAACACAGAATTTTGGTTATACATCCCTAGATGTAAAATATCCTCAGATGAAAAGAAATATTAAAAAGCCTTCAATTGTAATTCAGTAATCTTATTGTTCGCAATGGCATTTGTTTTATTATTTTAAAACTGTCATAGGTAATGATAAGACAAAATAAATAAAAACTAAGATTTTCAGCTTAAGAGAAAAAAAGAGGTTTAAAAATCAAAGAAGGAAATGTGAATTTGAAATACCAGAAAAGATTCACTCTTTATGTTTCTCTCTCAAAAAATACAGATCCCCTGGCTCTGTTTATTAAAACTGTAATGACAACTCAGTAGCAACGTGGACTCATAGCATCAAGACTGTGTGCTCTTAATGTCAATTTGCAGCAATAGGAAAGAGCTCCTTGGGAAAATGACTACTTCCAGGTCTGGAGGAAGACATGCATAAAATGAGTTTGAACCACCTGTGCCTGAAAGCACATGAGCTATCAAAGACACCTGGAGTCACAGCAAAAGGACAGAAGACAACCTGACAGTATTCCTACTGGCCAAAGGTGGCATAATATAAACACAAAAATAAAAATTACTATAATTGGTTGGGAAAAAGATTTTTTAAATTCCATGAATTGTTAATAATATACAAATAAATGAGCTGGCAACATTGGAGGTTGCTAAGGCACCAAAATTTTTAGGTGAGAGGTAGTCAGTAAGTAATCTTCCCTATTCTATACACATTCTATCTAAGAGTAAAATGAATAATTGATGAGAAAAAGTTAATCTTCATAAAACAACTTCACCTTATAAGGTAATGGCAAAAAAAACAGAAAATTCCCCTTCACAACAGTTAATGAAATCATGGGTCCTGGCAATGATCATCAATGGATCCTAAAACTATTAGGTAAAAAATTAATGTGAACTGTACAGGGTGGCCAAAAGGTCTGGAAACATAGGTATTATTTTACCTGGCATTGCAATGTAACATCACTAAAACATTCATGATGCATTTGCCTGTGATTTCAGACTTGGTGGCCACTCTAACAGGTAGATTAAACATACAGAACTCAAACTTACTAATTGATCCCAGCAACACTACAAGAAAGTCAACCGGTGCCTCCTGGTGTCAGCTGTGATGCAATGGAAGTGTACAGAATTACCTATGAGATACCTTTTTGAAAAAGGAAGAAAGAAAGGAAGGACAAATGAATGAGGGAGGGAGAAGGGAAGGAAGAGGAGGGGGAGGAGAGAAAGGGAAAGAATGGGGGAAGGGAAGAAAGAAAAAGCCTGAATTTAATCAAACCCCTAGATCAGAGTTTCTCAACCTTGGTACTATTAAAATTTTTGAGCTACATTATTCTTTGCGTGGGGGCCGTTCTTTGCAGTGTAGGGTATTTATTTAGTAGAATCTTCAGCCTCTACCATTAGATGCCAACAGCACACTCCCCCAACAAAATGTGACAATCCAAACTGTCTTCAGACATTATCTAATGTCCCATGGTGGTCAAAATAATCCCATTTTAGAATCACTGTTTTAGCTCTCACTACCATTTTAAATTAAGACAGGATATATAAGAACAAGTAAATGAAACATGAAGAAGTCATGATCTAAACCTAGAATAAGTTATCACCACACCACTCCCCATCAGCAATAGAGCCCTTCTGCCATCTGACTGGTTAGTGATGGAGAATCCCTCTTCGAGAATTTACTTTCTTGGACTATTCCTGTTTTACATGTCCAAGTCAGTGTTATCCCAGAATCCGTAAATGAAATCAAGTTTGTGTGCAAGCAGTTCATTTGGGAAGAATTAACTCTCGGCAAGCTGAGGAGGCTGGGATTGTTACATGCTAGTCCCCTAGTAACACTCACTGTGGACTGTGCCCTTGCATGTGAATTCATTAGCACTTCCAGCCTGCGCCAGGCAAGAGCTCCAGAGCTCTCTACAGTTCCAGGGAAAGGCACTCAGGCATAGAGATTACAGACGCTGACAGCTGGAACCAGGCTGGAGAGAGATTTGGGATCACCTGAGAGTTAAGATCAAATGATATTTGAGATTTGTTTTAAAATACCTAAGCAAATAAAAAAGTAAAGGAAGATAGGCAAAACAATATAGGCAAATGTCGATCATTATTGAAGTTGCTGTCTGCACAAGAGTGTTGATATCGGTCTCTCTGATTTTGTGTTTGAAATTTTTTATAAAATTTACTAAGAATAATACCACTACCTATCACTGTATTTATTATTTGAGGAACCATTAACTTCTGAGAGCCCTATCGCTTCTCTTTATTTTCGCTAGTAAATATTTGCGTGAAGTCTCAATACTTCACGCAAATATTTACGAGCTTCTTCTCATCATCTATAAAATAATATTGGGCTGGTGCAAAAGTAATTGCAGTTTTTGTTATTGAAAGTAATGGCAAAAACCGCAATAACTTTTGCATCAATCTTAATAAATGAAAATTACATAATTCCACATTTTTATGCTGTACACAGGATTTGAGTCTGAATAAAATAAATACTTGTATCATGTCCCAAACTATATGTGTAACTTCTATGAAAACATTTAGACCATGACAAATATTAATGAAGAGCATGTACTAACCAAAATTAAATAGAGGCCAGGTGTGGTGGCTCATGCCTAAGATCCCAGCACTTTGGGAGGCTGAGGCAGAAAGATTGCTTGAGGCCAGCAGTTCAAGGTTACAACGAGCTATGACAACACCACTGCATGCCAGCCTGAGCAACAGAAAGAGACTGTGTCTCTAAAATGAATAAATAAGTAGAAAGATGGACACTTATGTTTATAACTTAGGAGAAGAAAAAGACAAACTATTTCGGAAGGAAATTTAGCATATAGACATCAAAAGGAGGACTCTGTAATTTATTAATGATTTTTAAATAGACAAAATAGCAGTTCTATGCCAAAAGAGAGGACAGTTACACCAGGGTGTCAAAGAACAGGGGGGGCCATTCTGTGGGCTGTCTCATATGGAGTACAAGAAATACAAGTCAATCGCTAACAATTAAATGGAAGTTTATATTTCCTTAAAATATATTCATTACTAACAGTGAATCAATGAACCATAGAAGTTTTTAGAAAGCTTAACAGAGTTTATTTTACAATGGCTTTATTTCACAAATATGAATAGAAGTTAATCTAAAAAATAGTTACCCAGCTTTGCCACAGCCCCTGAATCATACAAACCTCTTACACATTAAGATCTTCTCTAACCTTAGTGAAAAGTTTCACAGGAACTCAGGCATAATAGTGTGACATGGTATGTTACAACTTTTTAATAAAGGAGAAAGATTTATTTCATTTTCCAATATCCTCAGAAACTCTCTTCTGCATCTTGTTTCATAATAGAAAAAAGCAATTGACAACAAGATAATGTTATGCTTTTTATATTTTTACATGTATTCTGCAAGTCATTCATTCATTTTCAAAATACTATTCTAAGAAACACTGCAATCTTATCCTTTTATTTCCTTTCAAAGAAATATAAAACTTGTAAAACATCTTTCCACATAAATGCTCAAATTTCAAGAAGTTATTAACAAATGAACCATCGCATCTGTTCAAACAGGAAGCCAAATTTTGTAAACTCTAAATCAATTTGCAAGAAAAAGAGAGAAAAGGAAAATTTTCTTCTGTACTTTTGGTAAAGAAATACCACATGCCAAGATTGGAAATAACTTATAATCTTATATCTTTCCTGAAATATCACAATGGCTTCTAATATCTCTCTGATTTCAGACTCTCCTCTTCCTACCCATTTTGCAATTGTTCAAATGTGTCTTTGTAAAGCCCTGTGTCATTCTGCTGTTGGCCTGTTCAACAGCTCTCATCCGTTTTCCATTGCTACTGAATTTCAAACTTTTCAATTGAGGATAAAGCCCTCCAAAATCTGTCCCCAGCCAAATTTTCCAAGCATGTCATTCACTACCTATTCCTCTTCCTTTCTGTGCAACGGGGAACTTCAGTGATCACCATTTCCCGTATATGCTTTTTTTTTTTTTTTTGGATGGAGTCTTGATCTGTCACCAGGCTGGAGTGCAGTGGCATGATCTCAGCTCACTGCAACCTCCACCTCCCAGGTTCATGTGATTCTCCTGCCTCAGCCTCCTAAGTAGCAGGGACTACAGGTACACACCACCACACCCAGCTAACTTTAGTATTTTTAGTAGAGGCGAGGTTTCACCATGTTGGCCAGAATGGTCTCGATCTCTTGACCTCGTGATCTACCTGCCTCGGCCTCCCAAAGTGCTGGGATTATAGGCATGAGACACCACACCTGGCCCCAATTCTTTACTTTTTATTTCCACTGCTTATTGGAATGGCCCTTTCTCTGAAATCACCTCTGCTTTTGAGAGAGCCTCGTTTCAGTCATGATTCAGTTACATGCCACCTCTTCTGAGAAAGTAACCTGACCAAACATCAGAAGTGATTTTCCTACCTCTGAATTCCATTAGCCCTTATTAGAGCAGATTAGAACCCTCGTTAGAGAAAATGTACCCTTTATGCTTTTTCTTTACCCTGATTAGACCGTGAGCCTTTCACAATGAAGATTGCAGACATTTTCCTTAGACCTACCTAGCTGTGAGCTTGCCAAGTTCCAGCAAAGGAGCAATATTCAACAGGAAGAAAACAGCCCATGCACTCACCCCCTCTAACTGAACTGGATACTTCTGAATGATTACTTCTTGGATGGGTTGAGTGAGACATATGGAAGAAACTCTGTGAAACTGAGAAAAATATAAATTAATTTTCCTAAGAACAGGTATAATAAGACATGTTGTAAGAGAAAAAAAAATCCAGAGGGGAAGGAGGAAGGCTAGAGAAATTATGACTGAAGAAGGGAGCCAGGAGGAAGCAGAGGAGGAAGATGTAGAGCAAGAAATAAAGAGAGAAAAACACAGGCCATGAGAAGAAACCAAGTGACAATTCCATGGGGAGTGGAACTTTGGAGAGGGGAAAGAGAGATGAAAAGAAGAATTTTAGGAACTTTAGTTGCAAGGTATGCATATAATCTCTTTCCCTTTATTATCTATCAAATGCCTTGATGTTGAAATTTGTGACACTTTTTAAGATGTGGCAATTTGCAAGACTAGCTTTAAGAGCAGCACATGTTAAGAACAGAACTGGCTGAAGGGAGTCAGTTTACAATGATTCACAATTAATTCCGGAATCAGACTACATTTATATTTGAATATTAGTTTGGGGTCCTGGTACACATGCAGACTCCACAAAAGCTAAATATTAGAAAATTTTACGTAAAGTTTTGATTCACTTATTCTCTAGTATTAATTTCATTATCTTTGCAATATTTCTTTATAAAAGGAAACTCATCAGGTATTATTAAAGAAACACAGTACCTTAACTGCAGGAACAAATTAACACTTGGAGACAATGTTCTATCCAATATTCCAGATACTGAGAAGCAAGATCCCTTTGCAGAATTGAGCCTGGACAAAGTCTATTTCTACTCCAGTGGGCTGCACTTTACACTAACAAAGGGCATTAATTTTTGACTGGCTGAGGAATGAATAAAAAATGAATAAATTAAATTTCTCTGTCTCTAGTCAGAATTATAATTGAAATTAACAGACTTTTAAGTCAGTAAGTTATTTCCATTACTATATTAACAAATTTGTGTTTTGTCTGCCAAGAATATTTCAAGGCCCTGTGAGTCTCCCACAAAAAAAACTCTTTTTAAAACTTATCATTAGACTCTAAAATTGCTTCTCCTCTTTTTCTCACAAAAATGCCATTCTCTCAGAGCCAAACAATCCCAGCTGGGTATAGACAGCAGGATGTAGGGCTTGGGGAGTGGGTGGAAGGAGCTGAAAACACCAATTATGTGAAATTAACTTATATGATCACTGATCTTTAATTGGTGACATTTCAGTGACAGAAGGGAATCATTTGGGTGGAGATTTCATTTCCAGGGATCTTTAAGAGTGCCATAACCACATCCTAGGTACTATTTCACCTACAGTAAATTCAACACTGAATATAAATTTTTGGAAGCTATATCTGTGTACTCCATCCTCTCCCCCATTCTCCACTTCCAAAGTAACTGAATTAGCTGGGTCAAAAACTTGGCTGATGAAGAATGGTGACATTTAAAATAGCATACTTGCTACTACGCTTTGAAGATTAAGCAGAAGCTTGATATATGACAATAAATCCAAGATCTCACCAAATGGAGTTGAGAATTAATATGCACCATCACATCTTAGCAAACACTTGATCATCTACGTAAAGTACATGCTTTCAACATACTGCTCATTATTGTCATCTGAGAGTAAATGCTTTGAAAAAGATAAATATGAAAATGATTCCTTGAGCTGCCTGCAACTGTCAGGCCCAAGGTACACACTTGAAACCATTTAAATAAGTGAAAAGGTGTGACTGCCACAGTTGCTTTACCATCTGTGACCATTTATTAGAAAATGAAAACAGAAAATCTTTACCTCCCTTAAACAGAGCAAACAGAGAAAAATAAATAAACAGGCACCTTTTAGAATTTAAGAAAGCTTGTCCTTGAGCACTTAATATTTAAAGAGATAATTTCTGGATAAAGACAAGCTGGATTCTTAAGAACTATGCATGCAGGTAATGTCCTGAGAGCATCCATTAACTCAAAACTGATCTTTGAAACTTAGCCAATTCAAAAATGTTATTGCAGGAAACGCATCGCCGGACACATTAGCCTAAAAAGCACCTTGTCTGTGACCCGTGACCCAAGGTCATCAAAACCCACTGTAGCCCAGCAAGGACCAAGGTCCCATGAGCAGCAGCTAACAACATGGACATTGCATTGAAGACATTACTGACTGTTGGATGAATTCAAATCCATGTTCCCAACTGGTCACAAGGTAGAAGGAAAGGTACACCATCTGGATTGAACCTACCTAGGGTCAAAGTCTTCCTAACTTGGACACTTGGAAGCAGTTTGTACACCTCTAACATAGAAATATTATTATTTCTAAAGGACTGTTTGGAGGTTATAGAAGATGATAAGGATGAAATATGTGTCATAAGCATTAAAACACAATTTGTTCTTCTTCATAATTAACACAAATACTCTAACAACTAAGAGCAAATTCTAAAACCCAATGAATAAAATTCCATTTGCACTATATGTTTAACCCCTAGGGATAAAAAAAAAATGTATCTTGAAATCTCACATCAAAGAGATATCATTTAGAAAATGAGATATAACATAATCTGAAGTGTTACTTTCTGAAAATTTTTCATCATGTTAAATCAGATATACATTATCCAAAGTTAAGAAATTTAAACACTTAAAATCATAAAATTATACTTTTAAACATTTTAAATTACTTTTCTAAGAGTTGAAAGTTGAATCAATGAGTGAACTTTTAATAATGATATGTATAACAACTAAGAAAAATAGCAAAATCAGTGAAATTTTTATTGAGTTAGGTAAGCTTTCATCTTTTTTGTAATGTGAGGACAGTAAGAGTAAAAATGGTCTTTAAGGGTTTTGTTACTTCTGTCTCTTATGTTTTATTAATAGATTCACAATGGAGATGATTATGCTATGCTTCGGCTAGACAATAGCTGTGGCACTATGGTGATATCTTGGCATTGCACTTTAAGAGGTAAATTAATAAATGTTGATGTGTTGTAGAAGGACAGACTGCTTGAAAACACATTTATGTACAGAAAGGTTAAAGAAACTTGGGCTTTTGAGCTTAGCTTTTAAAGACACGGAAGAAATAACAATTACTTGCAAATATTTGAATAGCTATTAAAATTACAGACAATAGAATTAGAAATAATTGCAGGCAGCTATAGGAGACTGTATACTATTCATTTTCTGAGAATATGAATACTATTAAAGAGGAGGATGGACAACTATTGAATGTCAAAGAGATTTTAATATTAAATGGAGTAAGTAAAAAGTTACACTACATCATATACAAGGTCCCTCATAACTCAGATTTTATGATTCTATAACCTTTTTTCTTTTATGGCTCAATGTAAAACAAATGCAATATATGCAGCTGAAGTGTGCCAACAATCTTATGTGAACCATGTATGCGTTTTTTACTAGCATAGCTCTACAACTTAAGGGTGATATTGGCTTTAGAACCAGAAGAAAAATAAACTGAGTTAGAAAAATGTCTTCTCACAAACTTGAAATATGAAAAAGTCATCAATTTCACACACACACATACACACACACACACACACACACACACACCATGTTAAATGTCCTTTCAGGAAATACAGAAAAAGGAAACTTGCTGACTTCCACTTTGTGAAGTGCCAAGAAACATCCCTATTGCTGACTAAAAGTAAATTAGTCATTTTTATGCCAGTATCACGCTGTTTTGGTTACTATAATTTTGCAGTATAATCTGACACCTGTTCGTGTGATACTATCTCCAGCTTTTTTCTTTTTGTTCTGGATTGCTTTAGCTATTTGAAGCCCTTTGTCATTCCATAGGAATTTTAGAATGTTTTTTTTTCTATTATCCATTGTGCTATGAGAAAGAAAAATTATCCCCTAATCCTCCTGTGTCCTTAAAGACAAAACTTTCACTTCTTGGGGTAGGGAGTGGAGGTTTAGGATAACACTCTGCATTCATTCCTTTTTATTACCTGATTTGATGAGAATGGGAGAAAAAACTAGGCAGGTTAGGTTCAAATCCCCCCTGGGTTACCTCTGAGAATATGTATATTATTTTCCTTTGCCATGTGGTTTTCTGCCTGCCGTGATGTGGTGACTTGCAGTTGTCTGGTGCTTACCTGTGACTGTGTCCTAAGCATTATTTGGGGGGTGAGTGGGAGAGGGGTATTAGAGTCTAGGTATGAAAAGGCCGTATTTTCTTATTCATTTCTAGGTAACAAAGCTGAGATAGTTTCAGTAGCCATCTGCTGAAAACCTATGTTTATTCTTTGAAACTGGCTCTGACTAATGCATGAGGGAAAGACATATGATGAATTATTTACTTCCAAAACACACACAAGTTTTGCCCAAATGACAGAAACACTTCATGTTGTATGCAAATTCATGCGGCATTGTCCGAGTGACCATGTTTATTTGGGCAGAAGAAACATCCACTAAACACAAAAAAGCAGCAAAGAGGGAATATACACAAAATAAATTTAGAAAGAAAATAAATCCTTATTCAACATATAGAGATTTTTGTTCTTTTTGTATTATGCAAAGTTATATATAGTAGCTATTGACTACACTAAGGGAGAAGAGTTCACTTCAAATTTACTATAAATAGATGAATGAAATACAGCTGGTTTTGAAACTTTACTAAAACCTTACCACAAAATAAAATGATTTTCACTGCCTATGAGAGGATTCTATAAGAAATGAAAAGAAAATATTGCACTCAAGAAGAAAAAGCAAAGCGTTTTTAAATAATATATTACAGAGAAAAGAAAATGTTAAATGAAGATGTTGTAACCTCCATAAAATACAATTAAACAAAAACTCTAGGAAATAAAAGATAAGATAAAAAAGACAAGATGAGATAAATAGGGAAATTTTCTGAGATGCAAGTTATAGTCAAAACGTTTCAAATAATATAGCAAAATATTAAAAAGAGTAATAGTATATGTGTATGTATACGTATATATATATATATGGGGTTTTTTGGTTTTTTGTTTTTTTTAGAGACGAAGTCTCACTCTATCACCAGGCTAGAGTGTTGTGGCACAATCTCGGCTCACTGCAACCTCTGCCTCCTGGGTTCAAGCAATTCTCCTGAGTCAGCCTCCCAAGTAGCTGGGACTACAGGCACGCGCCACTACGTCCAGCTAATTTTTATTTTTAGTAGAGATGGGGTTTCACCGTGTTGGTCAGAATGGCCTCGATCTCTTGACCTCGTGACCCACCCACCTCAGCCTCCCAAAGTGCTTAGGATTACAGGCATGAGCCACCATGCCCAGCCAGACTTTATATTTTTAGTACATTGAGTAAAGAGTAGAATTAGCATGATAGAAATAAGTCTGTAAAATGAAAAGAAAGCTTCAAAAATCCCAGATGCGGAGGTTAAAAAAAATGATTTAAAAAATAAAAGTAGTTGGTTTCTATTTTCACCTGGAGCTAAATGGACCACAACAGAATAGAGATGATAGTAAAATAAAATACACTAAATTTTGAAATACTGGCTTCAGTATTTTCAAAACAAAAACATTTGCTTATTGCATTAAAAAGTCTAAA
The DNA here is from genome assembly GCA_036589455.1 of Ateles fusciceps. NCBI lineage: Eukaryota > Metazoa > Chordata > Mammalia > Primates > Atelidae > Ateles > Ateles fusciceps. The sequence goes on from JAZHEH010000222.1 coordinate 13,360,510, forward strand.
ACATTAATGGTAGGCTCACGCACCTATAAGAATTATGCAAGAATATAAATATGTGAATCACTGTAGTTAAAAGACAATCAAGACTTTGGGGACTGTGGCAAACAGAACACATATCCTATCTAAAGGCCCCGAAAATAAAAATTTTAAACAAGTTTGCAAGTCAAAAAGCAGGTGCATTAGCTGCATTGGATTCTCTTCTAGTTGGTAACCCCTGGCCAACAACTTAACTTCTCTTAATTTAAATCCCTTTATTGTTTTCTCTTTCTTATATATACGTTTATATAGGTTGTTTTATATATATATATATGCATGTGTGTGTGTGTGTGTGTGTATATATATATATATAAAACAAAACAAATGAAAATACTGCATTCAAGAAGACAAGGCAAGGCATTTTAATTAAATGATTTATTGTAGAAAATAATAAATATATACATACATGTATAGATTTATATACCAACAAATAATATATATAACCATGCCTAGTTCTCAAAAAGTGTGAGTTATTCAATTAATTTCAAAAAATGTATATATGTATAATAAGGCTCCTAAAATACAGTTTGGAAGCAAGAGCCATATGCCGTAGAAGGTAATGGCACATCTCGAAACTAATTGAATGGATAACACTGAAGCATAGCGCTGAGCTTCCAGGCAGGCTGTTTGTAACTGGACTTAAGTTTTGCAATCACAGAGGCAAAGTCTGAAAAGATGTGTGGAATCCAATCAGATAGCACTTGATGATTTATCAGTTGTGGTCTGGCAAAAAAAGTGGAATATGAAAAGAATTCAGAAAAGGTTTGACTTTAAATAAATTAACCGTATTCAATTCAGTGGTAAAACAAAAGATGAGAGATTGCAGACCTAATCATACCAATAAGAAATAAGCAGTACTAATAAACACTGAATACCATGTTGGTTCCAAAAAGCTTTCCATTTGAAGTGAATAGACTTAAAGTCCCCAGTGTCACAGAGACTTTCAAAGGGTTTGGTGACCCCAGACCTAAAACAATTCAGGTAGTTAGCTGACCTCTTACACTCTGACCCATTGACCGTGAAATTTGTAGTTAAGTTTTCGACAGGAACAGAATAGAAATCTTCTACATCAAAATCTCCATTAGGCCTTAAAATGTAAGCCAGTTAAGTTGTTGATTCAAAGACAATTGATTTTAGATAACTTTTCTTGGGAGTGTCGACCTCCACATTAAAAAAAAAAAAATGACAAACTTAAGTCTGACTAATACTCTGGCCCACATGAAAAGACAAGACAAGGCTCCATTTGTCTTTCTTGGGCCTCCAGCAGAAGTCACAGTCATTTCCATTCTTTACCATGACAGTTTGGGGCAGGATCAGATATTGTGAGACTCCACCCTGTGCCTAATCAGACCATGGCAAGAGCCCAAAATAGACATACACTCACTGAAATATTTGGAATGTCATAGAGAGCCTGGATGAGTGACCATGGTTGCAATTAAAAACACTCCTCCAAAATTTTAGTCCAAGACTCCTCATCACGTATTTCAGACTCTATTCATCAAAACTGAACACACCTTGAAAACAAAATCTGCTAAATGAAGCCACTAAAATAAATGAAAATATGTGATCATCTTGTTGACTTTGGTGACATCATTATACTTATTTAAGAAGTAGAGCAAAAATAAAGAAGGGAGCATGTTCAGAATATCCTTCTAGAAAAGTGAACTCAGTAGTCAACATCAACAGAGCTCAGTCTCAAGTAAATATGATCTGGAATTTTGACAGCTACAGATGCTGACTGTTGTAATGGAAAGACCAAGACAATTTGTCATTAGCTAAGAAATGATTGTCGAAACCTAGGAAACAAAATAATTGTATAAATCTGCATAAATCCTTAATCCCTGAATTCTAAAGTGTAGGGATTGGTTGATGCTGCTGGCTCAAGTTCAGCTGAATCTTCAGCCTTCAGTAACTGCCACATTCCCAACCAGAGCCAAATCCCCTTGACTTAGCACTGCTATCATTTCTGTTTCCTCTGGTGCCACAACTCACTGAGCCAAGGTCCCAGCCATTGGAGCTAAAGCTGCCAAACCCAAAACTATAGCCCAAGGAAGAACAGTTGAAAGCCTGCAAAGTCGAAATTGGCCAGACCTATACGCATCCCCAGAGAGAAAACCCAAGATGAGAACCAAAGAGAGAATGGCACCATTGAAGCAGGAATATTCCCAGAAGATGACGTTTGGCTCATTGAGTCAGGATTTGTAAATGAGGTTTATCGAGCAAAAAAGTTGCCAGAGCTTGATGTCTCTTCTCACAGGCACTGGAGGATACGGCTTCATCCAGAGCCGTTCTTTCTCAATATCCACATCCGTTTATTTGGAAGATTGTTCTGTTTAAAGACAGGCAAATACGTGTATGTAGGTACATATGTATGTATATACAAAGTGAGTTTATATGAATACACAGCATGCTAGTGTTCCAATCACTGACAGTAAATAAGAAACGCCCCCTTTAAACGGCAATGCAGGCTGGGCACAGTGGCTCATGTGTATAATCCCAGAACTTTGGGAGGCCGAGGCAGGTGTATCGCCTAAGGTCAGGAGTTCAAGACCAGCCTGATCAACATAGTGACACCCTGTCTCTACTAAAAATATAAAAATTAGTCTGGTGTGGTGGCATGCGCCTGCAGTCTCAGCTATTTGGGAGGCTGGGGCAGGAGTTCCATCACTTGAACCCAGGAGGCAGAGGTTGCAGTGAGCCGAGATCGTGCCACTGCACTCCAGCCTGAGTGACAGAGTGAGACTCTGTCTTGAAAAAATAAGAAATAAAAATAAAATAAATAAAAGACAATGTATAGTGACTGGATGGGGCATGAAGGCCTTCTAGGAACTGGTCATGCTCTGATTTCCTAATTTATGCAGATTTATACAATTGTTCTGTGGTACGTACACTTTGAGAAATTGATTGTGTTGCCATACTCGTGACTTTTTTTTTTTACTTTCTTTTTATATTTCAATGAAATTTGCATTTAAAAAGTCAATTGGCAGGTACAAAATTGCAATCCATTCGTCACTGGAATAATTGTGGTGAATCAAGTGCATTCTTACTCATTAACTCCTATTAGCATTTATTTAATATATTTGGCATATATCTCCCTGTACTTAAGCCTTCTCCTATAACTAATGGTTTCAAGTTAACAGCTGACTGCAACATTTGGCAAAATGACTCCCAATTGCATATGTTTTTTATCTACAAAGGTCAGATACCACAGCACATTGCACAAAGAATAAACAATATATCAAGGTGATTGAGAGTTTGGGCTCTGAAACCAGGCTGCCTGGGTTGAATCCAACTCTCTCACTACTTTGTTGGTGGATTTGAGAAAATTTATCCTCTTTGCAATTTTTTAATTTGCATAGTAGTAATAATAATAGTGCTACTTCCTCAGGATCATTGTGAGGATTATTTTTATTAATTCATGAAAGCTCATTTTTTTGTATTTTTAGTAGAGACGGGGTTTCACCATGTTGGCCAGGATGTTCTCGATCTCTTGACCTTGTGATCCGCCCGCCTCGGCCTCCCAAAGTGCTGGGATTACAGGCGTGAGCCACCGCACCCAGCTAACACAGAAGACTTCTATCACTAAATGTGTGGGGATCTCCTCCAACCAACAAGAAAGCAATCAGTTTTTCAATGGACACCAGCTGAGTATCCTCCAGTTCAGTTCTGATACTGTCTGCCTGCAGATAGCGTCAGATCCCGCAGGTTAAGGGCTCAGTCCCACAAGACCACCTCCTACTTCCAACGCCAACTGCAAGCTCCAAGTTATTTTCCCTGTGGTTCTGACCAACCAGCTATACATTGAAGTTCCCACGATTCCCTTCTTGGATTTAGTTAATATGCTAGGGCAGCTCACCGAATTCACAGAAACACTTATGTTTACTGATTTATTACAAAGAATACAGATGAAGAGATCCATCAGGCAAGTTATAGGGGAAGGAGTGCATAGTTTTCATGCCCTCCTCAGGCACTCTACCCTCCAGGAACCTTCACATGTTCAGCTATTCAGAAGTTCTCTATACCACAACGTCTTGGGCCTTTCATGGAAACTTCGTTGGATAGGCATGATTGAAGCATAGACAATCGTGTAGAAACATGACTGGACTAGTACTAACAGAGTGAGTGGGAAATCCAACAAGGCCTTTCTGCTCATATTTTCACTGGCTTTTCCTCTTTGTGCAGCATTCCTTCCTGCAGGGTATGAGGCCAAACACTTTCTGAAATTAGAGTCTTGTGACCTACAATCAGACAAGGTAAGTCAGAGAATGTCTCCATGGCCAGTTCCAAGATGGAAAAATGGGTAAAGATTATAGTATATTTTTAGTTTCTATGGCCTGCCTTGGGGGGAAAATAATAAGGGCTATTAGAGTTATGAGCCAGGAACCATGAACAAAAACTATGTCTATATAAAATCACGGCTGTGAATGGACCTATAAAGCAATTATGGTGACTCGGGAATAAAGAGGAGAGATATAGAGAAAACTTCAATCTTCTTAGACGATATATAAATAATCTTGAAGGGAATATTGATAGAAATATGGATGGTAAAGGCTGTTTGAGGAGATCTCAGATGAAAATGAGCACACGTTATTGGACAATGTAGAAATGTTGATCCTTGTTATAAAACGCCAAATAATTTGACGGAATTTGTTCATGTTCTAGTGTTTGTGAAAGGCAGAACATGTGAGCAATGAATTGGATATTTATTTGATGTTATTTCTAAACAAAGTGTTAAAAGCACAGCTTGACGTCTCCTGACTGGCTATAGTAAAATATGGGAAGAGAAAAGTTTCCTAAAGATGGAATTGTTAAGCAAAAAAGGAAGCATGTCTCAAAGATTTGAAAAACTCTCAACCTATCCATATTGCAAAAAAAAATGAGAAAGTGTATTCAAGAGAGAACACTTAGCGCTATCTAAGGATGTGGCCAAGAGTTCCTTGGATAAAGAGATTAATATGGGTGTAAACCATGAACTTAATAAGCCATTACAGCTGGATGCCAGCTTAAACTGAAGAGGAAGAAGATGGAAGGAAACGAAAGAAGGCTGTCAGACTTCTTGGATTTTATAGACCAAAAAGATAGAGTCATTCAGCTGAGAATGTGCACTATTCTTAAAGAAAAGGGTAGCATGACCACAAAGATGATTCAGGATCATCAGGGCTGCCTTCTCATTTTCAAAATGGGGAACCATTGACTTGTTTTCAACATGCCAGATGGCCTCTGCCTGCAGCCATGGGGGACAGGGCCATTTAAAGCCATTTGTGAGGGGCCAGCCAGACCTGTGGGCATGGGACCTCCCAGCAGAGCCCTAGAGCTGCAAACTCTGCCAGGTAGAGCTGGAGGTAAGGGATCAGGACTTCCACACAGTGGGTCCAGAAGATGGAACCACTGACTCAGTCGGTCTAGAAGGCAGCACTCTTCCCCAGTGGGCCTGAAGCACAGAGCATCAAGCCAAAGAGGATTATTCTCAAGCCTTGAGATCTTGTGCCATTTTCCTTGTAGTTTGGACTTACATAGGACCTTTTACCCCTTTTTTCTTTTTCTATTTCTCCTTTCTGGAATGGAAATGTCTGTCCTATACCTGTCTCCCCACTATATTCTGGAAGCACACACCTTATTTTGGTCTTGAGTCTTACCCATATCTGACTTAGATGATGTTTAGATGAGTTGTTGGCTTTTAGACTTTTGAGTTGATACTGGACCAAGTTAAGACTTTTGGGACTGTTAGGACAGAATTAATTTATTTTGCATGCAAGAAAGACATTAATTTGGGGTGGGGGAGGGGTAGATTACTAAACTAAATCTTTGTGTGTCTCCAAAATTCATATGCTGAAATCCTAACCTCCAATGTGATGATATTAGGAGGTGGGGTCTTTGAGAGGTAATTAGGTCATGAGGGTTGGAGCTCCCATGAATGAGATTAGTGCCCTTATAAAAAAGACTCCAGAAAGTTTCCTTGCCACTTTCCACCATGTGAGGATACCGTGAGATGTAGCATCTATGACCAGGAAGCAAACCCTCATCAGACACCAAATCTGCTGGTGCCTTGATCTTGGACCTCTCATCCTATACAAGTATGAGTAATAAATTTTTATTGTTTATGAGACACCTAGTCTGTGTTATTGTTATAGCAGCCCAAAAGGACTAAAACAGTCTCTCAGAAAGGTTTAAAAACGTTCCATCCATGAAACAAGAGGAGGATGTTATTAAAAGAAGAAGCCATAAAATAAAATTTTAAAACTCTTAAAAATAAATGATTTTTAAAATTTAAAACTTTAGTAAAAGATTGGAAAGATAAAATCAGATGATTTTTCCATATATTACAACAAAAGTATAAAGGAATAGAAAATGTAAAAGAAATGAGAAACCAATAGGATCGTTCTGAGAGATCCAAAATATAACCAATCAATTTTTGAAAACAGGTAATGATTGGATGCACCTTACCAAAGAAATAATAGAAGAGAATTTTCTATAAATGAAGGGAAGAAAATCAGGAAAAAAGGAATAGTCCAGAATATTTTGGAAGGCTGGAAGATACAGTGTCTTAGTTCATTTTATGTTGCAATCAGAATATTCTAATTAAAATGATCCATTGTGTATCCAGAATGGTGACTAAACATAGACTTACATCTACTGTTTAAGTTGTCTACTGCTGTCTAACAAATCACCCATAGTCAGTAGCATAAAACTACAACTACCTTATTATAATCACGGATTTTGTGGATCAGGAATTCATGAAGAAAACAGTGAGGATGGTTTTACTCTTTTCCGTGATGTCTGGATTCTAAACTGGGGAGACTTGAATGTCTGGGAGTGATCCAAACAGCTAGAGAGTAGAAACCTCTTGCGGCTTCTCCACTCATGTTTCTGGCGCTTGGGCTGGGCTTATCTTAAAGACTAAGTTTAGCTCAAGGCTGTCAATCTGATAAGCCTACACATGGCTTCTCCACAGGGCCTTGGCTTTTTACAACAAGGCAGCTAGGCTCTGAGAACAACATGTAGCTTCCAGGTTCACAAGAACCAGGTGGAAGAGGCAAGATCTTTCATGACTTAACCTCAGAAGTCACCTAGTGTCACTTCCTATAAACTTTATTTGTTGAGGCAGCCTTTGACTTTGTGACAATCAGTCACAAGTCCAGATTCTACAGGAGAAAATGTAAACTCCACCTCTCAATAAGAGAAGTATCAAAGAACTTGGGGGTCATGTTTTAAAACTGCAACTCCTACATACATCACTATGAAATTTCATAACACCAAGGATAAAAAGAAGATCCAATACTTCCAGGAAAGAAGGGGAGAAAAATGAGCACAAAGGAGAGTCTGCTATTGCAATCAACTAATATTGAAAAAAAAAAAAAAAACCACCACCACCACCAAAGACAGAGAAGCAAAACTCTATAAAGTGGTAGAAAATTATTTTCAACCTCATATTCTCTACCTAGTCCATCATTCAAGTTTGAGACATAATAACACATTCTCAGATGCATCCATCCAAAATTCAGACAACTTACAGTCTACACATTCTTAGGGGTTACCATAAGAATTGCTCCAACGAAACAAAGGATTTAACCAAAGGCTGGAAGACGCCGTATCTTAGTTCATTTTATGTTGCTATCACAGAACGCCATAGACTGGGAAACTTATAAAGAAAGGACATGTATTTGGCTCGTGTTTCTGGAGGCTGGGAAGTCAAAGATTGAGGCTTTACATCTGGTGAGTGACTTCATGCTGCCTCAGACGTAGCAAAAGTTATCACAAGGCGAAAGAGGGCATGAGAGGCTGAAAGTTCGTGAGATAAACAGAGAAAACAGGAGCTGAACTTTTATCAGGCACCTACTCCAGTGATAACTAAATGTGGTCCAACACAAATTCATAAACTTTCTTAAAACATTATGAGATCTCTTTTGTAATTTTTTTAATTCATCAACTATCTTTAGTGTTAGTATATTTTATGTGTGGCCCAAGAAAATGTTTGTTCTTCCATTGTGGCCCTGAGAAGCCAAAAGATTGAACATCTCTGCCCTAAACCTTTTCTCGTAAAATTACTGCTTTAAAAATAGCACAAGAAAACAGATTTGAGCTTCTCACTCTTATCTCCTTGTTGAGTCGACATGCAATATAAAGCTTTTTTTTTCTTCAAACATCCAGTGTCATAGCATTTGCTTCTAGTGCATTGGACAGCAAGCTCCTTTTGCTCTGTAATAGTAGAGTCTGGAAAGAATGTGGCCTTGCCAGTGAGCACTCTCATCCCTGTTCCATGTAACAATCACTATAATAAACAATGGTCTGCATGATGTAGCTTGGCTTTTTAAAAAGAATAAGATGATGTCTTTACTTTATAAAACTACATCCATGACATATGAAGACCAACAGATGTTTTTCTTTTTCTCTTTCAGAGCACATAGGGTCACACACCTGTGGGAAGATGAAGCAGGAGTAGGAGGAGTTTACAGTAGGAGTATGTTGGCCAGAGTGGTAGTGCCATTGGTGAGAACAGTCACAGAAACACCAGGAAACATGAAGGACATGCGCATCATTCCCCATGACTTCTCCTTCAGAAGGTTCAGGACACGTTTTATCTTCAGAAGAGCTTATTTTACTCTTTGTGTCAGCAGAGACCACAACTAACTTATTAAAAACTTTCTCTTATGAGGCTTAAAGTGCTTTTCTAAGTAAAATGTTCATTTTTATATCTCAAATGCTTGTTATTCTTTTTAGTGTTTGAGGATTCCTTGAGGAAATTGAGATTGCTTTCTGGCCCTTATTCTTTAAATGCTTGTCATCTTTGCTGGTATCTCCTCCTAACCTTCACCTTTCCAGGGAGAAAATCCATAATTTTTTTCCTCTTCTTCAGAAGCTAGCTTTCTCCTTGAATAATTTAGTTATACTTCATGTTTACCTCCTCTTACGTCTTAAAATCCAATGATACTTGTAAATAATTGTTCAAAAACCAAAACAAAAAACGAAGCCAAACATAACATCTTCTTCCAGAGGCATGTGAATAAATACTCCAGTTAGTGATGTGATGTGGCTTTAGTGTGGTTGACAGAGGAAAAGATTCACTTGGACCACACCTCCTTAACCTGTTCCTCGGCCTCCCTTCTTTAATCACACACTCCTCACTAAGATCAGGATAAAACGTGAAATATCAGTATGAGGACCGTATTTGTGAATGACTAGAAACTCTTCTTCATCTCTCCACCTGTAGCCAAATTTTCACTATGTTTCAGCAGGAAAAAATAAATAAAAGTCAAATGGACTTCTAGGTAGAATTAAACAGAAGGGAAATTTATTGAATCAAAATAAATTAAGGGTGCATTGTAAAGTTAAAATTTATGTTTTATAATGCATACTGGAAAGTGTTGTATTAATAGAAATATATTAGGTTAGTAAATTCAGAAGGCTTTCCATTTTTTAGGAAGACCTAGGAAATGCTGGTTTCATTCTCATGAATGAAGAAAATATTAACTTCAATGAAGTGGAGCAAAGGCAACATCCCATATTAAGCTTACTACAGTAAGAAAATTTCATGGTTACTTAAGCACATTGCCTTGCTCCTCTACATTAGGAAAGAGACTGAAAAAAACAAGTTGGGATAAGTTTGTGAAGTAAGATCATGAACATGGATTGTATATTTAAAAGATTGAAATGAATCAGCAAGATCTAGAATTTCGGAGTAGCCTGTGTAAATAAATAAAATCATCATAAGCACACACTGCCCCTCTATTCAACCTGGTACCATTTTTTTGCGTGGAAAAAAACCCAGAGTGGACATAAAAGACCTCATTCTCTCAGAGCTTTATAAATTGACTTGGGTTGTGAATGGCGTGCTTGCTTGTTACCATAATTGTACTTTGTGTCCCTTAATGCCACCAGAGAGGACCAAGTCCACTGGGGGATCAGCACAGATGGAAGAAGTTCTAACTGACATTGCAACATGTTTGAGCTCACATGTGTATCACATTAATAGCTAGTGTGCTGAGCTAATACAATCTTGTACTATCCCAATGGCAATTCAATGTCAAGTTTTGGCTTTCATCTGTACTGAGCCCAGAGATAATCTCATGAGTATTACTGTGCTATATTTTTTCTAATGATTAGGTTGCTAAGCCATAATGATTTTAAGGATTCTATTTTTCAGTTCAATATAGTTGTATTTTACCAATTACATGTTTAAAAAAGAAAATTTCTTCTCGGTTTCTAGAGTTGTAAAAAAGTCGTTAAATAATTCGACTCTTCTGACAGAAAGTTAAACAGTCCTACTTCTTTAGGTGCGATGTAGTTATGGTTGAAATAACAATTACATTAAAAGAACCAAATGCTAAACTTTCCATAAGTGGCCCTTGCACTTTGCTTAATTGGTTCGTTGTAAGTACTGTGCTCTCAGCTGTTCCAAGGTTGTACATGATGTTTAACCTTAGATGTAATGTTTTCCAAACAAATCAGACTAGAATGATCAAGGGAGTTGGAGTGGGTAATAGCAGGCCCAACAATACATATCCAAATCCTAACCCCCAGCACTCATGAATATGGCCTTATTTGGAAATAATAGAGTCTTCTCGGATGTGGCTAAGGATCTTGAGATCATCCTGGATTTAGGATGAGCCCTAAATCCAACTATGTGTATCTTTACAAAAGACAGAAAGAAAAGACAAAGAGACACAAGACAAGGTCGTGTGAAGACAGAGGTAGAGATTGGAGTGATGCTATCACAAGCCAGAGACCACCTAAAGCCCCCAAAAGATGAAAGAGGCATGGAAGGATTCTTCCCTACATCCTTCTAAGGGAGCGTGGTTCTGTCTACACTTTGATTTCACAATTCTGTCCCCACCACTGCAAGAGAATAAATTTTGTTGTTTTCAGCCATGCAGTTAGTAGTGATTTGTTACAGCAGACCTAAGAAATTAATACAGAAGGCATCATGGAAATATAACATCTCAATACCACTTTGGAGAATGGGAGGAAACTCAGCAGGAAAGGGACCTAGAAAGGATGCTTATTTATGAAAACCCAGGGCATTCATAGATAAATTTCTGTTTCGAATGAATTATCCTGTTCCTATACACAAATGGTCACATATAGACTGGAAAAGTAATTGTGGCCTGGTAGAGCATTGATGGTCAACCTCAAAATAGATATACAATATTTTGTTGAGCAATAGTAGTACTTTACAGGTCTGTTTTGTTTCAAAGTTTACAAAAAGTCTTCACATATTATCTCATTTAAATCCCACAGCAAACTTATGAATTAGACAGCAAGGGTATTACTATATAATTTCTTTTTTTTTCAGAGGAAAGCGCGAAACACAGTCCCCCATTACCACAAATTATGCAGTTGAGTTTCCCACATTTGGGGAAGTCGAGGGGTCAGCACATCCAGACTGCAATGGATAAGCCTCACCCTGGGAAAACCACCTTCATGATCATGGTATCTCCCTTGCATTTAGCACAACTTTCTGGACAGTTTGGTACAGCTCTTTTTCTATAAAAGAACTAGCAACAACTGCTAGCCTCGTCTCTGCATCAGGTAGGATTTATTCTACATAAAATCTAGCAAAAAGATTCTAGAATTAAAATTGGTTAAACACACACACACACACACACACACACACACACACACACACACATACACACACACACACTTGGATTAATCACCTAAACCTATTGTACTCATATGAGTTCAGATAAAATCCTCTGATGACATAAACCACTTACATTGAAAGAGACTATAAGAAATTGTTATTGGCTTGGCAGATCGGGGGGAGCAGAGAGACTGATTGAACCCCAAAATCTGAAAAACTCTTTCTTATACAATTAAAATTTTAAAATAGCAAGATTGGATACACCTTGATAACTAAAAGAAAATAGTTTAGCTAACATAGCTACATTTTAACAAAAATTACCCGTGTCAGATTGAGTATATATACCTCAATGCATGACTTCAGAGAATGTGTTTAACTAGACTCTGGTCCTTCAAGATATTCTAGGGAGAAAAAAATGTTTGGGATTTATTCCAAGGTACATTTCACACTGAGACAGTCACAATGTCCATCAGCACATTGAGACTGAAATAGAACACACAAGAAAGAAACCAGCTTAACTTTCCTTCACTCACCATTTTTCACATATATTTCACTTGGAATTTTTTTGATGGGGGGATAAAAGAGAAAGGAGGAGTATTTCTTTTTTATCAAAAAAGAAGGATTTCTTAAATCCTTCTTTGGGTGTATATGCTGCACTATTTCAACATGAATTTTTCTGTGGGTTAATGGATAGGTTTGATTAAACACACTGAGATTTGTGTGGAGATTGTCTCCACACAAATCCATGGAATTAGAACTCCATATAATGCTGCTCCAATATGTTTAGTCAACGTGTCTGCTGTGGAATAACTATTTCCCTTTGTGCGAGTGGCAGTAGTTACGGGCAAAATACGAAACAATTCAAATAAATGACAAGATGGGCCAACCTTGTCAACTGAACTGGTGTCATTATTTTTGTCAAGAAATATAAGATTACGCACAGAAACTGAGAAAGCAAAAAGAAAAGATAAAAGGGAAGAGAAAAAGTGCTGATATTTTTAAAAAAGTGTTTGGGAAACTAGTTTTACCTTTCAATATTATGCAAACTATGCTCTGGATGAAAAACATCTGGGTTCTTCCCAGTGAAGAAAAACACACAAAACAATATTGCAGAAATATAGATCTCAAGGTACAGGCAAAGAAGATTGTTAAGATTCCAGATCTGCTTTCAAACTCTTCCATAGCTGCTGATTTTAAAAGAAAGTGCCATGACCAATCAACACAATATAACATGTTCTCTAGTCCACAATTTCCAAAGCTGATCCAAAGCTGCAGACCTCAGAAGTTAAGGGATGAGGGTTGCACTGATGACTGTGCCAGATAGATATTTTTCTATAATGAAACTGCAAGACCAAGGTTTTGGGCAAGTTATCGGTCCCATAAGAGTACAAAAGTAAGTTCCCAGAGAAAGAGTTGTCATTCTCTCAGTCAGGAGAGAAAGGTAAGGTGTGAAGGGGAAGAACAGATTCCTGGAGTTTGATGTTACCTTCTGCCTAGAAACATCTATATCTTTTCCCTCATTAAAAAGTGTGTCCCTTGGCTAGGGGTGGTGGCTCACACTTGTAATCTCAGCACTTTGGGAGGCTGAGGCAGGCAGATCACCTGACATCAGGAGTTCAAGACAAGCCTGGCCAACATGGTGAAATGCCATCTCTACTAAAAATACAAACATTAGCTGGACATGGTGGCATGCATCTGTAGTCCCAGCCTCTCGGGAGGCTGAGGCAGGAGAACAGTTTGAACCTGGGAGGCAGAGGTTGCAGTGAGCCAAGATCAAGCCACTGTACTCCAGCCTGGGCAACAGAGTGAGACTCTGTCAAAAAAAAAAAAAAAAAAAAAAAAAAAGTGTGCTCCCACCTAAGGACCTTCCTTTGCAGTGTGTATACTAATTGATTGAAAAATCCCTTTCTCTAATCTTAACTAGCAATATTCCCTAATTCAGTAAGACATTTACTTAATTTTTCAGAGGAATTAAAGCAACAAATTATAAGATCTATATACTGTTTTCAAAGAGTGGACAGGGCTATTAAACCCATGCACCTTTGATATTCCTCAAGGGACTGGTCTTTCTGCAACAACTTTATTACTTTGTCCTTTGTGAAGGCTACTGTCAAGCCATTGTCAGCCTAGTATTTCACAGTATCAAAACACACCAATGATTTGTGAGAGAAGTCGTGTAAATTTATTTCTAGATGCAGCAAGTGATCAATAGAAATACACAGAACTTGGTCATAAGACAGTTTCCACATAAATCTCAGTGTGTTTAATCAAACCTGCCCATTAACCTACAGAAAAGTTCATGTTGGAATAGCGCAGCATATACACCCAAAGGCTCAATTGTTCACCTGATCGTACCCACCTGGAGTTCTGCCTATGTCTCAAATGCAGTAAGCTCTAAACAAAATTCATTACCTATCGCCCACCACATGTATCCTTTGACCGTGCTCCTTCTCTAGATAAAGGACCCACTATCCACCCAGTCTTTCAGAAAAGAAATTTCAAAGCCATTTTTGAGTGTCAGTTCTTTTGGAGGTCACCCTTCACCTTCAACATCACTGGGATCTCTGGTCATCAAGAAAAGACAACTCTAAACACCCTCTCATGAGGATTTATTAGTTACATTAAAAAACTAAACTCATCACATGACATTCAAAATACCCAACATAGAGATTATTGATTTACACTTTGTCTTCCTCCGTTAATATTCACCACCACGCTGGGGGCAGTGGCTCATGCTTGTAATCCCAGCACTTTGGGAAGCTGAGGTCAGTGGATGGCTTGAGCCCAGGAGTCTAAGACCAGCCTGAGCAACACAGTGAAACTTCATCTCTAGAAAAGTTAGCTGGGCATTGTGGTGTGCGCCCATAATCTCAGCTACTTGGGAGGCTGAGGTGGGAGGATTGCTTGAGCCTGGGAGAGTTTAAGGCTGGGGTGAGCTGTGATCATGTCACTGCACTCCTTCAGCCTAAGTGACAGAGGGAGACCCTGTAAATATATATATTTATATATATACATTTTACCCACAATTATGTTATTGTGAAGCCACACTCACTCCAAACGCAATCAACATTGTTGGAGCCACATCAAACCTCACTGTTTTCTGAACGCAGTATAAGCTTTAGCGCCCCACAGTGTGTGGCTTGCTGTTTAATCTATGGGAAGCTACCCTCCTTTTTTTCCCCTCATTCTGCCCCATCCAACATCACTACTCCTCCCTTTACCTTGTGGGCATCGTGATCTCATCTATTCTTTAAGACCCAGTACAAATTATTTCCTTTAGGAAATCTTCCTGTAAGTCTCCACCCCAGAGAAAAATCGATCCTCCTAACTTTATAAATTCACAGCACTTCACATATGCTTCTCTATTGTGGTACTTATGTCAACTCGTTACTTACCTTTCTGCTTCCTTACTATATTAGAAACTTCAAAGAGGCATTGTCCAAGTACTAACAGATATTCGATAAATATGCACCAGATGAATGAACAATTAGCTGAACGATTGGTTTAAACTGTAAAGTCATTCTGGCACTCTGTTACTTTAAATGTGAAAATGACATCTCAGAGTTACTGAAAACTCCCTTTTCAATATGTCTCCTGAGGTCATCTTACACATTTCTTCTCTTGTACATACACAAATTTAGGGGATGAAATGAGAATATAAAGCCATCAAATAAGGAATGAGAAAAAGGAAAGCAGTAGGAGGAGAATCTAATCATAAACCATCAATTTTCCCTACGACCCTGAGGAGATCAGTCAGCAGCTTTGAAAAATCACTCACTTGATAGATTCTGCTCAGAAATAAGTTATCTGGGAAAGAAAGAATCAGAGAACTATTCTAAAATGCCCAAGGTTTTTGGTGTTTTGCAACTGGTTTATTTGGCATTAGAATGTCACACCTCACTTTGAAACGACAAAGCTACCCATCAGAACATTACACAACTCAGTCAGCTGTATTTACTCATAGATGTACTTTGCACTTTCAATTACTGTTGCACCAGAGATACAGGCAACCTCAAAGAATTTCATTGAGAGCCACTCACATAAAACATGCCCTAGACATGTTAATTTAGCAGCACATATGGAACACTGGAGAGCTTGGCAGCCTTAACCTTGAATCAGAGCAGAATTTGATCAGCCAGCCTGTCTGACCCTTTATATCACAGAATGTAGATGATAAAATAATGTAACGAGGATTATGGATTATGCTTCACTGGCTCTTGCACAAGTCACATGGATATTTCCGTCTTTCTTCTTAAGATTCACTTGGCTTGGTCTTCTCACCCATATCCCACATTAGAAAAAGAGTGGAATCCATCTTGTGGTCTGGTTTCTCTGAGGCACCTGGCACTCCTTTTCCCCAGCCTTTTCCAAAATGCCTTTCACAGAATGATAGTCTCACTAGAAGCTCCAGATAAATGGATTCCATAGTTCTAATGTGTATATATATATATACATACACACACACTGATTCTCACTATTCAATATATACATATATATATATACATTAACAAGACCAAAGCCAGCAACAGTGAGAATTTGACATGGCAGAGGGATGATGAGATCTTGTGAAAATGTCCTGAGGTGATAAAGAAAACAAGCAATAGGATTGTGAGATAGGAGATGGCAGAACCATCAACTAGAACTACCTACCAGTTTGCAGGTGCTCGTTGCTGTGCCAGTTCAGCCTTCCGGTACCATCATAAGCCCCCAAGGACTGTGGAGGTCACATCAAACAGGACAGGGGCAGACATCAGGAGGAGTGGGCCAGGTCTTTGTGCTTAGAGAGCCAGCTGAGTCCTCTAGAGTAAAAACAGCTCCCTTAAGTATAACATAGAATTACTTTCCTGCATAGTCTTATGTGCAGGATATCTGATATGTGTTATGAGCAGGATATCTTCTATCTGTTGTTTATGTCTTAGCAACAGATATAAGACTCTGAGTTACATTTGAATTTCAGTAAAGTAAAAAATAGTTATTTTGCTAAATGAAACAGGTTTAGAGGCCCTTGTCAAAGAGCATAGAATCTAAGAGGAAATCGAGAATCTATGTAAGTAGATGGCCCACCCCTGGTTTCACCCACCCCTGGGCCACCTACTTACGTAAAAACTCATTAGAAAATGTGAATATTTTTAGTATAAATATGAAGGCAACGCTATTCAGCCACAAAATCTGAATAGTGTTGCCTTCATATTTATAGTAAAAATCCCCCAAATCAGAAGTCATTTAGTGGTTATATCACTGAAATTTTTTTTTTTTTGAGACAGAGTCTCACTCTGTCACCCAGGCTGGAGTACAGTGGCATGATCTTGGCTCACTGCAACCTCCACCTCCTGGTTTCAAGCAATTCTCCTGCCTTAGCTTCCTGAGTAGCTAGGATTACAGGCACCTGCCACCACACCTGGCTATTTTTGTATTTTTAGGAGAGATGGGGTTTCACCATATTGGCCAGGCTGGTCTCAAACTCGAGACCTTGTAATCCACCCACCTCGGCCTGCCAAAGTGTTGGGATTACAGGCATGAGCCACCAATTGGACAACAAAGTCACTCCCTCTCTATTTCCCCATCCATTAAATGAGGGGGTTGTATTAAGTTAGTTCTAAGGTCTCTTCCAGCACTAAGATCTTACAAAAAATACTGTTACACAATGAAAATAAGGGACAGACCTAGATAATGTAAGATGATATTATGTGGTTTATATATAATAAAGATAAATAGAAAAATTATGTGCCTTAGTTTCACTTATGCAGCTATTTTCTGGTCAATTTCTATTTTATTTCAAGTGTAAAATATCTAAATTATTTCCAATTATTGTAGACATTACCAGAATTAGCTCCTTTTAAATGAGCACTAATTGTTAAAGTCTCAATTTTAGTCTGGAAGTATTTTCCCTGGGATTTAAAAAACAATGCCTCCTAAAAAGATGGATCCTTAACTGCTGTACACAATCCCTGAATTTATTAGGCTAGTGCCCAGATGAACCCCTTCCTATGAATTCTTGTTTTCTAAAGCCGGGCTCCTTCGGTGGGCAGATAAAAATAGAAATCTAGTTCAGATTCAGCCAGCACTTTAAGAGTGCCTACTGCAAGTCAGACTTTAATATCACATTCTTTCATTCTCACAGTCACATTTTAAGGAATGGCAGACACAAACTAGCTCTTCACCAAACCCATTTTCTCCTCTTCTTTTGCCCACATCAAGACCATATAAACCAGATTCCTTTTAAGAGTGACTACATCCATGGAAGCTTGCCAGTGAAATGTGAGCAGAAGCCATAGGGGTCACTTCCAAGGCAGCTCACAAAAATTTCCCATGTACTCCCCTTGCTCTTTGACCTTCTGCAGCTACACTGGAAGCCAAGAGTTGAGGCTATAAGAGGCACAAGATAGAAAGTGCCTATGTCCTCAAATCATATTGAAAAAGAGCTACCCACTAACCAGAACACCTATTCAAGGCTTGAAATGAGCAGGAAATAAACTCCCACTGGGCGAAGCCACTAAGACTACACAGTTGATTTTCTTGTTGTTGTTAACAACGTTGTATATTTATTCTATATATGTACATTTACAAAACTGTAACAATGTGGCATATTGTTTTATTAATTGCATTTTCTTATTTAAAAACAGCAATACTGAGTATTGTTTTGATGGTTAAATTTGTACACATATTGCCATGATTTATTTAACCACTCTATTACTGGGAAGGTATTTATGTGGTTTCTAATTTTTGATACAACAAGAAGCATATAATAACATCTCAACATAATTAATTATGCACATTTATGACTATTTCTCATGAATTAATTTTATAAGAATAGAAGTAATGGCACAGTGCATAAACTCTCTCTCTCTCTCTCTCTCTCTCTCTCTCTCTCTCTCTTCTGCCTCTCTCTCTCTCTCTCGTGGTAGCAATGCTTAGAATCCAAAATGCATGTTCCTTTCATCCCTGGACATTTACACAGTTTATCTTTTATAGCAATGAGCCTCGACCTTAGCTAATACTTGCAGTTAGCATTACTGTCCTCGCTTACACAGGAGGAGACAGTGACTGAGAGATCAAACAACTTAACTTACTGTCAGTGTGCTAGAACTGAATTCAATACCGGACCTCTCCATCCAAGTCCTGTGACTTTCTAAAACAATGCTTTCCCTCTTCTAAAGTTTCTGATTTCTACAAGAATATTACACTTTCAGACCATTTGCACGCTTTTCCTGAAAAAGAAACATTTTTTCTACTCATTCCAGAATCATATACAGAGATAAGGGAAGAGTCAATGAATTATTATCTTGGCAAGAGCTAATGAAAGAGTAAATTCTTTTCTCGTTTTAATCAAATCAATTTGAAAATGAATGCAACCCTTAATCCCAGTATTTAGAACTATAACTTTTGTCCATGGAGTAAGCTTTGGGGGTAAATTCACTTCACTTTCCAGTGAATTTTATTTCCATGTTTTATTATTTACCATGGAAAAAGAAAGAGGACCAAACTGTTGAATCTGTTACTGAAACCACCCAGTTTGTAGCACTTTGACACCCACAGCAAACTAATCCAGATAGTTCTGCTAGTGTTATACAGAGAGGAAGAGGCAGAAAAGAGAAACACTGGGATCAGTTAGGGGCTTATTTTGCGCCCCAGTATTAGGCAAGGCTGCCCACAATAAGTAGAAGTAGAGGAAATGCTAAGAAAATCACCAAAAGAATTGTTATGCTTACTAGGGAAGAAACAATAGCTCTTGGTGTTTAATTAAATATGTGAAGTCAGGGGAAAGAGGAGAAAAACCAATAACAGAATTTCAATTCTACGTGACTTGGAAGATGCTAGCACCATTAACCAAGAGGCAAAAATTAGTATGATGAGAGGTTTTAGCAAAAGAATATTTTATTTTTGTGAATGTCTTCTCTGCCATTGCAATTGATGTGTTCCTAAAAATATTTGCATTGACATTAAAAAAAAACAAAATTTCAACAAAGAGAAAGGTAGTTTAGGGGCTAGAGTTTCAGGCCCAAAAATATAAAGTCTTCTTCATGAAGAAATCTAGAAATCATCATTCTCAGCAAACTGACACAAGAAGAGAAAACCAAACACCGCATGTTCTCACTCATAAGTGGGTGTTGAACAATGAGAACACATGGACACAGAGAAAGGAACGTCACACACCAGGGCCTGTCAGGGGGTGGGGACTAGGGAAGGGATAGCAGGGAGTAGGGGGATAGGAGAGAGATAGCATTAGGAGAAATACCTAATGTAGATGATGGGGTGATGGATGCAGCAAAACACCATGGTATGTGTATGCCTATGTAACAAACCTTCACGTTCTGCACATGCACCCCAGAATTTAAAGCATAATAAATAAATAAATAAATAAATATATATATATATATATATATATATATATATAAAGAAATGTTAATAACTTGTTTTAGCGGTAAGCATGTAGCTAAGAAATCCATACATCACTAAATAAATTCTACCCTAGACCACATCCAGTTCTGGATCAAGAGTAATCACCTGTCTGGAAGGATCACTTCAACCTGGGAGGCTGAGACTACAGTGAGCTGTAATCACACCACTGCACTCCAGCCTGGGTTGCAGAATAAGATTCCATCCCAAAAATAAAAACAAAAAGAGTAATCACCTGTCTTTCTTATGGGAACCAGCAACTATCATTAATGTAATTATTACATACTCTTATTATCTTTATCATCTGTTTTTACAATAGGGCACAGCACAACTTATGCAAAGCAATCATATTTGCTTATAACAGCTTTTTACATGCTAATGGGTACTGGTTCCCAATCATAATTGTTTTATGGGAGGTGTACAACACAAATCATGTGTAATTAATAGAATAGATATAACAATTTGAGTTTTGAAAATTTCTTTCAGTATTGGCCAGGCACGGTGGCTCATGCCTGTAATCCCAGCCCTTTGGGAGGCCAAAGCGAGCAAATCGCCTGAGGTCAGTTCAAGACCAGCCTAGCCAACATGGTGAAACCCCATATCTACTAAAAATACTCACACACAAAAAAATTAGCCAGGCATGGTGGCAGGTGCCTGTAATCCTTGCTACCCAGGAGACTGAGGGAGGAGAATTACTTGTACCCAGGAGGCAGAGGTTGCAGTGAGCCAAAATTGCCCCACTGCACTCCAGCCTAGGCAACAGAGTGAGACTCCATATCAAAAGAAAAGAAAATGTCTTTTAATATTACTCTAGGCATCTCTCTCAACATGCCCATCAGGCAGTTAAATACAGGAAAGCACAGTTTATAAAAGTGGTTGAAGTGAGAGATCCTAGTAAGTAAAGCTTTCAGATGTATAAAAGCAAACACAAAGTCTTTCAAATAGGAAGCCATTTACAAATTCCTAAGCACAGGTAGGAGTTTTCAGAAGATCTACAAAGACCAAGCCTAGGTCTTTACCAAGGCTAGACTCGAAGATAAGAGCCCACCTTTATCTACCTACATGGACAACTTTAAAGGGACTGTTCTGGGCTGTGTCCCAATGTGTTGAGTATTCATTCCTGCTATTTGACCAAATCTCAATGCCTTCCTTCGAGTCTTATAATCCTTAGCTCTCTCAGATTTAAAGTCAGATATTCCAAAGGTAGGTTGTACTTTCAGCTTTCATCGTACTTTCATTATAAGCAGCAACATATAAGTAAAAGGATAGAATATCCACCCATCTTTTATTGAGAAATTGCATGATGTAGCATCTTGGTAAGCCTTTACATGCATTGGAGGAGAAACGTAAGGCATTTGGAAGTAAAACATGAAGCCCTAAAGGGAGCAAAACATATAGAAGAAGATGGTGAAGAATCAGTGCGTTTGCCCTTCACAGCACAGCTATGGACTTCAGGAGAGCAGGAATAGTAACGGCTTCGTTTGCCACTGCATAACCAGCACCGCACATAGAAGCTGAAACATTAGAGGTTTCTTTTCTTTCTTTCTTTCTTCCTTTCTTTCTCTTTCTTTCCTTCTTTCTTTCTCTTTCTTTCTTTCTGTCTTTCTTTCTTTCCTTTTTTTTTAGATGGAGTCTCACTCTGTCCCCAGGCTGGAGTGCAGTGGTGTGATCTCAGCTCACTGCAACCTCCACCTCCTGGGTTCAAGTGATTCTCCTGCCTCGGCCTCCTGAGTATCTGGGACTACAGGTGCATGCCACCATGCCCAGCTAATTTTTTTTGCATTTTTAGTAGGGACGGGGTTTCACCATGTTGGCCAGGATGGTCTCAATCTCCTGACCTCAGGACCTGCCTGCCTTGGTCTCCCAAAGTGCTGGGATTACATGAACATGAGAGGTATTCTCATTTTTGTTGAAAGAAAGACAGAAGGAAGAGAGGGAGGAAAGGAGGCAAACAGGGAAAAGGGAGAAAGGAGAGGGTGAGAGAAGGTGGCAGGAAGGGAAGAAGGGAGAAGAAGAGGGAGAAATTTGATTTTGAGCTGGAACCTTGAGATAATGTCCCAAAGACAATGGCCAAGAGACTTCAGTCTGGAATGGAGAAAAATTCTGGAAATAGTGACATGATATTGTGAATTAATGCCACTAAATTGTACACTTGAAAAGACTTTAAATGATAACTTTCATGCTATATATACGTATGTATATTTTACCATGTTAAAAAAATTTAAATTAGATTTAAGTTGTTATCATCACTAGAGTATAAATGTTCTCTGTCCTCAAACTTTCAATAAAGTGTTAGAAACACAAATGCCTTGTGTAAGTGGATGTTGTGAAAATCGTGGAAAGGAAGTGTAAATATTTGAGTCACGGTATCTGAACAGAAGCTGACCACAAAATAGGAAGAAAATTCTTGAAATGAACTAATTCTTCTAAATTAGAAGCTCAGAGCCCAAAAAGATACGAAAAAAGTTAGGCATCTTCCCCCAACCTCTCTATTCTCAGTTTCCTTGGAGATGTTGGGAATAGCCAAGACTTCCAGCAAACAGCAAAAGGAGATAAGAGAGTTATTTGTGTTTCAATGTTAAATGACAGGATGGCTCAGCTGATATTTGGGTTACGTGTATATTATCTCAATTTACTCCTGAAAACAAAGGTGTGAGATGCTACCAGGATCTCTGGTTTACACACAGATGAGCTAACTGCAGCTTAGGAATGTCAGCAAACCTGCACCCAAGTGGCAGAACCAGAAAAAGTTATGCTCCTTCCCTGCAGCTGTGAGATGCTGGATACAAATTGCATTTCTAGGCTGTAAGTGAAGAGAAAGAAATCATCACTGCCCTGTCTTTTAAAAGACAGTTCTCAAAAAACAAACTTTGAAACTTTACAATTTATTATGTAATAAGGCAAAGAATGGAGAGAACTTCCAAAGTTCATGTACAAATCGAACAGCTCTAATAGCAAAAAGATGATTCCCCAAACAGAAATGAAGGCAAGAAAATAGCTTTGCAAGACAGCTACCACAGCCTTAAATGTTCACACTGTCACAATAAATAGCCCAAGCAAAAGCTTGTTCATATCTGACCACAAAACCTGTGTTCTTATATATTATTAATATAGAAATCTTGTCTATTAGAGCCAAGTAACCATCTAAATAAAAACATAAGGAAGGCATCTCTGTCCTTATATTTTTTATTGACATCTGGAAAACTGAAAGTTAAAAAAAAATTTGTAATGTCATCTTCTTAAAAAGTGGGAATTTTCCAAATCATATGTAAAGTGACTAAAAATTTGTAATGTCATCTTCTTAAAAAGTGGGAATTTTCCAAATCATATGTAAAGTGACTAAAATAAACAACAATGAGAATCATGTAAATAACAGCTTTGAAAGGGCAATGTAGAGTTCCCCTAGTGATTTCTATTTGAAAATAAATCAGAGCATTCCCAAAAGCCAGAGTGCTTCTTTTAAAAAGAGAGGGCATGAAACTAACATATACTAAAAACCACGTCTTGGTTTAATGAGATATTACCATGAGCCATACATACTAACATTATCCAGTTTAATCCTAAGAGTCATCAATAGGAAAAATTTAAAATATTGCATCTATATGGAAATAATCTATACATTTTGCCTCTGAAAAACCATAAGAGAAATAAGAAATCTGTTTTGCACTGACAACACAGAGTGAGATCAAATTCTCCACGAGGCACCAGCATTTCTGTTATCAAAAAGGACACCTATTGTTGACGGCACGTGTATCTCATATGCCTCCATTTTCTGTAAAAATCATCTGCTTTTGTTTCTCCTTGAACAACTCTAAAAGAAAATTGAGATGTTTTCTCTGGACAGAACGGATGAGAAGGGCAAAAGCAAACCAATTGGTAGCCAGTCTTCACTTTCTTTAAAAAAAAAAAAAAAAAAGGCAAAGGGACTTAGTATGTTGACCTCCACCTATCCAGATGGTTTGCTTTATTTAGTACACGAGTTCCAGAGGAGAGTAAGCAAGAAATATGGCTAAGTGTTAATATAAGCCAACAGGCTTTTAAGCTTCTTTGCCAGATTTACTAAAACACAGAGCTTTAGTTTTCTCAGGGCTCTGACTTGATCAATTAATTGGAATTCCCAATTGGGAGATTCTACCAATCTGCTGCCACGAGTGAAGAGAGTATGAAACTACAGCCAGAGCCACTCTTTTGATGTGATGAATTTCGGGGCCTGAAAAATGACTTCCCTTTCTTCCTCCTTCTCCTTCTATCCCAGGTGATCATGATGAGATCTTTTGCAAAGGTTTCCACTGTGATCCTCTAACTAAGTAAGACTGAGAACCTCTCAGTGATCCCCGCTCACCCCTTCCCTGTGCACCTCTCTGTAGTATCTGGTTTTCTGGGTAACTTTTCTTTTTCTTACATGAAAGTTATTGCATGAGCCCCTAGAAATTAGGGGAAATGTAGAAGACAAGATACTCCTAGAAATCTCATAGCCCTGGCCTGTAATCCCAGCATGTTGGGAGGAGGAGGCAGCAGATCACCTGAGGTCAGGAGTTCAAAACCAGCCTGGCCAACATGGTGAAACACTAGCTCTACTAAAAATACAAAAATTAGCCGGGCGTAGTGGTGAACATCTATAAGCCCAGCTACTCCAGAGACTAAGGCAGGAAAATCACTTGAACTCAGGAGGCAGAGGTTGCAGTGAGCCAAGATCATGGCCACTGCACTCCAGCCTGGGCGACAGAGCAAGACTGTCAAAAAGAAAAGAAAAGAAGAAAAAGAGAATAGAAGAGAAAGGAAATCTCATAGTCTTTACTTCACCACACAGCTGAAGACTCTCTGCACAAGTAAAATATAAGATAATCTTTTGGTTGGTCACAGGGCATAATGACTAAGGCCATATTCTAGGCTCAGAAAAAAAAAAAAAATAGACCCTGATTAGCAAAGACTCTTGCAAACAAGGAGCTCTGTTGAGAAAACTAAATACCACCTATTCTCACTAATAAGTAGGAGCTAAATATTGAGTACACATAGACATAAAGATAAAAATGATAGACACTGGCCACTGCAAGAGTGGAAACAGAGGAAGAGGAAAAGGGTTGGGAAAACTACTGATTGGGAGCTATGTTCAATACTTGACAAATGGGTTCAGTCATATCCCAAAGCTCAGCTTCACACAGTACACCCTTGTAGCAAACCTGCACATGTACCCACCGCCCCAAATCTAAATTAAAAGTTGAAATTTTTAAAAAAGAACTCTGCTGAGACATACATTTGCAATGCCAACTAACGCAGGTTTATTGAGAAATACATGGCGAGACAAGCTCCCTTTTTGAGAGACACAAAAGCAGAGGCCAGGAGATACAGCAACATGGTGAAAACATGTTAAAAGCATTAGATACTGGGGCGTGGGTGGTAAAGCTTCTGGACACATCCAGAGGCATACACAGCACCAGTGAGCAACCCTTAAAACAAGCTTAGGGCTGGCCAGAAAACTTATAGAGTGCCAAAGACAGCGTATGCATGGCTAGTAGCCAGCAGCCAGGCAGTCAGAAGAGGAGTCAGCAATGAAGAGCTATTCAGGGATAAGCAGCATGCTGGAAGATCCTGGAAACAGCTGGCAGGTCGTGGAGTCTTGATTCGCTCACTGGCTCCTACACACTTAGCAGGTTCTTCGGCAGCTGGACACGCAGGACTGCTGGTACGTCCTGGAGACCCCACAGGCTGGCTGGCAGACAGTAGAGACTCCTCCCACTGGTTGGCAGACACTGGAGATGCCTCCCAGGGGCTGACATCCACTAGAGACAAAGGTGAGTGGCCGGCTGCAGGTAGTTGAGCAGGGGTTGGAAACACAGGTAGTTTGCCGAGAGCAGGTCACTTGGCAAGGGTTGGAGATGCATGAAGTTCGCTGATAGCAGGTTGGCTGACAAGCAGTGGGCCCGCAGCAGGTCTCCTGACAGTGGTCCAGGAGCCAAGAGCCAGTCTGGAAGGAACTGGGCAAATAGATGCCACCCAGGCAGTCAGCATCAGTGACGGAAGTCGTGGCAACTGGGGCCACTGGAGCAGTGCAGCGTCCTCCAATCGGCCTGGAAGAGCAATTTCTTGTGGAGCAGTTGAAGGACATGATGTCAGACAGAGGGCTGCAGGTAGCTTGCTGAAGTTACCTCCTGAGTTGTGAATGTCACTTCAGGCTCCTGAGCTTTTATATATCCTTGCTGGTGGGTGGGGCTCTCTCCCTGGTCTCTCTGGCTTCTTTGGCTCAGACCAGCTTGCCTTAGAACATCTTGTGAATCTACACATTAATTGTCTCTTAAGAAGCCTTTACCCTCATAAAGAAATTTAGTAGTTTGGTAACTAAATCACAAGTCTTCTGTACTGTACTTAGTCTGATTAAGAAGGTTGGTTGGCAGCTTCAAAGCTATTGGTCATCCCAGCCCACACTTTGTCCCTCATTCATCTTGCTTACGATGAGTATTGATCTGACAGTAACCAAAGTTGCCACCATCCTACCATCACACACTCTCTCCCTCCATACCAGGACCAATTACAAGCCCATGGCCTGTTTGGTTTGTCACTGGACTTAATATCTTTTAAACATAACTTAATCAGTCACTGTACCACACCTAACGGAGCTCCTCATTAGGAAGGTACCTCTTCGAATATGCTTCAAGATTACAAGGACAACATCTGCCAGGAAAAAGGACACAGAGACTTGTATCCAAAGTCTGAGATGGCTCTTCAAATTAATCAGCTGACTCAAACAAGATGCCCGTGGGAAAGCTAGAGGGCAGTGGGACCCACCCTTTATGTTCAAGTGACAAAGCAAATTAGAAGCTAATTAAGTGCAACTGTATTTGTAGCCAAGACCTTTTCTAAATAAATTGGATGAGCTTTATTCCTAAAATGTTTAATTTAATAACAATGGATAATAGTGACTCCTGGGTCTCATTAATATGCCAGTGGAAAAGGCTTACTTAATTTTTTAAATTATCATAATGTTAATTTGAAAGGGTACAGTGTCTTTCTCCCAATTTGCTCAGTCTGTTCCAAAGATATTTATTTTCACACAAATACTTACAGATAGAATGCATTTTAATCATAGACAAACTAAAGACTCTTCAAGGTCACTGTCTCCGTCAGGAATAAGGGGAGGCATAGTGGGGGGAAGGAGGCCCTTAATCGATGTTTGGTAATGAAGAGATGTGTGAAGTGTGTGCCATAATATTTAATTATTCTTTTTATGCTTGGGGAAGCTATAAGGGTATCATTCTCTTTTATTTCATCTCACTGCGATATAATGAATTTTGGACACCAGAATGATGGCTCATTTGGTCCACCTGAACACGGATGAATAAACTGCCTGACTCTGGCAAAATAAGCAACTTCAACATTGCTTCAAGTGGTCAGTGGTATTTCTGTCCCAAAACAGCTGTAAGATCTGACTCATTTTTAAACTAGCTTATATGGGGGAGTCCAAGGGGATAAAATGGATTTCCATATATTTGAGGGCTGCAGGTAATAAGCTATGTTTTAAATGTCCACAAAGCAAACAGCGTTACGTAAGGACTCATCAGAAATCCGCTTGCAAAAGTCTCATTCATCTAATTGGAAGCTAATGACACACCCAAACAAGAGGGTGCTGTGCTGTGAGCAATAGCATGATTCCCAGATATCAGACCTCAATGTTCAGACACTCCCTCAGTGACTCACCGTGTGTTCCCGGGAACCGGGCAAAATTAATGAGATGACTACTTTCCTAAACATTGCGGCTACACTCTTCCCACCACAGAGAGTATCTCAGTTGGTGTTTGAAGGCCTGAGTCCTTGGTCCTAGGGCCTGGCTTGCATGTTTTAAAATGGATTAGTAGTTTACAGGCTTCTCCCAGTCATAGGTTACAGGCTACTGCGGAAGAGTACTTCTTTGTGGGAATACCCAAAACTTAGTCAGTAGTAGAATCACAAAGGAGAATGTTTCAGTATCCATTGCCACATTCCTGGAATGGCAGATAGTTTTATCAGTTATTATTTTGCCTTGATTCCTCTTTCTCATTGAAAGCTGGAAATTACAGATAAAAGGATCCTAGCAAATATCTTCCATTGCTTCAGAAAAAAAAAAGAAAATGAGTGTCTTTTAAACACTCAACTCTCTTCCAGACATTGAGTTAAAGGTTTGTGCAACTCATCTCACTGAGTTCTCACAGCAACTCTACAGAGTAGGTATCACGTCACATGACGGAGCTGAAGTTCAGGGACGTTGGGTGGCTCGCCAAGGTCATGCAGTTTATATTCCACCAAGTTGAGATTCCACTAAAACAGAGTCTCTGACCTACCAACTCATACCAAGGATATTTAAACGTGATGAGATGCCTTCCTTAAAGTATGAACAAGAATGTGTTATTTTTAACCAATCAATCAATACTTCATTGAAGACATTATAAGGAATATAATCATTTGTCTTTTAACAATTAACAATGGAAATAAATAAAATAGTAAGTCACAAGCACTGCTGTCCTACTTCAGATGTTTTCTTCATTCTGTATCCAATTTAACAATTTTTAATCCTTGCAATAAGATACAAGGTCACTACAAACAAAGCAAAAAAAGAATAGAGAAACATTAAAATAGCTTAAAGCTATAGTTTGAAGTTATAATTATGTATAATAGCTGTGCATACAACTAATTTTCAGAGCATAGCAGATAAGTGAATTGATTTTTCAGTCTTATCCATTTTCCAGAGTCTGCCATTTTTCAGGTGCTAAATAGAGGGAAAATGTTGAGTAGATCCCTTAGATTAATTATTCAGAGAAACTGGCTTACATTGTGACTACAAGCAGATCATTTCTGAAGTCTTCTATTAAATGATTTCAGAGTTTGTAAATAACATTTCTCAGAAAGGTCTTGCCAACTAGACTTGAAAAATAGATACACTTCTCTGCTGTTCTCTGAAAATACACCATCCGGCACAGAGGTAGACAAGCTACTTAGTATTCTCATGCATTCTGTTGTTACATGCAAGCACTTTCACTCTTTATCTGCATTCACTGTAAGTTGCAAAAGTAAAGAAACATGTACTGACAGTCACATAAGCTTGATGAAACTCTACACAATTTTAATTTGACGATGTTGTTCAATGAAATTAATAAGTCATCCTTGCCTTAAAATGTAAGAAAAAAATACACAGCCAATTGCTATCACCATGTAGTTAGGCACAACATGAAACTTCAACTCAGCAAAAATTCTTATAGTGATTATTATTCTCATGTCTGCAGAGCGTAAAATGAGGGCAGGGGTGGGTAATGGGAGCAGATTAGGAGAGATCAAGGAACTACTACCCATTATCTTCATCACTGATGGATAATTTGCTCTCGTTTGTATAGAACAGTCTAAGCCTTATACAATAATTATCACAGACTGGAAATGAGCGATTCTTTCACTCAAAACTGAATCACACCAATCACTTACAAGGCCAAGCATTT
The DNA here is from genome assembly GCA_036589455.1 of Ateles fusciceps. Classification (NCBI taxonomy): domain Eukaryota; kingdom Metazoa; phylum Chordata; class Mammalia; order Primates; family Atelidae; genus Ateles; species Ateles fusciceps. The sequence continues at coordinate 13,389,979 of JAZHEH010000222.1, forward strand.
GAGAGGAAAATGAACTAAGCATGTGAGGGAGACTGGAGGTTTGATATGCAGAAAGGATATTTTTCATCACAAAATTGATAATAATGTTGACCAATGCCAGGTCAGAGAAAACCACTTAGCCTTGTCGAATGGAGGAATAGTGAACTTGTTCAAAAATTAATATATATGAAATGAAATGCTGTCATTCTGCACATTTTCAGGGTGATCACTGTCTCAAATTTGAAGCTATTCGTTGTCTCTTAAGAAATGTAAAAAGGAAATTCAGAGGCTTAAGTGTAGAACTTAACGGTTGCCTTAAAAATTAAATACACCTTGGCTGAATTGTGCTGCTTTCTTTCCAACTTCACACGGACCTCTGGGTTGAATCTCCAGAATCTTTATTAACCAAGACATTATAAACCCCTGGAGGCTGGGTGATTTGCACCACAAAACTGAACTGAAATTCGTTTTCCAAACTCTTTTCAAAAAACATCAATCATAAGAAGGGTTGAATAATTTGGGCTGGAAGTAACTCTAGGGCAGAAGGCAGAACGTGAAAGAAACAAGTGAAGACCAGTTGCTGCTTTTAGACCTTGAAAATAGCAGTCACCAGCTACATGACTCGTATAAAAATAAACCCTCAGAGGACAGTGTCAAGGTTGAAAAATTCTAAATTGAACCATATTCTCTCTTGATGCCTGTTTTCAGATTCATGTGTGTCTTCATTGGAAATCAAAATCAGGGTGCTGTCAGGAAAGGTGAGTAGAGTCCCAGGTATTTTTCAGCACAACAAACCCCCATGTCACAAAGCCCATGTGTAGCTGGCATGGGCTCCAGTCCTGGCTTTCCAAGTAAACAGAGGTAGACCTATTAGTAACAAGGTATGAGTAGTGTTTACGTATAGGGCCTAACAGAAAGCACCAAGTCACCTAAGATGTATCATCCTTCCCTGATCCAGAACTATTCAGGGCCTACTAGGTACTCTGTGGGGTAAGAATACCTGGAATCTATGTAGGAGACAGGCAAAGTAGATAGGTCTTTTCTTAACATCACTTAATTGACCTGTGCTTATACCCTTTCAACATAGTCCTTCTTGGTCTCATCTGCCTTTCTGGGGGATTAAAAGTATAGCGTTAGGCCAGCACTATCTCAGGTTGGTAATTAGACTTCCAATGCTGGATTTTAAATTCCTCTCATATAATTCTCTTATCTGATTCATGAGAAACGGAGTTCCAAACAGGGAGCATCTTTGCCAAGCACATCAAACATTCTTGTGCACTACTTCGAAACTGTCTCACTTCATTTCTTACTGTAGCCTCTTTGCACATGCTTCAGCCAGCTTCGTGATGGTACAATCCCAAAGTGCTTCCTTCACTTAGAGGCAACTCACATGCTCCTTGCTTCCTGCTGGGTCTTATCTGATGCCATGGCAAGGAAAGTCCATGTTAATTTTCTCTGCAGTCACATAGGTACCACCCAGAAGTGGGGTCAGATGTAGGCAACAGAGAATGCAAACCAAAGGATGAACGCTCCCCACTTTTGTACTCCAGGTAGATAATACTTGATATGGTTTTGTCATGTCCCCACCCAAATCTCAACTCATCTGGTTGTGGGAGACACCCAGTAGGAGATAATTGAATCATGGGGGCGGTTTCCCCCTTACTATCTTTGTGGTAGTGAATTAGGCTCACAAGATCTGACAGTTTTTTAAAGGCAAAGCTCTTTGTCTTGGCTCTCATTCTCTCTTGTCTGCCACATGTAAGAAGTGCCTTTCACCTTCCACCATGATTGTGAGGCCTCCACAGCCATGTGGAACTGTGAGTCCATTAAACCTCTTTTCTTTATAAATTACCCAGGCTCAGGTGTGTATTTATCAGCAGTGTGAAAACGGCCTAATACAGTACTGAAACTCACTTCAGAAAGTCCCAGGGGATCATGCACTAGTCAATTGCAGTGGTGGCTGACTTGATAACACTTTCTTGTGGTTGTTCTCCATACTCTTCTGTTTCACTACCCTTGTGCTGCAATCCCTGGAATAAAAGTCCAAAACAGTCTCAAGCTTTGCTTTTGAGGGAACTTGGGTTGAGACACCCAGGTTCCAAATACTTGCTGTTTGAAAGAATTAGAAATAATAAACAGGCCTTCCAATCCCTAGCTTAGGTCCCAAGGATACATGCATGCCTCTGTCCACACACTCCCAGGAAAAAACTTGTACACAAGCTGAGCATCCAGCAAGTCACATTTGGGTATTTAAAGCCATTTCTTCAATGGCCAAATGAGTAACTACAAAAGTCTTGAAATGCAGCTAGATTCTTGGTAGATTTTCAAATGTATTCCTGGTAATTTGGATCTACTACGCTGGTTCCTTAACATAGACCAGTCCCTAAGAGTGACATCAAAAACACTAAAAGGTTGGCAAATATTATTGCCAGTTTTGCAATTATTGCATGTCACTGTTGTGTTCCAAAATGAAAAGATGCTGTTTAACAAAGTAAGACATGCACCAACTGTGAAATGGGAGAAAATTTTAGGTAGTAAATGGACAACTCCTTTATATCTTTAATTAGTCATGAATTTATTTTTAAATGCATTAATAAAATAGGGCTGGGTTATCCAAGCCAGAATTTTGAGGATATTACATAAAATGGAGCTTAAACAAGTTTTTTAAAGTGAGTTACTATTAATAAACATAATAAAAGTTAATATAATATAAAAATTAAACATAAATAATATTTGTAATGGTGAGGTTGATATGAAAATGACAAAAATTGTCAAGATAAAAATCACAGCAGTATGTTTAATAAATATTTAAATGATTTCACACAATGGTTTCATAAATATTGAAATAATAAATACTTTAATTTAGTTTTTTTAATTTTCCAAAATTCACTTTTAGAGAATATATCATTTAAAATTCCCATTCACACACATTCACACACACACACACACACACACACACACACACACACATTCCAAGTGCCCTGCTCCCTCTTCTGCTTATCAAGTAATTTGTAACAAATTACCCCAAAACGTAGGAGCATAAAGCACCCATTTATTATGCCTATGGATTCTGTGGCTTGGGAATTTGCACAAAGTGTCGCAGGGCAGTTCCTCTCTGCTCCAGATGTATGGGGAGCCTGCGATTGTCTGAAGGTTCATTCCTTTCAGACATATGGCAGTTGACACTTGCCATTGTGGGAATACCTATGTGTGGCCTCTTTGTGTGGCCAGGATTTCTCCAACACTGAGGCTGGTTCCAAGAGTGAGAACCTCAAGAGAGTATATATAAATATATGATATATATATACCATACAGGATACATGTGTATCATATCAGATATATGATAAATATATATCATATGCTTATATGGTATATACTTATATATAATATAATATATACTTGTATTATATATAAGTATATACTTATTAATTATATATTATATAAAAATAATATAAAATATAATATATACTTATATAATATATACATATATAAAAATAATAGATTATAAATATATATTATATATACTTATATATTATTGTATATTATATATAAGTATATATAAGTATATATCATAAATATATTGTGTTTATATATTATGTAAGTATATATCATATAAGTATATATAATAAATATAGTTTTTATATATTATGTATTATATATTATGTAAGTATATATAATAAATATATTGTATTTATATATTATGTATTATATATTTTTAAAAATATATATATATAATTGCATTTTAGGTTCTGGGGTACATGTAAAGAACATGCAGGATTGTTGCATAGGTACATACACGGCAATGTGGTTTGCTGCCTCCATCCCCCCTGTCACCCATATCTGGCATTTCTCCCTATGTTATCCCTCCCCAACTCCCTACCCCCCCACTGTCCCTCCCCTAGTCCCCCGCAACAGACCCCAGTGTGTGATGCTCCCCCTCCCTGTGTCCATGTGTTTTCATCGTTCAATACCCGCCTATGAGTGAGAACATGCAGTGTTGATTTTCTGTTCCTGTGTCAGTTTGCTGAGAATGATGGTTTCCAGGTTCATCCATGTCCCTACAAAGGACACGAACTCATCGTTTTTGATGGCTGCATAGTATACCATGGGGTAGATGTGCCACATTTTCACTGTCCAGTCTATCATCGATGGGCATTTGGGTTGGTTCCAAGTCTTTGCTATTGTAAACAGTGCTGCAGTGAACATACGTGTGCATGTGTCCTTATAATAGAACGATTTATAATCCTTCGGATATATACCCAGTAATGGGATTGCTGGGTCAAATGGAATTTCTATTTCTAGGTCCTTGAGGAATCACCACACTGTCTTCCACAATGGTTGAACTAATTTACAGTTCCACCAACAGTGTAAAGTGTTACTATTTCTCCACGTCCTCTCCAGTATCTGTTGTTTCCAAATTTTTTAATGATCGCCATTCTAACTGGCATGAGATGGTATCTCAATGTATATGTATTACATATTATGAATTGTATATTATGTATTATATATTATTACCTTTTATTATATATTGTTATATTAATATATGTTATAATATATATGTTATAATATATAATATTAATATATGTTATAATATATGTTTATATATTAATATAAACATATTAGTATTGATATACTTATCAATATATTAATATAATATATTTTATGTATGATACATATATATTAATAAAATATTAAATTTTATTTTTCTGACCTAGTAAGTCATCTACCATCACTTTTGCTATACTCTACATAGCAAGGCATCCCAAAGGCCCATCCAGATCCCAGGGGAGGTAAAATGGACTATACTTCTTGATAGAGAAGTGGGAATGTTCTGGAAGAGGATATGAGACTGAAGATGTTGTTTTGGCCATGAAAATAAAACCACTATCATTCTCTAAATTGCCAGTACACCAGGTCTGGCGATCCCTGAGACAGGCTTAGTTGATGCTCATAAAAATTGAAATTTCATGTTTCACATCATTGGAAATGTTCAGAGTACAGAGGCAGCTCATTATCAAGGAATACTGTGATGGGGATTCTTACAGGAATTAGAGAGACCAGTGGGGATGCCTTCAACATCCTAAGGCCCACATGCTTGATGCAGTGAATCAGGCTAATGACCAGCACCCTCGGTACTTTCAGGGAGCATCAGCCACTCCAGAGTCTTCATTTATGCTGGCTCCATTTCTTAATTAAACACTTGGAAGCTCCAGAGCCTGTGGAGAACATGTGTATTCAGGATTTTCCACATCAGATGAAGTAGTCAGGCACATGGAAGCTCTCAGGGGTTAATGGAAACTATGGGGACTTCACCAGTCTTGATGGGTCAGATTTTTGAAGAATACACAGTCTTATACACAGTCTTATATCATAAGGGAAATTGTTTTGCAGTTCGTGGTGGATTGAAGAACATGAAGATGGAATTAATAATGGAAAAATAAAATACCAGTAGCAATGCTGAGAATAGCTGACCTAATTTCTCTTAATTTCTCCCAAGTCAGCCTTCCATTTTCTGTATCCATCGTATTTCTAAGGAGGTTCCCTCAGGCTGTCTCTCGCTGATACAGAATTCCCATTATTTAGGGTGAAGATCAAACTGGATGCAAACATCTTTTGTGTTTTAAGACAATGTGTCTTTCCCTGAATGCTCCTGAGCCACAGGTAAAGAAGGTCACAGCCCAGGCAAAGGGTAAGTCATCTTACACTAATCGTATAGCATTGCTCAGTTCTTGCTTTTCTGATCACAGTTATCATTGATAATGAACTATGAAGTGAACCTGAAGTGAGCAATTGCTTTGGCTAAATAGCAAAAGAACTAAAGGTTGATAAAACGACCCTTCTGGAAAATAATCAACCGAGACTGATACAGCGAATCTCATCTTTCACATCATTCCTTAACTTCAGTATCCTTTTTCCCCTACTAATAACACAGCCACCAACTCTTCTTCCTTCCCAAGAAAGACACATTATAAATTCCACAGTAACTTTTGGTTTCTACAAAAATATCTAATGTAAAAAAAATAAGCTCAAGAAAGAAAACTAAAACATAACTAGGAAGAACTAAAAGGAGTGACTAATTTACAGTATGAAAAATTATATAGTGTATTATGTAAGGGTAATGGTAATCCCCAGAATTTTGAGCAGTAATTCAGAAGACAAGCATGGTAATAGAAATTAATGAGAATCAATATAAAAAGAAAGCAAAAAAGTGAGTGAAATGTGGTGGGCATATTCAAAATAATCAACTTTGGACAACATGACTTCCAAATGGACTCTTTTAGACCAGATTGTTTTCCACACCTCAACGCCCACCCAAAAGCACGATTTTTATTACAGAAACTGCTGTCCAACTAATGAAAACACATAAAGGGTAATGTTATCTTTGCCTACAGGTAGAGGCCTGCACAACATCCAATCGGCCCCACAAATGCTTTTACTCTTCACTAGGCAAATATATCTTTTTCAGACACGACAGACATGCCATTCAGATCATCCGATCCTTGAAATAGACTTTTCAAATAGAATTCTGATATTGACTTGGTTTTTCAATTGTCCGTACCTACTAGAAATAAAACACCTTCAGTACTTAGCATAAGTATGCCAATCTGATTTCAATGTGAGTTACATCTGCACCCTGGCTTGTATATCAGTCTCTTTAAAATTTGGCCAACTTTAGTTAGTTCTCCAGAACCTTCTAACCCTGAGTGAAATGACAAAACTAAAAGCCTCAGCAGCCAGCTAGAGGAACAGCCCTGATCCTGTTGTCACTGCACACCTCCAATCAAAATGTAGACACCAGCTTCAATCTGGACAGTTGACCCATCTCCCTCAATGACCAAATTTTATTGGCTACAGATAGGAGGTGCACATTTCACTAAAAGACCATTTTCTCATATTATCTAATGAGCTCCTCCTTCTCCAAGTACTTTTAGCAAATGGAATTCTCTTTTAAGTTGAGTATAACACAGGTTGAACTGACTAAATGACCTCTATGAAAAGTGGCTTCCAGTTCTTTCACATGCCATCAGAAAAGCTGTTTTGTAATGAGCAATAGCTGTTCTGATAAATTTTTAAAATTGTGCCTTCTGCTCACAATAGCAAAGACTTGGAACCAACCCAAATGCCTATCAATGATAGACTGGATAAGAAAATGTGCACATATACACCATGGAATACTATGCAGCCATGAAAAGGGATGAGTTCATGTCCTTTGCAGGGGCATAGATGAAGCTGAAACCATCATTCTCAGCAAACTAGCACAGGAACAGAAAACCAAACACCACATGTTCTCACTCATAAATGGGAGTTGAACAATGAGAACACATGAATACAGGGAGGGGAACGTCACACACTGGGGTCTGTCATGGGGTGGGGGTTAGGGGAGGGGATAGCATTAGAAGAAATGCCTAATGTAGATGACAGGATGATGGATGCAGCCAACCACCAAGGTACATGTATACCTATGTAACAACCTGTACATGTACCTCAGAACTTAAAGTATAATAAAAACAAAATTATGCCTTAGTGTACATGCATCTGAAATTGCAAGATTTTTTTTTTCTGGCAACTCATCATGCCAAATAATTTGGTATGTTGACCTTTGAAATCTGCATTTAAGTTTGCACATTATTGCATACCCAAATAGTACATCGTGTTTATTGAAATTATTTCTTGCATATTACACTGCACTTTCTACTATTGCATATTTTAAACATCTTCCCTCTTTGATTATGTATATTACATATTGGAAGCCACAAAAAGTATCCCAGTAGTAGTCCAACAAGCTTTTATTTATATACAAACTTAAAATTTATCAGAACAACTATTGCTTGTTACAAAACAGCTCTTCCAATGACTCTTCACTTATCTTCCTCATTTATGAATGCTTATCCTTCTTAATGTGTCAAATTCAAGGGGTATGTCAAAAGTTCTGCAAGTTCCCTCCCCAACTTTCCCACTGACTCATTGCCTGACCTGAGGCTGCTCATTGAAACTCCATGGGTCTGTTTCATGATCATCTGTAAAACAGGGATAATAGGATCTGCCTCACCAGGGAGCTGCAGGAACTGAGTTATGGTTTGCAAAATGCTTTGTGATTCACACATAAAAGGCACTACAAGAAAGCAAACTATCATTGAGCATTACAAACAGTTTTCATCTCAATTATTTTAAAGTAAGAAGAGATTAATATTCTAAGCTTCCAAAAGATATTAAAGCAGCATGATGTTACATAGAATTTCCAAAACTAAGGCAGGCAATTTGCTGACACAGATTTTTTTGTTTTTGTTTTTGTTTTTTGCTTTTTTTCTAGGAAACCAGAAATGTCATTCACAGATAAATGCAGGGAAAGGCAAAACTGAGGGAGTCCTGATTATTATTGGCTCTGAGATCTGGCAATAAGAGAGTCTTTCTGCTTTCAAGTTACCCATTGGAATCAAGCCCAAGAGAAATGTAAATAAAATATTGGTCCAGTCTTCAACTGCCTACCCAAATCTTGTTTTGACCTAACTCTTCTTAAAGCTATAGCAATAATTTTCATGTCTTAAGGATAAATTAAGGATTAACGCTATCAGGTTTGTTCTTACACTATAGGAGACTAAAACTGAAAAATTAAATTCTAAATTGTACAAAGCAATGGTGAGACATCTATGCTGCACTTTAAATTTTCTACAAATAGCATAAGAGAAGGCTCCTGAGGCATTAAAATAGTCCCCCCCCCAGCCTTATTCTCAAGGGACATCTTCCAAGATCCCCAGTGGATTTCTGAAATCATGGATAGTACCAAATCCTACATATACCATTGTTTCCTAGATATGCACACTTATGATAAAGTTTAATTTATAAATTAGGCACAGTAAGTGATTAACAACAACAATAATAAAATAGAACCATCATAACAATATACTGCAATAAAAGTTATATGAATGTCTCTCTCTCTGTCTCTCTCTCTCTCTCAAAATATCTTGTACTGTCCTGCGGGTAACTAAAACCACAGAAAGGGAAACGATGAAAAAGGGGAGGCAACTGTATTCACAGCTTGTAAAGTTATAATATTTGGCACTAACTAATAATCGCATTTAGCTGCATTGTACTTATTTTCACCTTTAAATTACAACCACACAGGGAAGGAGTAAATTTTGTCCTATTATCATTTGGTGTATTTCCACATTAAAAAGACTCTTGGGCACTCTTGGCACTAAAAATATCATAATAATAATTTAAATGATTAACATTCACCCTCTTCCAATTAAGAGAGTGCCACAGCTGCAGTGATCCAAAGGTGAATGCCGATGTCTTGGCTATAATATAAATAGTGGGACTAGAAATTAGCAATATGTAAAGAATAAAGAAAAGAAAAGAATGTTTTTTTTAAAAAAGCAATTACTACAATGATTATTTTTTAAAAAAATTAAACCAAGGATGGCCAAATAGATTTAGGGTAACCAAGGGACTTCTTCTGGAGAAATTCTTAAAATTTCAAGTTTCACAACAGCCTTGCCAGATTTCTATTACAGAAAACCCAATTATCCAGGTAATTTGCATAATTTAAATGAAGCAAGCAAAAACCATTGGCTGTATAGGGTATCTCACAGTTTACTGTGAAGATTACAGATGAAAAGTGTGCTCAACTGAGCTAAGAGGTGGGGTTTGACTCTGAAACAAGCTTGGTCACAGACCAAATCGAGGACTAGCTAAAACAGGTGCAGAATGGAAGCACCTCCTTATAAGACATGCCCACCAACATGTCATGTCAGTTTACCATCATCATGGCAAGGCCCCCATGTTACCACTCCTTGCCATGACAACAACCCAACCAGTCAGAAGTTACCACCATTTTCCTAGAAATTTCTGCATAAACCACTGCTTATTTGCATGTAATTAGAAGAGGGTATAAATATGAGTACACAGCTGCTTCTGAGCTGCTACTTTGGGCATACTGCCTGCTCCACAAGGAGCAGTACCTCTGCTGTTGTACAGAGGTACTTGCCACTTCAATAAAAGTTGCTGTTTAACATCACTGGATCATCCTTGAATTCTTTTCAGGGAGAAGCCAAGAACCCTCCTGAGCTAAGCCCCAATTTGGGGGCTTGCTTGTCCTGCCTCACCACCACTTAACCATGTAGAGCCTTGGGAAAAGCTGTAAGACTGCTAATCCCCTTTCCCTAACTACAAATGGAAACAACAGTCGGACCTACATAGACTTTGTGTGAGGACTATTAAAGTAATGCCTGGAGCATGTGGACATTCGATACATAATGGTTCTCCACTCCTTTTTCTTTCATTTAAGGCAAGACTTTATAGGGTTCCAATTTTTCCCAAATAAAAATTTCAATTTATTTAAAATTGTCATACATTCCTAACCATATATAACCTCTCAGTGCATGCAATTAATAAAATATAGACTCCAAGCAACTTGTAATTGCTAACAATTAGAGCTTCATACTTTTAGAGTGTGAATAGGGCTCAAGATTTCAACACAAATCCCAAAATTTTGTACTAGCTGTAGTTAAAAGGTATCTCATTTCTTCATAACCTTTATAGCTATGGCCAAGATCAACTCACTAGGCTGTCATTCCTCACCGTGGTGGCAGGGATAAGGTGGTCCTCCTAAGCTTTAGGATCCACACTTCTGAAAGAGGATGCCTGAAGTGGTGGGTAATACTTGATGCAGGTGGAGGGGAGAAGGAAATGGGTGAGTTCCAGTGTCTAAAGTAACTCTGATGACAGCAGAGAGCAAACAAATATCCTTAGGAGACACTGATAGAATCCACTGGGAAGGGGCCTAAAGCGGCCCAGAGCAGATGCAAAAATGTTTTTGAAGACTTATATTGTCTTAATATCATGGTAGAACCATTATTATCCCAAAAGCCAGCAGCTGATTCTTCTTAATGAAAGAATCATTCCTAACCATCTTATTTCGAAACTTTGGTCAGTTCTTTGGAATAGAGGATGAGGCTCTCAGAGCTCTATTTATTGTCAGCAGAAGCCAAGGCAACAAAGAGGCAGCTCATTCACTGAGCCAATGATACAACCGGAAATGCTGGGGAGAAGAGGAAGGTGTCAAGAAATAGAAGAGGGACAGAGAGCATAGATGGAGGAGGAGACAATGAGCCAGTCTCATATTTCAAGGCTGAGAGATCTCATGGAAATTATGTCAGCTATCTGCATGTCGTAGAAAAGTATAACACTGATCTGTGTTCTTTATCTGTGCTTAACAAAATTTCCTCCAAAACTAGTGGTGTGAAGGAAATTTCAAGAACAGGAGTATCTGTTTTCCACCGTGAAGTTGTCCAAGTTGTCATTATGTATTCTCTCCCCGACCTCCCCTTCATGAGTATGGATGATACTAGTGAGGTTTGTATTGAAGGGGGAAGAGAAAATTAATGAAACAACATGATATGAAATTTAAATAACTCTAGCAGGCAAAAATTGTTTGTAAGAAGGTCCCACCAGAGCCTAAGTTAAGGAGAAATAGTAAGTGCCTCTCCTTCCTTCTGCAGAACGTTAACCTTATCTATTCTCAACATTCCTTAAGAGTTCTCTAAGTCCCTGTTTTCCTTGTGGAACAGCTGCAAGGCCACCACACAGATAAGTTAAGTTGCGAACATGTTTTTCAAGATGTAAGGCATGCCACAAGACATATCAGGGATGATTAAGTGCCTTTGTGCCCATTTCTGTAAAATTTACTTTCTGCTTTGCATTTTCACGCCCTAAAAAGTATAAAAGAAAGCCTGTTTCCTTTGTCTAACACTCAGCCATTTTGGACATGAGTCCGAGCTGGGCCAGTGTACACCTAAAATAAATCTTTCTGTGACCTCTACAGGCTGTCCAATCTCTGAATCCCGCTACGTTTTGTGTGTGTTGGAAAGGGCCTGATTTTCACATTTGGTCAACTCAAATGCTGACAAAAGGAGCATGCATCAGATAGATACCCAAAACAATTCCTGGAAATAGGAACCCGGTGTTAGGGTGTAGGCTGAGAAGGTAAGTGCCCTAGGAATACATCAGGGTCTTCAAATGCCTTTGGACTTCCACAAAGTTGCAATGAACTTATCATTGTTAGATACTGAGCCAGTGTTCTAATTTGTAGTACTTTGATGATGAGAGAAGCTGCTATTTATTTATTTATTGGTGACATGCATTACTTTTTTAGTGAATTGTCTGCTTATGGCTATGCCCAATTTTTTATTCGGGCACTTATTTTTCTTACTCATTTGTAACAGACCTTTACATATTTAACGTACAAGCTCTTTGATAGAGATTACAATTTTTTTCTTCTTCTACTCTTGCCTTTTAATTTGGATCATTGTATTATTGACATACACTTATGAACTATTGATGTTTTAAAGTAGTTTCCTCTTTTGTTATTTAGGCTAAAATAGACCTTTCCCATACCGAAAGGTTCATCTACTTTTTCTACTCCTTTGGTAAGAACTTTAACATATAATTATAAATTTTCTGGGATTTAACTTGCTATAACTTTATTTAGAATGTTGAGATGAGATTTATAAATGAAACTGGTGTTTGGATATTTCTGTATTTTCATGACCAGATTGGGGTAGTAATAGTTTATAAAATAACATCAGCTATCTATATATCATGCAAGAGTGTACAGAATATAACACTAACCTATATTCTTTATCTGTGCTTAACAAAGCCACAGAGCTTACCAGTTCAGTGTCTGGGACCAGAGCATTTTCAGAAAGTGACTTTTAAAAAATTTTTTAATGTCTAGCTTGATATTTTGTTCAGATGCCCAGATTTTTTATTTTTCCCTTCTAATTGAGTCATTTTTATATTCATATTCCCTCCTGTTCATTCATTCTTAAGATTTTAAATTTTAGAAAAGGGTTTTAAATATTTGCCTGTAATTTTTAATCTCAGTATCTGTTATTGCATTCCCTTTTTATGCAGATACTTTATTTTTAGGTTTTCTAATTTCATTAATTTCTGCCATCTGTGTGATTTTCCCTTTCTCTTTCATAAATTATATTGTGTTACTTATCGAATTTTTACTTATATACTAAGTATATTTTTTGTTATAGAAAATATAACTTTAAATCTATTATATAATCTGAATTTATCATATTGTTTGGACATGTCTTAGCATTATTTCTTATTTCCTGTTATATACTAAGAAAATAACGTGCTTTTTTTTTTTTTTTTTTTTTTGAGACTGGGTCTTGCTGGAGAGCAGTGGTGCAATCTCGGCTCACTGCAATCTCTGCCTCTTGGGTTTAAGCGATTCTCCGCCTCAGTCTCCTGAGTACCTGGGACTACAGTCATGTGCCACCATGCCCAGCTAATTTTTGTATTTTTAGTAGAGACGGGCTTTCACCAAGTTGGCCAGGATGGTCTGGATCTCTTGACTTCGTGATCCACCCACTTCAGCCTCCCAAAGTTCTAGGATTACAGGCATGAGCCACCGTGCCCAGCAAGACATGCATATTTTTTTAATTTCTTGAATTGTTCCTGAATTTGTGTTTTTTATATAATTTTACATTTTTATAAGTTTGGATTACAAAATGTTATTACACTTGCCTTTTTTTAATCACAAACCATTTTTGTTCTGTTTTATACTTTTACCTTGAAGCCTAATTAATATTATTACTGTAACTCCAGACGTTTTGTTTGGTTTTCTTAATGCAGTGTTTTTGTTTTTGAGACAGAGTTTCACTCTTGTTTCCCAGGCTGGAGTGCAATGGTGCGATCTCTGCTCACTGCAACCTCCACCTGCTGGATTCAAGTGATTCTCCTGCCTCAGCCTCCCAAGTAACTGCGATTACAGGCATACGCCACCATGCCCAGCTAATTTTTGTAGTTTTAGTAGAGACAAGGTTTCACTGTGCTAGTCAGGCCGGTCTCCAACTACTGACCTCAGGTGATCCACCCACCTCAGCCTCCCAAAGTGCTGGGATTACAGGTGTCAGTCTTAATGTAGTTTTTCTTACTCTTTTACTCTTGACCTTTCTGCATTGTTTTACTTTATGAGTACTCATAATAAATAGCTCACATTCAGATATTGTTTCTGAACTCAGTCCTAATATTTAGGTTTTAATAAAAAGTATTGTGTTCAGGGCCAGGCATGGTGGCTCACACCTGTAAAACCAGCACTTTGGGAGGCCAAAGTGAGGTGGGCAGATCACCTGAGGTCAGGAGTGCAAGACCAGCCTAGCCAACATGGTGAAAACCCCGTCTCTACTAAAAATACAAAAATTAGCCGGGTGTGGTTACACGTGCCTGTAATCCCAGATTCTAGGGAGGCTGAGGCAGGAGAATTGCTTGAACCAGAAGGCAAAGTTTGCAGTGAGCCGAGATCACACCACTGCACTCCACCCTGGAGGACAGAGCCAGACTGTCTAAAAAAAAAATTAATGTGTTCATATTTATTTTATATGTTTGGATTTGCTTTTGTCAGCCCATTTTGTAAGTCGTCCTATTTTAAGATTTCTTACTTTTTTTAACCATTATTTTGATGTACTAAAAATATTTTTTTTAACTCTACATCTTTATTCAATTCTGTACATCATCACCTTGTAAAATATTTTAAGACATACATCTCATAAAATCCAAGAATTGCAAATATGCCAAAAGTTCACCAACATTAGAAGGGATAAATATATCATATGAATAGATAATGAAATCCTATAAAGCAATAAAGTTAAATAAACTACGCTATATCAACATGAATGACCCAAACTATTGAACGAAAAAGCAACATACAAAATAATACATTCACACAGAATTTAATTCTACTTATATAATATTTGAAAGCAGGCAAAAGAAAACCATATTGTTCAGGTGGCAAAATGATTTTATTTCAAAACAAAAAAAGTTAGGATGACGTCCATGGCTAAAGGGAAGGAATGAATTTGTAATCAGGGAGGAACAAAGCAAGCTGCTGGGGTAGGCTGGTGTCACACTCCTTCTGCCCCTGGTGTTAGCTTTATGATTAAAGCACCAAATCCTACACAATCATCGTGTGCAAGATTCTATATGGAACATCTCACAATGAAATAATCTCATACATCTTTGTAATTTAAAAAAAGTTAATATCAGAAAATACACAAGTGATTTATTCTCCCCCATGGAAGTTCTACATCATACTCCGAATCTCTCACTTGATATTTTTGTTAGTAAAACCCAATTTCCATTTTTTAATTCGTATCACTTTTCAGTAATTATTTAAAACCTATTTAACTGGCTTCACAACTACAAGCATAAGACTAATTTAATTATTTTATTCACTATTCACCATTAAGCATTTTGAGGTTTTCTTTCTAATTTCCTGTAGCTTAAGAAGAGAACGTTATTAGCAGTCTACTTTTTTAGCCAACTATTATCTGAATATGTACTTCAGTTGCATTCCATATGAATAAAAACTCAATTGAGTATTAAACCAAAAATATTAAGGGCAAACATATTCTTTCTCAAAATCCTGCAAGTCTTGTTTCATTTCTTCTTGCAGTTAATGTTCAGAAGACAATTCTGAAACACCACGTTCCTTCTAGTACATTTCCAGGATTCATGAACCATATCATCTTCTCTCTCACCAATTTCATTCTTCATCCTCTTCATCTGAATTCTGGAAAAGCTTCTCAAAGTTGTTTTCCACATTATGATTCATTACATCACAGAAAAATTTTTCCATTTTAAGCCTCCTCATACAGATTTTAGTCTTTCTCATGCAAATTTTAAATCAGAGATTACATTTTTGTTTCATCTTTTCCTGCCTCATCCAACTCACTGAATATTCCTTCGCTTGCTCTCACTCTCTCAGCTGGATCCCTTTTTAATCTGTTTCCTGGGTTTTCTTTCCCATGCTTCTGCTTCATATTTTCCAGAGTAGTATTCAAAGCACAAAGAGATTATTTTGCATTTGTTCACTTTCTTGTGGAAAATATTTTAGAAATACAACATCTGCATCTTCTTCCTTTTCAGCTTGAGAACATTTTCTTCGGTATCATACTGAGGCATTTTGGTGTGATCCATCCATATTTAATGAGGATGGGGCAGGCTCTTTGGATCCCTCTCATACATCATGTATTTTTCCTAAAAAATTTTTTTCAGACCTTTGGCAGAAAGCTTAGCTGCTCTAACTTATATGGGAACATGGCTGTTTCAGAGGCTGAGGAAAATGGAGGAGCAACTCTATCTGGTGATCCATTCTGCTGAGGATCAGCTGTTAGCCTTTTCTCTCTCTGGTTCATGGTAATGCGCAGGTTCCTGGCAAATCTTACACAATCTGTTTTGCCAGGATACTGCTTAGCACATCAGATGAAAAAAGCAAAGATGTCTCAAAGACATCTTGCCTCCCTGGCAGCTTTTTGCTTAATGTGAATCCTATATGAACTCTAACATCTCCTAATGCAAGCACTCTCATAGACTGTTGATCCACATCCATGATCCATGAACAAGGAGTTGGGTAAACCCAAGTCACCATCTCCAGGGTACACACAGCCTCTTATATTCATCCCTCTAAATTCATCACCAGTGGGACTCTTCTAAAAGTCTCAGACAGCCCCAATCGTTTGTTTTGGAAAATTCTACATTAAATATAAAGAAACTAACTAATATCCCCAGGTGTTTGAGACTGTCTTGCTCTGTCACCTAGGCTAGAGTGCAGAGACACGATCTCTGCTCACTGCAACCTCTGCCTCCTGGATTCAAGCAATTCTCTTGCCTCAGCTTCCAAGTAGCTGGGATTGCAGTCATGCACCACCACGCCCAGCTAATTTTTTTGTATTTTTAGTAGAGATGGTTCAATGTATTGGCCAGGCTGGTCTCGAATTCCCGACCTTATGATCCACCTGTCGTGGCCTCCCAAAGTGCTGAGATTACAGGTGTGAGCCACTGAGCCTGGCCTATCCCCAGCTTTTGAACAGTACTTTCCCATAATTTCCAGTGATAATGTTTGCTTCTCAATATTTTTATATTTCTTCGAATGTTTCTACGAGGACCCAAGGTAGAAATGTTATACAAATTATCACAGTCTTTGTTGTCTAGAAGTCATAATATAAATATTTTTAAACCAAGAAAGGAGCTAGAAATTCCAGAATTTTCCAAGTGGGTCCATCCTGAAGGAAAAAAAAAAATAGAAAAAAGTAGTGAGAGAAGTGGGGGAAAGAGAGAACCTTGAAGTATTTCGCTCTTGATAAGCCTCAGATAATACATCTGTCATTTTGGTGAGCCATCGTATTCAGGCTGCTTTTAACTCCATTTTCAGGTGAGTCACCTCAAAACATCAAACTGCAAAATGGCCAAGTTTCAGCAGGAAGCAACGAAGCTCTCCCAAATCTTGTGAAATAAGATGATTTGTGAGCAGAATCACCCAAATACTATTTCTTGAGGTTATTTTAAGCTTTTGTTTTTCTTGTCTCCCTGATAACTTCAGCTCAGATAAGTACATGGAGCTTCACGGTGCTAATCCAGAAAAAAATGATATTAAGATTGGTATTACTATAAATCACAATCCAGTTAAAGAAATAGATTGGCAGAGTTTCAAATTACACTGCACAAATATCAAAATGAAATTAAACTTCTTTCCTAAAGTCAGAAATCTGAAAATATATATGGTCTGAATTTCCCCATGATCTGCTGAACAAGTTGAAATAATTATTTAGTAACTGGAAAAATATGATGGACACATTTCACATGCTTCCTGGGGGTGAGAAATATTTCCTGGTGTTTTTTTCTTTCCATTAAATGACAAGCTGATGAAGAATAGAGCGTGTGAGACACAAAGAAAGAATAACACCTACGTGCCCTGGAATGAGAAGTTTGTCTATAGCAAAAGAGAGACCACTGCTGCCACCAAGCTACAGCCTAACCCTAGGCCCACCGTCCTGTGAATTCATGATGCAGCTGCAGAAAAGAAGGAAAAACTGTTAAAGAAAAAAAGTCTTCAATGGCATTTGTTAAAGTAGAATAGGAAGTCTTTGTTCAGGACCATCACAATGGGCATAGGGGCCACGGAGGTGGGATTCTGCACCAGAAGAGGGAGATTGGACTCAGCTTTGAATACAGCATGGGCAAGTGGGAATTTACAGCCAAGGAGCAGTGTGGGGGTTAGTGGATAGAAAATTACTAAGAGGAACCATCAGAGATAAGGGGAATTCTGGCTAAACTGACCTAACAGGATTCTTGCTGAAGATGGACAAAGATGATCAGACATCATCTGCGGAATGGTAGAGAGTGAATAGCCTAATCAGATATCAAGGGTGGAGGGTTTTTACTAAGCTGAGTTCTTGGCTCAAACTGGATTTTACAAGGAAGTGCAAGGATGGGCCTAGGAGAAGCTTCAGGAGCCTGAGTAAAGTTTGGTCAAAGGTATTTGTTATAACACAACTCCTCTGTCTTGTATTCCTGTGCTTCCAATCAATTAACCTTCAACTGTCTTGAAGGTCCCTCCTGACCAGCTCTGAGCATCTGATCATCAAAACATATGAGCTTGTAAACTGCTGCATCACCAATTTAGTCATAAAACTAGATGTTGATGAAACCATGTTCTACCCATTATCTACCACAACACTATGTAACAAACCACCCCAAAACCAAGTGGTGTAAAAAAAAAAAGCATTAAATTTACCCAGAGGTCTGCGGGTTGTTGATTTAGTCTGGGTTCAATTGAACAGTACTTCTGGCCTCAGCTGGCTCAGTCTCAAGTCTGGGGCTGGCTGGCTGTTAGCTGATCTAGGACAGCGTCAGCTGGGGTGTCTGGGACAACTCAGCTCTGCTCCATGTGCCTCATCGTACAGCAAGCCAGACAGGCATGTTGTCATGGAAATCACAAAGCTTCAAGAGACTCATCAAAAGCATGCAAGCACTTGTTCAGGCCTCTACTTGGGTTACATTTTCTAACATGCCATTGTACAGGGCAAGTCATGTGCTCAGTCTAAAGTCAAGGTGTGAGATGGAATATCCAGCCCAGAGGACAATGAAGAATTACAAGGCAAAGGGAGTGGGTACAGGGGGGTATAGAATGGGGACTGTTAGGCAGTCAATCTACTGTACACCTTCAATGCTAGTTTGTCTCCCATTTGAGCCATGAGGATACCAAGTGGGCTGGTTACTAATAACAAACCTAATCCCTGGGTTAGGACATCAAAGTCTTCAAACTACCCCCCCCAAATGAAGATATCTAGTCAGCTAGCTCCAAAACAGTGGCAATTAAGCCACTGAATAATGACGATTAGCAATCGATAAAATTGCTAATAGGTAAATAAAATTAGTTCATATTCCAGTAACACATGCAACCACGGTAAATTCACCTTTGTTCTCTAACAAAGATTATTTGTTAATAATCTTGCATGCAAGATTATTCTCTAACAAAGCAACAAGTTCTGGAGAAAGGTTGGAGTAAAATCTTTACTGGGCATGAAGGCAGGCAAGTTAAGAGTAAGCAACAAAATGAGGTTCCCCGAAAATAAAATCAATCCTTTGGAAGTGCAGTGTTATCAGTATTCCAAATAATAATATACAAAAATAAATTGAAATTCAGAGACATATTTCCTCAAAATCATCATTAGAAATGTATAGGCCAGGCGTGGTGGCTCATGCCTGTAATCCCAGCACTTTGGGAGGTCAAGGCGGGTGGATCACTAGGTCAGGAGATCAAGACCATCCTGGCTAACATGGTGAAACCCCGTCTCTACTAAAAATACAAAAAAAAAAAACAAATTAGCCAGGAATGGCGGCGTGCGCCTGTAGTCTCAGCTACTTGGGAGGCTGAGGCAGGAGAATCGCTTGGACCCGGGAGGCAGAGGTTGCAGTGAGCCGAGATTGTGCCACTGCACTCCAGCCTGGGCAACAGAGTGAGGCTCTGACTCAAAAAAAAAAAAAAAAAAAAAGAAATGTATCACCCACATATTTAATATATGTGTATTAAAGATTTTCATGGTTAGATCTTCACTGAATGCTTTAAAAGCAAATTCTGTCTCTAGTTTGAAGCAAAATTACTGGCTATGCTTTCTTAGTTGTTGCATGGATTTGTTTGATACCAAATTTTTCTCCAAAAAGCTGAATATGATTCAAATATCTCAGGTTAAATAAATTTTTGAGTTAAAATTCAGAGTATATTTTGCTCTGTGACACCCTGAGATAGGAAACCCAAATTACTTGTGATGGTATAAATGTTTCCATAGTAGGAAATTATGGAATAAATCCAATTCTTAACATTAATGCTTTTGTAATAAATTCAGTAATAACCTTTTTGATCATTGGCACAGTCTACCTATGTTTTATAAACTTAATCTAATCAGCTGATTTGGATATTTCAGTGGGTAAAATTCTGGTTGATAGGACCATAACTTTTACAGCTTGTTCAATGAAAACTGAATGGATTTTGCATATCTCATAGTTTTTCCTGATTCTGTTCAAAGTCATGTTAATAATAGTGCTTCCAACCCAAAGGACTTTAAATAAAACAGTTATCTATCAAGGTAGCAGAATCACACCCCATTCCAACTCAATTTTTTTTTGGCTGGTTATCCGTGAAGTTTTTTTTCTCTTTCATGATCCACTGTTTCTATCTCTAGGATAAGACAGAATTTCTCTAAAAAACTGCTGCACTACTGATTTAACTCTCTCTCTCTCTCTCTTTTTTTTTATTTTCAGACTAAAATATGAAGCAGATCACACAGTACAGTGTGCTAGAGTCCTAACAGCAGTCGGCACCTTTTATACAATTTCCCTTGTAATAGCAGACAGCCGGCTGGGCTGAGGCACTTTCAGAGGCCGTAGAATACAGCAAAGTCTCCTCATCCACAGAGAATTATCTGCCATGCCAGGAACATAAAGTCTTCTCAGCAATCCTAAAAGGGAAAATGGAAAGATTCTACAAATATCTTTCCTTTGTAGAGCTGGAGACCTCCTCAGCCTTGCCTCAATTTTCAGTCCTAGTTGTCATATGGAATGAACAAAATTATGAAGGAGCTCTTTATAAGGGAAAGGTTTATTTCTTCCTAAATCTAATATTAGTGCAGTTTGAATAGGCATTCAAAGAAAACATAATGAAACTTCATTGATGGAATTTTATGAAAGGTATCAGGAAATAAAAAAGCAAATTTATGTCTTCCCACTCTTGAATAAAGAAGATTTTACTATGTGCTAATATACACCACAGTAATAAAATAGCAAATTTTTTTTCTATCCTTTGCTCCCATTGCCAAACACCCCTCAAAGTGCTCTGAAACTTTTTTACATCCTGCCAAGCCTTTCCCTACCTTCACTTTCTTCTGCCTCAGATGTTACTGAATGTTATGCTGAATGTCAACAATGTTATGCTGAAATTATTCTCCTAAAGGTCACCAATGACTGCTTTACATTTGACCTTATTTTATTGTAAATGATAATGAAACCACCTTTGCAAAAATTATAACTGAGGAAATTATGACAGTGAAAGAGATCAGCCCTAACCGACTCCATCTTTCTTCTAACCTTTAAGCTGCCCTTGTTCATTCCCAGACATAGGCCAAGCTAACTTTGGGGAGGAATTCAGTTCATGGTTTAACTCTGAAACGAAATAGATAACAGCCCTTTCCCGAAAAGTCCCCCTTCTTGCCTGGGGGACCAGTCTGCCTTTGCAGAATTAACAAACTAACTACAAAATTAGGAATTATGGTTTAGGGGTTATGCAGCCTCTGGCTCCAAGAGTCTGAACCTCCCCAGATTGCTCCTGGAGATAGCATCACTATTGTAAAACCCAAAATCAGTACCTCAGACATTTTGCAGACCCTGCATTGGATGGATCAACTGACACCATCCAGACCAGTAATCTGGTTCAATCAGTTCTGCGATCCCACCCAGGGACAGAAAACAGCAAGAAAAACTCACTTCAACCCCCTAGGATTCCATCTCCAATCTGACCAATCCACACTCCCCACTTCCCAAGCCCCTACCAGCCAAAATATCTTTAAAAACTCAGCTCCCTTGACTAAAACAAGCAATGGGGAAAGGAGTCCCTGTTTAATAAATGGCGTTGGGAAAACTGGCTAGCCATGTGCAGAAAGCAGAAACTGGACCCCTTCCTGACACCGTACACTAAAATTAACTCCAGATGGATTAAAGACTTAAACATAAGACCTAACACCATAAAAACCCTGGAAGAAAACCTAGGCAAAACCATTCAGGACATAGGCGCAGGCAAGGACTTCATGACCAAAACACCAAAAGCATTGGCAACAAAAGCCAAAATAGACAAATGGGACCTAATCAAACTCCACAGCTTCTGCATAGCAAAAGAAACAGTCATTAGAGTGAATCGGCAACCAACAGAATGGGAAAAAAATTTTGCAATCTACCTATCTGACAAAGGGCTGATATCCAGAATCTACAAAGAACTAAAACAGATTTACAAGAAAAAACAAACAAGCCCATTCAAAAGTGGACAAAGGACTGAACAGACACTTTACAAAAGAAGACATACATGAGGCCAACAAACATATGAAAAAATGCTCATCATCACTGGTCACTAGAGAAATGCAAATCAAAACTACATTGAGATACCATCTCACGCCAGTTAGAATGGCGATCATTAAAAAATCTGGAGACAACAGATGCTGGAGAGGATGTGGAGAAATAGGAACACTTTTACACTGTTGGTGGGAGTGTAAATTAGTTCAACCATTGTGGAAAACAGTGTGGTGATTCCTCAAGGACCTAGAAACAGAAATTCTATTTGACCCGTCAATCCCATTACTGGGTATATATCCAAAGGATTATAAATCGTTCTACTATAAGGACACATGCACACGAATGTTCATTGCAGCACTGTTTACAATACGAAGACCTGGAACCAACCCAAATGCCCATCGATGATAGACTGGACAGGGGAAAATCCAACACATATACACCATGGAATATTATGCAGCCATCAAAAATGATGAGTTCGTGTCCTTTGTAGGGACATGGATGAACCCGGAAACCATCATTCTCAGCAAACTGACACAAGAACAGAAAATCAAACACTGCATGTTCTCACTCATAGGTGGGTGTTGAACAATGAGAACACATGGACACAGGGAAGGGAGCATCACACACTGAGGTCTGTCTGGGCAAAATAGGGGAGGGACAGCAGGGGGGTGGGGAGTTGGGGGAGAGATAGTATGGGAAGAAATGCCAGATATAGGTGATGGGGAGGAAGGCAGCACATCACACTGCCATGTGTGTACCTATGCAACAATCTTGCATGTTCTTCACATGTACCCCAAAACCTAAAATGCAATTAAAAAAAAAACTCAGATCCCCAAATGTTCAGAGAGATTGATTTGAGTAATAATTAAACTGTAGTCTCCTGCACAGCCGGCTCTGTGCAAATTATTCTGTCTCCACTGCAATTCCCCCCGTCTTGATAAATTGGCTCTCTCTAGGCAGCAGGCAGATTGAACCCACTGGGTGGTTATATTAACAAATAAACAGAAAATTACATAAAACAAAAACACTAATAAATTATCACAACATATTTGTAAAATATCAACTGTCTCTCATGACAAAAAAAATAGAACATTGCCTAAGCCTTCTCTCCTCCCACAAGACCATCTCTATCCTAACACTGGTGTTTCATTTTTCCTGTTTTTCATCTTTTTATGAATGGATTCATGTGCTGCCTTATGGAATTGTGTCTAGCTTATTTCTTCAACATTCTGATGGTGAGATTTATCCATGTCATTGTATGCATCAGTTCATTCATTTGCATCGTTACACAGCATTCATATTGTATGACTATTACACAACTTATCTATATTACTATTAACATTTAGATTGTTTTTAATATTTGACTATAATAAACAATGTTTCTGTGAACATTCTTATGTAGCCTCTTACTGCATTTGCACACATATGTCTGTTGGGTAACTAAAAGTCAAATTTCAAGACCATACAGTACATATATATTAGCACTAATAGGTAGTTAGCAATTGTACCTGTTTCTACTGCCCCCATCAGTTTGAGAAAGTTTCATTTCCACGTCAACATTTCATGTCATCAATCATTGTAATTTTAGCCATTCAGGGACACACATTGTACCTCAAAATGGCTTTAGTTTGTAATTTGCTGATTAGCACAGCACTTTTCCATATCTGTGGCCACATGTATGTATCTTTTGCGAAATACCTGTTCAACTCCCTTGAACACTTGTGTTGTTCCTGATATGGACACTAGCTCTTTGTCAGTTACTTGTTATGCAAATGTTTTCTACTGCTTGGTGGTTTACCTTTTTACTTTCTTAATGAAATACCTTAATCCTGACATTGTCCTGTCTATTGACATTTCCTTTACTTTATGTTTAATGGGTTTGGGGATCGTGTTATGAAATCTTTCTTCAACTGCAATATATGTGTATATATTCCTAGCTTATCTTTTACAAGTTTATATGCTTCTGCTTTTCACATTTTCATAAAGAATCTAGGGAATTGAATTCTTGTCTACTGTATGAAGTAGAGGTAAAGCCTAAATTTTCCTCCTGAGGATGTCCAATTGCCCCAGAACCATGTATTGAAAAGATTCCTTTTTGCCCACTTTCCTGCAGCACCACCTTTAACAGAAATTGTTCTGTTCCTAGAACATCAGTTCTATCCCTTCGTCTAGTTTCCTTGTGCCAATATCACATTGTCTTAAATATAGTACAGCTTTTAGTAGGTCTTGACATCTTTATAGCATAACTCTTTCAACTTCTTTTACTTCAAGAGTATGTTGGCTATTCTTGGCTCTTTGCATGTATGTATACACACACACACACACACACACACACACTATATATATATATGCAAATTGATATATATATCAATTTGTAGGGAAATTACTATCTTTATAATATTGAGTCATTCAATCTATAACATGGTAGAGCCATCCATTTCTTTTGTTTCTCTGAATAACATTTTATAGTTTTCTGTGTAGAGATTGCAGACATCTTTCACTAGATTTATTCTTAGGTGTCTTATAGTTAATGTTATTATACATAGCATTTTTAAGTTTCATTGTCTATTTGTTGCTGACACACAGAAATGCTTTTGATTTTATATACAGACCTTACGCTCAGAAAATATGCTAATTTTGCTTACTACTTCTACAAATTTACTTGTGATTTTCTTCCTAATTTTGTCCATATATGATCACAAGATCTGTGATATGATAGCTTTATTTCTTTCTTTCTAACTATAAAGAATTTTGTTTCTTACATTTGCCTTTTTGCAGACAGAGACTCCAATAAAATGATGACTAGAAGTAACAAATATCAGGCATTCTTATTTCAAACACTAATCTCTCAAAATTTCACTACTCAATATAATGTTTGCTGAAGACTTATTATAGATATTATTGACCTGGTAAATGAAACGCCCTTATATTTTTCCAATGCTGTGTGTTCAATGTATTATTATAAACAGATGTTAAGTTTTATATACTTTTTCTGCATCTATTGGGAAGATGAAATGATTTTTCCCTCTTAATGTTTCTTTATGCTATATTTATTTTCAAATACTTAACTAACCTTGCATTTCTGCAATCATTTTACTTTTTCATTGAGTTATAACTTACGTAAGATAAACTTCATTCATTCTACATATACAATTTGATGAAATTTGGCAAGTGCATACCGTCGTGTAACATAATCAAGATAAACAATAACTCCATCCTAATCCCTAAAATATTTCCTTATGCCCTATGGCAGTCAATCACCACCTCTGGTGAGTATCTTCAGGAAACTACTAATTTGCTTTCTATCACTATTGTTTAGTCTTAAAGTTTCAGTAAATGAAATAACAGATTATGTAGTCTGTGGTGTTTGCATGATTTCACTATTTTTGAGATCCAATGCATTGTTGCATGCATTAATATTTTACTACTTTTTACTTCTGAATAGTATTCCATTGTATAGAAATACCACAGTTCTTTTTAATCATTTGCCAATTGATGACTATTTGAATTGTTTCTACTTTTTGGCATCCATGAACAATACTGGTATGAATATTCTTGTACAATATATTACATGCACATATGTTCCATTTCTCTTGGATGATTAACTAGTAATGGGATTGCTGAGTTATATGTTAGGCATAGGTGTATGTTTAACTTTATAAGACATTGCCATATTGTTTTCCAAAGTATTTGCACAAGTTTTGCATTCTCACTAACAATATTGTCACACATCCTCACCAACACTTGGTATAGTCAGTCTTTTTAATGTCAGCCATCCTAATAACATGAGATATCTCATTTGGGTTTTTATACTGCATTTCTTTGATAACTAATGATATTGAGTAGTTTTATATGATTATTGGCTAGTTAGATACTTTCATTTGTGAAGTATCTGCCCAAATCTTTTGTACATTTTAAATGATGTTTTCTTTTTATTGGGTTCTCTAAATTATTTGTAAAATAGTCTTTAAAATATAATTTAAGGAATTCTTACCCTTTAAACAAATCTTTAATTGCATCCCACATTTTGATATGCACTTTTTAAATTATCATTGATTTCGAAATATGTTCTATTTTCCCTTCTGGTGTCTTTTTTGACCCATCAGTCATTCATTTCCAAAAGTGAGGATTTTCTGATTAACTTTTTTTACAATTGACAAATAATATTTGTCTATATTCATGAGGTATAATGTGATGTTGTAATTTATATATACATTATGGAATGATTAAATAAAGCTAACTAACATTTCCTTCACCTCACTTTTTTTTTGTGGCACAGGCATTTAAAATGCTCTCTTAACAAATTTGCAGTATATGTTACATCATTATGAACTATAGTTACCTTGCTGTTCGATAGATCTCAAAGACACATTCCTTCTAATTGAAAGTTTGTACCTTTTAGCCAACATCTCATTCACCAATCCCCACAGTCAGCCTTTGGTAGCCATCATTCTATTCTCTACTTCTATGAGATTAACTTTTTTATATTTCACATGTCAGTGAGATCATGTGGTATTTGTCTTCAGTGCCTGGCTTATTTCACTTAGCATAATCTCCTTCAGGTTTATCCATGTTGTTACAAATGACAATTCCCTTCTTCTTATGGCTGAATAGTATTCCATTTTGTATATACCCCACAATTTCTTTATCCATTCATCCATTAATGGACACATAGGTTGATTCCATTCTGGTTAACATTTTTTTACGGATTTGTGGTTTAATTGATCTTTACTCAGTGAAATCTTCTATATGATTTCAATCCCTAGAAATCTGGGAGGACTTGCTTTCTGGTCTTGCATGTGGTCAATTTATGTAAATATTCCATGTCTGCTTGAAAAAAGTGTTCATCTTACAGTTGTTGAGTATAGTCCTCATGTATCTAATTAGGTGGCAGTTATTCATGTTCCTTAATTCTATTTTCTTACTGATATTTCTGTCTGGTTGCCCAATCATTTTTGAGAAAGGCATTTTTAAATTCTTTATTATGATTAGGAATTTTTCCACTTTTGAAAATTTTTGCTGTATATAATGTTATTGGGTATATGCAAACATGGAATTTTTATCTTCTCGTGAATTAAATATTTTATTCGTTTCAACACTTCATCTGTATTTTATTTATGTTTTTGTCCTAAAATGTATGTTGCCTGGTAGGTAAATATATGTACAAACTTTCCTTTGGTAGAGTTTGCGTGGTATATCTTCTATCTGTTTTTCCTTTTAAACTTATATTTTTTGATGCAAGTCTTATAAGCTATAAACTGTTAACTTTTTATTCCATTTGACAAACTTTGTGTTCTAACTGGAGAATTTAGTTTATTGACAATTAAATATAATTAGTGACATATTTCAATTTGCATCTACTATCATACTCAGTCCCTTCTATTTACCTAAACTGTTCTTTTTTTTTTCTTTACCCTTCTGGATAAAATATTCTTATTATTCCACTTTTTATCACTATCAGCTTAGTGCTAATATCTGGCCTTCCTATTCTTCATTGATTTCCCTAAAAGATCTAATGTTACATGAGACTTTTTGTCTCTTCCAGAGGAAGGCAAAAAATTGAAACATTTTTAATTTCATTAATTCCCCTGCTACTTACATAATATTGTCATGTTTTCTCATAACGTTCTACTTTTATTTTTTACATAGTCATTAAACATTTAAATCTCTTCATCTGTTTCTCATTTCTACTGTTCTTTATTTCTTTCTGCATCTCAGATTCTGAGCCTGAATAGTCTTTCTCTGTCTTTGGTGTAGAGAACAGGTGATGAATTCTGCCAGGTTTTACTTATCTAAAAATGCTGTTTATCTATTTTTGGATGTTATTTTCCCCTGGATACAAAATTCACAATAGCAAGTTATTTACTATGAGCAGTATGAGAACTCTGAAGATAACATTTTATTACCAGCTAGCTTTCATTGTTTCGATTCTGCAGTCAGCTTGCCACTAATAGTTGTCCCTTTGAAATTAGTTTGGCTTTTTCTCCTCTGAATGTCTGAATGCTTTTATTATTTTTCTTTGTTTTTGGCTTTCAGATGTTTTAATATGACAAGCCCAGGTTTGTTTGTTTGTTTGTTTGTTTATTCTCTTGCTCAGGATCTGTAGGGATGATTGAATATGTGACTTTATGGTTTTTGCTAACTAGAAAATCCTCAGATTCAATCTCACCATATACTACTTCCTGCCCATTATCTCTCTTCTATGCTCCAGGGGGATCCAACTCATTTTTTTCAATGTTGTTTACTCTCTTTCTCTATTTCCTAATTTTAACTCTCCATATTTCACTTTGTATTTTGCAGTTGTAGATTTACATGTGGTTCCTTTTTACAGTTACTACTTTTTTGCCAAATTTTTCAATGTTTTATTTTCTGGAGCATATTAAGCACAGTTATCTTAAAGTTTAGATTTGATGATATCATTATTTGCAGCCCCTGTGGGGTTTTCTGTGGTCATTTATTTGGATTTTGATCTATGTTGTTCTGTCACCTGCTTATTTTCTGTTGAATACCAGATATTACTAATTTGAAAATTGTAGAAATAATTATACAAGTTGTAGAAATAATATGAATCCTGTGTTATCTTCCTCCAGGGGAAAAAAAAAATATCTTTTCTCTTTCTAGTAGATATCCAAGATTACAAATAATTTGGAATTGCCTTGAATTCAATTTCAGGAAGAAAGATAATTCATATCGTGGCTTCAGTCCTTGCAAGGATCATCTAGTTCAAATTTACCCCAACTCCCAGAGCATAACCTTTTGGGTTCTCAACTTAAAATAGGGAGTTTTACAGTGTTCCAACAGAAGGTACCTCAATTTTTTCTCCCAAGTCACAGAAAGGTTTCAAAATTTCTCCCCAGTAATCTTACCTTCTCAATTTTCTTTTCCAGATTTCATAGATACCTATAAGTCAAAAAACAGCCCTCAATGCAGTCTCGCTTCTCTGAGTGAGTCAACCCAATTGCTTCTCTAATAACTTCAAGCAGATAAACTTTTTTTCTTTGACATTTTGTCCAGATTTTCTGATTGTTCTCAATAAGAGGTTGAATCCAGATGAACTACCTCATCATTCCTGGAGTACAATAAGTCAATTGTTTTAAAACCCAATCTTTTTTTCTGAATTTTCTCTGCTTTAACTCTCTGAGGCACCCAATTCTGTTGTTTAATTTCTTACTTGAAAAATTTCATTTTCATCACATTATACATTTCTGATTTTTAAAATTTTCTTATTGCTCTCTGTATTTCTTATATTCCTACATATGTTCTATATTTCTTCCTCACTTATTTTACAGGACTATGCTTATTTTTATACATATTCTTTTATATAGGTGTCTCTCAGGATAAATAACCCTTTTTAATATATACCTTCAATAAATGGATCTACTCCTACAGCTGTAGTTACATGAATGATTTCTGTATCTTCATCTTTAGTCCTAAAATATCATTTATGCTCACATCTCATATTTTAAAATTCCTAGAAGACATCTTCATTTAGATATTCAGTCAGTCTATATTGTTTTGTCACCTGCTTATTTTCTGTTGAATGCCAGACATTATTAATTTTAAAATTGGTTTCTTAGAAATATGCTTAGAGAGACCTTAAAGAGAGGTCAGCACCTTTCTCTAAGCATGTCTGTTACCTCCCTTCCAAGCCAAAGTTTCATCCCAACTAAACTATTTTGAAGGGTCCAGGTCACTGGGGAGGGACAGAAACAAACGCAGAAAAGGAGCAGCAGCAGGCACACATGCCAAAAAGAGCCACATTAAGTTAGTTGGTGACTTCCTGGATTCAGGAAATAGGAAAGAGAGAATTGAAGATGATCCCAGGTTTTCTGGTTTGAATGATGAAAAAGTGCCTTCATTTGATATAAATTAGTTGACTGGGAAGAGAACAGTTTTGGAGAGAGAGAGAGATGCTGTGCTTGTCTTCTTTTTTTCTTTTTTAGAGACACAATCTTGTTATGTTGCCCAGGCTGGCTTTGAACTCCTGGGCTCAAGTAATCCTCCCACCTCAACCTCCAGAGGACCTGGGACTACAGGTGGTGCCCATCATGCCTGGCTATGTGCCTGTCTTCTTGTTACCCACCTTCCTATCCCCACCCCAGCCCTTCACCATCATCTCCATTAGAAATATATTCTGAATGTTTTTATATTAGTCCTCCTAAAACACAACATTTCTCACATCACTCCAAATATTAAGAATCCAGAGATGTAATGTACAACATAGTGACTATAGTTAATAATAATGTATTGTACACTTGAAATGGCTAAGGAAGTAGATTTTAAATGTTCCTGCTACAAAAATGATAAATATATGAGGTGACAGATATGTTAATTTACCCATTCTCTGATGTATACATGTATCAAAGCATCACGCTGCACATCATATTTCAAAAAAAAGGACTCCAGAGTGGGCCATGTGCTGTGGCTTATGCCTGTAATGCCAGCACTTTGGGAGGCCGAGGAGGGTGGATCACGAGGTCAGGAGTTCAAGACCAGCCTGGCCAAGATGGTGAAAGCTGGTCTCTACTAAAAAAATACAAAAGTTAGCCGGGTGCAGTGGCAGGTGCCTGTAATTCCAGCTACTCGGGAGGCTGAGGCAGGAGAATCACTTCCACCCGGGAGGCGGAGATTACAGTGAGCCAAGACCCTGCCACTGCACTCTAACATGGGCAACAGAGCAAGACTGCATCTCAAAAAAAAAAAAAAGAATCCAGAGTATCTCCTGTTACCTTCCATACAGACTCCAAACTTCTCTGCCGATTTCTCAAGGTCTTTTATAATCTGTTGCCACTCTACCTAGCCATTATTGCCCATGATGCAACCTCTACTCTAATCAATAACTTTCCTCAAAAATTTCATCTTTCTCATTTCTAGAAGCTGGAAAGTCACAAAAGCCATTCTAACAAGTAAAAAGCTGAACAAGTTGAAAAAGCAACAGTGCTTCTTAGGTTCATCAGGGAAATGAGGTCACAGGGCAGATCATAACCCCCTAAATTGGAAAGACAGACAGATGGAAACCAAGAATCACAACTTACTGGAGCAGAAGCCTATGAGTAGAAACTCTGGGCAGATAGGAAAACCCAAACTCTCATTGACGAATTTCTGGGGGTTCAGTGTAGACAAGTCTGCAAGTTAAAAACTTCATAGAAAAACCCAAACTCTCATTGACAAATTTCTGGGGACTCAGTGTGGACAAGTCTGCAAGTTAAAAACTTCATGGGAAGCTCAGGCATAAGGGGTCCCCTATGCTTTTGTGAATTTTACTTCCAGAAGCTCTACTCAGTTCTCACAGTGAAGACTAGAGAAAAATCCCCTCATGCTCCTGGCAGGGAGAGATAAAAAGTTACCACTTTGAAATACACAGTCTTCTATTATTCATAACGAAGGTCTCCATCAAGAGAAACTATTATACTCTTTGAAGTCACCAGAGAACAGCAGACTAAAGAATGCTAAATAAACTAAATTCCTAAAGAAATGAGTCCTTCCTGAATACTGGTGGCCTCTACCAACCCTAAAGTGAGAGCACAGCAGTCAGAGGAATGACTCTGCACTAAGCAGAAGTGTTCTACAGTAGAAAAAAAAGATCACTTTAACAGCCACAGGGGGGGCTGGCATGAATGACCGGCTTCAGTCTGGAGGACTTCCAAGCAAAGATTGGTCTTCCTCGCTTGACAATTCTTTCGCACATAACTTCAGTGAAATAAATGACAGCACTAGGAATTTAGGGTCAGGAAGGGAAAGGGGAGGAAGAGGGAAGGGAAGAGATATCTTTAGTTCTGGGTAATTAGATTTCAAAATTCTGCATAAAGATATTAACACCAGACATTAATTGAAACTACCTGGAGAGTCAACCAATCCATCACTGAACCCAGTTTCTGATTTGATTGAATAATTTCTCACTCTAGCTGCCTCAAAAAAAAAAAAATAGAAAGGCAAGCCTTTTCTGAGTTCGTGAATATCTAATTCTGTTTCTACCACCCTTTCATATACAATGTCTAGTATACAATAAACTATTATAATACAGGTAAAGAAGTAAAAAAATATGACCCATTATTAAGACAAAAATTGTCTCCAGAAAGATGCCCCAAATGTTGAAATAACTTTAAAAACACCATATTAACTTTATCAACTTTTATTACATTTAACTCTATTCTTTAGAGGAACAATGAGGACTTTCAGCATAAAAAAGAACTAAATTATTATTATTATTCAATGGATTTAACAAAAGACCAGACAGAGCAAGGTAACAGGTCAGTGTACTGAAAAACAAGGCAATAGAATTAGTTTTCCAAATTAAAGGATGAGAGAAAAAGGAATCGAAACAAATCAAAACAAACAGAAAATCACAGAAATTAAGGGAAATATGAAATTATCTAATTTATATGCAATTGGAATTACAGAGCAGAGGAGAAAGAAAATGGGGGAAGAAACTTTAGAGAGATCATGACTGAGAATTTTCTAAAATTTATTAAAGCCATTAACTCACAAATCTAAGCATGCAGCAAATCTTAAAGATAATTTTCAAAATAAAATTTTAAAGTAGACACATTATAGTCAAACTGCTGAATAGCAAAACTAAAGAGGCAGTCTTCAAAGCATTCAGATAGAATTCACAGAAACTACATTAACAATAATCACTAACTTCTCATCAGAAGAAAAAGAAAAACAGGAGATAATGGAATAATTCCTTAACAGAGTACATCCATAGCCAGCAACAAAATCTTCAAAAAAGGAAGTGAAATAAAAATGTTTTCAGACCAATTAAAGCTCAAGAAATTAACTGCTACAAGAAATAGTAAAGGAACTTCCTCGCAGTAAAGGAAGAAATGAAGACAATGGAGGGAGGTGTACCACACTACCAAGCTGATCATGCCCTGCTGTTGGTTCTGACCCTCATTCCTCATCATGACGCAGTCTCACTATGCAGCATAGAGTGAAGGAGAAACAACTACAGGTTGTCTTAGTCTGTTTTCACTCTCCTATAGAGAAATACCTGAGAGTGGGTAATTTATAAAGAAAAGAGGTTTAATTGCCTCACAGTTCCACATTGATGGGGAAGCCTCAGCCAACTTAACAGTCATGGCCGAAGGTGAAGGGGAAACAAGGACTTTCTTCACACGGAGGCAGGAAGAGCAGAGAGCAGAAGAAACTGCCACTTACAGAATCATCAGATTTCATGAGAATTTACTCACTATCACGAGAACATTCTGGGGGAAACTGCCCCCCATGATCCAATCACCTCTCACCAGGTCCCTCCACTGACATGGGGGGGATTAGGAAGATTACAATTTGAGATGAGCTTTGGGTGGAGCCAAACCATATCACAGGTTAAAATGGTCACTAAAAGCAAAGGTGAATCCTTTACTTGGTTTTTGTTTGCCTTTAAAGAATAGCAGCAACAGAGAAACTCCGAGTTGGAGGCTGGGTGATATATGATATACACATGAGCTATTACAGAGCAGAAAGCCCATATGATGGCTCAGTTTTCCTCATTGCGGCAAGCTCGACCCAGTGATTGGGCTAATTGGAAAAAGAGGGTCATCTCTCCCCCAAAAGAATAGTATTGCCTAATGTTAGGGAAACTGGTACCCAGTTGAATGGTTTCAATAGTATAGAAGGGGAATGTCAAAAGACATAAATGTTGTAATCTTGAAGGCAAAGCTATCATTTTCAGAAAAGACGATTATTTGTCTGGAAAAAGCAGAGAGTATATTGAGAAATGATTAGAAATATGATACTTTAGTAAGATGATTGTACATAAGTAAAAATACCAAAATCAAATGTTTTCTCAAAAGCCAAAAATAAGCAATGAGAAAACATTTATAAAAAGCATATTAATAAATTTAATGTGAAATGTAATAATTTTCATAACTTATAGCACTAAAAGCCATTCACTTTACACCTGTGCGTTAAAAACTAAATAAAAAGTTGAAGACATTAATTCTCTCCCAGTTATTTGCAAATTTAATGCAATACTAATCCAAATGCCAGCTTAAAACCAAAGAAGTCAGGAAAGCAGCAAGGCATAAGACAATAAAGGCAAAACAATAGAATAGATTCAGGAAACAGGCAATTTTGCATTTATAGGGTAATTTAGGAAATAATTAAAGGGTCAATCTCAATAGTGGGGAAAGGATGGACTACTTCTAGAAAAATAGTGTAACTAATAAGCATTTGGAACATTTTCTTAACACCTAAGAAACACAGAAGGCTCAATATTTAAACATTTCCCTTTTTTTTGGAGACAGAGTCTCGCTCTGTCACCAGGCGCCAGGCTGGAGTGCAGTGGCGCGATCCTGGCTCACTGCAACCTCCACCTCCCGTGTTCAAGCAATTCTCCTGCCTCAGCCTCCCGAGTAGCTGGGACTACAGGCACGCACCACCACACCCCACTAATTTTTGTATTTTTTAGTAGAGATGGGGTTTCACCATGTTGTCCAGGATGGTCTGGATCTCTTGATCTTGTGATCCACCCACCTCAGCCTCCCAAAGTGCTGGGATTACAGGCGTGAGCCACCACACCTGGCCCCAGACATTTCTTTAAAAAAGGAAAATTTTATTTTACTTATAGTATATAGCTTAACACTCAATCCTTGGAGTGTCTTGTAGTAGAAGCCTCCATTGCTGAATAACTGAATAAAAATGGAGCCATACTTAGGGGATATATTCTGTCTCTACAAAAGCTAGAAAATGAGTGTTTAATAAGGAAATTATAAGTTTATATTTGAGTTTGGAACAAATATAAGATACATTTTACCCTTTCTATTTTCCCTGCAGCAACTAATACAATTTTAGGATCTACAGACTAAAGCTTCAGTAAACATAGTATTGATTGATTCAACATAAATACTATGGTTTATTTCTAGGTGGAAAGGAAAATCACATGTAAGAGGTTTCCATTTAAAAGAATTCCACTATTCATCAAAATTTTCATCTATTCTTAAGATTGCTTATTTTAAACTAGGTTTAGAGTAGCAAAGCATATGAATTTTACATTAGAAAACATTAGAAGGATATAAAAGTTTGTTTTCTGTATTCCTTCAAAATTCTTATTTTGAAGGCCTTTGGGGCATGTAAGCTATTGGAACTTGTCATCATTTAAACTATTTCCTGTAAAGATGAGAATCAGTAAGATTTAGAGCACTGTTTGCACTGCACAGCGCATGTTTTAGTAAATACTCAAAATGGATTTCTCTCCCAAAGAAAAAGCTTAAATTAAGTAAATTACTAGATGACAATTTAGCAGTATGTGCCTCAGAAGTCTGAGGGTGGGGCAGATACATAGGGCTCCCCAGCTTGCCTTCTGGGTGGTTTTATTTTAGGCTTACAATCCAGAAGTCTAGAAATGAGTGACTAAATCTAGTAATTCTGGTTTTAGAGTCTAAAATGTTGCTCTAGCAGAAGTCTTTCACTGTCTACATTTAGGGTACCTTTATTCTGCTTAATTGGAAGTAAAGAGAATAGATTGGTCAGGAATGGCCAAGATATCTGGAAGGATAACTTATCTAATAGCTCCCTTATACATGTGCATAGGTAGAAACTTAACATTCTTTTAAAATTTTGAGAGGGACAATCATATCACTTAGTCACATAACAATCTCTTACATAGTTGAGATCTGCAAAGGAAAGAAAGAAATTTTATATTGGAGAGAGGCCAGGGATGAAAGAGGAGAGGACCACTGTGGAGCACAGATCACTCTCAGACAAAGGTAGTGTAGTAAGAAGTGGTGTTCCAATAAAAACATTTCAACAAGAGGACTCTGTAGGTCCAGGATTCAGGATCAGGACAGAAAAGTTGCTAGGAAGCAAGAGATGGGAGAAGAACAATAGCTGAAAATGCTGTAGTGGTGTCATGGTGACTGTCCAAAGTCCATTCCAAACCTCATTGTTTGTTGCCTCAAAGTTGTTAGAAGAATCAAAATCAACTTCAAAGGTGGATTTTAAGTATTTTAAATCAATCATTTACAAAATGCTGTGGTCCTGAACTAGCAGTATTATCATTAGCTGAAAGTGTTTAGAAATGCAAATCATGAACTGGCCCCACCCCAGACTTACTGAATCAGAGACACTGAAAGTGAAGTCCTGTGGACCATGTTTCTACAAGCCCTCCAGATGAGTCTGATGCTCTACCGAACTTGGGAAACAGTGGTTTAAACCCCTTGTGCTAATCCAATCCCTTGAGACAGTGAAATGGCCTAGGTCAGAGAGCACACGTATTCTCCCAGCATCGATTTTCAGATTGGGACTAGATGCCTGGCCTAAGCTGACCTCATCTAACCAAAGAGAAGATTTCTTTGTGTATTCTGCCTCCCTACCCCTAAGAAATGAGTAATTTGGCATTTAGTTACCATTGCCTCATCAAGAGAGGGAATAATGCTTAGAAAGATGCTGTCTCAGTTCGTTTGGGGCTGCTATAACAGAATGCCTAAGATCAAGTAATTTATAAGAAAAGGAGATTCATTTCTTACAGTTATGGAAGTAGGGAAGTCTAAGGTCAAGTGTTGCATCTGGTGATAGCCTTTGTGCTATGTTATCTCATGGCCGAAGGTGAAACAGCAAGAAAGCATGTATGTATGAGAAAGAGGAAGCCCACTCTTTTATCAGGAACCCATTTCATTCATAATTATCTATCTCCACAATAATAGCACTAATCAACTCATGAAGGTAGAGCCTCTTAAAGATCCCACATCTCAACACTGTTGCAATGGGGATTAAGTTTCCAGCACAAAAGCTTTGGGGGACATATTCAAACTATAGCAGATGCAAGTTCTTCAAATGGTAGAGGACATGTAGAGAGACAACGTTCAGTGACATTGAATCACCAGGTCAACCAACCTAAAGTCTGCCTTACCCATGAACACTTCATAGCTGAGTAAATATCCGTCCTCATTGTTTAAGCCCTTGTAAGTCAGATTTTCTGAAACGTTTCCTCACTGATAGAGGTCACAGTCTTCACTACTTGGCAAGTGTCACTACTTCTGCCAAAGACTCTAGTATCACCAACCCAAAGTCAAATGCTGGCATGCAAGCAAAAAGTCAATAAAGGCACGCAAGTGAAAAGTCAATAACATTGTAGGCACGATTGAACTTCAAGTAAAATAACAGGTGTAAATATAAAGAGATAGTCCCAACTATCCAGCAACCAATGGAGTAGATAGAATTCATAGTCAAGCTCCTGCATTTCTAACAGCAGAATTTCAAAGAGATTTTGTAAAAAATATAAGCTGGTATTTCCTTCGCAGAATAGACAGTCCAGGATAAGTCCATGGAAGGAAAACTAGGGGCAACTTTTGGCATCATCTTTCCCCCTCTACTTACTTCTATAAAATGAAGGAAAATAGGCCGAATGGCCTCAGGTAGGATGACCAACTAACTCTCCAGACTCACTCAGGACTGGAGTTTTTCTAGACATGTGGCTTTCCGTGCTTAAAACAGTTACAGACACACCCAGGATGGTTGGTCACTTTACTCTGTGGACAAGTCTTGGACCAGAATTTAAGTCAATTAGATCTGAAAATTAACATTTTGTGATTTTTAGAGCAAGTCAGGTGACTATTTTCCTTGAAGAATCATATTGTGTTGACACGATTGGTGTTACATCCTCCACATTAAGTGTTAACATCATTTGTGTGGTTATATCTAAATTAGCTTTCTTAGGGGACTGGCCAGGTGTAGCCTCTCAAGGAACTCTCAGCTGGAAAATTGAGGGTCCTTCCAACTTCCTGTGACTCATTTTTTGGTAATCATTTCAAATTTCCATTTTCCCTAGGGTATTAAGTTAAATTCCATTCTCATGAGAGCTCTTGGAAAAGGCTCTGGCTAAAAACCTTCCCACCAACAGCTTGCGCCCAAAGACTATGCAGTTGGAAACTGAAATTCACTTCTGAAAGACAAAACAAAAGCACCCTTGCAAATGGATGGCAGACCGGACACATGTCTTGTTTCTGTCCCCAGGTATTCTCTTCCAACAACACATATGATATCCAGAGATCACCAAATAAAACGTGAATGTTTTCCTTAGATCAAACAAGTGAGGCACAAAATAGCATAAGAACTTATTCATTACACAAATGGTATTAGTAAATTAGAGGCAGAAATGGAAAAGACATTTGTTTACCCACATTCCAGAAATGTCTTGGCTCTCTCTGTGCCTAAACTGACAGTGGAAAATTAGTCGAAACAATATATAAAAACAAAATGCAAAACAGTAGATTTACTGTCGCTTGAAATTAAAATAAACACAGAAATAAACATTTTGGTTTTAATTTTATCAGCATTAACAACACAATTTAGCTTGAAAACACTAATAGGAAGAAAAGAGGATTATGATATTATTACTACATAAAGAGCCAAATATTTACTTTCATGGTTCTTAGTCTCTTAACCTCACCTGTTAGTAGATACACGATGCTCTGAAATTTGTTTTGGCATTACTAGAGAATATCCATTGTGTAGAGTTGCAAACACTGCTGCTAGTTTTGACATTTAAGGAGCAGGTGGTCTGACGAAATGCACCAGCATTCTAAGGGGGAAGGAGTAGGTTAAATTTCCTGACCTTGAAGTTTTCCAAAGGGCAAATGTAATAACTGCCTCCGAGGTTGGTGATGGGAAGATGGGAGAGAAGAAGACGGTTGAGGAAGCTCTGGGAGGATTAAAAAGCTACTGTGACAGCTGCCCACAAAACACTAGGCTGGTGAGAAGCAAGGTGAAGAGAAATCACCCCAGAGAATTCAGTGGCTGCAGTGGTACTGCCAGAACTTGACTCAGAAATAACACTTCCACAATCTTAGAAATAAGTGCTGAAATTTGCCAACTGATCTTCCTCTTTTAGGAGAATCCAGGTTATAAAAATAGAGCAATGCATTTGATTAATACAATTAGTACAATGCGTTTTGCTACACAGGACAAGAATGTTTAAAGGCACCAAACTAAGCTTCCTTACTGAAGCACAAAATGGTATGATCTAACTGATAAACTCAAGATCCAAACCCTAAGGAGGTCACTGTACTTGACAAGACTGTGTATTATTATAGAACTAATGACCGTTCTCCCCCAGGACCAATGCATCTATGTCACTGTCCCTTGCAATTCAATAGTTAATATTTGTTAGTGTATTAACTATTATGTTGCAGGCAGTGTTTTGACTAATTTAAGCCTCATAACAACGAAATGAGGTCTGGGTACTATAATTATTACCATCTAACAGATAAAAAACCAAAGGTACACAGATATTAGATACATCACTCAAAGTTACCTCTCTAGTGAGTAACAGAGCTGGATTCAAACCCAAGAAGTCTGGCCTGGATGTCCACACTCCTAAACCACTGCAATATATTATTTTCCTGGTAAGAAAAAACTCAATCTTACTCAAAGCTTGTGACAAACACATTCAGCTTTGAGAAAATGTTGTAAATTTTTCTTTATACTTCTTATCTGGTTGCCTTTCAATTAGTCAATGCCCAGGCTACCTCGGATGGGCACCAGGAAGCCTTCTCCCCTTGCTAAATTTTTCTTTTCCTTTTATACTCCATGGCTCCCTCTGCACCATCCTCCCACTGCCCTTGATGGTTGAGGCTCAGGCGGCTGCTTGCACTTCGTTCCAAGTCCAGGGGGAGCTTACTCAAGTCCCCATGCTGGGAGTGTGGAGGTGAGCCTCTCTTCCTTCAGAGTAAAGCATCTATAAGACAAACTTCTATTTTGACTCTGTTAATTGCCTGTCATCACATGAAGTGTTCTTTTGAAGTGTTATCATGTGAAAACACTCTTTCCGCCAGATGCCAGTGAAGAGAAAAAAAAAGAGAACAAGGAAATAAAGAATTCTAACAAATAAAACACACAAAACTGTACATACAATTTCAACAGGCTTGTAGACTCCGTGAACCCCCTGCTGTAGGGCAATACTGTGCAAAAGACAACTTTTTACTGAAAGAAAACTTTTGCTTATTCTTGAAAGGACATCACCCATTTGGTAATAGCTGGGGGAAAAAAGCAATTTTGTTCAAATGTATTTCAAAAGTGCCTCCCAAGAGAAGATACGTGGACATGGGACCTGTCAAGAAAGCATTGAGTATGTCCTCCTGCATAGACCTTAGCAAGTGAAGATGTCAAACAGATTCCTCAAGAATCCATCTGCTGTCTGCATGGCCTGAATCACGCTGGTATAGGAGCGAGAACACTGGCCCATGTGTCTGGACTTAATTGTTAGTTTCTGCTTTTCTAGTATGTTGCTCTGGTATCTTTAATAGTTAATTCCCTTCTGTTCCTCTCAGTTTTTTTCATCTGTACAGTGAAGGCTTCAGCTCAGTGATCCTTAAAGTCCCTGTGATCATTTACTGTTGGATGTGATGTTGAGAGATCTAATGAGAAGAACTTGAAAGACTCCTTGGAGTTGGTCCTTGGACCAGATAATCCTTAGACTAAACCTCTACCTGCAGGAGAAACAAACCCCAGCCAACAGGAAACTCAACAAAAACAATCACCAGCTTTTGTTTGTGCTCCCTTAAATATACCAGGCAAGATGCTAAGTGTGCTCTCTAAACAAAGAACATAGAAAGAGTGGGGACTATCGCCATTTTGTCCCCAGATCCTCTCTTGACTGCAGTTAACAAGCAGGCTAAGTTTTGCTTGGCTTCAGTACAAACTAGAAACAGGCATTAATCAGATACCAGGCCCTGACACAACACTGAGGGTGCTCTGCTTCCAGGGACTGCGTGTTCCTGCCACCTTCCTAGACTCAGTCAGATGCTTTGAATATTGCCTTCTTTGTCTGCAAAAACAAGCAGTTGTATCCTTAGAGAGAAATGTACTAGTTCACATCTCATAGCAACAAGGTCAGGACTAGGATGAGACAGACGGGTGACTAGGGCACAAAATTTAAGGAGGCAAGGTCATGCAAGTGTTGACTCTGCCCTTGTAGAACCCTGAAAGTGAGTGCCTCCTTAAATTCTATGCCCTGAGCACCTAACTCCAGATTATGCCAGTGTAGCTTGCATGACCTTGCCTCCTTAAATTTTGTGCCCTGGGCACTTTGCTTGTCTCGTCCTGAACCAGACCCTAGTGCTGTGTGATGTGAATGAGTACATTTCCCTCTAAGAACACCACTGCTTGTTTATTTTTGCAGACAAGGAAGGCAACATTCAATGTACCTGGTTGAGTAAGGATGGCAAGAACGCTCAGTCCCTGGAAGCTGAACACCTCAGTATTGTGCCAAGGCCTGGTATCTGCATAATTCCTGCATAATTCCTGGTTCTTATTTGTACTGAAGACCAAATAAAACTCACCAAGGCCCGCCCCTGCATTATGCACTGGGTTGCACATACTCAATAAGAATTTGTAGACTTGCATTTTCTCTTCACCTTTTTATTTCTCTTCATGACCATTTTAATCAACTGCTCAAGAAAATTTAAAAAACAAATGGGACTCAACTCAAATTTATTTTTCCAACCTTAAAATATCGATTCTTTAATTTTAATGTGCATAAAAAATCACCTGTGGGATGTCTTAAAAATCCGCATTCCACCTGTTACCGTACTAGGGTTTCCATAACGAAGTACCATATATTGGGTGTCTTAAACAACAGAAAGTAACTTTCTCACAGTTCCAGAAGCTATAGGTCCAAGATAAAAATATATGTAGGTTTGATTTCTTCTGAGACTTCTCTCCATGGTGTGTAAATAGCTGTCTTCCTCCTCTGCCTTCACAAGATCTTTCTATGCATCTGTGTCCTGATCTCCTCTTCTTACGACACCAATCATACTGGATTAGGGCCTACCCTAAAGGTCTCATTTTAACTCACTCACCTCTTTAAAGGCCCTATCCCCAAATAGTCACATTCTCAGGTATTGTAAGAACTTCAACATATGAATTTGAAAAGACACGATTCAGCCCACAGCACCCCCTCACTCCAGCCCCTATATTTTGATCCCATAAATCTGAAATGGAGCCACAGATCTTTTATGGGTTTCTTTTTGTTTTGCTTCAGTTTTCATAAACACCCCCCTGATTCTCCCAACATAAAATATACTTTGAAAGGAACATTACGTTAGGCTCATTTCTCCAGAATTTCCTTAGGAAATTCCCCCTCACTTCCCTTCCTAACTTATTTTCATAACCACTCATTGTTTCTCCACCAGTTCGTAAGTTTGGGGCTATTTGTCCTCTTCTTAATAATTTTGGTCTATATCCAATGTATTTAAACACTTTTCTGAAGTGCACATTAGTTAATGAAGTAAATCAAATTTCATCAAGAAAACAACATAATTTGTCTTTGAGTATGCATCTCAGTGGCTGAGAAAGAATCAGAGTAACAAAATCCTTAACAAAACTTGAGAAACCAAGTTCTCAATCCATCTTCAGGAGCAGCCATTTTTCTCCCAACACAAGAAGCACTGTAGATCCTTTAAAGAAAAGCTAATAGCAAAGTTGCTGGTAGCACAGACATCTTCACGGGATTAAGCATAGTCCCTGCCTTGGAGGCCTCCAGACAAGGCTGACCTCTTTGGGCTCCCATGGGAACACCTAGGTAACACAAGGTACTTGACTCCCAGCTAGCAGTAAACTAAACCAATGATAGCACACCACCAGCAATGAAATATACACCAGTTCCAGCCAGATGCATCTGTCCTCTCTCAGCTTCGGCATACGCTGACCACAGGAATTTCAAAAGAATACTTTTCTAAGAGATTCTACTGATTCTTTGCTTCCAGTTTGGCTGCAGCCTGCTAGAGCAGCACTTTTTTTTTCCAGCTGGTAATAACCCAAAGTAAAAAGCAAAACACCCAACCCACAGGCATATTTATCACTTAAAGTTTTTGAACAGAAGCCTGTGAATTAATCAAGATCTTAAAAGCACTTTTCAATTTGTCTTTTAATAACATGATAGTCTAGAGACATTATATTTCCTTTCCTCTCAGTCACAGCATTCCACCTGTTACTGTACTAGGTGGGGTTTATATGACACAGTTTATGTAATAAAAGCATTTTATATGAAATTCCAAAAATATAGCAATAAGAATTATTTATCATTTCAAACTTTGTTTTGATCCAATTTTTTTTAATGTTTACAATGTTTTGGTAAGGAAAGTCAGAAGCAAAACCAAAAACTATTTTTGATTCAAAAACCTGAAATATTAAGATGTGTCATGTGATAAAATTTAATGTATGTACCAGGAGGTTTTCTGAAAGAGGTTTTATTTTCTCAATTCAATCAATGTTTTTTCAAGATAAGGACAGAAACAGCATTTCAAGCATGTTCTCAAAGATACATTGAAAAAGACCCAAAGACTCCAGCTTACAGGATGCTACAGAGTTAGCTCAATTGAAAAAGTAATCTACTTCAAGAATATCAATATTTTATAAGTCTAAGACAATAGCAAAAGACACAAATGTAGCTTTGGTAGAAGCAGTGTGACCATGAACCAAGTAACAATTCAACGTTACCCTTTCTGTCAGGGATATGTATCCAATCCATAATAATTTGCCAGTCCCAAAATTGTCTCATCAGTCACCTCCAATTACACATGTATCCAGGGAACTAGTTTGAAAGATAGTTATGCCCTTTCTTCCTTTCTCTTCCTCATTCTTCTTCCTTTGAAGGCGGTGTGGGGATATGGTAAACAGCACAGCAGCACCTGTGGTAACCATCAGGAGACATGCATGATCTGCAAGATGGCTGACTCCAGGTGCCTAATGCTAGTTTCCACTCAACATAAAAAGGACCGAAATGACAAATAAACAACTAGACATAGACTAGAGCGTCTGAAGAAGAGTGCTGGAGTACAAGAGAGTAGAGGAAGCCCTGTGGAGCACAGTGAAAACTCAAGATGGCAGCATAGAGAAGAGAACGAAGCAGGCTGCTTCCGTCACCTCTTCTCCCCAGATGAGACTGGTTTAGAGCCAAAAAGTGCCTCTCTTTACAGGAAAAAGATAAGGAGGAGATCCTGAACAGCCTTCGTGACCACCATGGATACCTGCAGTCTTTGCTGCTGGAGCGCCCCATAGTCCTCACTGACCTTGAGCCCTGTCTAGGGAGATGCCTCAAGTTCACATGGCCTCACTGTTTCAGAGAAGAATCCCATGTTGTATCTTTCCCAACACCCATGACTCAAGCTTCTAAGGCACAGCACCATCTTGAAACCGTAGCCACTGCTAGAGTGCATCCTGCATTCCCCATCTGCTAGAGTAAGCACTGCATCTCTACCATCATTTCACCATGCTCACACAAATGGCTACAATGCCATGCCCTGGGCTACTCAGAGATTAAGTCCAGTAGAACAGTTGTGACCCCAGTACAAAAGCTCACATGGTTCCCTATCCTCAAGTAACAAGCAGTCCTGCATAGCAGGGAAGCAAAGCCCAAGTCAGTGCACCCACAGCATCTACCCTCTTGGTTTGGGAACCAGTCACCAGTTCAATGTTTCACCCCCAGGAAGTCTACCCCATTATTGGGTACATACCCAAAGGAATATAAACCATTCTATTATAAAAAT
Organism: Ateles fusciceps; assembly: GCA_036589455.1. Lineage (NCBI taxonomy): Eukaryota > Metazoa > Chordata > Mammalia > Primates > Atelidae > Ateles > Ateles fusciceps. The sequence goes on from JAZHEH010000222.1 coordinate 13,434,858, forward strand.
ACATACATGCATATGTTCATTGGAGCACTATAGCAATGTCATGGAATCAACCTAAATACCCATCAATGATAGACTGGATAAAGAAAATGTGGTACATATACACCATGGAATACTATGGAGCCATAAAAAGGAATGAGAGCATGTCCTTTGCAGGGACATGGATGAAGATGGCAGCCATTATCCTCAGCAAACTAATGCAGGAACAGAAAATCAAACACCACAGGTTCTCACTTATAAGTGGGAGCTGATTGATGAGAACACATGGACATGTGGGGAGGAACAACACACACTGAGCACCTGTTGTCAGGGAAGGAGGGAGAGCATCAAGAAGAATAGCTAATTCATGCTGGGCTTAATACCTGAGTGACAGGGCGATCTGTGCAGTAAACCACCATGGCACACATTTACCTATTAACAAAACGGTATGTCCTTCACATGTACCCCTGAACTTAAAAGTTGAAAAAAAGAAGATATACAACAAACAAACCAAGGCCTTTAGAATGATAAATAGGATTATGTAATCATTGATATCTCAGAAAGAGAAACCTCCTGGGCCTGAAGGTGGGGCCTCACTGGGGAACCACCCCTTCCCATCCAAGGGCCTGTCTGTATCCTGCTGCCCATGGTGCCTGGGACCGGTCCGCGAGTCCTGGATGCACCTTTGGCCTGGTGCTTGTGGGCTCCAGGGACATGACAGGGAGTGAGGTCATGCCACTATACCTGTCTAATTTTTTGTATCTTTAGTAGAGACGGGGTTTCACTATGTTGGTTAGGCTGGTCTCGAACTCCATCCGAGTCAGTGTGACTGCAGAGCCTGGCACATCCATGGCCACGCTGGGGCCCACGATCCACTCCCAGAGGCTACCTCCTAGTAGGGTTGTGAGCTGGATGAGGGGGGCCCTGAGCCACTCCTGAGCACAGGAGTGCAAGGGGGAACTTATGGCAATGTCACCACTGCCCCAGTCACCAGCCTGGCCCAGCAAGGGTCTGGAGCCGTGCTCCAGGCTGCAAGGAGGCAAACAGGGCAGCAGAAGTGGCTTCAGGAGCAGCAGTGGCTGCAGTGGGTCCCCTGTGCCCATGTCCCCAAAGCAACTGACTGTGCTACCCCCACACTTAAGCGGCCCAGGAGGACCCACTCCCAGGCCCAGAACCTCCTCCGCAGCCTCAACCTCACTCCCTGTCATGTCCCTGGAGCCCACAAGCACCAGGCCAAAGGCACATCCAGGACTCGCAGGACTGGTCCCAGGAGCCTCAAGTTCTTTTGTGCAGGGTTGGCTGAGACCAACATGCCACCCACACCTCAACCGCTGCCACTGAGGGGAGATGCAGAGAAAGGGCATGACCAGGGCTGTACCCTCTGCAGAGCCAGGGACAGGCAGGACCCTTACCCCACCTTCCCCCTCCCTCACCCATTGGCAGGGCTGGAGCTCCCCAGGAGTAGCTCCGAGCTGCAGCCACCCAGGTCATGGCTGTGGGCCTAGGCTTCCCAGTGCTCTCGGGGCAAGAGGGCCCCCTCCATGACCGAAGGCTCCAGGGTGTCTGCTCCCACTGCCTGGCCTCTCCCCCACTCCAAGATGTTGAAGCATCTGCTCAGATCTTGAAACAGGGTTGGGACCCAGCCCAGGCACTGTTGCAGCCCAGCTGGATGTGTGCAGGCTCAGGGAAGTGCTGACATGCTGGTCCCCTGCTGCCTCAGCCCCTCCAGACTTTGGGCACCAATGAGTGCTGGAAGGATACCAAGATGGCGATGGGGGCAGCTTAGCATGGGCCTGCAGCAGCCCCTTGGCTCCAGCAGCCTGGGCACCATGGGCAGCAGGATACAGACAGGCTCTTGGATGGGAAGGGGTGGTTCCCCAGTGAGGCCCCACCTTCAGGCCCAGGAGGTTTCTCTCTCTGAGATATCAATGATTACATAATCCTATTTATCATTCTAAAGGCCTTGGTTTGTTTGTTGTTTGTTTTTTCCATAGGAAAAATATACACTGGCAAAGCAGCCAGCAAATGCTAAAAGAGATGCAGTGATGTAAAGAGGAGCCCCATAGCATTTCCTCGGGAGGCCAACCCTCGCAAAGTATCGCCCTTGGCATTCGCTGACTCTTACACTATTTAATCTTGGTCACAAGTACACAAACAAGGAAAAACAATGTCATAAGTCTTCAACTTACCACTTGTAACTGGAATATATTGAGACACTGCCTTATCTCACACCCCTTTTGTATCTAAATATTAAGAACAACTGTAAGGATTTCTCCTTTTTTTTTTTTTTTGAGATGGAGTCTCACTCTGTCACCCAGGCTGGAGTGTGCAGTAGCATGATCTTGGCTCACTGCAACCTCCACCTCCTGGGTTCAAGTGATCTTCCTGCCTCAGCCTTCCACCAGATTACAGGTACCCACTATCATCTTAGGCTAATTTTTGTATTTTTAGTAGAGCTGGGGTTTCACCATGTTAGCCAGGCTGCTCTCGAACTCCTGACCTCAAGTGATCTGCCCACTTTGGCCTCCCAAAGTGCTGGGATTACAGGCAGGAGCCACCCACTGCACATGGCCAGGATTTCTTCTTAAAGTGTATTTATTATTCCTTTCAGAAATTTTATTTTTTCTTTATTTGAAAAGGATAGGGGAGAGAACTGATGAAGATTAAAATGTTCAGGTAAAATTAAAATTAACCAATCCCCAATTACGTTTACAGGAGATGTGAGGTGCCTGGGTTTTTTTCCATTCATCGTGATTATCTAATTCAGCCACATAAACAATGCACAGCACCCTGCATCATCTCGCAGATGAAAAGCAGACCAAAAGTACATGTGTCCCAAATAACCAACAACAGACATTATTTTTCATGCAAACTGGTTGCCCAAATTAGAATTCTCAGACCTACAACCCACACTGCAATAAACCTGGAGTCTTTTTTTTTTTTTTTTTTTTTTGAGATGGAGTCTCCCCTCTCTCGCCAAAGCTGGAGTGCATTGGCACAATCTCGGCTCACTGCAACCTCAAAAGACATATTCAAAAGACAACTCCAGCAGCTTCATACCTAGTAGGGTACAACTAACACCTGTTGACCCATTGCTCCAGTTCTTTTTCTTTAGGAAAAAGATGGAGAAACGTGGATTAAAGTCTCTTGACGTCTCTATGTGTGTAAAGTACCCGCTGTATCTCGTTTTCCTTTGTCTTCTCTTTTCACGGGTCAAGGTATGCACACACACTCCTATAAACTGACTCCTAGCCTCTCTCCACACTCACCAGCAGTCTCTGGTGGAAATCATGGCTGGATGGCCCGAAGACTCATGATGAAAGCTGACTAAGCTCTTAACATCGTCACATTCAAGGCATGAACATAACTATGTAATTCCAAAGGCAAATGTTGTCATCGCAATTTTACAAAAGAGAAAAATAGGGGTTCAAAATACAAAAAGATGAGCCCCAAATATATTAGACACTTGTGGTAAATTAGGCTATTTTTCAGAAATATTCACCCCATTCCTTAATTCTACTCTATTTTCCCACCTTTGGCTTTGGGTGGGCCACGTGACCTTCTTTGGTCAAGGCAGAAGTGAAGTGCTGCTAATTTCAAGCTTTAAAAGGTCATGTATGTTTCCGGCCAGGTGCAGTGGCTCACACCTATAATCCCAGCACTTTTGGAGGCCGCAACGGGTGGATCACGAGGTCACGAGATCAAGACCATCCAGGAAAACATGATGAAACCCCGTCTCTACTAAAAATACAAAAAAAAAAAAAAAAAAAAAAAAAATTAGCTGGGCATGGTAGCACGTGCCTGTAGTCTCAGCTACTCAGGAAGCTGAGGCAGGAGAATCGCTTGAACCTGGGAGGCGGAGGTTGTTGCAGTGAGCCGAGATCGTGCCACTACACTACAACACTACAGCCTGGCAACAGAGCGAGGCTCCGTCTCAAAAAAAAAAAAGTCAGGTACGTTTGCACTTGATCTCTTGTCCCTCTGCCACTCCAGGGGGAAGAAGATGTCCAGGTCAGCACACCCGATACAGCAGGAGGACAAGAGAGGCATATTACACAACAACCCTAGTGGGACCGTGTATGCATAGCCAACCCTGAACGAACCCACAGACATGTTAGCAAACCCAGCTGAGATCAGCAGAGCTGACTGAGGCCAGCTGGCTTCAGTCAGGCCACCTAAATATGTAAGCCAAGTAAGCATTTCTACCGCTGAGATTTCCACGTTTGTTGTCTTGCAGCATTAGCTAGCTAATAAATATTTCTTAAATGAATGACTGGGTAAGTGAATGAATGGGGGCCTCCAATCAGATGGTTAGTAACTCACACATGGATGGTTTTCTGAATCCTTGTCTTTTGTGTGTTCTACTCCTCTTGTTTTCTCTTTAGCTAGAAAAGAATTCTATAAAAGAATTTAAAAGTTAAGAAAAAAAGGGATGATGTAGCCTGGGCAACACAGTGAGACCCATCTCTACAAAATTTTTTTTAATTGGCCAGGTGTGGTGGCATGCACCTGTGGTCCTAGTGACCCAGGAGGCTGAGGTAGGAGGACCGCTTGAGCCCAGGAGGTAGAGGCTGCATTGAGCCATGATTGTGCCACTGCACTCTAGCCTGGGCAACAGAGCCAGACTGTCTCTAAAAAAAAATTTTTTTAAAGATGGAGGACAAAAAGGAAATTGAACTAATTACCTGGACAAAAGAATTAAAAATGAAATAATTATGCTCACCAGGCTCCAATATGCAAATGATGCCTGAATAGCATCAGTTGTTTTTCAATCCCTAAAACAAAACGAATTTAATCTGAAAGGGAAAGGCTTGGGTTAGATCTGAAAAAGAACCTGCAAACTATAGGAGTTATTAAGATTGAAGTCATGCCACCAAAGGCATCAGAGGAGTCTGTAATATCATTTCTACAGGTGTTCCAAAATAATGTATATGCTCATCTTTGTAGAAAGTTTTAGGCTGGTATCTTCCAAAGGTAGGCATTCAGGCAGAGGCTAGGCTAGCTCTCCAGCTGCTAGAAAAATACAGATTTCTAGACTCAACCACCCCAAGATTCAAACTAGGTAGGTAGGGGGAGGGCCCAGGAATTCGTAGTTTTAAAAGGTCCTGAGAGGTTCTGATATACAGCAAGATTTGGGAACCTCTAGTTTAAGGGGTGAGTGCTAAGGAAACTGATCCATGACCTTAGCAGCATTTTCCTGTGGTTTCTTATTTCCCTGAAGGTACTGAGTAAAGAATAGAGTCTATCAAGCAGCCTGCTAGTGGATAGAAGGAAGATGTAGGAAGAAAAAAGGCAGTGAGGCCATTTCATTCAAATGTGTTTTATAAATTTGAAATGTAAATTTGGTTATGATTTCCACAAGTTTCTCATTAATTTTTTAGTTGGTCTTTTGTTTGTTTGTATGTATGTTTGTTTGTTTGTTTGTTTGAGACGGAGTCTCCCTCTGTCACCCAGGCTGGAGTGCAGTTACACGATCTCAGCTCACTGCAACCTCCACCTCCTGGGTTCAAGTGATTCTCCCACCTCAATCTCCTGTGTAGCTGGGACTACAGATGCTCACCACCACAGCCAGCTAATTTTGTGTGTGTTTTTTTTTCAGTAGAGATGGCATTTCACCATGCTAGCCAGGATAGTCTCTATCTCCTGACCTCGTGATCCACCCATATTAGCCTCCCAAAGTGCTGGGATTACAGGCATGAGCCACCGTGCCTGGCCCCTTACTTTCTTGAAGGTTGTGTATACTCTGCATGTAATAGGCTGGCCACTTTGCGTCAGATCAGATTTAGTTAACAGGGCACGGTGCTTCTATTCTTGTGTTTTATTTTAGAATACATTTTCATTTTTATTGTTAACATTAGGTCACATTTTTCTCCCAATTAATGAACACGAATCTTTGGCTTAAAGAAGTCTTCTTGGAGTACAAAAGCAGATATTTAAAAAGTAATATGAATGGAAGAATGCTGGATAATGTAAATATAAATGGTGAACAGGAACTTACTGCAAATATGGATTACAAATTTGTGTATACTAAGATAGCAATCTGTGAATATGATTATTTTATCTAAGACCAAGAAAGAAAAGCATGACTATAGTATCTGTTCATTGGGTTTTGTTGAACTGGCCATCCATCACAATAGTGAGCAGTCTACTATGAAATTTTGTCAAGTAATTTTGGTTTGTTGTTTTCAAACAGGGTCTTGATCTGTTGCCCAGGCTGGACTGCTGTGGTACAATCACGGCTCACTGCAGGCTTGACCTCTCAGCTCAAGCAATCCTCCCACCTCAGCCTCCAAAGTAGCTGGGACTACAGGCATGTATCACCATAACCAGATAATTTTTTATTTATTTTACTTTTTATAGAGATAGGCTCTCATTGTATTGCACAGGCTGGCAGTTTCATAATTTTTCAAGCAAGTCCAGCAACATCTTTTTGTTACAGCAACTTCACCTACACACAGCTTCTAATCTATCAGAACTAAACTGCTATAGATTATCCATCCCAACTCACCTCACAGATGAAGTGCAGAAAAGAAGCACCTTGAGACCAAGGAGCTACTAATTACAATGGCCAGAGCTAAACTCAAATCTCCTGTTTTGTGTGTATGTATATGTGTGTGCACACGTGTATGTGTATATGACACGTAGTAAACTATTCCCCGTTCATCATCTCATACCACTAACATTTTATCACATTATTTTCACTTAATAATTATATCACGTCTTGTATCATTTCTACCCAATAAACTTGGAGAGCTCTGGGGAAAAAAAACAGTAGCTGGCAAACACAGAGCCTATTGAAGACAAAAGACAGTCTCCATTTGAACTCTAGCCACTCCCAACCCACTTTCCAATCCTCTTCTAAACGATGGGTCCTGGTTTCTCATGGAAGGCTCACTGTGTACTGTGTACCATTAGCCATTTGAGAATCCCCCAGCATCCTATTCTTAAAATTACATTTGGCAAGTCTGTGCTCTACATTCGGCCAAATCTGCTTCAAAAATACCCCCTCTGGAGTTTTTGTAAGCAAGTTCAAAGTCATGTATAATGATTTGTACATTTGTAATTTCCCTTATGAACTGATGGGATAATCACCTAGGCAGTGGTAGCTAGCTCCTCAGTGTCAGTATCCAATAGTTAGCATTAGCAGTCATGGCTGATAACACAGTACCTTCCAAATAGATCAGTTGGAAGCCTATGCGTCTGGAACACATGTTGAGTCCTCGATGAAATGGCAATTCAACCACTGGTTCAGTTGGGTGGCAATTTATGTGTCTAGGGAGTGAACCGTGCCAGAGTGCAGCCAAGCAGATCATTTCATTTCCTCAAATCCATAAATTCTAATGCCTCCCTTCTTCCTAAACTCTCCTGAACTCACACCACTTCACCCAGTCATGAAAATAAGATATTTCCCCTCACTCAGAAATCACAGTTGATCTTTTTCGTTAGCTGCAGCATACCTCATCTGAAACCATTTCTTATTATTGTTAGATTTATGTTTTAATTTAGTGGAGTAACAAGAACTTCAGCAAAAAAAAAAAAAAAAAAAACCTGAGGCTTAGTTTAAAAAATGTCTGAGCTGAGCCAATAATTGTATTTAATAAAACTTGAGTATTTTTCCTACAAGGCACTTACTCTGTACCTACTTTTCTTCATAAGCAAGTATAACACAACCAGTTGCCGAGTTTCCCACTTTACAGCTGATTAGAAACATTTAAAAATGGGATTGAAGTAAAATTTGAATGAGCCATGGACAATCGGACATCAAGGGAGAAGATAAAAAATTAAAACAATAGATTACGAGAATCAAAAACATTATTCATTTTATGTAACGCCAAAAAATCCAATAATCGTCAGTGGCCCAGGAGGCACCAGATTTTATATAATACCAAATAATTTATGTGCTTAATAATAGCCTGAGTAAAGATAACTTGTCACAGCAGCATTTATGAAAGTACAAAAAAGGTGAAAGAACTTAATCATCCAACAATGAAGTAATCATTAAAATTATAAATACCCGGTTGGGTGCGGTGGCTCACGTCTGTAATCCCAGAACTTTGGGAGGTCAAGGTGGGTGGATCACCTGAGGTCAGGAGTTTGAGACCAGCCTGACCAACATGGAGAAACTCTCTCTACTAAAAAATACAAAATTCGCCAGGCATCATTGTGGGCTTCTGTAATCCTAGCTACCTGGGAGTCTGAGGCAGGAAAATAGCTTGAACCCATGAGGCAGAGGTTGTGGTGAGCTGAGATTGCACCACTGCACTCCAGCCTGGGCAACAAGAGCAAAACTCTATCTCAAAAAAAAAAACTATAAATACCCATGTGATCAAATATTCTACAATATATTTTCACTTTTTTGTTGATACATAATAATTGTACATATTTTGGGGGGTACATGTGATATTTTGATGCATGTATATAATATATAATGATCAAATCAGGGTAATAGGGGTATCCGTTACCTCAAACACTTGTCATTTCTTTGTGTTGAAAAATTTCAATTCTCTTCTAGCTATTTTGAAATATACAATGTTATTGTTAACTATAGCCACCCTATTGTTCTATCAAACACTAGAATTTATTCCTTCCACTTAACAGTATTTTTCTACTCATTAACCAATTTCTCTTTTTACCCCCTTACCCCTACTTTTCCCAGCCTCGGGAACCAGCATTCTACCATCCTCTTCCATGAAATCCACTACTTTTTTGGTGAGGGGGACAGAGTCTCACTCTGTCACCCAGGCTGGAGTGCACTGGCACAATCTCAGCTCACCACAGCCTTTGCCTCCTGGGTTCAAGTGATTCTCCTGCCTCACCCTCCCAAGTAGCTGCGATTACAGGTGTTCATCACCACACCTGGCAATTTTTTTTTTTTTTTTTTTTTTTTGTATTTTTAGTAGAGATGGGGTTTCACCATGATGACCAGTCAGGTTGAATTCCTGACCTCAGGTGATCCACCCACCTCGGCCTCCCAAAGTGCTGGGATTACAGGTGTGTCCCACCAAACCCTGCCAAAATCCACTATTTTAGTTCCCGCATATGAATGAGAACATACAATATTTGTCTATCTGTGCCTAGGTTATTTTACTTAATGAACTTCAGTTCCACCCTTGTTGCTGCAAATGACAGGATTTTATTCTTTCAATAATGTTCCATTGTGTATACATACCACATTTTCTTTATCCATTCATCTGTTGATGAAGAACACTTAAGTTGATTATATCTTGGCTATTATGCATAGTGCTGTAATAAGTGTGAAAATGCAGACATCTCCAACATACTGATTTCCTTTTATTTGGATATATACCCAGTGGTGGGGTTGCTAGATCATATGATATTTCTATTTTTAATTTTTGCAGAAACTCCATACTGTTTTTCATAACAACAGTACTAATTTACATCCCCATAACAGTGTCCACATCCTCGCCAGCATATGTTATTGTCATTTTGATAATAGCCATTTAGTAGCTGGAGTGTGATGACATCTCATTTTGGTTTTGATTTGCATTTTCTTTGCAGATGAAAATTTATTTATTTGTATTTTATTTTATTTATTTATTTATTTATTTTTGGAGATAGAGTCTCACTCTGTCACCCAGGCTGGAGTACAATGGCATGATCTTGGCTCAGTATAACCTCTGCCACCCAGATTCGGCAATTCTCCTGCCTCAGCCTCCTGAGTAGCTGGGACTACAGGCACATGCCACCACACCTGGCTAATTTTTGTATTTTTAGTAGAGACAGGGTTTTACCATGTTGGCCAGGCTGATCTTAAACTCCTAATCTCAAGTGATCCACCCACCTCGGGCTCCCAAAGTACTGGGATTACAGGCGTGAGCCATCATGCCCAGCTGATGGCATGATGTTATAGTTAGAAAAACCTCAAGAGTCCACCAAAAAACTCTTAGAACTGATAAATGAATTCACTGAAGTTGCAGGATACAAAACCAAGCAAAAACATCACAAGAAAACTATAGACCAGCATCCTTTACGGATATAGTTGTAAAAGTCCTCAACAAAATACCAGCAAACTGGCACCAGCAATAGATTGGAAGGATGACATTCCATGGCCAAGTGGAATTTATCCCAAAAAGGCAAGATTGGTTCAACACGCAAAAAAATCAACCAATGTAATACATCATATTAATAAAGAACAATAAGAACATGATTACCTCAGTGATGTAGAAAAAGCATTTCACAAAATCTAACATTTGATGATAAAAACATTCAACAAACAAGGAATAGAAGCTAATCTCTCACCTGATAAAAGGTATCCACAAAAAGAGTCACAACTGACATCATACTTAATAGGTAAAGACTAACAGTGCCCCCACCCCAACAAAGATCAGAAATAAGACAATAATATCTGCTGTCACCATTCTATCCATTATTGTACTGGGAGTTCTAGTAGGGCAATTAGGTGAGAAAAAGAAATAAAAGCCACTCAGAGTGAAGAGGAAGAAGTAAAACTATCTTTATGTGCAGATTACATTATCTTCTATGTTGAAAACACTGAGGAATCCCCCCAAAAAATTATTAGAGCTAATAAATGACTGAAGCAAGGTTGCAGAATAGAAGATCAATATACAAAACTCAATTACAGTTTTATATACTAAATGAACAATTTATGAATACACTTTTTTAAAGTCCAGGTCCAGATGAGTTCACAGCCGAATTCTACCAGACATACAAAGAGGAGATGGTTCCATTCCTTCTGAAACTATATCAAATAATACAAAAGAGGGGAATCCTCCCTAATTCATTTTATGAGACCAATATCATCCTGATACCAAAACCAGGCTGAGACTCGACTAAAAAAGAAAACTTCAGGCCAATATCCATGATGAACATCAACAAAGAAATCTTCAATAAAATACTGGCAAACCAAATGCAACAGAACATCAAAAAGCTTATTCATCACAATCAAGTAGGCTTCATCCCAGGGATGCAAGGCTGGTTCAACATACACAAGTCCATAAACGTAATCCGTTACATAAATGGAACCAAAGACAAAAACCACATGATTATCTCAATAGATGCAGAGAAGGCCTTCAACAAAATTCAACAGCCTTTCATGCTAAAAACTCTCAATAAACTAGATATCAACAGAACATATCGTAAAATGATAAAAGCTATTTATGACAAACCTACAGCCAATATCATACTAAACGGGCGAAAGCTGGAAGAATTCCCTTTGAAATCAGGCACTAGACAAGGATACCCTCTCTCACCACTCCTATTCAATATAGTATTGGAAGTTCTAGCCAGAGCAATCAGGCAAGAAAAAGAAATAAAGGATATTCAATTAGGAAAGGAGGAAGTCAAACTGTCTCTACTTGCAGATGACATGATTTTATATTTAGAAGACCCATCATCTCAGCCCAAAATCTTCTCAAACTGATGAGGAACTTAGTCTCAGGATACGAAATCAATGTGCAGAAATCACAAGCATTCCTATATACCAAAAACAGACAGAGAATCAAATCAAGAGCAAACTCCCATTCAAAATTGCTACAAAGAGAATAAAATATCTAGGAATACAACTAACAAAGGATGTAAAGGACCTCTTAAAGGAGACCTACAAACCACTACTCAACAAAATAAGAAAGGACACAAACAGATGGAGAAACATTCCATGCTCATGGTTAGGAAGAATCAATATCATGAAAATGGCCATACTGCCCAAACTAATTTATAGATTCAATGCTATCCCCATCAAGCTACCAATGACCTTCTTCACAGAACTGGAAAAACCCACTTTAAACTTCATATGGAATCACAAGAGAGCCCACATAGCCAAGACAATCCTAAGCAAAAAGAACAAAGTTGGAGGCATCAAACTGCTGGACAGTTTGAACAATGAGAACACATGGACTCAGGGAGAGGAGCATCACACACTGGGGGCAGTTTCAGGGGGCTAGGGGAGGGACAGCAGGCGTGGGGGAGGGTGGGGGAGGCCTAACATGGGGAGAAGTGCCGAATATAGACAAAGGGGGAATAGAGGCAGCAAACCACCTGGTTATGTATGCACATATGCAACAACCTTGCATAACCTGCACATGTACCCCAGCACCTAAAGTAAAATAAAAATTAAAAAAAACTTTATAATAGAATCAAAACTAAGAAAATATTTAGGAACAAATTTAACCAAAAAAATGTAAGACTTATACACTGAAAATATTAAATATTGCTGAGAAAAATTAAAGACTTAAGTAAATAGACTGTTTGTGGATCTAAAAACTTATTATTAAGATGACAATATTTCCCTATTATTGATTCTACACAATTGTCCATAAAGCTCTCAGCTGCCTTTTTTGCAGAAACTGACAAGGTGATTCTAAACTTCATCTAGGAATCCATGGGACCCAGAATAGCCAAAACAATCTTTCAAAAAAAAAACCAAAGCTGCAGAACACACACTTCTTAATTTCAAAACTTACTACAAAGCTACTATAATCAAGACTGTATGGTACCTACATAAGTATAGACACACAGATTAATTTGATAAAATGAGAGTACGAGAATTCTTACATTTGTAGTCAACTGATTTTTGACAAAGATATCAAGAAAATTTAATTAGAGAAATAATAGCCTTAACACTGATATTGTGACAAGTATTTACATGCAAAAACGAGTAAAGTCAGATTCCTACCTCACACCATATACAGAGATTAACTCAAAATAGATCAAAGTCCTAACTCTAAGAACTAAAACTATAACACTCTTAGAAGAAAATACAAGAATAACTTTCTAAATTTTGATTTTAGGCTTCTTTATATATAAGTCTGAGTGGAAAAGTACAAACAGTCTTTCCTTTGCTCTCACACCATAACAATCAACATAGACAATTTACGTGACCAGGAGCATGGGAGCGCCTCCTCACCAGCAAGCAAGCAATGAATTTTGGCATGGGATGAAAGCTGGGTGTCCTAAAATCCCATTCAATTCTGATGCTATTTATCTGGAGACAGCAGCAGATCCCGCAGGTTGAGGGCTCAGTCCCCTAGCCTGCCCCACCTTCGGATGCCAATTGCCAGCCCCAGATTGTTTATACCTGCACTTCTGACTGGCTGCCTATAAATCTGGGATCCCACTACCTTCTGCTTTAGTCCAATTAATTTGCTAGAGCAGCTCACAGAGCTCAGAGAAATACTTATTTAACATTTACCAGTCTATTATAAAAAATGTTACAAAAGATACAGATAAAAAGATGTATTCTCAGATTGCTCTTGGCCTCTCTGTGCAGTGTTTCTTCCTCCAGAGTGTGGGTCAGGACTTCTGAAATGGGGGTTTTATGACCTAAAATCAGATGAGATAGATCAGAGAATTTCTTTAAGGGCAGCTCAAAGACAAAAGACTAGAGTAGATTTATATATCTTTCTATGGCCTGCTTTGGAGAGAAAATGTAAGAGCTATGGGAGTTATGAGCCAGAAGCTGTGAATGAAAATATGTATTCATATGTTTTATATACATAAATATTACAATTGTGGAATTCGTCCATTGTCTGACAAATAAGCTGTAAATATTCCAAGATTCTAACATTATCATGTCCTTTAACTTTGCTCATAGAGATTTTGCCTGGCAATAATTTTTTGTTTTTATGTTGTTAAATTTAATTAATACTTTTTATTGCCTACATACTTTGTAACTTATCTCACAGGACCTTCTACATTATGAAATTATTAAAATGTAAAAGAACAGGGTAGCAGAGACTACTGGATGTCCACCAAAATTTTTTTTGCAATTTTACAATAAAGAATTGAAGTTGAGCAAATGATGATGCAGCTCAAGGCCTTATTTCCCAGAATCCCTTGCATCTATGTGAAACCACGTGGTTAAGCAACCATCAGCGGAATGCAAGCAAATATACGTAACTTCTAGAGATGTTTCCTCAGAGCAGGAACTGCCTGCAAACTAGCTTCACTCCTGCAGCAGGGGACATTGTCCTAGCAAATGTGATACACTAAAAGGGAAGGAAATTGTGTCTTTGGCAGACCATGGGGAGCAGAGCTAACCACCACTCTAAACCATTCACTCCAAGATTTTTATTTTAACAGGAAAATAACTTACTATTTCCTTTTAAAACACATTTTATGTCCTCTCTATTATAACAGATAAGATTTAATGTTGTTTTCTTTACCATTTAGCTTTCAGATCTATCCAGAATTCATCCTGAGATAAGGTGTGAGTTATGAATCCAAGCACACAGTTATTTGTTTCTAAATGGCTTCATTTTTTTCCCTTCTGAAATTTGATCTCTATCATTTACTAAATTATCCTATAGACTTAGATCTATTTCTGAACTTTCTATTCAAGTGCCAATAACCATTACACCATTATGATGTTTTAACATCAATCCAGCAGTGTTGTGTCCTTCTTTTGCTTGTAATTTTCAGACTATTTTTCTTAGCTATTCTTGTTGCTTATTATTCCATAATTTAATTCATAAATTCCAACACAATTCCCAATAAAATACCAATATTCTCTTTTTAATTGGTAAAACTAATTCTAAAGTTCATTGAGCTTTTTTTGTAATGAAAATACATTTCTTTAGTGTTGAAAGTGGAAGTTTTACTTGATTCTTCTTTAAATGTCTTTTTTTATATAGGGTGTTATCCACCACAACTCCCATCCCTAATCCTTGGGTTCAATTCCATCATGTCTTAATAATTTTAAACATACTTAGTGTACATTATCTTTATATCCTCATTGTAGGTATATTATCTCAAAGTCTAATATTCTAGAATCCAGGATTCCGATCTTGCTGTTTATGATTCCTTGTCTCACTAATTTTGGATCATATTATCGTTTGATCATTTTGATTAGTAATTATTAAGGGTTTTTTTTCTGTAAAAAATCCTTTATGCCTCAATTTGCATCTGCTTCTTCAGGCAGCTTAATGAATATCCCTAGTAAAAAGAGTGCGAAATGTAGAAAACACTGATGTGGTTCGCAAGGAAGAATGTGGGCAGGAGGTGGCGGGGGAATGAGGTATAAGCAATAGCAGGATTTCTAAAAGCAAAATTAATAATCCCAAACACACCAGGCACAGGGGTTCACGCCTGTAATCCCAACACTTTAGGAGGCCGAAGCAGGCAGATTGCTTGAGATCAGAAAGATCAGCTTGGCCAACATAGTGAAACCTCGTCTGTACTAAAAATGCAAAAATTAGCCTGGCATCGTGGCGCACACCTGTAATCCCAGATACTTGGGAGGCTGAGGCAGGAGAATTGCTTGAACCTGGGAGGAGGAGGTTGCAGTGAGCCGAGATCATACCACTGTACTCCAGCCTGGGTGTCAGAGTAAGACTGTGTCTCAAAAAAAAAAAAAAAAAAATCCCAAACATAAGTAAAATAAACAAAAATAAATTTATTTTTTTAACTGAAAGAACACTGATTACAATAGGCATATGATAGGACTCACCATCAGATCTCAGCCTCAAATAACTACCACAGTCTCCCTGAGCACTCCCTTTTACCTGTTCCTGCTGCCCAGTCAGCTAGATCCAACCTTGACACCTCCAATGGAGCAGGCCCAAGAAGGGGACTCAGAAGCTGGTGTTCTGTCATTGTGCTGCCACTTGGATCTCTAGGGCTAACCCAGCAAACCCCAGCAGGCTTTTTAGAACAGACTCCGGCTATTCAGTATAATTCTTCTCCCTACTACTAGCAAGCAAGGAGATAGGGATGCTTTGGGCTGGACTCCTTCAGCCAAATAAGTCCGCAATTATTTGTGGCTATAGCAACATTATTTGTATTTCAGATGGGAGGAGGAAGGAATAAGAAGAAATACATATATATACATATATATACACACACATAACAGAGAGAAAGATAGTCGAAGATAATAATGCTCAAATATTAGCATACCTAAGCATCATCTTCACAGGTCAGCAATGAGAAGGAAAAATTTCAGATTTTTAGTTGGCATCCCAAGTGATTCCAAGGAAAGTGCTCTTTTAAATCATTCTTAAGACAGAGTACTGAGCTAGGGAAACAAAGTATTTATTTTCTTTATCCTTTGATTCAATATTGCCCCAGCATCTTTTTGGATTAAGAATAAGGATCATTTTCCTGTTACAGAATGCTATTCTTACTAGGGCAGATTTTCCATTCCAATCCAGGGATGAAACAACAAAAGTCAATGGAAGGGGTGTATGTGTGTGTGTATTCGTGTGTGTGTGTGTGTGTGTGTGTGTGTGTGTGTGTGTGTGCGCGTGCGCAAGCACTCAGCCTTTGAAACAGACTTAATCAACGACCACAGTAGAATGGTGGAATACTAGGTTCTGGTCCCACCTCTGCCTCTTAGGAGTCACCTGACATTGATCATATCACAGCCTCTCTAGTTCTCAATTTTTTCATCTATAAGATAAAGATAATAATACCTACCTTGCTTCACAGAACTGCAGGAGGACTCAGATAAAAAACTGTATGTGAAAGAAACTTGTAAAGAGGATAACACAATAAAAATTTATTCCTTTTCAATGTTGATTTATAAAATTATTTTCCCCACAATATCAAAAGCCTTTTAAATTTTATATTTCTTCTCTGTGCAACATCCTCTTCATCTGAGTAATTTCTTGAGGGCTGTTCATTCTGCTTCACTGGCTTCTCTCCACTGGCAACAAACAGGGTCTTATCTTTACTCACTCACTCACAGGCTATATGAGAGCAATGCTGGTGGTATTAGCTTGCAATGTCTGGTCTGGAATTTTCAACTTGCCCTTTGAAAGACCCTGAAAGTTCAAAAGTGATATATTTTTGTCCAGTGTAGCCAAGAAAATGCTGGAAACAAGAGTTGTTTCCGTTTCTGCCTTACTAACCTCACCACAAAAAAAAAAGAAAAAGAAAAAAGAAAACCTGCCAAAAATACTATTCTAAATGTTTAAAGAAGAAGACTTTCAACTGAGAGATGAATCAAATTATTTTCTTAAAGAATAAAGATAGAAACATCAGAAATAATCATAGAAGCAGCAGCAACTTTGTACTGAATCAAAAATTGATCACAAGGAGAAATATATCCCTTGCTTCTACTTACAAATGGTGGTTCCTATTTTCTTTGGCAACACTAAACTATGTTTTCATGCTAAATGCTTCCTATTTTTATTTGTGATTTGCATTACTGATTCCAATTGGGACAGAAATAAATAGAATATATGTATCAGGATCTCCCTAGCAATTTCACACCAACCTCATGTGGTTCTGTCAATGATGGCAATTATAATTCTGAATGGATATGCTTGATGTTCACTTAGCAGGAAACTGAACTCAGAGAAGATTTTTGGCCTTTCATTTTAACGTACACACCAGCTGGCTCCCAAATGAGTCAAATACAAATGTCTCCCACCCTGTATTCAAAAGAAATAACAATAGTACCAGGAGCTATTAAATCAGAATATTTTCTCAGGCCTGGAGTGGCACGAAGGGGTTACAACATCTAAAGGCCACATATCTGTTGTGGCCCAAAGACACAAGGCGGCAACCATAAACCAAAAAGCAACACCCATCTAGGCTGAATGCAGCAGGGCTTATTATCAGATAACTGTATCCATAAGTCCTTGCTCTGCCCAAATTCTCACTTTTTAGGCACAGAAACTTCAAGGACTGACTTTTATGATTTGGATTCCAGTAGGCTTTATAATCGCCCACCCAAAGATACCAGGTCCTAATACCTGGAACCTATAAATAAATGTTACTTTATAAAGAAAACAAGATCTTTGCAGATGTGATTAATGGGGAGGTTATCCTGGATTATGCGGGTGGGCTTTAAATGCAATCAAAAGCGTCCTTACAGCCGGGCGCGGTGGCTCACGCCTATAATCCCAGCACTTTGGGAAGCCGAGGTGG
The DNA here is from genome assembly GCA_036589455.1 of Ateles fusciceps. Taxonomy (NCBI): domain Eukaryota; kingdom Metazoa; phylum Chordata; class Mammalia; order Primates; family Atelidae; genus Ateles; species Ateles fusciceps. The sequence continues at coordinate 13,452,681 of JAZHEH010000222.1, forward strand.
GTGGCTCACCAGGAGTCAGGAGTTCGAGACTAGCCTGACCAACATGGTGAAACCCCGAATCTACTAAAAATATATAATTAGCTGGGCCTGGTGGCACATGTCTGTAATCCCAGCTACTTGGGAGAGTGAGGCAGGAGAATCGCTTGAACTCGGGAGGCAGAGGTTGCAGTGAGCTGTGACCAAGCCATTGCACTCCAGCCTGGGCAAGAGAGTGAAACACTGCCTCAAAAAAAAAAAGGGAGGGGTCCTTATAAGAAAAAGACAGAGGGCAATTATACACACACAGAGGAGAAGGCAGTATGAAGAGACAGACAGAGATTGGAGTGATGTTGGCACAAGCCAAGGAACTCTGGTGGCACCAGAAGCTGGAAGAGGCAAGAAACTAAGTCTCCCCTAGAGCCTCAAGAATGACTGTTATCTTTACCTAACCTGCAAGCCAGTGACACATACTATCCTGTGATTTTCCAACATTTTATTTTGAAAGTTAGTCATACTGTCCGGGCCTGGTGGCCCACACCTATAATCCCAGTACTTTGGGAGGCCAAGGCAGGCAGATCATCTGAGGTCAGGAATTCAAGACCAGCCTGACCAACATGGAGAAACCCTGTCTCTACTACAAATACAAAATTAGCCAGGAGAGGTGGCAAATTCCTATAATCCCAGCCACTCAGGAGGCTGAGGCAGGAGAATCACTTGAACCCGGGAGGCAGAAGTTGCAGTGAGCCAAGATTGTGCCATTGCACTCCAGCCTGAGCGAAAAAGTGAAATTCCATCTCAAATAAATAAATAAATATAAATAAAAGAAAGTTAATCATATTGTGTATGAATTGAACATGTTGTATGTAGTTCGTTAATTTTTAAAACTATATAGCATTCTACTGCATGAATATACCATGATTTATCCATTCTGATATTGATTAACACTTAGGTGGGCTCCATTTGGGTAACATTCATAGGGATGTATCCTTTTCAGGACTAAGAGTTTCTCTAGATGGATTCTCAGTGGTAGAATTTCACCTGAATTCCAAGCTAGTTCATTTCACTTTTATCTACCCTGACCTACACATACAGGAAATAATTTAAGGACACAATATTTGTTTCTCTTTCTGTCTACATGTTTCTCTCATTTGAAATTTCCTGTGCTGGGGGCAGTTCCATACCAATGGATACAGTCACCTGACTGACAGACTAACAGCACCATGATGAAGAAGTGGCATCCCACACCCTTAAACAACATTCCAGAGTTTCTCTTAAATTACATTTATAGTTTTTCCAAGGAAAAAGCGAGTCCTCTTTAATAATTTATGTTTTGTTTTTGACCCTCTGTTAATATGATTTGGAGACATTTACTTTCTTCTAGACAAGCAAATTACATTAAATCTAATTTAATGCCATGCACTATTTACCAGCTATTATGCATATGGAATATGCTGGGGCATTGTGAAGGAGATCAAGTCACACAAAACAAAGTCCTGGCTCTCAGGATACAGCCATGATACTAGCTGAGAAAAGATCTAAACCCTTTCATCCATTCAGAGCTATCTCAACTATTATAATGGCACCTCACCATCGAAAATCCAGACACCTGGCAACTTTGTCTGTTTAGGTTGCCACCATGAAGCAATCCCTTTGTAAGAGAGATGCCACAAAAGGTACACACTACGCATAGGGATTCCCTTGGTCCTTACAGCCTATTAATACTTTTTAGCGCCTACAGTTTTATTAAGCTAACATCTGGTTTACAAGGCTACCCACAAGTCAGGACTAGCAAGTAAAAGGCAAGCAAGACCAAGGACAAGTGACAGCAAACTCATGACAGATAGGGAGAAGACCAAAGAGCATAAAATGCAGATCAGCACACTGGCACGTCAAGTGAGGCATATAAGGACAAGTTGCCCTTCACAAATCAATAAGTCCTGAGGCATTCTGCATTTCAGCATAGCCCAGGAAACAGCTGTGCCTATTAATGGCCTTGGTGTGCCAGGAAAAGACAACGCAGGCCCAGTCTATTCTACATAAGCAGCAAAGTGAAGGTGTAATACGATTTTAAGGTCTTCTATCTAAAGAGTTACGCTGTTAGAGAGCTTTAAGGCTGACATCAATATGTTTCAAGGTCAAAATTTCAGGTATCTCCTAACTATTATTTCTCTTAAGCTCTACTATATGCCCTGAGCTATATACATGTTCCGCCACTTCAAAGACAAAGGCCATTACCCTTATTAAATTGAGACCCAGAGAGGTTAAGAAATGTTCTCAAAGTCACACATATGGCACCTAGTTGATCCAAGATATACACTCTTATCTTCATGACTCTAAAATCTATGCTGTGTCATTGGCCCATGTAATTTTATGGATCCAAAAGTCACCTTTCTAAGGCTACTAAATAGGTACATTTTTTTCTCTCTGTACATTTTACAAATTAATAGTAAAAGTTTTAAGTTTATAACCCAGAGTTATCAGTATGCTTGAGTTACATATCTGCCTTAGGGAATAATTAGATATCTACATTACTACTGTGTTTAATTTGTACCTACCATATGCCCTGGTGCCCTGTGGAGGAATGGATGAAGAATCTTTCAGCTGACTGCTGAGTTCCCCAGATCCTGAGTTCAGAGACTGCTGGGGAGGTAGGGACAGGCTTCCTACTAGAACTTCTGGAGGTCAGCCTGGTAGCAGATGAGGCAGGGTGTCCTGGCCCATTCCAACACAGAAATGGAGGCTGTATCACATAGGCATATTTACTTAGCAAATGCAGACTTCTGAGTTTTGTTCTAGGAAGGCAGTTTATGGAAAGAGCTGAAGTAGAAAAGAAAGCTCTTGGGTATACCCAGCAGCATCCTTGGGAACAAGGACAGATCCTTGGAGGCCACAAACACACCTAGCCACACATTCATAAAGAGCAGAACCAGAACTAAGAGGAAACCAGAAAACTCAGGGATCAATATACATAACAGTTTAATGCAATACTTGAAAAAACAACAATGAATAGAAAAATTAATGATAAAAGATTATAAATTAAGATTAATATTTCTAATTTTTCCTTTTGCTTCGGGATTCAATAACTTTGCACAAACACAACAGAGGATTAACAAAAATGTTTCTTTATAAAACGAGGGTGAATATATGGTTATAGAAAGCCAGTGATTTGGGAGATAATTTTTAAATTATCAATTTCACTAAATGAAGGAAACAGTAACTATCTTCTTGCAGTCTTGTTAAGTCTGGGAATCTCATGCAGCATGAGATAGTAATTCTCAATTGTAACTCTGCTCAAAATATCCACCATGAGAGGTCTGCCCAAGGAAGGTAGCCTAGAAGTACTGTCAGATTGCAGAGCCCAGTGAAACTGGGTTTGGCCACATGACTTATTTTGGCCCAGTGGAACATGGGCAGAAGGGAAAGACTAACGGTACCAAGCCTAGGCCTGAGGAGACATAAAATGTTTCTCCTCCCTTCCCTTGCAGTTCTACCATTGTCATGAGTACCTTGCTGGTCCCCCAAAAAATTAGAGTCACATGAACCCAAGGTAAACTAAACTCATGGCCAGAAGCCAAGCCCAGTCAACCATATTGGGGTCATCAGAGCTCCCCAGCCACTCCTGAGATGCACATGTGGACAATAAATGCTTATTGTTGTGAAATTTTGTGATTATCTGTTACACAGCAATAGCTCATTGATGCATTCTCAGTACACCAAAATATTCAGTAGCTTCTTAAGCTTCTGCATGTATCATTCATTCTTAACCTTGAGTGCACACTAAAATGGATATTCAATTGTCAGAATACCAATGCCCAAGTTTCATCTTAGACTAGTTATTTCAGAATCCCTAGTGGTAGCTTCTGGATATAGGCTTTATTTTTAGCTTTTAGCTTTTATTATTGTTTTTATTTTACCCATAAATGTCATGGAGAGTAATGAATTGTATATATTAAATACTTAAGAAATATATTTGGTATAGAATTATCACTCAGTAAATGTAAGCAAAAATTACATAGTTGAGGCAATTTTTGAATTAAAGCAATCACTTTTTTGTAAATTTAGTGTTATGAGCTGAATATTTGTGTCCTCCCAAAATTTGTATGTGAAACCTAATCTCAAATGTGATGGCACCTGGAGGTGGGGCCTTTGGAAGGCAATTAGGCTTAGATGAGGTCATGAAGCTAGGGCCCTCATGAGACTAATCCCCTTATAGGAAAAGGAAGACAAAGTACATACACTGAGGAAAGACCATGCAAGCACACAGCAAGAAGGTGGCCATCTGCAAGCCAGAAAGAGAGCCCTCCCCACATACCAAATCTGTCAGCACCTTGATCTTGGACTTTCCAGCCCCCAGAACTATAAGAAATGGAGTCTGTTGGTTTAAGTCACAAGAGTTTATGATATTTTGTTTTAGCAGCTCAAACTGGTAACGACATTGAATAAACTACATTTGTATATAATCTGAGAAGATTTTCCCAGGAGGATTATAATTATAGAAGAACATAGTTGTCAAGAATTAATATCTTCATTCTGAGCAGAATCTAAACTCTTTTCATGCAAGAGGTTTTTATCCTGAGGTCCTATCCAGTTTCTTATGATTGATCTGATATTTGAAAATGGATGTGATAACTGTACCACTGCTAAGGAGAAATCTAGAATCTCTAAAAAGAAAAGAGTGAGACCTGCATCAGATGGTCCCAGGTTTTATCCCAACTCTACTATCTGCTTGTACAGAGCCCCTCAAGGCATCACTTAACCCCTCTGAGCCTTGATTGTTCATCTGTCAAAAGGTGATAAGGACAAAACCTTACGCAGATAAATTTAAATGAACTACTGTATTAGAAAAACCCCCTGAAAATATCGTGCAAATGTTAATCTGTATCATTAGTGAAGAAACCTTTTCCAAAAGACCTCAAGCATAGTGCTGAGCATTCTTAGGACTTCGAAAAGTTACTTTGAAAATTGGAGCTTTGTCTCCATCTAAATCTCTCTACTCCTATAACTGTTGGCTTCTGTTAAACAGCTGGTCAGACTTCAAACAGGAAATTAGAAGGGGAATTAATAATTTTACACAAAATCTTAGTTAATTATCTACTACAGAGATAAACAAATAAGGATTTGTTGTTTAGTTTTTGATTTGCTGTTGTTTTATTTTAATTTTTTTTTTAAGACATGGGGCCTTGCTATGCTGCCCAGGCTAAATTCCAATTCCTTGGCTCAAGTGATCCTCCCACCTCAGACTCTCAAGTAGCTGGTACTACAGGTGCATGCCACTATGCCTGGCAGGACTTGTTACTTAAATAATCATATATCTGAATCTTGACCAGAGATATGTATACATTATTTTCCAGCCATGTCCCCCAGGTTTCCAAGCAGCATTTATCTTCACCTAGCTGTGCTAAATATGGTTGTCCAGGTTGTGCACTGCACACACAGGAGGGTAACATCATATAGCCTGATGCCCTCTAGAGCTTTGCAGAACAGACCTACCTAGCTTTACATGGCAGCCTGGTTTAACCAAATACCTTCCTCTGTCACTCAGGAACCTATCTTCTAAGAAATACCCCATAGACGTGGTGGCTCTCACCTGTAATCCCAGCACTTAGAGAGGCTCAGGCAGGCGGATCACCTGAGGTCGAGAGTTAGAGACCAGCCTGACCAACATGAAGAAACCCTGTCTCTACTAAAAATACAAAAACTACCTGCATGTGGTGGCGCATGCCTGTAATCCCAGCTTGAACCCAGGAGGTGGAGGTTGTGGTGAGCCAAGACCTGTCACTGGATACAGCCTGGGCAACAAGAGCATAACTCCATCTCAAAAGAAAAAATAATAATAACCCATAGATATATATGGGTTCACCTTCCAGATTCCCTACTAATTGAGCTTTGGAAATGTTGTTTATCCTAAACTTTGTGTCTCATTAACAGCTAATAGATGATTAGCAGGGCTGGTTTCATAGACAGGCATGCAGCCTGTGCAGAAACATCAGGCCCTGTACTTAGTTTAATGCTTTGCTGTCTCCATCTTGAAATTCTTAATAATGTTTTGAACAAGGAGCCCGCATTGTCATTTTGCAATGGGCCCTGAAAATTATGTAGCCAGTCCCAATGATTAGAGTAAATAAAATTCAAAAGCTCATCAAATTGTATCCAGATATGAGAAAGCCTATAAAGAAATTGTCAGCAGGGACGCATACATTAAGATCAGCAGTAACGTGCACAGGTGGCCTACCTCAGAATCATTTGGAGAGTTTGTAATGTATGCAGATTCCTGGGCCCACATGCTGGAGATTCTGATTCAGTAGGTGTGCATCTCTGTGTGTGTGTGCGTGCACACGCGTGCATGTGTGTGTAAGCGGTTTTCTTTTTGTAAATGTCACAAGTCATTCCAATGCACAGCCATGTCAGAAAATTATTGCTTTGGGACACACTACATCTCACCAGGAAGTGGAATCAGAAGAAGTCAATTTCAGTGAAAGCTCACAAGTCATCCTTCAAGTGTCTACTGAGATAAGGGTGACTCTTTACTCTGCTCTGCTATCGAAATTCCCTTCCCAGGAGCCTAAAAAAAAAGACTTTAAACCTTAAACATGGGAGAAATGGCTTTTAAAAATCAAGGGCCTTTTAATCAGATGGTGTTAAAATCTAAGATTAAAAAGGTAGGAGCTTTTTGCATTTTTCTCACCTCCTCCTGTCACTAGAGGATTTTTAGCGACTAAAGAGTGTATTCCAAAATACCCCTAAATGGTCACAACTTCAGAAAGAGAGCGTGAGGATAGGAAAGTAAAATGAGATTGTTTGGTGCATGAATGTCATTCTGGAAAATTTCATGGATGGGAGGATGTTCCAGGTGCACATTTTAAGCAATAATTCAGCCCAGAGTCAGACTGTGCAGTGTAACAAAACTGTCCTTAGCAGCATGTTTGTCAATCTTTCTGGAAAGTTCCCAGCTCCCCCCAGGATGGCAGCTGGCTCTCCTCCCTGAGGAAGAACTCCTCCCCTGCTACCCTAGGACTCACAGATCCCTTCACAAAAGACACAAACTCTGCACAGTCAAAGTGAGGGACTATGTTAACTTCTCTTCCCAGGTCCATAAGGGGCATGGTTTCAAAGGCAAGAACTTCCCAGTGCCATACCTCTACCCACCTCCCCATCCAGGAGCCTGGAGTTCTTTGTCTAACTTTCCCATTCATGGGAAGGTAAACAGCCCAGTTGAGCTTCCTTTGTTTAGAAAGCCCGCCAAAAGCCTTGGAAGAAGGGACCCTATTGTGAGCCAGGCAGCCGATCCAGCATCAAAGTTGAAGATCAATCACTCCAGAGGATATTTAAAGGAACTCCTCTCATAGACAAGAACTGAAATGGGGCTGAAGTAACTCCCTGACTCAAAGTCCCCCCTGCCTCTTACCTGTGCAGACTCCATCTCTGGATACCCTTCCATGACAGCATGGGAACTCTCTTTTTTCTCTCTCTCTCTCTCTCTCTCTCTCTCTCTCTCTATCTCTATCTCTATCTCTCTCTTTCTCTCTGCCTAATAAATCACTTTTCTGCAAAACTCTCTGGGGAAGATACTTACTTACACAAGCTCACTGTGCCACCAGGGCTCTCTCCCCATTCTTGGGCGAGTGAGGCCCAAGGACCTGGGAAAATACATCTGATCAGGAAACAGTGAGCATCTTTCTTTGGAACATCCCTGCAACCTGCTCCCGTCCCCCAGTTACAAAGCCACATCACACATTTTCTATTACCAAGCTTCTCTGTTTTATTGCGCTTGATTTTTTTTTTTTCCCTGAGACAGAGTCTCACTCTGTTATCCAGGCTGGAGTGGTGCAATCTCAGCTCACTGCATGTAACCTTCGCCTCCCAGTCTCAAGCAATTCTCCTGCCTCAGCTTCCCGAGTAGCTGAGATTACAGGCACACATTTTCCACTGAGTCAGGCTAATTTTTGTATTTTTAGTAGAGATGGGGTTTTATCATGTTGGCCAGGCTGGCCTCAAACTCCTGACCTTGTCGTACACCCACCTTGGCCTCCCGAAGTGCTGGGATTATAGGCGTGAGCCACCAAGCCCAGCCTATTGTGTTTGATTTTTTTTTGTTTGTTTGTTTCTCTTTTTTTTGGCAGAGGTAGGAAGGGGAGCAGACCATTTTCTATTTGTTATCAAGATGAATAAACTAGCAGGCAAACCACCACTTTATCCTAAAGATCTGTTTTGAGAGAGCCATAGTCAGTTTCCCCATTGTAAGGAGGAAATCATTCCTATACACTAGAAAACTTTTCAGAATGTTTTCAGGATACGAAATAGATTCATTCACTCAAGTTTATTCATGGGTGGCTGATGTCAGGAGAATTGTGCACAGGAGTTCAATGTGTGTCAATCTGACACTGAACCAGTCTCTAACCCATGGCAAGGACTGAGAAGTGGAGGAAATCCCACTAAGAGGAGACCCCTCAGGTGATCCTTTCGTGAGTTTAATTCTCAAAAATAGGCAGGGAGTCTGAAACATGTCTGCAAGACATCTTACAGAACCCATGCATCATTCTAGGGGGTTGCTGAGAAGTGAGGGTGGAGGAGAAGGGACAGAAATACCCCCTCAGCCCATTTAAATCCTCTCCTACCTCTACAGCCATCCTCTTCAGGACAGATGAGCCCTCAAGCCTCCTTCCCCAGAGCCTTACAGAAATTTACAGACCCCTTGTCTATTTTTGAGAGTTAAACTTGGGATAGGATGACCAAGGAGTCTCCTCTGGGTGTGACTTCCTCCACTTCTCAGCCCACACCACACTGGTTCAATATGAAACTGACGCACAGTGGGCTCAAAGCTTCTACTTCACAGGCTTCTCATGTACAGCCAAATGTTCCTTCACCTGGGAACGTTCTGAAGAGCACTGTTGCTATCTTAAGGGAATATTCTTTTAATTTAATGGTTGCCAAGAGCAGGAGTCTTAGAAGTGTGGTGCCAGCTCTCCTCAGAAGCTGTCTTCAAAGGTCAAAGGGACCCTCAGGAACTGATTCTCCAAAGTGCTAAGGGACCATGCTGGGCTCATAAATCAAAGGGAAAAAACACATCCAAACTCCCTTCTGGGAGGGTACAGTCCAGACTGTCTTATACACTCTTTGTTATCCATTAAATTAAGTAGTAAAATGCCAACACATAAAACAAATATTCACAGAAAGAAATAAAATTTAGTAGAGTTGCATATTCTTATAGAATTTTCAAAAGCACTAGGTCCTTGTAGCAACTAGAGGAGTGACTGGAGAAGGGTTCTTTAGAATCCAGGAGAGATGCTAGGCAGAGTGAACAGGAGTAAGAAATGGGCCGGAAACAGGGGGATTCGCTAATGTTCTTTGCTGGAAATAGATGCTCAGTGCCACAAAGAAAAATCAGCACTGAGACAAAGGATCTTTTAGCAACACAATTTTTACTCCCTGGAGTGCAGGAAGGGTACCCTCACTAGCCATCATGCCACCAGAGTACAAAGAACAAAGGAAAACAGAAAAATGTATTTCTTATGCATTTGGGGACCGTCCTTACTGCTGTGTCTGATCTCCATTGGTTGGAGACAGACCTCACAATCTAACTAAAACCCGATTGGCTAACAGCTTTAAACTTTTCTAAACAGGTAAAAGCATTGGAGAGCTGGGACACACCTGTGAGCACCTCCAGCACAGACATCCTGGTTAAAGTACAAGGACGTAGAATGTACTACGTGCCTGTAAGCACAGCCTGTCTAACAGCTACATAGGATAGGGCTTAACGAAGTTATTAGCACACTTATTCTTTAACAAGAAAGGAGACTTTAAAAAGGAATTTTTCTGCATCCCATAGTCTTTATTCAGAAAAAAACAGAATCCGCTGGCACTTATACCCTTATTGTCCACCTCAGCTCAAGGCTGCAGACTTTGGGCCTGGAGTAAAGGATATGTAATCCTAGTCCCTTCATGATCCAAGAATAACCCATCACCACAGCTATGTAAACAAAGCTAGTGGTTTTCAGCTCTCCGCATTAACTCCCGCACAGCCTCAGAAGACATGCCGATGTTTGCAGAACCACATAAATATTAAAGATTCTGGCAACAGTGAAAGGAGAGGAGGGAACCAAAGAGGAAGAAAGTCAGGGGTATTAATATAGAGAATTATGAAAAGGGAAATTGTGATAAAAATGTACGGAATGAAAAAATGGCTTACTACTTTATTATTTAAAGTTACATTGATGATCAACAGAAATTTTTTAAAATACAAAAAACAACAAGAGGAGGGGGAAGGAGGTGTTCAGAGGGTATCGTAGTATTGTGAATGTGAGTCAAACCTTTGTCATAGTGGGAAATCAATAAATGTTACTTAATTTTTTTTAATCAAGTAATTTTTTGAGTTGTGAAGTTAAGACATAGAACAAACAAAAACAAAAAGATTCAAAGGAGTTTTCTCCAGGAAATGGAACTGATGTCAGAGAAGGGCTGGGGGATATGATTGCTTTTTACAAAATCTCCAGTATCACATCATGGTTTCCGTGCATGTGCATGAGACGGTGACAAGGTATAGAAACTCTGAGACCTGGCCGGGTGCAGTGGCTCACGCCTGTCATCCCAGCACTTTGGGAGACCAAGGTGGGTGGATCATGAGATTGGAAGTTCAAAACCAGCATGGTCAACATGGTGAAATCCCATCTCTACTAGAAATACAAAAATTAGGCAGGCGTAGTGGCACGTACCTGTAATCCCAGCAATGCGGGAGGCTGAGGCAAGAGAATTGCTTGAACCCTGAGAGGCGGAGGTTGCAGTGAGCCGAGATTGTGCCACTGCACTCCAGCCTGGGTGACAGAGCAAGACTCTGTCTCAGAAAAGAAAAAGAAAAAGAAGGAAGAAAAGAAGGAAGGAAGGAAGGAGGGAGGAAAGGACGAAGGAAGAAAGGAAGGGAGGGAGGGGAGAGAGAGAGAGAAAGAAAGAAAAGAAGAAAGAAAGAAAGAAGAGGGAGGGAGGGGGGAGAGAGAGAAAGAAAAAGAAAGAAGGAAAGAGAAAGAAAGAAAGAAAGGAGGGAGGGAGGGGGAGAGAGAGAGAAAGAAAGAAAAAGAAAGAAGGAAAGAAAGAAAGAAAGAGAGAGAGGGAGGGAGGGAGGGAGGGAGAGAGAGAGAGAAAGAAAGAAAGGAACTCTGAAAACTTACCAGCTATGTGATTTTAGGCAACTTTATCTAACTTTTCCATGCCACAGTGCCCTCATTTATAAAATGGGACCAGTATTAATGCTTACTTCATACAGTCGGAAGAATGACATTGGATGATACAACTACAGCATTTAGTGCAATGCCTGACCAACAGTCGTTTCTCAATAAAGGTTTGCTATAAATAACAATATTTGTTTATTATTATCATCACTTGGAGAGTTGCTTTTATTCACTTAATACATCATAAACAGCTCCACAAATATAGATCTATGTATCACTCTTCAACAGCTGCATTAAAGTCTGTAGAGTGGATTGATGTAATTCTTCAGCCTTTGGACTATTACAGTTCAAACAAGCTTCTTATCTAAATCTCACGGTTTCTCAACCTCAGCTCTACTTAGATTTTGGGTCAAATTATTCCTCTTTGTGGAGCACTGTCCTATGTGTTGTTGGGTGTTTAGCAGCATCCCTGACCTTGACCCACAGGGTATACCACCACCCCCAAGTTCTAGCAGCCAGAATTGTCTCCAGACATTGCCAGATGTCCCCTGGAAGGGAGTGGGGGAGCTAGAATTGCCCCCAGATGAGAACCACTGATCAAGCTAACATGCCTAAAATCCATCCTAAAGACTTCAGGGACTGCTCACCTAGAGCCAGCTTTCTTCTCACAAGAAAACCTTCTGAAGCCAGTTACAGGCAGACATGAAACACTGCAGTCCCCATTTCATGTCGCTCACCTGGAAGCAAGGGTCAGAGACATAGCTTTGCAGTGCCCTCAGTCTAAGATACACTTTACAAGAGTTTGGAAAAGGAACAAGAGATATGATTCAAGGAATAAATAACACTCACCCCCTCCAATCAAACAAACTAATTGAGGCCAGGCACAGTGGCACACCTGTAATCCCAACACTTGGTGAGGCAGAGGCAGGCTAATCACTTAAAATTAAGACATCAAGACCAGCCTGGCCAACATAGTGAAACCCCATCTCTACTAAAAACACAAAAAATTAGCCATGCATGGTGGTAGACACCTGTAATCCCAGCTACTAGGGAGGCTGAAGTAGGAGAATTACTGGAACACAGGAGGTAGAGGCTACAGTGAGCTGAGGTCACTCCACAGCACTCCAGCCTGGGTGACAGAGCGAGACTGCATCTCAAAAATAAATAAAAATGAATAAAAACAAACTGATGGAAAAAATATTGAGCTGATATCATTCCTGCTCTTGCATTTTGTAATCTCAGTTGATCATAATCTTATTAAATGAGATTAATGGGTACAATTTCGGTAGGGCCAGTTAATTTGGCATCAATAATGCTTGTTCTTCCACAAACTGTCTTCCTAACCAAGGCCAACAACTTTGCCATTATGTGTCAAATGAGTCAGAGGAAACAGGCAGGCAATTCCAGGAGGCCCAGCCCCATAACTAGGTAAGGACAAAGCCCAAAATCCTCATCTAAATAACACTAGCTCAGAGTTGATTTTCATATATGGGGGAGAAGGGACAGCTAAATAAATGCAAGTAGAATCTTCTAATTACAAATAGTATTTTAACTTAGAGTTCTGTTTAGCAAAATTATTTCCATGTCCTTGGGGGTGGCTTATAACAATGATGCTTTGCCAATGTGATTTCAGAAAATTATATTAAATGAAAAATCCTGTAGAACAGATGTGCTCACAAGTCCCTGTCCACATAGCAGCCAAACTGTTTAATGAAAACATGGCTGTGGTTCAGAATTAGTGCTTTCTACTGTTACAGTATTGTTATATTAGCATCTCAGACGAGTAAAGAAAGCTGGAAAGGAATGAGAGAGAGGAAATTACCAGAACTAGGGGCCAGGGATGGAATATCTCCAAGGCAAGTACCTCGACATGATACAGAATAAAAGGGAGATGAAAAAAGTGCTTTAAAAAAAAAATAGCAAAACCAGGACATAGAAACAAAATGCCTGCTTTATTTAGATAAACTAAATCAAGTAAATAACACCACCTCTGTGCTCTAATAGGTTCCATTTAAATATAATTGGAATGTAACAAAGCTATTTCCATCTCCCTCAAATTCATTAAAATGAGATTTTACCAGTGTTCAAGAGCTGTTTTTACTCAAATCATCCTTGTACCAGGTTACTTCAAGGACCACTTAGTTTGTTCTCAAAAGTCATACATGAAATTCTATTTGATTCTTCCACATCAATTTGCAGTGACTGCTTCGTCATCTTTGGAATAATTGATAGATGTTCATATTTTGTCTCCAAAGCAAGCAAGAACAACCTCATTTGAGGGTCTGCAGCAAAGAAGCTCCTCTATGGCATTTCTCTTTTGCTGTGTGTGTGTTCACATCTAACAGAAATCACTCAGCATGACCTTTCCCCTCAAAGAGCTTTACTTCCAAATAACACACAGCCCCAATCTTATTCTGCTATGGTCTGAACACTTGTCCCCCTCCAACACTCAAGCTGAAAATCCTCAATGTAACAGTCTTAACAGGCGGGGCCTTTAAAAGGTGACTGAGTCATGAGGGTTTTGTCTTCATGAGTGGATTAATACACTTATGGATTAATTGACTAATGGATTATTATCAAGGGAGGAGGTTTATAACAGAGTGGGTCTGTTATAAAAATCAGTTTGGCCATCACTCATGAGCCTCCTTGCCAGGCAATTCCTAGCACCACCTCAGGACCTGCAGAGAGTCCCCAATAGCAAGAAGGTCCTCACCAGATGCAGCCCCTAGACTTTGGACTTCTCAGCCTCCAGCACTGTAAGAAATAAAATTATTTCTTTATAAATTATCCAGTCTCAGGTATTTGGTAATAATAACAGAAACAGACTGAGACACATGTCTACCCTGTTCATCTTTTTTTTTTTTTAATTTTTTTTGAGATGGAGTCTCACTCTGTCACCCAGGCTGGAGTGCAATGGTGCAATCTTGGCTCACTGCAACCTCCACCTCCCGGGTACAAGTGGTTCTCCTGTCTCAGCCTCCTGAGTAGCTGGGATTACAGGTGCACACTGCCACACCCAGCTAATTTTTTGTATTTTAGTAGAGGCAGGGTTTCACCGTGTTGCCCAGGCTGGTCTTGAACTCTTGAGCACAGGCAATCCACCCACCTTGGCTGCCCAAAGTGCTAGGATTACAGGAATGAACCACCAAGCCAGGTCTATCCATTCATCTTGAAATTGCAAATAAGGACAATTTTATCCCATTAAAAATAAGGTAATTTTAAAGAAAGCCAATAATTCAATATTAGAGAATAACAGAGTAGGCTAGTAAAAATAAAGGTTAACCTTGAAAATAATAGTATTGACAGTTTTAAAGGACACAAAGCTGAAGGATAAAATTTCAATTTTTTCTTGTATGTTGAACCTGGCTAAGAACTACCAAAAGTGTTGAGGTTTTTATCAAGTATCATGCCTCTCCTCCTAGAGATACCACCACACACATTTTTCACTTGAACGGATGAGTTTTTATCTTAAAAAATAAGAGTTTAGATCAAAGCTGGGAAAATGTCTCTCATTAGAAAGAATATAAAACAAATATTTTAATAAAATCTATCCCCTAAGACATTTCTGAGGTGAAGCTGACACTGCATGCTCAGTTTAAATTGAAACGAATATATGCATTCTCACAGATCTCTGAAACCATCTTTGATAGCAGTTATGCTATTAGTTGCTTTCCAGCTCTTGCTGAAAAAAATAAACAATGAACGTCTTATCTGAATTTTGCTGATGCAGGTAGTAATAAAGTTCTTTTAAAGAGAGAGATACAGCTAGATTTGTCTTTTCCACTGGCTTTATTAAAAGAGATTAATATATGTATTATCCTTTCACAATTTCCAATGCATATACACTATCTCATTTAATCTTTCCAACCAGCCTGTGAGTTTGATAATATCATCATTTATAGGGAAATAATTAGATGCTGGAGAAGGAACGGATTTTTGCCAAATATTAATCAACTCAAAAGTGGTAGAGACAGAATTTAGTAAAACCAACCAGCTTTTATAGAGTACATCTTGTCTTCCTCACATAAATGAATGAGTCACCCCCCACCAAGAAGTATACGCTCATACACATAAGATACAGTTTGTTTTAAAAACTTAAAACAATTGGTGATTTATTTGAGAAATTCTTCACAGACCTGAAATCTTTGATAACCAATTTTCTCCTTATGGGCTGTAGTCTTTGTTTGATTACTTAGTGATTTCCACGTTAAATTGAAAGTAAAACACTCTGCTGCTTAGGGGCCTGCTGGGTTCTCCAAGGACAGCCATAGTGACACCATCCCCCAATGAACCCCACTTCAATAGCATTTTTCATTTTTAATTCAAAGAATACACACAAAAAGTCCGAAAGTCTTTCCTAATTCCAGTATCAATCAAGCAAATTAAACTCCTTTCATTTTCATGAAATGTTTTGGAAGACTTCCTGTGATTTTCATTTGCCTACTAAAATTATGTTATTCAAGAATTTTTTAAAAATATGTATCAATTTGAAAAAAAGTTACTTAGCATTTTTCCATCTCTCACTTCTGATACTATTTCACAGACAGATTTCTCAATGAAAACATCCCACTAAATTATTTAGACCTTGTGAAGAATATTCAAACAGAAAGACACATAGCAGGTTTCACTGGGTGTGTGACTAAATTAAGCCCGAAACTAACATTACAGTTAAGGGTGCACATGCTGGAACTAGGTTCCCTGACTTCTCATCTCAGCCCTACTGTTTTCACTAGCACTGCGAATTTGGGGCACATTATTTAAAGTTTCTGTGCTTCAGTTTTCTTATCTGTAAAATGGGCATAATAATAATGCTTCTTATTTCATTGGTTTATTGTGAGAATTAAGGGAGTCAGTCAAGGTAAAGGCACTTTGAAATGTAGCAGGCACAAAGAAAGTGCTATAGAAATACAATACTGGGCCAGGTACAGTGGTTCACGCCTGTGATCCCAGCACTTTGGGAGTCCCAAGGCAGGTGGATCACAAGGTCAGAAGATTGAGACCATCCTGACTAACACGGTGAAACTCCATCTCTACTAAAAATATAAAAAATTACCTGGGCATGGTGGCACGTGCCTGTAGTTCCAGCTACTCAGGAGGCTAAGGCAGCAGAATTGTTTGAACCTGGGAGGTGGAGGTTGCAGTGAGCCAAGATCAAGCCATTGCATTCCAGCCTGGGCGACAGAGCGAGACTCTGTCTCAAAAAAATAAAATGAAAAGAGAAATACAATATTGACTACTATTATTGCTATCATTATAGCAATGCAAAAAATCTCCCTCTTGATCCTTCAAAGAAAAAAAAAATTAAAGCAGTTTCAATATAAACACACACTCATTTTTTTCCCTGCCTTCTTTCTAAGGTTTTAGGTCAGGGCTTAGCAAACTTCTGCCAGTGAGCCAAATCCAGCCAACTATCTATTTTTGTACAACCAGCAATCTGAGAGTGGCTTTTACATTTTTATTTTTATTTTTACTTATTGATTGACTGATGAATTGAGACAGAGTCTTGCTCTGTCACCCAGGCTGGAGTGCAGTGGCACAATCTTGGCTCATTGCAATCTCTGCCTCCAGATTCAAGTGATTCTCCTCTCTCAGCCTTCTGAGTAGCTGGAATTACAGGGATGCACCACCACACCCGGCTAACTTTTGTATTTTTAGTAGAGATGGTGTTTCACCATGTTGGCCAGGCTGGTCTTGAACTCCTGATCTCAGGTGATCCACCCATCTTATCCTCCCAAAGTGCTGGGATTACAGGCATGAGCCACCGTGACCAGCTTAGCTTTTACATTTTTAGATGACTGAGAAGAAAAGTTAAAAGAAGAAGAATATTGCATGATATCTGGAAATTATATGAAATGTAAGTTTCCCTAAATAAAAGGTAGCAGGAGCTCTTAAGTTTAATTAGATCCCATTTGTCTATTTTGGTTTTTGTTGCCATTGCTTTTGGTGTTTTAGTCATGAAGTCCTTGCCTATGCCCATGCCTGAATGGTATTGCCTAGGTTTTCTTCTAGGGTTTTTATGGTGTTAGTTCTTATGTTTAAATCGTTAATCCATCTGGAGTTAATTTTTGTATATGGTGTAAGGAAGGGGTCCAGTTTCAGCTTTCTGCACATGGCTAGCTAATTTTCCCAACACCATTTATTAAATAGGGAATGCTTTCCCCATTGTTTGTTTTTGTCAAGTTTGTCAAAGATCAGATGGTTGTAGATGTGTGGCATTACTTCCGAGGCCTCTGTTCTATTCCATTGGTCTATATCTCTGTTTTGGTACCAGTACCATGCTATTTTGATTACTGTAGCCTTGTAGTATAGTTTGAAGTCAGGTAGTGTGGTGCCTCCAATTTTGTTCTTTTTGCTTAGGATTGTCGTGACTATGCAGGCTCTTTTTGGTTCCATATGAAGCTTAAGGTGGTTTTTTCCAGTTCTGTGAAGAATGTCTATGGTAGTTTGATGGGTGTAGAGTTTCTGCACAGTAAAAGAAACAATCATTAGAGTGAACCACCAACAAACAGAATGGGAAAAATTTTTTGCAAGCTACCTATCTGACTAAGGGCTAATATCCAGAATCTACAAAGAACTAAAACAAGAAAAAAACAAACAACCCCATCAAAAAGTGGGTGAAAGATATGAACAGACAGTTTTCAAAAGAAGACATATATGAGGCCAACAAACATATGAAAAAATGCTCATCATCACTGGTCATTAGAGAAATGCAAATCAAAACCACATTGAGATACCATCTCACACCAGTTAGAATGGTGATCATTAAAAATATCTGTAGACAACAGATGCTGCAGAAGATGTGGAGAAATAGGAACACTTTTATACTGTTGGGGGGGAGTATAAATTAGTTCAACCATTGTGGAAGACAGTGTGGCAATTCCTCAAGGATCTAGAAATAGAATTTCTACCATTTGACCCAGCAATCCCATTACTGGGTATATACCCAAAGGATTATAAATCAATTATAAAGACACATGCACACATTTGTTCATTGCAGCATTGTTTACAATAGCAAAGACTTGGAACCAACCCAAATGCCCATCAATGATAAAGAAAATGTGGCACATATATGCCATGGAATACTATACAGCCATAAAAAAGGATGAGTTCATATCCTCTGCAGGGACATGGATGAATCTGGAAACCATCATTCTCAGCAAACTGACACAAGAAGAGAAAACCAAACACCACATGTTCTCACTCATAAGTGGGTGTTGAACAATTAGAACACGTGGACATAGGGAGGAGAACATCACACACCGGGGTCTGTTGGGGGGGTGGGGGGCTAGGGGAGGGATGGCAGGTGTGGGGGAGATTGGGGAGAGATAATTGGAAGAAATACCTAATGTAGATGACGGGGGATGGAGGCAGCAAACCACCATGGCGTGTGTCTACCTATGTAACAGTCCTGCAAGATCTGCACATATATCCCAGAACTTAAAGTAAAATTTAAATTTAAATTAAAAAAAAAAAAAGTTAGCAGGAACCCAGCAAGTTTATTCGTTTACATGGTGTCTGAGGCTGCTCTTGTGCTACAAAGCAGACTGAGTAGTTGTGAAAGACCTCAGGGCTCACAAAGCTTAAAACATTTACTATCCAGCCCTTACAGGAAAAGTAGCCAACTCATATTTTATCGGTGATTGGTCTGTGCACTGCAAACTTTAGAATGTTTCTAAGCTTTAGAAACATTCACTTTCCAGTGAATGGAGTGCAGACAGATCCTGAAAGGAAAAATTCAGATTCAGGAAAATCACAAAGTAAAACTCAAGTACTTAGCATTATTCCTTTTTTTTTTTTTTTTGAGACAGAGTCTTGCTCTGTTGTCAGGCTGGAGTGTAGTGGCCCAATCTTGGCTTACTGCAACCTCCAACTCCCCAGTTCAAGCAATTCTCCTGCCTCAGCCTCCCGAGTAGCTGGGACTACAGGCATGTGCCATCACACCCAGTTAATTTTTTTGTATTTTTAGTAGAGACGGGGTTTCTCCATGCTGGCCAGAATGGCCTCAATCTCCTGACCTCATTATCCACCATCTTCGCCTCCCAAAGTGCTGGGATTATAGGCGTGAGCCACCTCACCCAGCCGACATTATTCCTTCTGAAGCGTTCTAGGAAAGGTATGATAATGAAGTCCATTAAAAGTATATGCTAAACTAAATTTTGTATATGAGATTTGATTATTCATAACCAAAAATATTCTGCATTCACAGCATAGATGCTCAGTTCTATAATAAAACTTTTATACAGCAGCTGAAAATGCATAAGTCTTCATTACAATCCCCTGCATAGCCAGCTTTACCATTTTCTTTTCTTTCATTTTTTTTAATGCATTGCATAGTTTTTAAAGTCAAATTTTGGGCCAGGCGCGGTGGCTCATGCCTGTAGTTCCAGCACTTTGGGAGGCCGAGGCAGGGGTTGGATCATGAGGTCAAGAGATCAAGACCATTCTGGCCAACATGGTGAAACCCTGTCTCTACTAAAAATACAGAAATTAGCCGGGCATGGTGACGTGCCTGTAATCCCAACTACTTGGGAGGCTGAGGCAGGAGAATTGTTTGAACCCGGGAGGTGGAGGTTGCAATGAGCAGAAATCGTGTCATTGCACCCCAGCCTGTGACAGAGCAAGACGCTGTCTAAATAAATAAATAAAAATTTTGAACCTGAAAAATCAAAGATTCACTATGAAATAAGTTTACCTAGCTCCTCCACTTTCTCATTTGTCTCTGGGATTCTTCTCATTTTTTCTGGGTAGAATCAGTTATTTCTTTTCTCACTAACCATAATCACATACTTAACCTTCTCTCACAGTTATTTTATGGCACTTCAATATGGAAATATTTATATTTAGGATTTTTTCATTGTTATGGCATTCCTACTATTGTTTTCAACTTTTCTCATCACCAATGAAATCTTTTCTTATACTTTGGTGAGGTCAAGTTGAAGAAGAATAAAATGGAAAATTCTGTTCATGTCTGTAGCTTTTTCTTGCTTACGCATTTTCTTTCTTTTATTATTTTAATAGAATTACTTTTCCTAAAAGTATGGTTTCCCTTATAAGTTCATGCAACAACAACAGCTTTGGGGATATTACAGTTAAATGAGCACTAGGATTCAGGAGTCCTGTGGAAAGTCACCAAAAGTCCATCAGCTCACTTTCTTCATCTGTGAAATGGAAACATCAAAAGCGATGGCTCTGCATTTCTATGTAACTCTGAGTTTCTAAGATTCTTGCTTTATTCACAATTCTTGCAGATATTGGCTCTTTCCATATATAACAGTTTCATAATTCTTGTTTTATTCACAATTCTTGTCATTATTGAGTCTTTCCATAGATAATAGTTTCTAACGTTGTTCTAACATTGGATAAAACTATTTATTTCTGAATCTCTACAACTCTGTATTCTATACAATAGTTCTAAATTCTGAATTACTAAATCACTTTCTAATTCTCTACTTTACTATGAGCTTGTGATTCAGATTCATCCAGCTGTGTTTGCAGCTGTTTAGCAAGACCAGAGGTTGAATGTGAGCCCCCAGGACATGAGCCCCAGGCATATGGAAACCCATTAGGGCTGCTAAAAACACCACTTCCCTTGCAGTAAGAGTGAGAGTTATTGAAAGCCCAGTACTTTTCTTGTCCAGTCCTTACAAGGCAAAGTAGAGTAACAACATTTAAAATTACAAAAGTAATACAAGAATCATGCTCTTTTAAAAAATTCAAATTTTAAAGAATTAGATATAAGAGACAAAATTATCCATTTCATCCTCTTAAAATAAGACCACTCTCTTAGGCAACCAGAGTATCCTTCCAGAACTTTATGCATTTATGTGAATAAATACAGATTTAAAGCTACAGATATAGATTCAGATATCTTTTATGCTTACAAACATATATTCATACTACACATATTATTCTGAAACCCTGAAACTTATAACTTTTTAACTTAATGTTACATCTTGGAGTTCCTTTCATTTCAGTACATACGGACCTACTTGATTTTTTTTATTGGTTTCATAGAATCCTTATATTACCAGTTTCTAATGATGGACATACAGGTTATTTCCAATTTATTTAATCTGACAAATAAATAATTTTTATATTTTTTGTGCATATATATAAATGTGTGATAGAAAACTTAGGTTAAAGGAAATCAGTATTTTAAATTCAGGTGAAAATTGCCAAATCTCTTCAAACATTATTGGCTACTTTATATTCCCATCAGTAATGTGTGACAAATGTTCACTTTTTATGTTCATATTATTATATTAATATATTATTAATAAATGTTCATATTGTTTTTGCTAGCCCAATGGATGAAAAATGCTCATTCTTTATTATTTTAATTTGCATTTTTTGGTTAAGTTAGCTTACTAATTTTTCACATTCCAATGGACTGTGAATAGATTTTTCCTTATCGTTGTCCATTTTTCTATTGGGTCATTTCTTTTATTGACTAGAGAGTGTTTTATATATTATAGAAAATGATCTTCTGTTTATTTTGTCATTATTGTTTTTCTCATTATACTACTTATATTTTATCTTTGCTTATGGACAAGTTTAAAATTTTAAACTCTATATCTTTATGGTAACGTGTTCTGTATCTTAATTAGGAAAATCTTCCTCACTCAAAAATTATTAAAATGTAAAACAAATGTGTATATTTTAAAAAACATAATCAGTTTAGAAAGATGAAAAACCTAACAAAAATGATGGCACAGTTTTACACATTTCAAATGGTCAAATGGTTCAAATGGTGCATAAGTTTGATAATAAACATGGCACTTGACCTTGAAGAAGACCTGGATCTTGCCCATGGATGCGGGCTTGGAAGGGCAGCAGCTTGTAAGTTATGGTGAGGGTTTGGGGACAGGGTTATGTGAAATCTAACAGAAAGCTGTAACAGCAGGTGTGGATGGGTGTGGCTTATAACACGGTGTTTTGAAGAATTCGATAGATGTTGAGGGGTGTGCATGTGTGTGCCTTGTGTATTCCCATGCAGTGTGGCTTAGCAGATCATTTTCTGCATTCCCCTAGTGCTTCTCCAGGATGAAATCACACATTGAGAAACAGGAAATTTGTGGCTCACACCTGTAATCTCAGCGCTTTGGGAGGTTAAGGCAGGAGAATTGCTTGTGGCCAGCCTGAGCAACATAGTGAAACCCTGTCTCAAAATAAAACAAAACCAAATAAACAAACAAAATTTGTGTTGTGCTCATATTGTTTCCTAACATAACAATCAAATTGAAAAAAAGAAGTCCTGCATGTTCTTCTTATATTTATAGGGTGTTTTTTTCAGTTTATGTCTTTAAACCATATGGAATTTATTTTTATACACGGCATAAGGTATAGAATAATTTTTTCAAACATTATTGTCCATGCATCATTTATGAAACAGTCCATTTATAAATGCTTAATTACCAAAGACACATGATTCTGTGGATTCTCAATTCTATTCCATTTATTTATTTATTCTGTTTCCATGACAAAACTACACAAAACCACACTGCTATGGAAAGTTTCTTTTTTTTTTTTTTTTTGCCATCATAGCATGGTTTTATTTGGAGAAAAATCTAAAAAATTTTTTTGATTGGAATTACATTGAATTTATAAATTAACTTGGGAAGAAATTACCAGCTTGCAGTCTGTCTTCCCATCCAGAAATACTGTGTATCTCCCCCAGTATTCATCACTTCTTCTATGTTTTTCAGTAGAGTGTTCTAACTTTCCTTGTACATTTCTTAGGCTCTGAGGTTTATCCTTAGGCATTTCAGAGTTTCTGAGGTTCTGCCCTTATTCTTAGGCATTTTGGTATTTTTATTCTTATAAATAACATGTATTTTTATGTGCTACTCTTAGATAACAGTAAATTTGTGATCTCAGTGTTTGGTCTTATATTCAGGCAATTCAATGAATTCTCATATTAGTTCTAAAAGCTTTTTAGTTTCTTTGATTTTCTAGGTAGACAATCATACCAACTACAAATGATTGTGGTTTTATCACTTCCATTTCTATGTTTGTCATATTTTCCTCTTGTCATATTTCATTGGCGGGTATCTGCAGTACAATCAGGAGTAATAACAGCTCCTGATTTTAATTAATGTGCTCCCAATGTTTCACTGTTACATGAGATGTTTGCTGTTTCAGTAGATACCTTTTATCTAAGTTTAGGAGGCTGTTTCTTCCTAGTTTTTACCAGGAGTATCTGTTGAATTTTTATAAATTGCTTTTTCTGTACCTGGCAAGATAATCATGTAATTTTTACCTTTTTCTTTAATGAACTGAAAAAATGCTAATATGTTTCACAGTATAGAAACATGCTTTCATTTCTGAAATAACTATTTAGTCCTGATGTGTTATTCCTTTTGATCATCACTAAGTTTCATTGGCTAATATTTTCATTCAAATTTTTGAATCTATTTTGGTAAATAAAGTTAGCCTGTGGTTTTCTTTTGTTAGGCTGAATTTGTTCAGTTTGGAAATCAAAATCACCAAAGAATAAACAAACAAGCAAAAAAATTTGTGAAAAATTTACAGAGGACTGTGGTTTAAAGTGTCTGCTCCTGTAGAAGTCTAATCCTGTAACATTAACAAAAAAAAAATGATAGGAAATTGAGATTTTATATTCCTGTAATTTGCTGTTGCAAATTATAGTTGTAACCCAGATATGAAATAGGTGACATTGGCAAGGAACAATCAGAAATCAACTTGTTATTTTCTCCCCTGCCAGTCAAGGCCATTTTGTGTTGCTGATTCTCTTTGCCTGGGGAAGAAATCTTGCCTTGCTCCTGGTAAAACCTTGTACACACCCCATAAGACACCCCTTCACTCTATGATTATTTAGTGCCCTCTAGTCACTTGCACTCCTAAGAGTAGTTTCATTTCAGTAATTAAATATAACATCCTGTGTAACAGTCAAACTTCAAACTTTTTTCCAAGGTGAAGGGAGGAAGGGCCTCTTCCCTGAATACCTCATCCTCCCAGCTGTGGCTTCTAACTCCTCTAGGACCAGAGCCAAAGAGGAGAGAGAGAGGTAAGGAGACAGGAAAGAACTCACTTGAAAGGCATCTGTGTGACGTAGCTTTGGTTCTTGCTGGTATTTAATGACAATGCTGTTGTGGGATGTTTTGTGTCTTCTTTGGACAGCATCTCCAAGCTGGGGGGTGCCTTACCTGTAGTTTCCTTAATGAGCATAAATATATCTTCCTGCTTACAGCTTAGAATTCCTCCTTCAGTCCTGGCATCCAGTGGCACACCTCCAAACCCACGCTGTTGATATTTTCTTGCTCCTCCTGGAAGCCCTGGTGGCAGGATCTAAGACAACCCCAGGCTGGTGCCCTGACATGTGGCCTTCATCTGGCCCCCAGGTGATAGAAATGTCTGACCCACCATCAGAGGAAGTACACCAGACCCAAACACAACCCTGTCCTCAGCTGCTACAGCTGGTCCAGCCAGCCTCTCACCTGTGAAGATTTTTTTTTTTTGTAGGCATACGTTATTAACCGCAGGGTTCATAGCTCCAGCTGTGCAAATAAGCCCCTTAAAGCCTCCTATCTTACCTTGAGAAAAGTGAATCATTTTTAGATTAGGAGGTGATGGAGTAGGCAAGAGAGGTCTGGAGCTTGGGTGAAAAATGAAACTCAAAGCCCAAGTTTTCCCAAACCAATCCTCTCTCCAAACTCCAGGTTCTTCTCTCAGACTCCCCCGACCTCTTTGATAGCCTTGTGTAGGTGATCAGCTAAGGGCCACAGAACAGGATTTTGACCACCTCCTTTGCAAGTTCCTATTAGGATTCCCAGTCTCACATTTTGAAATGTGTGTCGTTGAGACATTATCTCAGAATCTCAACCAAAAATGACATAGGAAAGAGTATTCAGGTGAGGTAGACTGTTTATCCCACACATTTAAATTTACTTTTGAATTATTTACCTTCAGATGAATATCCAAAAGAAAACTGGTTTTCTCACTCACAGTGTCTCTAGTCCATCAACATTTAACATCCTCACTCTGAGAAATAAATTATACAATAACTTAAGTGTGTTCTTAAGCCAAGCCAACAGACCAAACATCTTTGATGTGTGGCTAAAAGCCAGGCCATGATGTATCTGAATTTCATGTTTCTTTTCAGTCTATGGGCTTCACTCCTTGACTTTGATCCACCCTTCATAAAGCTATTGGCAAACATATCCCCCGATTTTGTTCTTATAAACTACACATACATTCACACACCCTCGTATTTGCCTTGTACTAGAGATGGCAACCTATAAAAGATGACGCAGCAATGACTCAAGAGTTTGAGCAGCTGCCTCACCCCTTTATATAGGTCTTCATCCAAAATTCTCCCTGGGAAGCATCCTTGAGGTTCAAGGCTACTAGCCGAGCAGGCATCTGTCTCCCTGCAAATGCTTGTAGATCATCACCCCAGGAGAATCCCAGTTGAGAGGAGAAAGGAAAATAAAGAAAATAACTGTTTTAATGAATAAACAAATATGGAATATAGTCCAGAGCCCTGGGTATCTGCATGAACATGGGACAGAGAAGCTAACAACTGTGAATTAGGAGGAGACAGGTCACAAGAGGGAGTCATTTCCCCCTCTCCAGGCCACCACCTGAGCATCTCTAAATGTAGAAATGTGAGAAAAGTCAGTCCTAAAATTCTGGGATTCTAATTAGCATTGAAGTGATTATATTTCTTTTACACTGATTTTCTTGGAGCATCCACTGTAACTAGGATTCTTCAGGGTACATATAAGAAACATTCCAGGCCAGGCACAGTGGCTCACACCTGTAATCCCAGCACTTTGGGAGGCCAACGAGGGCGGATCATGAGGTCAGGAATTCAACACTAGCCTGACCAACATGGTGAAACCCCGTCTCTACTAAAAATACAAAAATTAGCTGGGCGTAGTGGTGCATGCCTGTAATCCCAGCTACTTGGGAGTCTGAGGCAGGAGAATTGCTAGAACCTGGGAGGCGGAGATTGCAATGAGCCGAGATCATGCCACTGCACTTCAGCCTAGGCAACAAAGCGAGACTCTGGCTCAAAAAAAAAAAAAACAAGAAAAAGAAACTTTCCATAATGATTCTCTACAACAGGATAAACAAACTAAGGGACCTTCATGCAAGCCAGACCACCACATGTTTTGGTACCACCTGTAAGCTAAGAATAATTTTTAAATGGTTGGAAAAAAAATCAAAAGAAAAATAATATTTTATAACCTATGAAAAGCATATGAAATTCAAAACTAGGCTTCTGTAAATACAGTTTAATTGTAACCCAGCCATGCTCCCTTGTTTGTGTCACCTGTGGCTACTTTTACACTATGATGGCAGAGTGGAATAATTGCAATTGAGTGTGCACAAGGCACACAAAACCTAGAATATTTACTCTGTGGCCCTTTATGGAAAACTGCTCTACAATCATGAAGAAGGCCATGGAAAAGAAGGTGACATCAGTAGGAGGAGGTAGTCTGGGTCCAATTCACTCCCTAGAACAATGGTGGATGTCTCCCAAGTAGCACTGGTGTTTCTACCTTCTACTAAAACAATTTAAAACCCAAAACCACTGAGGCACGGAACAGGTATCTTTGTGTACTCTAGAAGAATAAAATGGGGTGGGGAGGGGAAGTGGAAAAGGAAAAAAAAAAGCAAGGGAGTCAAGTCAGTGATTTCTCACATGCAAATGAGCTAAAAAGTTTTTGAGCTCTTAGTAACCAAAGCCAAATGATCTGTGCTTCATTCCAGGTCCAAGATGCTCTGATTTCCTATTTTTGTTTTCTTTCAGGCCTCAGATTTCAAAACTTTACTGTTATCCTATTTAGGGTCACTATGAAAATAGCTTAGAAGTCAGTGTTAGAATTTCAGATCAGAGATATTGGAGACTTTTGTACTTTAAAAGATGTTTGTTTTATTGCCTCCAAATGCCTACATCCAAAGTTTTGCCAGGAATATGTAAGCCAACAAGGAGCTTATATCTGTGGGTTGACTAAAAATCCCTAAAAGCTATTAGAGTATAAGTTTCCAGTGAAACTGTAAGTTTCCCCAATTAAATAGATAATCTCTTGAGTGGAAAGCATGTCAGCTTCAGCTCTCCTCAAAGAGCCTAGCACCTAGTAAGATGACATTGTAAATACTTGCTGAATAAATGTTCTATTTATTCGGAGAATTTGCTTCTTGTCACCAATTGCAATTGTGTGTTAATTATTGACATAATTCTGGGTATTTAATACATTTTAATGTGATCACATTAACTTAAATAAGCATTTGCATCTGCACATCACTATGCCATACCTAAGGAATTCTACATAAACAAATGAAAGATAGCAGATACACTGTCTGCCCTACAGACCAATCCAGAGATTTGTATCATGTGGACCAAGATGATATTCCTTCACGAAGTGAGAATCTGCTATATGAAATGAGCATTGTGAAAACATTTCCCAAATGACAAGTAAACATAACCCATCCTGTAAATACACATGAAGAAGAAAGCCAATTCCTAGGAAAGCAACACAGACAATATTTGACTATTGAATCTGGGTGAACATTTGGGAGTAAGACAAACCAAAGAATCCATTTCCTAAGTAATGGCAAAAACATTCTTTGGATAACCCTCCACTAGAAGATATTATTTTCCTTCATAAAGCTATTTATAGAATTTCTCTCATTACAGCATGAATTCACAAGTAATTACATCAGGAATACCCAAAAGAGGTATTAGCAGAACCAATTAAAACAAGAATTTGGAGCAAGTTTGTATCATCAGCACTTGCATGGAATGCACAATTAGCCGTTAAGAGCATAAAACATTAGAATAATAGAAACACAGTGACTAAAGCTGTGAGTAGTTCAGACACTTGACTTGGAATACATATGGTAGCTGACACAAAGTCTCATTCTCAAGTTCAAAGAAAACGTTCTTCTATTATTAAAAAGAAGTACTGGGCAAAATAGGTTCTACTGTGTAGTCAATGTCCTGGGCCCCAGAACAGGAGTGCTGTGCAGGGTTCTTGATTCCATGTAAAGGAAACCAGCGTTGGTTACTTGAAGGCAAAATGCAATTTATCAGAAGGATGTAGTTTAGATGACAGGATTCAGGCAAAGGCCAGTCAACCAAGCACAGAAAAATGGACAAAATAAAAGGAGACCAGAACCACAGCCAAAATCATAATAGAAGATCCTACGTAGATTCTTACTGTGGTATTATTATACTAGCACCACTGCCAGTCCTGGATAGGGTATTCTAGAATGCCTCCTGCTTCTTTGCCCCATGGCCCCAGAGTCAAAATCCAAGGTAGGAACACACCAGGCTTAGCTTATTCAAATGTCCATTGCCTCACTACAAGGAAATGGGAGCAGAGCAGTTGGAAACTCAGGCCTCCTTAATGGGCACCAGGATCCTGCTTCTACCAATCTTGAGCTTTCCCAAAAGAGGGATGGTCTTCAGAGTCTCAACTAATGTCCTTTTTGGATATGCCTCCCCTTTCTCAAGGAACTGCAAAATAAACACAGCTATCACTATTACACACACAAAAAAAAAGAAATAAATTACAATACTAGATGAAGTATATACTACATACCACAAATGTTCTATGGTCAGTCCTATCTTATAGAGAAATAACACTTCACTTCTGCATGTTTTTTAGTCCTTCTAGAATTGAAACCCATGAGGAGGAACGTTAGGTCAACATCTGCTCCTCACATGCCTTCCACAGCAATATGATGTGAGCACTGCAGTTCCATTGAGCTGTGGCAATTGGGACAGTTTAGGAAGACAGTGGAG
This sequence comes from Ateles fusciceps, assembly GCA_036589455.1. NCBI lineage: Eukaryota > Metazoa > Chordata > Mammalia > Primates > Atelidae > Ateles > Ateles fusciceps. The sequence goes on from JAZHEH010000222.1 coordinate 13,481,595, forward strand.
AACAGCAAGACAGTTAGATTCCAGTGAAAGGAAGAGGTATCCATGTTTATCCCAACAATGAAGTGCATGTTGACAAGTATGGGAACCTTCAATTTCAACTCTGCAGCAACAGGGAAGAGACATGAAACTGAAGGATCCTTAACCAACAATGAGATAGCTGCAGACATGCATAGCAGTGTTATTTTCTGGTCAGCTCCTAAACACCCAAACGCAGAAAGCTAAGCAATAGCACAGTTATGTGACGTCAACATACTGACTTTTTGCCTTGGGCTGGAAGCCCCAGGTTCAGTCAACCCACTCTCATAAGAGACACACACAGCCCCAGAGTTTATCAAAATCTAAAGCCATCCAGTTTTTAATTGCTTCTCTTTCATAATTAAAAAGAAACTCAGACTACATTTCTAAATTTCTTTGGACAAGGAATGTTTTGTTAACTCAAGCGCTCAGCTGGGTTTAAGTCCTCAAAACTCATGCCAATAGATCTATAACAAGAAGAGTGGTTTTTGTCTGCAATTTTTTTAAATGGCCCCCATTTTAGAAAAGACAAACATTCATCTACTCAATGCACATTGCAGTGTGGTAAGTACCTCCACTGTATTATTAAAGAACACAAACTGGCCAGGCGCAGTGGCTCACACCTGTAATCCCAGCACTTTGGGAGGCCAAGGCGGGTGGATCATGAGGTCAAGAGATCGAGACTATCCTGGCCAACATGGTGAAACCCTGTCTCTACTGAAAATACAAAAATTAGCTGGGCGTGGTGGTGCACACCTGTAGTCCCAGCTACTCGGGAGGCTGAGGCAGGAGAATCACTTGAACTCAAGAGGTAGAGTCATTGAGCCAAGATCATGCCACTGCACTCCAGCCTGGTGACAGAGCCAGACTCATCTCAAAAAAAAAAAAAAAAAAAGTGCACTCAAACTACTTCTACGTTTTCGTTAGATTATTTATTTTCTAGTGACTGCAACTGTATACATTGGGCAGGTCTAAGGGAAGGACACAATCCTTGCTGCAGAGAAAAGTCCTAAGTACCCAATCCTCAGAGTAGGAGTTAATGACCTGATACCAAAGGGCTGAATCCAGCCCAGGATCAGGGCAAATTCTTCCTGCTTTGCCCCAGTCTCCTGTCCTCAGGGCACAGACATATAAGAGTCTGGCATGCTGGACTGAAGGACTGATGCGGAATGAGACCACATGCATTCAACCCTATAGGGGGAACGGGCTGGGCATACCACCCCAGAAGCCAAGCCTACCCAGTCAACCTTTCTAAGGCTTGGCAAAGGCATCCTGTAATTAGACATTAACATCTAATAAATAATAAGTGAATGCCATTGTAAAACACTTTGCAAATGGAGAGGACACTATGAGTATGTCCCTATCATCAATAATAATGTGTTCTAGGTAACCACAGCATTCAGGAAGCAGTTTAGACACAGGCAGCCTCAGCAGGGAAACCACTAAATGTCCAAAGGCCTAAGCATAAAATTTTTCAAATACCTGCCTGGCTGGAAGGCTGCCCAGAAAAGATGACAAGCCCACAGAGCTCAGGAGGTCATGCCTGAGAACTCCACAGAAGACGTAAACATTGCCAGGGAAAATCATTTCATTTCCTTAAAGAATATTTGGAGCAACAAGCTCACTTGTAGATTTACTAAAGTGGAAATCTACACTAGAAGCAGCAGAGCTGCTAGAAGCAGCGGAAACTGAGAAAATATTTAAATAATACAAAAAAATCAGCCGCCCTCACTAGCCACTTTCATAATCCCAATTAACATCAATAAGATTTCAAGGAGAATATCAGGTGGTAGATGCTGTCCACTGAACAATTTTAAAAGGAATTCTAATTCTTTTATATTCTAGTTTTCGTATATATGCAGATTATTTACCTGGGAGTAACTGCAGCTTTTTGCAGAGACTTGGATTTTTATATTTTATTGCTTTCTAGTTGTACAAAAAGTTTCATTGCAGCATCTGTCCAAACTCTTCAGCCTTCACTCATTTCTCCATTTTTGGATGTCTACACTACTAAAAAGTGGGCACTACACAAACATATCGTATGTCATCTCATCATATTCTTTTTTTTTTTTTTTTTTTTTTTGAGACAGGTGTCTAGCTCTGTCGCCCAGGCTGTAGTGCAATGTTGTGATCTCAGCTCACTGCAACCTCCGCCTCCCGGGTTCAAGCGATTCTCCTGTCTCAGTCTCCTGAGTAGCTGGGAATACAGGCACCTGCCACCACGTCCAGCTGATTTTTATATTTTTAGTAGAGATGGGGTTTCACCATGTTGGTCAGGCTAGTCTCCAACTCCTGACCTCAGGTGATCCACCCGCCTCCGTCTCCCAAAGTGCTGGGATTACAGGTGAGAGTCACCAACATTCAGCCAATATTCTCCACTTTTGACGTATACTTAAACATTTCTCTTCATCTCCACAATAAAATCCCCAGAGACCACGGACAGTGTTTTAGGGCACATCTTTGGATTTCCTCTGGGACTAACATGATAATACTAATTAGTAAATGTTTTGCACAAATTGCTCTGCTATAAGATCCTCTAACTGGACATTTCCAATCTTAATATTCAGAAAACTTCAAGCAATGTTTTTTGGAAAAAAATTTAGGCAGAAGTGAACTTCACCTTTGCTTGCAAGTTCCTACTTCATTTAAACAACATCTCAGGGAAGAACACTTAGTACTTGAGGGCAAAGCAAGTATGCTCAAGACCTTCCTAAATCCTCATTCACTTTATAGTTGACAGGCTCACTCACAGCTCATTTAAAGGAAAGGAAAAAGGTAAGTACTTTTCCTAGCAAGGTATTTCTAACACTTTCAGACCTCCCTCTTTTGAGAGCTTTCTAAAAAAAATGTAGTGTTGAATTTTCCATTTATCTACAAAATCATTAAACAGTCAGTGCCCCCAAGCAAACTAATACAGAGACATTCAAAGGAGAAACCAAAGAACTCATTCCCCATCCCACTTCACCCTAACAAGAAAACCAGTAACAGCATTTTGAAGTATGTTTTCATGTTTTTCTTGCTGAAACATACCAACATGTGTATATTTACATAACAGATTTTGGTTGGTTGGTTTGGGGTTTTTAGCTTGTTTGGGTTGTTTTCTTTTTTCTTTTCATTTTTTTTGTTGTTGTTGTTTGGTTTTTGGGTTTTTTGCAAAACTGAGACCATATTATACACATTATTTTGCAACGTGCTTGTTTTTTACTCACCAACGCATAAAGAACAGTTTTCCAGGTCCCCTTATCAATCATTCTCCTTCTTTTCAATACTTACATTGTATTCCTTTGTGCATGTATACTATTATTTTCAACTTTCCCTATCATTGAACATTCAGGAGTTTTCCATTGGACAACTCACTTCATTTGTCTACCTTAGTTTGTATTCTAAGCTTTTCTCTAACTCTAAAATTTGGAATTCACCTAAAATAAAATCCAGTTATTTGGGGAAAGAAAGAGAAAAGCTATTTTCCTGGTCAAATTAGTAAATATTTATTAAATTGAATTTCTTAAAACTAATTGGATCTGAACTCTAAAACATTCTGATATTCTTGAGGACATCAGATTGTTCTAGAATAGTACTTTTATAACAGGGAATGTTCACACCTCCATAATTCCTTTAAAATAAGTAAAATATGCAGTTGAAAATTCTGGCACAATTGTATTACTGTAACACAGATTCAGGTGTGTATATATATATATATATTTATACAAACATTTTCTACATGGTGTTCTGGGAAACACTGTCCAGGGAAATGCTAACAGTGATCACGTAAGTTTAGCCCAATCAGTTTTAAATTAAATACATGATTTTTAAATTCTGATTTTCTTGCAAAGACGATTACTTCTAATCTCTTTCCCCTAGATTTCCTCTTAAGCAACAGAGATACATCTGTACACCTTTATTGAACATCTATATATCTGTACATCTCTACTGTATATCTATACATCCCTATGTCTCTACTGTATGTCTATACAGCTATTATCTCTACTGTACATCTATACATCTGCCCATCTCTACTGTACATCTGTACATCTGTACTGTATGTCTGTGCATCTATACATCTCCGCTATACATCTATACATCTCTACTGTACATCTATAGATCTGTACATCTCTACTGTGTGTCTTTACATCTCTATAGTGTCTATGCTACACCTATACATCTGCATGTCTCTACCATACATCTATATATCTGTACATATCTACTGTACATCTGTACACCTGCACATCTCTACTGTATGTCTATACATGTGCATGTCTCTATCATAAGTCTGTACACCTGCACATCTCTAGTGTATGTCTGTACATGTGCACGTCTCTATCGTAAGTCTGTACATCTGCATGTCTCTACTGTATATCTGTTCACCTGCACATCTCTACTGTATGTGTGTACCTCATACATCTTTACTGTACATCTATACACCTACACGTCTCCAGATACACTCTGGTCAGTACAATAGAGGACCTCATACTGCAAGGTCCCTAGTTCTAGGCACACAGAGCCACCAGGAAAATATATGTAGCCCTCCAGCATCCCTGCCCACCCCTTCGCAGCACACCTCTTTATTCTACATACATCGTCCCTTGCTGAAACATTAAGCAATCAGTCCAGATAGAAGTAAAAAATCATCCTCCTCATTTTTTCTGTGCCCTCAATCTTTTTTATTCTTAAGGCTAAAATGAAAGTGACATTTGGTTTCACTTTTTAAAAGTTTGTCACTCATAAGAAACTACCTGAAAGTATGGAGGGAAGTGGCTTAGTTTTAACCTAGCAACCAAAATGCCACTTAAACACAGGCATATGGATATTCAATTCTCACCTCCAGCAAAAGAGAAAAATGAAGCTTGGCCTTAACATGCCCACATCAGGGAAAGTGGAAGTACGTCTTGGAAATTCAAACAGCCTGAGGCCTTTTCACAAAGCCCAGTCAAGTCCTCCCACCCCCCACTCACAATTCAACTCTTACTTTCACAGTGCATCAAAATAGACAGGAATTACTTTTTCAAACTGGGTAAAGTCCAAAAGATTTGTCTTGCGTATCTACTCCTTGGTAAAAACTGTGCTAGAGACTGAGAATCAAAAGAAACTCTTTCGAATAAACGTAAAGCTTTAATTGAAGCAATAAATCAAATGCACAGAGATAAGCAGCCCATGATGCCAAGGGGTAAGAGCCTAATGGCGTACCACTGTACTCAGAAATGACAGTACTAGCACCTTCCAGAACAATACTTCTTGGGAAGGACTAAGAACCACCGATAACAATCACCTGGGATTGATAAAGGCGCTGCCCACCCCACACCTACCTCATCAGACTCTGAGAGTGAGTGCCCTGGAATCTATGCTTTCAATCAGCTCTCCAAGGGATTCCAGTGAACACTAAAATCTTAAAGCCATAGGACAGTATTTTTTCTTGAAATCTGGTTACCAGCCCAGCAACATCTGAATCACCTGAATCTCATCAGTAATGCAAATGTTCCCCTGCACCACAGACCTACTGCACCAAAAATCCTGGCAATGGACTCAGTGATCTCTGTTTAACGCGAGCCCTCCAGATGGTTTTTATAGCATGCTAGAATTTTGAGAACCATGGCTATCGTATGTCTCTGCAGACTTCAGTTTGAAAAATATTGCAATAGCAATAAGAACACAAGAGTTTAAAGAGGAGGGCCATTGCCTGAAGCAGGAACAGCCTGTAGGCCCTTAAAAGAGAAGAGCTCATCTATAGGATGGGGCATTGAAATAATGCATTACGTAGTGGAAAAGAAGAAGAAAAGGAAAATGAAATAAAATGACAATAGGCAGAACTATGCATCAGTAATCACTTAAGTGAGCACAGAAGCTTCATGCCATTTTTGAATTATAGGATTTACAGTTACACAGGCATGCTAAGCTTGATCTAGGAGAGAACTTAAGAGTTACAGGAAAGAGTGCTGACTTTCTGATGCTGGCATTGAGGAAAACTTAAAGGATAATGAGCTGGGGAATATCGAGACACAAGGTTGTGTTTAGGAGATGTGATTATGCATTAATGCACTTAGAAAAACATAAAGGAGGGTCCAAAGTAGGTAATTAGATTAAAAGTCTTGCAATATTTCAGAAATAAAGTTATGCAGCTCTGGATTAGGGTGCTAGCTGTAAGAGGCAAAGTTAAATAGATACAGAGATGAAAGGAAGAAAAATTAGCTGTACTTGGAGTTTGGATGGGGTGGGGGAGAGCGAAGGAGGAACCGAAAAAGGAAGGGAGGTGAGAAGAAGGAAAGTGGATAAAGATGACAGCCCAGTTTCAAGGTTGATCAATGAGGAGCATTTATGAACACAGGAAATCCTGAAGGGGTGCGAGCTTGGGGCAGGGAGTGGGGGATGGGGGAGAGATGGAGCCTTATCATTTCTCACAATTTTCTCCAATCTTTTTATCACGTTCAGTTCTCAAAATAAATCATTCTACTGCAAAGGAGGCAACGATGATAATTCTACAAGTTCTGTAGCCAGTGGATACCAAGGGCCCTCTAGCTTACAAAGAGAGAAAGTCTAAATTCACCCAAGAAATGTTGTTTATCCATATTACATCTGGAGAGCAGATTCAATTTTAATCCTCAAAATCTTCCAGGAAATTCCCCAGGGAACCCAGGATACTGGCTCTCATTTACGGCAGCTAAAGACACCTTGGCTAACTTGGACGTGCATTTGACTTAAAGTATCTGAAATTTCAAATCTGCCACCAGAAAGCATTAACTTTTCCTTTGCATGAAAACATATCAGGTAAGGAGGCCCAATCTGAAGCAGTCTGAAAGCACATTTTTGCTTCTGCCTCCTCTCCTTAATGCTATGCCAGTGTGTTGCTAAAACATGTAAACATTTTGGGACATAGAAAAACCTGTTTGATGCCAGCATTCCTGCTTAATTCTTCCCTCTCCTGGCAAACGTTCTGGAATGCAGTTAAACTCCCAGGTGTGCTGATGGGTAACAGAATGATTAAAGAGTAATAAAACATTAAAGGTCACTTTCTGGTTCAGGATTTGAAGATGACCTAGCTCCAGGGAAACTGAGTCAGAGGCTCTGGACTTGACTCAGAGATGGTGCTCGCATAGGGCAGATTAAAATGCTCTACAAAGCAGAGGCCAGCAACACACACCAGTATGGGAGACAGGGATGCCTGTTAACAACCACTGCTGCCAGCTGAAAGGGCTCCCAATGACCAAAGCTGGAAAAAGTTGAGCAATAAAATAAATAACATTATATGAGATTGTAATGCAAAATATAAAATAAGCATTCACAAACTCATACTCATTGTATTACCTTCCTATAGCTGCCATAACAAATTAACACATAGTGGATGACTTAGACAACAGAACTTTGTTTTCTCACAATTCTCAAGGATAGAAATCTGAAATTAAGGTGTTGGCTGGGGTACACTTACACTCCCTCTGGGACTTTGGGGAGGGTCCAGTCTCCTCCAGCTTCTGGGAGCTCCAGATGTCCCTGGTCTTGTGTCTGCATAACTCCAAGCTCTGCCTCTATCTCCACACAGCCTTCTCCTGGATGTGCCTCCCCCTTCTGTGCCTTATAAGGACACTTGGCGTTGGATTTAGGACCCACCTAGATAATCCAGGATAATCTCATTTTGAAATTCTTAACTTAGTTACAACTGCAATTAACCGTCTACAAATGTCACATGCACAAGTTGCAGGGTTAGGTAGTGGGCATATCTTTTGGGAGCCACCATTCGAAAACCACTACACTGATATAAATGAATGACTGATTGAATAAACGGCTGAGTAAACAGGCAAATAAATGGAGAGGATAGACAAATCTCCCATGCAAAAGAATTTCAAATAACTGATGGAGATACTCCCCACCCAAGTAGGGGGAACAAAATTTTCCACTCCTTAAACGTGGGCTGCACATAGTGACTTCCTTCCAAAGAGTACAGTGTGAGGCAAGTGGGGAGAGAGTCACTTTACAGGGGAGAAACCTAACAAACGCTACCCAAGCCAGGTGATCAACGTTCATGTCAACAGCAAAGAGTCATGTTAACAGCATGATGTGAAGAGAATGGCATTTTTTCTGTTGTCTTCCTTCCAAAAAAAAAATTATATCCTCCTCTAACCCTGAAAACAGCATCAGAAAAACCTTAATTGAAAAAACTATATACAAAATACATGACTAGTACTCCTCAAAGCTTCTCAAGGCCACCAAAACAAAAGTCTGAAAAAAGTCACAGTCTAGGGTATATATCCAAAAGACTATAAATCGTTCTACTATAAGGACACATGCACACGAATGTTCACTGCAGCACAGTTTACAATAGCAAAGACCTGGAACCAACCCAAATGCCCATCGATGATAGACTGGACAGGGAAAATGTGGCACATATACACCATGGAATATTATGCAGCCATCAAAAGCGATGAGTTCGTGTCCTTTGTAGGGACATGGATGAACCTGGAAACCATCATTCTCAGCAAACTGACACAAGAACAGAAAATCAAACACCACATGTTCTCACTCATAGGCGGGTGTTGAACAATGGGAACACATGGTCACAGGGAGGTGAGTATCACACACTGGGGTCTGTCGGGGCAAAAAAGGGGAGGGATAGTGGGGGGTGGGGGAGTTGGGGAGGGATAGCATGGGGGGAGAAATGCCAGATATAGGTGATGGGGGAGGAAGGCAGCAAATCACACTGCCATGTGTGTACCTATGCAACAATCTTCCATGTTCTTCACATGTACCCCCAAACCTAAAATGCAATAAAAAAAAAAAAGAAGGAAAAAAATAAAAATAAAAAATAAATAAATAAATAAATAAATTGATGGCTAAAAAAAAAAAAAAGTCACAGTCTAAAGGAGCCTGATGAGATGTGATGACAAAGTATAATCCTGGACAGGAAAAAAGGAGGTTCATTAAAAACTAAGGACAGGCTGGGCGCGGTGGCTCACGCCTGTAATCCCAGCACTTTGGGAGGCCGAGGCAGGTGGGTCACAAGGTCAAGAGATCAAGACCATCCTTGCCAATATGGTGAAACCCCGTCTCTACTAAAAAGTACAAAAAATTGCCGGGGGTGGTGGTGCGTGCCTGTAGTCCCAGCTACTTGCGGGGCTGAGGCAGGAGAATTGCTTGAAACCAGAAAACGGAAGTTGCAGTGAGCCGGGATGGCGCCCCTGCACTCCAGCCTGGCGATAGAGCGAGACTCTGTCTCCAAAAAAAAAGAAAAGAAAAGAAAAATAAGGACATCTGAAAAAAGGGTGGACTTTAGTTAACAGCAGTGTATCAATGTTGGTTTGTTAATTGTGACAGATGAACCACAGTAATGTGAGATAAGGATAGCTGGGCCTGGGGTCTACGAGGATACCCTGAACTACCTTCGCAACTTTTCTTTAAATCTAAAACTATTCTAAAATAAAAATGTATTTTTAAAATCCAAATACTGCTGCATTCCTTTGATTAAGGGAGGGGCACGATTAAGTGGGGGGCACAGTGGCTCATGCCTATAATACCAGCACTTTGGGAGGCCAAGGTGCATGGATCACCTGAGATCAAGAGATTGAGACCATCCTGGCTAACACAGTGAAACCTCATCTCTATTAAAAATACAAAAAATTAGCTTGGCACACACCTGTAGTCCCAGCTACTCAGGAGGCTGAGACAAGAGAATTGCTTGAACTTGAGAGGCAGAGGTTGCAGTGAGGCCGAGATCACACCACTGCCCTCAGTTGGCACAAGGAGGGGAACACAGCCTCATTGCCTAAGACCCCTTGCTGGATCAGCAACCACTCTTTCTATGATTTGCCACTTCCTAGCATTCCCTTTAAAGTATGGAAACACTTACTGCTTATTATCCTCAGCTTTGTGACTTTAGCTGAAAGTCCTGGCAATAGGAAATTCCTCCTTCACCATCCTGTTACTCTCTGTATAGCTGCATTATAAATAGTATTACTGGCCAGGTACCGTGGCTTATGTGTGTAATCCCAGCACTTTGGGAGGCTGAGATGGGCAGATTACCTGAGGCCAGGAGTTCAAGACCAGCCTGGGCAACATGGACAAAACCTCATCTCTACTAAAAATGCAAAAAATTAGCCAGGCGTGGTAACACGCATGTGTAATACAAGCTATTCAGGTGGCTGAGGCACGTGAATTGCTTGAATCTGAGAGGTGTAAGTTGCAGGGGGCCGAGACCATGCCACTGCACTCCAGCCTGGGTGACAGAGTCAGACTCTGTCTCAAAAAAAAATTTATTTAAATTCTTGGCAGTCTGAGATGTTAACCAGGTAGAGGGTTTATCCCATCAGATATGACAAAAGATAGACCTATCACATCTAATAGTAACTCAGCTGGCCAGGGTCTGTGCTAAGGCATGCAAAATAAACACTGGGGGAGGCAAGGGTAGTGACAGCGTGAAGAAAAGCAAGAAATAAACCTATCACACACCAGCATCATGAAGATGTTACCAACAGCCCATGGCTATTTGGGGATCCTGCAGTAACATGAAGAAACAAAGATCAGTGTCACACACAGAAATAGGAGGACATGTTGACATCATGAAGATCCTCAAAGGGACCTCAGGGGTGACCATCCTTACCGTAGCTCCAAGTGACAACCTAAGCCAGGCTCACATCGCAAACAGGAGAATAAGAGAAACCCTCATCCCATTCTAACACTGTCTCCTGATCTAGCCCCCTCCCATCACCATGCCAACCAGGAGGTGTCAGCCAGGCACTAACGTGGAGCTGCTTGTGCTCAGGGTCTGCCTGTTTTCTCTTGGGACCTCTGGGGATTTTGTGTTGCTCGCTCACCTCTACTTCTTGGCCTTTCAGCCTTCTCCAGGCGCAGCATCAATAGATGAGAAAACATTCCAAATTACATTGATCCTTTATTTTGAGACTGAGTCTTGCTCTGTCACCCAGACTGGAGTGCAAGTGGCACGATCTTGGCTCACTGCAACCTCCAACTCCCAGGTTCAAGGGATTCTCCTGCCTTAGCCTCCTGAGTAGCTGGGATTACAGGCACCCACCACCATGCCTGGCTAATTTCTTGTATGTTTAGTAGAAATGGGGTTTCACCATGTTGGCCAGACTGGTCTTGAACTCCTGACCTCATGATCTGCTCTCCTCATGATCCGCCCTCCTCGTCCTCCCAAAGTTCTAGGATTACAGGCATAAACCACCACACCTGGCCCATTGAACCTATTTATTAAGCAAAGGAAGAATATTCTAAGATATAAGGAACAGCTGATAACCAATATAATGTTATTTAACAGATAAGAACTAAAGGATGATAGAAGGTCATGACATTGGTGAACCAGGAGAAAATTTGGAAGGAAATATTAACCAGGGTAGCCTTGATGCCAGCCCCCATTTCTTAGAAGTAGAGGGCTAAAGGTAATCAGAACAGCTCCTGAGCATCCCAGTAAGCATTCCTAGATTTACTCAATTCTAAGATATCATCAATTGTGAGACACAACCCCAAAAACAGGAGGAAATAACCATTTATCAAAAAAAAAATTTTTTTTGAGACGGAGTCTAGCTCTGTTGCCAGGCTGGAGTGCAGTGCTGCCATCTCGGCTCACTGCAACCTCTGATTCCCGGGTTCAAGCAATTCTGCTGCCTCAGTCTCCTAAGTTGCTGGGAGACTAATTTTTGTATTTTTAGTAGAGACAGGGTTTCACTATGTTGGCCAGGATGCTGTAGATCTCCCGACCTCGTGATCCACCCACCTTGGCCTCCCAAAGTGCTGGAATTACAGGCATGAGCCACCACGCCCAGCCCAATTTATCAAAAGTTTAAACACTGAATCAACAGTAAGGTGCTTCTCAATTTCATTATTATTAAAATGTGAGGGGGAAAAAGAATCAGAAAAACAGAATAATTAAATGACTCCTAGGACTAGAATAAAACCTTGAAAGGTCTTTCAGCTGACCCCATGCCTTGAGGTGCGTCCCTACACTTCCACCCAAATCAGAGAAAGCCTGACTCATTTTAAAGATTAGGCTCTTTTCATTTTCCATGGCATTCCGTCAGTGAGAGTGAATTATAATTTGCCACTAATATAAAGAAGAGGGGAAAAATGTGCACACAATTTGCATACTAAAAATTGGAAGACTAATGAAGACAAATCACTCTCCTCAGGGAAATGGTCTGCTACTAAAATTCTTTCCTCTGCTTTTAAGTTGGCTTAGTGAAAAATAAATAACTTTTTTAAAACTGGGGAGCTGGGCAATGAATTTCATTTAGAAAGTATTTCAAAGGTACCCTGGCTTTGTGCATTTTAAACATGAATTTCAGTAGATGTATTTATCTTTTTAACTATATTGTGCACACATGCTAAGCTACTTACAGGTCTTACACAAGAATTAGAAATTAGAATCTGCCCCACTGCAGAGAAAAGTGAAACTCTCTTCATTATACTAGGCAGTATAGGGTAACCTCTGGCTATGAGTCCCCTGAAACTAGGTTTGAAATTCAACTTTATAACTCACTTCGGCCTCTCACCTCTACCTCTTGAACTTGTTTCTTGATTTATAACGTGGTGCAAATAATTCCCGAACATTACATTCAAGATTGGGTGAGATAACATGGGTATATAACACTTCACACAGTGCCAGGGATTCAGTTAAGTTTTTGGTCTATCCTCTCATCCCTGCCCCTTTAAAAGAAATTATAATGGAGTTTTTCAAAGTAAATGCTAATTTTAAAGTGAATCACATTGTTCTTAATTAGGCTGGTTTAGATGGCAACATTCATGGGAAATGAGGAGGAAGCCTTCTGTTTTTATTTAACAAACAAATGGTGCCTAGTTTATGCCACGCTCCATATTGTGAGAATGGACAGAGAGGAGACGGTGGCACAGTTCTGGTTCCCGAGGGTTCCACCATTTAGTTGCCCACTGAGGAGCATAGTGAAGCCTTACCAGACACAGTGAGCCAGGCTCTAATAGAGGCATGGTACCAGGGGCGGGGACCTCAGGAGGCATCTGACAACCTGGGAACGCTGAAGAGGGCTCCAGAGAGGTGAAGGAACTGGAGTCTGCAATGAGAACTGGATGCCCTGTTGCTCAGAAGGAAGGGAATCAGCTGTCATCATGCCTGTGAGCCAAGAGCCCAGGGAGGACAGCATGCCTTCTATCTGCATAGCTGCTGGAACATCCAAAGGTCCAGAAAGGTTTGGGCTCCTTCAGCTTTACTCCTCAGGGATTCTGCAAAGCCTCAGATCAACTTCCTGACCGGCCCTGCTTGGCTTGCTCTTTTCCTATCTCAGGATTCCAGCGCCTTGCAGTCCCCAGGTTTTTATTGCATTTCATGGCCCTCTTGTATATTAGGTTCTAATTCCCAATGCTTCTTCTCAAGAGCCCTTTTCCTAGAAAAGCCATGGAAACTTGCATGGTTGCTAAAGCTTAGAAAAACATCTTGCCCCAGGCTGGCCTCAAAGGATGACACTAAACCAGCAGCTCACCTCTCCGGTATTGATGCAGTTTCTCCAGAGCTGCAATGAATCCTAATGCCATCACAAATGAAGGTCTGGGATCAAATGCAGGGTCCAAATGTAGAAAAAATGTGGGCATCGAGAGGAAATGGGTCTGGAATATACAGTCACTAAATCACCATGGAGCAGAGAACACACCTGAATGTGCCGAGACTAAGCCATTGGCTTCTGAAAGAACAGGAGCTCTAAATTTAACACCTCAAAGAGAACGCTCAGAAGAGCCCTCCAAAGGGATGGGAAGCCCCAACCTCCCTCTGAGCCTCCTTGTTCTTGCTCCAACATTCCTCTGCCTGTTTGATTTTTCTTTCAAGCCACAGATTCGTACCTGGCACAGCAATGAGCAAACTCCACAGCCTGGCACATTTTTTCACCTAATATTCACCCCTGCCGGAGACTGATTAATGTAGAAATTGTCTTAGCATAACAGGTGACACCTTGTAACTTGGCTGTCCTTCACTGTCAACAGGGGCCCCTGGAACATGCCTTCCTCGCCTGCCTGGTGACTCTGCACCTGTGATTCTCGGTGGCTGCTTGCTCACCCCTTGACTTGCTGGCAGAGGCAGAGGCTGCTGATGGCTGGTATTCATCTCCCCATAGTGGAACTTCACAGTCCTCAACTCCAAGATGCAGAGGGAGGAAGGGAAGACGCAAGCCGCTGTGTCATCTCATTGGATGGAAGCAGTCACGGGTGTTGGATCAGGCAGGGCCCTCACTGGGGCACTTCTGTTCCAGAACCATCTCCAAGCTGTTATCACCTTTCCATCTCCTTTGGCAGCTGCTCTAAGATCAAATGACTTTGAGATAAACTCTTGCCCAAAGTTGGGTCCGTGGCTCCGACTGGATGCTCCTGAATGAGATCATGGAGAAGGCGGCAGGGGGGGCGGGGTGGGGGGGACGGGGAATGTTCAAGTCTATGACCTCCTGGGAAAATAATTTGAGACTAATTAAAAATAATTTGACTTAAATACAGTTGGGGTTCCCAGGGCAAAACACATCTCTTTTGATTAGAGGATTAGAAAAATTACATTCAAAAAAACCAATGCTCTGAAGCCCCGGTTTGCAAGAGTTTGGCTTTTCTCTACATTTTTGCAGGAAACATAAATTGTCTGCAATACATTCCAAAGAGCCTCACCCAACAGCCAAGCCCAAGTGCTTACATAACACAATCTTGATGGTTCTCGACCCACCCTCAGTAATGGATAATTCTCATGACATGAATAATTTGTTATCTCAAGTGTGAATAAGGTTAGACATTTCTCCTCACAAGTGTCTAAAAATAATACTGCGAGAGCCTCTTATATATTGACTCAGTTGCTCTTTGGCAAGAAAAGAAGTGTATGTAAGGTGAAAAGCGTGTCCCTCTAATTTTTCTATTCTAACTGAATTATTTTGTTTCATGATCTATATCCTACTAATTGCAGATGTCAGAAATAAATGCTAACATTTACATAGTACTTACCATGTGCCAGTTACCAGTTGAAGTGCTTTTCTTTTTTTTTTTAAATATATATATTTTTTATTGTATTTTAGGTTTTGGGGTACATGTGAAAAACATGCAAGATTGTTGCATAGGTACACACATGGCAGTGTGATTTGCTGCCTTCCTCCCCATCACCTATATCTGGCATTTCTCCCCATGCTATCTCTCCACACTCCCCACCCCCCACTGTCCCTCCCCTATTTCCCCCGACAGACCCCAGTGTGTGATGCTCCCCTCCCTGTGTCGAAGTGCTTTTCTGAACACATCTAATCCCTCAAACTACTTTAGGATAGGCTTTATGATTATCAAGTGCCTTTTAAAGATTATGAAACAAATGCACAGAGAGGTTAAGCAGCTTGCCCAAGATCACACAGCTTGTCCTGTAAAAAGCCAAGCCTGTATTCATACCTGAATGTTCTATGTTTAATGTCTGTGCTCTTACCCGTTATTATACTTTTGTGTCTCTCTAAAAATGTCACATGTGTGAAAAAAGTTAAATATGTTCAATATGTAAGAAAAATATTTTAGGTTTTTTTTGTCTAAATTGGGGGATGTTTAGGGTCTCCAAGCAATTTGTAAAAATTATTTTATTGCTAGTGCTAAAAAAAAAAATCCTAGAGATCATTGAATCCAACTCTTCCCATTTTTTAATCAAGGAGACTGAGGCTCAGAGTAATAGAGATTTCCTTGAGAACTAAGATTTGGGTGTTTTTCTCCTAGTAATCGTGAATAATACTACCAGACAATGGGTGCTTGGATCTTGGTCCCAAATACCATTAATTAACCTTGGGTTAATCCTAATCAGTTTTCTTAGTTCTGAAATGAGAAGCTTAAAATAAACATTTTCTAAGGTTTCCTTAAGCTGTACTTTCAGTGATTCTAAATTAACCGACTTGTGCAGGGTCCAATAGTTTGTGAACAAGGAAAAATATAGGAGAGGGATAAGAAAGGCAAGTATAGCTACTAAGAGGGGTCTGGAGGAACAGGGCTGCATCGTCACTGGAGTGGGAACAAAATTCTCTAGGTGTCTTTTGTCTCCTCTAGGAACTGGTTTTAGAGCATGAAAGGAATAAATCAGAACATCAACCCTTCACCTGATCTTTGCGTGAGTTAAAGCAAGACCTACAGAGGACAGGGGACAGCAGAGTGTAACTCAGTAATGAGTCCCAAATTATGTAAAGGGAGATTTGGAACCAAGCTAAACCCAGAATACTAAATTACAGTGCACCTTCAAGTACAGAGGAATTGAATTTCACTAGGGAACCTGAGAATTGGAGCCTATAAACACACAGAAGGGAGTTGTGCCAAAAATATACAACCAAGAAGCATGTAGGATGACTAAAGAAATTGTGATGACCTTTTGTCTGCTCTTTGTGACTATGAAAAATAAATACATGCCACCTTCCAAAAAAAAAGAAAAAACTGCAGCAAAATCTGTTACACCAATGCTTATTTGAGAACATAAAGATTGGGAGTTCAAGTTCCACATCTGTTTTAGCAGTGAGCAGATACAGTAACAGTAGGAGAGAAGATTGGATTACAGTCTGCAGGTTTACTAAAAGCAGGAGCCCCAGCCTGTATGACCTTTATATATTACCTGACTTTTTTTTAATGTCTAGGAAAACATGAGCTTACAGCCATTTTCAAAAGCCATGAGAAGGACCTTGGACCTCCCTTGAAACGTTAGATTGACCTCCCCATAGTGTTAGCTGACTCTCCATACACAGAGTGAACGTTGGGTGACATCTAAGCTGCAGTTAAAAAAGAACAGAACCAGGACTTCCCAGCAGAAGTAAATGGAAAAAGATAGTGGTTTCTCAACCTTGGCACTCTTGACATTTCAGGATAATAATTCTTTGTTGTGAGGGGCTGTGCTGTGTGCAGTGTAGGAAGTTAAGCAGCATCCCTGGTGCATTAGTCTGATCTCATGCTGCTAATAAAGTCATACCTAAGACTGAGTAACTTATAAAGGAAAGAATTTTAATGGACTCATAGTTCAACATGACTGGGGGAGGCCTCACAATCACGGCAAAGGAGGAGCAAAGTTACATCTTACATGGTGGCAGGCAAGAGAGAGAGCATGTGCAGGGGGAACTCCCTTTTATAAAACCATCAGATCTTATGAAACTTACTCACTATCACAAGAACAGCATGGGAAAGACCCGCCCCAGGATTCAGTTACCTACCACCAGGATCCCCCCACAATACACGGGAATTATGGGAGTTACAATCTGAGATTTGGGTAGGGACACAGCCAAACCGTATCACCTGGTCTCTGCCCACTGGATGCCAGTAGCATCTTCCCTGCCTCCAAGTTGTGATCAAAAATGTCTCCAGGTATTGCCAAATATTCCCAGAGTGGAGAGGAGGGCACAAAACCACCCCCAGTTGAGAACCAGTGGAGTAAAGTGATGAAATTACAAAGTGGTTCAGCATGCAGAGGCACTGAAACTCAAAAAAAAGGGAAAAAAGACAGTCAAAACCAAAACCTCATGTATCACTTTAAGACACTTTATTCATGTTAATCAAGCTGGAAAATCTGGAGATGATTTGAGATTCAAAGCTTTGTCACTAATTATTTTAACAAGTATTTTAACAAGTACCCTCCAGATGCCCACTGTATTTTCAAATTTTATCTTTAAAGACCCATTATTTTTCCTTCCCTAGGACTGTCAGCTTCCTTCTCCATATTCCTGTTTTTTCTTTTTTTTTTTAATGCTTGTCAAAGTTTAATCAACCTGATTACCAGATTTGAAAATGAATGGCTGTAAAATGGAAGTTTTTAAAAACAGGAGATCAGTCAACACAATTGTGCACACACCTAATAAAAGGTCTCAGGATTAGGTTCTCCATGCCAGGAAGCTGTGACCCCAGAGACAGTTTCCCAGCGTAATAGATTAACCTTCCCATTACCAGAAAAGTCTGATAGCTAATGGGTCACACCCTGATTCAATTATAATAGCTCCCTGTAGTGAAGTGATGTATCAGATTCTTAACTCTCATGGATGTGGTGATTGAAAGTTAGGGAAAGAGTATCTGGGAATGTCAAGTTAATAGAAATGTTATGGGTTGAATTGCGTCCAGCCCCCTGTAACCTAAAATTAATATACTGAAGGCCAGGAGCAGTGGCTCACATCTGTACTGCCAGCACTTTCGGAGGCCCAGGCGGGTGGATCAGGAGGTCAGGAGATAAGAGACCATCCTGGCCAACATGGTAAAACCCCGTCTCTACTAAAAATACAAAAATTAGCTGGGCCTGGTAGCGGGCACCTGTAATCCCAGCTACTCTACTCCAGAGGCTGAGTCAGGAGAATCCCTTGAACCCGGGAGACAGAGATTGCAGTGAGCAGAGCTCACGCCACTGCACTCCAGCCTGGCAACAGAGTGAGACTCTATCTCAAAAAAATAAATGCGTAAAATAAAAGATTAATATATTGAAGACCTAGCTCTCAGTAGCTCAGAATGTGGCCTTATGTGGGAATAAGGTTATTACAAATATAATCAGTTAAGTTGAAGTCATGCTGGAGTTGGGTGGGCCCCTAATCCAATATGACTGGTGTCGTATAAAGAGGAAATCACCATGGAATACTCTGCAGCCATATAAAAGGGATGAGTTCATGTCCTTGGCAGGGACATGGATGAAGCTGGAAACCATCATTCTCAGCAAACTAACACAAGAACAGAAAACCAAACACCACATGTTCTCACTCATAAGTGGGAATTGAACGATGAGAACACATGGACACAGGGAGGGGAACATCTCACACCAGGACCTGTTGGGAAGTGAGGGACTAGGGAAGGGACAGCATTAAGAGAAACACCTGATGTAGATGACAGGGTAATAGATGAAGCAAATTACCATGGCCCGTGTATGCCTATGTAACAAACCTGCATGATCTGCACATGTACCCCAGAACTTAAAGTATAATAATAAAATTATTTAAAAATTTTTAAAAGTAAAAAAAAAAAAAGAGGAAATGAGGACACAGATGCAGGGAGATCCATGTGAAGATGAAAGCAGAGATGTGATGCATCTACAAATCAAGGAACACCCAAACTTGCCAGCAAACCAGCAAAGGCTGGAAGAGAGGCCTGGAGCAGACCCTCCCTCACAGCCACAGAAGGAACCAGCCTGCTGACACCTCCATCTCAGACTTCTGGCTTCCAGAATTGTGAGACAATAAATTTCTGTAGTTTAAGCCACCCAGTCTGTGGGACTTTGCAACGGCAGACTTAGACAATGAACTCAAGAAGCCTATTTATAGCTCTGCTGTCATTTACCTCTGTCCAGCCACATCCAGGACATGTGGCAGATAATCTTTCTTCAAACTGGCGTGGCTAAGTATCTCCCACGACTCAAGCAAATGGCATCAGCAGAAACTACCTTTTTTAAAGTGAGTACAATTCAAGTGCTGCCCAGACGGTCGCATCCGAGGCCTCAAGAACTCTGGCACTTCCCAGCGCACTTGGAGGTTTCAGCCAAGATCACTTATGCACCTAAGCTCAAAACCATTGGCCCTCACAGCTCTGAAACTGGTTTTCCTTTCCGTCTCCCAGAACGTAATTTTTGTTTCTTTGTATAGGCTCCGGAAGCTTGCGTGAAATAGATTTTTTAATGTACTTTTCTCTTTATAAACCATTTACAGAGCTGTAGTCAAAGGAAAGTGCAAGGCTCTCGAATACCTTATTTGAGTGGTTATCAGGGAAAGAGATTCAAGAGATGCAGTTTTCCCCAAAGGGATCCAATTCCCTTTTCTAAATCCTTAGCTTTCTGAATTAACAGGTTTAACAAAAGTAATCCAAAACTTTCACATGAGCTATGTTCCAGAGATAATTTATAAAAAGGCCTCATTATGAGCATTTTCTCACAGTAATAATATTAAGAGTTAAAGAATCCTATGCAGTTCAAGAAAAAAAAAATAACTATTAATCCATAATGTCACTGAACTACCATTCCCAAAAGAGCAGGCTGAGTTTGACATCCTGGGAGCAAGCGTTCCTGTACTTCCAAAGGGAAAGCCACTTTTAAAATGTTTTTAGGCCGTGTGTGGTGGCTCAAGCCTGTAATCCCAGCACTTTGGGAGGCCAAGGCAGGTGGATCACGAGGTCAAGAGTTCGAGACCAGCCTGGCCAACATGGCAAAACCCCATCTCTACTAAAAATACAAAAAAATTAGCTGGACATGGTGGCACGTGCCTGTAATCCCAGCTACTCAAGAGGCTGAGGCAGAAGAATTGTTTGAACCTGGGAGCCGGAGGTTGCAGTGAGCCAAGATCGTGCCACTGCATTCTAGTGTGGGCGATGGAGCAAGGCTCCATCTAAAATAAAGAAACAAATAAAATGTTTTTAGTTCTCATATTTATTTTACTTCCAGGCAGAAGTGGATGTTTTCATGTTAAATTTGGTTTGGCTATGCAACAGGATATAGACTGGGGCTTTGCTTGACTCACGATTAACTTAGGCACCAATCAAACAATACTCATGTGACTGTAAAATTCAAACCTCCACAAAGAAAATTTACAGGCTGGGTGCAGTGGCTCATGCCTATAATCCCAGAACTTTAGGAGGCTGAGGCAAGAGGATCAGTTGAGCCCAGGAGGTCAAGGCTGCAGTGAGCCAAGATCATACCACTGCACTCCAGCCTGGGTGAGAGCAAGACCCTGAAATGGAAGGAAGGAAGGAAGGAGGGAGGGAGGGAGGAAAGGAGGGTGGGAGGAGAAAGTTTACACTGGGATTTGAAGACCTGCTCCAGATGTCTTGAATTTCCTCACCTATTACAGGAATATGAAGACTAAAGGGAGTGGCAATGTAGAAGGAAGGTTTCTTTGGTGAGAGCAGGTAATAACCTCTAGTTGAGCCCCCTGAGCTGCGTCTTCATCTCGAGTGTGATGAGAGGGGCTTCTACTCTAGGGTGCTTTAAAACCATGTTTTTTGCAGTTGAGCGACTAGCACCTGCTGACCCCAGATAACACTAAATAAAACTGAAACTTTAACTTCCGGCTATGAGAGCACAGCTTACATCAAAGCAGCTTTCCCTTAGATAAACTATAAAAGCTGAATTTCTGTTTAAAGTAGCTGTTTCAAACCACAGCAGATAAAGCAAGGTAGCCAACACTTGAGGGATCAAGATCCAAAGAGAAAGACAAGGCACTGATATGACCATAATATTCTCTGCCACATTTGTCCTCCTGGTGTTTGCCAATTTCTCAGTGGCATGGCAGAGGAGAAAAAAGAGTCAGTACATACAGTTATCCTTCCAAGAAAGAAAGAAGGAAGGAAGGAAGGGAAGGAAGGAAGGGAAAGAAGGAAGGAAGGAAGGAAGGAAAGAAAGAAGGAAGGAAGGAAGGAAGGAGAAAGGGAGAAGAAAGAAAGAGGGAGAAAAAAGGAAAGAAAGAAAAGAAAGAAGGAAGGGAAGGAAGGAGGGGGAGGGAGGGAGGAAGGAAGGAAAGAGAAAGAAAGAAGGAAGGAAGGAGAAAGGGAAGAAGAAAGAGAGAGAAAAAAAGGAAAGAAAGAAAAAGAAGGAAGGGGAGGAAGAAAGGAGGGAGGGGAGGGAGGGAGGAAGGAAGGGAGGGAGGGAAAGAAAAGAAAGAAAGGAGGGAGGGGGGGGGGAGGGAAGAGGAAGATCCCCACCAAGGCATATTATGGCAAAAACTACAAACTGCTAAGAACCAAAGATAAGGAAAAGAAAACACGCTAATGCTTTCAGAGAAACATGAAACTTTCAGAACACTTTTTTCCTTCTGTAATCTGATTTCTGTGAAAGGTGTATACGGGACTCATTGCTTCTGTCCTCTCTTATCCCCAATCAGCCTACCCAGAAACGTGGGCAGCTAAGGAGAATTTCTCTCTATTTAGCAACACAGTCAAGCGGCTCACTTCTTGAAATGGAAGATGCACTCTTTAATTGTTTGCATTAATTTGTGGCAGAGAGTGCCAGCTTCCTTCTCAATCATTACTCTCCCTTCCTCTTTACAAACAGAAGCCGTGTGTCTACCTAAAACCAAACAAAAACAACACCCCCCGCCATTTCCCAGCATCCGCTGTAGTTACACATAGCTACGTGACACAGTCTAGCCAATGATAATTAAGTAGCATTTTTTCACGTGGCTACCAGGAAGCACCTTCAACTGGGATAGAATCAGCTGGCGCACAGTAGGTTTGTCCTCTGTGCTTCCCTCTTCTCTCCCACTTGCAACACAGCTATGATGGTGGGACCTGCAGCAGACATATTACAACTGAAAATGAAAGAAAAATCTAAAGAATTTCAAAAGTCAATCTCGACATTCTTGAGCTGCTCCACAAACTATGACCTGACTATTCCAAAACTTCTTTGTCATTTGAAAGGGCAATCACACACTAAGCCACTATTATTTGGACTGCTTTGATATATGCAGCTAAACCCAAACTCTGTTAGAGCTTCCCTTTTCTTGTGTCTCGAACAAATCTGTGAAAAAAAAAAAATCTTCTATTGAGTTCAGCTTGTTGCTGCTTTGAGGCTAAGGAAAGCTTCAAAATATCTGACCTAAGAAGAAACTAATCAGCTTCTTACTCTCACATGGCATTTTTTCAACAGAAGGGGAGAGATGATTTAATACAAGATACATGATCATCAAATTCTGGGCCCTTGCTCAAGGAAAATCTGATTAGGTAAGATGCAAGTCAATCCAGCTTTGGTCTCTAGTATCTACTTCATTTCAGAACAGAGACCACAGTATTTAATTATGTCTCAGATTCAGAACACAGAGGAGAATTGGGGAATCAGTTGCCTTCCAAACCTGAGCCTACAGTGAAGGAGTAGATTTTTTTTCCCAATCCATCACAGAGCTATACTTGCATAAAATATAGGAAAAATGAGGCCAAGCATGGTGGCTCATGCCTATAATCCCAGCACTTTGGGAGGCTGAAGCAGGCAGATCGCCTGAGGTCGCGAGTTCAAGACCAGCCTGCCAATATGGTGAAACCCCATTTCTACTAAAAATACAAAGTTAGCCGGGCATGGTGACACATGCCTGTGATCCCAACTACTTGGGAGGCTGAGGCAGAAGAATCACTTGAACCCGGGAGGGGGAGTTTGCAGTGAGCCGAGATAGTGCCATTGCACTCCAGCCTGTGCAACAAGAACAAATCATCTCAAAAAAGAAAAAAAAGAAAGAAAGAACGAAAATTGAATTACTGGGAAAGTGAACATTTTAAAAAGCATACAAAATACTTATCTCAATATTATATTATCAATTCAAGAGACATAAAGCAATTCTGTCAAATTGCTTTTTTTTTTAAGTTTACTCTCAGTTTTAGTACTTGTCTTACTGAACCGCTATGGCATTATCTTAGTCAGCTAGGGCTGCTGTAAAGTGCCCCAGACAGGGTAACTTAACAGAAACGTATTTCTCACAGCTCCGGATGCTGGAAGTTCAACATCAAGCTGTCAGTAAGTTTCATCTCTCCAGAGAGCTTTGTCCTTGGCTCGCAGGTGTGTCCTCATCTGGCCTTTCCTCTGTGCACTTGCATCCCTCTCTCCTCCTATGAGGACACCAGTCCTATTGAGTTAGGACCCTACTCTTATGACCTCATTTAATGTTAATTCTCTCATTAAAGTCCTATCTGAAAATGCAGTCACACGGGGAATTAGAGAATCAACATATGAATTTGAGGTGACAGAATTCAGTCCGTAATAAGAGTCATGCTCATATAAGTTTCTGCAATCGTTCTCTGCCTTAGCCTCGTTATAATCTGAAGAGAAAGACCTCTAGATACCCTTATCTCCGAGGGGATTAGAAAGTGCAAAAAGAAAAGAAGAAAAGCCACTCACAGACAGTATTCATTTATCCACAGTTCATCTCCAATCGAAAAAGATCATTTTAACAAATCAGCTTGTTAATTTCTCCATCATGGTTCTCCCCTTCTTCATCTGTTCTGTTTACCTTTGCATAGACTCCTCCAAAGAAGTCCTAAAGGGTCAAATAAAACCTTTTTTAATGAATATTTCAAAGTACAATTGAGCAAAACAAACAGCTTTTGAACAAAAGTATCTGGCCTTTCTTTACCGTGACTGTTGGACCTGCTGTCTTTTTCAGGGGTTATTTTTTTGTTTACATTTTACTTAGGTTTCCTTGGGATTTCATTTTGACGTGTGAGTTTGCGTGTATTCCCTCAGCTCAGACATGGGGACGGAGCTAATAGAGAGCAGAATCGTAAATTGGGTGGTTTTTCTAACACATTTGTAACAATGTGTTAGGATACTCCTGTGCTAGTATCTCTGTCTCTTGCCAGCTGTGACCCATCTCATGTGCGCCCAAGCAGATCAAATATTTTGTCAGGAAGACCATGAACCACAACACTTTGTGTTGGAGTAAGGATTTTTCTTTCTCCTTTGTCTGCTATGGCATACATTTATACTGTCAAATTATGTATCTTGCTACTAAAGATGTCTTTGTTTCTTTTTCTAATTCCACAGCAATCTGCTGATTTAACTCACATGTCTCTAAAAGGTGACAGTTCAAGAAATCTGGCACATACAATTTGATATTTGTAATCAGTTCTATTAATAGCTGGTACAGTAAGCCTACTCTTGTTGATAGTATTTGAGAAAATGAATGATTGTCAGACTACTTAAAATTGCATGTGTAAGCAACAAATAAATGTTTGAAAGCCTTGCTGCAAACTACGTACACTGAGAGGCCCTTCAAAGAAAATATAGCCACTCAGAAAGTCTTTCTTAAGGATTTACAATCTTTTTAATAAGATAAATTAGAATTTTTTGTTTTGTTTTGTCTAGAGAGACAGAGTCTTGCTCTGTCACCCAGCCTGAAGTACAGTGGTGCAATCATAACTCACTGCAACCTCGACCTCCTGGGCTCAAGTGGTCCTTCTGACTCAGTCTCCCAAGTAACTGGAAGTACAAGCACACACCACCACACTTGGCTAGGTTTTCACTTTTTAATTTTTTTTAGAGATGGGATCTTGCTGTGTTGCCCAGGCTGATTTCAACTGCTGGACGCAAGCAATCTTCCCATCTTCGCCTCCCAGAGTGTTGAGACTACAGGTGTCAGCCACCACACCTGGCAAATTAGAATTTTTAAGTAGAGAAAAGATGAATAGACTGCAGAAATACATTTTATTTATATGCCAATGTTATCTTTTATCATATAAACTTTTGGGCCTGGCAATGGTGGCTCATGCCTATAATTCCAGCACTTTGGGAGTCTAAGGCTGGCAGATC
The DNA here is from genome assembly GCA_036589455.1 of Ateles fusciceps. NCBI lineage: Eukaryota > Metazoa > Chordata > Mammalia > Primates > Atelidae > Ateles > Ateles fusciceps. Next base: position 13,506,787 of record JAZHEH010000222.1, read on the forward strand.
ACTTGAGGCCAGGAGTTATAGACCAGCCTGTCCAACATGGCAAAACCTCATCTCTACTAAAAATACAAAAATTAGCCAGGCATGGTGGCACATGCCTGTAATCCCAGCTACTTAGGAAACTGAGGCAGGAGAATTGCTTGAACCAGCAGGTGGAGGTTGCAGTGAACTGAGATCGCATCACTGCATTCCAGCGTGAGTGAGACTCTCTCTCAAAAAAACAAAATAAAAAAAGTTAGGATTTTATTAAATCTATAAATAAAGATCAGAAAACTTCCTTGTGGAACCTACGCTCACCTATAACTGTTGTGAATGTTCAAATCACAGTTAACGTCTGGTCATATTTTAAAATGTACTTCTAACATTTTGTTTCCATGGAAACGTTTTTGCCTTATTAAGACTGGCTTAAAATAGCCTGTCCAAGCCTTTGTTTCTTGATCTGCAAAGCTTAGAGAATTGGACTAACAGTTTAGGGGCATTTTAATTCCTTTATTCTTTTTACTGACCCACATGTTTATCATCTTGTGATCTAGTTGTTGCTATTCTTGCTTTAAAATTTCACATTATATTTCTTCAATTAAAATGGAAACTCTTAGGAGCAGAAATCATACCATATCTGTTTTATATCTCAGCCTCAGTTTGATTGTACTGCTATAACAAAATACCTGAGACTAACTAATTTACAAAAATAGAAATTTATATCTTACAGTTCTGGAGGCTGGGAAATCCAAGATTAAGGCACCAGCAGATTCTATGTCTGGTGAGGGCTATTCTCTGCTTCCAGATGGCACCCTGCTCCCACATCCTCACCTGACAGAAGAGATGAACACTGTGTGTGTCCCCAGATGGCAGAAGATGGAAGGGCAAAAAGGGGTGCAGCTAGTTCCTTCCAACCCTTTTATAGTGGTGTTAACCTCATTCATGAAGGTGAAGCTTTCATGATCTAGTCACCTCTTAAAGGCCCTACCTTTTAATATCATCACCTTGGGGTTTGTGTTCCAACATATGAATTTTGGAGGGACACATACATTCAGACCACAGCGATCCCCTGTAGTGGAGCTACTCAAAGTACTGGGCCTCAAACTATTTGTTACTGGTCCCTGATGAGGTCAGGAGCTTATATCAAAATATAATTCAACCATGCAGTAAATCAACTATGTCACTAAGCACACTGTTTAGTTGAGCCAACATTTTTTTCTGAGAAGGACTTTCTTGATGAAGGAATCTGTATGTTGATTTGCTTTCCATGAGCCAACAGTCTTACCCTCTTGTCTTAGATACTCTGAGTTAGACATGTGCCCCTTGAGACTTGAAATGACCTAATACAAGAATGGATAGATGTGGTGAAGGCTTAGTAGATGTTGGAAATATTAGGACAACAGGGAACAGAACAGAGTTCTAAGAAACAACACCACACATCTACAACCATCTGATCTTTGACAAACCTGACAAAAGCAAGCAATGGGGAAAGGATTCCCTGTTTAATAAATGGTGTTGGGAAAACTGGCTAGCCACACGCAGAAAGCAGAAACTGGACCCCTTCCTGACACCTTACACTAAAATTAACTCCAGATGGATTAAAGACTTAAACATAAGACCTAACGCCATAAAAACCCTAGAAGAAAACCTAGGCAAAACCATTCAGGACATGGCGTAGGCAAGGACTTCATGACCAAAATACCAAAAGCATTGGCAACAAAAGCCAAAATAGACAAATGGGACCTAATCAAACTCCACAGCTTCTGCACAGCAAAAGAAACAGTCATTAGAGTGAACTGGCAACCAACAGAATGGGAAAAATTTTTGCAATCTATCCATCTGACAAAGGGCTAATAACCAGAATCTACAAAGAACTTAAACAAATTTACAAGAAAAAACACAAACAAACCCATCGAAAAGTGGGCAAGGGATATGAACAGACACTTTTCAAAAGAAGACATTTATGCAGCCAACAAACTTATGAAAAAAAGCTCATCATCACTGGTCATTAGAGAAATGCAAATCAAAACCACATTGAGATACCATCTAACAATAGTTAGAAAGGCGATCATTAAAAAAATCAGGAGACAACAGATACTGGAGATGATGTGGAGAAACAGGAACACTTTTACACTGTTGGTGGGAGTGTAAATTAGTTCAACCATGTGGAAGACAGTGTGGCGATTCCTCAAGGATCTAGAAATAGAAATACCATCCAACCCAGCAATCTCATTGCTGACTATATATCCAAAGGATCATAAATCATTCTATTATAGACACATGCACAGGTATGTTTATTGTGGCACTGTTCACAATAGCAAAGACTTGAAACCAACCCAAATGCCCATCAATGATAGACTGAATAAAGAAAATGTGGCACATATACACCATGGAATACTCTGCAGCCATGAAAAGGGATGAGTTCATGTCCTTTGCAGGGACATGGATGAAGCTGGAAACCATCATTCTCAGCAAACTAACACAAGAACAGAAAACCAAACACCGCATGTTCTCACTCATAAGTGGGAGCTGAAGAGTAAGAACATATAGACACAGGGAGGGGAACATCACACACCGGGGCCTGTCAGGGGGTGGGGGACTAGGGGAGGGATAGCAGTGGGGGGGGATCAGGGAGGGATAATATTAGGAGAAATACCTAATGTAGATGACAGGATCATGGATGTAGCAAACCACCATGGCACGTGTATACCTATGTAACAAACCTGCACGTTCTGCACATGTACCCCAGAACTTAAAGTATAATAAATAAATGTTTTAAAAAAGGATGATGGCATGCTATTCTTGAAACTGAAATGAAACATAAGGCAATAAAACACTTGTTAATGTGAAAGAATGAAGATGGTTAAAGACAGAGATGAAGTGTGTCTGAATCTGAGTCTTTAACTCAAGCAGGCAATAAATAATGTATTTTTCTATAACACAATCTAATTGCTATTATAAGCCCCCATTCCACTGGGTTGGTGGAAGTTTTTATCCCAGTTGGTTCTGGCCTCCCTGTTTTCTTCTTCAGAGTTCTATCAAGGTGCTGCAGTGCTAACAGAATCCTGAAACATGGCTGGGGAGAAGGGAGTTGAAATATTGGTCTGTGAAGTTTTCTGACAAGCCATGCCTGTTTCTGCTCATGGTCACTTCAAGTCTGGTGGCTTTTCTGCTGTTTCCATATAATGCCCATGGCAAGGGACTTTCCCTACCACCTTTGTGTCACACCAGGGGGTGCAATAATGTCTACTAGACTAAGGGCCCATCTGCTATACACTGTGAGTCCAATTTCTCTCTGTAATTCTGCTAGACAAGGCAGCAGGTGCACTCTCTCTAGGATTTACAAAGAGTGGAGCCTCTGTTCTCACACCATCCCAGAGGAAACTTCTAGTTTGGAGAAGGGCTGAAGTGGGACAGGGATGAGAATTCTTCTTCTTTCATGTTTTTCCCCACTATTGAGTCCATTCTCAGTTGCCCTCTTTTCTTAAGAGCTCAGAATATTTGAAACCAAAACCATTAAGACCTACCCTGTCCTACCCCTCCATTGAGATAACAAACATGGAGACAATTTACTGCTCCTATGGACAGGAAGGAAATGATGGAAGGGGGGAAAAAAGTTGATAGAGGTTAATATCTCGAAAATGTTATCCCAACACTCAGAGAACTTTAGAAATGAAATAAGAAAAAATGAGAGGAGTTCTCATTAGATGGACTTGATCATCTCGGTAAAAAAAGCAGTGAGAGTTTTCTGTGGGGGAGAAGAGAGCTGAGGATTGACAGCCGATTCAGAGGATTGCTGAACCGCAGAAGGAACTGGGCACCCAGACAAATTGAACTTACCTGCAAGCCCTCAGCACTGTTTCTCAGCTTCCTCTATCAGGTCCTGGCACCCAGAAATGGCATGAGAAGGGGTTTGGTAAGAAGTATCCAGATGTGGATGTGACAAATGGGGACAGTGAAGGGCCAAGGGCAGTGAGGGATGCTAAGGTGCCAGCATTTTTTGTGTGGTTTTCTACCACACAAAGGAGCCACGAGGTCCAGGCTGGGTAGAGACACAACAGAGACAGACCGGGGTGAAGATTCCAGACAAGAGAGCAGAGCTGTGGGAGCAGATGTCCCAGTGAGGATGAGGAGCCACTTCAACACAAATGAGAGACATGCGGGTTGGAGAAGGAGAGAGTCCATATCTGACCAAAGTCCTAGGAGATGATAAAGAATACTGCTGGAAGGTCCACGTCCCCTGCCTAGGCTGAGAACCAGGTCTACTATTAAACCCAGAGACGCCCACCCTACACTACCATCGACCCGAGGACCAACTATATCAGTTTCTGTGGACTCTCTCTAATAATAAGTAGGACCTAGATTCTCTCGAGGAACCTGGAACTGTCCCCACCAAATATTTGGTTAATTCAAGATTTCCAAAGTCTTATGAAAAGAGGGACTAAGAACATTCGCAGACCTTTAAGGCACACACTGGATATTAGCAATATAAAGCAGCCGTTTGCTGAAGAACTCCACAGAGTCTGAGGTCTATTGCATGGGGATTGCTGAATGTTTGCACAAAGAGGGCATCAGGCTTTTAATCTTCATTTTGCACAAGATTTTTGCTCTTCTTTGGGTAAGGTCAATCTCACCATTGGTTTTTGTTGTTGTTGTTTTGAGACAGGGTCTCACTCTGTCACCCAGGTTGGAGTGCAGTGGTAGGATCACGGCTCACTGCCGCCTCAAACTCCTAGGCTAAAGCAATTCTCCCCGCTGCAACCTCCCAAATAGCCGTGACTACAGGCGGCACCATGACGCCTAGCTAATTTTTAATGTTTTTTTTTTAAAGACAGTGGTCTCACTATGTTACCCAGGCTGCTCTTGAACTCCTGGCCTCAAGCACTTCTCCCACCTCAGCCTCCCAAAGTGCTGGGATTATAGTCATGAGCCACTGTACCCAGCCTCATCATTGGTTTTTACGTTTTAAGTTTCTCTGTTTACTGAGAATAATACCTTTCACTGAGTGATATTGTTCCTGGAATTTAAAGCGCAAAGTGCACACTTAAAGCTGGGGAATTGGCAAACATCATTATTTTACTATCTCCACTAAAGAGCATTATTTTGCATTTCTAGAGAAATTTGAAGCTTCTGAGAGTTTCAGTGTCATCAGTTAGCTGGTGCCTGTGACCTTCTTATAGAAGATGGTGGAGTCTACTTTTTGAATAATATACAGGAACAACAGGCATATTCTCAACAGAGGTGGCATTTGTACATAAGCGTTCTCATCTTCCTGTCTTTTTTTCAGGAAACTCATTTCTAATTCTGACTTATAAAGGCACACATCTGTTTTTCCTTCCTGTTGATAGTATTTTTGAATTGTCTCTGCTTGCTGAGGTCTTCAAAACACAAATGCAATCATCTCTATGCCTTGTTTACATTTGCTTCTTGGGACCTGCAATAATCTTACAGAAAGCCTCACCGCCTCTATTTTAAAATCTGGGACACTGGGCAGCTACTAACTAGTTATACACCAGGTGCGAAAGGAAATAAATCAAGCTTGCATGGAGGATCCCCCAGCCAAGAGAAAGCTTTTATTTTTTTACACTGGATTGGTAAATTGTATAATCAGGATCTCTCTAGGACTTTGTCCCTGGCATGAAGGTAAACAATGTTGTATAAACTCTTTTGAGGGAAACTGAAATGCTCAAGGGCATGAGGGGAAATTTCTCAACGAAAAAAAAATAGACAAGAACACACAGATACTGCACTGCGATAATTTGATTAAAGATTGCAATAGAATTGCCCAACATCTCAACAGTTACAGGATCGCCAGATTCTCTGAATGACCTCAACACAGAGCCATTTTTCTGAGTCTGGGAATGCTAAACAAAATCCATGCCTACTATGTATGCTTTAAATCAGAAACTAAAAAAGATTGATTTTATTTCATTGTTGGTAGTATGTTTTCGTTTTCATTTACGCTTCTTTTGAAGTATCTGCTTCTTTTCCCTATTAAGTAATCATGAATTACACTTGCAAAGCACAATCAATCTCTTTTGCTTTAAATCCCTCTTCGTGGCTGTTTTCTAATTCATTCTCCATAGATAGGGGCAGCTCTTGTCCAAATTTCACAGATGAAACTCAAAGAGGTAAAGTACAGACTTAAGCAAAGCCTTTGGCAGAATCCACTACCCAGAGCGAGGTTCGAGAGCAAGATGCAGTCCACGCAGTTTCCCTTGTCCAGGTCTTGGGACTACCTTGGGTCCAGTCAACTTTGGACAATTGTACAAAGCCTTAAAAAGCACCACGGGAAGGGTGACACTTGTTTAGTACAACATTATATTAACCATGTATTTCCCATGCTTTGACATCTTGGGGCCTTGCTAATCTTGAAGACACTGTCACACACACACCCCTCCTCCCCATCACTTCTCCAATTACTAGAAATAGTAAAGGACTCTCTTGCAAACATATTGCCTTTCATATGCAAACCAACCAATCCTATGCAAACCAACCAATCTCTTGAGAGGCAAGAGAGCCCATGCCTCTCAATCACCTCTTTTACTGGGCTCTTACACTCTAGGCCATTATTTCTTTGCCCTAATCACCCCAGAGCCAGGTACTAGACAAGTGAGGACATTCTCTGCACCTCAAAACCTGCTGACACTATTCAAACGAACAAATTCTAAGCCAGCTTACCCTCCCTCACCTGCTCTTTCCTGTGGAAACCACAGTAGAGATTCTTACCCATGTTTTCCCCCTCTCTCCCTCTGCTTCCTGACCAACCCCGATGCTTCTCCGGGTGCCCCAAGTCCCTGGGGCATAGCATGTCCCACTGCTTGAAATCTATAACAAGTCATCTTTTCAATGGCAGTCATCTGCTAACACATTCGCCTCACTATATCTGAATAATGAAACCTACATTTGAAAATATGCACATTTCTTCTCTTGCATTCATTAAACCCTAAAAAAAAATAAAAATTAAAATAAGCTTGGACCAGCAGATGAAGGATAATCCTAACATCTGACTCTCCCTCCTGAACCCCTGCAAAGCCATCACATGTGCAATCAACATGATTTCTGAATTGGAAGATCGTCTTCTCAGCTTCAGTTATTCCTTCAAGCTGAACAGGCAACAGAAAGCAGACAAGAAACGGCCTAGCTGATGATAAATGTCTAAATCAAAAATTCATAACAGTTTTCCTCTAACGCAGCCCTCCACACACGTTCATCATAAGGTGATTTCATCAGTTCAGGGCTTGCTCACTGAAGGGATTGGTTAGAAGTGGCTTAACTTCCAACAGGACATTTGCATTGTGATGGAAGCATACTGCACCTACTCTCATTCTTTTTTTCTTTTAAATGATACTTTAAGTTCCGGGGTACATGGGCAGAACGTGCAGACTTGTTACATAGGTATACACATGCCATGGTGGTTTGCTACATCCATCACCCCGTCATCTACATTAGGTATTTATCCTAATGCTATCCTACTCTCATTCTTTAAGGCCTGTATTGGAAATATTTTTGGAAATGAAACAAGTTTGGACTTTATTCTGAGGTTGGGAGGTGGGGATGGCAGATAAAGACTTTTAAAAAATTCTGTTTGCGGTTTTCTCAAGGTACAGAAGAGCGCTGGAGAGAAAAAAAAAAGTTTCCTGTACATTTGAAATACAATCTCCCTTTTATAGATTGATTTTAAGATATTATATTCTTCTTTTTATTTCAAAGAGCAGATGAAAATGGAAAACTGTTAGCTATTCTAAAAATCATATAATCGTAATTATCAATCTGAATACCTATTTCTAATTCTTGCAACTGCAGTGAAATGATTTATCATAAAACACATCTTGGGATTTTAATTGTGTGCACTTGAATTGTATTTGCATATTCTCAGCACACTTCATCATTTTCATTCCTGATAAAGCACTTCCAAGGAAACTATGCTCTGTCAGTTTAAAATGTATTGTTTTTGCATGTCTTCAAAAACTATCGGTAATTGCTATCACATTCTGAATATGTTTAGGATTAAAGGTAACATGGACTTTATGAACGGTGCCACCAAGCTAAGATTCAAAAATGCTGGTCCAGGTGTCCAACATTTAATGTTATTCATGTCCACACCTTGTGTAATATTATTGAAGGGTTTCTTGCATAATGGGTGAAACTGGAGCAACAATGTTTCCCTTGAAAGTGAAATTTTCTCAAAACCCATCTCTTCCTACCTCCTTAAGGAACCAAGAAGCTACAAAGGAAAAGGAGGCTGATAAGACATTAACCAACTGGATCCTAGTCTGTGGTTCCTTCTCTTTTCCTTCGTCCATCCCTGACTCATGGTCCACAGCATCATGGTTTTCCCCTCTGAGGACACAATGGACTCAGAGTTATGAACAAGTGAATGCATCACGTATTTTTTAAAAAGTGATAGTAACCCTATTTAATGAATCCAACAAAAGCGCAAACCCAACCCTTCCCACCATCAAAGAACAAAGCTAATAATTTATACATATCACTTATTCAAGCTTTATTTTATTTGTATACCTCAAATGTACATTGATATAAATGTCTAATAGACAATGGAAAGATCTTTGCAGAGTTGAGGATTGTTCATTGAAAATTAACCCTAATCTAGCCAAATATATATATGTGCATATAAACTCAATTCTCTTAGGCATCAATGTCAAAGATGTTATGATGAAATAACACAGTAAATAACATAGCTTCAAAATACTTAAAACAGGCTGGGCTCGATGGCTCATGCCCGTAATCCCAGCACTTTGGGAGGTCAAGGCTGGCAAATCACCTGAGATCAGGAGTTCAAGACCAACCTGGCCAATGTGGTGAAACCCCGTCTCTACTAAAAATACAAAAAATTAGCCAGGCGCAGGGGCGGGTGCCTGTAATCCCAGCTACTTGGGAGGCTGACACAGGAGAATTGCTTGAACCCAGGAGGCAGAGGTTGCAGTAAGCTGAGATCCCATCTTGCTCTCCAGCCTGGGTAACAAGAGCTAGACTCCATCTCAAAAAAATAAAATAAAATAAATTAAAGCAATAATTCTCTACTAAAAATACAAAAATTAGCCGGGCATGGTGGCACGTGCCTGTAGTCCCAGCTACTCAGGAGGCTGAGGCAGGAAAATCACTTGAACCCGGAGGCGGAGGTTGCAGTGAGCCAATCATGTCACTGCACTCCAGCCTGGTGACAGAGCGAGACTTCATCAAAAAAAAAAAAATATATATATATATATATATATGAAATGTATATACTTATATATTTATATGTATATAAAGTATACATATACACTTTATAAAATGGCCTAGAGAACAACTAAAAAACAATAAATATACTTAACATTTTTTTATTGAATTAGTAAAAAAAAAAATCCTGAAAAGAAAATACTAGTTCTACATAGTTTGATTAGTAAGCTCCAGGAATAAGTAATGAAAAGGTAAGTTTCTAAAAATGAAAAGAGAGACACTCCGCAATTCATTTTATAAAACTGGTATAACTTTATGTGACAAACTGGCAAGGGCATTATGAGAATAAAAAATTACAGACTAATCTTACAAATAGCAACGTAAAAACCATGTATGTGTCTATGTGCATGTGTGTTTTTATATATGCCAAAATTTTGTTCATTCAGAAATAAAAAACAGTAAAATGGCAAGCCATTAGTGGAAAAAGATATTTACTCTCTATATAGAGAGATAAAATATATTTATTTATATCTTTATATACATGATAAAAAAAGTACATTCATAATTTTTTTATGTAATGTCTGTTCACCAGTAAGAAAAAATAAAGACTATCTAATTAAAGTAGGAGGGAAGGCAAGAAAATAGACCTAATCTAGACTTCCCAAATGAGAATATTAATGATTTATCATAGCACAGAATGAAAATGATGGAGTGTGCTGAGAATATGCAAATACAATTCAAGTGCACACAATTAAAATCCCATATCATGATTAATCATAGCAAATGTGTATGTATATTCCTAGCAATAAATTGAGCAAAATATGCATAAGACTATGATAGACATGTTAATTATTAAAAGACTTCAAAGAAGTCCTAATTAAATGGAGAGCTATACAAGATATACCATGTTTGCGGATTAGAAGAAGCAATATAAAACAAATCAGTTCTCTGCAAATTCATGTATAGGTTAAAGGCATTTACAGTCTAAGTTGCAATGAATTTGTGTGTATGTGAGTATATGTAACTTGTCAAAAGAAATTTCCAAAATACATATGGAAAAACACAGAACCAGGATAACCAAGACATTTTAAGACGAGTTAGTGAAGCTTACTTTACCATATATTAGTAATTCTTATAAAACTTTTATATTCATGACACTATAGGATTATCATAGGGAAAAGCAAACAGATCAGTGAAACAGACTTGAAACTTGATTTATGTCAGAGCTGGCATTGCACACCAGTGGGAAAAGAATAGACTTGTAATAAACATTACAATTGTGATTGGTGTGGAAAAATTAAATCAAAGCCCTTTTTAACCTCTGGCACAGAAATATTCCACATAAAGACTTAAATATAAAAGGCAAAACTATAAAACTTTTAGTCAAAATATAGGACAACATATCTGTGATATTAGGAAAAGGAAAGAAGTCTCTTTTTTTTTTCCTTTTTTTTGGAGATACGGGGTCTCACTATGTCACGGAAGCTAGTCTCACTCTTGACCTCAACCAATCCTACCACCTTGGCCACCCAAAGCACTGGAATTACAGGCAGGAGCCACCACACTGGGCCAGAAAAATTGCCTTAAGATGCAAGTCATTTTTTTAAAATTGTAAATTAGCTACATTAAAATTAAAGATTTTTGTTCCCTAAAAGATATCAAAAATAAAAAGACAACCCATAAACTGGAAAGAAATGTTTTCTCTATGTGTTACTGACAAAGGAATAGTAACTGAGCAAAGAACTTTTGCAAATCATTTTTTTATATATGTATTTTTTATTGCATTTTAGGTTTTGGGGTACATGTGAAGAACATGCAAGATTGTTGCATAGGTACACACATGGCAGTGTGATTTGCTGCCTTCCTCCCCATCACCTATATCTGGCATTTCTCCCCATGCTATCTAATGTTCATTGCAAATCATTTTAAAGAGGAAATGACGCATAGGAAACTGCAACACAAAACTTAAACAGGTCTTCAGAGAAGAGAAAATCCAAAGGACCAAAAAAAGTACAAGTAAGACTCTCAGCTTTGTTAATCACCAAGAAAATAAAAATTTAAACCACAATTAGGTACTATATTATGACTTCCAGACTGACAAAAATTAAAGAGCCTGACAAAATCTAAAGTTGGCAAGGATATGGAATTATCCTTCTGGTGGGATTATAAACTGCAAAAAGCATCTTTGAAGACGGTATCAACCAGCAAGTGCTTCTTCTAAAAGAGAAGTGTATACTCATAGCGGTCCTTCTCATAATAAAAATAGGAAAAATCCAAGTGTTCATCAAGGACAGCAGAGATAATAAACTACATGGGAGTCAGGCAATGAAAAGACTGCCTTCTTGTGACAATGAATACATTACAGGTAAATGTAACAACATGGATGAATCTTCAGAGACATACTGTTGAACGAAAAAAGCAAATACCGTAACACATATTCTATAATTTTATCTATATAACGTTCAAAAATATGCAACATTAAATAATATGTTACTTAGGGAAATACCATCTGGGAAAATTAAAATTAAAAAAAAGAGAGAGAGAAATAAACACAAGTTAATTCAGCCAGGGTGGTTTTGTCTGCATAGAGAAAAAGGAATGGGACGTGGACTTCAACAGTCACGAGAATTTCTTTTTTTCTTTTTTTTTTTTTGGTAATGGTAATGGTGATAAGCAGGCACGATACTCTAGATGTTCGTTGTATCATTAGTCTTTATATTTTATGGACATTTTACAAGTATTTGGCGGGGGCGGGTCTCCTCAATGTTTAAAATTTTTAAAGAATGGTCTTCAAGGATTGTCTTTCAAGAAGCAGTGAGATAGATGGACAAAAAGAGTGGGAACCTTAACTAGACTGGATACACTGGCTGAAATATGACAGGAGGGACAAAAAGGGTCAGCTGCAGAACCTTAGTCTCAGAGGGAGTGGCATAGCAGATCGAAAACCAGAGGAGACGCTCAGATGTAATAAAACAATCTGAGGATCCAGTTACTGGAAAGAGGTCAGAGGAAAGGGATAGATCACACAGAACAAAGCTAGAACCCAACCAGGGCCAACACTCCAAGTGAATCAGCACTAATGCTGAATCATTTGGATTATTGTCCTGAGTTCCTTTGTCACAAAGGAAAGCATGGATCCCGTTGCTGTTGTACAGGGTTGAATATTAAAGAAGGAGATTTTTTTTTTTTTTTTTTTTTTTTTTTTGAGACAGAGTTTCACTCTTGTGGCCCAGGCCGGAGTGCAATGACATGATCTTGGCTCACCACAACCTCTGCCTCCTAGGTTCAATTGATTCTCCTGCCTCAGCCTCCCAAGTAGCTGGGATTACAGGCATGTGCCACCACACCCTGCTAATTTTGTATTTTTAGTAGAGACAGGGTTTCTCCATGTTGGTCAGGGTGGTCTCAAATTCCCGACCTCAGGTAATCCACCCACCTTGGCCTTTCAGTGTGCTGAGATTACAGGCTCTAGCCACCGAGCCTGGCCTAAAGGAAGAGATTAACAGAATCAAGTCTTAAATGAGAAGTCTACAAAGGTGAGACGCTAAGTAGGTCTTTATAACATTGTCAAGAAAAAAAAGGAGTTCTTCCTATTTTACAAGTAAAGCCCTCAAAAGGAGTTAAAGTGACTTATCTGAAGTCATTTCATCATCAATTTGGAACTAGAAATTGGGACATCAATTTGGAACTAGAATCCATCAGTCTTAGTTTTTTTTGTTGATGCCATATCTGGTCTATGCTCCCTCATTCATAAATTACTTAGCAGCTACACACAGGCTATGCAGGAGGCAGACCGTGATTCACAGGCTCAGGTGTTTCAGATAAGATTTTGTTTCTTTATTTTCAGTTCCCATCTCTTTTTTTGGCTCTAAAAACAGAAGCTGTGCCAAAAAGTAGTCAATGGAAGAAAGAAAGGAACTCATTTATAGAGCAAAGGACGAAAACAGTTTACCTAGCATTTATACTATGCTCTTTGGAGCTCAGGGTCAAAAATTTCAGCAGTTTTCTTTAGTAACCTAAATTTAGTTACTTTCTTTTACTACATCAAAATGGTTTTAAGTGTCTATTCATGTAACAGTGAATGCGAGGGCCTATCCAATGCCAGCAAGTTAGATCACTACTGAGGTGGAAATAGCATGGCTTAAACAAATCAACAGCATATAATTGAGGTCACAAAAAGACGTTTCACTGGCAAAACGCAAGAGGCTGTGGTACTAAAATATGCCTGAAAACGAGAGTAGAAAAGCAAACTATAAAATATTTCCCTACATAAGTGTCACAACTGCATCAGACATTAAATTCACCTTCAGAATTATCTTGCACAAAAGGGTAGTCCTCTGCTTCCTAAACGAAAGAAAATATTTTAAAATAAATAAAACACATTTAAACAACCCAGATCTACCTCCAATTTTCTATATGACCTTACATAAGTTTCCTCTGAGCTTTGGTTTCCCAACTGGTCAATGGCCATTCCTGACTTCCCAAAGAGAAACAGTTACTAGAACACCTGACTGAGCTTGAAGAGTCATTCAAATAGTGAATCAGAAGTGCAGTTGAAATTGGATTCCATGGAATTTTCTCATGGTAGAAGATAAGAAATCCAGCTATTTTGATTCATGAATTGCCCAATGAGAGGGAACTGGTGGTTTCTTTTAATCTGAGAGGATGTATTAGATTTCTATTGCTGTAAAAGAAATTACCCAAAATTTAGCAACTTAAAACAACACATTTTCTTATCTCACAGTTCTGTAGGTCAGAAATTCAGTAGGCCTGGCTGGGTTCTCTGCTTAGGATTTCACAAAACCAAAGTCAAGGCATCAGCCAGGCTGGGCTTTTATCTGGAGGTTCTGGAGAAGAATCTAATTCTAAGCTCGTTCTATCTGTTGACAGAATTCAGCTCTTTGTGGATGTAGGTCTGCAGTCCCCACTTACTTGCTGGCTGTTAGGTAAGAGCATCTCTCTGCTTCTAAGCAGCACCTGCATCCATTCATATGGGGTCCATTTCATCGTCAAAGTCAGCAACAATGTGTTGAATCTCCTTCATGCTTCGAATCTCTGACTTCTTCTGCTATCAGTAGAGAAAACTCTCTGCTTTTAAGAACTCGTGTGATTAGATGAGACCTAGCCGGATCATTGCAAGGTCAAGTGTGCCATGTAACATAACACAGTCATGAGAGTGCTATCTCATCCTATTCCCAGTTCCCATGAATCAGGGCAGGGCATTTTTGTGGAGGCCACTGTAGAAATTCTGCCTTTCACAAAGAAAGTAGAGGGTAAAAACTAATAACATGGGTTTTGGTGAAGGCTGATTTGGTTCCAAATTCCAGCTCTGTAATTTGACTGGGTCTCTGTTTAAAGTCAGGTTAAATTGCTAAACTTCTCAAGCTTCAGCTTCTGTAGATTACAATCTACTTAGGAGCAGGGGGTACCAACTACCACTTCCCATATACTTTGTGCAGTGCCCAAGACATGCCAGTGTTTGCAAATATGTGAAAGGATGAATGAATGAATAACATTGAAAGTTATTCCGGAAACATACTGTAAAGCTATATTTGGCCCTGTTTTGTCAGTGTTTCTTTCATTGACTTGGGCCAATGAGATTGCGTTAATGAATTTACCCAAACTGACTTGGGTCAATGAACAAAAGCATAGAAGCAATGTACGTTAAAGAGATAAGTAAAACAAAGCTGGGCCAAACATTGGGTAACACAGCCGAAATTAAGAAGAGTCATAGCAAACAAACAAACAAAAAAAAAAAGCAAGCATGTCAATCAAGTAAAATGAAGATGAATGAGCTTCCTTCATGACCTTGGCAGCCAGGAAGCTTGGAGCTAGGTTTTTTTAACTGAATTGCAGTTTTCCCTTAGCCTGAGTTATCTGGCAGAGTTGGCCTCTTGTCCTTTGTCTCTAATGCTTGGTGGTTTTAATGTGATACTTTGTTTTACTGTAAATCACCTGAAAGCTTATTAGGAAGCATGCAAGATAGAAAGTATGACAAAATGGAGAAAAATCTGTTTTCAAAAATTTCAGGAGTCCTAAGGAAAAGAGCAGAAAGGCATTTTTCCCAGTGAGATCCAGAACAGAATCACTTACTTAAAGATTCACATAATGAATGTGTCACACATGGAGAGTGTGAGTTTGGGCAAAGCTAGGCTGGTAGGAATGGTCTCCAAGGCAAGATGGTGGAGGTACTGGCCTTATCTGATCATTTTTCCATCACTCTGTGCCCCTCCGACCCTGAAACTTCAGTTAAAGTCCTAATCTGTCAAAACACTATTATGTAAGTGGAGTGTGTGTGTGTGTGTGTGCAGATGGTTAAGGCCAGGTGGAGAAAGAAAATGGTACAGACTTAGCTGCATAAATAGAAATGGTAGTAAGGAAAAAAAGAGATTTTGTGCTATTATAAGTCTTTGAATGCTTTTAATCATAATTGCTAAGACACAGGAAGACCCCAAGCAAGGTGCTGACTAAAGAAATAAATTGATAATTATTAGATAAGCTTCAGTTCCTACCCTTATGTACCCAAAACCATTTGGCAAGGCTACTCCTGAAGAAATTCATCCATTTAATGAGGGATTCAGTGCTCTCTCCATATATTTATTTTTAAAAACGTAAGATTTTGAAAACATAAACATCTCTTTGTTATGTTTATAATATTTAAAATTTAAATATTTTGTAGATTTAATACCTGTAACATATAATGATATGAAGGTATATAGATATATGAATTTAGATATTTATTTAAGACTTGGAGCTCCAGGCTGAGTGTGGTGGCTCAAGCCTGTAATTCCAGCACTTTGGGAGGCCAAGGCAGGCGGATCACAAGATCAGGAGTTTGAGACCATCTGGCCAACATGGTGAAATCTTGTCTCTACTAAAAGCACAAAATTTAGTCTGGCATGGTGGCGCACACCTGTAATCCCAGCTACTCGGAAGGCTGAGGCAGGAGAATCACTTGAACTGGGATGCAGAGACTGAAGTGAGCCAAGGTCGCATCACTGCACTCCAGTCTGGTGACAGAGCGAGACTCCATCCTAAAAAAAAAAAAGACTTGGAGTTCCAATAAAGCAGCTCATACCATTTAGAGTGACAAAAAGGTGTGTCAGCCTAGAAAAACTTTCTATGTCAAGTGTGGAAATTTACCCCCGATCTTTCCGCATCTCCATCATATGTGTATTTGAGCTACAATAAATTTCAAAGAGAAATGGAGCAAGGGGTCCCTAAGATACGCAAAACAATCCAGTTCTGGTTGAGAAAGCAACTATGGAAAGACCACCAATTCTCCCTTTTGGGGCACACAGAGACGTAAGATTGAATGCTTGCCAATGGGAAAGGGAGCAGAACTGATGTGTTTCATCTCATCCAAAGCAGTCAAAGGTAGGTATGTTTTCTCCATGTTCTGTTCTCTCCCTTTAGGTGTAGCTGGAACAACAAGATAGCAGAGGTGTACAACATAGCAGCCCAGATCCCTGAGTCACTATGGGAGAGTTCCAAGGAGAACTGACTCACTGAGTAAGACTTAGACAAGAGTCATAAGTAAGTTTACTGGATTAAGCCTGAGATTTGAGGGTCTGCTTGTTACTGCAGCATAAGCTATATTATCCTGACTAATACCAAAACATTATTCCAACTCACAAACTCAAATATTTCTTGATCTGAAGTCAACTGAGATTCAACTCTTTCAAATTACCTACAACACAAATTAGACATTATAGAGGAACTAGCAAAAGCTTACTTCTTTATTTACAGATATTTATCATTTATAGACAACTAATAATAGATAAGAAAATAGCCAAAAATCAGGGGCATTTACAAAATGCACAGAAATTTTGTTTTGTTTTACTACTTCCAAGCACCTTCTACATAGTAGGCACCCAAAGTTTAATTTTAAAAACACTAATTTTGGCTGGGTGCAGTGGCTCACGCCTGTAATCCTAGCACTTTGTGAGGCTGAAGCAGGTGAATTGCTTGAGCTCAGGGGTTCAAGACCAGTCTAGGCAACATGGTGAAACCCTGTCTCTACCAAAAATACAAAAATTAGCCAGGCATGGTGGTACGTACCTGTAGTCCCAGCTACTCGGGAGGCTGAGGCATGAAAATCACTTGAGCCCAGAAGGCAGAGGTTGCAGTGAGCCAAGATCATGCTACTGCACTCCAGCCTAAGTGACAGAGTGAGATCTCTCTCAAAAAATAAAATAAAAATAAAAAAATACTAATTTTAAGCAACAATGAAAAATTATGCTTCAGGAATATTCTCAGCCTTATCACACCCCAGCTTATTTTGCCACATAGGATTAGTGCTAATCAGGTTCCAGCACAAACAGGTGATTTTCAAGCCTCTGGACCTGGCATCATGGGTGGTACAGAATGTCATCTCTCTCTGGGTCATCAGAATGATTCTTAAAGGCTTCCTTTCATGTAAGACGTGAGCTTGGCTTTCTATTTAGCTGGTGAGTTGAGGATGAATGTACATTTTTTTTCTCTAAGCCTTGAAAGTTTAATCCATTCTGTGCAAGATAAATCTCAGCAGGCATTTGGGGAAAGTTGAATTTACCGAGAGGTTCATATGTGGTATATTATTTCTGTCAAATAGAAGATACTAGCTGCCAATGGGGTTATAAAAGCAACTGCCTGGCCAAGATTTGTGCTGATCACTATGTTTATCACCCTCATGAGTAACTCTCAGTTCTCAAGTCATTGTTTTTCCATATACATTTTTCAGACATATTCATTAGCAAGAGGAATGTTTGATATCTATCAGCTATCCCAAGCACATCAGACAACACTATTGAAATGTTGAAGGCTTCATATGAAATCAAGAATACTGTTGCCTAACTAAAATATCTTTGAGAAACACAAACAATATTATTAACTGTACATCTTTACTTATCCAAACCATTTTAATGTAGTAGATAAATTAAAGGAATGGCAAACAACATTTTTGTTAATATATTTGCATCTTCCTATCAGCATAACACATTTTCTCATGATTTCCAAAGAATAATTTAGCCTATTATATAATTTTCAAAAATCATCTAGAACAATTTTTAGGCATCAAAATTCCCTTTGAAGTTTCACCAAAATTGAGCTGGATTTGTTTTCTCTATTCATCACACACATCTCCTGCTCATATCACCCACAGCACACTCAGCAAATATACTCAGGGTCCATTGAGCAAAATGCACTTCCTACGTAAGCTAAAGAGAGAAACCCACAGGTAAGCAAGTATCTTAATTCATGCTTTTTACCTGATTTTCTTTGTGGTTACTGTTTAACTTTTTTTTAGGTCTTATTCTTTCAAATACGATTAGATTTGTGACTAACAATATTAATTACACATATATATCCTAAAGTTGGGGCTTGGACACATTAGGAGAAACTTCCCTAATCTTCTCCTAAATTTTGGAACAGAAACTCACCACCCCCTTCTCAGACCTCCCTTCCCCATCTATGCCTCTATTAAGGGATGCTATATTTTGAGTTTCTTGACACCAAAAGCAATGTGTTTATTCATTTGAAATCTCCATATGTCCTAGCCACCAGCATGGAATACATAGTAGGTCCTCAAAAAAGTTTGAACCATCTGAACTATCTGCTCCTAGATGGCACTTTTCAAATCATGGAATATTGTCAATGTTTAAGCTATTTTAAATTGGAATATAACGAACATGCTGAAAAATACATACAACATAAATTTAATGACTTAGAAAGAACCTCCATATAACCACTCCCAAATCAAAACATGGAAAATTGCCAGCACCTCAGACGCCACCCTCAAGCCTTCCCACAAATACTGTCTTCCAAAAGTAACCACTATCCTGACTTCTAACCCTATAATCTCATTTTTCTTCTCCAAAAACTTAAATAAATGGGCTCATACTGTGTTTATTCTATTATGCCTGGGTTCTTCACTCCACATTATGATTGTGAGGTTCAGCCAGGTTGTTGCCTATAGCGCCAGTTTGGCCATTGTCATTGCTGTGTTATATTCCACTGTAAGAATACGCTGCAATTTATTTTTCCGTTATAATGTTGATAGACATTAGGTTGTTTATGGTGAAGTCCAAGTGTGCAAGTTATGTGGCAAATTTTGTTTGTTTTCCAGTTATGTGGCAAATATTGTTTCCCACTCTGTAGCTTGCCTTAAAAGCAAGTAATTTTTCATCTATGTTTCTTGACAAAATGCAAAGCATTCTGCCTGATTCTCTAAGGGTATATATATGGAGTGCCACTGTTGAGGTTTTTTTGTAGCTGCTGGGACAAAATAAATTACACGTAAGGTGAGAGATGTTTGACCAGAGTGTGTATGTGTGTGTAAGAGGAAATGGGGCGAGAAGAGGGTGGAGAGTCGTAAAAGAACACGATTATCCCAAAATTAGATGACATTTTAGATAATCACTGGACAGATTAAAAATGATTTTATATTATAACACCGATAGGCAAGTTTCTTAATCCACAGATATTCTTGTCTGCTTTATACGTGCCGGGTATTGTCATGAGCACAGAATATTCAATGGTGAATGCACACACACAGAACCTGGAAGCTTGGGTCTGGTTCTGTGAAATGAATCAATAGAAATGAAACCAAGTGAAATATACCAGCCACAGAAAGACAAATACTGCACAATTCCACTTTATATGACGTATCTAAAAGAGTCAAATTTGTAGAATCAAAGAGTAGAATGGCAGTTACCAGGGGCTGGGTGAAGGAGGAAATGGGGGAGTTACTGACCAAGGGGCATGAAGTTTCAGTCAAGTAAGGTGAACAGCCTCTAGAGATCAGCTATGTAGTGTGGTACCCTGTAGTTGACAATAATGTATTGTTGACTCAGAAAGTTGTTAGGAGGGTAGATTTCATGTCAAGTGTTCTTACCACAATAAAATAGAAAAAAAAAAATTTCTAACCAAATTTGCTCTACTATTAAAATTAGTTTATTGAAATAAAAGAGTTGGGCCAGGTGCAGAGGCTCACACTTGTAATCCCAGCACTTTGGAAGGCCAAGGCAGGTGGATCACAAGGTCAGGAGTTCCAGACCAGCCTGGCCAACACAGTGAAACCCAGTCCCTACTAAAAATAAAAAAATTAGCTGGGCGCAGTGGCAGGCACCTGTAATCTCAGATACTCAGGAGGCTGAGGCAGGAGAATGGCTTGAAGGGGGAAATGGGGGAGTTACTGACCAAGGGGCATAAAGCTTCTGTCAAGCAAGGTGAACAGGCGCTAGAGGTCAGCTATGCAATGTGGTACCTGTAGTCGACAATAATGTATTGTTGACTCAAAAAGTTATTAGAAGGGTAGATCTCATGTCAAGTGTTCTTACCACAATAAAATAGAAAAGGTGACAGTGAGCCAAGATCATTCCACTGCACCCAGCCTAGGCGACAAAGTGAGACCCCATCTCAAAAAAAAAAAAAAAAAAAAATACAGCTTCCATGTTAGACTTCTCATGATGTAGATTTAATTGCATGAAAAGTATCTCATTCTTCTTAAAACTATAGGACAATTCCTGACCCTAATTAAAGCTATTTTCATTTGATTTCTGTGCAGTTTGGATTCCACAGGATGATTATGCTGCCTTCAAAGCCCTCTTGCTTTGACCATCATAGTTAAAGCTCTATAATCAGACATCAGAGCAGCAATCAGCTCCAATTTTGTCACCTAAAATTGTTCTTTCATTACAGCCCTTTCACAGTATCTGATTCTTAATGTATTCATTTCACAAATATTTAATGCCCAACTAATGCATCCCAGGCATTATGCTCAGAGCTAGAGGTACAACTGTAAATAAGAACTGCCCTTCCCAATCCCATGAGTTTTGCCCCTTTATCTTTGTTATTTAAGTTAGTGAAGTAATAGAAGACGTACACTTACTGTATAAATCCAACAAAATGGAGCTGACAGCACACCAGGATCACATTTATTTTTTAAGAGAGAGAAAAAACCAAATGGTAAAATTTTGTTTCATTACACATTGCTACCCTTTTACTCAATGTTGTTTATGAAAGTTTTGATGGCTCTTAGATCTTACTGCTAGACTTTTTTCTTTACAGTGTTCACATAGGAAATACCACTAAGGGTAAGAGTTGTGGGTGTGATTTTGCAAAGTAATACCATATTTTTCATCTTTGTAATCTTCTTCTTTTTAAAAGTACTCTCCTAAAGAGATTAACATCTGAGTATCCACTCTACCCATCTGACTCCACAGCCACAGGTAGGCAGGTAGCCCTCTCTACCTTACTAAATTCCTAACACAATCAGCAAAGAGGTTTTAAAAAGTTGTTTTCCAAATTCTAGGATTCCATCTTCTGTTCTCTAAGGAAAACTTAAACTATAATTTATAAAAATATGTAAAATTAAAAGTACTTAAATATGACATTTTCTTTTTGAAGAATGAAGCCCAGAAAACCTCCCTCAGAGGAAGAAGCGGAAGAAAATCATTTCATTATTGAATAAACATTGAACCAGAATGTGGTGCACATCTCAGGTGACCCACTAAGAAACTGTGAAGACAGAAAGAAGTCTCACCTTTTTATATAGCCAAGCAGATACAGCCCGTTACATACATGTTCTCAAGATAAACAACACCTACGCCTCCGTAAGAGACTTGGTAGCACCACTTGTCACATGTGGCTCATCCTAGATTCATTAGGTAATTGCAGTGGCCATCTGTGTTTTCCAATTGGCTTTATTCAAAGGAAAAGATTAACTTCTTATATCCCAATAATAGAAGGTAGTTTGAGATCAAGACACCTGCAAAGTAACAGAGAATTGACAATAGCAAGTTTTCTAAAGTAAATGCTCTAAGAAAAGGAGGTATCTTTGACGATTCTTTTTTTTTTTTTTGAGATGGAATCTTGCCCTTGTTGCCCAGGCTGGAGTGCAATGGCAGGATCTCCACTTACTGCAACCTCTGCCTCCTGAGTTCAGGCGATTCTCCTGTCTCAGCCTCCCAAGTAGCTGGAATTACAGGTACCCACCACCACACCCAGCTAATTTTTTGCATTTTTAGTAGAGATGGGGTTTCCCCATGTTGGCCAGGCTGGTCTCAAACTCCTGACCTCAGGTGATCCACCAGTCTTGGCCTCCCAAAGTGCTGGGATTACAGGCATGAGCCACCGTGCCCAGCCTCTTCTTTTTATTTGTATTTACCTTTACAGTACCTGGAAACCCTTACACTTGAGAGGTCTTCCTGGAAGACAGTTTAGGTGATGCTCCAGTGAGCAAGGTGGAGAATTATGGAGACAAGAAGAGAAGAGACACGGGATCCAATCAAGCTGTCTTGTGTTGTCTGTTATAGACCTTTAGCTCTTCTTATAAGACGAGAAGTCATTAGAGAGTTTTTCCCAGAGGAAGGATATGATTTGGCTTACACGTTAGAGTCACTCATTATTCATAAGCATCTATTAGCAACTCTATTCCTGGGACTGTTCTTGGTGCTGAAGAAGGTACACAAGAAACAGAGCTTTCTTGTAAAGTTTTTTACTCTTCTGATAGGGAAAATAACCAGGCAAAGCAGCCACTAGTAACACAGGTCATATAGGCAGCTGTCAGTGTACAGAAAAAGGCAAGAAGAAAAGAATACAGAGAAAATGGAAGACTAAGGACTGGAATAGTCACAGAACGCATCAGGGGGAAGACAGAATTTGAACTGTGCATTAAAGGGTGGTAATCGTTGGAAGACAGAGAGGAAAATAGCATAACTTAAGGATCAGGAATGACCCAGAATATATTGAATTGGATTTGGAGCAGGTTGGAAAAACTAACAAGATTGCAGAAATCTGAAGCTGCAAGAGGCCAAAGGTTACTGATAAGGAAGGATAATGAACAGATCATCATGTAACTGGCTTGTAGAAATGTTCCCATTCTCTGCTCTGATACCTTCATCTGGAGCTGACAGAGAGGCCATATATTTGCATAATGGCCTTCTCCTTGTTACTTTCTACCAATTAGCTGGGTTTAACAAGAAGCAATTATGACAATTACTTCTAATTACTTCTGCTATTCCCTCCTCACCCTATTCCTCCCTTCCTACCCCTTAAATTAAAAACTCACCCTCATTGGTATGTAAAACTTTAAATAACTTAGAAGCTTTGGACAAAATGCCAGTTTACTGGGGGGTGAGGAAGGGGGCTTCAAGATTGATGAGAACCAAAATTATGATGGTTACTTTTATTTGGCAAACTGACTGGGCCATGGGGTGCTTGCTATTTGGTTAAGTATTTTTCCTGGTGTTTCTGTGAAAGTGCTTTGGATGAGATTAACATTTAAACCAATGGACTAAGTAAAGCAATTGCCCTCCCTAGTGTCAGTGGACCTCATCCAATCAGCTGAAGGTCTAAACAGAACGAAAAAGCCAACTCTTCCCCCAAGTAGGAGGGATATCTCCTGCCTGACTGCCTTTTGACTGACACGGGTTTTTTCCTGCCTTCAGACTCACACTGAACTATAGGCTTTTCCTGAGTCTTCAGCCTGACAGCCTTTGGATTGATACCACAACACAGGCTCTCCTGGTTCTCAGGCCTTCAGATTTAGACTAGAACCAAACCATTAACTCCCCTGAGTCTCCAGCCTACCAACTCACCCTGCAGATATTGCAACTACTCAGCCTCCGTAATTGCATGAACTGATTTCTTGTAATAAATCTCTTTCTACATATATACATCCCGTCGGTTCCATTTCTCCAGAAAACACTAATACAGAAATGCATCAGAAAATTTCCCTCCTCTTGTTTTTGGGATGTGGGTTGCCAAGGGGTTGAGAACAGTGAAAGCAGGAGAAGGCTGGAAAGGTATCAGAATACTGGGACTTCTAAAAGTATTTATGGGTTTCCCCTCAGGCCCAGAGCATTACCCCGCTCTCATAGGGTAATAAATGTCAGGGGAGATCACAAAACATGAGATTCTTCTAAGTAGTGGCCTATTCGCCTTGGTACCTAAGGGACTGCCACTAATAAACAAAGTCTGTACAGTAACGATTGAGTACAGATTGGAAGCCACCTGGCCGTGGCACAGCCTTCAGGGAGACATGAGAGACACAGCTGAATACAGCCCTTGGACACATGCCTAAAAACATTTTCCTATAATAGTCACAAACATAAATACAATTTCTAGTGAATTCTTAGTCAGTAACAGATGCTGTGCTATGGGCTTTGGGTCCATTGTCTCATGTAATCTTTGCAACAACTCTAGAGGTAAAAATTACTGTCTTCACTTTTCAGATGGGAAAACAGAGGTCTAATGAAGTGTCTAATTAGTTAGGGTTCTCCAGAGAAACAGGAAAATCGAATATATATACACATATGAGACAGAGAGAGGTTTATTATGGAAATTGTCTCATGCAACTCTGGAAGCCAAAAAGTCCCATAATATGCCATCTGCAAGTTGGAGAAGCACAAAAGCCAGTGGTGTAGTTCAGTCCAAGTCCACAGGCCTGAGAACCAGAGAAGTCAATAGTGTATCAGGCTAAATCCAAAGTCACAAGAACCAGGAGCTCTGATGTCCTTGGTTCTTGAGACAGAAGAAGGTGGATGTCCCAGCTCAAATAGAGCAAATTTGCCCTTCCTCTGCCTTTTCATTCTATTCAGAGCCTCAAAGTATTGGGTGATGTCTGCCCACATTGAGGAGGGCGATTCTTTAACTCAAACTGATTCAAATGTTAATTTCTTCTGGAAACCCCTCACAGACAACACAGAAATAACATTTTCTCAGCTATCTGGGCATCCCTTAGCCCAGGCAAGTTGACACATGAAATTAGCCATCACACGAAGTTAAGGGAGAAGTTACGGCTGAAGACACTGAGGGTCCAAGAATCTGAAACTGTGTTGTAAGGATGCAATGAATTGTTCTCAGAAATGTGTGTAGCCAAATGTCTGGCATGTGATGAGAGCTCAATATATGAAATTTGTTATGTTTACATTGTCATCATTATCATCATCATTATAATATTCTTCCTTCACTATACTTTATCAACTATTAATACATTTCTCTGGCTTTAATAAGGCTAAAATGCTCAAGGAAACACTCTGTATATGCCCTTTAAATTCAAAGCTACCTGAAAGTGTGTTTCTTAAAACTGTGCCATGGGTATAAGGGGTATTTGAGCTTCCTTCTCGGCTCCTTAAAGAAACAAAGATCATCCTCTAGTCTGAAACCCAATTCAAAACCTTTCACCAGGCCGGGCACAGTGGCTCATGCCTTTATAATCCCAGCAATCTGGGAGGCTGAGGCAGGCAGATCACTTGAGGTCAGAAGTTCAAGACCAGCCTGACCAACATGGTGAAACCCCATCTCTACTAAAAATACAAATATTAGCCAGCATGGTGGCATCCACCTGTAATCCCCACTACTCGGGAGGCTGAGGCAGGACAATTTCTTGAACCGAGTGGTGGAGGTTGCAGTGAGTGGAGATGCCACCTGGACAACAGAGTGAGACTCCATCTTACAAAAAAAAAAAAAAAAAAAACTTTCACCAGTGTCTCCCAGGTGTCCATGGGTCTTTTCCCACTCACTTGCAGCAGCAAGTAAGCTCAAGGTCACCCACTGGGAACTTCAATAGGGTTTTCCTTCATCATCCTTATATACTCTAACCCAGAACTTACTCAAGGTATATAGTAGGTACTAAATAATTACTTGCTTAATTCAAACTATTTTCAAGCTTTCTCTTCAATCTTGTCTCTGCATGCATTCAACAGTAATTTAGAGTTGACCATGTGACTATCATTAAAGGCTGCCTACGTTGTTTTAATTGTATTTTGTCTTTGACATCTACCCAGAAGAAATAGACAAATGTCCCTTAAATTAATGTTTCTGCCCTGTGCATCATGAGCAACCTGATTATGCTGAAATCATTTTCTAGTCAATGCCTTTAATTATCTTTCCTTTTGTGCTGACTGTCATGGTCCTGCTGCTATTTTCTTCTCCAGACAGTGAATTATACTGAAATATATCTACTAGTTGTCACACATATATCTTGCAGGTTGCTTATTCCTGATCCCACTTTAGTCCTCATTAAATACCACATGAACTTTGGCTTTGGACAAAGGAAGAGGCAAATCTAGCAGTGTTCCTTGAATTTATGAGGCTGCAAAATGAGTTGTTGTGATTTCAGATAAGACACCACTCCAGAGAGCAAGGTTACTACATTAAGGAAGAAGCTCACATGACCACCTTCTCCTCTCGCACTGGTGATCCCAAGGGATTCACAGCCAGGGCTTGGCCTGGCTTCCTCTGAAAAGACTGTAATAATGTGCCCTGGGACCTGGTTTTTATATGAATGTAGCATCTGCTCTTTGAGAACTGGAGAGAAAAGAGGGAATTAATCTACATTTCTTGATCCTTTATTATCAGACTAATCTCAATACTAAGCATTGTACAACCAATCTCATTCAAACTTACACAGGTGAATACGTTGTTTTTTGTTTTTTAAGACAGGGTCTTGCTCTGTCACCCAGGCTGGAGTGTAGTGTGCGAACTTGGCTCACTGCAACCTCTGCCTCCCAGATTCAAGCGATTCTCCTGCTTCAGCCTCCTGAGTAGCTGGGATTATAGGTGCCCACCCATTTTTGTATTTTTAGTAGAGATGGGGTTTCACCATGTTGCCTAGACTGGTCTCAAACTCCTGACCTCAAGTGATCCGCCCACCTCGGCCTCCCAAAATGCTAGGATTACAGGGGTGAGCCACTTGACCCAGCCCATAAAAGTTTTATTAAACCTGTTTTGCTAAATCTGTTTAAATGAGGAATCTAAAGTTCTGAGAAGCTAAATAACTTGACCAAGACCACACAGCTGTGAGCAAGAAGTAAAATGGTTTTCGATCCCAGGATTATGACACCAAAACTCAACTACTTCTCTGCATATGGCCACGAAGCCTAGAGATGAGACATGTGTTAAACAATAAGCCGGAATTTAGAAGGACAGTGGTGCAGCTGGAATGGCGCAACAGTCGGGGGAATCTCATGACCAATCATCAAGGCTATAAGATCGCTTTCTTCAGTGAGTCTCAGAAGCCACAGAGTCGCAACGGAAAAAGCAGATGATCTGATTGACAACGATCCAGAGTCTGCATGATAGGGGTGGTAGAAGTCCCCAAGGTGAGAAATGTGGGGCAAAAAGAGGGCAAGGAGGAGTCCTGGCTGTGTGCAGAGGTAAATAACACCAGGAGGCAGTGAAGAGACTGGGACATTGCGGAGGGACCTGCAGTCTAAGGAAAGGTGGCTGGATCAGGGTGGAGAGTCAGGGAAAAGACAATATGAGAAATATTCTAGGAAAAGCATAGGCAGTGTTAACAGGGGGCAATTTCAGAGCTGGAAATAGTACAGGCAGAGCCGAAAGCATACCTCATTCTCCAACAAGCTGCTCTTCTCTAGCTGTCAAGGTGGGATGATCGGATAAACTAGTTCGTGCTGTCAGTGTCCTGGGATATGCTGCCAGGGTTATCTGTACTTCAGCAGTCTCTTCCTAGACAAAGCAAAGGTACTTGAAAAAAGGATTCTTTAGTGATAGGAATAACAGGCACTACCAACAGACAGTAAGGATTGTACTTGTGAGAGCTAGTTTCTGGATAAGGAGGTCCTTCAGTACGCCCCTCAAATATGATAAGACAAGCGAGGTCTAATCTGCCCTAGAAAGCCTCAGCTCTGCCCAAAGCTCAGCTCTTGAATGGCTTTTGTAGAAGGGTTGTAGCTCTCAATTTGAGATCCTCTTGCCACAGCCTACAGTCTCCGGGCATCCTCCCCTGCTTTTTCCTCCACCCTCACCCTAGGCTGCTCTCCCTTTCCCCGTCTCCCTCACTCATCTCTGGCCACCCAGGTCTCTTCTCAGTGTCTCCAGCATTCCTTTCTTCCCCAAAAGACTTTGCACATGCTCTTTCCGTCTGGAAACTCTTCCATCGACTTTCCAAGAGGCTGCTGCTTCTCACTCTTCAGGTCTCAGCCTGAAGGTCATCACCTCAGAAGCCGTACCCAACCACCCACCCTCAAACAGGTCCTGTGCCCACCCCTCACAGTTCTTCTCCCAGAGGGTACTTTGTGTATTCCTTATCCTCCAACTCTCCCACAGGAAGTGGGGGCTCCTTGCAATCAGGGATTGCTGGTATGTGCTCAGCCCCTCACACAGCCTTACCACAGTAGGGGACCTGATAAATGATGATGGACTAAATGAGTGAAGGAGTAACCCATGAGTAAGCATCTGAGAGAGGCAGTGGAAGGATGGGGGAAAGAGGAAGTTGTTCCATCAGCTGCCACTTACTCTTCTTCTCACAGTGTATCTTCTCTGCCAATTTTTGTTTTGTTGGTTTGAGATAGGGTCTCACTCTGTCACCCAGCTTGGAGTGCAGTGGTGCAATCTTGGCTTACTGCAGCCTTGACCTCCCAGGCTCAAGCAATTCTCCTGCCTCAGCCTCCCAAGTAGCTGAGACTGCAGGCACGCACCACTGGGTCTGGCTAATTTTTGTATTTTTGTAGACGTGGGGTCTTGCCTTGTTGCCCAGGCTGGTCTCGAACTCCTAGGCTCAAGCAATCTGGCTGCCACAGTCTCCCAAAGTGCTAGGATTATAGGCGTGAGCCAACACACCTAGCCTGTTTGTCAATTTTAATAAAATTTCCCAGCATGGAAGACTTGCAGGCAAGGAGACGGGAATTTGTAATTTTTGTTGGGTCCCACTATGCCCTAAAGATGATCCTGGGTCCTACACAGCTCAGAGCCCAACTCTGGACATAAGAACATTGTTATGGGCTGAATTGTGGCCTTCCCAAATTCATATGTTGAAGCCCTAGCCTCCAGGACCCAAGAATGTGATTGTATCTGGAGATAGGGCCTTGAAAGAGATATTTAGGTTAAATGAGGTTGGTAGGGTGGGACCTAACAAAACCTAAGTGAAGCCCACATAAAAAGAGGATATTTGGACACACAGAGAGACACTAGGAATGTGTGCACACAGAGAGAAGGCCACGCAAGTTCACAGCAAGGCGGTGGCCAGCTACAAGCCAAGGAGAGAGGCCTCAGGAAAAAACAATCCTGCTGGCTCTGATTTTGGAGTTCCAGCCTCCTGAACTGTGAGAAAATAAGTTTCTGTTGCTTAAGCCACCCAGTCTATGGTGTTTTGTTATCACAGCCTGAACAGACTAATACAAACATTAATATAATAGTCTTATTACATCATGGATGTCTTCAGTAGACAATAGTGAGTTGGACGGAGCAGACCCCAGTCCAGGGAAATGCTGTGGTGAGGGTGAAGGACACAGACTTTGCAATCATATCCCAAGGCCACCACCTGCCCCCCTGGGCATGTTACTTAACCTGTGAATCCATATCCTCTTCTACAAAATGACCCTCACGGAAGCATCACAGGAGATAAGGTTTACAAAAGCACCTTTCATAGTTCTTAAAGGTCATTGCTCAACACATGTCAATGCCCTGCCGTTGTCTTCCCATCCAACTCAGTTACATAGAAGTAGTAAGGCCTTGGTTCCAAGAGAATTGCCAAATGCCAAATAGATTCATAAAAATTACTGGGTGAAATAAACACGTATAAGCCTGAGTGTGTACACAATGCATGGGTGAGGGTTCCTAACATGGGACAGGTGTGGCTGTTCTCTGAGCCTATTGTGTAAGCCTGGGATCCATTCTAATGAGCAATTTTGTCCTATAATTACAGATGGATAGTCTAACACCAGGGGCCACAGGTGACCCTGGTGGAACATTTGGAAGAAAAAGCCAGAATTTGATGGAGTATGTTCACTAGTTTCCAAATGCCAAATAGAACTGAAATTAGACTACTGGCCTAGTGAAGAAGAATCCACATGAATTATTAAGAACATGAGTTGTTTTGAGCCTCCTTGGAATTAACCATGTCTTTGAGATATTCACATTCTTCTGTAAAGACCTCCCTTAAATGATTATTTTAGTGTGACCTTCCAGGGGAGGAGAGACCTGTTAAAGTTCCTCGATTCCTGTTGAGCTGCCAAATCCCAAAATGATCAAGTAGGACAACAAGCCAAACTGAAAGAAACAGCCAGGCTTTCATTAATTTACCACAAGAGTGAAGGCAAGAGACAAAGAAAAAGAAAAAGGAGGGAGGGGGAAGAACTAGGGTTAAAAAGTAGTGGGCCAGAGTACCCAATGAAGAGAAGAGTCTTAGTCAAGGTCCCCCTATAAGGAATATCTTGGTGGACGTACCTGAAAAGCGGCCCCCGCCCTGCAGGGCTACAGATAAAGAAGACCCTGAATGGAGGTGCCTGGGCTATGAATGCAACTATCTGTAAGCATATGAGCAATAAATGTGGAGGGACGTGAATCCTTGACTTCACCTCGCTCCTCCAGAGACTTTGATATGGGAAGCACAGCTTTCTCCGATGAGACAAGCCGGGAAAAGCCTTGCAATTGCCCTTGGTCAGACTTGAGAGATCATGCCCAGGACTTTAACCCAGAGCTACTCTTCACTATTTATAAGATATCCAGCCTGGCACGGTGGCTTACACCCATAATCCCAGCACTTTGGGAGGCCGAGGTGGGTGGATCACAAGGTCAGGAGTTCAAGACCAGCCAGACCAACATGGTGAAACCCGTCTCTACTAAAAATACAAAAATTAGCCAGGCATGGTAGCGACGCCTGCAATTCCAGCTACTCAGGAGGCTGAGGAAGGAGAATCGTTTGAAGCCAGGAGGCAGAGGTTGCAGTGAACCGAGATAGAGCCACTGCACTCCAGCCTGGGCAACAGAGCAAGACTCTGTCTCAGGGAGAAAAAAAAAGATCTCCACCACACCTTGGTCTGAAGTCATGGTTCTTAACCTTAGAGTCTGGAATTACTGGAGAATCTGTTTAAAGCTATGAATCCTCTCCTCTGAAAATGCACATAGACATATTTAGCATGAAATTTATAAAACCATGAAGTCTACCTGTAAACCCAAGGTTAAGAAATCCATGAACTAGAGAGAAATAGATTACTTTGTCAAGGATCTGAATAATGTATAGGCCAGTGTAGCTTTACTGTGGGATGTCACTAGAGGATGAAATCAGGTAACTGGCCAGTGACTGCAGATTACTCTGATAGCACCCCAGAACTTTGATACGGTTTAACCACCATGCCCACTTCTTTTTTTTTTTTTTTTTTTTTTTGAGACCTAGTCTCTCTCCGTTGCCCAGGGTGGAGTGCAGTGGCACAATCTCGGCTCACTACAACCTCTGCCTTCCGGGTTCAAGCGATTCTCCAGCTTCAGCCTCCTGAGTAGCTGAGATTGCAGGCGCATGCCGTCATGTCCACACCATGCCCATTTCTAAAGGTGAATACTGGCATGGGGTGTGTGTGTGTGTGTGTGTGTGTGTGTGTGTGTAAAACATCTGACTGAATAAATTTAACAACTCAGCAAGCATATATAGCTTGTGAGACTCAAGAAGTATTTAAGTTGGTGCTCAGTAATTGTATTAATCTGCTTAGGTTGTCATAACAAAATGCCACAGACTGGGTAGCTTAGACAACACAAATTTATTTATCACTATTCTAGAGGCTGAGAAGTCCAAGATTAAGGTGCCAGCAAGGTATGTCTCGTTCTGAGGCCTCTTATCTTGGCTTGCAGACAGCCACATTTTTTTTTTTTTGAGACAGAATCTCAACCTGTTGCCCAGGCTGGAGTATAGTGGCACAATCTCGGTTCGCTACAACCTCTGCCTCCAGGGTTCAAGCAATTCTCCTGCCTCAGTCTCCAGAGTAGCTGGGAATACAAGCGTGCACCACCATGCCCATCTAATTTTTTGTATTTTAGTAGAGATGGGATTTCATCATGTTGCCCAGGTTGGTCTCTAACTCCTGAGCTCAGGCAATCTGCCCACTTCACCCTCCCAAAGTGCTAGGATTACAGGCGTTAAGTCAAAATTCCCAGCTGGTCTCTCTTTCTCTCATAAGAACACTAATCCTATCAGCTTAGGGCCCCACCCTTATGACCTCGCCTAACCTTAATTGCCTCCTAAAAACCCAGTCTCTAAATATAATCACAATTGAGGTTAAGGCTTCAACATACAAATTTTGGAGGGACACAATTCAGTTCATCATCATGATATTTATACCAGTTCTTTCTTCTTGATCTCAAAAAAATGTCTCCCACTAAACTGAAAGTCTTTTTGCACTACTGGAGTTGAGCCAACCATGAAACAACAAGTTACTTCCAGAGATACCCAACATCTTTGGATCATGTTGAACATTTAGCCCCAAAAGCATAGAACCTACCTATTCTTAAAAAGGCTTCTTTCTGCAAAGGAAAATTAAATTTCTTCCCAAAATTTTATAGATTATTCTGGTGGGTTATATACATTGATGAGGAGTAACCACAAATTCACACTCCACTGTGAGATTACATTCTATTCCTATACTACTTCAGCAAGGTCACAAACCCTATTAAAAGCATAGTGGCCATGCAGGGCAGAAACTGATGTGAAATTCTTCACCCTGAAAATGTTTAATGGAGGACATGTAGCCACCATTGACTTTTTTGGCTCAAGGTAAGGTCTTGGTGGAAAACTGCCAAGCCACTGCCCTTTTAATATACATGGCTGATATATCATCATTCAGAAGTATTTACATTGAAATAAATGAGGTACATTAAAATCTGTGTGCTACCCTTTAACAAAATTTTTACAAATATCAAGCTCTCCTGCTTCTTGAACCCAAGTTAGCACTAGCAAGGCTCCATCCTTCTCCACGGTGTGAGGGTTGTCAGTGCCTAAATGTCCCTTGTATTAGTTCATTCTCATGCTGCTAATAAAGACATACTGGGTAATTTATAAAGAAAAACAGGCTTAATGGACTCACAGTTCCACATAGCTAGGGAGGCCTCACAAACATGGTGGAAGGCAAGGGGGAGCAAAAGCACATCTTACATGGATGGAGGGAGGCAAAGAGGGTTTGTGCAGGGAAACTCCTCTTCATAAAACCATCAGATCTCACGACACTTTTTCACTATCACGAGAACAGCATGGGACAGACCCGCCCCCATGATTTAATCACCTCCCACTGGGTCCCTCCCATGACACATGGGAATTATGGAAGCTACAATTCAAGATGAGATTTGGGTAAAGACATGGTCAAACCATATTATCCCTGAACAATACAGCTTCTCCACTTTCTGGAAAATTCATATTCCTGGGGTACTCAAAACATCACGATTCACTGCATTTTGCCTGAAAGGTGATTCAAACACTCATAAGAAATTATCAGAAGAAAATTAGTTCAATTCAGAAAAATAATAAATGGATTCAGTTAGAGAAACTCAGAGGAATGCATGAATTGGACTGAGAAAACACAATTACAATACGAGACCCTCCTCTAGCTCAGCAGCTAAGATTTCTCTGTTTCCATGTCATTAGCTAACATGCTCTAAATAATTTTAATTGTTCATATAGATCAGTAACTGAGGTTTTACCATGCCCTACATGAAAGGCTGTTTTTCCATAAGTAAGTGAAGGCTTCTGTATTGAAAATTCATTCAAAGTTATCTAATGAATTGCCCACTGGAGCAAATAATTGAAATTATCAGAGTGTCAAATAAAAATATGTTTAAGTTCACTTAAAAAAAAAACCTATAAAATGTTGCTAACAAAGTAATTTTTAGTTTTCATTTTTAAATTGTCAGTGCTTTTTCCAGATGCCATTCATCCTTAAAAAAATTATCTTTTGGTCTATAACTGCAAAAATTATTTTTCATGGGTAGGTCACTGCATTTTAATTTTTG
Organism: Ateles fusciceps; assembly: GCA_036589455.1. Taxonomy (NCBI): domain Eukaryota; kingdom Metazoa; phylum Chordata; class Mammalia; order Primates; family Atelidae; genus Ateles; species Ateles fusciceps. The sequence goes on from JAZHEH010000222.1 coordinate 13,540,660, forward strand.
TAATTCTATCAATTTCATGTCTATAGTTCTTCCCTGCCACCTCAGCTGAGCTCACATGATCAATGTAGGTGCTGTGTTTCCTCTCACAATTACGGCCTTAAGTTACTAATGTTCATTTAAGAGAGGGAAGGAGAGAGGAGGATTCTTGCAAATGACTCTGAGCATCTACTGAGGGTGAGAAGACTTTAACTAAAATCAATTTGGCTCTTGAGAACTCATTTCTCTTCTGACGATTGAAACACCTAACCTTGTCATTCAAGTTAAACTCAATGGCTACCATTTTAAAATGTAACAATTGAATATCAGACTCAGTCAATTCAAGCCTCTGTTCCTCAGCTTCTTTCTCCTTGGGAATGATTTTTATTGGTGGGTGGTTTGCATTGTCCTGGCACCAGGTGTAAGAAGCAACTGGAGTTGGCATCCACAACTGACTTCCTCCAAACTCAATCATGTTTGCCTTAGGTTCATTAGCTCTGTCCCAGAATGCTGCAACTCACCTCCAGTAGAAAAAGAAGACATAGAATGAAGGTACTGGGAAAATCTAAGTGACTTTTCTCTGCTCTGCCTCATGCACAGTGAGATCTAGTGTATTAGACCATTTTCATCCTGCTACGAGGAAATACCAGAGACTGAGTAATTTATAAAGAAAAAGAGGTCTAATGGACTCACAGTTCCACATGGCTGGGGAGGCTTCACAATCAAGGCAGAAGGCGAAGGAGGAACAAAGGAACGTCTTATATGGCAGCAGGCAAGAGAGTGTGTGCAAAAGAATTGTCCTTTATAAGACCATCAGATCGCATGAGTCTTATTCACTATTATGAGAACAGCATGAGAAAAAACCCACCCCCATCATTCAGTTACTTCCCACCAGGTCCCTCCCACAACATATGAGGATATCTAGAAAGTTCAAGATGAGATTTGGGTGGGTACACAGCCAAACCATATCATCTACACTGTGTGAGACTCTCTCAGCTCATTACCTGGACACTTTAGCCATACAGTCTCAGAGGCCATGCTCGACATTCTTGGGTCAAGAGGAACAAAGTGTGGTCTGCAAGGCTAGGGAGAGAGGTATCTTCAGAACACAACAGCATCCAAATCATCCCAAATCTCCTAGCTCCAGCTGGATCAACTTTTATCTCCTTTCTTTCACTAAGATGTAATTTACGTAGAGTGTATAAACAATTCAATTAGTTTTAACAAATGTATACACTGTTGTAACCTATAGTCTTATCAAGATATGGAATATTCTATCAGCCCCAAATTTTTCTTATGCTTCTCCCCCAGTCAATTACCACCCCTAGGCAAACACTTTTCTGATTTCTATCATCACAGGTTAACTTTATGTGTGCCAGAATTTCATATAAATGAAATCATGCAGTGCATGCTATCTGGGTCTGGCTTTATCCACTCAGCATCATGTTTTTGAGATGCATGCATGTGGCACTGTTAGTAATTTGTTCCATTATATTGCATTGTATGAAATTTTTTTCCAATTTCTCCCTTCCATCTTTATTGATTCACAAGATTTTGCACAGAAAGCTCTTTAGGGGCTAGAACAGCAGTAATTGCCTCACACTGTTTTCAAGACTTCAAGTTTCAAAAGCAAATCATTAAAAAAAATACAGTTCCTGATTTGAGTTAGATCCAGGGACAGAAAAGTAGCACATACTTGAATGTTACATGATCTACAAATGGTGGTAATATTTTCCTTGGGAAAGTAGTTCTGTTGGTATATATTTTTCACATACTCAAAAGGCTCAATCTCAAGCAGTAATAAACACAAGCAAAAGTGATTTAATCCTTAAAATAAATATTCAGAAAAACCTCTCTGTACATACAAGTGAAAGAATATGTAACACTTTCAAGCAAAAAATAATTATAATAAAGTATTTGTTCATATATGTAGCTGAAATCTGCTGTTCCAGCCCACATGTCCCCAGCAAAGAAGGGAGGCACAGACATAGATGACTCTGTGGTTCACTATCTTACAGCCTTTTTGTACTGGGACACTATCGCCACCAAAAATTTATCCCTCTTGTTATATTTCTAGAATTTTTTAAATTTTTTTGTTTCTTTCTTCCCTTTTTTGTTTATTTGTTTTGTTTTGTTTTATAGCATGCCAAATCCTTTGGCATGCATGATGGCCTTCAACAGTCTCTCTTTAAGTTTTTCTTTGCTTGAATATTCTGGAAGTAAAAGCACATTAAAGCAACTATGAGATGTAGGTAACCTTTCTGTGTCTGGGCCATTTTTGGCTGCAATCATCTTTAATTTTCCTACTCCTCCCACAGGTGCTCTGTTTGTGCCCATTGTAAACTGCAAGAAGAGTCTTTTATGTTCATCTGTAAATGAATGAACAATTTCCCAGAGCTCCCTAATCAGAACAGAGTCCCTGGTATAGCCACTGTCATATTCTGTAGTTTCTTCTAGTGCTTTGAAATCTAGATTCTGGCTTCCACATATAAGCAATTCAATGTCTTCTGGTCTGAATAAGTATTTTAAGGGAGATTCACTGGTCACCATATGAAAACCTCTCCAAAGAGCCTTGAACTGTTTTTCTACTGATTTATTGAGAATGTAGTCAGAATAAAGACTGACAAATTCCTTCCTGTTTTCATTTGTAATTGGACTTTTATCACCATTTTCCTTTAGATCATACATTGTTGTGTTACCAAAAAGATCTGTCTGTGATATCTGGAAAATGATCATCATGTCATCTTCCATATTCCCTTCATAGTCCAATAAATCTTTAAAACGCTGATACAGAACTGGGTAAGAGTCTACCAAGTCACAAAAAGTTCCTTTTTCCCCCATTAGCTTTCTGTAGACAATCATGGGAAAATGTACATCCAATGTACAGTTATTGTAAATAGCCAGACCTGGTACTATGCCAATCAGGGTAAACTGACCCTCAGTTTCAAAAGAAGATGGATTAAACCAAAACAATTTTGTAGATTCATCTTATGTGAACATACCAATATCTGGATTGCAGATTTCCTCCAAAACCAACTGAAAAAATTCTTTGGAAACACCTCCCTCATCAACTGCTTGTTGTCCTTCAAATTCCACAAACAACTGCTTCCTCAAGTGTGCAGAATTTTCCACAGCAATCATCTCTAGCCAGACAAGTGCATCATCTATGATATGGTCACGTCTAACTTTGAGTCTCAAATAGGGATTCAACTGCTGTCCTTGAATTAAGCTGTAGAGAACAGTGATTCTTCATTCACTGTACATGCAAATTCTATTGTCATAATATAATCCCAAATTCTTTGTGACGGCATACAATATAAAGGGACATATCATAAAAGAGAATTTGTTTCTACTTTGAAAAAAGTATAATCTTTATCCATTTCTAGAACCTCATGCAGTGGTTCATTAATAAAGTCTTCAAAAAGGGATAAGTGGTTTTTGACAATCCAAGGTTTTAACACCAACTTCAGTTTCCAGGCGGTCTCAAGGACCTTTCTTGTTTCTTCTTTCTTTTCCCAAAAGCTCCTGAAGTGTCAACTCACTGGATTCAGGGATGGGCTCTTCATCATCTTCTTCAGTGTGATTTGTGTCCACTTCTCCTCCCACTACATTTGTATAGTAAACCATTTCCAAGCACTTGGAAGCAGCAACAATGGCATTATCATCATTCACTAGATTTCAACTGTTAAATTAATTGCTCATGACTTTATAAGTAATAAATTGCTGAAATGTCTCCATTATTCTCCATATCTGGTCTGCATTGTATTTAGACCACGGTCTGATCAGCTTTCCTTGGGCTGCAAGGGGTAGCTTGCTTATTGCTTTGCAAAATAATGGCAAAGCCATTTCCAGATATTCAGGACTGTGGAGATTTCTATTCTCCATTACGATAATTAACAAATGCAGATAATTAGGATCTCAAGAGCATACGTTGTGATTCATCAAGTCACATTCCACGTTAGGTAACAAATATACAAGTGCATTGAGAAAGGCAATTTCAATTTTTTCATTAGAGAGCAATCTGGTGTAGACCCTTCTAATGGCATCAATATCCACAGACACATCATCAGGGCCTAATTTTTGCAAACTGTTGTCTCCCTGTGAGCTATCACCTACCCTTGGGGAAGATGCTTCTGAGTCTTCTTCCATAGCAGTAAGAGAACATGCAGATTTTTCTTTTCATCTTCATCCTTGTCTTCATCCTTTGAAGAGATTTCACTTCTTCCTTGATATGTTATGTGACTTTCTAGAAGCTCTGTACCAATGCCTCAGCACTAGAAAAAAACTCTTCCAATAACATGGATTAAAGGGGGAATAATCCTCTTTCTCTGCATAATTCAAGAATTTCATATGCCTTCTCTTCTGTTAAGTAAGTCACATCTTTAAAATCTATATGAAAATTTTACAGTTGTTTATCTAGTCACCTAATAGATGTTTGGATTATTCCCAATTTTTTTACTACCATGAATAAAATTGCAATGAATGTTTACATACAAATATTTTTGGACATATATTTTTATTTCTCTTGGGTACATTGATGTACCAGCACTGTGAGTCCCTAGATAAGGTATAAACTTGCTGGGCCAAAGGGTAGATGTATGTTTCGCTTTATTAGAAACTGTCAAACAGTTTTCCAAAGTGGTTGTACTTAGTCTTTTTGGAGGGAAACTGCTCTTGGTCATCTCACATCTTCTTCTACTCTGTTGTTTAAGATATGAGTTCCACATTCTTTATCTTCCAAGCAATCTCTGCCTTGAAGCCCCACATATTTTCCTCTCTAAAAACTTCAGATTTTACAAATACAAAATGGTATCACTCTACTAAGAATTATAAAAGCTTATTTTAGAACAAAAAGCCAAGAATTGGCCAGGTATGGTGGCTCACACCTGTAATCTGAGCACTTTGGGAGACCTACGTGGGCGGATAACGAGGTCAGGAGATTGAGACCATCCTGGCCAACATGATGAAACCCTGTCTCTACTAAAAATACAAAAATTAGCTGGGCGTGGGGGCATGCATCTGTAATCCCAGCTACTCGGGAGGCTGAGGCAGGGGGAATCGCTTGAACCTGGGAGATGGACGTCACAGTGAGCCGAGATCATGCCACTGCACTGCACTCCAGCCTGGTGACAGAGCAAGACTCTGTCTCAAAACAAACAAACAAACACCAAGAATTTGACTATTTGTTCACGCTGTGTTCTTTTTGGTCTTCCCTTCACTGACAGCCTGAGACTTGTAGCTTAATTTAAATGACCAAAGAGCTACAGGGTCACAAGTGGTGAAGAGAAAGAAAAAACACATAAGATCAGATTTTTAAATATCACCTAGCAATTTGGGGCACCCAGCGGTGCCCAATAAACTTGCCGACAAGTTTACGCTAAAGCTTTCGTAACAGCCAATGAACAGGGCAGGAAAAATATGTTGATCACGGCTGGGAACATTTCATTTACTATTCCAGTGGTATTTCCAACAGAGAAACAAGAGAATTAATTCCTCTTTCACTCAACAGCAACCACTATCAGTGTATTTCTATGATGTTAGAAGAAACCTGAATATTGCTATAAACATGATCACTCTGTCTGTAAAGTACAGGTCATAGAGCTATTACGCTATGATTTTTATGTAGGCAACAAAATTTTCTTTAAAAACGTACCAAAAGTACATATACCTAGTCAGTTGCAGAAGTTTTCAAATAATTATGCCTCCCAAAACTCATGCCCTGGTGTACCTCTTGCCCCTTCAACTGATGCTGAATAAACCAGGTTACTTAATAAACACTAGAATTCAGTGGAGATGATGCTTTGCAGCTCTGGAACAGAGCCTTTAAAAGGGCTGGCATCCCTGCTTTGTTGCTGCTAGGAGCTCTGCACAGCCATGGAAGAAGTACAGCTATTCTTTGTAGTTGTTGTTGTTGTTGTTGTTGTTGTTGTTGTTGAGACGGAGTCTCACTCTGTTGCCAGGCTGGAGTGCAGTGGCGCAATCTCGGCTCACCACAACCTCCGACTTCCTGGTTCAAGCGATTCTCCTGCCTCAGCCTCCCGAGTAGCTGGGATTACAGGAACGCACCACCACGCCCAGCTAATTTTTGTATTTTTAGTAGAGATGGGGTTTCACCATGTTGACCAGGATGGTCTCAATCTTCTGACCTTGTGATCAGACCACCTCAGCCTCCCAAAGTCTCTACGAAAAATACAAAAATTAGCTGGGTGTGGTGGTGTGAGCCTGTAATCCCATCTATTCAGGAGGCTGAGGCAGGAGAATCACTTGAACCCGGGAGGCGGAGGTTGCAGTGAGCCGAGATTGCACCACTGCACTCCAGCCTGGGCGACAGATCGAGACTCTGTCTTAAAAAAAAAAAAAAAAAAAAAAAAAAGACTAGTAATTTTGACTGTTATTTTTCTTACTTTCGTATGAATATTGTGTATATATTAACCAATTATGTTCCTTTCTTCCCCCTCTCCCATTAAGCTAGTATCTATCATCAGATGTGTTAATAATTGGTTAGTCTTGTATCTCAGTGTTCAGGTTACAAGATATCAAAGGAAAAGTGTGATGCAGCTTGAAGGATAATAACATCGCCCAGAGATGGATTATATGACACATGAGACTTCGTATCCTTTTGGGGTAAGAAAGTTAGCAGGCGTTAGGTTATTTGGGGAGTGTCGTTGCATCATGTTAGAAAGTTAAATATAGGTTAAAAAGGTATATATGATGCCAAGTTAACAATGGGTTGACTATGTAGTTTTTTTTTTGTTTTTGCACCAGGCTGGAGTGCAGTAGTGTGATCTCAGCTCACTGCAACCTCTGCCTCCCGGGTCCAAGCAATTCTCTGCCTCAGCCCTCTGAGTAGCCAGGACTACAGGCGGGCGCCACCACATTCAGCTAATTTTTGTATATTGGTAGAGACAGGGTTTCACCATGTAAGCCACAATGGTCTCGATCTTCTGACCTTGTGATCTGCCCGCCTCGGCCCCCCAAAGAGCTGGGATTACAGGCGTGAGCCACCGTGCCCGGCCGACTATGTAGTTTTATGCGTGCCAACTGGTCTGCTAGCTCTATGATTCCCAGAATTATCTTTGGGGAAATCTGAGCAAGATTTGGAAGGCAGAAGTGAATGGTAACCATTGACTCTTCAAAGACCATCATTGTTAGCACAAGAGATAGAGGCAGAAGTGCTGGCAGATTCCAGCCCTCATTCATGCTTTCCCTCCTCTGTATCTAGCTCTTCTTCCTGACTGCAAGCTTTGCTGACTGTGATGGGCAATTTTATGTGTCAACTCAGAGGGCGTTTTTGAGATGAGACTAACATTTAAATCAGCAAACTTTAGGTAAAGTAGACTGTCTTCCATAATGTGGGTGGGCCTCATCCAATACGGTGAAGGCCTGAGCAGAACAAAAAGATCAGCCTCCCTGAGCAAGAGGAAATTGTCCAACAAACTGCCTTCAGCCTTCATCTGCACCATCAACTCTTGAGGGTCTCAGGCTTGCCAGTCCCCCTGCAGATTTTAGAGTTCCCAGCCTTCATAATCACGTGAGTCAATTCATAGACAGAAAGAAGGATGGGTAGATGGATAGAATAGATAGACTAGATAGATAGATGATAGATAGATAGATAGATAGATAGGCAGATAAGATCCTACTGGTTCTCTTTTTCTCTGAAGAGCCTGAACACAAGGGCCAACAGTCTTTCCAGGCCCATAACCAGATGCAGAGGCAACAATAGGCTTCCCAGTCTTCTTCCCATTTTCACTCCTCTGTTGATGTCCCTGCCTCTGCATATTCCTTTGTGAACTCTGCCCTTGTCCACTTGCACTAGCATTTCAGAAGGCAGGCTATAGACATTTCTCTGATCCTCCAACCCCTCCTTGTAAACCATACTTCTGCAACCCCTTCCATAATGGTATAAGGCCTTCTTCCTATGATAAATCTCTTATTCTATAAAACTCATAATGGTCCTGCTGTCTTTATTGTGCCATGACTGATACAATACATTACCATTTTGTGCAAAGAAATTGTGCTAACGTTCTCAGCATAGGCAGTAAAGCACTAACACTGTTAAATGGTTCTCATTTTTTGTCCCATTCATCCACTCATTCATTCACTGAGGAAACATTTGCTGAGTGCCTACCATCGGTCAGGTACTATTCTAAGGTAGCAGGCTTAAAATACACGAAGGGCTGTGATGTAAAGATGATCAGCATCTAGAACTATAACCATTGAAAGAAAATTGCCAGGAGGAGATTTCAGTTCAATATTAAGAACTTTTCTGACAATTAAAACTGCCTCAAAGGAAAGGCCTCTCTGTTCTAAGGTAGTAAGGCCCCAGTACTACAGAAATTACCTAGCAACTTACTTACCAGGGACACATCAGAAGCCCGGATGTATCAGTTAGTGGAGTTCAAATATTCACCAGGTTCACTTTTAAATTTTATGTTGGATGATTCCAATATGCTATATGCTATCTGTGAGATTTTGAGACTCTATATTCTGTCTGTATTCTAAGGTAACTACGAGATATAGTAGGATTGTGTTAGTCTCAGAACAATACAAAAAGGGAAGAGAACAGCTGTTTCTTGTTTACCATATGCCAGGCAATATTCATTAGTTGTTTTATAATCCTCCCAAAACTCTAAAAAGTAAGTGGTATTATCCCCCTCTGTACAGACAAAGACACTGAAATTTAGGCTCCCTAGGTCTCTCTTTCCTGAAATTTAGTGAGTTATAGTGACTTATTCAAACATCTCAGTCACCAAGCAGAAGAAACCAAAAACTTTCTGACCCCAAATCCATGTTTTTTTCTTATGCTGTATCTCCTCAACTTTCAGCATTTTTATGTAAGAATTAATAGGATTCCTATTCATAATTATTATAAGATTATTAACTCTCACATAATAAAGCATCGTTTTTCATTTTTCAGGTCAAATCTTAATGCATGCATATTTTAATATATATCTTAGCATATATATTGTATTAAATATATTAAGCAATAACATAACATCATTTATCAAATGTTTTGTGTGTTTCAACCACTCCAAAGTGCTTTACATTCTCATTTCATCCTCACAGGAATTCTGTAAATGGAGATATGTTTTAGCCTTATTCTACAGATAACAATGAAAATCAGAGAGGCTAAGACATGTTTCCAAAGTTGATCAGCTACTAGAAAGTGGCAAGGCTGGAATCCATTTTGTTCTGGTCAACTTTGAAGCTCTTTTTCTGTGTTCTGGGTACCCTGGATTACTCTCTCCCTTGGGCTGGGGCAGGTATGGTAGATTTTTCTCGCCATATTTTGCAAAATGACTTGCTCTTTCGCCTACATGTTCCAAGATTATTTGCTGCTTCTCCCTCCGGATGTCTCCTTAAACAACTTCTTGTTTATTTCTACAACAGTTTCTACTTTCAGCCCCATTTAAAATAAAACTTAGGAAGACTCACCCCATCAAGCCATTTCAATATGAGAAATTGGTTGAGCAAATAAAACAAAATATTTGAGAATGCTGAAGTCGTCATGAATGACATACTACTACCATTCATTGTCATTTAGGTGTTCTAAGACTTTTTTCTCTTTTACTTTGCTAAATCAGCCATTCCAACTTGATGGCCTTGCTTCTAGCTATGATTTAAATCCACAGAGGATTTCATTTTCACTTTATAGCTGACTGTTGCTGTAGGAGAGGTTTAAGACAACCAGGGATATAAATTGCATCATCTACCACCAGGGGAAAAATGATTGTATCTTGTAATACAGACCACAGGATAGGGACGAGCTTGTCTGCTGTGTACCCCTGTTACCAATATCAGCTCCGAAGAAGAAAAATAGATTTGAGGAGAAGAGAATTTGTTTTCAGCTCATTATAGGGAAAGGAAAACTATGTTACTATATATGATTCATATATAAAGAGGAACATATACATAAACACACAGTGGGAGAGAAGAAAGCTAGCATTTAATAAGGCTTAATATATACCAAGGGCTTCAGGTACCTTACTTACAACAACCCTAAGAGATGTGGTTATTTCCATATGATGAAGGAAAGAATTGAAAAATAAATATTAGTTTATAAACCCCTCCAACTCAAAAGTCCAAGCTTTCTCCACCATATTCTATTGACGTTATGTATAATCTTATGTAAATTCCTCTTAGAAATTCTGAGATCATTGTATATCACTTACCTTTTTAATTATTTCAGAATGAAAATAAAGTCATGAATCTCCAAAGGGGACTTCAGACTCATCTGCAGTCTCTACCAGTTGTCCCCTCTTCTTTAGCTTTTACTACCCAGTTTACAAGTGTCCTTATGTTTAAGTCTTGACAAAAGTTCTTTGAAAGGCTTGACGTTTATATTGAAAGTAAATACAAAAAAATTTTCTCCTCCCATTTAGAAAGCATTAAAAAACTTCTAGCTACCTGGATATGACATCTATTGTTCCAAGCAGCCCAAAGCCCATCTCACTTGATTTGGGGGCAATCCCCTGCCCTCTTGTGAAGAATCACCCCCCCTCCTAGCTGGTGGTATTGATGGAGCTGTCATTTAGGATCCCTCCCCTTTCCTGATTCAAGGCTGAAAAACCAGGTCGGATTCTCCCTGCCCCCAGCAAGGATTCAGATTTTGTGCAGCAAACTTCAAAGACAGAAAACATTTGGAGAAGATTTATCCCAAAAGTGATGCTCACAGACACGGTTCTTCTGACTCTGCCCACATTCTTGTCCCACTTATTATTTATTCATCCTTTTCTTCAGTTCTGTGTGCTATCCCGTATCCTCCCAGTACATTTCTTTATTTTTCTCTCCTTGTTATTAGCTTGAGGTAGCTTCTGTTGCCAGCAACCAAAGTGCCTGAGCTGACCATCCAAGCCTTGATAGGATACATAGGGCCCCAGTTAGACAATTCACTGCCCTGGGCCAAATTGTGACATTGGCTCCCTACGTCTCTCTTTCCTGGATGCTTGTGTCTCCTTCCACCTGTGTTTACAGGATGTGCACTTTCATTACCAATTTGCCATTGTCAGCTAATCCCATCTGAGATGATAATGAATGGTAATAGCTAAGGTTGCATCATCCACTAAAATAGATTTTCATTCAGTAGGAAGCACAAGAAAACTAGAAAATGTGGTCAGGTGCAGTGGCTCATGCCCGTAATTTCAGAATTTCGGGAAGCTGAGGCGGGTGGATCACTCAAAGTCAGAAGTTTGAGACCAGCCTGGGCAACATGGTGAAACCCTGTCTCCACCAAAAAAAATACAAAAATTAGCTGGATGTGGTGGCATGCACCTGTAGTCCCAGCTACTCAGGAGGCTGAGGCACCAGAATCACTTGACCCCAGGAGGTGGAGGTTGCAGTGAGCCAAGATCCCCCACTGCACTCCAGCTGGGTGACAGAGTGAAACCCTGTCCAAAAAAAAGTAGAAAGTATGGCAGACACAGAAGGCTGAGACACTAATTGTGGTATTCCACATATGCTAAAAAAAAATATGTACAATAAATCTTTCTGTGTGATCTAAACAGTGTCTTGAAGACTCTCCATAATTTATGGAATATCCCACTTAGGGACTCTGTCTATATCAATTCTTCATTAACTAATTACTCAACTTTGTACCTAAGACCATGACAGCTTATGATCTGCCATTCCATGCTCTTCCATACCCAATGCAGACAAATTTGCTGGGGTTTAATTCAAATTGTGTGCAAAGAAAAATCTGCAAATTTTTTTAAAGAGAGATCATCTACTCTTTCACTATTAGGAGCAAGTTTTAAGCAGATTGCTCAAATAATAAATTCCTGGGATTGAAGCCTATCTACATGATCTTATGCTGCTCGTTTTTCTCTTTGCACACAAACAGTGTAATCACAGTAAACTACTGCAAGCCATGCCATCTTGCAGATGTTTCATTACGTTCTTCTATGAAATAGGCTTCTTAACCAAGGACAAGAGAAATTGTCAATTAATATCTGTCTCATTTAATCTGCAGGTGAATATAGGGCTCAGACAGCTGTGTTTCCTCAGGGACTTGCAATTAAAAAGGATTAAGAACATATCCCTGCCCTGAGTTTCCCAGATTTCTCAATACAATTGCTTTTACTCCAACAACTTTGGCTACAGCACTGTCCTATAAATACCAGTCATATTTTGAAAAAGGCTCAAATCAGGTAACCAGAATTGCATGCATGAAGTTAGTTCTAAATGGGTTCTGGACCCTACACACTACAGATTCCCACTTTCAACTTTATTTACCCCAGGCGCCTACCTGGAAAACGCTCCCTCCCCTTTGTTCAATTAAATCCTCCATGTCCTTTGAGGCACATGTCATTCCCTTCCTCCATGATAAGTTCTGTGACCCACTGACCTCATGGTGTATCCCTCTCCTGGGATCCATGAATCTCCTGAAATTGCAAGAGTCTCTTGAGGCACTTAGCATGGCTGGTCACACACTCTGACCTCTAGGGAAATCCCAAGGCTTCTCTCCTCCTGTTTAGACAACTTTTAAAAAAATATCCTTGGACCCTGCCAGATGGTCCAGGAATATTTTGAAGAACAGAGATGTAATTGGGGCACAAAGCTGACAGGGCACAGGAGGAAGATGCTCAGCTGGAGGAATGAAAATGAGGTGAATGGTCTGCTTTTAAAAAGATTTAAAAGGATTGCCTTCTCTTGTGTGTGGCGTAGGCTATAAGTAAAATTTATCAGGTCAAGATCAGCATTTGGTATAACCTTGATCTACCTCTAGTGTAAGTCTAAATTTACAGGGATACAGGGAGCCCTTGAAGCTGGGCATGATTCAGACAAGCAGCAGCGTTGGAGTCTCCAGAGAAACTAAGTCTACAGGTAATAAAGAATTCCTTATCTGCAGGGCTCTGTACACGGTATCTATCTAGGACAGAGGCTGGCAGCTGAAGGGAGACTCCAGGAGTCCTGGGTTCTGCTTCTGGCCTAATCTCATTCTATTAAAAACCATACACTACCCTGTAGAGTTAGCTGTCTATTTTCAATGCTTTCCAATTTTACTAACAGATTGGAAGCCCCTTGAAGAGAATCTTTATCTCCCTAGCATCCATTTATCATGCCTTCCACATGATAAACACAAAGTGCTCAACGGTTTAAATTAGAAATGACTTCTTAATGAAAAAAAACTCAGATGGAGAAAAAGAAATATCCTAACCAAAATATCCTAAACAACAAGTAAAACAGACTATTTGATACAACTATGAACTGTAGAACTTGCTAGAATAATTGCTTCCCCAGACTGCAGGCTCCAAGGGGAAAGAGACCATGGATTCACCTTTGTGGCTGACACAGAGGAGAAGCTCAACAAATACTGTATTTAACTAATTAACTACAAGTAACCCAAAAGTTAATACTTCAACACCAGCGCCCCCCCTCAGTTTTCTATTGCTACTACAACGAACTGCCACAACCTTAGTGGCTTAAAATGACCCAGATTTATTGTCCTAAAGTTCTGTAAGTCTAAAGCCTAACTGGACTAAAATCTAGGTGTCAGGAAGGCTAGGTATCTAGGCATAGGGCTAAGTTCATTCTGAAGGCTAGAGGGGGAGAATCTGTTTCTTTGCCTTTCTCAACTCCTAAAGGTGGCCTGCATTTGTTGGCTTATAGCCCCACCCTCCATCTTCAAAGCCAGCAGGTTAGCATCTTCCAGTCTCTCTCTGTGACTCAGACACTTTTCCTCCCTCTTAATAAGGACAATTGTGATTACATGCAGCCAGAGTAACCCAATAAGCTTCCCTTCTCAAGACCCTTAACTTAATCATATTAGCAAACTACCTTTTGCCTTGTTAGGTAACGTATTCATAGATTTCGGGGATTAAGATGTGGACATTTTGGGGCCACAGTTCTACCTACCACCACTCCCCTACCACAAACACATGCACACACACACACCACAAACACACAAATGACTATGTGGCCATGTTAGACATTTGTGAAGCTCCCCAGTGCTACGATAGAGGATTTTGAGCATTTTTAACACTGCTCCTACCAGAGAGATAAAAATAGAGCAAAGGAAAGATGCCACTATCCCCATCTTCCAGGGGAAGGTGGGAACATGCCTTCTCCTCTGTGGAGCAGCTCGAAGCAATGGCCAGTCTCCCCATGACTTCTCTCACTGGGACTGTAACTGCAAAGTTCATTGCCAAAATGTATTAATCAAATAATTTTTGTATGTGATAGAAGGTTATGGGAACCTTTTTTATAAAGAAAACAAAGACAAAACCAGGGGATCACTTAAAATTGGGGGTGTACCCACATTTATTTTGTCAAGTTTGGGCCTCTGTAATCCAAGATATTTGGGAGGCTGAGGCAGGAGGATTGCTTGATCCCAGGAGTCTGAGGCTGCAGTGAGCTATGATTGTGCCACTGCACTCCAGCCTGGGCAACAGAGTGACACTCTGTCTCTAAAAAAGAAACAGAAAGAATATTTTATCAAGCTCAGCATCCTGAATCCTACTCGGAGACTACTGCCCCCATGATTCCTTAGGGCTTTAGCCTCAAAAATGAAGAAATGTGAGAGTCCTCCCCCAGAAAAGTCAAATTTCTATGATTTGGTTTTTGAACAAAATAAGTAATAGAGGAGAAGAAAAAAAAAAAAACAGAGAAAACCAAAGGAGAAGAGGAAATGAGAGGGAAAGGAAAGGAAGGAGAGAAGGAAAAACAGAGATGGTAGACAAAAATTTTCAGGGCGTGCTTCCTTAGGAAGCAAATGCACTTAGACAATGCTTGCACCCAGTTGTCTTGAGGAGTGCAACACATTGGAATCTGGAGTGGGAAGAAACGACAGTAGAGTATCAAAACATAGCAAATAGAAGGTGGTCCTCTCCCAGTTGGTCACATCTTCAACTTCAAGTATATCCTGCCTATCACATGGACAGCCTCCAGATGCTACACACAAACTAGAACCATATGGGGAGGGAAGGAGAACAATTGATCTGTAGGTTTGTTCCTGTCTCCCTTTCTCATCAGTTCAAGTTCATACAAGTTGTGTTACCTGGTCCCTCTGGGACGCCAGACATCACTCCCTGAACACAGTCCTTATCTCAGTTCTGATGGAGTAGCAAGGCCATAGCCCTGAGAGCCTGGTCTTAGCTAACTGCAAGTTCAAACTCAACTGATCCACTGTCTCCAGGACTACCTTTGTAGGACACACCCTAATGGAAGCATGGAGCCTGAAACCTTCCTGGTCTGTCTTTAGCTACTACATTCAAGGCCCCAGGAACCTAGTTAAGACAACTCATGCCCAGGGAAACTAGCTGGGCTTCCATCCTGCTTCTTCTTGGCCACAGGACCAAGACTCTGTATCACTTGAGTGCTGGCCCTGCTGTGGTTCTACATCCCTGAGTACAGTGGAGGTCACACCAGCCACACTACATAGTTGCAGTGAGCTCTGTGATGTGGAGGAAGTGAGCCCTGGGAACAGCTACCCAGAGAGCCTTTGCCACAAAGGAAGTTATGGTTCAAGACTTACGGAAAAGAAAAGATGGAACACAGGGGAAGGGGGAGCAAATCGGAGAGGCACATGCAATTGGACCTGATACCAAATCCATCCAAGTATGTAATAATCTGTACATAACATCAAATGATGAATGGTGATGAAGTGCTTTGGATTTCAGTGGGAAAGAGAAAATATCCCAAATCTAAGGGGACAAAGCATCAGAAAAGCAGCAGCTCTCAAGCTAAACCATGAGGGAGAGCTTGCAATACGTAATTCCCAAAGATGGAGGATACGTAATCATTCTGTGATCACCTAGTGCATCAGGTGCTGTCCTAGAAACTTTCCATGAAATCGTCCATTTAATCTACCATTCTGTCTGGGAGTTGAGGATGTTACTCCCATCACTAATAAGGAAGCTGACAATACAGTTTGGTGAAGGTCATTCAAAGTGGCAGAAAGAGCTAAAGATGTGGAAGAGTTGAGGGTTGATTAAGGAGAAAAGAAAAAGATATTTTTAAGTGGTAGATGACCCCCAAATCCAAGAGGGTCTTCAGAGCTGGGCTGTAGAGTTGGGACATTATTAGGTGACAATGAGGCCAGCAGGGAAGCGTTACCTACTGAGGAATGACTTGTGTACAGAGTTTCAGAAGATAATCTTGCCAGTGGCATGAAGAATGGAGGCAGAGACCAATAGAAAGACAATCAGACTTCTGTCTTCCATGTAGAAGAAGACAAAGGTCCTGGTGACCTTGAAAACCTGGAAGTGAACAAGATGGTGGGAAGGGTGAAGACAGCCCCAGGGTTCTTCCAAGAGCATATCATGGTAGCCCAGTGCAACTGAGGGAAACTACATTCCCTATTTGCCCTTCTGCACTAACTGTGCAAAGCTCTCACCATGAGACCTGGCTCACCAAAACACTATAGACAAGTGTGAAACTTTCAACTCACTGTGGCTCAGGGGTTGATTCCTAAAGACAGAGAGTGCATGAGGAATCAGGTCCATCCCTGCCATAATTCTCACATCTCCTCTGTAGTTGCAGAATGATATCACTTGGCACTTCCATTTTCAAGCAGTTCTAGAACTTTCCAGATGCGCTTGCTAATTATCACAGACCACTGGGTGCTGGGAGAAGCAGCTACGGTGATCACAGCCATGATCAGAGTGCAGTTGGGCCAAAACTAGTGGCTGCATTAAATGAAATGCATGGCTTTGAAAACATGACTTTAAACTAGAGCATAAACAACCAGAGAAAAATATTCAAGACCTAAAGAGAATTTCAGGAGAACATTTATACATATCATGGTATGGTATAATAAGTGGAATGGTGGTCCCCAAAATAGGGCCAGGTGTGGTGGCTCATACCAGTAGTCCCAGCACTTTAGGAAGCCAATGTGGGAAGGATCATTTGAGCCCAGGAATTCAAGACCAACCTGGGCAACACAGCAAGACCCTATCTCTACCAAAAAAAGAATTAGCCAAGTGTGGTGTTGCATGCTTATAATACTAGCTACTAGGTAGGTTGAGGCAGAAGGATCTCTTGAGCCCAAAAGTTCAAGCCTACAGTGAGCTCTTGGTCACACCACTGCACTCCAGCTTGGGTGACAGACCATGTCTCAAAAAAATAAATAAAAATAAAAAAGATACGTCCCCATCCGAATTCCCAAACCCTGTAAATGTTAACTTATTGGGGAAAAGTATCTTTGCAGTTGTGATTAAGAATCTTGAGATAAGATGATCCTGGATAATTAGATGGGCCCTATATTCAATGACAAGTGTCCTTATAAACAGAGGGCAGAGGGAGATTTGAGACAGGCAGAAGAGGGGGAAGGCACAGAGAATAGGAGGAAGCAGTGTAACCATGGAGGTGGAGATTGGAGAGACGCAACCGCAAGCCCAAGAGTGCCGACAGCAAGCAGAAGCCAGTGGGGCAATGGATGGAAGGTCTTCCAGAGCTTCTAGAAGGAATATAGCTCTGATGACACTGCCATTTCAGACTCCTGGCCTCCAGAACGCTGAGAAAATAAGTTTCTGTTCTAAGCTACACAGTTTGTGATAATTTGTGACAGAAGCAACAGAAAATGAATACACCTAGTTTTTAGTAGACAAACCATTGTTAATCATGTCTTCTTCCACCGCCTGCCGTGCCATAGACACAGGCCTATACACATTAGCAACTCTACCGAGATACAATATCATCTTCTGAAAAGTTTTACTTACATGTCGTTCTGCAGGTAACAACCCTTCTGTGCCAGCAGAAGACTCAGTATGGGATTCTTGCTGAAATTGGTGGGAATAGAGGACAAGGGATTAAGGGGAGCTGTCAGGAGCTACCTTGAGACCACAGAGGGACATCGGGCTGAGATCAGAGTCAGCACAGAAAAGAGCAGAGTTAAGAACAGAGACATCAAGGCAGCATCCCCAAACACCCCTGGAACCCCTCAGCTTTTCAGTTAAGGGAGATAGATGTGTCCTTGCTTTATTAATTTGAGTTTATGGACCTTTTTATCACTTGCAGTTGACTTGATTCAAGACACAAAGCAACACGGACCCCAAGAACAGAAGCAACTCCTGAGGTTTTCTGTGAGAACAGCCTGAAAGCCAATAGTCATTTGAGTGATGATTCTCATCAGTTTTTGGGTTTAAAGTTAATCCAAGATAAAGTGAAAGAATAAACCAAAACATGAATTTCATCTGTGGTTCAGTTTTCTATGTTTTCTACGACATCAGGCTGGTCCTGGCTACTGTGGCGTTGAGTCACCTGTCTTTCAGCTCAGTTGGTAATTTAATCTTGCCTCCTATCAGCATCTCTAGCCAACCTTCCAGCCTTCGGGGAAATGGTTATAGTACAAAATAATAGCTTTGTTGACATGGGAGAAGAGGAGCAGAATGTACCAAACACGGCATTAACTAGGTAAGGACATTGCTTCATGTCCTGCTGGAAACAACGGTCAAGTCACATTCCTCCTACCTGGAGGCAGAATCCGTATAGGCTGTTAGCAAAGATATTCAATGTTTGAGATGTGCATGGCACTTTATAGCTTATGCAGTGCTTTTTTTTTAAATTTACTTTTATTTTTCAATAGATACGGGATCTCACTATGTTGCCCAAGTTGGCCTTGAACTCCTGGGTTCAAGCGATCCTCCTACCTCAGCCTCCCAAAGTGCTGGGATGACAGGCATGAGCCATCACTCATAACCAAAGTGCTTTCTTATCTATTTTCCCATCTAATTTTCTCTACCTCCAGCCCTCTGGAGGTAGGCAAGGACAGAATGGTACCCTGGCCAGCTACAAATGAGGAAACTGGGGCTCAGTAAAGTTGAGTGGTTTGAGGCCATGTAGCTAGTGCCTCTAAAAGCAAGACCCATGCCATCATGATATAACAGTGAATCTGAGGAATGCTTCCTCTGCCTCAATAAAAGAACAAGGAAGCTTTGCATCCCCCTCCACTATCTCCCAAGTCACTAAACTAAGGCCTGGGTAAGCTTTTCTCTTTTGATTTGGCTGACCACAGCTGTAGATGACTTAGACAATGTAGCTGGGCATGGTGGCACGTGCCTCTATCCCAACTACTCTGGAGGTGAGAGGGTCACTTTAGCCCGGGAGTTGGAGCCTGCAGTGAGCCATGATTGTGCCAATCCACCCCCGCCTGAGCAACAGAGTGACCCTACCTGTTAAAAAATAAAAAGAAAAAATATCCAATGTAAAAATATAGTTGTGATAGTTAACATTGAGTGTCAACTTAATTGGATTGAAGAATGCAAAGTATTGATCCTGGGTGTGCCTGTGAGGGTGTTGCCAAAGGAGACTGACATTTGAGTCAGCAGACTGGGAAAGGCAGACCCACCCTCAATCTGGGTGGGCACCATCTAATCAGCTGCCAGCACAGCTAGAATAAAAGCAGGCAGGCCGGGCGCGGTGGCTCACGCCTGTAATCCCAGTACTTTGGAAGGCCGAGGCGGGTGGATCACAAGGTCAGGAGACAGAGACTATCCTGGCTAGCAAGGTGAAATCCCGTCTCTGCTAAAAATACAAAAAATTAGCCAGGCGTGGTGGAGTGCACCTGTAGTCCCAGCACATGTAGCACCTGGGAGGCTGAGGCAGGAGAATCACTTGAACCCAAGAGGCGGAGGTTGCAGTGAGCTGAGATCACACCACCGCACTCCAGCCTGGGCAACAAAGCGAGATGCTGTCTCAGGAAAAAAAAAAAAAAGCAGGCAGAAGAACCTGGAAAGACTAGCCTGATCTAGTTTTCTGGCCTCCATCTTTCTC
This sequence comes from Ateles fusciceps, assembly GCA_036589455.1. NCBI lineage: Eukaryota > Metazoa > Chordata > Mammalia > Primates > Atelidae > Ateles > Ateles fusciceps. The sequence goes on from JAZHEH010000222.1 coordinate 13,560,346, forward strand.
CCATGCTGGATGCTTCCTGCCCTCAAACATCAGACTCCAAGTTCTTCAGCTTTGGGACTCCAACTGGCTTTCCTCTCCTGTGATCATGTGAGTCAATACTCCTTGATAAACTTCCCTTTTTCACATACATCTATCCTATTAGTTCCATCCCTCTAGAGAACCCCGACTAATACAATAGTCACTTCCCATATGGTATGCATTTTTTTCACACAGACGATAGGGGCGAGCTACTTTTCAACTGCATGTATTTCACACAGTCTCCCTGTTTTGTTTCCTTGTTTTCTTGGCGTGATAGAAGTTGAAAAGACATATATCAGACAATAGAGGCAGATCAGCCTAGGAAGTCAATTTTCACCAATGACTACTAAATACTACAGTATTCCCTTGGCTGTCAGGCTCTTGCTTGCTTTTATAAAATCTGTCCCCCTTGTTTCTTTTCTTCTAATAATAACAGTTCATGGCCATTAATCAATTTCCCTTCATTTTGAGCCAACGCAGTTGTGGTAAAATAATTTTTTGAAGTTGAAGGTGTAAAAAGTTTGCAACTCTTTTGTTTTTTTTGTTTTGTTTTGTTTTTCGGTTTTTGTTTTTTTGAGATGGAGTCTTGCTCTGTTGCCCAGGCTGGAGTGCAGTGGTGCGATCTCAGCTCACTTCAATCTCTGCAACCCGGTTCAAGCGATTCTCCTGCCTCAGCCTCCTGAGTAGCTGGGATTACAGGCATGCGCCACCATGCCAAACTAAACTTTGTGTTTTTAGTAGACACAAGGTTTCACCATGTTGGCCAGATGGTCTCAAACTCCTGACCTCATGATCCGCCCACCTTGGCCTCCCAGAGTGCTGGGATTACAGGTGTGAGGTGTGAGCCGCTACGCACGGCCAAAAGTTTACAACTCTTTTACAAACCCTTTATGAGACTAAACCAAAATGTCCAAGGCCCCCTTTACCTGTGCACTTTCTAGAAACAAGTCATCTTTAGAGGCCTGATTACAGCCTCCCCACGCCTCTCTCCTCCTGCCACTATCAGATCAGTGCTATAACAATGCTCCCATCATAGTTCTCAGACCTGATGGACCATCAAAATCACCTTAAAAGCCTGAGGAAAAAAACACACAGATTCCAAGTTTAATAAGACTGATATATAGCAGCGGTTCTCCGAGTGTGGTCTCCTGGAACTTGCAGAAATACAACTTCCCAGGTCTTAACCCAAAACTCCTAAATCAGACACTCTGGGGGGTAGAGCCAACAATCTGTAATTCTGAGACTCACTCATATTTGAGAACCTCTGTAGTATGGTATATTCATGTCATAGGATGTATAAACAATGAGAGTAATATGGGAGAAAAGGCAGTTTGTAAAGAAGTGTGTTCAATCTATTTTTATTTTATAAGGAAATGAACCTCCTAGAAATCTATAAACAAAATATCAAAAGGGGTTACTTCTGGATGATGATTTTCATTTTTCTTTGTCATCTTCTATACATGCAGCTTTTCTCAAATAGGTATGTATTACTTTCAAAATCAAAACAAGTTAAAAGAGAAATAGAACTGTGAGGCTGAAAGGCAATTAATTTAAAGTACATAGCACAAAATTTACCATTTCGAATATTGCATTTTTAAGATATTCAAAAAAAATTTTTCCCTTTTCATTTCACATAGAGATGCAGAATAATTTTCCTTACTCCTATAATCATAGTGGAAGATAGGGCAAGGGGAAAAATCATGAGTTGCCTTGGCTTCATGGAAATACAAATTTATCTGGTAAATTCACAGGCTCCATCCTGGAGAATATGGCTGATGACTATCATAATTATGGTCACTGTGTCTGCAGTGAAATCCCCAAGGTAATTCCTGTCAGTTTCTGCTCCATGTCACTTCCTTATCATTACTGACAATCTACTTCAGTGGGTAAAACCAAAACTTAAAGGAAGTAGACCAGCCAGGTGCAATGGCTCATACCTGTAATCCCAGCACTTTGGGAGGCCAAGGTGGATGGATCACCTAAGATCAGGAGTTCGAGACCACCCTGGCCAACATAGTAAAACCTCGTCTCTCCTAAAACTACAAAAAACAAAATAGCTGAGGGTGGTGCCATGCCTGTAGTCCCAGCTGCTTGGAAGATTAAGGTAGGAGAATCACTTGAACCCGGGAGGCGGAGGTTGCAGTGAGGCAAGATCACATCACTGCACTCCAGCCTGGGCGGCACAGTGAGACTCTGTTTCAAAAATAAATAAAAAGAAAAGAAAAAGAACAATAGACAGAACATAGGTCTGGCTGCATTTCTCAACTTTAATGTGCTCAGTAATTGCCTAGAAATCTCTCCAAATATCTAAGAATTTCATTCTAGTACGGATTCTGATTCAGCAGGTATGGGGTGATAACCAATATCCAGCATTTCCAGCAAACTCCCAGGTAATGCCAAATGCCCACGCTGCTAGCCCCCAGACCACCCTTTGAATTGAGCCTTCATGGAGGTTTCGAGCCCATCATGTTGACAGGCTTGTTGAGTGGTTTTCAGCCTATAACACCAGATGAATGGTTTGCTCATGTCTTTTCAGCAGGGGCTGCACCATCCCTGTTCCCTGAAGGAGTGTCGGCAAAACAGCCACCAGTGGAGATCCATGACCTCGAAAGCAGCTTCCCCCAACAGTCCCCTCTCAGGCGATCCACTTACATTTTACTTATGGTGGGCTTATCTTTCAAACTCATTTGTAAATATACACTACAAAGGCAGGAAAATGGGCCCAGGACAGTCTTTTTCACAAAAAGTAGTTTCTCACATTGATTAATGAGTCACGGTGGAAAATGGAAGATGCTAATCTTCCAAAAAGCATAAGCCAGGCATAGTTGGGGGTGGAATCATGCCTGTAATCCCAGCACTTTGGGAGGCCAAGGTGGGAGGATCACTTGGGCTCAAAAGTTTGAAACCAGCCTGGGCACCACAGCAAGATTCAATCTCTACTAAAATTTTTCTTAAAAAATAACCAGGCATAAGCTTGCAGTCCCAGCTACTTGGGAGGCCAAGGCAGGAGGATCACTTGACTTTGGGAGTCCAAAGTTGCAGTGAGCTATAATCCCCTATCTCCAAAACTAAATAAATAAATAAAAGGCATAATTTTAAGTTGGCAAAAATAATAATTATGTAATAATTACTACAGTGATAGCTGTCTTTACAACAATCCTACCCACGAGGTTGGTGACATTTTTATCCTATTTTTTGAGAGGAGAAAATGGAAGGACAAAGAATTTTAAAGCTTGCTCACCTACTGGTAAAAGTAACAAAGCCAGGACTTGAACCCAGGAAGTCAGGCTCCAAAGTGGTCTTTTATTTTATTGATTTATCTTCCTTTTTTCCCCATTCCTGTTCAACTAGAGGCTAGGATCAAAAGTCTTTCCAGAACCAAAAAAAAGGAAAATACAATATTGTATTCATTGATATTCTGTCTACTTTTACTGTAAGGTGAGACAGTTGCTTGGAATAGTGAACGAGAATCTGAATATGGTGCTTCTAAGACAATAAAGCCAGAGAGAATCATAAAAAGCTGGCATTCAGAAGACATCACAGGTCACATCATTCCACCTCTCATTGTGTGACAGGGACAGCTGAAACCTTGACAGATTCAGGGACTGGTTCAAGGTGACACAAGCAATGGAAAATATAGTTGAAACCAATTTAGTAGGAGGGCCCCAACTAACCTCTTGTTAGTGTGAATAGCCTGCATGAAAAGGAAAAGCAGCATAATATCAATCAGAAACAGGAAAGCTCATCTGCCTCCTAACTCCCTAAAGATCCTTCAGGCCCTTTAAAAGACGTAGCATCCAAGACATGAATAGCAAGTCCATTGAAGGTCTCACTAACCACGCTGTGTGATGAGGCACTTCTGCAGATGAATATTTTTTTGGAGCTCTAAATCATCTCATCCTTAAGATAAATAATTCTTCCCTCCTGCCCCCACAAGGTAATTTAGAATAAAGAAGATTGTGCTTGTCACACAACTTTCCTGCCCCCAACACACATGCACCCTGATCCCCTCATCTGTCAGGCTACAAAGTTCTTTAAAAAAAACTTTTTTCTAATTGATAAAATTTGATTTTGCTTGTTAACTCTCCCAGTTAAAAGCCCTGGCTGGGCCAGGTGTGGTGGCTCATGCCTGTAATCCCAGCACTTTGGGATGTCGAGGCAGGCAGATCACAAGGTCAGGAGTTCGAGACTAGTCTGACCAACATGGTAAAACCCATCTCTACTAAAAATACAAAACATTAGCTGGGCATGGTGGTGCACGCCTGTAATCCTAGCTACTCTGGAGGCTGAGGCAGGAGAACTTCTTGAATCCGGGAGGCAGAGGTTGCAGTGAGCCAAGATCATGCCACTGCACTCCACAATAGGTGACAAAGTAAGACTTCATCTCAAAAAAAGAAAAAAAAAAGCCTTGTTTGGATACTTTTTAAAGTAACACAGGTGGGGATACAGGAAAGCAAAGATCAGAAACATTGGTGAAAGCACTGAAAAGAAGGAAGGAAGGAAGGAAGGGAGGGAGGAAGGAAGGAAGGGAGGGAGGGAGGGATGAGGGGGAGGAAGGGAGGGCCAGAGGGAGGGAAAGAAAAGCAATAAAACCTAAATTTCCTTTCAGCTGCTTAATGAACTTCTGGAAAGCTATAGTCTCCATCCAGAAAATGAGTTTTAGCTATCAAATGTCAAAAATCTGAATGCTCTCCAGATTTGACAATGGGTTTTTCTAAACAACTCCCACATTGCCCTCGCTGGGGCCCAGAGCAGGCTCAACTCTGAAAATGAATGGCTGAGGAAAGGAACACTGAACTCTGCCATGTGGCTGTTCAGCTGTTTATCTGCACCCAAAAACGAAAGTCCATTTTCATCCTTAAAAATAGTAAAGGGGAAGGAAAGGTATCTTTTCCATTTGGTCCATTTTCTTGGAAAGTTTGTTATTAAAGGAAACAGTATTCATTGGGGAAGAGGTGAACAAATATTCAAAGAATGTGATGAACAGAAACATCCCTTTCTTGTTATCACATCTGAGCTGACTTACTGAAATAATAGGAGGAGAAGGAAATTAAAAAAGGAAAGGAAAGAAGGACAGGAGAGAGGACAAGAGGAGAGAGAGAGAATGAAAATAAGAATGACAATTTTTGGACCCAGCAATATGCTAGAGTTTCCTTTGGACCCTAAAAACATTCATAGTGAAAGAGCGACCTCCGCTGGTGACCGGCAGGAAATTCAAGAACTTCTCTTGACCAAAGTCAATTTGAAACTACAAAAATGGATAGATTATTACATTGGAAAAGAACTGCATTCAACATTTACTAAATCTGCCATTGCGCACTAAAACTGTATAACCTAGAAAACTCAACCCAAAATAAGTGTTCTGAGGCTGATGAGTTCCAGCAAAATCCAATGAGAAATTGGAGTTGGATAGGATCTTGCTCACATTCAATCTATTCTCCCTCACTGTGATCTTCCCTAGAGTAAAAGCTCAAAATTATCCTCCATGGTGAAACAATTTTCCCAAAATGGTCACCATGGTCTGCTTGTACTCCACCCGGAGCCAGAGAGACCTAGATTTGAATGCTGGATTTATAGAGCTGCGTAAGTTTGGACCAGGACTTAATCTGTTTTCCTATCTGTAAAATGGGCCCCATAGCACCTCTCAGGGTTTCTCTGCAGATGCAGGGAAATCACACACAAAGCACTAAGCATGTAGGAAAAATTTTGACAACACAAGGCCCCATCCTGTTGCTATTGTAACAGGATGAGTCCAACATAGCTCATAGCTCATTGAATTGTATGTCTAATTTTTTTTTTTTTTTTTTTTTTGAGATGGCGTCTCGCTGTGTCAACAGGCTGGAGTGCAGTGGTGTGATATCATCTCACTACAACCTCCACCTCCCAGGTTCAAGCGATTCTCCTGCCTCAGCCTCCCTAGTAGCTGGGACTACAGGCACCTGCCTCTTCTTTTTTGTATTTTAGTAGAGACGGCATTTCACCATGTTGGTCAGGATGGTCTTGATCTACTGACCTCATGATCCACCCACCTCGGCCTCTCAAAGTTCTGGGATTACTGGAGTGAGCCACTGCCCCCAGCCATATGTCTAATATTTGTGTATTTGTACTTTTTTTGTTTTATTCATTTAAAAAAGTGAAGATTGTCTTTATATTTTTTATTGTGGAAAAACGTGACATTTGGTAAAATGTAATTTGCCATTTTAACCATTTGTAAGTGTACATTTCAGTGACATCAATTATGTTCGCAATATCGTCCAACCATCACCACTACCCATTTCCAAAACTTTTTCATCACTCCAAATAGAAACTTTGTATCCATTAAGAAATAATTCCTCCTCCCTTCCTTCTCCTCTCGTTCCTGGTAACTTCTAATTTACTTTCTGTCTCTATGAATTTGCCTATTTTAGATATTTCATATAAATAAGATTACACAACATTTGTCCTTTTGTGTCCGGCTTATTTCACTTACCATAATGTTTTCATAATGTTTTCATTCATGTTGTAGCATGCATCAAAACTTTATTACATGGGGTGTGGTGGCTCACATCTGTAATCCTAGCACTGTAATCCTAGCGAAACCCCATCTCTACTACAACTACAAAAATTAACCAGGTGGGGTGGGCCATACCTGTAATCCCAGCTACTTGGGAGGCTGAGACACGAGAATCGCTTGAACTCAGGAGGCAGAACTTGCAGTGAGCCAAGATTGCACCACTGCACTCCAGCCTGGGCAACAGAGCAAGACCCTGTCTCAGAAAAAAACAAAAATTTATTCCTTTTTATTGCTGAACAATATTTCCTTACGTGAATATATATTTTGTTGAGCCATTCATCTGTTGATAGACACTGAGAAATTTCCACCTTTTGGCTATTGTGAATAATAAGCATTAGTGCACAAGTATCTGTTCAGGTCCCTTCTTTCAGTTCTTTTTATGTATATCCAGAAGTGGAATTGCTGGAACATATGGTAAATTATGCGTTTCTTTTGTTTTATTTTTATTTTTATAGGCAGAGTCTCCCTATCTTGCACAGGCTGGTCACCAACTCCTGGACTGAAGCAGTTCTACCTCAGCCTCCCAAATAGCTTGCATTACAGATACGGGCCACCACACCCAGTCATGCTTAGTGATGTTTTCTTTCTTGTTTAGGAACCACCACCACACTCTTTTCCACATCAGGTGTGCCATTTCACATCCCCACAAGCAATGCACAGCGTTCTAATTTCACCACACCCTTGTCAACAGTTGCTAAGGGGATTTTTCATTATGCAAAATTGAAACTCTGTGTCCACCTAAACAGCTTTGACTTTCTTTCCCCTACCCCTGGCAACCAACTTTTCTTCACTGCAAACAGAAACTTCCTACCCATTAAGCAATAACTTCTCCTTTCATCTCTCCCAGCTCCTGGTAACTTTCAATCCACTTTGTTTCTATGAGTTTGGCTACTTTAGATGCCTCTTATCAGTGGAATCATACAGTGTTTGTCTTTTTGTGACTGGCTGGCTTCATTTAGCATAATTTCCTCAAGGTTCCTCCATGTTGTCGCTTGTAACAGGATTTTCTTCTTTTTTAAGCTGAATAATATTCCTTTGCATGTATATTGCATTTACTTTATTCATTCTTCCATCAGTGGACGTTTGGGTTGCTTCTACCTCTTGGCTACTGTGAATAACGCTGCAATGAACACCGGTGTGAAAATATCTTTTCAAGATCCTGCTTTCAGTTTTTTGGCTATATACCCAGAAATAAAGTTGCTAGATTATATGATAAATCTATTTTTAATTTTTTTCAGAAATCTCCATATTGTTCTCCATAGCAGCCTGTACAGTTTTACATTCCCGCCAACAGTCCACAGAGGTTCCAGTTTCCCCACATCCTCTCTAACACTTGTTATTTTGTGTTTTTTGATAGTGGCCGTACTAATATGGGTATGAGGTTCATTACGATTTTGATTTGCATTTCTCTAATGATTAGTGATGTTGAGCATCTTTCATATATGCTTAGGGGCCATTTGGACACCAGCCCTGGAGAAATGTATATTCAGGTACTTTGCCTTTTTTTTTTTTTTTTTTTTTGAGACAATTTTGCTCTTGTCATCCAGGCTAGAGTGCAATGGCATGATCTCAGCTCAACACAACCTCCGCCTCCCGGGTTCAAGAGATTCTCCTGCCTCAGCCTCCCAGGTAGCTGGGATTACAGTCATGCACCACCACGCCCAGCTAATTTTGTATTTTTCATAGAGACGGGGTTTCTCGATGTTGGTCAGGCTGGTCTCAAACTCCCAACCTCAGGTGATCCGCCCACCTCAGCCACCCAAAGTGCTGGGATTACAAGCATGAGTCACTGCGCATGGCTGCTTTGCCCATTTTTAATTGAGTTCTTTGTTGTTGAGCTGCGGTAGTTCCTTATATAGTCTATGTATTAATCCCTTGTCAGATATATGATTTGCAAATATTTTCTCCCATTTTGTAGCTTTGCTTTTCACTCTGCTGACTCTTTCCTTTGACATGAGGAAGTTTTTATGTTTGATGTAGTCCCATCTGTCTGTTTTTGCTTTTGTTGCCAAGCTTTTTGTGTCATATATAAGAACTTATTGCCAAATCCAAGATGATGATTTATCCCCATGTTTTCTCCTAAGAGTGTTATGGTTTTAGCTCCTATATTTAGGTCATTGATTTATTTTGAGTGAATTTGTTTTTCTTTCTGCTCTTGGGCTTTAAATGAAACAAAATTTTATTGAGCTGTAAAATTATTTATACACATATTTTTGGCTTACATTTGTATGAGACATCCATTCCAAATGAAATTTCAAATGAAATTTTTGACAATTTATTTCAAAATTACACTCGTGTGGTTTTCTGCATATTTACAAGTCATTGTTGTTATTTTTTCTCTTATAATTCATTCTTAAACTATAAATGTACTGATAAATGACTTAGATATCCTTAATTCCTCATGATGTGGCAAACATTTTCTGATTTTATTTCTCTGTATTTTATACAGGGTATGTCTCAGGTTTGGGATAGTATCTTAATATAATAAAGTGACAACGCCTGCAAAAAGCAAACATTCAGATAAAGTCTTATCAAAAAGCAATAATTTTTTAGTCAATTTGATAAGAAAGAAGAATGAACTCTAGGCACCCTGAATCAAAAAAAAGCATTGCTGTTTTTTTACTCATCATTAAGAAATATGGGTTTGGCTGGGCTAGGGGCTCATGCCTGTAAATCCCAGCATTTCAGGAGGCTGAGACGGGCGGATCACGAGGTCAAAAGATCGAGACCATCCTGGCCAACATGGTGAAACCCCGTCTCTACTAAAACTACAAAACTTAGCTGGGTGTGGTGGCACGTTGGGTGTGGTGGTAGCTGAGTAGTCCCAGCTACTCAGGAGGCTGAGGCAGGAGAACCACTTGAACCAGGGAGGCGGAGGTTGCAGTGAGCTGATATCACACCACTGCCCTCCAGCCTGGCGACAAAATGAGATTCTGTCTCAAAACAAAAAAAAAAGAAATATGGGTTTTAATTAAAATTTCTATAATTAACTATTTAAAATTCTTTTTTTCTCTTCTATAGTTTTTTATTGATATATAATAATTACACATAATTATGGAGTACATGTGATATTTGGTTAGATGTATACAATGTGTACTCATCAAATCAGGGTAATTAGGGTATCTGTCACCTCAAACATTTATCATTTGTGTTTCTAACACAGAAATGCCAGATCTTCTTTTCTAATAATAATAAACTATTATTAACTATTGTCACTTTATTGCTCTACCAACATTAGAACTTACTCCTTCTACTTAACTGATTTCCTTTATTGGGTAAGGAAATACATCCCCAATCTCCACTATCCTTCTCACCCTCTGGTAACCATCATTCTACATTCTACTTTCATAAAATCAACTTTGATTGAGACATATGAATGAGAACATGTGATACATGTGTCTTTCTGTGCCTGACTTATTTCACTTAATAAAATGTCCTCCAGATTCATCCATGTTGTCACAAATGACAGAATTTCATTCTTTTTTATGGTTGAACAACATTCCATTGTATATCTGTGCCATATTTTTTAATTCATTCATCCATTGATGGATACTCAGGTTATTTTCATATCTTGGCTACTGTGAATAGTGCTGCAATAAATATAGAAATGCAGATATCTTCAACTTTTTTTTTTTTTTTTTTTTGAGACAGGGTCTCTCTCTGTCACCCAGACTGGAGTGCAGTGGCACGATCTCGGCTCACCACAACCTCTGCCTCCTGGGTTCAAGCGATTCTCCTGCCTCAGCCTCCCGAGTAGCTGGGACTACAGGTGTGCACCACTACTCCTGGCTAATTTTTGCATTTTTAGTAGAGACGGGGTTTCACCATGTTGGCCAGGCTGGTCTTGACCTAACCTCAAATTATCCACCTGCCTCAGCCTCTGCAAGTCCTGGGATTATAGGCATGAGCCTATAATCTTCTTTTCTTTTGGATAAATACTTAGTCCTGGGATTGCTGAATCCTACAGTAAATCTATTTTGAATTTTTGAAGAACCTCCATACTGTTTTCCATAGTGGCTATACTAATTTACATTCTCATCAACAGTGTACTGGCATTTGTTAGTTCTTCTATTTTTGATAATAACTATTTTAACTGGGGGGGAGATAATATCTCATTGCACGTAATATAATATCTGACTTGCATTTTCCTGATGACTAGTGATGTTGAACATTTTACCACATATCTGTTGGCCATTTGTATGTCTTCTTTTGTGAAATGTCTATTCAGATCATTTGCCCATTCTTTAATCAGATTATTTGTTTTTTTGCTATTATTGAGTTTCTTATATATTTTGGTTATTAATCCTTTTGTCAAATGGATGTAAACATTTTCTCCCATTCTGTAGGTTGCCTCTTCACTCCGCTGATTATTTTCTTGCTGTGTAAGAAGTTTTTTAGCTTGATATAATCCTATTTGTTGATTTTTGCTTTGTTTCCTGTGCTTGTGAGGTTCTACTCAAAAAAAATCTTTGCCCAGACTAATGTCCTGAAGCATTTCCCTAGTGATTTCTTCTAGTAGTTTCATGTCTTACATTTAAGTCTTTAATCTGTTTGATTTGATTTTTTAATATGGTGAGAGACAGGGTCCTAGTTTTGTTCTTCTGCATGTGGATAGCCAGTTTTCCCAGCACCATTTATTGATGAGACAGTTCTTTCTCCCATGTATGTTCTTGGCATCTTTGTCAAAACTGAGTTGGCTCTATATGCATAGGTTTATTTTTGGGCTCTGTATTCTGTTCCATTTGGTCTATGTGTCTGTTTCTGTGCCAGTACTATGCTATTTTTGGTTACTATAGCTTTGTAGTACATTTCGATCTCTGGTAGTGTGATACCTCCAGCTCTGTTCTTTTTGTTCAAAATCACTTTGGTTATTCAGGGACTTTTGTTCTATGTAAATTTTAAGATTTTTTTTTCTATTTCTGTGAAGAACGTTGCTGTAGTTTGGATATGTGACACCCCCACTCCACCAAATCTCACATTGAAATGTGACCCCCAGTGTTAGAGGTGGGGACTGGCAGGAGATGTTTGAGTCATGGGGGAGATTCCTCATGAATGGCTTGTTGCCATCTTCGTGGTAATGAGTTCTTGCTCTATGTACAAGATCTGATTGCTAAAAAGGACCTGGCACCTCCTTCTCTGCTCTCTTCCTCCCTGTCTTGTCATGTGATCTCACCCTGGACCCTTTTTCAGCTTCTGACACAAGTAGAAGCAATCTAAGGCCCTGGCCAGAAGCAGATGCCGTACTTCTTCTACAGCCTGCAGAACCATTGGCCAAATAAACGTTTTTTCTTTATAAATTACCCAGGTATTCCTCTACAGTCACAGAAACAGACTAAGACAGGTGTCACTGGTATTTGGATAAGGACTGCATTGATTCTGTAGATATTTTAGGTGGTCAGTGACATGATTTGGCTGTGGCCCCACGCAAATCTCATCTTGAATTGTAGCTCACATAATTCCCTAATGTTGTGGGAGGGACCCAGTGGGAGATAACTGAATCATGGGGGCAGTTCCCCCATACTGTTCTTGTGGTAACAGACAAATCTCATGAGATCTGATGGTTTTATAAAGAGAAACCCCTTTTGCTTGGCTCTCATTCTCTTCTCTTCTCTCTCTTCTCTGCAAGCATGTGAGATTCGTCTTTCAACTTCTGCTATGATTGTAAGCCCTCCCCCAGCCATGTGGAACTGTGAGTCCATTAAACCTCTTTCTTCTGTAAATTGCCCAGTTTGGGGTATGTCATTATCAACAGTGTGAAAATGGACTAATACAGGTGGTATGGATACATCAGTATCAGTTTTTCCAATCCATGAGCATAGGATATCTTTCACTTTTTAGTGTCCTCTTCAATTTCTTTCATTAGTGTTTTATAATTTTCATTGTAGAGATCTTTTACTTTGTTGATTAAATTTATTCCTGGGGCTTTGCTTTTTTTTTGGAAGCTAGTATGAATAGGACTGCTTTCCTTTTCAGATTGTTCTCTGCTGACATATATAAATGCTACTGACAAACAGGCATGGTGGTTCATGCCTATAATCCCTAAACCGTTCAAGGCCAGGGTGGGAGGATTGCTTGAGCCTAGGAATTCAAGATCATCCTGGACAACAAAGTGAGACTTTATCTCTACAAAAATGTTTTTAAAAAATTAGCCCAATGTGGTGGCACATGCCTTTAGTCCCAGCTCCTTGGGAGGATGAGGTGGAAGGACCACTCAAGCCTGGGATATCTAGGCTTCAGTGAGCCATGATCCTGCTACTGAACTCCAACCTGGGTGACTGAGCAAGACCCTGTCTCAAACAAACAAAAACAAAAAATGCCACTGATTTTTGTATATTGATTTTGTATTTTGCAACTTTACTGCATTTGTTCATCAGTTCTAACAGTTTTTTGGTGCAATCTTTAAGTTTTTCTAAATATAGGATCATCTCATCTGTAAACAAGAATAATTTGACTTCTTTCTTTCCTACTTGGATGCCCTGTATTTCTTTCTCTTACCTAATTGCTCTGGCTAGGACTTCCAGGACCATATTGAATAAAAGTGGTGAAGGCAGGCAACCTTGTCTTGTTCTAGATCTTAGAGAAAAGGATTTTGATTTTTCCCCATCCAGTAGGATGTTAGCTATGGGTTTGTTATATATGACTTTCTGCCATACAAAAGTCATCTATGGCTTTTATTGCTTTGAGATATATTCCTCCTATACTCAGTTTGTTGAGAGTTTTTATCATGAAGCGATGTTAAATTTTATCAAATGATTTTTCAGCATCTATTGTAATTATATGGCTTTGGTCTTGACTCTGCTAATGTGATGTATCACATTTATTGATTTGCATATGTTGAACCATCCTTACATTCCTGGGATACACATGATCATAATAAATGATCTTTGTAATGTGTTGTTGAATTTAGTTTGCTAATATTCTGGTGAAGATTTCTGCATCTATGTTAATCAGGAATATCGGCCTGTCCTTTTTCTTTTATTGTGTCCTTATCTGGTTTTGGTATCAGATTAATGCAGAAATCATTTTGAATTAATTTTTGTATGTGGTGTGCGGTAAGAGTGCAACAACATTCATTTACATGTAAAAATCCAGTTGTCCCAGAACCATTTGTTGAAAAGACTATTCTTCCCCCATTGAATGAACTTTGAATTCAATTGAATATAGATGTGTGAGTTTATTGCTAGACTCTCAATTCTATTACATTGGCCTATATGCCTATCTTTGTAACAGTGTCACATTGTTTTGATTACTATAACTTTGTATTAAGTTTTGATAATCCAGAAGTGTTAGCTTTCCAACTTTCTTCTTCTTTTTTTAATTTTTATTTTAGGTTCAGGGGTACATGTCAAGGTTTGTTATATGATATATCGAATGTTATGGGGGGTTGGTGTACAGATTATTTGACCACCCATATAATAAACACAGTACCCATTAGGTCGTTATTATTATTATTTTTCAATATTGTTTTTGCTATTTAGGGGCCCTGTGCAATTATGTAAAATTTAACAATTGGCTTTTTCACTTCTGCAAATAATACTGCTGGAGAAATTATTTTTCAATAACTAAACTGAAAAGATCTTAAACAACACCCAATGCAACTTTTTTTTTTCAGATACTTATAAGTTAGTCAGAAGAGTCAACTTAGTCAGAAAGCAGATACTACCCATAACAGAATGCCTAAGTAACGAGACTATTCCTGCTCTGGAAATAAGAGGAAACAAAAGCAAATACAAAAACCTGTCTCATTTACATGTTCAATCAATCCAATTAATCAAAAGTGGTTTATATTTCTGTTAAACCTGCATAAAAGCCCAAAACAGAGTATAATTCTTACTTTGCAAAATTCCAGTATCTCTGCTAAAAACAATGCCTATGAAATAATGTCTTTGGCAAGGATGTCCCAAGCTGACTCAACCAAATAAGCTTTGATCCCCAAAAGTGGCCCCATGGGGAAGAAATTATATTTCCAAAGAGGGTGATTTTACTCAAAAATTCTCTATGGCAACTGCTGCTCTCACAATAGATTTAACACATGCATACCATACATACATCCACACATACACACACACACATTCTAATTCCAATCTGGTCACACCTTGGTTTGGAGTGAAATTGTTTAATAGCGTATTAGCTACTTATTTATCATTTCCTACGTCAGCTTTGTTGTCTTATATATATGACGCTTTGTTTCCAACCAGAGCTTGTTCCTGCACAAGGCTTCAGGGCACCCATCACAGCCCCAGCCTCCTGCAGCAGCCTCACCAGCTCATCTGTTCCACCTGTGGCATTAGCTTGTTCTACACCAAGGCAACAGGTTTTGTGAATCAGAGTTTGAAAGCCTGAGAAAGCCTCCCTACTGGGAAGGCTGAGGCAAGAGAATCACTTGAACCCGGGAGGCAGAGGTTGCAGTGAGCTGAGATCATGCCATTGTCAGCCTGAGAAATGTAGCACCACCATGTATCACCTCTGTGTCACCCTGGGTGTATTAGTCAGGGTCCTCTAGAGGTTCAGAACTAATAGGATACATGTTGTAAGGCCGGTTGCCTCGCCGGGAGCTAGGACACGCCCATCCCTCTCCACGCCTGGAAACTCCACACCAGGATCTGCACTCAACACTAACCTCTGCACTCAACACCCACCTCTGCACTCAACACCCACCTCTGCACTCGGCACCTAGCTCCGCCACGTGGCTTCCCCCAATGCCCACTTTTGCACTCCACACCAGAATCTGCACTCGGCACCTAGCTCTGCACACAGCCCTCCGGACAGCCCTGGCTGATGCAACCCTGGCCAGATCTTGCATTAGGAAAACCCGCCCCACAACCTACCCACCAATAACAGCCTGCCCCGTCTCCATCCCACTCCCCCACAGCCAATTAGAACACCCAGCCACTCCTTGCTCTCCCAAAGCTATAAAAACCCCTCGTTCCGGGAAGCCAGCATGACTTCTCTGGCCCCCCCTTCCCCCGGACCACAGAACCTCGCCCAGGAGCTTAAAAAACTGGCATCTAATTTTCCTATGCTGGTCTCAGTTTCCTCATTTTAAACTCGCTGCCAAAACCCAGGAGGGTTTACATTTGGTGCCGAAACCCAGGAGGAGTTGTAAGACCCCTCCTGGGGGAAACTGACTCCCCCACCATAAGCCAGACCAGGGAACTGCTCCACCACAAGGTAAGGCTTCTGTTGCCCACAGCCCCTCCCGCTGCTTGCCTCATGGACTCCCTGCTTGTAATCACGGCCGCGTCAGGGACTCCTTCTCATTTTCTCGCCGTGGGCCCGGGGCCCCGGCCTCATCTCAAGGACCTGAGCATAGAGGAGACGTCCCTACACTCTTGTCTTCTCCCTGTGAGGGGTTTCTCAGGGTCAGGATTCTGAGGGAAACGTCTCCACCTTCCTGAACCCTCTCGTATCATCCCCCACCTTCCTGAACCCTCTCATATCCTCCAGTGTTTGGTGGCGCGGCCTGGGATGCTGAGCCACTCTTCCAAGCATCTCCGCAGCAGCGGCCGAGGTTTGGGTAATGAGAAGCCCTGTTTGCAAACCCAGGCCCTGCCTAACAGCAGGACCAAATTCCCGGCTTACGCTACTAAAACATCTATCTCAAATCAGCCCTTTGGCATATAAGCTCCCGTTAATTAAGTAACTGTACTTTCAGTTTCTCTTCCTACCCCCGGGACGAGTGAGTGAGTGAGTTTATGTGTAGTCCCACTGCCTAATGGCTACAGGGCTTGTGTGGGCCTCAACCCATGGTTCCACGGGGACGTCATAAGGCATAACAGTGATTCACCTCAGGACTGACTGAAAGTTCTGAGGTGACCAGGCCCAGGGGTTATACGGGTACACCTTAGCCAAGACGCCCTGAAACACCCCTTCGGGGACGTGGCTGGGAAGGCATCAGACTGGTCTCCCATCTGGGGGGCATCCATCCTTTGTCCATCAAACCTATATGTGGTTCTGTCTTTGTTGTAGA
This sequence comes from Ateles fusciceps, assembly GCA_036589455.1. NCBI lineage: Eukaryota > Metazoa > Chordata > Mammalia > Primates > Atelidae > Ateles > Ateles fusciceps. The sequence continues at coordinate 13,576,887 of JAZHEH010000222.1, forward strand.
TTTGCCAGTTTTGTTAGACTCCTGTTAGCCAATGTATAGTGGTCTAGGCCTGCTTCCCTTGAAGTAACAGATATTCTACAGTGGGTAACAGAACACTGGCTGCAGGGAACCTTTACTGAATTCATGCCCCTAGAAATAACTCTGTTCTCCTTTTTCCTCCTACTCTTCTTCTACCACTAAAACCTCACTTCCTAGCTCTGTCTCTTTTCACTTCCCCTAATTCTTCCATGTGGCAAATAGCTCTAGCCCTGTCTCTTTTTTTTTCTCTCCTTATAATCATTGCAGCCTGTAGGTTCTCTCAGCCACCCCCTCTGGGAAAAGAGTTCTCTGCCCATGTTGGGTATAATATGAAAAAAAAAAAAAACAGGAATATGGGTAATCAGAAATCTCACCCAAACCCTAAGTCACCACTAGGATGCCTAGCCAAAAATCTACACAAACTGGGTCTCTCTATAAAAAAGAAAAGGCTACTCTTCCTCTCCACCATGGCCTGGCCACAGTATCCTTTAGACAACCAGTCCAAGAGGCCTCCAGAGGGCACACTCAACTTTAATATCCTAACAGACTTAGATAACTTTTGCCAAAGGAATGGCAAGTGGGCAGAGGTTCCCCACATTCAGGCTTTCTGGCATCTCTGCTCCCACCCCGACCTCTGCTCCACCTGCAATACTGCCCAGGTACTCCTAGCAAAAAACTCCCCCACACTCCCTTCGGCCCCTTCGCCAACCCCCTCCTCCTCCTTCTCTGACCCCAATCTGGCTGAAGAGCTCTCCCTACCCCCCCCACCCGACCCACTAATCCCTCGCCTTATGCAGGCCCCCAACCCCCTCCTGCTCCTCCTCTTCCGGGTCCCAACCTGACCTCTCCTGTTAGTGCTCACACTCGCTCGCACTGCGCTTCCAACGACAAAACCTCTCTCCTTTGTCCTCTCCGCGAGGTGGCTGGAATGGAGGGCATTATCCGAGTGCATGTTCCCTTCTCCCTCTCCGATCTATCAGCCATTGAAAGACACCTAGGGTCATTCTCCACCAATCCTACTGCTTACACCAAAGAATTTCGTTACCTCACCCAGGCATATGACCTTACCTGGCATGACACCTATGTAATCCTGTCCTCCACCCTTACTCCAAATGAGCGTGAGCACATTCTCGCAGCAGCCCGAACACACACTGATCAGGTACCTCTCACAAACAATCAAATGCTGGTAGGCGCGGCGGCGGTCCCCAAGGCCGACCCTAATTGGGACTATCAAGCTGGTCAAGATGGCCGCCGCCACCAGGACCAAATGCTACAGTGCCTCCTAGCAGGCATGCAGAGTGCAGCTCAAAATGTGGTTAATTATGACAAGTTAAGGGAAATAACTCAGGGTCCTGATGAAAACCCAGCCACCTTCCTTGACCGATTAACTAATGCTATGATCCTTCATACCCAGCTGGATCCGGCCTCCTTCGCGGGGGCTACAGTCCTAGCCACCCACTTCATCTCTCAGTGAGTGGCTGATATAAGGAGGAAACTTAAAAAAGCTGAAGAAGGCCCCCAAACTCCCATACGGGACCTGGTAAACATGGCATTTAAAGTTTTTAATGGCTGAGAGGAAAAGGCTGAGGCCACCTGCCAGGCCCATTTACAGCAAAAGGTCAGCCTCCAAACCTGAGCTCTTGTAGCAGCCCTGAGGCCAGCAGTCCACCGAGCATCAGATGGAGGGGGTCGATCGTCCAGTGGAGGGGGTCCATCGAAATCCCCCCCCCCAAAATTCTTCAAAGGCCCCACCCGGGCCCTGTTTCAAATGTGGCCAGGAGGGACACTGGGCACGGCAGTGCCCCTGTCTTTGCCCACCTCCCGGACCCTGCCCAAGCTGCAAGCAGACTGGACACTGGAAGGTTGACTGCCCGTTCTGGACTACAGGCTCACCCCCCCACACCTCTGTGAGGGGCAAGCCAGTCCACAGGAAGCAGTCCCTTCGCTTAAACTCCTCGGCCTTCTGGACAACTGACGCAGCCCAGACTCAAGGACCCCCATCACCCTTGCCGAGCCCAGGGTAACGCTACAGGTAGCGGGTAAGTCCATTTCCTTCTTAGTGGACATGGGGGCTACCTACTCTGTATTGCCTTCCTACTCAGGACCTCGCATACCTTCCCAGGTTTCAGTCACGGGAATTGATGGAAAGCCTTCCTGTCCTAATCAAACTCATCCTTTAGCCTGTGTCCTCAAAGGACACTTTTTTTCCCACTCTTTTTTAATCATGCCCTCATGCCCGGTCCCCCCTTTTAGGACGAGATATTCTCCAAACTGTGGGGGCCACTCTCCAACTCACTGGCCCCCCCCACACTCAAGCCCATCACCAGCCCACCTCCTCTTACCACTCTTAACCGACACCATGCCCTGTCTTAACCCTTCGCCTGAACCCCCTATTCCTCCTGAGGTAGTTAATCCCTTGGTATGGGACACCTCCAAGCCTGTAGTGGCCAGACAGGCCACTACATGGCCAGTTAAGATACTTCTAAAAAATTCTGCCCACTTTCCCTCACTTCCCCAGTTTCCTATCTCAAAACCCACCGCCAGGGCCTAAAACCTATCATTACCCGACTCCTAGCCCAGGGACTCCTTATCCCCCACCAGTTCCCCTTGTAACACTCCTATCTTGCCGGTCCAGAAGTCATCCGGGTACTACCGCCTAGTTCAGGACCTACACCTTATCAACGAGGCAGTGGTACCCCTCCACTCTGTGGTCCCCAACCCACACACCCTATTATCCAAAATTCCCTCCACTACCTCCCGTTTTATGGTTCTTGACCTCAAGGATGCCTTCTTTACCATTCCCCTACACCCTGAGTCTTACTTTCTCTTTGCCTTCACCTGGACTGATCCAGACACCAACCTGTCACAACAGCTCACCTGGACAGTTCTGCCCCAGGGATTCAGAGACAGCCCCCATATTTTCGGACAAGCCTTAGCAGCTGACCTTAGCTCCTGCCCCCTTCAACCCAGTCTCCTTCTTCAGTATGTGGATGACCTGTTACTTTGTAGCCCCTCCCTCTCTCCGTCTCAACAGCTTACCACCACTCTCCTTAACTTTCTGGGATCTCAAGGGTACCGGGTATCTCCCTCCAAGGCGCAGTTTTCAGTCACCTCGGTACTCTACTTAGGCATTTGCCTCACCCCTACAACTAAAAGCCTAACAACAAATCGCCAAAAGGCACTCCTTTTGCTGCAGCCTCCAGAGATAGCTGACCAAATTCTCTCCTTTTTGGGGTTTGTAGGGTTCTTCCGCCACTGGATACCTAATTTTGCTTCTGTAGCTAAACCTCTGTATGCAGCTGCTAAAGACACTACCCCTCTCCCATCCCGTGGTAGTGAAGCAGGCTTTTAAAACCCTACAAACTGCCTTGTCCACAGCCCCCCCGCTCCAACTACTGGATCTCAACCGCCCCTTCCACTTGTTCACTGACGAAAACAGGGGATTACGGTTGGGGTCTTAACCCAACCCCTGGGCCCCGTGTATCCTCCGGTAAACTACTTATCAAAACAGTTCGACCCCACGGTCAGGGAGTGGCAGCCTTGCCTGCGGGCCCTGGGAGCAGCAACAGAACTCACCAAGGAATCCCTAAAACTTACCTTGGGCCAGCCCGTCTCAGTGTTCTCCCCCCATCAGCTAACCGACCTTCTCTCTCACAAATCTCTCACTCACCTAGGACCCTCTTGTCTACAGGAGTTCCATCTACTCTTTATTGAAAATCCTTCAGTCAGCCTTCATCCCACTTCTCCACTCAACCCGGCTACTTTGCTTCCCCTTCCATCCCATTCCCCCCTCCCCAGCCCATTCCTGTCCTGAACTAATAGAGGCACTTACTAAACCTCGGGAGGGCCTGTCTGACCTTCCCCTGTCCAACCCAGACCTTACTTTTTATGTAGATGGAAGTTCGATAGTGACAGCCGAGGGGCAGCAAAAAGCAGCCTATGCAGTAGTCACAGATTCAGCCTCGAGGCACACCGCCTCCCCCATGGAACCACATCACAAAAGGCAGAGCTCACTGCCTTAACCCGAGCTCTCATGCTAGCTCAGGGAAAGCGAACAAATATCTATACTGACTCAAAGTATGCTTTTCTTATCACCCACTGCCACTCTGCCCTCTGGAGAGAGCAGGGATTCCTTACTACAAAAGGGTCCCCCCATAATCAATGCTACCCAAATCTCTAATCTCCTGCAAGCTCTGTCACTGCCCAAAGAGGTTGCTATCATCCACTGCCAAGGGCACCAGGCCCAGCAGGATGCCATTTCCCAGGGCAATGCAAGGGCAGACGCAGCAGCAAAATCCTTAACCAGTACCAGGGTAGCCCCCACTCCTATCCTGTTCCTCACCACGGCCACACCTCCAGTTTACTCGCCATCAGAAAAACAGGCCCTCATATTAAAAGGGGGAACCGAGTCTAATCAGGGCTGGATCTTCTTAAACAACAAAATCACCCTTCTGCGGGAACAGGCCCCTAAAATTATTGCTGAAATCCACCAATCCTTACATATTGGGCCCATGGCGTTATATCGCTTTGTGCAGCCCCTCTTTCTCACCAGGTCTACAATAAACAATTGAGCAGGTACACAAAGCTTGTGTTACTCGCTCTAAGGTCTCGCCTCAGGGAAGCTTAAAGCCACAGTTTCCTACCCACCAAATACGTGGCAACCTGCCGGCCCAAGACTGGCAAATTGATTTTACTCATATGCCCACTCGCAAAAAACTCTGCTACCTCCTAACCTTTGTAGATACCTTTTCTGGATGGATTGAAGTCTTTCCCCACCTCCAGGGAAACCGCGGACACAGTGGCCTCCCTCTTAATTCAGGAAATCATCCCTCGTTTCAGCTTACCTGCAAACATCCAGTCAGACAATGGTCCAGCGTTTACAGCTCAGGTGGTCCAGCTGGTTGCCGAGTCTCTCAACATCTCCTGGAAACAACACATCCCCTATCACCCTCAGTCATCGGGTAAAGTGGAAAGGGCTCACGGCATCCTCAAAGACCATTTAGCCAAACTCACCATCAAGGTAAAACTCTCTTGGCCCACACTCCTGCCCCTTGCCCTGGCCCGGGTCCAAGCCACCCAACAGGGGCCAACGGGCCTCAGCCCCTTTAAATTGCTGTATGGACAGCCTTTCCTGGTCTCTCATAATCTCCCGGTACAACCATCTCCTCTAGCCTCCTACCTCCCCTACCTCTCTCTCCTCTGCCACTTACTTAGGGAACACGCGGCTCGTACTCTCCCGGGACCAGAGGACCCCCATCCAGCGGCACCCCCTCCAGCCAGGCGACAGTGTTCTCCTCCGGGAGCTCAAACCAGGATCTCTGCAGCCTAGGTGGTCAGGACTCCGTGTCGTTATCCTAACCACCCCTACGGCCGCCAAGCTCCTGGGTCATACCCCGTGGTATCATGTGTCCCGTCTCAAACTGGCCCCCCCCCAAAATAATCAATGGAGATCCAAGCCCTTGGGCCCCACTTGCCTCCGTCTTACCGGCGGCCCCTCCCCCGTCGACTCCTAACCCTTCAAATTCTCCTCCTAACAATACTTCTAGTGTCTCCTCTTAAAGCCAACCCCTACTATGTCTGGCGGTTCTACCTTCAGGAATCCTGGACGGAAGTCCCCACCACTAAAACCCAATGCATTGCTCAAGCAGATTGCCAGCCCGCAGGCTGCCAATTAGCCATAAAACTTGAATTCCCAGAATCCAAGGCCAACTACCTTCTTCCTCAGGTTTTTACAGACCCGCATAAGGGAAATTTCCAGAGTGGCTGTAAACCAGATGCTGCTTCACCCAAACGTCCGACTCCCAACCGAGGCACCAGCCAGCTGCCCCTTCCCCTCACTCCGCCCCTACTCAGCAGGAAGTAGCCAGAAAGAAGCGGCGTCCTATATCATCAAAAGGGTCAAAATGTAAGGCCGGTTACCTTGCCGGGAGCTCGGACACAGCCATCCCTCTCCGTGCCTGGAAACGCCGCACCCGGCTCTGCACTCAACACTCACCTCTGCACTCGACACCCACCTCTGCACTCGGCACCTAGCTCTGCACACAGCCCTCCGGACAGCCCCGGCTGATGCAACCCTGGCCGGATCTTGCATTAGGAAAACCCGCCCCACAACCTACCCACCAATAACAGCCCGCCTCGTCTCCATCCCACTCCCCCCCGCAGCCAATTAGAACACCCAGCCACTCCTTGCTCTCCCAAAGCTATAAAAACCCCTCCTTCCGGGAAGCCAGCACAACTTCTCTGGCCACCCTTCTCCGGACTACAGAACCTCACCTGGGAGCTTAATAAATTGGCATTTAATTTTCCTATGCTGGTCTCAGTTTCTTCATTTTAAACTCGGCAATAATCCTTACAGATGTATATATAAAGGGGAGTTTATTAAGGAGTATTGACTCACATAATCTCAAGGTGAGGTCCCACAATAGGCCGTTTGCAAGCTGAGGAGCAAGGAAACCAGTCCGAGTCCCACAGCTGAAGAACTTGGAGACTGACGTTCAAGGGCAGGAAGCATCCAGCACTAGAGAAAGATGGAGACCAGAAGAGTAAGCCAGTCTAAGCTGGGCACGGTGGCTCACGCCTGTAATCCCAGCATTTTGGGAGGCCGAGGCAGATGGATCACCTGAGATCAGGAGTTCAAGACCAACCTGGTCTACATGGCAAAACCCCATCTCCATTGAAAGTACAAAAATTAGCTGGGCATGGTGGTGGGTGCCTGTAATTGCAGCTACTGGGGAGGCTGAGGCAGAAGAATCACTTGAACGTGGGAGGCAGAGGTTGCAGTGACCCAAGATTGTGCCATTGTACTCCAGCCTGGGTGACAAGAGCAAAACTCCATCTCAAAAAAAAAAAAAAAAAAAAAAGCAAATCAGTCTAGTATTTTCATGTTCTCCTGCCTTTTTTTTTTAATTCTGGCCAAGCTGGCAGTTGATTAGATAATATCCACCCAGATTGAGGGTGGGTCTGCCTTTCCCAGTCCACTGACTCAAATGTTAATCTCCTTTGGCAACACCCTCACACACACACCCAGGAATAATACGTTCCATCTTTCAATCCAATCAAGTAGACACTCAATATAAACCATCACACTGGGTCATAACCCAAAATGTAGTTTTATTTAGAACCAGAGTTCTAAATAACAATCATCTGGCATGATCCCACAATCATCTGGCATCTCCTCTCTCCTCGTGTTCCCTCTGCTCTGTGTCCCTTGCCTCTCTTCCTCCCAAATCATCCCCTCGTGCCCTCCAGGCTGTTTAAACCCTGATGAAAGGCCGGCTCCATCCTCAGCTTTCATCACATCACTCACTTCCATATCGAAGCTTACTGGGTTTGCACCTCACTGAGTAAAACCCAGCACACACATCTACATTCCAGTTGGAAGGGGTACACACCCCTTGCTGGGAGGGCTGGAAAAGGAAGTTGACCAGATTCTACCTTGAGAAAGCAGGACAATGCTCGCAAGATGAGACGCGATCTATGCAAGAAGGGTGCTCAGCATTTAGGCAGCCACAGCTGGGAGATGTCCACTACCCAGGTTTACATAGTCATAGGCAAGGGGAGGTTTTGGCAGTGGAAAATTCAAGATAATTTTTTTATTATTTTTATTTTTTTGAAACAGGGTCTTGCTTTGTCACCCAGGCTGGAGTGCAGTGGCACCATCTCAGCTCACTGCAATTTCCACCTCCCGGGTTCAAGCCATTCTCCTGCCTCAGCCTCCTGAGTAGCTGGGATTACAGGCGCCCTCCACCACGCCCTGCTAATTTTTGTATTTTTAGTAGAGATGGGGTTTCGATTTGTTGGCCAGGTTGGTCTTGAACTCCTGACCTCAACCAATCTGCCCACCTCGGTTTCCCAAAGTGCTGGGATTACAGGCATGAGCCACTGCACCAGGCCTAAATTTTACAGGAAGCAGGACTCAGTGATGGATTGGATGTGGATGACAGAGAGAGATGACGAGTTGTCCAGCTTGAGCAACCTGAGAAAAGGTGAGGCCATTTACTGCGATGAAACGTGATGGAAGAAGATAAAATGAAGAGTGGAAACTGTAAGTTCAGTTTGGGACATACTGGCCTTGAGGGGCTTTGTAAGTTTCAGGTTCTGAGGCTCCAGTGGTGAGAGCAGTGATCACCCGTGGCCTCGTGTGTGGCACCCAGCATCTGTTCTAATTCCATCCATCACCAGCTGGTTCTCATTTCCCAAACCTTTGTTCCGGCTGTCGACCTCCAGAGATCTGGGTTACCATCTCCTATTCCCAAACACTGTCCCCAGCCAAACCTCACTTCACCTAATTACCAGGCAGGTGAGCCTGGGCAAACCACTTCACTGCTTTAGTCCTCGATTCCTCGTCTGTAAAATGAGAGGGTTACAAAAGATGACTTCCAAGGGTCCTCCTTCCAGGTCCACTGCGGTTCTAAATAAAACGCAGCACTTCGCTGATCCACCGCGAGAGGGCACTAGAGAAACGTCCTCGTTCAGCACTGCACCGGAAGCGCCCCAGCCAGCCAGGGTACCAGGTGGAAGTAATGTGAAACTCCATCATTCCGCATCCTCCTAACTCGGGAAAACCCTTCAGTCTGGGAAAACCCCTCGATAAGCAGCAACTGCAGCCAACGTCCTATTGATACCCTTTATTTCTTTATCAAGGCAAAAAGCATTGTCCAGCTCTTCACTGCCAGAGTCTGTTAGTCAAATGCATGAATTTTCAAGGTAAATTAGATCCAGCTGGCACATTACAATCAATCACCTGGGTGCTCTTAAATGCACCCGATGCTCCGCTCCCAACCCAGAGCAGCTCGAGGGGCCACAGCCCTCCCATCAGCTGAAAGATGAACTTCCCGGCTCCTGGAAACTCACAGCATAGTTGCTAACTCAGATTCGACTCCTTTGCGGACAAAAACTTGAGATGATCCTACAGGTAGATCTCCAGCAGGGAGCAGTGGGGCACACGTGGCACCCTCAAAGCTGGTTCGGCAGAAAGCTCTTAGCATGCGGTGAGCTTGCTCCTTTACCCTTACTACGAAAAGCAAGGCAGAATCCTGATCCTTGGATTTCTAGCATGCAGTCTTGTTATAATAGTTCATCAATGAACTTTCTGGATGGAAAATGCCTGGCCTTGCCAATCTTTCCCTCTGTGTGCTGTCTAATCCCGGTCGGGAACACCGAACACAAAAGCTGCTGTTTGTGGTGCAAGCCACACCTTCTTCTTTCACCTCTAAGATGGTGAGAAAAGATAAGCACATCCGCCCAATTCATCTCCTCACTGGGTCTGTGAGGACTAAGGTATCTGTACATGTTCTGAAGGGTATACTACAAATGCAAACTCCCCGGTGGAATTATTTCAAAGGTGTGCTTATTTATACCATTAATAATGTAATGATACAAGGGTGTAATTATTTTCAAGGTAATGTTCACATCACAGTGTCTGATTCACAATAGCTAAAAGGCAAATGATCTAAATGTCCAAAATTATCAAATATCAAGTTGAGACCCTCTTGTCAGCAGGTATTTGAGGACCTATGGTGTGTTAGTCTGTTTTTGCATTGCTATAAAGAAATGCCTCGGTCAGGAGCGATGTAATCCCATGCACTTTGGGAGGTCAAGGCCAGTGGATTGCCTGAGCTCAGGAGTTCGAGACCAGCCTGGGGACTAGCCTGACAAATACGGTGAAATCCTGTCTCTACTAAAAATACAAAACTTAGCCAGGCATGGTGGCGAGTGCCTGTAGTCCCAGCTACTCAGGCAGCTGAGGCAGAAGAATCACTTGAATCTGGGAGGCGGAGGTTGCAGTGAGCCGAGATTGTGCCACTGCACTCCAGCCTGGCGACAGAATGAGACTCCATCTCAAAAACAAACAAACAAAAAAAAAAAAAAAGAAAGAGAAAGAAAGAAGAAAGAAAGAAAGAAGAAAGAAAAAGGATACCTGATGCTGGGTAATTTATAAGAAAAGAGGTTTAATTGGCTCGTGGTTCTGCAGGCTGTACAAGCATGGCTCCAGCAACCGCCTCTGGTGAGACCTCAGGAAGCTTCCAATCATGGCAGGAGAAGGGAGAGAAGGTGATGTCACATGGAAGATGCAGGGTTGGCAGGGAGGTTCCAGACTTGTATACAACCAGATCTCACGTGAACTGACCAGCAAGAACTCACTTATCACCTGGGGTTGGGGATGGTGCTAATTCATGAGAGACCTGCCCTCATGATCCAACCACCCCCACCAGGCCTCACCTCCCATAGTGGGAATCACATTTCGACACAAAATTTGGAGGGGGCACACATCCAAACTATCATATGGTGTGTCAACCCAAAGGGAATCTTTGTAACCATTAAAAAGTATGTTATAGGGGCCTAGCATGGTGGCTCATCCTAGCACTTTGGGAGGCTGAGGCAGGTGGATTGCCTGAGCTCAGGAGTTTGAGACCAGCCTGGGGAACACGATGAAACCCCATCTCCACTAAAAATACAAAAAATTAGCCAGGCATGGTGGTGTGCGCCTGTAATCCCAGCTACTCGGGAGGCTGAGACAGGAGAATCGCTTGAGTCCAGGAGGTGGATGTTGCAGTGAGGCCAAGGTGGCTAGATCACCTGAGGTCAGGAGTTCGAGACCAGCTTGGCCAACATGGCAAAACCCTGTCTGTACTAAAAATACAAAAATTAGCTGGGTGCAGTGGCAGGTGCCTGTAATCCCAGCTACTTGGAAAACAGGCAGGAGAATCGCTTAAACCCAGGAGGCAGATGTTGCAGTGAGCTAAGGTCTCACTGTTGCACTCCAGCCTGGGAGACAGAGCAAGACTCCATCTCAAAAAACAAAAAAACCCTAAATGCCGTGGTCTCTGGAACAACGTAAGAGGGACAACTCCCCATAAGTCAAAGATTCATATGTAACTCTTGACTCCCCTAAGACTTAACCACTCATAGCTTATTGTTGGCCAAAAGACTTACCAATAACATAAAGTCAGTTAACACATATTTTGTATGTTATATGTATTATACACTGTATTCTTACAACAGAATGAGCTGGAGAGAAATATATTTACTATTCATTAAGTGGAAGTGACTTAGCATAAAAGTCTTCTTGTCACCTTCACGCTGAGTAGGCTGAGAAGGAGGAGGAAGAGGAGGGGTTAGTCTTGCTGTCTCGGGGGTGACAGAGGCAGAAGAAATCCATGTATATGTGGACTCACACAATTCAAACTTGCATTGTTCAAGGTATGCTGATGTTCTGACCTCACCCTCAGGGACTGTGATTCTCTTGGTGTGAGGTGAGTCTTGGCATCAATATATTTTTGTTTTTATATTTTTTGAGACAGAATCTCACTCTATTGCCCAGGCTGGAGTGCAGTGGCTCAATTTTGGTTCACTGCAAACTCCGCCTCCCAGGTTCAAGCAATCCTCCTGTCTCACTGCAAACTCTGCCTCCCAGGTTCAAGCAATCCTCCTGTCACAGCCTCCCAAGTAGCTGGTACTACAGGCACACACCACCGCATCCAGCTAATTTTTGTATTTTTAGTAGAGATGGGGTTTCACCAATTGGCCAGGCTGGTCTCAAACGCCTGACCTCAGGTGATCCACCCACTTCGGCCTCCCCAAGTGCAGCATCAGTATATTTTCAAAGCTACTCGGGTTTGAGCACATACAACTGATGTGTATGATTTCCTGATTACACTATCCCTCGATACCACCAGAAGAAAACATCAGCTACCTGGAAGCCAAATTAAGACCACGTCATATTTTAAGCATGTGTTTACACGCACATTAAGCCATCATGTGCTTCCCTTAGACAAAAGGTTGCACCTCTTCTGGAATTGCAGGAACCCCCGAGTGAAAATGTCCTAAAGAGCACAACACAGGGTCGGGTGTGGTCGCTCATGCCTGTAATCCCAGCACTTTGGGAAGCCGAGGCGGGTGGATCACCTGAGGTCAGGTGTTTGAGACCAGCCTGGCCAACATGGTGAAACCCCGTCTCCACTAAAAATACAGAAATTAGCTAGGCTTAGTGGCACACACCTGTAATCCCAGCTACTTGGGAGGCTGAGGCAAGAGAATCGCTTCAGCCTGGGAGGCGGAGGTTGCAGTGAGCCGAGATTGCACCACTGCACTCTAGCCTGGGCAACAGAGTGAGACTGTCTCAAAAAAAAAAAAAAAAAGCACAGCAGGGAAAGAGCGAGTGTGGGACCTTCCAGTTACTGAGTCCCCTCACTCTCTGTGCATCACTGCTGCCTCCTTCTTCCTAAAGACCTAGGAATTCCTCCCGCTGCCCTCCTCTTCATCGCTGCCACAGCCCAAGTGTGGCTACCAGTTATTAGTAGCAGAGACCTTGAGCACATATCTATGGGACTTTCTTACTCTCCACTTTATTACTGTCCCAGGAAACAAGCATAAACAAGTACCTGTGTATACGTGTGTGCAACTGAAATGTTTATGAGGAAACGGGAAATAAAAATAACGAACACAGAAAGTAAAAATAATATCACGAAATGTCAGTGTGAAGCCCTTGTTCATGTTTGGTTTTGACATTTTCATAGATTCTGACCTTGTAGGCATTTCTGAACCCATTTGCGTTGATCTGGGGTAGTTCCCTCCAGTTCTTATCCTGGAGAGCTACCCTTATCTGCACCTTAAACAGGTGACATTCTTCAAATTTTATCCAGTTTCCAGGACTGATCAAAACTCTAGCTCCTTTTAGAACTGGGTTCTTAATTTTTGGCCTGCATCTAAGAGAGAACAGTGAAGAAAGTTCTTCAGAATCTGTTCCCTTACGGTTTCCTTCTTGTTTTTGTTTTCTCTGGCGAGGGTATATAAGCCAGGGTTCCATGCCACTGCTTTGAGATCTGCTCATTTCTCTGGGTATCTCCCAGGTATACATGAGATATAATATTAATAAACTTCAGCTTGTTTGTATTAATCTTTTATTACAAAGATCCTAAGAACCCAGAAAAGCAGAGGGAAAATTATCTTTTCCTCCCCCTATATCACCAAGGTATTGTTGACAGAGTCAAACTGTAAAACATTTGAAGAGATTTATTTCGAGCCAACTATGAGTGACCAGTGGCCCCTGACGCAACCCTCAGGAGATGCTGAGAACATGTACCCAAGGTGGTCTGCCTATAGCTTGGTTTTATATATTTCAGAGAGACATAAGACCTCAATCAATACATGTGTGATGTACATTGGTTCTGTCTGCACAGGTGGGAAGTAGGGGCTTCCAGGTTATAGGTAGATTCAAAGATTTTCTGATTAGCAATTGGTTGAAGGAGTTATTATCTAAAAACCTGTAACAAATAGAGTTATGAGAAGGCATTGTGGAGACCAAGGTTTTATTAAGCACATGAAGCCTCCAGGTAGCAGGCTTCATAGAGAATAGACTGTACATATTTCCTATTAGACCTAAAGACCCTGTTCTATCAGTAATTCCAAAAGGGAGGAGAGTATAATGAGTATAATGTCTGGCTTCCCCTTCCCATCACAGCCTGAACTAGTTTTTCAGGTTAACTTTAAAATGCTTCTGGCCAAGAGGAGGGGTCCATGCAGATGGCTGGGGGACACAGAATTTGACTTTTGGTTTACAGTGTTCACTTAGGTAGTGCACTTAACTGTATATACGTGTACCTCAATTTTAAAAGTCATTTTTAAAAAGATCCCTCTCCCCTTTCTTGAAATTCCGTCTAGTTCCTTTTTCTCATCTGGTTATCAGTAAACTAATGATATGCTTTGGATTTGTGTACCTGCCAAAATGTCATGTTGAACTATCATCCCAAACATTGGAGGCGGGGCGTGGTGGGGGTGATTGAATCATGGAGACAGACTTCCCTCTTGCTGTTCTCGTGATAGTGAGTGCCCACAAGATCTGGTTGTTTAAAAGTGTGTAGCACTCCCCATTTTGTTCTCTTCCTTCTGCTCTAGCTATGTAGGACATGCTGGCTTCTCCTTCCCTTCCACCATGATTGTAAGTTTCCTGAGGCCTCTCCACCCATGCTGCCTGTACAGCCTATGGAACCTTGAGCCAATTACCTCTTTTTCTTTTTTTTTTTAAATAAATTACTCAGTCTCAAGTAGTTATTTTTAGCAATATGAGAATGAACTAATACAGAAAATTGGTACAGAGAGTGGGGCATTGCTATAAAGGTGCCACATTCCACCTGAAAATGTAAAAGCCGCTTTGGAACTATGTAATGGGCAGAGGGTGGAACGGTTTGGAGGGCTCAGAAAAAGACAGGAAGATAAGGGCACGTTTGGAACTTCCTAGAGACTTGTTAAATTATTGTGACCAAAATGCTACACTGATATAGTCAATGAGGTCGAGATTGAAGAGGTCTCCAATGGAGATGAGGAACTTACTGGAAACTGGAGCAAAGGTCACCTGTGTGAAGCATTAGCAAAGAGATTGGAGGCATTGTGCCCCTGCCCTAGAGATCTGTGGAACTTTGAACTTGACAGTGATGATTTAGGGTATCTGGTAGAAGAAATTTCTAAGTAGCAAAATGTTCAAGATGTAATCTGGTTGCTTCTGGCAGCCTAAGTTTATATTCATGAGCAAAGAAATAATCTGGAACTGGAAATTATATTTAAAAGGGAAGGAGAGTGTAAAAGTTTGGAAAATTTGCAGGCTGGCCATGCAGTAGAAAAGAAAAACTCATTTTCTGGGGGAGGAATTCAAGCTGGCTGCAGAAATCTGTATAAGCAAAGGAGCTGAATGTTAATAGCCAAGACAGTAAGGAAAATGCCTCAAAGAGATTTCAGAAACTTTTACAGCAGCCCCTCCCATTGCAGGCCTGGAGACATAGGAAGGAAAAATGGTTTTGAAGGCCAGACTCAGGGCCCTGCTGCCCCGGGCAACCTCAGGACACCATTCCCTGCGTCCCCAACTGCTCCAACTCCAACCATGGCTAAAAGGGGCCAGTGTACAGTGTACAGCGCAGGCCACTGCTTCAGAGAGTGCAAGCCATAAGCCTTAGCAGCTTCCATGTGGTGTTAAGCCTGTGGGTGCACACAGGGCAAGAATTGAGGCTTGGGAGCCTCTGCCTAGATTTCAGAGAATGTATAGAAATGCCTGGATGTCCCGGCAGAAGTCTGCTGCAGGGGCAGAGCCCTCATGGAGAACCTCTTCTAGGGCAGTGCGGAGGGGAAATGTGGAGTTGGAGCCCTCACACAGAGTCCCCACTCCAGCACTGCCTAGTGGATCTGTGAGAAGAGGGTCACCGTCCTCTAGCCCCTAGAATGGTAGCTTCACTGACAGCTTGCTCTATGCACGTGGAAAAGCCACAGGCACTCAACACCAGCCCATAAAGACAGCCATGGGGGCTATACTCTACAAAGCCAAAGAGGCAGAGCTGCCCAAGGCCTTAGGAGACCACCCAATGCATCATTGTGGCCTGGATGTGAGACATGGAGTCAAAGGAGATTATCTTGGAGCTTTAAGACTTAATGACTTTCCTGCTGGGTTTTGGACATGCAGGGGGCCTGTAACCCTTTTGTTTTGGCTGATTTCTACCATTGGGAATGGGTGTATGTAAGCAATGCCTGTATCTCCATTGTATATTGGAAGTAACTAATTTGCTTTTCATTTTACAGGCTCATAGGCAAAAAGGACTTGCCTTATCTCAGATGAGACTTTGGACTGTGAACTTTTGAGTTAATGCTGAGGTGAGTTAAGACTCAGAGGACTGTTGAGAAGGGATGATTGTATTCTGCAATGTGAGAAGGACATGAGATTTGAGAGGGGCCAGGGTAAAATGATGTTTTGGATTTGTGTCCTCACCAAAATCTTATGTTGAATTATAATCCCCAATGTTGGAGGAGCGGCCTGGTGAAGGTGGTTGGATCATGGGGGCAGACATCCCCCTTGCTGTTCTTGTGATAGTGAGTTCTCATAAGATCTGGTTGTTTAAAAGTGTGTAGCAGCTGGCTGCAATGTATCACGCCTATAATCCCAGCACTTTGGGAGGACAAGGCAGGTGGATCACTTGAGGCCAGGAGTTCAAGACCAGCCTGGCCAATGTGGTAAAACCCTGTCTCTACTAAAAATATAAAAATTATCTGGGCGTGGCGGTGCACACTTGTAATCTCCAGCTACCTGGGAGGCTGAAGCTTGAGAACTGCTTGAACCAGGGAGGCAGAGGTTGCAGTGGACCAAGATTGCACCACTGCACTCCAGCCTGGGTGACAGAGCAAGACTCCATCTTAAAAAATATATGTGTGTATGTGTGTGTGTGTGTGTGTAGCACTTCTCCTTTTGCTCTCTTCCTTCTGCTCCAGCTGGCTTCCCCTTCGCTTTCTACCATAATTGTAAGTTTCCTGAGGCCTCCACAGCCATGCTTCCTGTACAGCCTGTGGAACCATGAGCCAGTTAAGCCTCTTTTCTTTATAAACTACCCAGTTTCAGGTAGTTCTTTATAGCAATGTGAGAATGGACTAATTCAATTAATAAAACATTTCGGAGTCATTTCAGAATCTAACCAATGACTTGGACATTTCCAGCTTGAGATACCAACTTTCTTCTTGCCTCCCAAGACAATTTCATTTCTTCCATGTCAAAATTTCTTAAATATAATATATACCAAGGTACAGTGGAAACATTTCCGAATAGAAAGCGTGACCATTTCTTAACTTATAAAAACAAGCTCCATGGCAGAGAGGGAGCCTGTCTGAGGCCCTACCACATGGTAGTGGCAGCCTGGGATCCCACTCCCAGGGTTAGTGATATTGCTGGAGTCTGTAGATCAGAAACATAAGAGATTATCTTGGACCAGCTGTCTTCATAAGAGAGCTCTTCATAAATAAAAAGCAGACCAACTTTTCTGGGCTATTACAGAAAAATGGGCAAAAGAAGATAACAACCAAAGGGTAGCAAATATAACACCCCAATATATGACACTTTGGCATAAGGATTCTTTTTTTTTCTTCTTCTTTTTTGAGACAGAGTCTCGCTCTGTCACCCAGGCTAGAGTGCAATGGCGTGATCTCGGCTCACTACAACTTCCGCCCCCAGGGTTCAAGTGAGTCTCCTGCCTCAGCCTCTTGAGTAACTGAGATTACAGGTGCATGCTGCCATGTCTGGCTAATTTTTGTATTTTTAGTAGAGACAGGGTTTCACCATGTTGGCCAGGCTGGTCTCGAACTCCTAGCCTCAAGTGATCTGCCTGCCTCGGCTTCCCAAAGTGCTGGGATTACAGGCATGAGCCACTGCGCCCGGCCAGCATAAGGATTCTTCTGAGCGGAAGGAAACTGAAAAGCAGCAGACGTGAGAAAAGCTCTCTGCCCTTCCCCTATTTGCCTAAAAGCAAAACATAGATTTACATGAGGGTCCCTCCCCTCCTCTCTGCCAGGAAGAGATGACTTCACAGCCTTATCAACCTGAAGATGGCACCAGAGGAATCTACATGACAAACTAATTAGCCTTTATCCACCCTTAGTTTCCTTTCAGTTTATTTGCCTTCCCACAATTTGCCACGCCTAAGACTGACGGTCTTTCTCCTTATCTTGTCACTTCTCTAAAGATGTATTGCTCTTTGCTAAAGTACTATATACACCAAAATTCTCAGCCACCTGTTTGACAGTTTCTCTGAGTTTTCTCCCATGTGTATATGAAATATACTTGTAATGAGCTTCTGTTCGCTTTTCTTTTGGTAATCTGTTTTTGCTTACAGAGATCCCAGTTAAAAACTAAGAAAGATAGAAAGAAAAATTGTTTTTCCTCCCACAGACAGTCAATTACAATTTTTAAAACTCAGATATTTTTAAGAGAATTTCAAGATCAATTGCTTAAGAAAGAGAAATATCAAGAAAACTCTGATAGAATTCTCAAGCGTGTTCTATGTAAAAATCGAGTGAATAATATAATTTTAATTAAAACAAACTGTATATGCCCTGAACAAGATAAAGGAAAATTTTTAAAAAATGTAACAGTTGATGGAATTTCATGTGTATTTGTACTATAGATTCCTTTCTGGTGTGCAGAGTTATAGGAGAAATCTGAAATTCAACCAGAAAAAAAAATTGTAGTAAATTTTTCCCATCTTAGCTAAGACATAGATTGTGGGTTTTAATTCTTTTTTAATTCCCAAACTGGGGTACTTCAGACTCAGCTATCTGAACATGAATTATTGAGTAATACGGCAGTGACACAGGGCTCACCCACAAAATTGCTAGTTTGAGCACAGCGTCCATATTTGCTTTAGAAATCAGGCCAGGAGGGATGGCTCCCACCTGTAATCCCAGCACTTCGGGAGGCCGAGGCGGGTGGATCACTTGAGGTCAGGAGTTCAAGACCAGCCTGACCAACATTGTGAAACCCCGACTAAAAATACAAAAATTAGCCGGGCATGGTTGTGTGGGCCTGTAGTCCCAGCTACTCGGGAGGCTGAGGCAGGAGAATCGCTTGAACCTGGGAGGCGGAGGTTGTGGTGAGCCGAGATTGTACCACTGTACTCCAACCTGGGCAACAGAGCAAGATCCTGTCTCAAAAAAAAAAAAAAAAAAAAAAAGCAAAAAACAAAAATCAAGTACTTTTGAACACACTTTCAAGGTAGCTTCTCTGATTTTTAAAATTCAATAGGAAAATGTTTACTTTTATTCTAAACACTTGGATCACTTTTAAGTCTAGATTGACTTTTACATATTTAACAGGGTGGTGCATAACTTTACAAGTGAATACAAAACCTTAATTAGAATAAAGGCATTTTCCAGCTTCTTTCTCTACAAATGCCAGTTTTCACTTGATTAGTCAAAACCTGAGCTAGAAGCTTCCAAAGCAAACTTGGCACCATCTCATCATCTCAGAACACTGAGAACATAGAGGCCCCGCTGCTTCCTCCATGTGGGCTAGGGAAGGGGGAGGGGGAGGGGGGGAGGGAGACACAGCAGGTGGTGACTGCTAATCGGTCACGTGATAAAGTAGGTATTATTATCCCCACTGCAGAGGTGCAGAAAGAGACACAGAAGGATTGGTGTTTTGCCCAGGTTCACACAGCTGGTCAATGGGAATGTCAAGATTGAAGCACACAGGTGTTGCAGCCCACAGCCCATGCACGTTCTCTCCATTCAGACTCCCTGTTCTCAACAGAGAGGGGAGAGTGAGAAAGCCTGGACCGCCCTCGAAAATAACCCCGACTTCTCAGCAATCATTTCCCATTTCTTCTCAGAAACTCCCCAAGATAATTTTGAAAATATATTCCCTCTGACAGCTAAATGTCATAAATAAATGTTTTGATTATAAACTAAAGTAGTTTCAAAGAATGCACTGCCTGGCGATGGTAGATTATTGTGGTAATGGTCCCAAAAGAGTCCAGTTTCTTCCCTGGATCCATGACTCGGGGAGAGTTCCTTCCCAACTGGACACCCCGGCTTGCTTTCGCCAAGGGTTATGGAAAGGAGAGTCAGGAAGAAGGCTGAAAATTGCTTGTGTTCTGGGGCTTGCTCTTGCTACTCTTTGGAACCTGCGGTCGCCATGGAAGAAAGCCTATGCTAGTCTACCGGTGGAAGAGAGATCATGTGAAGCAGAGACAAGCTGTCCCGGCTGAGGTTTAGACCAAGCAGCCCTCCAACTGACACACCTGTGAAGCCGCAGGGTGTGAGGACATGCAGTCCCAGCTGAGCTGAACTGCCAGCTGACCACGGAGATCCACTAAGCCAGCCATGTCCAGAACCACCCAGCTAACCCCCCAGATTCATGAACATCGTAAATGCTTGTTGTATTAAGGCACTAAGCCTTAGGGTGCTTTTGTTACCTAGCAACTGATACACTTACATATTATAAATTTGATATTTTCAAAGAAAACTATTATGTCAGTTTTAATGTATCCAGTGTATCCAAAATCCCAAATCAATTTGATGCCCATCATCCATTCAAAAGATATATTTAGGCCAGGTGCGGTGGCTCATATCTGTAACGTCAGCACTTTGGAAGTCCAAGGCAGGCAGATCATGAGGTCAGGAGATCAAGACCATCCTGGCCAACATGGTGAAACCCGTCTCTACTAAAAATACAAAAATTAGCTGGGCGAGTAGTGTGTGCCTGAAATCCCAGTTACTCTGGGAGGCTGAGGCAGGAGAATCGCTTGAACCTGGGAGGTGGAGGTTGCAGTGAGCTGAGATGGCGCCACTCCAGCCTGGCAACAGAGTGAGACTCTGTCTCACAAAAAACAAAAAAAAGACACATTTAAAAACTCAATAATTTCACATCATTCCTTTTTCTTTAGCCCCATTTTATAATACTTTATTACCCTATCATACTTCTTTACAGCAAAGATATCTACACAAATTTTTATGTTAAAAGTTTTGGCATTTCCTATGAACATAAAGTTCCAACAATTTTTTTAGAGAAATGACTTCTGGATTGTGTTTCCATTGCGATTATTACTGGTACACAATTGCAATATAAAAATGCATCAGCTAGGCACAGTGGCTCATGCCTGTGATCCCAGCACTTTGGGAGGCTGAGGTGGGAAAACTGCTTGAAGTCAGGAGTTCAAGACCAGCCTGGGCAACATACGGAGATCTTGTCTCTACAAAAAATTTAAAAATTAGCCCCAGCGGTCATGGCATGTGTCTGTAGTCCCAGCTATTCAGGAGGCTGAGGTGGGAGGATTGCTTGAGTGCAGTTTGAGGCTGCAGTGAGCTATGATTGCACTCCTGCGATCTAGCCTGGGTGACAAAAATAAATATCTCTCTCTCCCCATATATATATATACATATATATATACACATACATACATACACACACACACACACACACACACACACACACACACACACACACATATATATATGGTCATAGGAAATGCCAAAACTTTTAACATAGAAATGTATCTGTCTATACATAGAGAGAGAGGCGGCGGGGGGAGAGAGAGAGACATAAAAATATAAAGAGTAAAATTTCACTGGAAATAATTTCTCAATGGACAGAGATTTTTATTTTTCAATTAGTTCATGTATCCATTCAGTGCATCTGATTTTTAGCTAAACAGAGTTCTGCTCAATTCTATTTCTTTCATTTTTGTAGATGCAAGCACAGAAAAGCCTTGTTTGAAGACTACTGGGAGTAAAAGGAGTTTCATTAAGGCAGTTTTACGTGTCACTCAATTCTCTGACCTCTTGAATTATATGTACCAAATCAGAGATATCATCTATAATTAATGATTTATCACCTGACGACCTGATTAGGTCCTCCTTCAAACTCGATTAGGAGAAAATAATTAGAAGTCACCTGGCTCATCGAAAGATTAGCTCCCTGGTCGGTGGTGTCATTTGCTTTCTGAACACACCATTGCTCTGTGACCATTTGTTTGGTGTCCCAGAGGCTCTTCCCCCCTAAGTACAATCCAGGACAGCTGAGAGGAGTCTCTCTCTCTCTCTTTTTTTAATAAAATGGGAGCAAGATGACTCCGAAGAGAGAGGGAGGGGAAGAGAACGTGTACTTTATCACAAGCACATTCCCGGGCAGATCAATTTTAGGAAAGGGCATTTGACATTGAGTCTCTAGATACGGATTCCCCTTAAACCATCTGCATCCCTGAACCCTTGGAAAGTCACATTTTGGTTCAAAGATCGTTGCTGTCGGGTCTGATGCACCTTACTCCAACTGGTGGCGAGAAACTCCCTGAGACCGGTAAGGTTAATAGAAGATCCGCCAGTCATTGTCTGTTTCCCTGGTTTTCCACAGAAACGTATCTTGTATGCAATGGCTTTTAGTAAAAGGTATCAAGATTTGTTTCAAGTGAATGACACTCCATCCCTACCTTGACTTTCTATCCATTCCCCAAATTGAACAACTCTGTTCCTGGAGCCACCGCCACTTTCCCATCTGCTGGAGTCCTTAATGCCCATCAGCAGGGAATTGGTCATGTAAATTATGGTGAACTATGACCATTATGATGGATGTGACCATGACTTACAGTGATGCAGACCTTTTTAGAATGTCATGCAAACGTCTACAACTTGTATCATTAAGAGTAAATATCAGGTTAACAGAACAGTATGTTAATAAAATATAAACTCATTTTTAAGTGTGTGTGCACATGCATACCCTATGCATATACTCAAGAAACCAATCAATGACAATCAAATGTTGCAATCTTCATTGAAAGTGAGAGGCTTATAATTAACCAACCATTAATGTCTAAAATACAAGATAACAGCACCAGGCAGAACAGACAAGCACAGAGATGAGAACAGAACACAGGACATCCTGTTTCAGACGTCAGGCGCCAAACTCAGTAACCAAATCATTCTTGGGAGCAGCCCAGGAAGCCCCAGGTGGTATTCAAGAAAAGAAACTGGGTATTGAAGTCAAAAAGGATGAAGCTGGTACCCAGAAAGGCAAAAGCAGTTCCAGTAAGGTCTGACTGGCTAAAAAATCGAACTTCAGCTTGATCTGGGTATGAAGTAGGTTGACGAATATGGAAAAAAAATTCTGAAGGGTTGGCCAGGCATGGTGGCTCATGCCTGTAATCCCAGCACTTTGGGAGCCCGAGGCAGGCGGATCACAATGTCAAGAGATCGAGACTATCCTGGTCAACATAGTGAAACCCGTCTCTACTAAAAAAATACAAAAATTAGCTGGGAATGGTGGCGCGCACCTGTAGTCCCAGCTACTCGGGAGGCTGAGGCAGGAGAATTGCTTGAACCCGGGAGGTGGAGGTTGCAGTGAGCTGAGATCGCACCACTGCACTCCAGCCTGGTGCCTGGCGACAGAGCAAGACTCTGTCTCAAAAAAAAAAAAAAAAATTCTGAAGGACTATGTGGTTCCTGATTTTTTTTTTTTAAATATTAAGGACACTGGATTTGGTTTTTTAAAAAAGTGTCATACCTCCCCAATGTGAAAGTAGTTGACTGTACAGAAAGTGCGAGGTGTCCACATAGTCTAAATCCTTTGTCATTTTTAATCCCAAGTGGCCGCCTGTAATCTCAGCACTTAGGGAGGCTAAGGCAGGTGGATCACTTGAGGTCAGGAGTTTGAGACCAGCCTGGCCAACATGGTGAAACGCTGTCTCTACCAAAATATACACAAATTAGCCGGGCATGTGATCCTAGCTACTTGAGAGGCTGAGGCAGGGAGAACTGCTTGAACCTGGGAGGCAGTGGTTGCAGTGAGCCGAGATCAAGCCACTGCACTCCAGCCTGGGTGACAGAGTGAGACTCCGTCTCAAAATGAAAATAAATAAATAAATAAAAGAAAGAAATCCTCAGTGACTAGACAACCTCAGAGGATCTACTGCACACGAGTTAGAAATCGCAAGTCCGGCTTGACAGTGGTGAATAAAGATGTGCATGAGTCATATGTCACTCAGGAACACGGTTGAGGTGGTGAACTCAGTGACAGTAGAAATGGACTTACTGAAACAGTAGAATTTATAGGCTAAAAGTTGCTTCATGATGTAGAAAGAATAGACCAGAATAAACTCCATTGTCGACAAATGAGGTTTTCTATGGAATGCATTCTGTTGGTATATGGTGGGGGTGGGAAGGCATATGACAGGCAGAAGAATGGAAACAAAGTGATCCCAGGAACACGACCTGGGAGGGTTTCTATCCTGCACTGTTCAACAGAAGACAGTAAATTGCCAACAGCATCCATACCCCATGTATTTACAGAGGCCTTGCACGTTCATGATTTGGGGTATGAATACTCTTTTTCCTTCTTCCAACAATGACTTCCTTTCGAGAAGCCTAGGGGGACTGTGACACTGCATTTTTTTTTTTTTTCTTTTTTTGAGATGGAGTCTCACTCTGTCTCCCAGGCTGGAGTGCAGTGGCACAATCTCAGCTCACTGCAGCCCCACCTCCCAAGTTCAAATGATTCTCCTGCCTCAGCCTCCCAAGTTGCTGGGATTACAGGTGTGTGCCACCATGCCCAGCTAATTTTTTTATTTTTAGTAAAGATGGGATTTCATCACATTGGCCAGGCTTATTTTGAACTCCTTACCTCAAGTGATCCACCTGCCTCGGCCCCCCAAAGTGCTGGGATTACAGGTGTGAGCCACCTCTCAGCCGTGACACTGCAATTTCCATCTCACACATTCTCTACGTAAGTGACTGAATATTTTGAGTAGTTCTTTCTCTCCTTGTATTTGCACCTCTTTCCCCCAACCTGCTCAATACCTCCCTCCTAAGGCAACTGTCACAGTGGTTCCCTATCACGGAATAGGAATAGGTTTGTGCCAAAAGCGGAATTGCCTATAAAACTTGAGTATCAACATAAAGTTTGCAAAAAACACAAGGTAAGGGCCCCCCCGTTGCAATCCAAGTTCTCTGTCCTCATCCCCCACAATCACCTATACACAGAAGAACAGCTCCTGGCTGGGAATACAGGCAGCAGAGTTCTGTGGAAGGGAAGGGACCAGAACTTGGGCAAGGAATCCTGGCAACGCCCCAGAGAGGAGACAGAACGCTGGGGACCCAGGCTCCTGGGTGTGCAAAGGAAACACTAGAGAGCCCGCCGGCCCGCCTGAGGGAGCCTGTGGATGGACGGGGACATTGGTCACTGCTACAGTTATCTTTGCAGAAGGGAGCACCCCACCCCCAAACCTCAAGAACAGAAAGGGAGAGGTAACCTGAGGATGTTTTCTGCAGCCTGGTGGGAGATGAGCCTGAGAACAAATGAAACGAGGGGGGAAAGGTATGACGATTCCTCTACAGTTGACTTTGAGCACTCATTTCATCCGCACACATTGGCTCAGCTATTGGTGAGGAAAGCAGCCCAAACTGCCAAATCCATTTACACCCGAGTGCAAACTGCTGGAATAACTTCATGGAGTAGGTGTTAAAGCTGGCTTCAGTCATCCCCCAAGACAGATGCATTGGCTATGGAGAGAAATCTTTTTGTGTCTGTATTGTTGCTATATTGTCTATAAAGATGTCTATATTGTTGCTGTAATGCCTGAACATACTAAAAATAAAGAGGAAAGTGGTCCAAATCCCTGCTCAACATGTCAAGGCCACCAAACCAAGGTGTCTCAAACATAAACATAGTTGAGTCATCAGAGGATCCTGTTAAGACGGAAGCTGTGGTTTAATGCCTCTGGGTGGGGCCCAAGTTTCTGCATTTTTCTTTACTTTTTTGAGACAGGGTCTCTCTTGCCCAGGCTGGAGTATGATCCTAGTTCATCACAAGCCTCAAATTCTTGATCTCAAGCGATCCTCCCACCTCAGCCTCCTGAGTAGCTGGGACTATAGGTGTGAACCACCACGACTATGTATTTTATTTTCTGTAGAGATGAGGGTCTCACTACGTTGCCCGGGCTGGTCTCAAACTTCTAGCCTCAAGTGCTCCTCCTGCCTCCCCATTTTCTGCACTTCTGACAAGCTCCTGGTGACACTGACGTTGCTGGTGTCAGGACCTGCACTGAGGAGCAAGCAGTGACACAACAGGGCTCCCCAGGCACCAGAGAGAGGCTCTTCTAGTGACAGGAGGGGACAATCTTTTCACCGAGGACAGGGATGGATGGGGTAACGCTGATGGGGAAGGTTTGTAAGGGACTCAGGAGGGTCAGATCTGGGGACTCTGACAGGGAAAGCCAGCCCAAGAGTGTATTTACCTTGTTTTGTGATTCTGTGGAAGACTCAGGCAGCAGGCCCCCGATGATAAAATGTGGAGTGATTCTAGAGCTCAGTCAGGCCAGTTGGAGCTCTGCACTTCACCCCAATATTTTCACAGGAACCCCGCAGCCTGCTCCCATCGGGATAGGCAAGAGACTGGAAAAGAAACAGTGCCCAGTAGGGGTAACGTTAGGTCAAGATGCCAAGCAACTGTCGTACACCTTTTGTTGTTGTTAAAACTTCGAGCTCTTGGCCAGCTGCGGTGGCTCACACCTGCAATCCCAGCACTTTCGGAGGCCAAGGCAGCGGATCACCAGGTCAGGAGTTCGAGACTAGCCTGGCCAACATAGTGAAATCCCGTCTCTACTATCAATACAAAAATCATCTAGGCGTGGTGGTGGGTGCCTGTAATTCCAGCTACTCGGGGGGCTGAGACAGGAGAATCACTTGAATCCGGGAGGCGGAGGTTGCGGTGAGTTGAGATTGTGCCACTGTACTCCAGCCTGGGTGACAGAGCGAGACTCCGTCTCAAAAAAAAAAAAAAAACCTTCAAGCTCTACCACAACAGCCTTCTCCTGATGATCACGAGTTATTTCCATGAATGGCATTCCCAGGCATCTTCTCCCATGGCCTCTCTCCCACCAGCAACTCATACTCATCCTCCCATCCAAAAAGGCATAGAACCGTCCAGACACTTTTCATTATTTTTATTGTTTGACAAGCATTTACAACGTTCCATTCATAGACCTAAAAACATAAAAATAGACCTTCTTTCAGCTTATAAAAGAAATATATAAGAACTTTTGACATAGACACGTCATGACCTTATGTACAAGAGACAATGGCACCCTCTCCAAGCACCAGACTTCCGAGTGTTTTCAGATGGATGTGTTGCACTGGGACCAGTAAATGCGACGATTAGAAGCCTCTGCTTCCGTTTTCCATCTGGACGCAATCGAACCGGAGATGATATGGAAAAATGCAGTGATAAAAAGGGCATAGAAACCATTCTAAAGCTTTTTAAGAAAACCAGAAGATATAGCAAAAATTTAATAGAATAAAACTTTCAAAAGATCAAGCTCAAAGCCCTGGAAACCCGAAAGGCGGGGGAAAACCGGGTGGGAAAGCAGGAAAAGCAGGCACAGGCACAAGAGCGTGATGTTCTGAACTCTCTATTGTCTGGAAATATAAAGTCATAACTGATTTTTATAAAATATAACTCCTAAAGCTACTATAAAATTCAGGTTTTTAAAGTACCTACTGATGTGTCAAACACCAAATAGATATTTTCCCCAAAAAGAAAGTTTTCATAGTATTTAAACCCTTCTTAGGAAGTGGACATTGTGACATGGGAAAAGAAAAAGCTATAAACCTTTTAAAAAAAAAAAAAAATTGAAAGTGCTATAACTTGTTTTCTTTGTGGTATTTGGGTATCTGTTTAGACCGTTAACGTTTTGAGCGTGTTTACCCTGTTTTGTTGGCATGAAGAATGTGTTCAACACAAGACATGTTTTTAAAGAGGTTTTCTGTTAAAAGGTTTGGTTATGGACTGTCAGGGAAGGGGAAGGTAATCTATGGATGAAGATGCAATTTTGATGGAAAAAACCAATGATCACCACGGCAACCCCATGAGAAGGAGGCTCCCCTCCCTGCCATGTGCAACAGACACACACACCGCCCACTTGGGTGTCATGTTTAATCCAACCAAACTCCCGTCTCAAATATAGATTCAAACATTAAAAAAAAAAATCTGCTTCTTGGAAAAAAAAAAACTGTATCCTTAGCATGAGCTTGTTGGCCTTTCATATATAAATATAAATCCACCACACCTCACTCTGTAAAAGGTTATATCCTCACTTTTTAGGCTCAGGGTCACACTAACACTGTAAAATTCTCATCTATTTGTGCCCCTGTATCTCAGGTAAAATACAAAAAATAGTGTTTCTTTTCTTTCTCTCAAGTGATAAATTTGGATCTCTTTCCAAAGAGTTTGGCATCTCTATAATTCTATGCAAAACTAGAGCTTCCGAACATGGACATACAGTTAAGACCAGCCATAGACCAAAACAGGAAGGAAAAAAAAGGCTCATTGAAACATGAATCGCCACCCTCTCCTCACACATTCTTAAAATACACAGAGATTCTCAGACATGGAAGAGGGAAGGGTACAGTCAGAACACTTCAAGCTGTACACGTTTCATTTTGTGTTTGAAAGTGGTTTCCCCCGACTAGGAGACTGATTTCAGATAGAAGGATCGTGTGTGTGCTACTATCCCTTAAATTACTCTGTTGTACATACGTTAACTCCTGGGGGTGGTTTGCTTTCCAGTGCTATAGAATCTTTTTTCTTTTAATTGTTCAGGCCCTGATTCATTGAGAATAAATAAAAGCCCTTAGTAACTATACAGAAGACAGGACTCAAGCTTATCTGGGATTCTGAGCAATTCTTTCTGTTGCTGTTGAAAATGACAAAGTTGGGTGGCTACATGGCTTCAGGACCAAGTCAGCTGCCAAAACCGTGTGTGCAAGAGCACGACCTCAGGGGACATTCTTGTCGATGGTACGGGAGGGTGGGCAGAGTTAGGGCAGGAAGTATCTACACACATTCTCTACGGGGCAGGTCACACAGTCAGATCTCAGTGTTGAGTTTCCGGGTGGGGGCAAAGTCTTCGCGCCTAACCCAAATGACTTCCTCACTTGCGCTTTCCAGACCTCCATTGATCCCTGACAGGGCAGCTTGCTTCTTGAGCTGTGCCATGCGGGGATGCGTGACTATCCAGGGTTTTCCGGCCTCTTTCCCGCTGACTGATGGAGGCGGCCTGAAGCCGCTCCTGCAGGTCTCTGTCCACTGAGGCGCCCTTCACGGACTCACAGAACTCATCATCGTCACTGAGGATGTCTGTCTCCTTGATGTCATCTTGCTCCTCATACTGAGCAAGATCAAACTGCTCCTCTACCCATCGGTCAGTGTCCCCCGCCACCGGGGGGCTGCTGGGACTCTTTCTCCGGGCTGCTTGTGGAGACGGCATCAGAATCAATGGTAAACCTGTTCGAGCCAGCCGCCGTCTCCTCCTCCCAAGAGACTTGCTTGGGGCAGACACTGCACACACACACAAAAATATAAAAATAAAACCCCCACATGCTTTACGTGAGATGAAAATCCAGAAAGCAAAGGACAGGAGAAAATAAAAACCTCAACGGTATGCACTGAATGCCTTGATGTCTTTCAGGGCTTAAAGTCTAGATATTACCAGTGTGTCTTGGAGTGTTTACCTTGTCGAGGTGTCTGGACTTACAAGATGTCCCAGTAACTGATGGAGGGGCAACAGGGAACCGGGACACACAGGAGAGACTGAAGGTTATGGGCAAGGGGGAACTCAACTCCCTCTGAAATAATCTACTGTTCTAACCTGTGCAGCTAAGAGATGGATAACACAGACTGCAGCTGCTCTCGAGTAAACAGGCCACTGATTTGGGGATTAGTTAGTGAGTTAGTGTCCTAAGCCCCAGTCATGTCCCATGGCCCAGTGCTATGAAGATCCCCTAGGGTTGTTTAGCTGGAATAGGCCTTTAGTAAGGGTAGGGGTACACCTATGGTTTTTCTGTCTTTGTAGAAAATGCCCCTATGCATCAGAGAGGCAGAGGCACTGGTCCAAGTTACTTGTTTTCTGGGAACTTGAACGTAATATTTCTTGGGATCTGCAGTTTGATTAAGGGCACCACATCCCTCTTAGAGAACCTGAGAAAAAGAGTGGCTCTCAAAGACACGGAGTCTTCAGTTACGTCCCTGTCTTCTTTCTGACAAAGTCCCACATGAGCTCAGAGGCTAAGCAGATGTGAGCCTCAGTCTCCTCCTATTACATTCTGTGTATCGCTCATTCTTCTACAGAGCAATTAACATAACTGTTTCTCAGTGGAATGAAAAATAAAACACCAATGACACCCAAGCAGTTTGATCAACAAAGTGGTGTATAAAGGGAGGACCAGTTAAGAAGAATTCATCCTTTCACCTACTGCCCTTTAGGAAGCCAGAATTAAAAATAAGTGAAAAAAGACACCATCCAATCAAGTCAACTAACAGTCCCACCACACGCATACACAAGAGACTGCTCACAGGGAGGGCTGCTGCTTCTCCCTTGAGAGTGAAGCAGGTATTACATTAGACACGAAAAGGTGAAATGCAACACAGGCTTTCCAGAGGAGGGGCAGAGTCTAAACACCAACTGGGAGCTGCTTTCCTGAAACCTAAACCCCAGAAACCGTCGAATTGCTTCAATGCTGCCAGAAGATGCCTCGTCTGCGTTACTGCCAGATGCAGCCTTGTCTTCAAACACAGCAGGCACAAGGTTAGAGAGCTCAACAAGGGGCTAAATTGGCTCCCATTGCAGCTATCCTCTGCCTCGGACCCCTGTGTGTCCATCACTATTCCTGAGTGTTCCGCCATCTTGAAAGGTGGAACAAATGGACACCACTCTTGTTTGAGGATGGGAATAAAAGCT
Organism: Ateles fusciceps; assembly: GCA_036589455.1. Taxonomy (NCBI): domain Eukaryota; kingdom Metazoa; phylum Chordata; class Mammalia; order Primates; family Atelidae; genus Ateles; species Ateles fusciceps. The sequence goes on from JAZHEH010000222.1 coordinate 13,606,931, forward strand.
ATTTCCAGGCAAAATGGAAAAAAGGAATAGAAAAGAGGAAAAAACACCACCTACTTCTATTGAGAAGAGACAAAAATTCTTGTTCACTTTTATCTCAGCACCAGCAAAACACAGCATCCCTCTCTGCAATCAGTGCATTAGAACGACCCCAACTCAAAGCTACCAGAAATCTTTGTTAATGACTTCATGCTGAAGTATCTAGGGGTCAAATGTGTTAATGTCTACATCTTTGAAATGTGTCAAAGTAAGACGAGGTGATGGATGACAGATGGATTCTAACAGATGAGTGATAATGAGAATACATAGAATATAGATGGTAGGTATGAATTCTTTCAGAAATTCTGTAAGTTTGAAAATTTTCATAAGAAAATAGAACAAAGAAAAAAATTTTAATTGGGTTATTGGCAGCCGGATAGTACTTAAGGTTTAGTATGGAAGCACAGTATTTAGCTTTGCTATCCTAGCCAAACAGAACAGAGGGTGAAATCAACCACCTGAGTATTCAAGACAAAGCAGAATGAAGCATGAGCATCTGTCCTTAGCATGCTTAAGAACCTGGCTACCATTATTGGGTTCTTCTCAGTCTTTCAGGGATGCAATCTTTGACTACTTCCAGTGCTCCTTGTTAAGACTGACCAGCTACTGCTGTGCTGATCTACTCAGGCACCATTTTAAAATCCTCTAAGAAGAAGATTCTGAGGATAGCGAGGTGCCTCCAAAGCAAAGTGATACGGACTCTCTTCAGCCAAAAATGAGCCATCAGGCAGAAAAATCCTTCAATCAGCGAGATCCAACAGGCTATGACATCAAAGCTTTCTCTCAGTAATCATGATGATGGACGATGGTGTCAAATTGTAGGCTGGTTTTGTTTTCTTTCCAAATGCATCTCAGCAGGAAAACTTCTGAGTGACAGACTAACCATGCTTAGTTTCAAAGTCAATGCAGCTCTGAATTTCGGTTCATTGATTAACAACTGAAACGGGTGAGTTCCCTGAGGTTGAGATACATATTCCCAAATCTGTTTAAACATTTCCCTGGCAAGCAAGAGGGGTGGATAAGACAAATCCAAGATAAAAATCTCTAAAGTGAGTTAGAAAGGATCAATAAACTATTCTTCCATGGGGCCCCCATGAAAAACTGCAGATATGGACAACACGCAAGACTCTTAGGATACCTCGGAAAACCTCGCAAAGGGCTGGGTGTTCACTGCACTAAGTTTTCAATAAACATTTATCAATTGATTGGAGGGGGAGATTTACAATAACTAGTCCCCTAACATTAAATTTAAGGTGCTTAAAGAATGTAGTATCTCATGTCAAGCCAGGTAGGCTTTGTCTATGAAAACCTTCAAGCATTCTCACTTCTGTCCCTGCCCTGTCAACAGATAGAATGGTCATGGGGACAAAGGCCAGAAACCTTCTGGCAAGTGCAAAGGGGGTCTCTTTTAATGAAATCCTCCCTGCAAAAATTCTGGGCTGCCTCTTAAGAAAGGTGTGATAAAAATGTTAGTATCTTGATGTCATTAAGTCCCAAAGTATTCTGAAAACAGCTTTCTCCCTAGACAAATTTTGCTGCCATTTACAGGTGGTAGTATTTATTTTACTTCTTCACTGCTCCACTGTGATGGATTAAGTCCTACCAGAGTATTTAACTGGGATCATTTAAACTCTAGATTCTTTTTTTCCAAGAATAGCTTGAGGCTTCCCCAAATTCACATGGTGACTAAAAATAAAGTTGCAGGCACAGGCAAGGATAGAAACTGGAAGTGTCATGTGGGCTACCACACCTAGAGTCCTTACTGCTGAGAGCAGGCATTGCTGGGCTGCCAGATCGTGAAGCCACCCTGTTCTCAGAACAGAGGGCTGTGACCCTGCTGATATGTGACACACGGCTTTCTGCTAGACAAAGCTGGCTGTCATGCAAAGCAGCTACTCTCATTCTGCAAGCAGGCTGAGACAGCCTTTCCAGAAAGAGAATGTGTCAGCTTCCCGGCTCGGTGAATGAGAGAGGAGCTCACCAGCCAAAAGGAGAAGGGAGGCAAAGGGAAGGCTGGAGGGAGGGCGAGAGGAGGAGACACAGGGCGGATCCCCCAGGAGCCACCAGGAAGGAGGCAAGGGCAAGGAACCTCATACCAGGGAAGAACCATCCTCCTACGTCAGCTCCCACCCGGCCACACCTCATCCCCCACTCGACAAGGAGGTCAAGCTCACTGGATTCTACAGTGGAGTGGGGGGTAACGGGGATCTTGAACGTCTGAATCCCCACAGTACCTGCCCTGCTCATGGCTGGCCTGGCCCCCTTCAGTGCACACAATCTTTTGCCTCCAAAAGGGACATATTGCTGGGGATGAGGGGCAGGCTCTCAGTTTTGAGGAGCTGTCTTCTGTGCTTATCGCGCAGGACTGAATGCACAGCCTTCAGGAAATCCTTTCGGCTCTCTGGGGAGCTAGGAAAAGAAGATTTGCACACGTTAGAGAACCAGGGCTTAACACGTGGGGAACGTCTACGGTTATCAGGAGTAACCAAACAAATATTGCTCAGGGCCAAAGGCTAAAGACTGAGGCCATGACTCCAATTTCTGTGCTGAGCAGTGATTTCACAGCCAGGATACACAGCACATAACTCCTTTCCCTTCATGCTTTGGGGATCTATCTCCTGCTGCTGATGCGGGGCAGAGCAGCCCATTAATGAACACATCTATGGACAGTGAGAGTTTGTACCAAGAAGCTGCCAAATTCTGCTCCTGGCACTTAAGGCAGAGCTTTTCATTGTAAAATGTTTTCGAGGGCAAATGAACCACAAGATTTGTGTGGCTCTGCAGAGCACCCAAAGGCTGACATCTCAACGTTCCTAATGTCCTCTAGAACTCAGCTCCCCTCCTGTTCAGTATCAACGGTTCCCATGACACATTTCAACATGTAAATATTAAGGCCGTACTTTTTTTTTGAGAAGGAGTCTCACTCTGTCGCCAGGCTGGAGTGCAGTGGCACGATCTAGGCTCATGGCAACCTCCGCCTCTGAGGTTTAAGCAATTCTCCTGTCTCAGCTTCCCAAGTAGCTGGGACTACCGGCATACGCCACCATGCCAAGTTAATTTTTGTGTTTTTAGTAGAGATGGGGTTTCACCATGTTGGCCAGGACAGTCTCAATCTCTTGACCTTCCAAAGTGCTGGGATTATAGGTGTGAGTCACCGTGCCTGGTCCAAGGCTATATTGTTAAGAACTATAGGCTCAAGCGGGTAGATCGTGAGGTCAAGAGATCGAGACCATCCTGGTCAACTTGGTGAAACCCTGTCTCTACTAGAAGTACAAAAATTAGCTGGGCGTGGTGGTGTGTACCTGTAGTTACTCGGGAGGCTGAGGCAGAAGAATCGCTTGAACTGGGGCGGTAGAAGTTGCAGTGAGCTGAGATCTCGCCACTGCACTTCAGCCTGGGTAACAGAGCGAGACTCCATCTCAAAAAAAAAAATGCTTCCTAGGTGAGTTATTTTTCTTGTTTTATTCCCAGTATTTTTACCCAGGTAAGTTTCACCTGGTATTCCTTATTAACAATAAATATGGCATCCGTGTAGGCAAGCTTACTAAACCCCATGAATGTTACCAACAGCATCACAAATGGATGAGCCAAAATAGATGGTAAAGGTGGTGCTCAGATCCCACGTGGTTATACAAAACACATCTCACCTGTAGTCCTGACAGCTTCCGGGGGGATCTGCCCTTTGTTGACCTCTGTCACCCAACACAGAGAAGTCAACACAAAACATGGGTTTTGACGTTAACCCACCATTCATTTTTTTTTCTTTTTTTTGAGACAGAGTCTCGCTCTGTCACCCAGGCTGGAGTGCAATGCATGATCTTGGCTCACGGCAACCTCCACCTCCCAGGTTCAAGTGATTCCCCTGCCTCAGCCTCCCAAGTAGCTGGGATTACAGGTGCCTGCCACCATGCCTGGCTAATTTTTGTATTTTTAGTGGAGATGGAGTTTTACCATGTTGGTCAGGCTGGTCTCGAACTTCTGACCTCAAGTGGTCCGCTTGCCTCTGCCTCCCAAAGTGCTGGGATTACAGGCGTGAGCCACCACGCCCAGTCCCAGTGTTCATTTTCTATAAGGCCTTAGGCAAAGTACCAACTCTGAGCCTTGCTTCCCCATTTGTAACCTGGAGTAAGAATAGTATTAAGTTGGTGCAAAAAATAATTGCAGTTCTTGCCATTAAAAGTAATGGCACTTTTAATCACTTTTAATGGTAAAAACTGCAGTTCCTTTTTGCACCAACCTAATACCTTGGTCTGACTAAATGAAATAATGAATGTAAGGTGCTCAGCATATTTCACACTTGGTAAATGTACCTTCTTACTATACTAGCATGATACAATATTGCTAACAATCATATAGTATTGATTCTACTGTCTTTTATAGGTAATCCATAGTGTATTAGTACTCACTGTGTGGGGTACTGGGTAATTATTGAGTAAATCGCTGAGTGTCTATGATTAAATTAAAGCATGATTAAATATGGGGCACATTTAAAGCCAAAAACATTAAATGTCACCCGTTGGGGTCATTCATCTCATATTTTTAGAAAAATAAAAGAATAGGTTGTATATGGGAGAAGACCTCAAATTCTCATGGAGTAGGGAGAGGAGAAGAGAAGGGAGGGGAAGAAAGAGGGCGGCGGGGTAGAAGAAAAATCGCAAGAAATAAGTAGAACCCCACGTCACGAGCCCAGCTTCCCCTCAAGACGTGCAGGTCATCAACACAGGTGTTCTCAAAACGAGCAGGAATCCCGGTAACACCTTCCCACGCTATCACCTCCTCCCAGCTGACTCTCCATTTACTGCATCTCAGCAATGTTATAGTACAATGTACCAAATATCAAAACATAACAAGACGAGACCGCCATCTCGTTCCCATCTGCAGAATGTAAACATGGCCTGGACTTCACAGGCACAGCTCACCTGCAGCACAAGTGGAAGACCCTCTCCGGCCTCCCTTCAGACTCGGATTTCACATGGACGATTTCACACACGGCATTTGCCTCTGCATCTAAAGAAATGAAAGCAACAGTGAATCAGGGTAAGTTTCAGATGGGTTTATTTACATGGTCACAAAAGCATTTTTCAGCTGTGATATAGAGGATTTACAATGCAGAACTGTCGAAGGTATTTTCCCACTATCCCACGATCTAAAGAGACGAAGCGACTGCAAAGCTTAATGGATGCTAAGAAGAGAACGCTTGGAAAATTTCCAGTTGCTAAAATCTTCTAGATGGTCTAAAAGGCCAATCAGTCAATCATATTGACTGCACTCACCCTTTCAGCCATGCAGTCTGTTTAACTGAACTGTGCATTTCAATTAAATGATTAGTTGTTTTGGCAACAGTTGGAATAAACGGAGCCAAAGCCTCCTATGCAGATTTCATCAGGCCAGGGACGACAGGTGAGCCCTTGCTGTCTGTCAAGGGAGCCTTCCCCTAGGTGGCTGGGCCTAAAGTCCTGGAGACCTAATGGGGTTTCTCGTCCCAGCCTACCCCTGGGATCTACTATGAACACAGCAGAAATGGTATGCCAAGAAGGTAAGGAACAATTTTAAAATAGTTCTGAAGCTCTGCAGTGCCTATAATAGCGTAGTACTTTAAGTCATGAAAAAAGTGTTTGTGAAAGGAACAATTCACTGCAGACATCCAGGCTGTACGTTATGAAGTCTCACTTTTATCCAGTGGTTTAGAATCCTGGTCACAAACCCTCATAGTGATTGCATGATTTAACCTTAACCAGAATCTATCTGCAAAAAATTTTACAAACTTTCCCAGACTGAGATGAAAACCCAGAAATTCCACATTCTGATTCTCCAATCCACTAAAGTGGATTTCATAAAGACACCTTGACTAGTCTTTGCAACTCAACTAAAATAAGCTTTTATCTTGATGATTTTAAACTTGACTTGAATGAAAAATAGAGGGCGAGAATGGAATGTCATGTCACAAAGATGGCTTTGTCTTCAAAATTTAAAGTCTTTATGTGTTTACTCCTCGACGCAGGCAAAATTCCTGGCTTAGAAGCTGTCAGTTTGCTATAGAAATAAACTTTCCCATTTATAAACTTGGCACAAAGAAACAAAGCAACCAGATAATTCATAACCTACGATTCTAAAGTAAGACATTAGTATTTATGTGCTCAAACCTCAAAATGCTACTTGTAGCTATCCTAGACTCACAACTTACAGGTGCCTGCAAATTCACATGGAAATTAATTTTGCAAATCACATCATAAGTAAAAGGGCATCTGGCAAATCACTGCTGGAAGCTTAGAGAGAAAACTTCTAAGACAAATAATCATTCCAAATATATTTGCTGTACATGGTTTTTGCATTTGAGCTTTCCTACTGTAAGGCCAAAAAAAAAAAAAAAAAAAACTGTGAAGGAAGAGACACCTTGTTTAATATGGAAAAATAATTCAAAGTGTGCAAAATATCGCAAGAGGGTTCTCCCCATGATGCTGGACCAGGGTGACGTGGTATTTCTAAGGATCGGATCCAGTTTTACTGCTTATGACAAGTAGAAACAAAGGGAGGCTACACAACAGAAATCAGACAGTAAGAACTTAACATTCATGTTAGGCATCAAAAGCATAAAATAGAAATTCACGCTGACAGCCGGGTACGGCGGCTCATGCCTGTAATCCTAGCACTTTGGGAGGCCAAGGCAGGCGGATCATGAAGCCAGGAGTTTGAGACCAGGCTGACCAACATGGTGATACCTTGTCTCTACTAAAAAAAAAAATACAAAAATTAGCTGGGTGTGGTGGCATGCTCCTGTAATCCCAGCTACTCGGGAGGCTGAAGCAGGAGAATTGCTTGAACCCGGGAGGCGGAAGTTGCAGTAAGCTGAGATCGTGCCATTGTACTCCAGCCTGTGCGACAAAGTGAGACTCTGTCTCCAAAAAAAGACAAAAGAAATTCACATTGATCATCCACCTGCAGGTCTCCACTGCCAGGGCTTTTCCTTACCAAAGCTGCACCTGCTGTCCAAGTAGGACACGTAACAGGTGTGGCTAAGAGTTTCCACCTGATTCCCCAGAGATGCTCTTTCCAGGGTGCACCTGGGAGAGGCACATAGCCCATTCCTCCTAAGAACTTGGGTCTCAAATTAGGCCCAGGAGGGGGAGCTTCTGAGTCACAGAAATATCACTTTTCTTAGACAGTATCTTGCTACTCATGTGTTTAAAGCATCATCTAATTATATTATTAGGTATACTCACAGCTACCCAACAATTCACTTCGCTACTATGTGGATTTTAGAAAAAGAATCAACATTTCCATGTCTGTAATCCCAGCATTTTGGGAGGCCAAGATGGGAGGCTCACTTGAGCCCAGGAGTTCGAGACTAGACCTCATTTCTACAAAATAATAAAAAAATTAGCTGTGTGGGGTGGCACACGCCTGTAATCCCAGGTCCTCGGAAAGGATAGCTTGAGCCTAGAAGTTTGAGGCTACAGGGAGCTACAATCGCACACTGCTCTCCAGCCTGGGAAGCAGATGAGACCCTGTCTCTAAAAAAAGTTAAAATAAGTTTTAAAAAGAATCAACACTGTGAAAGCCTTCACATTAATACCAAAGACAAACATTTGTAATACTTTAGGGAAAAAATGTTTATTCAATGCTTTTTAGTTCTTTTGGTGGTATTTTTGGATCTCTCAGTTAAAAAGCGAGTAGTTTACACAGGCTTTGTCTGCTCACGGTCTCAAGGATTCTTTCAAGAAGCACAGGCTCATTGCTACTCAGACGGCAGTCACTATAGTATTAATATATAGAACAGAATAACTAGAATCTCTTCCAGGAATTTTGAAGACATTACACATCCATTCACTCAGTTCATTCATTCACTTGGTTCATTCATTCAATATTTAATCAATGGCTAAGTAAATAAGAGGCAATAAAGAGACTGAGAGACAAGAGAGTTAAGCATAGGAAAAAAAAGATGGTAGGGTGGTTAGACCAAGAGTGTGAATTCAAATAATTCCTACACGAACCAGAAATATGTGTGTGAAAAACCCAGCACAGGTCAGAGTTTACCTGCACTTGCCAAAGCTCGAACCTGCAGTGCCTCCGTGGGGATCATGTGTCGAAAACGGAAGGGGTCCCAGTCCTCATAAATGGAAAGCCTGTGCGATCCTACCTGCAGAGGAGAAGGAACCAGCTGCATAAGAAGAATCTAACCTGCCCTGGACCAGTTCCCTACATTTTCTAAACCAGCGACAGACTCTCACGCGGTAACTCCAGGCGTGCCCAAGGGATCTTCCCCCGTGAGCTCTTGTTCATCCAGCGGGAAGTGAAAGGCTGCATGATAAATATGTTGAGGGGAGGGTGTGCAAATACATTTGCTAAGCAAATGCAGTGAAGAGAGACACACAGGAAGAGGAGAAAAGGGATCCCAAACAAGAACAGGGCAACAGAGAAAGGGAAGAGCAGCGCTGGAAAGGTTCTGGGCCATGGCACACCCAATCACCAATGGAGTCCAATGGATTTCAATTCACAAAAATGAGACCAATTCATTTTTGTGCCGTAAACATGAGCCTGCCTGAAAGAAGGCAGGATGGGTGATCTCAAGCAACCTTAGCAACGCTTAAGAAAGGAAAAAAGATTGTAAAAAGGCTCATACTGACAAAATGGTAGAATTAAGCAGACGTAACTGATAAGCAGATAGAGAAATACTTTCAAACCATGGGGTGACATGAGAAGTCTTACAAGTTTCTTCTTCTGTTTGGAACCATCTTTATACACAAGGACCACAGCAGTTTTGAAGACTGGAAAAAATAAAATAAAGACTGTTATGGCACGTCACGTATAGGGTTTTCCCCTTGACATCACTACCTTGTGGTAATAAACACTACAGTTATGAAGAGGATGTGGAGATCCCGGTTAACTCGACTCCCCACCCCACCTTCCATTCATTCACCACATCTTTGAAAATCGAAAGCCTATTGAGACACAATTTTCCGGGTTCAAAATAAACTCAAAAAGCCTACATAAATGGAAATCACCTATGCCCCAAAAAAACTTTTGGGTACAATATGTTAAGTATGATACCATTTCAAAGTTAAAACTTCAACTGATACATATTCAACAAAAATGTACTAATTCAATATAGAGGAATAATATGTCTTTCATAACAATGCAATTCTGAAGATGATTTACATTTATGCAAATTAAGGTAATAGTGCACATAGAAATACAGTGATAAGTTAGGAATGTAACTCATCTTTTGACCTAAAGAAACAAAAATGAGTTTATGAAATTAGAACTGGACTGTGCTTCTTCCCAAAAGACTGAATCAGAGTAAGCTCTCTAGGAGTGGTAAATACATAGTTTCATTCTTACATTCTTTCAGGGGGTGGGGAGATACAACGGAGTTATGCATAATCTTCCAGAGAATTTGTTAAGCAATGCCAAGCACGTTTAACAAACAGTGATTGTGATTCTTCCTGGAGGGGGAAGTAGAGTTGGCACTCGGAAGGAATGGAAGAGGGGCTGAGCCCTGCCCCTCCTTCGTTCTCTGTGTCAGGGTCTCTGCTATGGTCCAAATGTTTGTGTTTCCCCAAAATTCGTACCTTGAAACTAACCACCACTGTGATGATTTCAGAAGGTGGGCCTTTGAGAAGTGAGGACCCTGTCCTCATGAATGGATTTAGTGTCCTTATAAAGAGACTTGAGAGAGCTGCCTTGACCCTTTTGCCATTATGAAGCCACAGCTAGGAAGTATGAGAAAGCAGGATCTTGGACTTGCGGCCTCCACAACTGTGAGAAATAAATCTCTGTTGTGGGAAGCTGGCCCATTTATGACATTGTGTTACAGCAGCCGAACGGACTAAGACAGTCTCCATTATCCCTTCATACTCTGACTCCAAGGAATAGCCCAGTCACACAGCAGCTGAAGGAGGCACAGCCTTGTATACCAGACATGGAATTACAAAAGGAATAAACTTCCAGAGAATTCTCAGGGATGGGCCACCAGGCTCAAAGGCCCTTTGGAGACGAACCCCAAGTATCTGGTTTAATTTCTATCCTAGGTAGGGCAGGTGGGTCTTGTCTTCTCTTTGTGTAAGATCATGCTAATCTCCACTGCAGGGAAATTAGCCTTGAGATGCAAAGAAACTGACTGCAGCCGCTGGGTCTAGACCACCCACAGCCCTTCACAGCTCACAGCATCTGACCACTCAAGGTCCCCAGAGCACAGACTGGCAGGTTCCCTCCAAAGGTTCACATTGACCAGAGGAGGCCACCCCAGCTCTGCAGAGCAGCTGAGCACAAGCAACCTGAGGATGCCCTTCATTCCCACTATGAAGCCCTCAGAAACCACAGAGGCTGGGACAGCTAGGTCCTCTCAGAAGTGAAAGAGCTCAGCCAGGCGCAGTGGCTCACGTCTATAATCCCAGCACTCAGGGAGGCTGAGGTGGGGGGATCACGAGGTCAAGAGATCAAGACCATCCTGGCCAACATGGTGAAACCCCATCTCTACTAAAAATACAAAAATTAGCTGGCTGTAGTGGTGCGTGCCTATAGTCCCAGCCACTGGGGAGGCTGAGGCAGGAGAATCGCTTGCACCTGGGAGGCGGAGGTTGTAGTGAGCCGAGATCACGCCACCGCACTCCACCCTGGGTGACAGAGCGAGACTGCATTTCAAAAACAAAAACAAAAAAAAAAGTGAAAGAGCTCTACCCCAAAGGCTCTAACCTCAGAAAAGCCACCATGCCACTGAGACCACAGCTCAGTGGTATAACTGTCTCCATTTCCCTCAATCTTAATCATCGTGGATCACAGCAGGAGGGCCAGAGAACGAGCTTTGGCCTGGCACCCGGACCTCAGCCTCTCCCTTAAACTTTCCCTAACCCTTGGAGCTCATGCTGCTCAACTGACTCCACTGTGCTGCCCAATCCCTTCAGACACAGCCTTGATCTCCAAAACTCATGCTACCTTTGCCAGCCTAAAGCATCCTCTTTGTGCCCCAAAAGGTGAATGTCAAATACTCTTCAAGGCAGAAGCCTATTTCTATTTTTGTTTATTTTTGTTTGTTTTTTTTTAAGGCAACGATCACCAACATTTGGTCCATATGAGCCATCCTGTGAGGGAAACATCAAGGTACCTCACTGGCAGCAAGTCAGCTTCAGTTTCAGAAGAAAGCTGCACTATTTCCTGAGGTTAGAGGTTTAAACCAAAACAAGAGGACAACCACATTTTAACCCCAAATCTGCCTGACTGAGGGTAACCACGATCCTTCTTTCACAGTAACTCTTCCTCATTTCAACTCCTTGCTCAGCCTTTCTGTTAGTTCTGTCTTGCTACTTGAAATCATACCCAAACCATCAGACTTGTCTCTTTAATGACTGGGAATCCTCAGGTCATCCACATCGCTGTCATCTACATCCACATCGCCGTCATCATCTACATCCACATCACCGTCATCTACATCCACATCACCGTCATCATCTACATCCACATCGCCGTCATCATCTACATCCACATCGCCGTCATCATCTACATCCACATCGCCGTCATCATCTACATCCACATCACCGTCATCATCTACATCCACATCACCGTCATCTACATCCACATCACCGTCGTCATCTACATCCACATCGCCGTCATCATCTACATCCACATCACCTTCATCTACATCCACATCACCGTCATCTACATCCACATCACCGTCATCATCTACATCCACATCGCCGTCATCATCTACATCCACATCGCCGTCATCATCTACATCCACATCGCCGTCATCATCTACATCCACATCACCGTCATCTACATCCACATCACCGTCGTCATCTACATCCACATCGCCGTCATCTACATCCACATCACCGTCATCATCTACATCCACATCACCGTCATCTACATCCACATTACCATCATCATCTACATCCACATCACCGTCATCTACATCCACATCGTGACTACAGCCTTTGTTCATAATCCCAATTTGAATCCTTCCGCTTCTCCTTCCTATCACTCTGGAGAGGATTCTGAATAATGATAAATCAGTCTTGGTTCTCAGAGCCTTCAGTTTTTCTCTTGTGAACTATGGCCCCTTCTGAGTTTCCTGATAGTGTGATGCCCTGATGCTGGAGTATGCAGTCTTCATTTATACCTAAGGTGTTGCAGGCCCACCTTCCTGGAGGCAACGCCCACACCGACCTCATCAACAGCCCAGGAGGCAGGCAACAGAGTAATGAATGCAGAGTCCACTGCCTGAGCCTGTGCAGCAAGTGGCATCTAAATCCCCAACCTCAAAACCGGCATTCTCCTGCATCACCTACACCATGGGCTGGCAAACAAGGGCTCTCAGGCCAGACCCAGGCCTGCTGCCACCGGTGTGGTGCAGCTGCTGATCCGGTCATCTCATTCATTTACACGTGGCTGCTTCTGGCTCCAGTGGCAAAGCACGTGGCCTATTGGCCCAAAGCCTTAAATGTATTATATATAGGCTGGGCGTGGTGGCTCATGCCTGTAATCCTAGCACTTTGGGAGGCTGAGGCAGGTGGATCACAAAGTCAGGAGTTCAAGACCAGCCTGGCCAACATGGTGAAACCCCATCTCTACTAAACATACAAAAATTTGCCAGGCATGGTGGTGAGCGCCTGTAATCCCAGCTACTCACGAGGTTGAAGCAGAGAACTGCTTGGACCCAGGAGGCGGAGGCTGCAGTGAGCCAAGATTGCACCACTGGACTCCAGCCTGGGTAACAGAGCAAGACTCCATCTCAAAAAAAAAAAGTACCATATGTAACCTTTAACAGAAAAGAGTTTGCCAACCCATTTCTCCTACTTAAATTATTTTCTTATTCGAAATCTGTTGCTTTCTAACTATAGTGAATCTGTAATATTGAGGGCAAAGTCCTGAAAACTCTAAATGCTGACTCTGGAATTGCTAGTCGGTAGGCCCACATCATGGTGTGGGTCATTTACATCAATATCTTGCATCCCATGAATGACCCACTAAGCAGCATCAGGGAGATCCCAGACTCCTCCAAGAAGAAATCACAGTAGAAGAAACACAAGTGATGATGTTGAAAAGAAACCAAACACTACTTACTGCCCTCACAAAACCCCTACCCCACTAAAACCTAACAACCTGTTGAAATCTCCTCAATACTCCTTTGTATGGCCTTTTTAGTCACATGCTTTCTCTGCACTAAGTTCCTTTTTTTTTTTTGAGGCAGAGTCTTGCTCTGTCACCTAGGCTGGAGTGCACTGGTGCAATCTCAGCTCACTACAACCTCTGCCTCCTGGGTTCAAGTGATTCTCCTGCCTTAGCCTCCCAAGTAGCTGGGATTACAGGCATCTGCCACCATATCCAGCTGTCTTTTATATGTTTAGTAAGGACGGCATTTCACCATATTAGCCAGGGTAATCTTGAACTCCTGACCTCAAGTGATCTGTCCGTCTTGGCCTCCCAAAGTGCTGGGATTACACCACACCCAGCCTCCTTTGTTATTTTTAATGAAATGGCATAAACAGCTACAGGGACTCTGGAAATTTTAGGAATATCAGTCAGTAATTTTTTAATGAAGGCTAAGTGATCTAAATAGAAAGTTCAATGAATCTTTGCATTAAATACTCTGATTTTAAAATCACTAGGACATTTCATTTGGGAATACTCTGTTCCTATCATGGAGGAAAAAAAAGTTTAAAGAAGGAGTAAGCAATCCCCACTCCCCACAAGCCCACAAAAATAATGTAAGGCAAGAGAATGATAAGCCAGATTTCCATTATATTATGTTCCTACCCATGAGTCTTTTAGCAAAAGGCTAGGACAAAACGCAACATCAAACAAAAGCATGGAGTGTTGATAGTTTTATATTCATGAACACAGCAATATGCCAATGAGCATTTACACTGCAACAAGCCATGTTTCCTAAATTATGCATGATTCCCAATATGCTCACCCATGGTTTTTCTCTCTCAAAAGGCATATTACAATACAATCACGAGATCTCTAATTGCAGCAATTGCATCCATCTAAACCGGTTTCTTAAAAAATAAATCATTCACAAACATCTCTAATTTCACTAGTATTGAGCAGTAATGCGATTGAGATGCACCTCACAGCTGATCCAGGCATTCCAGAGTTGCCACAACAGCACAGTTGAGAACCAGCATCCTATATCCTGGTCTTTTTGTTTGTTTGTTTTTGAGACGGAGTTTCACTCTTGTTGCCCAGGCTGGAGTGCAATGGGGAGATCTCGGCTCACCGCAACCTCTGCCTCCTGGGTTCAAGCAATTCTCCTGCCTCAGCCTCCCGAGTAGCCAGAACTACAGGTGTGCGCCACCACACCTAGTTAATTTTTGTATTTTTAGTAGAGATGGGGTTTCACCATGTTGATCAGGATGGTCTCGATCTCTTGACCTCATGATCCACCCACCTCAGCCTCCCAGAGTGCTGGGATTACAGGCGTGAGCCACCACGCCTGGCCACATCCTGGTCTTAAGACCAAACAGTAACAGAGTCAGGAAGAAAATAAAAGATCTAGGATTTGGGGTCTCAGAAACAGGGGCCATTTTGTCTCGATTTTTCACTTTATTTTTCCTTGGTTTATAATTAACCCATTATTTTGAAAAGAGAGCAGCCGCCAAAGAGTAAAATTCTTTTCCTGCCTGTGTGTTTATGTCTGGAGAGACTTGGGCACTGCCATTTCCGCCCACCCACGTGGCTGAGTGACTACAGAGTGCAATTTAACTCGAAGGTTTCATTTAGTGTTTGTGAGATGTTGGTGGCTACAGCAGGAAGACCAATTCAAGTAACTGCAATTAACTTTATTTTTAATAAATTGGGTCTTGAAAAGAAATGTTCTTATTTTGAAAAATAAGCTAGACTGTTCCCCCTTCCATAAAACCCTTTTCGGATACACACCAAAAGCTGCCAATTCTGGTTCCTTTTTCCACTTGCCCAGCGAGGCCGGGGGGTTCAGCCAGATCACGGTGGTGTGCAAAAGCAGGTCTCCCATGCTCAGATCGGCAACCTGAAAGCCAGAGATGTGACCAAGTTTACTGGGTGGTGTTATCAATACTCAGATTTTCATGACGTTTGAAAATTCAGCACGTGGATATTAATTTTACTTCAAGAAAATACTGCTCCTAAAAACATCTGCTTTAATATGTGACACAATGCATCAGTTATGCTTGATTTAGCCATTCCACAATGTAACATATCAAAACATCATGTTGTATATCATAAATATGTAAAATTTTTATCAATTTCCTTTTTTTTTTTTTTTTCGAGAAAATAGCACCAAAATGACAGATTACATTGTAAAAAAAAATACTCTGGATTTGTGACTGTCTCAATAAACACCACCTCCCATTGAAACAGGCTGAAGATACAATATCCAAGTTAACTTTTCTAATGGGAAATAAAGTATCATTATGTTCTAGCCAAGTTTGAGCAAGGAAAAAAAACAATGAAATTTTAACAACAACAAAAAATCCTTTAGTTCATATGAAATTTCCTAATTGAAAAATAAATCCTCTCTATTCCCAAAGAAACACACAGAATACAGGGGAGAGAAAACACTCATCTTTTTTCCCCCGACTTTATTCCACGTTTGTCTACTAGAATTTCAGAATAAGATGGCAAATAGTTAACAAAATGGGGCTCTGAAATTCACATGCAGTTAATCTGTCAAAACTGGAGATGTTTTGTGTTCAAATAGAGACAATTTCCCAAGGAGATGCTAATGGCTGTCAACGACAAAGACCCACCCCCCAGATAACTGCAGACATTTCTGCCAGTGAGTATCCTCTTTTGGGAAGTGTAAGCAAATTGTTTCTTTTTCTCATCCATTTCAAAGAAGATTTTATTTCACTTTAGATGAGGGAGACAGAAGCCAAATAAAGAGTTTGAAGATTCCTCTATTGACACATGCAGTGTAAGTGCCGGAATCCCCAAGAGACCATGAGGTTCAGTCACTCACCCCCAGCGGTCACATGCTAAAAACTTGTCTCAGACAGACAAGTGCTGGTTGTAGAGTCATCTAGACACAACGATCCAGAGAGTCTGATGCAAGTTCAATGTCTATGCCTCACAACAGTCACGTCTGCCTTTCTCACGGGAGTCACTGACCCCTTCGAAACCTAGCTGGGTTTCCCATACGGCAGCAACCTGGCAACCCTTCACTGATCACAGTGCAGTTGGGATTGCCCTTCTCCAGCTACCAAACAGGCTACCGTGCTGAGATGTGGCTCCATCAGTACAGGATACAGAAGTAGTACTGCCTCCCTTGAATGGGATTATTAGAATCATCACTGTCATGATTTCTGAGCTATAATATCCTACAACCAAGGGTTAAAATAGTTTTTAGGCAGCCATATTATTTTGTCTATAGATATTAAGTAACTCATCCACCAAACCCCCAGGATATTATCAGCCAAGGTAATGACAGTCTCCACTACCTATCCCCCCAAAGACCCACATGGAAGAGGAGGAATTGTATACATAAGGCAAATTCCCAGGGGCCCCAGTCTTACAGAGTATGTCTTTAAAAGTGATTAAAGGCCAACATGGTAGACTGTCCAAATTCTATTTCCTCCAACAGAATTACATTATCTGTACCTTCTGCTATGTGATTTTCCAGCACCTCCCACTAGATAGGCAAGGTACATACATTGCTGCCCAGATGATTTTGGGTGTAGCCAAGTGACTGAGGCAGTGGACATGCCATAACAAGCTCCTCTTGGGCACCCCACCTTCCAGCCAGGGGAAGGACTTGCCCAAACAGCCTCTGCTGCTTTAGCCTGGGTGCTGGAAGAAGAGACAAGGAGCACACCAGAACCCTCGGGACTGGAGCTAACCAAGAGAAACCAAACTTAGGTTGACAAAGCCACATATGAGATAAATATTTGGTGTAGACAACCACTGATATTTTAAGTTATTTGTTACACAACTTAAAACGGGCTGACGCTGTGCCTCTGCACAAGATTTCTCTCTGGACAAGCTTCCCATGCCAAATGGAATAGGGAGTCAGGGTGCTCCCTTTCGTCACAGTTTCTCACTGGGGCTTCCATTGGTTCCCTTCTAAATCTTCCTCCCAAATCCCAAGAGAGAGTTCTGCTGGTAGGCCTTTACCTTACTAAGGACTGGGATGCCCTACTGACCCAGGGCTTTTAAAGACTTCTTTTAAGGGGAAACGCCCTCTGGGGATTCTTCTTCCTCCTCATTAAGCAAAAGAGATTCCTTAGCCCAACAACCCAAAGTTTACACAGGGGTAGGAGTTGAAGGCCCAGTTTAATCAAAAGCTGTTTCTTTGCCAGCTTTGTCCTCTGTGAACATATCTGCCTTCAGAGATATCTTAGGGCAAGTTGGCTGAAGATGGGATTCAGGTACCCTGTGTTCCTAGAATGT
Organism: Ateles fusciceps; assembly: GCA_036589455.1. NCBI lineage: Eukaryota > Metazoa > Chordata > Mammalia > Primates > Atelidae > Ateles > Ateles fusciceps. Next base: position 13,624,331 of record JAZHEH010000222.1, read on the forward strand.
TACCATTTCACTATAAACCTGCTGTTACCAGCAGATACTGATAGATGTTCCTATTCCTGTTTAGAAAACTTCATAAATCCATGCTAGGCTGTTACTTCATACTGCCACTAAGAGGGGAACCACAAGGATCAGGAATTCCCTTTGTGAAAATCTGAATATAATTTGGGTACCTCCACAATCACCTGCCTGAGTCTCCATAATTCTTCCAATACGCTGCTGAGAGCAGTGGAACAGAACTGTCATTGATCTCGGCACAGACCATCCTACTTCCCAGGACTCATTCTCCCTAGGGTTTTGTTCTTACAGCATTGAGGCTACTGCATCCTTTCCAGTTTAAAGGCCATTCTCCTCAATGGAAGGAAAAGAGATGAAATGGGGCTTGAGAGTTTCTCCCTGAGTAATCAATTGCCTTTGAGTAACTGATTCCCGCTGGGGGTCTGTTGCCTGCTTGTCGGTCTTGTCCTGCAAAAACATTCTCTTCCCTTGCTCTCTTGGCCTCTTTTCCAAGCCAGAAATTTTCTGGGCTTTGCACCTCCTGGTAAAAGTAGGATTTTCCTCCTCTTCAGTCCTGGGACTCAGCCAGTGTCCCTCTTTCCATCTTTTGCACATTTCTTTTTACAGTCTTAGCCCACGAAAAATACTTTGTATAGCAGTATATCACTTTGTTCCTCACTGGAAAGATGTCTTACGTGTCAGAATCTCATTTTAAAGGACTTCAGTTTCACTGAAGCCATGTTCCTTTTTATAGTCTCTGACTTTTGATCATATTCATCTTTTTTTCCTAAATTCTTTGCCATTCACTATCCATTTGGCCTTCTAACCTTTAGCAGCATGGTCATTTGCTCCTAAGGTCATTAAAATCCAGTAATTAATTTGGCATACAAAGAAAATAAAAGGGAATGTAATGAAAATGTTCACTTCTATGGGCCAGTAAAATGCTCTTCTGCTAGAATGAAACAAACCAAAGGAGGAGAGGCTGTCTTATAATTTAAAAAATGTTTACAGTATTATTCATATTAGTCAATTAAAAAACAGCATTAAAATTCTGTGATCCACATAAAATCAAGGTATCAAATTACCTTCAAGACACAACTATTTAAACATATACATAGATATTAATTTTTAAAAATCAAAATAAACACCAAAATATGGTAAGTTGTATGTCTTGAAACCACAGAAGGGTTTTTTCTTGCCTTTTTCTATATTTTGCCCTCTGTTTTAATAAGTATAATTTTTTTTCTTCTTATAATGTTTCATAAGAAAGTGAGAACTAAGTCCAGGATGGCAACCTTCATTTTTTCCTACACTCTGATAGGTTAAATTATCTGCCAAGTAGTCGCGGAACATTCTCATGCTCTGCTTGTCATGTTATGTTAAAAAAAAAAAATGTGTTTTCAGTTGAAAACTACATATCGTCTACACAGCAGACGTTCCTGGGCTATCGGATTCTGACTGCACAGTGTCTTTGAGAGCCTTTGCAGCACTTTGTAAGGTGTAGGTAGACAGAGACGAGTGTAAATTCTGTCCAGTCTGATACTGGCCTGGTTGATTTCCGCCAGCTGTGAAAAACCAGTTTGTCTCATTTACAATTCATCTAGTCACTTCTTCACTCCATATATAACTCTGTGTTGACTGTGACTCTTCCAATGAACCCTTACAACATCTGCCTGGGTCCCCCACATCTTGTGAGTAAAATAAATAATATCATAATTTTACCTGTTTCTGAAAATTATCCATTAACAGCAGGAAAACTTGTTTCATTTCACGCAGGACATAAACATGAACCTGGATAACGGCCTTTAACATCTCTGGAGATAAGGTGCTTTCTCTAGTTTACACTAAACAACCAAACTTTGCCCTGCCCACTTTGCTTTTCACCCTGCTGCTAGTCACAGCAAGAGTGTTATTTCTTCTAAGTTTCTTCCCACATTTTCTCTTTTTTAAGGTAGAAAGAAAAACTAAGTCTCATATTCTAGTTGAATCTGAGTGTACAGAGGCATTGATGAATGTTACTATATATCATTTGCCTATGATTCCTCTAAGTATTATTGGCATTTTTAAATTGAAAATGAATAATTGTATATATTCAGGGGTACACAGTGACCCTTTGATACATGTACTGTATAACCATCAGATCAGAGCAATTAACTTACCCATGATTTCAAATGTCTACCACTTCTCTGTGTTGGCAACATACTTTCATTCAGGTAAGTGCTTCTTAATGACTCAGGCACACCTTTTAGCTTTGCGTTGTCTTTCTCAGGTCTATCTGTTCCTGCCACTGCTCTTCTCAATAGGTTTTTGGGTAGATTTAAATGATTCAGAGTCATCTGAAATTTTCATTCATTTGACAGCTATTTATTATATGCCTTTATTAAATACCAACTATTTATATACCCACTATGTACCTGGTGTCTTTCCAATCTCTGGAGGTAGAGCCCTGGCCTGCTAACAAAGCTTCTAGAAACAGCCAGATTGTGGTAATGGAAGTTCACTTTCACACTTAACACAGAATAAAGCCAGAGATCCCCAGGGGGAGGAACTGAGCATCAGGAAAACATTTCCTACAGGAAGAAATAGCCCAGATGAAGAAGAAAATTCACATTGCAGCCTTGGATAAAGCACAGATGTGCCACTAAGAAAAACAATTGCATCCTAACTATTTTACTTAGAAACAACACCTTTAAAAAAAAAAAAAAAGAGCAAATGCAAACTCAGCTTTCCTGACAGGTGTCCTGAGAAGATGGAGACTCTCACCTCTTTTTCTCACCAGTCTGTTCAGCGATGAGCTGGTCAAACACAGCCCCAAACTCTTCGTGGATTTTCTGCATCTCATTGATGTGACTGGCCACCTTGTTCATGGTCTTGATGGCCACTGGAAGAAAACAGGTGGTGAAATGAGAGGCTACTTAGAGACTCTTGTGGACGCAGGCCTGTGGGGGAGGTCCTGGGCCGAGGCCTACCGTCCAGGTGGTAGTGCTCCTCGCTCTCGGCATCAGTCAGCGCGAACAGCTCCTTGAGCAGAAGTGGGTACTTGAGGATCCTCTGGATGGGCTTGATGAGGTACGACTCTAGCGTGGACGAGTGCTGCTGCTTTGGGTTCTGGGCATCCAAGAACGCCTTGAAAGCCGTGTCTGTCTTGGCTGGCAGGGTTTAAATACAGGTCATCAGGGTAGAACGTCCACGTGACTCCCTTCCCCACAATTTCCCCTCCCTTCCTCACCGAGACTCCAAGGTGCCTTTTTGCAGCACTGAGCAGAGAGTGGGTGGCAGGAAGAGGGAAAGGTAGGGGGAGGGGGTGGTCAGGGAGACCACCGGAAGGGCCTGTCCATCGGATCTACGTATTTATGTGTTGTGGGGGGTGGGAAGAAGCCTGATGAGTTAAAGGACGACGGAGTGTGGATTCCAGACACCCGGATTTCCAGGGGCTGCTGTTGATCCTCCTCCATTAAGCGTTTTTTTATCCTGATGTTTTGACACCTGGGGCCTTACTGTCCCTGGGGAGACTGCCCCGCCCACACTGGCCAGTTCCTGGAGGTAGTCAAAGATTTGCCAGGAAATGTGCCCTTTTATAGAGTCTCTGCATACTGCCACCTCCTCTCTGAGGCTCTTACGCCCTGGGCCACCATTCCCCTGCCCTAGTCACCTCAGGGTGGGGAGCAGACATCTCGGTTTCGAGCATATCCCAGAGCCCAGCCTGCCCAGTTCTGTCCCTCAGAAACCCCAAGAAAGGCTCTTGGCCACGTTTTCCCCTCAATCCCTCTGCCTCCTGACCGAACCTGCATGTCCTCATCTAGCCCGCATGGGAGGGAGTGCCTGTGCCTCTTGGGAACTGTGAGTGACAAACTGTGGAATCTTTCATCCCCTGAGCTGTTGGGTCTTGTCATCCCAAAATAATGATACACCTACATTCTGAACACTCCTTACCCTGGTTTTCCTAATCTTGCAAGCATTTCACTGCTGGAAAAACCTCTTTTGAAAAAGGCAAACAGGCCGGGTGCAGTGGCTCATGCCTGTCATCCCAGCACTTTGAGAGGCTGAGGCGGGTGGATCACCTGAGGTCAGGAGTTCGAAACCAGCCTGGCCAACATGGTGAGACCCCATCTCTACTACAAATACAAAAAAATTAGCCGGGCGTGGTGGGAGGTGCCTGTAATCCCATCTACTCAGGAGGCTGAGGCAGAAGAATCACTTGAACCCGGGAGATGGAGGTTGCAGTGAGCTGAGATCATGTCACTGCACTCTAGCCTGGATGACAGACAGAGACTCTATCTCAAAAACAAACAAAAAATGCCAGGTGCTGTGGCTCATGCCTGTAATCTCAGCACTTTGGAAGGCCGAGGTGGGTGGATCACAAAGTCAAGAGATCAAGACCATCCTGGCCAACATGGCAAAACCCGTATCTACTAAGAATACAAAAAAATAGCTGGGCCTGGTGGCTCGCGCCTGTAATCCCAGTTATTTGGAGGCTGAGGCAGGAGAATCGCTTCAGCCCAGGAGGCAAAGGTTGCAGTGAGCCAAGATCATGCCACTGCACTCCAGCCTGTGCAACAGAGGGAGACTCGGTCTCAAAAGGGAAAAAAAAAAAAACGGCCAGCAGAAGCAGCACCTCATAATGCCGGTACAGCAGAGCAAGGTAGGATCTCCCACAGTGATCTGCTCAAAGTTAACTCAGATCTGCTCAAAGTGGCACCACCTGTTCGCATCTGTGGGCTCTGACCTGATGCAGCTCAGGCAGCACTTTCCTCACCAGCCTTGCCTTCCTCTGTGTCCCAGCTGGTTTCGGAAGCAGCCCTGGGGAGTTGTGGGGGCCCCAAACAGAGGTACCAGCAGTGGCTGACAGAAAGTCGTGGCTAATGCCTTCCAGGTGCAAAGCAATGTGCAGGAGGGCAAAATATGGGAAGAAGAAGGTACAGTGTATCCAAGCAACTAACAGTGGACACACGTCGCTTCTGGGCTGGTGAGCGCCTGGGGCTGCTGAGAGGGTGGCATGGCCAAGCGTGGGCCCAGAAACTCCATGCACCCCTCCCCCATACCGTGCCCAATCACCTCTCAATTTGGGTATTCCTCAGATGCATCCGTTATGATAAACCAGTAAATTAATACAATCAACATTGGAAAAAGCACATTCTTCACATTCGGCACCTAAATATTCATCTGGATGACCTTCCCCTACTGGAAATCAGACACGGCACTCCGCCTGTAGTCCCAGATACTTGGGAGGCTGAGGCAGGAGAATTCCTTGAAGCTGGGAGGTGGATGTTGCAGTGAGCCGAGATTACACCACTGCATTCCAGCCTAGGTGACAGAGTGAGACTCTATCTCAGAAAAAAATTAAGAAAAATATGGGTCATACCTACTGTTTTAAGGGATAGTTTTAAAAGATACTATAATATTTTTCCTATTGAATTAAGAAAAATCCACAGGGGCAGAATTTAATCTAATTGAGTGATTAAAAATAACAAATTGCTCTAGGGCCATGATGGGTATATAATTTCACTGTAGATCAAAGCACGCTAAAATTATTTAACAATCTCATAACAATTAGCATTCAATAAAGGTTTTAAAAGAAACACACTGCACACACAGAGCCATATGACCAACACAGGACACGGGAAAGGTCAGGCAGCATGACAAGGAGAATCCCAGGTCCCCTTTTCATCTGGGGTTCCACCAGGACTCTGTTGCATAGACCACCACTACCAATAAGACTGTTTTTATCTGGGGCAGCTCTTTGTTACCCAGAGATTTGCATTGTGCTAATATTTCCTATAATGGGTTTTAGATTAAGTCAAGCTAGTTCTCTCTAGCAGCAAACATAAACACAACACCAGAACACTATTTACATATCCGGGGACCTGATGAGCAGCTGTTTACTTGGCAGCTACAGCGAAGTGTTAAGGAACCGCAGGCTGATTTTCAGAGATTCTTTGAAATCAAACTTTCTGTTGGTGCTACTGTTTGCGAGGAAAATGTTTCCTTAATCCTTTACCATCAAAACCCGCCATATGCTGAACTATGGAGACATAACCTCCTTCTGGAGACTCTCAGAATGTTCCACCGCCTTCTCAGAACACTTAAGAAAAAGCAGCTTGCCAATATAAAAACCCTACTTTGTCCTACACAAAAATAACTACAAATGCAGCAATTTTCGAGGATAACTGAGACAACTTTAGAAGTGCTTTTGGGAACTGTTAGCACACTCCCAGGAACAAAAGTAGGTGAGGGAAAGATGAAAGTCCACAAAAAGGTATACAGTAAGTCTTCACTTAATGTAGTCAGTAAGTGCTGCGACTTTAAGCAAAATGACATATAATGAAACCAATTTTTTTCCTCACCAACATTATAATGAAGTTGAACAAAATGACATTAGTTGGGGACCTGTTGTACATCGTGTCACAGTTTCCAAGAACCTATCAACAACGCGAAGTGTTATGAAGTGTGGTAGGTTATAACTGAAATTAATGAAAAACAGAAATAAAGCAGGTAATTTCTAAACCACCCACATTTTTACATAACTGCAAAACGACCCATCAATTCTAGCCCAAAATAGCAAGGTAAAACTTTCATTGCAAGAAAATCGACAAAATCATTAATTCAAGATCCTGGCCAGGCACAGAGGCTCACACCTGTAATCCCAGCACAATGGGAGGCCGAAGCGGTCAAATCACTTGAGGTCAGGAATTCAAGACCAGCCTGCAGTGAGCCGAGGTTGCGCCACTGCACTCCAGCCTAGGTGACAGAGCAAGACTCTGTCTCAAAAAAAAAAAAAAAAAAGGCCAGGCACAATGGCTTACACCTGTAATCCTAGCATTTTGGGAGGCTAAGGCGGGTTGATCGCCTGAGGTCAGGAGTTCAAGACCAGCCTGGGCCAACATGGCAAAACCTCCTCTCTGCTAAAACTACAAAAATTAGCTTGGTGTGGCGGTACACCTCTGTAATCCCAGCTACTCAGGAGGCTGAGGTGGGAGAATCACTTGGACCTGGGAGGTGAAGGTTGCAGTGAGCCAAGATCGTGCCACTACACTCCAGCCTGGGCAACAGAGTGAGACGCTGCCTCAAAAAAACACAAAAACAAACAATACACTGCATTGCTCAGCACCCATATCCATATCAGTGGCTTGCTGGAACATCTATCTGGCAACCAGTGACTCTTAGATTTCTGTCCAAAAGCCCCTAAGCACCGTCAGCCACACAACTGACAAGTGACAACCCCTCACCCACCACCTCCATATCCTCAGAGGACTTACCTTTCACCAGAACCTTGGGAACTTTTGTGTGGCTGGCGCAGAAGGCACTGTAGAGCTTGAAGCGGTCAGCATAATACAGGAACGATCCCCCCCCCAGAGAGAACAGCACTTTCTGGATTTAATGAGAAAAGGCACAGTTGGTTTATTTCCTTCCTCCACTGGAAGTATCAGCAGGTTATGGCAGGGAGCTCACTTCTGCCTGGCCCACCCCACAAATCAACATCTTCCGTGCCTGTTGGAGCCTTTCTTTGCTATCAAATGTCCTAAAATTGTCCACTGCAAAGTATGTACGTGTACAAGTTTGTGTAAAAGGTGTTGGACTGTTTGCCTTCTTAGTATTTACAGGGGGAGACGTTTCTGGTTTTTGTAGGTGTCTTTTAATAACCTATGTGAGCTGTTTGAATGTTGATTAAGTATATATTTTTGAAAAGTCAGAAATCTCAATCTTCTCATTAGCCCCTGTCAGCAAACTAGATAAAGGCAGGAAATGCCCATTCTCCCCACTGAAGTAGATAACATGTTTCTCTGATCAGTATCGTCATACCTTCCAAAACCACCCTCTCCTCTAGCAGGTAAGAACATAAGCAATATTAAAGAAAGAAACATGCTCAACTATGGAAATTAGGTATCATCTCCCCAGCCTGTATGTTCTGTCCCAATAGGATCACACGTGGGTAGAGGCCTTCTCATTAAGATTTTCATATGCCTGAGAGGATATTTTGTATCTCACCTAGTTTATATATATATATATATATATATATATATAAAGGAGGCCTCAGAAAAACGTCTTCTGTGATTTTCACACTGAAAGAGTCTTGTTCAGAGAGAGGCCTTATTATTGAGGCTCAGATTTAAAAGGTAGGTTTTAAGCAAAGAAATAGTTTTTTTTTTTTTAATTTGAGTAACAACTAGGTTCCCCAAAGTGCAATTTACATAATGAACAGTGAAGAGGCTTCTGATAGTCTGTCCATGACCAAAAAAAAAGGTTTATTTAAAATCATACATAATTGGTAATTAGAGGCCTCACTTCTCTTCCCTACATGTTCTCTTTTTCCTCCTTTACTTTCCAAGTCCTCCCCAAATCTCCACTCTGGCTTGGAAGGTGTCAGCAGGAGTACCCTGGGTACTGCCATCAGACCGTGAGTGACAGTTATCCTTGGAGCCTGATATGGTTTGGCTGGGTCCTCACCCAAATCTCACCTTGAATTGTAGCTCTCATAATTCCCATGTGTTGTGGGAGGAACCCAGTGGGAGGTAATTGAAGAATGGAGGCAGGTTTTCTTGTGCTGTTCTCATGATAGTGAATAAGCCTCATGAGATCTGATGATTTTATAAAGGGCAGCTTCCCTGCACATTCTCTCTTGCTTGCTGCCGTGTGCCTTTGCTCCTCCTTTGCCTTCTACCATGATGTGAGGCCTCCCCCAGCCATGTGGAACTGTGAGTCCATTAAACCTCTTTTTCTTTATAAATTACCCAGTCTCAGGCACTTCTTCGTGAAAATGGACTAATACAGACCATACTCAAGAATTAAGCAAAAAAAGTTAAGGAAGAAAATGCGCTAAATGTAACTCCTCCCTTTAGCTATCCTAAAGCCATTCATTTGTTTAACTTAATATTTACTAAGTGTTGACCCTACAGTAACCACAGATGAAACATTAAGGTATTCATTTATTCTTCCTGCCTTAAAAATTGATTCTCAGGGAACACAGTGCACACAAATATGAGGGCTTTATACACAAAGACTGCATTTCCCCAATGTTTCTGTTCTGTAGGACCTGAGAATGTTTCTCATAGGCTGATGTACATTGCACATTTCCATATGAAAATGTTATCAAAACTTATCTGACTTCAGAACTAAGTATTTCTGATACTGCCTTGAGACTAGTGCTCTATGCAACACAGTTTGAAGATTTTAACAAGTTTTTCTTTTTTTTTTCCATCAAATATACAATGAGGATTTTAAAAAAGAGCAGCAATTGTGGAAATCAACAGCAACAGATTTGGAACCAAACAGCGACTCTCCAGAAACCAACTCAGAGAACCTGGAGAGAAGCCTGCAGGAAGGCACGTTCAGTGTTCATCAGGCATCTCACCTTACAGCTGGAATGGAGATGATCAGATTGTGCCATAAGCAGCAAACTGAAGGTCTATGAAGAGGGTCCCACTTACATGGAATTTAGAAGAGTGACTGTTGAGTATGAAGCACAGGTTTGGTATCCTTGATCCAAAATGCTTGGGACCAGAAGTATTTCAGATTTTGTATTTTTTCAGATTCGGGAATATCTGCATTATACTTACTGGTTGAGCATCAAAAATTGAAAATCTAGAATGCTCCAATAGCCATTTCCTTTGAGCAACAGGTTGGCACTCAAAAAGTTTCAGATTTCAGAGCAGTTTGGACTTCAGATTTTCAGATTTGAGATGCTCCACCTGGAGCTAAAAGAATCAACGTGACAGTCCCTCCCTAGAAAAACACTGCTCTCAGTACACTCCAGTTCATATCAAAGTTGTTACCCAAAGTCTCCTTCTTGTGAATCCTTTTAGTGATTAACTGGACCCAAACTCAAAGAACTAGCCCCACAGCAAAAGACTTGTAAATGAATATAATGAACCTTAGCTACTTCAGGTTAAAACATAGTATTTTAGAGTATGTCTATATCTATTTTTTAACCAACCCTGGCCTACAGAATACATCCATTTTTATTAAGCAGTTTTGTTTGACAAACTACCAGGCCACATCATGTGTTCTACAGTGCAAACTCTTAACTTACTAATTTAGAAAACAGGTATCATTACAAACAGAGACAATGAACCTAACTGTATTTCAAATGAAGAGCATAATCACCAAAAAGCAACTTTTGAACACAAAAATGAACTACATGGAGTATTTAGGGTGAAAAATATATTATGCTTACAATTTTATCTTAAATGGTTTGGGAAGAAGATATTTTATATGTACACAGACGCACCATACATGCATACATAATGTACACACATGTACACACACATACATATATACATAGGAGACAGACAGGGAAAGAAAGAAAAAAGCAAATGTAGCCCAATGTTAACATTTGGGGAATCTAGATGAAGGGAATTCAGGAATTATTTGCACTATTCTTGTAACTTCTCTGTAAGTCTGAAATTATATCCAAACAAAAATGAACACCAATAAATATACATATATAGTCACATACTTATATGTGTTTGTATGTGATTCTTAGTAGCTTCTATTGCAGAGAGGCAATGTAAAGAGATAACACACACACAAATATATAGACTGAGTTGAGGCAGTCTTTATCCTCAGCTCCTAAACTTGTACCCTAACATTATACAGCTAGATCCTGCCAAGTGTTGGAAGCCAGGCGAAGTGTATGGGGGCCTATACATATATGAACAACTGATTCTTAACACAAATGCAAAAGAAGCTGAGTAGAAAAAGGATCAAAGGATAGTCACTGCAACAAACAGGATTAGAAAAATTGGATATTCAGACACACACAAATTAACTTTGATTCCTGTATCAAACAATAACAAATTTAAGTTCAAATAGATCGGAAGACAATGTAAATCCCCAAACTACAAAACTTTTAAGAGAAAACACAGGAAAAAATCTTTATGATCCTGGTTTAAGCAAAGATTTCATAGATATGACACCAAAAATATGATTCAAAAAGGGAAAATGTGAAAAACTGTACTTCATCAAAATGAAAACTTCTGCTCTGTGAAGGGCATTGTACAGAGAATGAAAAGATAGGCCTCAAATACAGAAAAAAAAATTTACAAATCATAGATCTGATAAAGGACTTATAGTGAGGACACAAAAAGAACTCTCACAACTCAATATAAGTAAACCAGTAAAATAAATGAGCGAATTATTTGAACAGACACCTCACCAAGGTGGATATACTGAGGGCAAACAAGCACATAAAAAAAAGATGCTCATCACTGTAAGTCATTAGGGAAATGAAAATTAGAACCAGAATGAGGTGTTACTATACCTGATAGAATGGCAAAAAAAAAAAAAAAAAAAAAGTGATTGTGACCTCATCAGAACAATGAGGAGGCACTGCTGGAGGAGCCACAGTGGTAAAACCACTTTGTAAAACAGTTTAGCTGTTTCTTAAAAAGTTAAACATACCCTTACCATATGACCCAACCATTCCCTTCCTGGGTACTTAAGAGAAATGAGAGCATGTACCCATGCTTAAACTTGAACACAAATGTTCACAGCAGCTTTATTTGTAATTGCCAAAAACTGGAAACAACCCAAATGCCCAACAAAGGTGAATGGATAACAAAGTGTGGTCTATCCAGCCAATGGAAGACTATGCAGCCATGAAAAGGGAGGAGCTCTTGATACACACAGCAATATGGACGGATCTCAGTACAACTACGCTGAGTGGAAGTAGCCCAGAAAAACAGGTACTTGGTGTGGCATTCCACCAACATAAAATGCCAGAATGTAAACATATCTATAATAACCGGGAGCAGGGCACGGAACAGGGAGAGAAGTGGGAGGGCAGTAAGAGGCAGGAGGGAAAATCACAAAGGGCAGGAAAAGACTTTTAGGGGTAACGATTATGTGCACTGTCCCGATTGTGGAGCTGGTTTCATAGGGGTGTATGTGTGAATTCATCAAATTCCACACTAAATACGTGCAGCATATTCTACTGCACAGTTATACCTCAATTAATTTGTTGAAGTACATGAGGGTGACATGTAAGGCAACACATGAAGCAATGTGCTTTGTTAACTGGAGATGCAACACAGGAAATCTGCAATAAAAGAAAGCCAAGCAGGGGAGAGGAAATAAGCAGGCTTGCTAAGGCACTAGTCATAAATCCTCATTAGGCTGCAAGGACACCGTGTGCTGGAAGACTGTCTTCCTCCTGGATAATGATAAGCATTTCCATTAAGCACAGTTTCCCAGAACAGGATAAATTAATTTGTTTACTGGGTGACCAGGAGCGCCTATTCTAATTCACTAATAGCTAAAGTATTAAAGGTCCCCCACATAAGCCAAGCAAAAGGTCAAGGTTGGTACATCTTCGCGAGTAAAAGCCAGCAGCTGCGCCAGTTTAATGCAAATTGACGGCACTGGTCTTCCCCTAACCAGACCAGCAAGACACACTCAGTTCCCCTCTCAGACACCTTAAGGAACGGACCCCAATGTGGCCCTCCAATGAAGAGGTCAACACGATCAGGGGATTCAACGTGACCCACATTATAACTCTCTTCTCATGCTAGAGGCAGCTTTGGACTAGTTACCTTAAACTGGTCGACCTTCTCAAGCTTTTCCAAATCAGGTACCAGTCTCACGCCATCTTCTAGAGTTTTAAGGAATTCTACTTGAAACTCTACCATTTCCGTTAAATTTCCAAAAAGCACGTCAAGCTAGAAATGAAACAGAATTTAATCCACCTCATATCTCATTAGCCTTGCTAAACTTTATTTATATCTGATTACAAGGTTCTTCTATTAATTCTTATCAATTACAGTAATAATCCCACTACCAGAGTAGAGCAGGTCTCCACTCTCCGTGAGTGCACCAGAGCTTAGCAGGCAATGATCTCACCTAGTTACTACAATTAAATACATTTAAAATGTTTTCAATGTTACACGTGTCCCCCCCATTTCTTCCTTGTTATCAACAAGTCAAACCACAGTATGACGCTCACAAAGTTGAAACCATTTCCACCATACCTCATCTTGGGGTGAGAAAAGTTTCTTTTTGAAGAGGCTTCAGGTATCTCTCCATGAGACACTTTAAGTCCTAAGAATTGAAAAGATACCTCGTTAGCATATTTTAAAGTCTATAAAAGGATCTAGAAGAGAACACACAGATCACGTCCCAAAGGCTAACATGAGAGGCGTTAGGTCATGAAGGTCCATTTCAAGCAGGAGTAAGCCAACCTTTTCTCTCAATATTTTAGGCTTCGAGACCTAAAATACGGTCTCTGTTGCCACTTCTTCAACTGTAGCACCAAAGCAGGCGTAGACAATACATCCAGGAATGAGTGTGGCTGTGTTCTAATCAAACTTTATTTGCAAAAAACAGGCAGCGGGCTGGATTTGACCTAAGGGCTGTCGTTTGCTAACCCCTGATTTAAAGACCAAAATATACATACTTAAAGAGATCACACTGCTTTTGCATGGGGAATGTGGCCAAGTGTCAGAAGTGACAGCACAAAGACAACAGACCTGATCTAATTAAGATTGTGAAGATCATACTCTTAACTTTTCTAAAAATTAAATTTAGCTTTCTTACTAGATCGACAACACATATATTTATATATATAAATGAACTGCTGTAAAATTGCTAGGCTTCCTTAAAAATCACAAGGAGGCTGGGCATGGTAGCTTTCACCCCTATAATCCCAGCACTTTGGGAGGCCAAGGCGGGAGGATCACTTGAGCCCATGAGTTTGAGACCAGCTTAGGCAACATGGTAAAACCCCCTCTCTACAAAAAATAGAAAACTTAGCTGGGCATGGTGGTGTGCACCTGTGGTCCCAGCTACTCAGGAGGCTGAGGAGGGAGGATCACTTGAGCCCACGAGGTCAAGGCTGCAGTGAGCTATGATCACACCACTGCACCCCAGCCTGGCCAACAGAGCGAGACTATCTTAAAACAAACAAACAAACAAAACCCCTCACAACAAGCTTTTAATATTTAGAGTAAAGGCAAAGTTCCAGGAGAAACCAAGACACTCTTCATGACAACGGTTTGACTCTGCTGTTAGTGAAAACCGGCACACACACGCCAACTTCACTCCTTTACGAGGCAGAGGGAGGGCAGGGGGAGAAACATACCTTTACATAGGTGCGCTCAGTCTCCAGGAGCTCACAGATCACCTTGCGCAGCTTATCCGCGTCCGAGAGCTGTCTCATGGTCGCCAGCTGAGGCCCCGTGGAGTCCTGAGGAGATGGGCTCTGGTCAGAGGGGTTCATCTCATGCAAACTGCGGCAAAATGCGGCCACCTGTTCTGTACTCTTTGGAGCACAGGGGGAAGGGAAGGCAGAGGTCATTATCCCTCATTAGACTCACCTGACACCTAGACCGCTTTGCGGCGTTCTTCCTGGTTAATTAACTGTCATATACGAACGTTGTCTCGTATTTCCACAAATTGCCCCACATAGAGGAGAGCTTCCCGAATGCTCAAAACAACCATGATAACAATTGCTGACATACACGAATCGATTCCCATGCGCCTAGCACCAGTCTGATGCATTTCATCTTCCCACACGGTAAGGAAAACGGAGGCCCAGAGGGGTTAAGTAACTCATCCAAGATGACGCAGTACGTAAGTGGCAGAGCTGGGATTTGAACCAGGCAATCTAGTTCCAAACCCTATGGATCTACCACTCCCCCAAGAAGTTGATAAATCAGAAGACACAGACAGAAGTTAGCTGCATTTCACCCAAGGAATGAGCCTAATTAAATATCACACTCCTAGTTCAGTACACTATCTACTTTGCAATGTTGCAAAGATGACTTTACAATCGAAGGTTCTTGTTAAAAACGGACTCTGAGTCAACTTTCTAGATTAAGAAAGATACCCGTACTTAAAAAAAAAGTTTCTTCCTCTCCAGCTTCTCCAAAGGCAAAACGAGACCACTTCCCTTTAAAAATAAGATAATTAGCCCTAAAACAGGCCTCAATGGGAGATCCCAGTCTCCATAGCTACCAGGGATGAATCAGGCGCAGACCATAAAGGTTGCACATATTTTGTTATCCATTTGAAATTTAGGATTCCAGGATTCTAGAATTCCAACTCTTCCGGTTATGCAAACAGTTCTGCAAAGCATGGGCTTCTGTAAAAACTCACGAGACCAGTAGTTCTCCACCTTGGCTGCTTATGAGAATCACCTGAAGAGCTTTTAAACACGCCAATGCCCAAGCACAGCAGAGATCAATTTAATCAGAATCTTTGAGGTGGGATGAACAGATATCAGTATTTTTTTTTTTTTTTTTTTTTTTTGAGACAGAGTCTTGCTCTGTTGCCCAGGCTGGAGTGCAGCGGCACGATACCAGCTCTCTGCAACCTCCGCCTCCCAGGTTCAAGCAATTCCCTGCCTCAGCCTCCTGAGTAGCTGAGATGACAGGCACGCACCACCATGCCTGGCTAAATTTTGTATTTTTAGTAGAGATGGGGTTTCACCATCTTGGCCAGGCTGGTCTTCAACTCCTGACCTCGTGATCCACCCGCCTCAGCCTCCCAAAGTGCTGAGCCACTGCACCTGGTCGATATCAGTATTTTTTAAAGCTCTCCATGTAACTGCTCTAGAGGCGACTTTTATAGCACAAAATCTAATTCACTAATACTTGTTCCAATGCACCACTCAATGAATGTTTGGTGGAAATTTTCTTGAAGGTAGTGGCTGCCCTCTTACACTTCTCTCTCTGCTTCTATTGTCTTATTCAACTCTAGGCACAAGGTGTTTCCAGTAAATACCGGTGCAATAAAGAATAACTTCTTCTACCACCCACCTACCTGGCAAGAACATGAGAATATCCTCCCAAAAACAACAGTGGGTACACAGAGCGAAAAGTCAAGTGGGTGTTTTGTGCAGGGCAGAAAAGCTAAAATCAAGGGTATGCCGTCGAGTAATTTTAAACACAGAGGAAAGCAGCTAACATTGAAGAGCCTTTCCCCTCATTAGCATTTCCAAAAGGGAAGGAAGCCTGGAATAAAGACGGAGCAAACACAGGGAAAATCAGAACCTAACAAAGCCACATTAGCTGCAGTGGCATGACAGGACCTAGGAGAGCCAGGACCCACATCCACACAATTATTACTCTAATTATCTTACAATCGCCACGGCTTGTTTGTTGCTAGCACTAACGCTGTCTTATGTGCTGAAGGTGTCACTCACACGTCAGTGGCACTACTTGGAACTATTCAATGTTTTCTGTGGAAATGCATGTTTCTGACACGGAATAACCCCACAGACAATTTTCCCCTAGGTGACTGGAAAAATTCATCAAAATGGGCTGAGCTGTATGGTATGTGATTTATATCTCAACAAGGCTGTTAAAAAGAAAAACTATATGTTTTTTATCAAAGTCCATCTCAGTAGAAATAAACGAAACAATTTTATTTAGTTATGCTAGAATTTCACGAACTCGGCCGGGGGAAGTGGCTTATACCTGTATTCCCAGCACTTTGGGAGGCCAAGGCGGGCAGCACACCTGAGGTCAGAAGTTCAAGACCAGCCTGGGCAACATGGTGAAACCCCCTCTCTACTAAAAATGCAAAAATTAGCTGGGTGTGGTGGCAGATGACTGTAATCCCAGCTACTCGGCAGGTTGAGGGAGGAGAAATGCTTGAACCCAGGAAACGGACGTTGCAGTGAGCCGAGATCGCACCACTGCACTCCAGCTTGGACTACACAGTGAGACTCTATCTCAAAAAAAAAAGAACTTCACTAACTCAAAATCGTTATTAAATATACAGTCAGTTAGGGCTTTGTCTTAAAAATTACAAAGGAACAAATACATCCATTTTAGCAAAAATCTTCATGTGTCTTTTAGATGATCCAGTGATAACTGTAACAGAAAACTCATTATGACATACTCATAATGAGAAGGAAAGAAAACCCTTGCCAAAATGAAAATCCACGGACAGACAGTGGTAACATCTGACAACTAACTGTGCTCTGCCCTTATCTTACCCCAAACTCTCCTTAGTTGCTTTGATTTGGTACCTGGCAAAGGCACCTAACACAACAAATGTATAATTGGCACCTCTGTTTATACTATGCTTTTCTAAATGTTCCAACTGTAACCACAGCTGTCTGTTCTTCACAGAATTAACAGAAAAGCTACTACTCATGGCAAATAGATCCTTCACTGCAGTCTATTACAGTGAGTCTTTGCTTAACATGGTTTATAGGTTCTTGGAAATTGACATAAGAAACCATTTTTACTGTAGGCTATGATGCAAACAAGTTCGTACAGCACACTTCAGGTCACAAAAAGCATCAGCACACTTCTAAATAAAGACCAAAAGGCTTCTAATATTAAACACTGAAATAAATGTAAGCTAGATATACATTTAAGTAAGATCAAAAACAAGTTAAAAGAACTATTTACCCAACTTTTGGTGAACTGGTGAGTGACAGTGGTCATAGTGGTAGTGTGTTAAGTCAAGCAATAAATGTTTGCAAAGCAAAAATTGTAAGGAGCACCTCCTACCACCATGCAGTTCAAAACTAGCAAGAAGACCTTTGGCAGGATCTCTGAGTACTTTGGTACTGCATAGTTTACTGCTATGCATTTGTATGACTGTATACCAATTTTTATTTTATAATGGTTTGCATTCATTTATTCATCATTTTCCAACCCACTAATTCCAGCTCAGGGTCACTAGAGCCTATCTTGACAGTTCAGGGTGCAAGGCAGGAATCAACCCTGAAGAGAATGCCATTCCATCATGGGATGCGCACGCGCGCGCACACACACACACACACACACTTTTCTCTCTCTCTCTCTCTCTCTCTCTCTCTCTCTCTCTCTCCCCCAAGGACCACTGAGACATACCAATTCATCCCACCCACACGTTTTTGGGATGTGAGAGAAAACCTAAGTATCCAGAGAAAACCCATGAAGATCTGAATTGAACATACAAATTCCACATAGTGGTCCTAGCCAGAATTTTTTCATGTAAACATTATGATGAAATGATGTTGAACAAAACGTTACCTGAGGACCTGCCACAGAGGCACAGTACATCTTTTATGATTTAGGCAAACTGTCCACGTGAAATCAGTGATTCACAAAAGGCAAACCATTATAAACATGGGGATCTGACACACATCAAAGGCAGGAAATTCCAAAAGACAAAGGAACCTCACACGTTCCTTTGTGCCTCCGATTCACACCTCACTACCTCTGGGTTTTCATTCCATCTGTTCTACTGGAAATACTTTGAGAATTCCATTTTTAAGAGTGCGAATGGAGTTTCTGACTTTGTCTATGTAAAGTTTACCCCCCTCTGAGGTTTGGCATCCTTCGTTTCAAGCAGGCCTGTGGGGTAAGCTCAGGTTAGTAGGATGTAGGCTAGGGCTTCAGTGCTCTAAATCCAGTTGTATCCTACCTCAACCTCACCCTCAAACAGCCGGAGCTAAATTCTGGATTAGATTAGGAAATACCTTTAACACCTCAGGAGACAACTAAAATTCTGTTGGGTCCTCTTTGGTCATTTCACAGCCTTAAGTATCCTTTTTCGTTCTTGTTTTTTTTTTTGGAGACAGTCTCACTCTGTTGCCAGGCTGGAGTGCAATGGTGCGATCTTGGTGCACTGCAACCTCCGCCTCCCAGGTTCAAGCGATCCTCCTGCCTCAGCCTCCTCAGTAGCTGGGACTACAGGCACGCGTCACCACACCCAACTAATTTTTGTATTTTTAGTAGAGAAGGGGTTTCACCATGTTGGTCAGGCTGGTTCGGACTTCTGACCATGTGATCTGCCCGCCTCAGTCTCCCAAAGTCCTAGGATTGCAGGTGTGAGCCACTGCACCTGGCCAAGTATCCCTTCTTTATTAGATACAACCTAAGCCTATGACAGATTTAGCTGAGTGATCTGAAGCTGAGCAAAGGGCAGAGCGGTTTCCCCACTGACAACCCTATTCATTGACTCAAGGCACCAACTCTCAGGCGTAGCACAAGGAACTGAGTCCAAATGGATGTAATCTCTTTACTGTCAACTGCACGTTATCTGAATAAAGAATGAAAAGGTATCATATACATAATTACAAGTTATAATGATATCAATGTTGTTAAGGGGTGTCATATACAAGGCTCTTAAAATTTGCTTGGAAACAATTAATGTAAAAGGATGTCATCAAGTTTGAGAATTCCATTTTATTAAAATATTACCCCCCCCCCCCGAAATGGTTTTTGGAAGGAATTATGAAATGCAGATTTTCTTTAAAATACCTCTAAGCTAGAGATTTTTCCATACTGTGAGGCTCGGCTTTGAAGTCCCCCTCCCCTCTCTACTGTGGCCAAACTTCTTTGCATCAAAATCCATCAGGCCCTTCTCCATGCAGCTTAGCCATGCTGTAGAATGTAGGAGGAGTCGAGGGCAGGGCTTTGCCACACTCCATTATTGAGTGTTAGGGATGGCATCCTGGTCATTCCCACACCAAGCGCTACAGCCACAAGTGCCCAGAAAGATCGCCTCACTGGGAGGTTCTCAACCTGCCCCCAAAAGCCAAGCATCCTGGATCTGGGAGGAGCAGCTCCGGACTCCAGGAAGGGGAAGACAGACCAGGTTTCTCCAGTGGGAAAAGTACAAACTTCTCCCCCTGCTTGAGGCTTGTAATCAGTCACCCTGGAAACCAAAAAGCACTTACAGGCATTTTGAGGGTTTAAAACTGTTCAAGGGTAGCAGAGATTTTTCACTGTCAGGACTAAGAATTATCCAATCAACCTAGAGAGAAGGAGAGGACAATGGCAAGAGGAAATGGGCCACTTGACTGAGACCAGCATGATGCTCAATGTTTATAACGCTGCTTTCCTCCTGTGGGAGATGAAAAGAAAGTACAAATAGAGAGGGGTAGACTTTTAAGTACACACTATCAACTCAAGCCACCCAGCTGTTTAAGCTCTTCCTGTTATGCAACCACCAAAGGCAATTTCTAACTCTAGATGAGTTCACAGTTCTAAAACTGTTCTTTGAGTCTGACCGATTTAACACATCCCACAGATTTAAAAGAGGCCAGAGTGGCCTAAAATCTTATAGCCTTTACTTAAGCTTTTTTTTGGGGACAATGCACTCCATAATTTCAGAGACATTATGTACAATGGTAATCCCTACAGTTCTCTATCCCCCTTTTCAGTTTCCTCTGGAACAAACTTCAAAGAAGAAATATCCAAGAAGGAAGAGGCTGATTTGAGCAAATCGGGTGCACGCGCTGTAGAAGTTCAAGTTTGATTAAATGACACAACCTCTGATAGTGGACAGACTCTGCTATTAATAATAAACTATCAAAAGGTTGAATCTGATTTTGTTAAATTATTTCTTGCCATGACCCCACTACACTTCCTTACTGGAGAGTTGGCATTGACTGTAGGAACGGACCTGTTCAAATAGGTCAGTTGCCATCAAACCATTAACAAGTCCCATGAGCCAACACTTCTATATGAATCTCCTTCTCAAGTAAGCAGAAATAAAGTCAAAAACACTTCAAGCCTCATACAAGGAAGCAAGCTGAACATCCTATTCCCAGACCTCCCTGCCGATCACTCAGACTACCCGTTCTGAGGGAGGATGGGAGAGTCTCACCATGCACATAACACAAAACACAATCAAAATCTCAATTACCCAAACAAAGGCAAAACTCGCAACTGACCATTAATTGAAGAAAAAATGCAGATTACATCCTTCAGCCATTTAAGTATGAAAGAGTAGAAAAATGTCAAGATTCTAGGCAAATTCAACTCCATACCAACTGTGACGTCCCACTTCCCACACCAAAAGTCATCATAAATACTTTTTTATCAACCAGAGGGTAAAAGGATAGAATATGGGGAAATGGGAAAGGTATAATCATCGTCATTTGGATTGAAAAACAACTGAGCTAGAAAGTCATACCATAAACCAACCTAGCAAGATAGGATTCAAACAGCAAAGGTGCTCACCAGATGAAGTGTTCGACAGATAGAGGCACCAGACTTGTCATTGTTTTCAATCCTCGGCTTGCGCTTTATTTTCCACAGTGCAGACATCCTCAGGAATGTATTCTCATGGTAATTAATTCTACCACCTGACGTGTTCAGCACGGAGACAGAAGTTTCTTAAAATACACGCCTCTCAGCTCCAAAGAGAGCATCCTCTCAGATGGATGTCCCATGCTGCTTTTCCCATGAAAATCTACAGCCACGTCTCAACACAGCAAGGACAGTGCCGGTGTGATCCCGGCGCCGCACCCGCTTCCCATCAGTGCCCTCTGGGGAGCTGTCAAAGGCTAAACTCTGGACCAGAACTCAGGCTTTGATTTCACCTGGCTAAACAACAAAAGTTCCAGAAAGGGAGAGCTGAAACTGGCAAGAAAACAAAGCACAAAACGCCTCCCCCGGGATGCAGGCGTCTCTGCCCTGCAGCCTGAGATCAGCTGATTGGCCAGCATCCTGCACTGCACAGGAATATTAAACCTGCCGGGCTCCCCACAACTTTCAAGGCATTCCACACCAAGTCAAGAGCAGACAACTAAAAAAAGTTGTGTGTTTTTTTTTTTTAAAACAGTTGATTGTTTCACATTTTTCCACTCATGCTTTGTTATAAAGGCAAACATTTCTGAGACAAAAACAATATGGATTAGAAAGAAAAGAAAGTCATTCCTAATGGAAATGCCCTGAAAATGATTCTAATACATTTGCTAAATGGAAAACAAAATCACAGCTGCCAGGAGGCCTGGAACGCATGACGCAGGACTCTGACTGCCCCGAAGCTAATTAGCATTCATTTCCAGAAACAAGAGTTTTCAATGAGAAGCAGAGAAAAAAGTAGCCAGTGGTGATGAGGCTTTTTGAGGTTGTCACCCACAGTCACAAGAGAAAGGAGGCGGTTCACAAAGAGAAAGGTCGCTAGACTGCCCCTGCGGTGTGACGGGGTCACCCCCCCCCCCCCCGGTGGCTGTGACATTCCAGTGTCACCACGCTCAACAACAAGCATACAATTATTTACTTTCAACTCCAAAAGGCCATGCACAGCAAAAACTGCTATTCAAAATAAGTGAAAACCACTGAACTCCAACATGGTTTTTCTTTATCCTGATCGAAATTATGTAAAACAGTCCATTTAGAAAGAAGGCAGGACATTAAACAACAAAATCAACAGCTCTAACATACTCAGCTGGAATAATAAATGATTACTTGTTTCTGTTTATTTATTTCTGTATTTACATCTCTACAGTCAGCCTGGTGCATTCAGACAGGGTTAAATCATGCTTCAACGTTTAGACAGCTAACAACTTAAAAATTAATTTTCAGTTTATTCTCAAGAAAAATTTCACTTACATAGGAGATGCATAAAAAATATTTAGCCTTAACCAAGAAACTAAAGGTGTTTGCTTGCTCTTACTTTAAATCATAAAAAGAGACACACACAAACGTTAAGCATTAGGAAAATATTTAAGTGGTTTAAGTGGTTTATGGCCAACAGCACCACTAATAATTCCTTTTTTTTTTTTAATGAAGCCTGATATTTAACACCAGATGTTAACAATCTGGACACAAGGTAGTCTTGGCATAGCCACTAACAACACAAGACCTGGAGCCAAACTGGATTTGCATCCTAGTTTTGTCATCACAGAGCTGTGTGACCTTCAGTAAGTCGCTTAACCTCTCTGTTCCAGTGCCCTCATCTATAAAAGAGGGCAAATAATAGTTATCTCTCTCAAGAGTGTTCTGAGGCTAAGATGAGTTAATATAGAACAGTGCCTAATATATACCAGACCTTAAATAAGTATTACTTCTCATTTGTTATTAATAAACACACACTAGAACCCCGTCACCAAGAACTGCTCATTTAAGCTTTTAGCTTTCAAATATCCTAAGTGAGAAATTTAATCGACCAAAGGTTATTTTAGCTAACGAATTTGGGTTGCATGAGAAAATTTCAAATACAGAAGATGAAGACTGAATCAAAGCAAAACTAGGAAGAATTTCGGACACAGAATTCCACAGTGCTCCCCACATCCAGTCTAGCAGAAAGGAATACAAATGTATGGTCTGAATGCAGTCTACTGCATGATCTTTAAAACTATTCAAATCATCACCCAAACTTCTTGTTAATAATTTTTTTTTTTTTGAGATGGAGTCTCACTCTGTCACCCAGGCTGGAGTGCAGTGGCGTGATCTCAGCTCACTGCAACCTCTGTCTTCCAGATTCAGGCAATTCTCCTGCCTCAGCCTCACGAGTACCTTGTCAATAATTTTGAGAAAATTCTGTCCGTTTTTAGAAAGCCCACTATGAATTTCTACAAGAAAATCTTGGAACAGCACCATGTAGTTCTACATTTGACTCTTTGTGTTCCGGATGAGTTCCAAGGACCTTGTTCTCTGGAAAAGGAACCACGGAGTCAGAGCGACACGTGGGACCAGTCAACAAAGCCCTGCAGCCTCTTCCGTCCTCTCCACTGCCAGACCTCATATTACACAGGACTCTGTTTATGACCTCATGACTCACTATATTCAACACAGAAACGATCTCTCTCAAAATCCACAAGGAGATGAGAACACTGACCTACTACAGTCGAGTAAAAATAATCCAATCATTTCTGATCCAATACTTTTTAAGTGTTCAGAAATAAATGTTTTGGATACAGAAAAAATAGCTGTTTGCCTAAATCCAGTTAGAAATTGAAAATTAATATTTTTAGTTCCTATAACACAATAACCTAACAGATACCCTTCAAAATAGCTAACGTCAGTATAGAAATATCAGTTTCTCCTGAGGACAACTGAATAAATTGCACTCCCTGGCCCACATACACACAAATAAGTGAGCAAAAGAAATGTAAGGGTCACCTACATAAAAAGTCACTTTAAGCAGTTTTTTTTTTTAATTTTCCTTAAAAAAATCTGCATTTCCATTGATCTGCTTTTTAATTAACAACCAACAACATAACGCCTTTCAGTCTATGAATGAAAATCCTATGGTCAGGAAAGAGAAACAAATATGGATAAGAGACTGAAGAACCAAATATGTGCACCCAAGAAAGTCCTACAGAATACACACATACAGAGGAATCGAAACAGGAGAAGTACAAATGTAGGTTTTAAAAAATAATAGTTTGGTCGGGCACAATGGCTCACGCCTGTAATCCCAGCACTCTGGGAGATCGAGGAGGGTGAATCACGAGGTCAGGAGATCGAGAGCATCCTGGCCAAATGGTGAAACCCCGTCTCTACTAAAATACAAAAACTTAGCCGGGTGTGGTGGTGCACACCTGTAGTCCCAGCTACTTGGGAGGCTGAGGCAGGAGAATCGCTTGAACCCAGGAGGTGGAGGTTGCAGCGAGCTGAGATCATGCCACTGCACTCCAGCCTGGCCACAGAGCAAGACTCCATCTCAAAACTAATAATAATAATAGTTCATGTTTGAGAAACATTTTTCCATTATCAACGTGCTTTCTCATAGTTATATTATTTAACCCATCCAAATCTCCAGGCAAAGACAAGAATCACCCTGACTTTGCAGATGAGAAAATGAAGGTATAATTTAAAATTATGTGATTTGCTTAGATTAAGTGACTAGTACGTGTCAAGCAAAAAAATGAGAGATTGTAGAGGAATATAAATATCTCAACAACATTAGAGAAAAAGATGAGTAAGTATGGAAACAATCACATGCAATTGCCTTTTGTAGAGGGGAATGTCTTTTGGATTTAGGTAACACAGAGGTTTTCAGTTGGGTTGTGTTTTGAAGACTGCAATAAAAAGAGGCCGTTGGCCCACGGAACTCCTTATGAAGTAGAATACAAGCAGGACACATTATAGGCAACAATTTTAGTGTCTGGAACGAAAGAGTCAGAAGAACCTTCTTACTACGTTCAACTAAGGAAACGCGTATTTAGATTAATTTTAAAATATAGTTTCTTTCCCTTTAACATAAAAGTTGCTCACTTTTAACAAGAGCTGAACGCAGATAATTCAAAAGGAGTTCATTATAGAAACCCTAAGTAGTAAAAAAGCATAGCTGACTCAGTCCCACATACTTTGAATGCTATTTCATTCTACACAAATGAAGATGTAATAAGGAAATGGGATAAAATTACAGCATTAACTGGGAGCTCCAGCAGTGGCAGAAATTAAAGAAAAAGGATTTCATTTCATTAGGAGTGATTTCTGCCCTACATTCTCATATACAGGTTTGTTACCAAGGCCGTAATTTGGATTTCATATCTTGCTATTCAGCAACATCTCAGAAGTAAAAACACTTGGTCCATGGAGAGGTCCATACAGCTGCGTAGGTGACGTGTCAGCTGTGATTCTTCAGTGGTTCAAGGCATGGGATGTGAAAATGAAAATCTCTCACCTTGCTGCTGTGATCAGTCTCATCTGAGGATTCCAAGTCTGGCCCCTCGGTCTCCTCTGCAGCGGTCTCAGCACTGCTGCCCTGCTCGCTGCAGAGGCTGTGCCCTGTCAGATGAAATCAGAAGAAAATGTGGGTCAACATGGATAGCAATTGCTAAAAGCCACTCCTGTGCAAGAGGGACAAGGAGCCTCATTTTCATGACGTGTACATACACTGTAAGACCCTCCAAGTACAAGCTCCAACACCTTGGTTCAATCAAATTAAAATGATAGCTGTTACTATTACTACTAGTATTGCTTTTATTTTTCATAATAATAATAATTGTTGTGTATTGGATGTCTTTGTCTCCCCCCCCCACACAAATTCTTATGTTGAAGACCTGCCCCCCCAATGTAATAACAATAGTCAGAAGAGGGATGTTTGGGAAGTAATTAAGTTTAGATGAGGTCATGAGGGTGGGGTTCTCATGCTGAAATTAGTGCCCTTCTAAGAAGAGATAGAAACCAGAGTTCGTTCTCTCTCCACCATGTGAAGACACAGTAAGAAGGCAGCTGTCTGTAAGCCAGGAAAAGAGCCCTCACCAGGGAACTGAACTGGCTAGCATCCAGATGATGTGGCTTTCCAGGCTCTAAAACTGTGAGAAATAAATGACTGTTGTTTAAGCCATTCAGTTTATGGTATTTTGTTATAGTAGCTTAAGCTAAGACAATAAAAGAATGTGTGTGTGTGTGTGTGTGTGTGTATTTATTTTTTTGAGATGCAGTTTCACTATTGTTGCCTAGGCTGGAGTGCAATGGTGTGATCTTGGCTCACCGCAACCTCCACCTCCTGGGTTCAAGCAATTCTCCTGCCTCAGCCTCCCAAGTAGCTGGGATTTCAGGCATGTGCCACCATGCCTGGCTAATTTTGTAGTTTTAGTAGAGATGGGGTTTCACCATGTTGGTTAGCTGGTTTCGAACTCCTGACCTCAGGTGATTCGCCCACCTCGGCCTCCCAAATTGCTGGGATTATAGGCGTGAGCTCCCATAGTAAAAGAATATATATTTTATGTATTAAAAAATTAACTAATCTTGTTGATGTTACAATTAGCAAATTGATGAATTAATTCATTAATTACTAAAATAATTAAATAAAACATACCGAGACCAGTACAACAAAAAAAATGACTGTCCCATATCCATTACCTGAAAAATCCTGCAAAGTCTATTTTTGCCAAGTCTGGCAAACTATAAACATCTTATCATACCCGCTCTTCCCATGATAGTCTGTGCAAAAGTGCAAGCAACTTTCTTCCTTTGCTATTTACTGAGTGCTTACCACAGTGAATCTCTATAGCGGTTCTCTGCACTGAGACGAGAACATGAGGATCACTTTCCCGTGGGGTGCTTCTCAAACTGACGGAGCATCTGAATCCCTGGGGGATCATGTTAAATGCAGATTCTCATTCAACAGGCATGGAGTTGGGCCTAAGATTCTGCATTTCTTACTAGTTCTGAATGATACTCATCAAAACTGCAGGTCCATGGACCACACTTGGAAGGGAAAAACTCTAGAACATTGAAAACCTCTAGTTGAATCTGAGAAGACAGTGGTGTAAGTACCACTGTCCTACAATAGGAGGCACTGGATCGAGGACAAGAGCACTAATAGAACCAGGACGAGAGAGAAGGAAAGAGAAGAAATGGGAGCAGAAGGAGCCTCTGATGCTTTTAGATGAGAGTCTGCAAAGTGGCTCCCTTGCTCCAACGACACCATTACAGCCATAAGCTGCCTGGCAATGCTTTCTATTCAGGTCCAAGCTGGCCAGGAAAGTTAAGGAGGAGGTGGACCTCTGAGCCAACCTGGCACCAAAGCTGCCTCCTACTGTCCCTTTCTCCTTCTCCGGAATGAAGCACCAACTGAGTGAGTGTACCTTGAATGGCTTAGAGGCTTCTGTTGGTTTCTCCACCTTTTGGCTCTGGCTCTTGGATTTTCTCGAGTTTCTTTTCATTATTCAATCACTCATTGCTCGCTCTTAAGGTGGTAGTGGTCAAAAAAGGAAGCTCAATGAACTTGGCAGAAATCATCTATGTCAACTGTCATTGCCAAAACAAAAGTGCTCGAATATTTTGCATGGGGGCAATGACCTAGGTATGGGCCAGAAAGAAGAGGAAGAGTTGATCCCTGACGTAGAAGAGCGGACAAGCTCATGTTGTGGGAACACGATGGTAACAGCACTCAGTGCTCTGATCACAGGAACCACACCATGCTCAGCGCGATGTCCAGAGCAGCCAGGATGCACACCTGACAGGGTCCCCCTTCACAATGTGGTCTGCAGAATCACAACCTCCTGGAGTTGTACAACCTGTAGACTGTGCAGAGAAATGCTGTAACCCTGCACATCCATCGCTTACAATGCGTAGGATATAGCTGATGCTCATGAAATAGTGAGAAAGCAAATAAAAGCATTTTCTTTTTGTTTGTTTGTTTGTTTGAGATGGAGCTTCGCTCTTGTCACTCAGACTGGAGAGCAGTGGCGCAATCTCGGTGCCACTTCAGCCTCTGCATCCTGGGTTCAAGCAATTCTCCTGCCTCAGGCTCCCAAGTAGCTGGGATTATAGGTGCCCACCACCATGTCCGGCTAATTTTTGTATTTTTATTTTTATATTTTTTATTATCACTATTTTTATTTTTTATTTTTTGTTTTAAAGATGGGGTTTCACCATGTTGGCCAGGCTGGTCTTGAACTCCTGACATTAAGTGATCTGCCTGCCTTGGCCTCCCAAAGTGCTGGGATTATAGCCATGAGCCACAGTGCCCAGCCGGACTTTCATTTTTTCTTCCTTTTTTTTTTTTTTTTTTGAGATGAAGTCTTGCTCTGTTGCCCAGGCTGGAGTGCAGTGGCTTGATCTCAGAGCACTGCAACCTCTGCCTCCTAGGTTCAAGCGATTCACCCTGCCTCAGCCTCCCAAGTAGCTGGGACTACATGCGTGCGCCACCAAGCTCAGCTAATTTTTGTATTTTAGTAGAAACGGGGTTTCACTATGTTGGCCAGGCTGGTCTTGAACTCCTGACTTCATGATCTACCCACCTCGGCCTCCTGAAGTGCTGGGATTACAGGCGTGAGACACCGTGCCCAGCCAGGATTTTCATTTTTAACAATACTGTGAAATCAAGGTATCCTGAAGAGCAAAGAAATAAATCTACTTCTACAAGACACTTAGAGATGCTAAAGTAAAACAAATATCCTTTTAAAACAAAGATGAGTTCCAATAACTCTCCAAAGCCCAACTGAAGAAGGTAAAGGAGATAAAGTGGGGTGGTGTCCATCCCACGGCAGCCTAAGTATATCCATCAATCCCCAAACCCTAAAGCTGTGTTTCCCAAAGGGTGTGAGAACCTGTTGGTGTTGGCAGGGGGACAATTCTTTTGGGACAGAATTGTGCACTTGGTGGGTACACTTGGCACTAGGCTCCCTGGCTCCTAATTAGGACTTGATTGTCCTGTGACAATAAAAAATGTACCCACACACTTCCCTACAGCATCACCACCCAGTTTGAGACTCACTGCCCTGCAGCCTTTGGTTTAACTGTAAGGCCATGATATAGAAGACAGGGCTTGGGTCAGCACAACTTCGGGAGTTAGAAGTGAATTTCCCACCTTCCTATGCTTCTGATAAGGGGTTACACCCCTCAGTCTAAAAAGACATAGACTAAAAGAAAAAAGTGCTAACTGGCAAAAGAAAAGAGATGGAAAAAGAAATTCTGCCTATACTTTGGGGTAGGAGGGGGAGTCACGCTGTCGCCTGGGCTGGAGTGCAGTGGTGCGATCTCAGCTCACTGCAACTTCTGCCTCCCAGGTTCAAGTGATTCTCCTGCCTCAGCCTCCTGAGTAGCTGGGATTACAGGCGCCAGCTACCATGCCTGGCTAAGTTTTGTAGTTTTAGTAGAGACGGGGTTTTGCCATGTTTGCCAGACTGGTCTTGAACTCCTGACCTCAGGTGATCTGCCTGCCTCCCAAGGTGCCGAGAGTATAGGCATGAGACACCATGCTTGGCCTCTTCCCTGAGATTCTAATCACAGAACTGACTTTATGTGTTTATATTCTAAGGCATCTGGTAGGAGGAAAAACAAATCTACTCTGGAAGAATTCACTCTTACTGATGGTATCATGTAATACTCAGAGATAGAACTTGGTCAAACAAGGACCCATAATCCCATATTATAAAACCCAAGAGGCAACACACACAATAACTGACAAAATCAGACCCCCCAAGGAATGATACTGCAATGATCATATATAAAATGTCAAGTAAGTATGCTTAAAATATTTTCTTAAAAGAAGAAGAAGGGGGCTGGGCACAGTGGTTCACACCTGTAATCCCAATACTTTGGGAGGCCAATGCAGCCAGATCATCTGAGGTCAGGAGTTCGAGACCAGCCTGGCCAACATGATGAAACCCTGTCTCCACTAAATACAAAATTTAGCTGGGTATGGTGGTGACTGCCTGTAATCCCAGCTACTCAGGAGGCTGAGGCAAGAGAATTGCTTGAACCCGGGAGGTGGAGGTTGCAGTGAGAGCTCAGGTTGCAGTGAGCTGAGATTGCACCACTGCTCAGCCTGGGATTGATTTTTTTTTTTTTTGAAAAAAAGGAGGAGATAATTTCAAAAAACATCAAATAAATTAATAGAATTTTTAGAAACAGGAACTATAACCACTGAAATGAAACACTCAATAGACAAGATGTAAATTGACTAAATGAGAAAAGACTGAAACATTTACCCAAAGACATTGCCTTACTATAGCACAGAAATCTTCGAATGTTAGAACTATCACTATGGAATCGCATTTTCAACTAAAATATTATCCAAGAAAGAGACTTCAATAAAGACTTTTGAGAAAAAGAGTGAGAATGTTTACCATGAACAGAATCTCACTGAAAAAGTTCTCTAAAGAATGCACTTGAGGGTGGGGGAAAAAGAAAACGATCTGGTATACAAGCTAAAATGATAAACAGCTGATATACACACAGATAAGTCTTAGTATATATGAAAACCCCCCAATTCCCCAAAAAAGGTACTTGGGGGGTGAAACCAAATACAAACTGTAACTAAAACAATGGTGGAAGTGATTACATTTAAAGCTATTTCACAATTTTATCCAAGAGGAAACTAGAAAGACTAACTTATGGATTCTGTTAATAATCATGTTAGGCCCGGCGCAATGGTTCACGCCTATAATCCCAGCACTTTGGGAGGCTGAGGTGGGTGGATCACATGAGGTCAGGAGTTCAAGACCAGCCTGACCAACATGGAGAAACCCCTTCTCTACCAAAAATACAAAATTAGCCGGGCATGGTGGCGCATGCCTGTAATCTCAGCTACTTGGGAGGGTGAGGCAGGAGAATCGCTTCATCCCGGGAGGCGGAGGTTGCAGTGAGCCAAGATCACGCCATTGCACTCCAGCCTGGGCAACAAGAATGAAACCCTGTCTCAAAAAATAATAATAATAATCATGTCAGGCCAGGTGCAGTGGCTCACACCTGTAATCCCTCTACTTTGGGAAGCTGAGGTGGGCAGATCACCTGAGGTTGAGAGTTCAAGACCAGCCTAACCAACATGGAGAAACCCTGTCTCTACTAAAAATACAAAATAAGCCAGGCATGGTGGTGCATGCCTGTAATCCCAGCTATTCGGGTGGCTGAGGCAGGAGAACCCCTTGAACCCAGGAGACAGAGGTTGTGGTGAACTGAGATTGCGCCATTGCACTCTAGCCTGGGCAACAAGAGTGAAACTGTCTCAGAAATAAATAAATAAATAAATAATCATGTTAAAATTTTAAGATCAAATAGATGATACAGGTTGAAAGGAGAAAGCAGAATTTATAAATGCAACCCAGAAGAGGACAGGAAAGGAAAACAAGACAAATTGAGCAAAACAAAATCATGGGAAGAAATAAAAATACATAGCTACTCTTGGCCGGGTGCGGTGGCTCACGCCTGTAATCGCAGCACTTTGGGAGGCCGAGGCAGGCAGATCACGAGGTCAAGAGATCAAGACCATCCTGGCCAACATGGTGAAACCCCGTCTCTACTAAAACTACAAAAAAATAGCCTGGCATGGTGGCACGCACCTGTGGTCTCAGCTACTCGGTACGCTGAGGCAGAAGAATCGCCTGAACCCAGGAGGCAGAGGTTGCAGTGAGCCGAGCTTGCGCTACTGCACTCCAGCCTGGCGACAGAGCAAGACTACGTCTCAAATAAATAAATAAATAAATAATTACATAACTACTCTAAATAAATGTAAAACAGGCTAACGATAATACTTAACCCTCACGTTTAGATTAAGAAGAAAAACAGTGCAAAAGAAAGCCCCAGCTGCATGCTCTATGGAAGCCATAGACTTAAACATAAAAGACATGGAAAATTAAAAGGATGGAAAACTCTATTAGGCAAACATAAAGAAAGCTTCACAAATGTCAGACACAATCGATTCATCAGGATACAGAAGATGTAAACATCAGTAATTATATAGCTTGATCCATGAATGTATTTCAAACCTATTCCCAAGAAATCAGTGAATATACATTTGCCATAAGAAAGAGCGATTTCTGCAAACAGGCCACATAGTAGGCCACAGTATAAGTTTCAAGCAATACCAAAGAATCCATATGCATGCAGACCACACTGGCAACATTTTTCTTGGAACTAAATATTTTATGAAAGAAAAAAAGGCCAGTAACACCAAAGACAGTTTTAAAACAGAAAAACAAGATTAGGGCACTTTGGATACTGGATCCCAAAACATATTATAAAATTATAGTAATCTAAAGCAGTGCAGAAGAGGCTAACAGAACAGAGAGCTCAGAACAGTGACTCCACCCCATGCAGATGTTCCTTGTAGATGTTCCTTAACTTGTGATGGGGTTACATCCCAATGAAATCATTAAGTCAAGTCATCATAAATTGGGGACCACCTGCATATGGAAATGTGAAATACAGCAGTTGTAACACTGCAGACCAGTGAGAAAGGAATAGAATATTTGACAAATGATGCCAGGATGGCAGATGATCCACATGAAAAAACCTAACATAAGGGTCCTAACCCATACCATTCACAAAAACCAGTACCAGGGACGTAAACCAGTATGTGAATAGCCCAAACTAAATCTTTTGGAAGAAAATACAGAAGACAGTGTTTACTACTTCAGGGGAGAAAGAGATTTCTTAAACAAGATATAAAAAGTATAAACCATATCAGACTGAAAATCCAGATTTTACTGAAATTAAACACTTTCGTTTGTAAAAAGGCATCAAAAATACAAGACATGTTATAGACTGATAAAAGTTATCTTCAATACATATAACTAGCAAAATATGGACATCTAAAATATAAAAGAACTTACAAATCAATACCTGGAGACATATCTGATTCTAAAGCCTAATTTTTATCCCCATGTCATATTTTCTACCCTTAACTGAAGATAAAAATCAATAAAATGGATTAGAATGGGCAAAGCAGTTTGTAGCAAATCGTTTGCAAAGAGGACAGTTATTATTTCCTTCACCTCTTTAAGCATAGACTTTTGTGTCTATTTTGCCACGCCATGACTTTGGGCCGGCTCTGTGATTTGCTTTAACCAACAGAATGCAACTTAAGAGATAATATGTTAATTGTGAGCCAAGGCCTCAAGTGACTTTGCAGTCTCTGTTTTTGCCCTGCTGGGAATTCTGAGCTCACCATACAAAGAAATCTCAAGCTAGACTCCCATGAGAGACCCCAAGGAAAGGAGGCCCAGCTGTCTAGTCATCATACTAGGTAGTGAGTAAGTTCATCTTAAACCCTCCAGCCCCAGTCAAGCCACTGGATCGCAGAGCCACATGAGTGACTCCAGGGACGGTCAGCAGAACAACCAAACAGCTGAGCCCAGGCCAAACTGCTGAGTCACAGAACAGGGAGCAAGTGAAACAGCTGTTTCAGAGTGATTTGTTACGTTGTAGTAGATAACCAGTAAGTGGTTAGAGGGAATTCCATGATACAAGAAAGCCAGAAAGGCTGGAATTGACAGTGGTACACTTCAAGAAAGCTGAGGAGAGACACCAGCATGGCAGGAAGAGGGAAATCAAATGGGAAGGGGCATTGTTCTTACTCCCATACTTTAGGGCCTTCTCTAAACACCCTCAGCTTAAGCAGTGTAGACAACAACATTGTCAAGTTTGTTTGTTTTTTAATCCCATACAGTTTTGCAACTTCCTACTCCAGCTTCCTTTGTACTACTCACAATAGTGGTAGGCGAGTGGCTTTCCCCTAATGATAGACATTGGAGGAATTATCTTCTTTGTTCTGGACATTCCTGTCCCTGCCTACTTACCAGGAAACAAGGTGCCAATCAGAGAGAGAAGAAAGTTGAAGATAAGGCTCAGTCGTGGCCAAGAAGCAGCCAGAGCAAGGAGAACGCCCATTCATATCCCAAACCGAGCACACTGCCAGGCATGGGACAGGGGCCCAGGACAGAGGGAACGGGGTTCAATCTAGAGAGACAAAGTCTCAGGGAATTAAGAAGCCCAGAGCAGGACTGCAGCCCCTCTCAGACAGGGACCATCGGCCAAATGAAAAGCTGCCACAGAGGTGGGCGCAGTGGCTCACAAAGGTAATCCCAAACTCTTGAGAGGCTAAAGCAGGAGGATCCCTTGAGCACAAGAGTTCAAGGCTGCAGTGAACCATGACTGTGACACTGTTCTCCAGCCTGGGTGACAGAATGAAACCCCAACTCTATTTGAAAAGAAACAAAACAAACAAATAAAAAACTGCTGTAACACTATAAATAAAATTCACTGTGGTAAACAGGTAAAATCAATGCTTTGCCTTTTAAGTTACTTCCCATAATAACACTTTTGTGACTGCAAAAATGTTTGCTGTACCTTCCACACACCATTAGCAGGACCGACACTGAGGAGACTTGGGGAAGTGCAAACATATTCATGTAAGTTTACACCGAGATTTACCTTTCATTTACCCAGATTAGACACATCTATTTTGCTTCATTCCAGTACATGTAGGACTTCTGTTTAAGGAGGAAGAAAAAAAATTCTGGCCTTGTGCGATGTCTTAACAATGTGTTTTAAGCAGACGCTCCAATTCAAACACTTCCAAAGAGAAAAAATTATAACAGCAAATTTTAAAAAGGTCTTATTAATGCTTGAGTTAAATCCCTGATGGGAAAAAAAGAACTGGGGGAGGGATAAAGAAAGCTTAGATACTGTCAAGGAAGATACTTAGCTGGAACTCAACTGTTAGGATATAATTTTATTTTGCTTTTCAGTCAATTTACTGTTATAAGATTTTAAGATTTCCATATAAATGCCCATAATAAGATCAGCATAAACATCCCTCCAACAAAGCTAAAAAACTAACCAAAACAATTATAGAATGAGAGAAAAAAAGAAAAAAGAAAAAGAAAGGAAAGAAGGAAAGGAAGAGAGAGGAAAGGAAAGGAGAGGGGAGGGGAGGGAAAAGAAAAGAAAGAGAAAAAGAAAGAGAGAGAAGAGAGAGAGAAAAGGGGGCACATTACAACTTTAACTTGGTAGACAATAACTTCTTTTTAATCAAATGTCACAAAATCTCAGTCTTTGTTTCCTATAGAGAGAAATTTAAAAATCCATAAAAACTGTAGATTTGGACCTTACTAATCCTGTTAGCTTCTTGTGAAAGTCAAATATAAGGTACATTAATAATCTTTAAACATATAAAAATAGAGCATCTCAGTCTCCGAAACATTTTTTTTCCCCCACACGCAGGATTTGGCGGTGTCATCAATCAAATCGCACTGGAAGTCACTCCGCCCCGGCCCCAGCAGGGCCCACCCAAGCAGGCCATGTGCTGTGTGACAAGAAGCACAGCAGGCTGACAGTTTACAAGGCGCGCATGGCTCCAAATGTTATCAACAAACAAACAGAGGACCATGTGCTGCCGGGTATCTGTGAGACTTCAGAGAATCTGAAGCCCTGGACCATATTTGTTTGTGGGAAGAGAAATCTGTGCAGTTCCTCTTCCTTTGCTGCCCCCTCCCTGCCGCCTGACTGTCTTCAGTTTTCAGAATCCAGCTCCAGGCCATCTCCATGGAACATTGGACCAAAATAGAACCTCACACTTCACGGGTCCTGCACAGAGGCACATCCTGCCCATGCAGACCAAGCGGCTGTCCGTGCTCTGCACTTAGCAATTCCCCCACTCTGAAGCAAGGTGCCTTGGATTTTCACGGCTATCACAGAGGCTTTTCCTGTTAAACAAACGCTGCTTAATCTACTTCCTGCAGGAGGGACATTGGTCCGGACCGCCACTTGGCATCAGACAGACACGCCTGAGGTTTTTATCAAAGGGGCTGACTTTCCAACTCCAGCACTGGCCCTAATTGCCTTTAACAAGCCATGGGGCTGCTGTTGGCCACAGGCACTCAGCTTTCTCCAGCACAGCAGCAGGAATAACCTTTCTTGAACAAGAAGCAGCTTCAGTCCTTGGAACTCTGGAACTTTTATTATTTTTTAAATTATTGTTACTTCTTTTCCTTGCTTTCCTTTTTTTTTTTGAGATAGTTTTGCTCTTGTCAGCCAGGCTGGAGTGCAGTGGTGCGATCCCAGCTCACTGCAACCTTCACCTCCTGGGTTCAAGTGATTCCCCTGCCTCAGCCTCTGGAGTAGCTGGGATTATAGGCACCTGCACCACTCCTGGCTAATATTTTGTATTTTTAGTAGAGATGGGGTTTCACTGTGTTGGCCAGGCTGGTCTTGAACTCCTGACTTCAGGTGATTCACCCTCAGCCTCCCAAAGTGCTGGGGTTATAGGCGTGAGCCACCACGCCCTGCCTGTTATTTTATTTTATTTTTTTTAGAGATAGGGTCTTGCTGTGTCTCACAGGCTAGAGTGCAGTGGTGTGATCAAGGCTCACTGCAGCCTCAACCTCCTGTGTTCACGGGATCCCCCCTGCCTCAGCTGCCTGAGTAGTTGGGACTACAGGTGCATACCACATGCCTGGCTAATTTTTAAATTTTTAGTAGAGACAAGGGCTCACTATGTTGCCCAAGCTGGTCTCGAACTCCTGAGCTCAAGTAATCCTCCCACCTCAGCTCCCAAAGTGCAGAGATTATAGGTGGGAGCCACAATTGACGCCTGGCCTCTGGCACTTTTATTGTCATCCTGTGGGCTACTCCTTGAGGTAAACCAAGGCACCTGTTTCACCTTAACTGGTCAAGTGGAATTCTAGGGACAATCACAGCAGAGCTGCATGAACTGAAAAATAAAGTGAACATAAGCCCAAAGAGAGCTATAAACAGACGTCTGAAATCTTAGAAAAATACCAATGGTGCCACTTGAACTGCGATTCTTATAATTTGCATAAAAGCTGAGGTTTTGCATAATTACTTTTATATAATTGCATTTATTTTTTCTTTGCTCTCTCCTTGATGCAAAAAGGAAAAACAAGGCCATAAAAGGGTATTTGTGTTGGAATTCTCCCAATAAATGGTTTATAAAACTTTTTTTTTGAGATGGAGTCTCCCTCTGTTGCCCAGATTGTTGCAATGGCACAATCTCAGCTCACTGCAGCCTCTGCCTCCCAGGTTCAAACTATTCTCTTGCCTCGGCCTCCCTATAGCTGGGATTTCAGGCTCCCACCACCACGCCCAGGTAATTTTTGTATTTTTAGTAGAGAGTTCCACCATGTTGGTCAGGCTGGTCTGGAACTCCTGACCTCAGGTGATCCACAAGCCTTGGCCTCCCAAAGTGCTGTGATTACAGGCATGAGCCACCGTATACAGCTTAAAAAACTTTGCTTTTCATATTTTTGAGATGGAGTCTCACTCTATTATCAGGCTGGAGCGTAGCAGAGCAATCTCAGCTCAGTGCAACCTCCACCTCCCAGGTTTAAGCCATTCTCCAGCCTCAGCCTCCCTAGTAGCTGGGACTACAGGTGTGCAGCACCATGCCCAGCTAATTTTTTTTTTTTGTAAGTTTAGTAGAGACAAGGTTTCACCATGTTGGATGGTCTCAATCTCCTGACCTCGTGATCTGCCCACTTCTGCCTCCCAAAGTGCTGGGATTACAGGCATGAGTCATTGAGCCCAGCCTATAAAACTGTTTGAAAAACCTATTTTACATCTAGATTTGCTTTGCTTTCCTATATCGATGTTCACTGCAACATCTCCCTAACTGGGTGATAAAGCTGTATCTTTTAATAAATTAGGCCAGTAATTCTCAACTGGGGAGATTTTGCTGCCCAGTGGACTTCTGGCAATGTCTGAAGGTATGTTTGATGGGCACAACTTGGGGAGGTGGTGTACTATTGTCTTGTAGTGGCTTGCGGGGGTACTGCTAAACATCAATGCACAGGACAGCACCCCACAGCAAAGCATTACCTTGCCCAGCTTGTTCACATTGCTAGATAAGATCAGTCCTTAAAACAAATCACGCAAGAACACGAGAGACTTTTTTGAAACCTCACACAAATACAGTTCTGCAACTTGCTACTCCAGCTTCCTCTTCACTGCTGAGATCTTTTTATAATAACAGCCACTGAAGGAACGATCTTTTTGTCCTAGACATCCTTCCCTTTTTTTTGCTACCAATACATATGAAAACAAATGCTTAAAAAAAACCAAACAGATGAAAGTAGCTCCATAAGACTGCAAACCAGAACTCATGGATGGCCAACAGCCAAGGGTAGGAAACTGAGTTTTAGAACGCTTAGGATAGACTCTCCTTATGCAGACCCCAGCTTTCTTTCTTTTTTTTTTATTTTCCGAGACAAACTTTCGCTTTTGTTGCCCAGGCTGGAGTGCAATGGCGCAATCTCGGCTCACTGCAACCTCCGCCTCCTGGGTTCAAGTGATTCTCTTGCCTCAGCCTCCCTAGAAGCTGGGATTACAGGCACCTGCCACCACGCCCAGCTAATTTTTTGTATTTTTAGTAGAGACAGGATTTCACTATGTTGGCCAGGCTGGTCTCAAACTCCTGATCTCAGGTGATCCACTGGCCTCAGCCTCCCAAAGCGCTGAGATTACAGGCGTGAGCCAAGGCGCCCGGCAGATCCTGGCTTTCTAAGCCAATGTGGCAACACATTCAGCAGGCTTCCCTCATAAACCAAGGAACTGGAGAAAGGACAATGTACTACAGGACTACCTAACAGATTTTCATTACAAAAAAATCTCAACGAAGCAGATCACAAAATGTGATCAACAAACTATAGAAGCTTTCCCCCGCCACCAAAACATTCCAATTATCTTATGTTTCCACCAAGATAAGAAAAAGTGGTGAGGTATGGGAGGGAACAATAACCAGGAAGAGTTGGTGACATAAGGCAGTGGCACCTGATCAGGGCTGCACATGAGAAGCAACCACCAGAGATCACGAGGTCAGGAGATCAAGACCATCCTGGCCAGCATAGTGAAACCCCGTCTCTACTACAAATACAAAAATTAGCTGGGCGTGGTGGTGCATGCCTGTAATCTTAGCTACTCGGGAGGCTAAGGCAGGAGAATCCCTTGAACCCGGGAGCACTCCAGCCTGGCGACAGAGCAAGACTCCCTCTCAATAAAAAAAAAAAAAAAAAGCAACCACCAGAACAAATGCAGACCCAGACTCCATCTCAGACTAAGTGCCTCATGAGCTCTGAAAAAGGGCCCAGGAACTTCAGCATTCTAGACTACATCATTCATTTCTTTCGATTTGGGCAAGGAAAATATAAACAAGGTGTAATTCATGAACTTAGTTATCAGGCAATCCACCTGTTTCGGACTGAGGTGGTGTAGAAGGCAGGAGAAGACTGAAAAAGAGCAATCTCTGGTCATAGGCCAGGGAATCCTCATGTCCCCCATGAGAGAATGGGTTCGGATACAAAACATTTATTTAGTGCTTACTGGGGAATATTCTAAATGGTTTACTTTTATGACTCATTTAGTCCTCACAACAGCCCAGTGAGATGAATGTGGCGTTATCCCCCATTTTGTAGGTTAGGACTCTGGGGCACAGAGGGATTAACCACGACCAGGTCAAGGTCATGAAGCCGATGAACATAGAAAGGAACTGAGTTCTGGCCGGGTGCGGTGGCTCATGCCTATAATCCCAGCACTTTCAGAAGGCGAGGTGGGTGAATCACCTCAGGCCAGGAGCTCCAGACCAGCCTGGCCAACACGGTGAAACCCTGTCTCTACTAAAAATACAAAAAAATTAGCTGGGCATGGTGGCAGGTGCCTGTAATCTCAGCTATTTGGGAGGCTGAGGCAGGAGAATCAGTTGAACTCAGGAGGCAGAGGTTACAGTGAGCGGAGATCCTGCCACTGCACTTCAGCCTGGGCGACAGAGTCAGGCTCTGTCCCCCGCAAATGACTGAGTTCCAAAGAAATGGACCGAGTTCCAAGGCCTACTCTTAGCCAGCAGGCTGTGATGCTTCTACAAAGAAGAAATAAACCTCTCCATGAGAAAGCAGTTCCGAAATAATCCAACTCTGAAAGCTAATCCCATACTTACTCAGGGTTCTTAGGTGAGGACCTGGCCAAGTCTGCAAACTTGAGCTTGTGAAACAGTGGACCTCTGCAGGACCAGTTTTCAGCAGCCAGGCGGCAGCCATCACTCACATGAACCCCAAGGTCCCTGAGACCTGGCAAGGCCCTCTATCGAGGACGCCAGTCATCCCACACTCCCGTCAAACCTCAAACCTGCCACTCAGGATGTTTCTTATTTTTAGTTACTTCTAAATTTAGACTAAGATTGTAGTCCAGCCTGCCTATTGTACAAAATTTTCTTGGTTGTTTTCTATTTTAACTGCTGCTGTCTGTTGATACAGCTTTACCTCTGCCCCATCACGGAACAATCTTTCAGTTCTTTCATCCTGTTTACTTCCCCCTTGCTTTTATCTTCCACTGTAAAGTGGGGGACTAGGAAGCAGAAGCAATTAGAAGGCAGATCGGCAGAGACCCAGGTGGGGAACTGAAGTGCCTTCTCCCCCTCCAGCAGGTCCAATTGGGCTGCTACTTGACCAGAGTATTCAGGAATTCTTCTGAAATTTACTAATTTTGAAGCCACTTTAGAAACCTTACCAAAAAAAAAAATACGGTGGCTTTACTTTCATGCTTTATTCTTGAGTCAGTCTGATTGCCTAACTTGACAAACAGACTGTTCTGAAGGATTTTTGATGACTGTAAAATTGCAAAATTTTAAGAGATAAAGCAATGTAGCCGGGCGCTCATGCCTGTAATCCCAGTACTAGGGAAGCCGAGGTGGGCGGATCATCTGAGGTCAGGAGTTTCAGAACAGCCTGACCAACATGGTGAAACCCCAGCTTTACTAAGAATACAAAAATTAGCTGGGCAAGGTGGTGGGTGCTTGTATCCTAGCTACTTGGGAGTCTGAGTCAGAAGAATCGCTTGAACCCTGGAGGCAGAGGTTGCAGCGGGCTGAGATGGCACCACTGCACTCCAGCATGGGCGACAAAGCAAAACTCTGTCTCAAAAAAAAAAGAAGAAGAAATAGACCAAAACATTAACAGTGGCTATCTTTAAAGAAACAAATTGTGAGCAATCTCAGTCACACTTTACATCAGAGGACAGCAAACTTGATGTGCAATGGGCCATAGAGTAAATATTTTTGGCTTTGCAGACCCTAAGTCCTTG
The DNA here is from genome assembly GCA_036589455.1 of Ateles fusciceps. NCBI lineage: Eukaryota > Metazoa > Chordata > Mammalia > Primates > Atelidae > Ateles > Ateles fusciceps. Next base: position 13,665,268 of record JAZHEH010000222.1, read on the forward strand.
TCACAACTACTTACTTGACTCTGTCATTGCGGTAGGAAAGCAACCAGAGACAAGGCGTAAATGAATGGCATGACTGTGTTCTAATAAAACTTTATTTACAAAAACAGGCAGTGGGCTGGTTTTAGTCTGTGGGTTATAGTTTACCAACCCCTGTTTTTGTTTTTAATTTTTATTTATTTATTTATTTATTGGTATCTGTAAACCAGAAGGGCTCAGACAGAAAAGAGAAATCCAAAGAAAGTTAAGTAGACACTGTTGCTTGTAGCATCGTAGCATATACATGCAAGCTTATAAAATCCTTTAAATAATCTAACCTAACCTAATATGTCTCATTCAAAGTCATATTCCAGAAACAACTGTATCTGTGAACCGTTTTATGAGGTCGAGCCTGCCATCTTGTGGTCACATGAAATAACAGTCTTTCTGCTCTTCATTCTCCTTTATTAAGGGTATGCAACTCAGCTGGAGCCGCTTTTCAAAAATTTGACTGGGATGTGGGGACCACAATGACAAAATGAGCCAAGGAAGTCAATTGTAACTGAGAGCAATCAATTTTCTGAAGCTTCAACTTGTCAAATTCTTCCAAGGAGCCAATGAACAAAAGAATGCGCTATCACCGGCCTCCTGCTTCCTCCTCAAGCCAAGCTTCAGAAAATGATTTGAAAAACAACAATGGCAGGGCAAGAATACCCAAGTACCAAGAGGCTTCTGCTTCAGATTTTGAATGGAATGCTCCTTTTTTATCCCAAGCTTTGAAAAGAGAAAATAATGACAAAACCCTAACTCACTAAATGAACCCAATAGAGAAATAAACGACAGCAATCTGTGCTGTTCATCGGTCATTCACTCACCCTCTTGCTGAGCAAGATGGGGCTACCTGTGTAGTGAACCACATGTAAAGGGCCAGGAAGACAAAAACGAGGAATATAAATCCAGTCCCAGGAAATAAATTCAGGCAAAAAGAGAGACACAAGCAAGTAAAAATTGCATGATCTAATGAGGGCCCACATGGAAGTCAAATTTGCAGGGTCGTGGGGGCCCAGAGGAGGGAGCTAACTCTGTGGGGTCTCAGGAAGACTTTGAATGGCAGGTAACACTCACACTGCTTCTAGGAGAATGAGCACAGGTTGCCAGAGGGAGAGGGAGAGGAAGGAAGGGCAGGTCAGGGGCTTCACTGATGGGCTCTGGTTCAGCCTTCAGGTTGAAAAAGTCCAAAAGACAAACAGAGCAAACAAGCACTCTGCACACATTCCACTGTGGGCCTCTCAGCATCCCAGCTCACATCCTTCTCTCAGACAGCAGGAAAGCAGGGCTGGGTGGTTTGGAAGATGACGACAGGGAAGGCAGGAAGAGAGGTAGGACTTAGTCTCAGCATCTCATGTGATTCCCAGCACTTGTTTTTTTTTTTTTGGAGACTGAGTCCCATTCTGTGCCCAGGCTGGAATACAGTGGTGCGATTTTGGCTCTCTGCAACCTCTGCCTCCTGGGTTCAAGCAATTATCCTGCCTCAGCCTCCCAACTAGCTGGGATTACAGGCTTGGGATTACAGGCACACGCCACCACGTCTGGCTCATTTTTATATTTTTAGTAGAGATGGGGTTTTGCCATGTTGATCAGGTTGGTCTTAAACCCCTGATGTCAAGGGATCCGCCCACCTCAGCCTCCCAAAGTGCTAAGATTACAGGCATGAGCCACCGCTCCCAGCCTTTTTCTTTTCTCTTAAGAGACAGGCCTCTGACTCTGAGGCTGGAGGGCAGTGGTGTGATCACAGCTTACTGCAGTCTCGAACTCCCAGGCTCAAGCAATCCTCCTGCCTCAGCCTCTGGAGTAGCTGGAACTATAGGTGCTCACCACTATGCCCAGCTAATTTATTTTCTTTTTTTGTAGAGACAGAGTTTCACTATGTTGCCCAGGCTAGTCTCAAACTCCTGGCCTCAAGTTATCCTCCTGCCTCCACCTCCCAAAGTGCTGGTATTACAGGTGTCGGCCACCATGCCTGGCCCAATTCCTAACACTTCTGTGCCTCCATATCTCTATCCACAACCAAGGGCTTCTAAACATTCACCTTTCTCCAAAATGACAAACAGCAGAAGCATTATAAAGCTGCCCATGGTGACAGGTGGATTTGTAGCAAAACAGTTCTATGAGAAAATAAAGCTCCCTGTGCCTTTGAAATTTCAACAGGAAATGCAGGGCCAGTCATCAGCCCATCTTCCACGCACATTTTATACCACCTGCCAGACAGAGAAACTCACTGAAATACACAAGCCGCGTGACAAACTCCCCCGGGTTGTGGTGGAACAGAGCTCAGACTCGCCCCCAGCACCCTGCACAGTCATACCTGGGTTGCTGGTGAGAAAGGCGAGGGGGCTCTCGCCGAGATCCGCAAGGCCGTCCACTCGGTGGGGTGGGCTTTCCAGCAGCTCCACTCCTCCCTCCAGCTCAGGGTAGGTCCTCACCAGGAGGCCCAGCGAGGGCTGTGAGAGGAAATCTTTGAGCATAGACGAGTTCAGGGCGCCAGCAGCACGATTATTGATCTCAAGAATCTCATCTCCTGCTTTCAAGCCTGCCAACGCAAGATGGAAAATTTTTAATTTCACACACATCATCAGAACACAACAGCTTCGGAGCTCCGCTATAAAGGGCACACCTGCTGTTGGTGTCACAGCCCCAGGTACTGCTGCAGACAGGCTGCGGAGCTCAGAAGTGATTCTCAGAAGAGGACATGGGCCTCAGGTTCTGAAGGTTATAGATTTGCAGGTTACAACACGCCTTGCCAGTCCTTGATACATCAAGCAAACAAGCTTACCCCTTTCTTAATCTCCTTCGTTCCAAGCATCTGCCAATTGCTCACAAATGCTAATTAATTCTGGCTATCTTCCTACACTTTTGGGGCGGGGCGGGGGAGAATGGAAGTGCTCTCTGATTACTGCCATCTCTGTGTTTTTTTGTACATGTTCACGCCTCAGTGCACACTTAAGCCACAGCCAGCTAATATCTATTGATCATTTCCATGGAACCAAAATGCAAGGCGTTCACTCTGGCTCTGATGACAGAAGAAAGGATGTCTCACTCCAAACACACTTAGAGAAGAGTTTCAAAAACCCAATGCAATTGTATTTGCCCTTTTTGGTTTTGTTTTCAAACTACACCAGGACCTTGGGGTGAATCTCTTTTGGTAGATAACCAAAAGATCTGTTGGGGGAATTGCCAAAGTCTGGGACCCAAGGGAACGGCCATGAGCAAGCCCAACCTAGAAGAACAGGAAGTTGAGACACCGCGGTGCAGTTCACAACAGGAAGTTGAGTCACAGCGGTGCAATTCACACCAGGAAGTTGAGACACCGCGGTGCAGTTCACACCGGCACTGGAAGAACATTCCAGCAGCTTGAGAAAGGGAGAGGTTGGGAAGAACATGAAAGAAAATGAAATAATCCTTTCAGCTAGGGAAAGAAAAGGAGTCCAATTTCTCATTTTATATACCAATATGGAAAAACCAACTTCAAAAAGAAAGTGAGTGAAGGTCGGGCAAAGACAAACGATAAATTGCAGGAAAGAGAAGCCTCCCAGGTCCTCAGGCATCCTACCCAGATTCTGCAGAAAATGACCCTACGGAGAAGTTCTCACTTCCCAGCTTCACAGAGTCACATGCCCTGGACATCCTTATTCAGGTTTCTAAAATACCTGAAATCAGTTTCTTTTGTTTTTGGAGGAATAGAGTCTCACTCTGTTGCCCAGGCTGAAGTGCAGTGGTGCAATCTTGGCTCACTGCAACCTCTGCCTCCCGGGTTCAAATGATTCTCCTGCCTCAGCCTCCTGAGTAGCTGGGATTATAGGTGTGTACCACCATGCCCAGCTATTTTTTGTATTTTTAGTATGGATGGGGTTTCACCCATGTTGGCCAGGCTGGTCTCAAACTCCTCACCTCAGGGGATTTGAAATTATTTTTATGTTTATTTATTTATTTTTTTCTGAGATGGAGTCTCACTCTGTCACCCAGGCTGAAGTGCAGTGGTGCAATCTTGGCTCACTGCAACCTCTGCCTCCCGGGTTCAAATGATTCTCCTGCCTCAGCCTCCCGAGTAGCTGGGATTACAGGTGTGTACCACCATGCCCAGCTATTTTTTGTATTTTTAATAGGGTTGGGTTTTCACCATGTTGGCCAGGCTGGTCTCAAACTCCTGACCTCAGGGGATCTGAAATTATTTTTATTTTTATTTATTTATTTTTTCTGAGATGGAGTCTCACTCTGTTGCCCAGGCTGGAGTGCAGTGGCATGATCTTGGCTCACTGTAACCTCTGTCTCCTGGGTTCAAGCGATTCTAGTGCCTCAGTCTCCATCTCATAAGAAAAAAGAAAAGAAGAGAAGAGAAAAGATAGTTCTCTTATCTGAAGCCACCCCGATGGCACTGCTTTGTTACGGCAGCCTTGGTGAACTACTACAGGGGTCTTCCTGAGTGAGAGTATTCTCAGTATTAATAAGTAACTGGGATTACAGGTGTAAGCCACCACGCCCAGCCTGAGGTTTTTTTTTTTTAAAGAAGTTACAGGTTTATATGACTGGCAGAGTAGGAGTGTGTACTAGGTTAAATGGTATCCCCCTAAAAGATACATTTACATTCCAGAACCTGGGAATGGGAGCTTATTTGGAAAAAGATCTTTGCTACTCTAAGGAAGTTAAAATCCTTGAGATAGTATCATGACGAATTATCAGATGGATCCTAAGACCACTGATAAATGTCCTGGTAAGAGACACACAGGAGACAGACAAAGAGAGAGGGCGGCCATGGGAAGGCAGAGGCAGAGACTGGAGTGACGCAGCCACAAGCTCCAGCCACATCTGGAGCCACCAGAAACAAAAAAGCAAGAAAGGACTCACTCCTAGGGCCTTCAAAGGGAGCATTACTTGTGTATAGCTTGATTTCATACTTCTAGCTTCTCCAGACTGTGAGAAAATATATTTTTCTTGTCAGGCTCAGTGGCTCACACCTGTAACCCCAGTACTTTGGGAGGCTGAGGTGGGCAGATCACTTGAGGTCAGGAGTTCGAGACCAGCCCGGCCAACATGGTGAAACCCCAACTCTACTAAAAACACAAAAAAAATCAGCTGTGCATGGTAGCGTGCACTGTAATCCCAGCTGCTCGGGAGGCTGAGGCAGGAGAATTGCTTGAACCTGGGAGGCAGAGGTTGCAGTTAGCTGAGATGGTACCACTGTACTCCAGCCTGGGTGACAGAATGAGACTCTGTCTCAAAAAAGAAAAAAGAAAAATCGATTTATCTTACTTGAAGGCACCCCGATTGCACTGCTTTGCTATGGCAGCCTTGGTGAACTACTACAGGGGTCTTCCTGAGTGAGTACTCTCAGTATTAATAAAGCCATCCAACAGCTGTGAGAAATGAAGAGCCTTGTCAGGGTCTTTCTGTCACAGCTTCCCCATGTCCCAGGTCTGTGACTGTGGACATGTTACTGAATCCCTCTTAGCCTCAGTTTCCATATATGTAAGAGGGATAAATGGGTTAAGTGAGATTAAATGTAACAATCCTTGTAAAACTCTTAGCATAGCACTGGACACATTGAAAATATTCAATGGCTGGGAGTGGTGGTTCACGCCTGTAATCCCAGCACTTTTGGGAGGACAAGGCGGGTGGATCACCTGAAGTCAGGAGTTCACGACCAGCCTGACCAACATGGGGAAATCCCATCTCTAGTAAAAATACAAAAATTAGCTGGGTGTGGTGGCATATGCCTGTAATCCCAGCTACTCGGGAGGCTGAGGCAGGAGAATCGCTTGAACCCGAGAGGCGGAGGTTGTGGTGAGCCCAGATCGCGTCATTGCATCCAGTCTGGGCAACAAGAGCGAAATCCCATCTCAAAAAAAAAAATATATTCAATGGACATTGGCTCTCATTATTAACATTTGGTAGAAGAAAGAGGAACAGTTTTCTTTCTAACAGAAAATCATAGCCTCCTCAGAAATAACCCCCAATTGACCATGGGAAAAGTTGTAAAGTATCCAAACAATCCAGAGTAATATGACATGTGGCTTTCTCTACTGGCCTCTGTCCTGGGTGACAACCAAGAAAAAACTTAAATGACCGCAAATAACTCTCAGGTGACCCCCACGAGTAGAAAGATGAGCCATAACAAACATGCCCACATCAAATAGAGAATGTCCAAAAAGTCAATTCTATAAGTACAGCCAATGTGAGGTGTAGCCACGAGCAGTGTAAGTGTGGGAGGGGGAGAGGGTGGGAGCAGGAACTGGGCTCCCCTGTCACCTTGCTCAAGCCAAAGCCCAGTGAGGCTAACAGAAATAAATCAACAAAAAGCCAAATGTGGGCTAATTTTACACAAGCAGGATATTCAGATTCAATCAGGCCATGTTCCCACTCTGCTCTTCCTGGTTGCACCCCATTCTGGTCATCTTAACAGGCACAATGGCACCTTGTGTCTGAAAGGCAACGCCTGGAGTGTGCTCTGCTCTAATGAATGGCTGAAGGATTTGGAAATGGTATCTGAAAAAGAAAAAGACTTAGCAGTTATAAGATTTGGATAGCAAAGGCTGGCTAGAAAGAAGACTCAGGTAAAACCTAGAACCATCGACGGAAGCGAAAGGAGGAGGGTATTTTATAATCAGATAGAATCCACAAAGAGGTGGTATGATCCACAGCAATCTCTCAATCACAGGCGGAGGGGATCTTCAATTTGTGGCTAATTTTTTTTTTTTTTTTTTTGAAACAGTCTCAGTCTATCGCCCAGGCTAGAGTGCATGGCACGATCTCGACTCACTGTAACCTCCACCTCCCGGGATTGAACGATTCTCCTGCCTCAGCCTCCCATGTAGCTAGGATTACAGGCCCCCACCACCACGCCCAGCTAATTTCTATATTTTTAGTCGAGATGGGGTTTCCCCATATTGGCCAGGCTGGTCCTGAACTCTTGCCCTCAGGCAATCCACCTGCCTTGGCCTCCCAAAGTGCTGGGATTACAGGCATAAGCCACCATGCCCAGGCAATTAATGGCTAAATTTAACACAGAATACCCCCAATATCTTTCTAGACACGCCGGGTATTGGGATCATGTTTGTGGACCAGAAGGGCAAAATGGACATCACTCTTGCATCTGCTGAGAACAGAGCAAGGGGGTTGGTGCAGACAACCGTTTCATCTTCATTTAACACCAGGGTTCTCAGATTCAAAGAACTAAAACAGGATATGACTGAAACCAGATTCCCCACCCCCGTGCCACGCAAACCGGCACACTCATTGTGCTGAAAGAGATAAAAATCAGTCTTTAGGCTTGAAGGGGAAGAAACTCTGTCATCTCTGCTCTTAGCTGAGCTGCAGCTCAGTGACTGTGTCACACTTTGGCCCCGGGCTGCCTATGGCCTAGAAAGTATGGAAAGAAAAAGAAGGAAAATCCTCCTCCGTGACAGTCAGCAGCAGATAAATTATTCTGACTTTACTTCCCACTCAGCACACCTTTGCCTTTCCGTGCATAGCCAAGTCTGTAGTTGTGCTTCTCCAGCATTTACAGGACGGGTCAGTATAACCAGCACAGGTAGCTTACAAGCCATGAACTACCCAGAACTCAGCTGAACCAGGACAGAAAAGGCAGTGGCAAAGATCAGCACTCAGTTTCCCTTTTCTGCTCCACTCAGCAGCAGTTAACACAACAGATACAAGGTGAGTACCTCTAAGCACAGTTGACCTGGATGTGTTGATCTCTGACGTTCAACACGTATTATTTTGCCACTGCTTGGATGAAATTACAAATCTCACAGCAAGAAGGAAGAAACAAAGGTGGATTTCCAGCCCTACCATCCCGTCCCATTTATTTACAGTGACTATAGTGGGTTGAAGAGTGTGTCCCCCCCGCAAATTCATGTCCACCCAGAATGTCAGAATGCAACCTTCTTTGGAAATAGGGATAGATATATATTGCAGATGAAATTATAATATTATCATCATTATAATTATATAATATTATACATGTAATTAAGTTACAATGAACTCATAATGATTTAGAGTAGGTCCTAAATCCAATGGCTGGTGTTCTTATAAGAAGGCCATGTTAATGACACAGAGGGACACACAGGGCAGAAGCCATGTGACTTAGGGCAGAGATTGGAGTGATACAGACATAAGCCACAGAATGCCAAGCACTGCTGGTAGCCCCCAGAAACCAGAAGGACGCATGAAGCCATTCTTCCCTCAGAGGCTCTGGAGGAATCAATCTTGCCAATACCTTAATTTCAGACTTCTGGCCCCCTAAACTGTGAGAGGATATATTTCTGTTATTTTAAGCCATCCAATGTGTCGTAGTTTATTACAGGAGCCCTAGGAAATTAACACTGTGAGCAAATCATCTAGGTTGCAAAGACTGACCAGGAGTAGAAAAAAGAATGGAGAGTTGGGGCTCCCCAAGTAGCCCAAATGCATTATGGGCCCTATCAGGGATGAAATGAAACAGGCAGGGGGTAGCAGGGAAGCGCTCTCTAAGGAAGGGGAGGGAGGCTGGATCTCAAATCCCTGGATTCTCAACTTCTGCAGATTCTTCCATGAACGAAAGCAACTGAACATCTGATTTGAAAGAGCTCTGAGCCTTCAGGCAATGGCCAGTGTCAACTTTGACCAGTGTGGACCAAAGTACAGAGGGATCTTTCCCCCATGCCCTGCTCCAGGAAGAACCCCTGCAGAAACCACACACCATCCTAAAAGATGCACAAGGATGACCACATGATTAGAATGGGATTTCCCACCAGCCCCATGGAAATGGGCTCAATCAGATTTAAAATCCAAAAATGTGTGACTTGGGAGGCTGAGACGGGAGGATCGCTGGAGGCCAGGAGTTCAAGAATAGCCTGGGCAACACAGCAAGACCTCTGACTCTGATGAATGAATGAATGAATGAATCGATGAATGAATCAGTCAGGTGTGGTGGCATGCACCTGTACTCCTCTAGGGACTCGGGAGGATGAGGGGGAGAGGATGGCTTGAGCCCAGGATTTCGAGGCTGCAGTGACCTATGATTGCACCACTGGACTCCAAGCTGGGTGACAGAGCAAGACCTTGTCTCTAAAAATAAATAAAAAAAAAAAGTTCAAGATTATGACCTCTCTTGTACACTTAACAGAATAAAAACCACATTCCCTGGAAGGGTTTTCAATGAGAAAATGTTCAAATACTTTTCACAAATGAATCCTTTGGGCATATCTTTCTCATTCAAAAACTGGAGAAGCCTTAAAGGGCACTTAAGACGGACAGACCAGCCCTTTATTGACTTACCTTTCTTGCAAGCTAAACCGGTTTCCTTCACACTATTCACGTACAGCCTTCGAATACCATCTTCTTCCACAGAAGACAGTGAAAAGCCTGCGAAACACAAAGACAGAATGGCAGGGCTCACACCTTCTGACTGTTTAGCAAACAACAGGAAGTGCCTGCTGTGAACAAGGTATGTTTCATGTTTGTGATTATAGTTTGGAGTGATTGTTTTTTCTTGTTTTACAAAGCAGAAAAGTGTATTTTTAGATCACTCTGGAAGTCACTACTTGTAAAAATTAAGATTACTAGGTACGTCTATCTTCATATTACCTACCAATCAATTCAAAAGAAAGCAAATTATTTTGTTTGATCTTGCTTCCTGGTAAGTGCCATATTTTTTCTTTTCCATACACTCCTCCAAAGCACGAAACAGAAAGACTAGCTTCCCTCAGAGTCCCCAGACATTTTTCATCAAATCTATGTCGTAGAATATGTGGCCACTGTACTGTTGGAGGGTGTGTGTTCATCCATATGCATGACCGTAAGGACGCTGCTTTAATTTAACACAATTCTGCAAACAGGAGCAAGATGCAACTCACAATACAAATCTGTAATGTGAGTTACACGTTACAGAAACTGTACCTGATTTCACCCTCTACCAGTAACTGATCATAGGATTACCGTATATTTCTCTGGGCTGCCAGAGCTCAAAGCCCATTTACTAATTAACCTTGGACTATGCTATATTCTTCAGAGAGGAAAGCAGAGTGAGGTCCAGGTATTATTTTTCTATTTATTTATTTTTGAGATGAAGTCTCGCTCTCGTCACCCAGGCTGGAATGCAATGGCGCGATCTTGGTTCACTGCAACCTCCGACTCCTGGGTTCAAGCAATTCTTCTGCCTCAGCCTCCCGAGTAGCTGAGATTACAGGTACCTGCCACCACACCCGGCTAATTTTTGTATTTTTAGTAGAGACGGGGTTTCGCCATGTTGGCCAGGCTGGTTTCGAACTCCTAACCTCAGGCGATCCACCCGTCTAGGCCTCCCACAGTGTTGGGATTACAGGCGTGAGACACCACGCCGGTCTGAGGTCCAGGTATTCTATGTGGCTTGAGGATCCTGGATACTTACAACTCTATGGTTATAAGCCCTGCTCACTCTGTTTCCAGACCGCCTCATGTAAAATGCTTTCCTAATCAGTTACTTGACTGTCCACTATGAATACCTACTTTGCTGAAGGAAAGAAATACCTTTGCAGTTACTTCTGAAAAGGGCAATGAGAACACATGTCATTGTGTCTATCTGCAATAATTTCAGCTCTGGGAGAAAAATCATCCCATAATATAGGCACCTGCCTTAATGCTGAGGGGAAAGCAGTGGTTGGGAAAAAAACAAACAGGCAAATAGCAAAACAGAATGACAAGATTCGGTCCCAGGGAGTCATTGAGCCTTTTTAGGGCATGTCATGAGGAACACATGGCTTTTCGTTTAGTTTACTGGACCAGGAAATAACCTGATGTAGGCAAACAGCTAACTGCCATCGCCCGCTTAAGCACCATAACACCCTCAGATAGGGAACAGCACAGGGCCACCCGAGGACTTTCCAAAATCTTCATTTCATTCTCTTATTTTAAATTCTCATCTTTCAGCAACTTCTAACTTTCAGATTAAGTATCAAGAAGCCTTACAATCAAAGCATTTTTAAAGCCTTAAAATCAAATATTTTACAAGCCTTAAAATCAAAATACTTTTACACAAGAGCCATTTAACTTACATTATCCTTAACACAGGTGTATTTATCTGCATTTTAGAAGAAATTTTTTAATAAAAATTTGTTAGGATAGATAGAATCAAGGGCTATGTTATAGGAAAGGATGAATAGGAGTCATCTAAATACTGGAATTTCCTTTCTGAAATGCCATCATTCTATAACATTCTGAGACCAATTTTTTTTTTTTTTTTTTTTTTTTTTTAAAGAGGGTCTTGCTCTGTCCCCCAGGCTGGAGTGCACTAAGGTGATCTTAGCTTATTGTAGCTTCAAACTCCTGGGTGCAGGCAATTTCCTGCCTCAGCTGCCAGGAGAGCTGGGACTACATGTGAGTGCTATCACACTTGGCTAATTTTTAGATTTTCTGTAGAGCTGGGGTTTTACTATGCTGCCCAGGCTGCTCTCAAACTCCTGGCCTCATGCAGTCTTCCCACCTCAGCCTCTCTCGCAGTGTTGGGATTACAGGTGAGCACTACTGCGCCTGGCCCCAATTTCTTTTCTGTCAAAAAATTAGCACCCCTGGGCGAGGGGCAGTGGCTCACGCCTATAATCCTGGCACTTTGGGAGGCCAAGGCAGGTGGATCACGAGGTCAGGAGTTCGAGACCAGCCTGGCCCCATCTCTACTAAAAATACAAAAATTAGCCGGGCACAGTGGCAGGCGCCTGTAATCCCAGCTACTCGGGAGGCTGAGGCAGGAGAATCGCTTGAACCCGGGAGGTGGAGGTTGCAGTGAGCTGAGATCACGCCATTGTACTCCAGCCTGGGTGACAGAGCAAGACTTCATCTCAAAAAAAAAAAAAATTAGCACTCCTGTGGGGTACCAGGAAATACCCTTGTTTGACTAGAAGATGGCAGGAGAGCCAACACAGTGAGAACCTGCTACAAGTCACCTGAAGTCAAGTTGATGGAGACATCTCAGGTATTCATTTGCTCCATTCCCTCTTTATTTATTTATTTATTTTTTGTGACGGAGTCTCATTCTGCTGTCTAGGCTAGAGTGCAGTGGTACAACCTCGGCTTACTACAACCTCTGTCTCCCAGGTTGAAGCAATTCTCCTGCCTCAGCCTCCCTAGAAGCTGAGATTACAGGCACACGCCACACCACACTCAGCTAATTTTTCTATTTTTGGTAGAGAAGGGATTTTGCCATGCTGGCCAGACTTGTTTCGAACTCCCGACTTCAAGTGATCCACCTGCCTCAGCTTCCCAAAGTGCTGGGATTACAGGTGTGAGCCACCACACCTGGACATTCCCTCTTTTCTTTGTCTTCTTTTTTTTTAATAATCAAAAGGGTAAAAATAGGAGTGAGAATAGAGGAGACTTCCAGTCTGAGGACTGCAATTGATTATGTCATTTGTATCAGACAACTGGGTAAAAAGAATGGGTCTGAGAAACAGATCATACATTTCTAATTAGTGGGGAAATCTCTGTGATAGGAAAGAGGATGGAAGAAAGGATGATGGGCATGAAGACCACCCAAATGAAAGCGCAAAATTTACAAATGTGAACAGCACTTTAGCTCTGTACTGGAATTCATACTGGACACCGGTTTAGGGGTCAAACAGGAGCCCCTTTCAGTGTTCCAGGAAGACAGCTCTCCCCACACCCTGCCTTGGAACAAACATGTGAGCGGCTTCCACTTAAAGATGCCAATACTTTAAATGGTAGGGGGAAAACATTACAATCATCTCCTATATTAATAAATATACAGAAAATTATGAAATATTCTACAGCTGGATTATGTGGAGCTGAATGAAGAACATAATGATTTTAACAGTTAATCAGCAAAGTCAGGTCTACGTCTTTTAAATAGGACAGCAATGTTCTAATCTCAGCAGACAACTCTAATATCGTCCAAAATAACCGTCCACAGGGCAGAGGGAGATTATTCAATATAAATGGATGTATCCACCAACTGGAAGGCTGTTAGTTTCAAAGACAGGAAGGCATTGTGAGTGGCAACTGGAATAATGATCAGAAGAATGAACGAAGTGATTAAAACTAAGTGATGAAACTAAGGTCGGGCGTGGTGGCTCAAGTCTATAATCCCAGCACTCCTGGGAGACTGAGGAGGGAGGAATGCCTGAGTCCAGGAGTTCGAGACCAGCCCTGGCAACATAGTGCAACCTTGTCTCTACAAATTTTTTTTTTTAATTAGCTGGGTGTGGTGGCACACGCCTTGCAGTCCCAGCTACTTGGGAGGCTGAGGTGAGAAGGATCTCTTGAGCCTAGGAGGATGGGGTGCAGCGAGTCATGGCTGTTCCGCTGCATTCCAGCCTGGGTGACAGAGGAAGACCCTATCTCAAAAAAGAAACTAAGAAGAACAAACTCATGAGATGAACAACTCAAAGATTCCTCACATTGGAAAAACCATAACATGATAAACAGCAGAGAACTGCTCAAAACTGGAGACCAGGATACAATGAAAATTCAGATAACAAGCACAGGTACCTGTACATGAGGAGGACACATGACTAAAAAATATAATCGTTCTAGAAGTACTCAGACAAAGGAACGCTAAGTTGCTTAAATGACGCATTCTTCCACTTCAAGGCAGCCTAAGGCCTCTTGCTCAGTCTAAGTATCATTTAACTGCATATGTGAACTAATTTCAACAGTAAGGTCTGGAAGTGAACTGAGGGCTGAGGTGGAAGAGGGGTGAGAGAGACAAATTAAGTAAATGTTTCCTCTTTAAATTTGTTTGGTCAGTTGGATTATTAAATGACATTTTCCTCCCTAAAGTGTTCTAAACAGAAAGCATTTGATCTGTATTGTGAGGTGTTTCTGTGTTTGTGCCAGTAGCTTTTACTTGTACCGAACTCAGTATCTAACCAGAAGCCACTTAGCTAGGTGTTCATCTTAGATAGACATGGGCTGAATTTCGACTCTGTGGGCGCTTTTAAGCCAGAGGCAATCAGGTCTCTGAGGATTGGGGGAATCTTTCACCTCTTCAATCAATATGCTGGAACGTCATTCACCGAAACCAACCTGAGCACTGAGAAGAAATGATTTACCTGAGCGTATTAGCTGTGTGTGGCAGGGTTTTTCAGAGTGAGGGCCAGGAACAGGTGCCAACTGTTTGCTAATGGCAGTAGTGTAAGGACAGAAATCACGACTAAGCATTGAGAACCTCTTGGAGCCCTGACATTGCCACAACCTCCATGCATAGGATTTTGTATTTCACAAAAGCAGTGGTGGTCACAAAAAGTGGAAATTGGCCAGGCGCAGTAGTTCACGCCTGTAATCCCAGCACTTTGGGAGGCCGAAGCAGGCAGATCATGGGGTCAGGAGTTCGAGACCAGCCTAGCCAATATGGTGAAACACCATCTATACTAAAAATATAATAATTAGCCAGAAATGGTGGTGTGTACCTGTAGTCCCAGCTACTCAGGAGGCTGAGGCCGGAGAATCACTTGAACCTGGAGGCAAAGGTTGCAGTGAGCCAAGATCGCACCACTGCACTCCAGCCTGGGCAACAGAGCAAAACTCCATCTCAAAAAAAAAAAAAAGTGGAAATTAAAACACCTGCTTCTTTACATCAGATGAGTTGAGAAGCACTGTTTTTAATACTCTCAAGATTGATGCCTGCTGCCCTGTCATACCCTCCTTAGGGGGGAAAGGTAAATGGGTTGAGTAATTCAGTGACTTTAATAAAAAGTATTAAAAAGTATACAAACAATAGCAGTTTTATGCCTAGTTCCTATTTCTGAGTCCCTGAATCACTCAATCTTAGAATTAGAGTCCAAGGCTGGGTGCGGTGGCTCACACCTGTAATCCCAGCACTTTGGGAGGTCGAGGCAGGCGGAACATGAGGTCAGGAGTTGAAGACCAGCCTGGCCAACATGGTGAAACCCTGTCTCTATTAAAAATACAAAAATTAGCTGGGTGTGGTGCACATGCCTGTAATCTTAGCCACTCAGGAGGGTGAGGCAGGAGAATCGCTTGAACCAGGACCTGGGAGGCAGAGGTCGCAGTGAACTAAGGTCATGCCATTGCACTCCAGCCTGGGCGACAGAGTGAGACTCCGTTTCAAAAAAAAAAAAAAGAGTCCAAGAGCTTTGAAATTCAGCCTTCTGAACTTGGTCTTTGCTAGTTTATCCTTACTCAACAAAAATTAAGTAGACTGAAGAGAAAAGAATAATCATTATGGAGCATCTAATTTTGGAGGATCCAGGCAATTATACACTGCTACCAATTACAGTTCTAATCACTGAGGTTGGCCTTTTGCTGCATAATAAGCTGCTCATAAACATTTATTTCTTGCAACCAGAAACATTCTCCTGGCTTTATGATGTCTTTAGTTTTAAGGTCAAGAGATAAACAGCATGAAGTTATACTGCAAGCGGCCAGTGTTCAAAATTGGGTTATCTTCATGAGGCCCAAATCCTTTGTTGAGTATTCTGAGATGAAGATTGATGGCCTACAGGGGAAGGTTCAGAAGGAATATAATATCCCACAGCTCAGAAAGGAGTTTAAAGATTTTCATATGCTAAAAAGCTTCATCACTTGGGCTGGGCGCAGTGGCTCAAGCTTGTAATCCCAGCACTTTGGGAGGCTGAGGTGGGTGAATGACTTCAAGTTCAGGAGTTCAAGACCACCCTGGC
Source organism: Ateles fusciceps (assembly GCA_036589455.1). Taxonomy (NCBI): domain Eukaryota; kingdom Metazoa; phylum Chordata; class Mammalia; order Primates; family Atelidae; genus Ateles; species Ateles fusciceps. Next base: position 13,680,909 of record JAZHEH010000222.1, read on the forward strand.
CAATGCAGTGAAACCCTGTTTCTAATGAAAGTATAAAAATTAGCTGGGCATAGTGGCACGTGTCTGTAATCCCAGCTACTCGGGAAGCAGAGGCAGGAGAATCACCCTGGGAGGTGGAGGTTGCAGTGAGCTGAGATCATGCTACTGCACTCCAGCCTGGGCAACAGAGCCAGACTGTCTCAAAAAAGAAAGCTTAATAACTTGATTCAGAAACAAATCTTTTTTTTTTTTTTTTTTGATAGGAGTCTCACTCTGTTGCCAGGCTGGAGTGCAGTAGTGTGATCTTGGCTCACTGCAACCTCCGCCTGCTGGGTTCAAGCAATTCTCCTGCCTCAGCCTCCCAAGTAGCTGGGACTACAGGTGCATGCCACCACAGCCAGCTAATTTTTTACATTTTTAGTAGAGACAAGTTTTTACCACATTAGCCAGGATGGTAATGGTCTCGATCTCTTGACCTTGTGATCTGCCCACCTCTGCCTCCCAAAGTGCTGGGATTACAGGCATGAGCCACCGCCACCTGGCCTGATTCAGACAGAAATCTTAAGTAAGAATATGCAGGAGTCTTTATGTCTTTCCACCAGGAACTCTGTTCTCCTTCCAGCAAATAGGAGAATCTCACTTCCGCGCTCCCTCGTCCGTAGGTATGGTAGTGTGACTTGCTTTGGCCAATGAATTGGGAGTGGGATAATACCTGCTTTCCCACCTCCTCTATCCCCCTCTGCTCAGTGACAAGCACCGTCCCAGGTGGCAGCTGCTCCAGGACTGGGTGTAGAATGAGGACAACGTATGGAGTCCCAGTCAACCCACAAGGGATGTGCGGTGAACGTGAGAAATAAATTTCACTGTTTTGAGCCACCAGGCTTTGGTGGCTGTCTGTTACCTCAGCTAACCTTGCCGTAACTGACTGATATAGCACAGTATGGATTTTCCTCACTTAATTTACTCAGGCACCCTCTGTTACTATTCAAGCCATACAGGGTAATGCTAAGTAAAGAAGACTGGTCTTAAACATATGGAAAGTATATATTTAACTCTGCCAGAATGTAGACAACCGCATAGGAAAGCATTAACACAGCAAGCCTGACTGCTATCCTTCGAAAGACCTGCTTACAAATTTGGACCTTGGCTGGCATCCTGAGAACGTGGATTTTGGGAGGGTTCCCAGCACCCTCGGTGGCTCGCAGCGCCTAAACTGTGTGTACAAACAATGGGATTTATGGTGAACGCTTACTTTCCTCCTGGGACTCTGGAATTTTGGTGTGTGCTAGGCAGAGGGTGCCTATGGAACCAGCCTCCCCAGAAAAGCCCTGGGCACTGAGTCTCTAATCACCTTCCCTACCGTAGCAGGATCGGCAGGGAACAAACCTCTTGAACACCAAACTGAGAAAGGAAGTGGCTTTTTATTTGGCTAGGAGCTGTGGGAGGCTAATGCCTTGACCACTGAGCTCTCCGAGAAGCAGCTCCTTTCCCTTTTTAAGGGCTTACAACTCTAAAGGGGGAGCAGAGGTGAAACTGCGTTGTTGTCCATTGGCTGGACGTTTGACCCTCACAACCTTTGGCTTCACTGATTTGCTAGTTCATACGCAGTGCAAGCGGGAACAGGCAGGGAAGGGGGCTCACAGAGACAACACAAAAGCAGTAAATTATTAGTTGATGGATGTATTTCTAGGAGGGGGCCTGGGTCATGCAAACGTGGAGGATGTGACCCAGTGCTGGGCTCCGGGCAGTAGTGATAACATTCTTTGCAACTCCTTCAAGACTTACAGATAGCAGAGACGCTGGGAACCGAAAGGGAGTCATTTTCCCAGTCCTTGGGCCTCTTTATGGCCTGGTCAGTGGCGTCAGCAAGTCGCCTGACCACGGATTCAAGCTCTTTGGTATTTTATTTCTTTCGTTTTCACCCTCCTTCCCATCCAGAGTGGAGGGAGGATGTGGAGGCCGGGAAGCGGGAGGTGGGGGAGGGCGTCTCCCCCTCTCATCCCCCGCTTTGAGAACACTGTGAGGGAGCACTTCTCAAGTGTTGTCACAACTCGGTGCTGGGGGAGTTATCCTCATTCTCTGTGACTCTGCTGAAACAGGCCTGGCTGAAACTCACACCTGGTGTCCTCTAGACTTTGCTTCATGCGCCTTTTCCCTTTGCTGATTTTGCTTTGTATTCACAGAGGAGTTAAGATGAAATAATTTAGGCAGATAGTAGGGGAAGAAAGTCCTCAGTAAGGCTTTTCTTTTAATAAAAGCAGCCCCCAAATAATTTTCTTTCCTAACAAAAAGCAGCCTGTAAAATCGAGCTGCAGACCTAGACAAACAAGCTGGAAGCTTACACGGGTGAATGGCGGCAGTTGTGCCAATAGAAACGGCTAGCTGGGACTAAGCACGTTCAAAATGGCGGCTCCAACTGTTCTTCTCTTTGCCAGTACAGTCAGGAGCAGGCAACATGGCCACGGCCAGGCAGACTCCATTTGCATAATAAAGATTAGGAGGGGGCAGCCAGCTTCGCCGCGTGCTATGTAGACGTCACACCTGGTCCGACCAATCGGTGGGCCTATGTAAATCAGACACTGCCTCCTCAAGCCTGGCTATAAAAAATAGTGCACTCTGCTGTGGGCCAGAAGACCCAGTTGGGCACCCTTCTCGCTGCAAGGGAGAGAACTATTCACCTTTCTCTTTTTTTGCCTATTAAACCTCCACTCCTAAACCCACTTCTTGTGTGTCTGCATCCTCAATTCCCTTGGCATGAGACAATGAACCTTGGGTATTTACCCCAGACAATGAAGTTGCTTTGGTATCATTTTGCTATAAAAAAAAAAATCACAGTTGTGAGTATGACCAGATGCTGAGCTCTGCCGGGTCTTCCTAGTGAATCAGCAAACCTAGGGATGGTCTTGGGGACCTCCCCCTCAAAAACACAATACCAAGATAAGTTCCTTTAACATTATTTGTGTGGGAAGGGAGGATAATGTCTATGTTTTCAAGAGAGGAGTGTAAAAGAATAATTCCTGCCAGGCGCAGTGGTTCACACCTGTAATCACAGCACTTTGGGAGGCCGAAGTGGGTAGATCACAAGGTCAGGAGTTTGAGACCAGCCTGGCCAATATGGTAAAACCCTATCTCTACTAAAGATACAAAAATTAGCCAGGTATGGTGGCAGGCGCCTGTAATCCCAGTTACTTGGGAGGCTGAGGCAGAAGAATCGCTTGATCCCAGGAGGCGGAGGTTGCAGTGAGTCGAGATCACGCCGTTGCACTCCAGCCTGGGCAACAGAGCGAGACTGTGTCTCGGGAAAAAAAAAAGAATAATTCCTACATTTCTAAGGTATATATCATAGTATATGTTAAAGAAAAATTAAGGAAGGTCATTGTTGTGAACCGAGTTTTTGCATTACGCCCAAAAGGCTAGATCAAATAAAAATGGAGTCACTCATGCTGGATGCCACATAAACTAAAACTTTCAGGAATCAGGTAGATCCCCAAACAGACCAGTTTTTCCTGAAAACAAGAAATTCCAGTCTACCTGAGTCAGCAAAATAAGTAGGTCCCCTCTACTTCAACCCTTGCAAAAAAGTAACCTGAAGTAAGGTAATGTTAAACAATCAGGTTTCTTCTACTTTTCTGTTTTCTTGTCTCCACCTTACAAAATCACTGTTATGCTATTGCCGAGAGGAGGGAGCGCTCATTCTTTTTTTTTTTTTTTTTTTTTTTTTTTTTTTTTTTAAGACGGAGTCTCGCTCTGTTACCCAGGCTGAGTGCAGTGGTGCGATCTCATCTCACCGCAACCTCCGCCTCCTGGGTTCAAGCAATTCTCCTGTCTCAGCATCCCGAGTAGCTGGGACTACAGACACCCGCCATCACACCTGGCTAATTTTTGTACTTTTAGTAGAGATGGGGTTTCACCATATTTCCCAGGCTGGTCTTGAACTCCCGACCTGTGATCCACCTGCTTCAGCCTCCCAAAGTGCTGGAATTACAGGCGTGAGTCACCGCGCCCAGCCCGGAAGCTCTCATTCTATTTTGTAGGATGGAGGCTGCCTCATGCATGAATCACAAATAAAAGCTAATCAGATTTATAACTAAATTTGCTGTAACTTTATCTTTTGACATATAAAATATCTACCCACTTCCTTTTTTATGACAGTAGAACTCCAATAAGAAGTTATGAAATTTAGTAAGTTATGAAATTTAACACCAAAGTCTGCGTTGTACCCAGAGTAAATATTCCTTTTTTTCCCTAGTGTGACTACCCTCCACAGCACAGGAGCTGGATATGCTATCTGTTTTAGAACGGACCCAAAGGCATTTTGTTGAGTTGTAAATAAATGCACGCTTACATAAAAAAATACTTTAAAACACAAAGAAAAATAAACTTACCGTAAGTATCAGCAGCTGTATCTGACTTCTCAATGCGGATGCTCTGAGTGACTTTTGGACAGATTTCAATTTCTTTGTATAGCTGAAAGTTACAAAGAGGAATCTAATTAGAATTTCATTATCACTAACTTTTAAGAATGGTCACCACTTCATAAATCTATTTTTTCACAATTGACACTTATGATGTGAATTTGCACTTCACCATCTTTTCATTAAATGGAACTCATTAAGAGTAAAAAGTCCAAATAAAAACTTGGCAGGGAGCAGTGGCTCATGCCTGTAATTCCAGCACTTTGGGAGGCTGAGGAGGGTGGATCACAAGGTCAGGAGTTTGAGACCAGCCTGGCCTACATGGTGAAACCCCATCTCTACTAAAAATACAAAAATTAGCTGGGCATGGTGATGTATGCCTGTAATCTCAGCTATTCGAGAGGCTGAAGCAGGAGGATCACTTGAACCTGGGAGGCAGAGGTTGCAGTGAGCTCACATTTCGCCACTGCACTCCAGCCTGGGCTGCAGAGCCAGACTCAGTCTCAAACAAATAAACAAACAAACAAACTTACAACTGTCATCCTCAAACATAGCCACAGTTTAGTTTCTAAATAATTCCTCCACATAATTCTGTCTCTTCCTACTCAATGTCTATCACAGACCTGAAAAATAATACTAAAGTGATGGAAATCTCTAGTTGTGGGGAGAAAAAAGTTTATTAAAATCAGGAAGAGGTTCTAAAGATCTTGGTATGGAATTCATGGAAATAAGATACACCTCTATGCTTCCATTCCAAAAAGTTCATGGTAGTACAAGTAAGTAGAGACAAATGCTAGCACTAAAACAGAAACAAATTACGCAAAGGAGGATATTCTTTTTTTAGCCACTGAACTGTATCCAAATTAGCTAGAAAACTGAAGTACACAAATTAATCAGCACTCTAAAAACCCAAGAAAGGAAATAATTTATGACTAAGTCCTCAAAAGCAATTGCAACAAAAATGAAAATTGAAAAGTGGGACCTAATTAAATTAAAGAGCTACTGTACAGAAAAAGAAACTATCAATAAACAGACAACATACAGTATGGGAGAAAATATTTGCAAACTGTGCATCTGACAAAGATGTAATATCCAGAATCTATAAGGAACTTAAATCAACCAAAAATGAATAATCCCATTAAACATGTGCAAAAGACATGAACGGACACTTCTCAAGATAAGACATACATGTGGCCAATAAATATATGAAAAAACGTACACATCACTAATCATCAGAGAAATGTAAATCAAAACCACAATGAGATACCATCTCACACCAGTCAGAATGGCTATTATTAAAAAGCCAAAAAAGCAACAGATGCTGGAGAGGCTGCAGAGAGAAGGGAATGCTTTTTTTTTCTGAGATGGAGTCTCACTCTGTCGCCCAGGCTAGGGAGCAGTGGTGCAATCTCAGCTCACTGCAACCTTTGTCACCTGGGTTCAAGCAATTCTCCTGCCTCAGCCTCCCAAGTAGCTGGGATTACAGGGGTGTGCCACCACATTGGGCTAAAATTTTTTTTTTTTGTATCTTTAGGAGAGATGGGGGTTCGCCATGTTGGACAGGCCGGTCTCAAACTCTGACCTCAAATGATCTGCCCACCTCAGCCTCCCAAAGTGCTGGGATTACAGGCGTGAGCCACCACACTGGGCGGAGAAGGGAACGCTTATATACTGTTGTTGGGAATGTAAATCAGTTCAGCCACTGTGGAAAGCAGTTTGGAGATTTCTCAAAGAACTTACAACAGAACTACCACTTGACTCAGCAATTCCATTACTTGGTATATACCCAAAAGAAAACAAATAATTCCACCAAACAGACACGTGCATGTATGTTCATTGCAGCACTACTGACAATAGCAAAGATGTAGAATCAACTTCAATGCCCATCCAGGGTGGATTGGGTAAAGAAAATGTGGTGCATGTATACCATGGAATACTATTTAGCCATGAAAAAGAACAAAATCATGTCCTTTGCAACAGCATGGATGCAGCTGGAGGCCATTATCCTATGTGAATTAACACAGGAACAGAAAACCAAATACCTTCTCACTTTTTTTTTTTTTTTTTTTTGGATATAGAGTCTTGTTCCGTCACCATGTTGGAGTGCAATGGCATGATGTTGGCTCACTGCTACCTCCGCCTCCCGGGTTCAAGCAATTCTCCTGCCTCAGCCTCCCACGTAGCTGGGACTACAGGCACCCGCCACCATGCCCAGCTAATATTTATATTTTTAGTAGAGATGGGGTTTCACCATGTTGGTTAGGATGGACTCAATCTCTTGACCTAGTGATCTGCCCACTTCAGTCTCCCAAAGTGCTGGGATTATAGGCGTGAGCCACCGCGCGTGGACCCTACCTTCACACTTATAACTGGGGCTAAACAATGAGTGCTCATGGACATAAAAATGGCAACAGACACTGGGGACTACAAGAAGGGGAAGGAGGGAGGGGGACAAGGGCTGTAAAACTAACTGCTGGTACTAGGCTTACCACCTAGGTGATCGGATCAATAGTACCCCAAACGTCAGTATCATGCAATATACTCAGATAACAAACCTGCACATGTACCCCTTGAATCTAAAATAAAAGTTAAATTTAAAATCTTTTTTTAAACAAAAAAGCCTGGAAAAAGAGCTTTTGTACAAAGCCAAGATAAGAATGATGCCGAGTTCACACATCAGAAACATTGTTGTTTAAACAATAATTCATTTTCATATGTCAAGCTCTATCATCAAGATAATAACTGAAGGAGTTCTGACCACGCGCTATGCCTCTCACACTAACTCCATGAGACAACCATGATCTCCATTTTACAAATATAGGCAAGAGGCTAAAGAGAAAGTGCTTTTTTAAGTTCAGAAAACCAGTACACGCATAGCTGGCATTTGAACCCAGGTCTCACCAGCTCTACAGCCAAAGTTCTTTCCACTACACTACAATGCCTCCCAGACCAGCACTCACTGGAACACAGGGTATGAAAGCAAAGGGAACCTACCCTCTTAGGGCAGTCAAAGGTTCAAATCCAAAATTTATAATAAAAATCTAAAAACAAATAGATGTGTCAAATGCCCATGTAGAATTTTTAAATTATTACTCCATCTTGAAATGAAAACCAATTTTGAGCCAAGGTCAATAACACAAAATGTGGCCGTTAGCACTAAAGAGAAGTCTTGATGATTATCTAAACTTGCCCGCAGCTCTGACCACACAGCCATTCGTCCAGAAACAATTTTATTCAGGCAGGTAGAAAAGAGAGGCCAGTTTCTTCTCTTTATTTCCTTGGGGCATTTGAGAGGTCAGCATAATACTTGCGACTCAGGAGCCTGAAAAAACAGTTTGCTGTACCAGAATGCCAAGGAGTGTGGGGGGACAGGAACGAGGACAGGACAGCCTGGATCCTCTTGAACACCTTAATTTAATGCAGCTTCCACCAAATGCAATCTGTCAAGGGCATACTGGATATGGTTTTGGTGTCATACTTTAGAAATGTTTCATACAAATACATTTACAAATTAGAATAAATCAGTTGGACCGGTACGGTGGCTCATGCCTGTAATCCCAGCACCCTGGGAGGCCAAGATGGGTGGATTTCCTGAGGTCAGGAGTTTGAGACCAGTCTGGCCAAAACAGTGAAACCTTGTCTCTACTAAAAATACCAAAAAAAAAAAAAAAAAAATAGCTGGGCATGGTGGCATGTGCCTGTAATCCCAGCTACTCGGGAGGCTGCGGCAGGGGAATTGCTTGAACCAGGGAGATGGAGGTTGCAGTGAACAAGATTGCACCACTGCACTCCAGCCTGGGCAACAGAGCGAGACTCTGTCTCAAAAAAAAAAAAAAAAAAAAAAAAGAAGAAATCAGTTATACTACTTTTTCTTTCAGAAAATATCCACCCAAACTCTAAATACTAAATTATTAAATTCAATAAGGTTTACAATATATACCATAACACCACAGAATGCTCAATGAAACGTTATCAACTCTATTCACTTCAACTTAGTAGAAGCGTTTTTTTAAAACTTTCTTTAAGAGCCAAACTCTCCCTCCAGGTGGCAGTATATAACTGCTCGTTCTAATCATTTCCACAGGATCTAGTGGGAATAGAGCTTTGTGCATAATCCTTCCTATTTTTTCATAATACTTTTTCCCTAGTTTTCTTTGGAATTACTGTGAATGTCGCTGTGTCTTCTGCTGGTCTCAGACAATAACTCAGTATCATACAGACAGGCCCCCTGGCCACACATCCTCAGGCTGGTTACACCAACGCCAGGTTTAGTGCACCACTAAAATAAACTAGATAAAATTTCAAGAAGGATTTGTCCTTTAAAATATAAAAATGCAGCCACAGTATTTAGAACCAGAAATTTTGAAATTCCGTAGTTTTATACATAAATGCATTTAACAATGAAATATCTCACATATTCCCTTTCTTTTATTAAATCGATAATGTTGCAACTTTCCATTTTCAAAAACTGGATGAGATCGTCAGATTTTAAGTCACAAACTGCTTTGCTAACCTAGGCTCTTGGGTTCTCACAAAATCATGATCATTTCCTTCTCTGTCTCCTTTGGATGGCTTGGTCTGAGCCACTGTCATGCTCTTGCGTGACGATGGCTCCCTATAGCTGCCTTATGGCCCCTGCCTGCTCATCTTCTCATACCCTGTGGGCCACTCATCTGCCACAGTGAGTCCTTCAAAACAGATGTCAAACAATGCCCTTTCTCTCTGGGGTTTCCTATGGCACTTAAAATCTACATGGCCTATCCTTTTTCCCTCCTCCCCTCATCTCATCTCCTGGATCCCCGCTTCGCTCCCCTCCCCCACCCATCCTCCTCACACACCTGTTAAGCCACCCTCCACCACGGCCACCCTCCAGCTGCCTGGGCCTTAGCCAGCTTTGTTCTCTCAGCCTAGAACACTTTTTTTCATTTTTTGAGACAGAGTCTCGCTTGGCCGCCCAGGCTGGAGTGCAGTGGTGCGATCTCGGCTCCCCGCAACCTCCACCTCCCGAGTTCAAATGATTCTCCTGTCTCAGCTTCCAGAGTATCTGGAACTGCAGGCATGTGTTGCCATGCCTGGCTGATTTTTGTATTTTCAGTAGAGATGGGGTTTCACCATGTTGGCCAGGCTGGTCTTGAACTCCTGACCTCAGGGGATCCACCTGCCTCAGCTTCCCAAAGTGCTGGGATTTGGGGATTACAGGTGTGAGCCACCGTGCCTAGCCAGCCAAACACCTGTCTGCAAAATACCTCTATGAGTCTACTCCCTCACTTCACGCACCTCCCTGTTCAAACATCACATCTTGAAAAAAAACACAAAATAAAATAAAAAAGCAATAAGACCTGCTGCAGTTGTGCCATCTCCCTCTCTCTACTTGCCCCAGCCTCTTGCCTTTCCAGGCTTTGAACATTCCCTGACATATCACACATTCACATGTATTTTTATCTGTTTCTGCAAACTTGAATACAGGTTCCACCAGAAGCAGAATTGTTTTGGTGTATGCCCAGTGCCTAGAACAGCTAGAATAGTGCCAGGCATACAAATGCTAAATAAGTATTTGCTAGATGATAGCTGGGTATGGTGATGGGCACCTGCAAATCCCAGCTACTTGGGAGGCTGCGGGAGGAGAATCGTTTGAAGAGGTTACAGTGAGCCAAGATCGTGCCACTGCACTATAGCCTAGGCGACGGAATGAGACTGTATTTCAAAAAAATAAAATAAAAAATATTTGCTGGATGAGTGAATAAACTGACCAGTGTTTCTGCAAACTTTATTTCTACACGTCATTTTTTAAAAATGCATTTAGTGTGGGTTTTTGAAAAGAGCTTCCAAAGACTACACTCGATCGTTCCGTGGACTGGACCCAACAAACAAGTCATCATGAAAAAGTAGCCCAACAGGTATCACTTATATTAAAAACACAACCAGCAAAGCAGATAAATCAATGGCTAACTATTCCTGGTTATTCATAAGCAAGAGAATCCCCTGACCCCCAAAATAAACACACTAGACCCTCCAAAAAGATCTTTAAAAAAATATAGCACATACTTCTGCTAATAACTATTGGTCTTACCAGTAAAGACTCACAAAACAATGGCACAGAATAAGATATTTTGGGAGAGTCATACACTAATGAGTCATTTCTAAGGAACTGGCTTGCAACGCTTGAAAGCTTCCCATGTCCATCAAAATCAAAATGGAGGTGAGCTAGGGAAACCAATTAACTGTGTGTGGTCTGATGCTTATTCAATAAGGGACAAGACACTGAATACCTGCAGACTCTCAGAAAGCATCCAGGAATGCTGTTCAGAAACCCCTGTCTCAGAATGACACTATGCCCAGCTTAATGGCCTAATGCAGAGATTCAAAACCAGGGATCCATGAATAGAGTTTAAGTGGTCTGTGAATGTGGATGATGAAAAACAGGGATATCTTTCTATGTACAAACCTTAAGCTGAAAAATCGGCATTTCCTTTTATTACAAATGAATATAGGCAACAAACGTAATAATGGTAGCAGTGCCTGTGACTCCGTCACAAATAGAAAGCAGTTATTTTCATATCATGTTTTAGCTGCTGTTAATGTCTCAAAATATTACTTACGCTCATTGCTACTTCAGAACAGTGGTAGCTATTACACCTACTGCTAGGTCTTGTAATTTAATGGTCTGGCTATTAGGTCTATGTCTAGCTATTAAGTCTTATAATTTAATGAGCTAATAAATAAGAACATATATTTAAAAAATATTTTTTAAATATTTAATAAATAAGAACATATAATTTAAAAAACATTTTTGAGAACTATTACAATATATTTAGGGCACAGGTAAGCCTACGTATTCTATTTTATGCAATTGAAAATATCATTGAGAAGGGGTCCGGAGGCTCCACCAGGCTACCAAGAGTATCCAAAGGACAAAACAGTTAAGAACCTTGGTCAAAATAGAGGTATTGCAAGACTGTGGCATTTGCATCCTTAGAGATCTATGGTTTGGAGACCTTTTGCAACAGGCCAAGAAATAATAGCATGGTCTCTCTGTACTTTAGATTCTTTCGAAATACACATATGGCTGTATGCATACAAAACCTGTAGATCCAAACAGACTAAGCTTGGCACACCTCAGTGTCCTGTGCTGGAGGAGACCACACAATGGCCAAGGCTTAAAAATAATGAATGAGTGGCCAGGTGCAGTGGCTCACATCTGTAATCCCAGCACTATGGGAGGCCGGGGAGGGTGGACCACAAGGTCAAGAGATCGAGACCATCCTGGCAAACATGGTGAAACCCCATCTCTACTAAAAGCACAAAAATTAGCCGGGCATGGTGGCATGTGCCTGTCATCCCAGCTACTCGAGAGGCTGAGGCAGGAGAACACTTAAAACCGGGAGGAGGAGGTTGCAGTGAGCCAAGATCCCACCACTGCATTCCAGCCAGGCGACAGAGCAAGACTTTAGCTCAAAAAAACAAAAAAGAGTCCAAATAATTTCAAAAGCCATGTCTGAAGTCCCTACACCACTTATGTGTAAAATATGAGGAACATGGAAACTGGTTAGGTATGATCCGTATAATTCAGGATGCAAAATATTCATTAACCCCAAGATGCAAAATGTATAATCTAATAACTCTTCCAGTGTTAGCAGGAAAGCACTTCCCTTTTTTAAGTAAGAAAAAGAGTTTTATTTCCTCTACTCATACAGCACCAAGATCGGCCTTTTCCCCAGGCCAGAGAAAGAATACATCGGCCCTCTCTGTTAAATATACTGAACCCAGAACAGTTACTGATTTAAGTGATAGTTGAAAAAGGGCTCATTATTTTGATCATCTTGTACTGCATAACATGCAGAGAGTGTTACAAAAGCAAACCCTCTCTTCTATTTCCTTAAAAGCCCTTAAAGGGGCACAAGGTAACTTTTTAGGATAACAGAAATGTTCCAAAGCATGACTGTAGCAATGGAAACAAGACTGTATACATTTGTCAAAACTCACTGGATTGCGTTCTTAAAGTTGGCGAGGGTTTTATTAAATGCAAAGTATGCCTCAATAAAGTTGACTAAAAACACACTTTCCTACTCATTTTTAAATCATGCTTCCCTTTTCCAAAAGAGAATAATACTTGGGTTTAAATGTTGAGTTCCGCTTTCTGTGGTGAAACTCTGAAGTCACTTATTCACACATCCATGGCAAGCAGTCAGAGCCCCCAGAGGAATGACTAAGTACAGACAGAGCATAAGGAACTCCAGAATAGAGGTGCCTCACTCCCAAAATGTTTCTTTCCTGGACTGAAAATGCACCGCTCTGCTAAAGAGCAAAGAGCCTCTCACTGGCTTATTGCAATAATAACCATTGTAATTTACCAAGTCAGCATATTATCTCTAATCTTTGCAAAATCCTAGAAATTAGGTATTAGCCTCTCATGTTTTTTTCTTGGCCAGTTCCATATGATTAGTAAGCAGGTCTGATTCAGAACCCAAGTCCCATAGGTATGTTCAATCTCAAATATATGTAAATGTCCCCAAGAAGGTATATAAATACACTTCCAAAAAACTAGGAAGTAGATGGCAGCTTTTTTCACCCAACAAGATTTGACCCAGCAGTTTCAACATGTCTACGGATGTCACACAAAATTAGAATTAGCACTGTTTTCCATAACCACAGCCAGCTGAGCTTTAAGTCACCCAACTTTAAATAAAAGACTAGCTGTGCGCAATGACTCATGCCTGTAATTCCAGCACTTTGGGAGGCTGAGGTGGGAGGATCACTTGAGCCCAGGAGTTCAAGACCAGCCTGGGGGCAACAAAGCAAGATCCTGTCTCTACAAAAATAAAAATTAAAAATTAAAGTTCATCAGCCATGGTGATGCATGCCTGCGGCTCCAGTTACTCAGGAGGCTGGCACAGGAGAATCGCTTAAGCCCAGTAGTTTAAGGTTGCAGTGAGCTATGATCATCCCACTGTACTCCAGCCTGGGTGACAGACGAGATCCTGTCTCTGAACAACAAAATAAAATACTAAAATAAAATAAAAGATTGTCAGTGTAAGGGAAGCTAGTATTATAATAATGACTAAAATTCTATTTAAGAGATAGTTCCAGACTTTGATTTTTCACGATAGCATCGCATCGCTTCTTGCGTAAACAAAGGTGGCCATTCCACTCTGGAAATACTGAGCTAACTAAGGCATCTCCACCAACTTAGGGGTTCTGACTGAAGCTCATTTATTTTTGAAGTTGTTCTACTCCACCAACTACAATTAACACAAGAACACATCTAATTTGAAAATAATCTCCCAGAAAACGTGTTTGGACAACAGTCATTGACATTACCAGCTCATAGATGTCTTCCTCGGGCTGTGGGACATAGTGCTGCATTTTGTTTTCTATTAAAAATTTCAGGCGCAGGTAATGAGCAGAATGATCCAGCTGATGTGTCTGGGGACAAAAAAAAAAGAAAGAAAATGCCTGTTCAATAGTAAATAGTCATAATTAGTTCTCCACCAACATATTATGTATTCCCACGACCAACAGAGATTTTTTTTTCAGACGGAGTTTCGCTGTTGTCACCCAACATGGAGTGCAGTAGCACAATCTTGGCTCACTGCAACCTCTGCCTCCTGGGTTCAAGCGATTCTCCTGCCTCAGCCTCCCGAGTAGCTAGGATTATAGGTACCCACCACCATGCCCAGCTGATTTTTGTATTTTTAGTGGAGTCAGGGTTTCACCATGTTGACCGGGTTGGTCTCGAACTCCTGACCTCCAGTGATTCATATGCCTTGGCCTCCCAAAGTGCTGGGATTACAGGCGTGAGCCACCGTGCCCGGCCCAATAGAGATTTGATACTAGGAGGGTATAAGGTTTCTACACTTCTTAAAACGTTCACATGGTGAACACAAACTTTTAAAATAACTTTCATTGAACACATTGGTAACGTTCCAAGGATATCTTAGGATTCAACAGAAACAACTGAGTCCCATCTTCACTTCTTATTTGATTCACTGTGCTAACACTGGTAAATTTTCAATAAAACACATCAGATCAAAAAGGTACTTAAACATAACTTCATACATAGGTGATTAAAGAACAGAGTAACAAGAAAGGCAAGAAAAGACTGGATTGACAATGAGAGAAAAACGCTGTGCCTGGGCAAAGCTGTTTTTCAACCACATGGGGACAGTGGGACAGTTGTTAACAGTTCATTTGCAAGCGAGTCAGTGTGAACACAAGGCTTTTGGATTTCAGTCTTATTTATATACTCCCCAAGTGAGACTCCCTCTGGGGGCAGTGCTAATAGGCATGTGTCCAACGATGGAAACACACTGAATGACTTGCTCAATGAAAACACTTCTAAAATTGAAATTTCCAAGGCTTCTCCTTTGGTCCAGGATGGGACAATAGATTTTTTTTTTCTGTCTATAAAGTAATCCTTGAATTAATTTTGAGGAATAAGTACTAATAGCCACATGGTTTTATAAATCATTCTCAGTAGACGTCAAGAGGATGCAGGGAAAAAACAAAATGCTCTTCGAAAGTTACATAGCAACATGAAAATACATTGCTCGAGAGAAAATGTTTAAAACAAGCGATTTTTTAAAGCGTCCTTATCTTTTAGAGATAGACCCTAAAGTGCTAACAGATAGAAATGATATAATGTCGAGAATTTGCTTCCAAAATAAGTAAGAGTTGGGGGTGCGAATGAGCAAGTGAGTAGATAAAACTTGATTTGATCATTACAGATTCTAGGTGACAGATACATGAGAATGTATTACATTGCTCCCTACTTTTATATAAGCTGGAAATTTTTCACAAAATAAATATAAAACCTCTTCACATTCAAAGCTCTGCAGGTGAGAATTACTTCAAAATAAATAAAATTAATTTTTAACTGGTTCAGTACTCTTTCTACTTACCCCAGCCTCAAAAACATATTTCTAAAGCCAAACTAACAGCATTCCAATGACTATTACAGTAATATATATTAAGTTACATCTAACAAACTCTTAGATACGCCAGACACCATGTGTAGCACTGAGAATACAGAAATTAATACAATGTAAATGCAGTCTTCAGGAGCGTCTGCAGCTGCAGGTAAAAGCTACGTAGATGTAGGAAGTGAGGTAGCAGTGGCTTAGCATTTTAAATACATACATACGTGCAGGCCGGGCGCCCTGGCTCACGCCTGTAATCCCAGCACTTTGGGAGGCCGAGGCAGGTAACTCATGAGGTCAGGAGTTCAATATAAGCCTGGCCAAGATGGAGAAACCCATTCTCTACTAAAAATATAAAAATTAGCCAGGCATGGTGGATGCCTGTAATCCCAGCTACTCGGGAGGCTGAGGCAGAGAAATGCCTGAATCCGGGAGGCGGAGGTTGCAGTGAGCTGAGATCGCGCCACTGCACTCCAGCCTGGGCGACAGAGTGAGACTCTGTCTCAAAAAATAAATAACTAAATAATACATACATACATACATGCAGGACAAGCGACCTGCATTCTTGCAAAAGCACATTTCCAGAAAGTGGAAATGAGTTCGCTTTGAACACAGAGCAGAAGGAAAAAGTTTTCTATCAGTGATTCTTGGGAACCCCAACCTTTCTCCTCTCCAGAGGAACAGGATAGTTGGCAGACTGCTGTGCCGGACACAGACACCATTCACCGAACACGTCCCCATGCACCTGGCTTTTGTCCTTTCACTGCCTATATTTGAGACCAGAAGCTCAAGGTCCGACAGACTCACGATTGCTGATGTCAAAGATATTATGGGTGGATGCGAAAGCCCAGGGAAACATGACACAGGGACTTTAAGGTGTGCTACCTCCTGTCGGAGAATCATCACGACAAATAACAACAAAGTACTAGTACCAAGGTGATGCGATGAGCAAGAAAAGTTTTCCTAAGAGAGATCGAAGCTGCAAATGCTTCCCACCTACCTGGGTCCTCACTGAAATCTTTAATTAGAAGCAAAAATTTTGGTTCACCATCTGTTTCCGACTGAGGCGGAAGGGAAAGAAATGAAATTTCATGGGTTCTTAGTAACAGGAACAAATCCGCTTGGAAACCTTATCATCATCATTAATAAACACTTTGTGGGTACTCCTTAATGAGACTGCCACTGAAACAGACTGTCTTCCAGAAATCAGACCAAAATAGCAACCTCACCTAAGAAGATTCTGGTTCCTGAAACCTCAATGTGAGAGACAGTCCACTCTCAGGCACAAATAGCCTAAGGAAGTCCTGGTGTGGACTATGGGGAGCTCCATTATCCCCCAAATGCTACAGTGCTGAAAACATTTATAAATACATGCAGAGAATGTCAAGGCACCTCACCTAAATTGCATAATGCATTGCAGAGAACTAAAGAACGATAAATATAGCAATGGTAGAAAGAATGATTCTTGGCTGGGCACGGTGGCTCCCGCCTGTAATCCCATCACTTTGGGAGGCCAATGAGGGTAAGTAGCTTGAGCCCAGGAGTTTGAGACCAGCCTGGGTAACATGGTGAAACCCTGTCTCTATCAAAAATACAAAAATTAGCCAGGCATGGTGGGGTACGCCTGTAGTCCCAGCTACTTGGGAAGTTGAGGTGGGAGGATATTGCTTGAGCCTGGGAGGTCAAGGCTGCAGTGAATCATGATGTGCCACTGTACTTCAGCCTAGGGGACAGAGTGAGACTCTGTCTCAAATAAGTAAATAAATACGTAAAAGGAAAAAAAGATTCTTGCCACCACCCATATTTTTCAACTTCTTTAAGTTACAATAATGTCTTGGTAACTTTAAAAAATAAAAATCAGCACAAGCAGCAAACATCAAAATTACAATGGTCTTAGTTGTAACCTAAGAACCCTTATTTTGGTCAGTAAATAGTTACTGTCAAAACAGGACATTGGATTATTTTGGTAAAAGTTTCTGAATTACGAGCCCTTGTTAATCATGGCTGGCCTAACATAAAAAGAAAATCCTAATGAATGAATTAAATCAGATCATCAGAACTATCAAGAAGAATTTTATGCTCCTGAGATATCTGTTAGTCAGTATCAAAGCAAGTCAAACAACTAACCATGTTCACAATATATCTGTGCAAAAGAATTTCAAATGTTAGTGAATATTTAAACATAGTAATTCTAAATGTGTGTCCTTGCTTTAGACATAAAACATTCAAGTGAAAATTCAAAAGAAACTTCAGACTTGTAAAACATTCAAGGAAAATTCAGTTAGGAAAAAATTTAAATGGTATAAATTTGTTTTCCAATGTACATGTACTGAAGTTACTCAGCATTTGATTCATTTGGAGGCAATGCAGCCACAAATTATACCATAAGTATTATGGTACAACAATTTTTAGTTTAGTTGGCATAATTTTTTAAATTAGCATCTTACTCTATTTCAAAGGATGAAACAGCAAAATACAATGTAGATATTTTCAGTAAACAGTTTGCACCAATTAAAATAGATAACATGTCTCAGAATTTACTGCCTGAGATCTCCTAATCCATTATGTTTTGCTCTTCTATTTCTCTTCATATTCTTCCATGTCAGTCAAACTGCTAGGAGACATATAAACATGCAATTACTGTATACAGAAATACAAACATGCAGTCACTGCAGACAGAAATATGAATACACATACACACACACACAAAGTGCTATTGTAGAATTTCTAAAGATACTTCCCTCCCCTTCGAAGTAACCTTTTATTGCTTTAAACAACAATGGTTATTAGCATATCCAAAGCCATAGCTGACATAGTAAAAGCATGAGATAAAACTGACACATGGTCATATGTGAATAATATTAGTAGGTTTAAATGAATGAAAATATGTTGCAATTATTTTTGTAGTTGTAAGGATCAGAATATATCCAAAACCTACAGGCCAACATGGTTACCTGCTATATTTAGCAACAATCATTCCAGTAACGTCTCTGACATGAATTGTATATGAAATGAAGATCTTGAAACATGCGCTATACCAGAACTTGACTGGTGCTCAGATGGCAGATGGCAAACTGATGTGAAATGATGTGGATCAGATAGAATAGGAAAGAGAATGAGCTGAATGCAAGAGACAGAAGAAACAGATTGATTATTAAATATTAGAGAAAGCATCTATCACCAAACATTAAGAACAACAATAATGAAACAAAAGACAGGCATCTTAACAATCACCTTCGTTTTCAATGGAGGAAAAAAAAAACATTCGCCATTCTATCAGATTGCTAATAACATGGGAAACTGTTTTCTCCATTATCTCCTTCCCTCTTAAGAATAAAATCAGGGCCAGGTGCGGTGGCTCACGCCTGTAATCCCAGCACTTTGGGAGGCCAAGGTGGGCGGATCATGAGGTCAGGATATCGAGACCATCCTGGCCATGGTGAAACCCCGTCTCTACTAAAATACAAAAAATTAGCCAGGCATGGTCGTGTGCACCTGTAATCCCAGCTACTTAGGAGGCTGAGGCAGGGGAATTGCTTGGATCTGGGAGACGGAGGTTGCAGTGAGCCGAGATTGTGCCACTGCACTCCAGCCTGTTGAAAGAGCAAGACTCCGTCTCAAAAAAAAAAAAAAAAAAAGAATAAAATCAGGTCCACTAATTACAACAAGGTGTTTTCCAAGGAAGAAGCAAGCTCTAGAAGGCACCTGGCCCTGAGATATTATATCATTTTCCCTACATGGGTGCTTTTCTGAAGACCATTAATTGCTGAAATGCACATACAAGTCTTCCACTTTTAAACTCATGAGATTTTTTTCTGTGTGTATGTATTTTCAGTGGGGGATGAGGTTTTGCCATGTTGGCCAGGCTGGTTTTGAACTCCTGGACTCAAGGGATCTGCCCGCCTCAGCCTCCCAGAGTGCTGAGACTAGAGATGTGAGCCATCGTGCCTGGCATAAACTCATGAGACAGAAGCTTGTTCCACACCGCATTGTCTTTGCTTCTATTTCTATGTCTTGAGAAAAAGAACTGAAGATCCAGGGAAAACTGGGAAAGACTACCCTTTACTGTTAGAGAAAGGAATCTGTACCGTAACGATGTTATCAGAAACCTTTCAAGTGACAGAAATAAATACTTGAAAGGGGAAGGGGGTCCACTACATTATCTAGATATGGTCTCTAAGCAGCAATGACAATATCATTCTTCATTCCCCCTGGTTTCTTCCAAAGCAAAAGCCTGAAACATATCTAAAATTGAGCCAATCACTCATTGCTTCATTCACTGATCAATTTCCGCTCATCAATGGTTACTGGAAAACTCTGGCTTAACCTTCAATTCCTGACTGAGTTTACAGCCAATGCGCACAGGATGCTCCAAAGCCATGTTATTCCTCCGGAACCAGAAAGTCCTCGTTTTAACACCTTCAGCTGCAGGTCGGACAGTAACGCTCCAACTCTGCAGAATATTAATGGGTCTCTAAAGAATTGTGCTAATCTATAAATAAAGGAATGCAGAAATCCTCAACAGACCAATTTTGTTAAGTAATTAACATGAAAACATTGTGAAAAGAGATACTGTTATCTCCTTTCAAAAGCTAGAATCCTCACACATGAAGGATTCCAAGCACATAAGGTGACATCATTTATTTTAACATCCACGTCGGGGCTGTCTTTGGTTATGGCCTGAAACAAGTGATTCTTCTGTTTTTCCTCCACATACAGAAGACATTTTAAGAGGCTAATTTGAGCTGGACTGTTCCATTTCCCTGAGTCACATGAAGAGTCATGTTTTTTCTTTAAAAAGCCCCCAGTAGAACTACAAAGTTGAGGTACTTGCAGAGGTAGTGAAAGTCATTCAGTATTTACAAACATTGTGTTGAATGATGAGGTCTTGAAAACGTCATTTTATCCATCCGACTTCTAGGATAAAATTGTGATAGAAAAGCTTTCCACTTTTTTTTTTTTTGAGATAGACTCTTGCTCTGTCACCCAGGCTGGAGTGCAATGGCGCGATCTTGGCTCACTGCAACCTCCACCTCCCGGGTTCAAGTGATTCTCCTGCCTCGGCCTCCTGAGTAGCTGGGACTACAGGTGCATGCTACCACGACCAGCGAATTTTTTTTTTTTTTTTTTTTTTTTTTTTTGTATTTTTAGTAGAGACAGGGTTTTACTGTGTCAGCCAGGATGGTCTCAATCTCCTGACCTCATGATCTGCCCACCTCAGCCTCCCAAAGTACTGGGATTACAGGCGTGAGCTACTGTGCCTGGCCTCCACTATTGTTTTTTTGTAGCCCCAAAGAAGGCCAATTAATTCACTCCCCTAAAAATATATTCTAGATCCTTCTGAGCCTTACTGATTGTCCTTCCTGAAGACTGACCCAGTTCTGAGAGTTTTTGTGGACACCCAGCACTGCGGGATGCACTCAGCTATAGAGAAGCCAGATGTGGGTTCAGCCTCTCCTTTGCAACTGACTGTGATGTGAGTTCAGGCAAGCAGCTAAGGCCCGCTGAGCTTCACTTCCTCCATCTGTAAAATGGTAAACTCTGAGCTCTTTCTCAGGCTCAGACCTGATATGACTACTACATAGAACTATTAATGCTATTCATTATGTAAAAATAAAAACAGGCACCCAAGGAAAGTTCTTTCCTCTCTATCCCCTCACTCCAGGCCATGCACCTGGCTGCCCTTCAGGGGGAAAAATGAAACCAGGTTCACTTTGAAAAAGATGAAGGCATTTCTTCTATGGCTTAAGGTGAAAGTAGAGAAAAGGAGCTCAGTCATTTGTCATTTTTTTTTTTTTAAAGGCTAATTCTGTGTTCACAAGAAGAGGAACTTCCCACCAATGGAGGCCAAACTTGAATTTCCTTCCATTTTCCCCTATTCTAAACATATCCATAGTGTGTTGGTTACTGATTAAACAGCAGGTGACAAAACAGTACTCATAATATGATGCCACTGAACACGTGTATGTGTCTGTGTGTGGAAAAAAGAATGAATGGTCAAACGCCAAAATGTTTGCAATGGTTATTTTTTGATTTTGTGACTAAGAGTGAATAATTAGTGAAAAATTTGCTGTTTGTCTTCGCCTAGATTTTCTAAAAGGTTTGTAACGAGCACGTGATATGTGCATTAGAAATCTGTCAAACACACACACTGAAAGATGCTACTTAGAAGAGTTCCTCTCCTCCCAAAGGCGAAGCGTTCACTGATATGATTATGAATATTACCACAAAGGAATGCAATGCTACTCCGAAATGAAAGGGAGGTGTGTTTTAAGCCCCTTCTTCTCCCACGACTCAGGGTTTCCAGACGCGCCTTTGAAGATTCCTACACCCCATTCTGCTCTTCTTGGGAAAACAACCCAAAGCAGCTCCATACCTTGCAAATCAGCTCCAGGGTATCCCGTGCAGTGTCCCCGGGCCGGACGACCGTCAGGGGCAGGCTGATTATTGGGCAGACAGAACCAGGACGGAGTGAAATACTCGTGGACCCAAATGTCGCAGTCAGGGTTGTGCTGGTGAACGCTAGGTAAGACCACTTCTTTCTCCCTCTATAAGAAGAAATAAAGTTAGCAGCGTGGCAGCAGGGGAGCTCTGACAACCCCAGATCCCCAGACTGCACACAGCAATCACCGATTCCTATGTAAACGGCCCAGGGCAGAGGCTGAGGCAGGGGAACCCTTGGAGAGAGAAACTACTGAGAAAGCAGATTTATGGTGCAATGGGAAGATTTCTAACCTCAGCTGTGGGGCAGGCTTTCACACCTGGTCCACAACATCCATAGGTGGTCATGGCATGAATGAGTGGGAAGGGAAGGATGGATGGATGGAGGGGAGGGGAGGGAAAGAGGGAGGGAGGGGAAGGAGGGAGGGAAGGAAGGAAGGAAGGAAGGAAGGAAGGAAGGAAGGAAGGAAGGAAGGAAGGAAGGAAGGGAGAGAGGGGAGAGAGGGAGGAGGGGAGAGAAGGAGGGAGGAAGTAAGTAAGTCACCCATTTAGCTCAGCTTTATGGCTCCTATTTCCTCCACAAACTCATTTCAAGTTTTAAACAGGGAATTCCTACAGCAAGCATATTTTCCATGTGAACTTACAGTTCAAAACCATAATGAAGCCCCTAGAAATTTATTTTCAAAAAGACGATGTTCTAGTGCTACATATTTATATTTGTAGACAGCATCATTTTTGTGCTCTCCTTGGACCTTGAGTACAAAGCATCATTTTTGTGCTCTCCTTGGACCTTGAGTACAACCCAGGACACAGACAGTTCCATTTTCCAAAGAACTTCACGGATAACCTCATGGCACAATGTGGCAAAAAACAAGCCTCCTTGGCTGCCATCACTGTATCCTCTCCATCACTCTGCCTGAGGACCAGGGAGTGGAATGAAGTTTGTGAATGTGGGAGAAGAGTCCTATACCCTCCTTCACAGCTGGGCTAAACCTAAGCAAGCGAAGCAGATGAAGCAGAAGACATCCTTAGATCGATGCAATGTTAGGAGCCCCGTGAAATAGGCAAGGAAAGAATGATCTTAGATTTCAGCAATGTAAACATAATACTGATGCCCAATACATGTTAAGTACTATGCCTTCATTACTGATTTATAACCAAGCCACTAGTTGGTAAATATGCATCTACAGATTGCGAAGAACAAGGCTGGTATCAGCAAATTATAAGAAGAAACAAATTTCCCAACGAAAGCTGAGAGGTAGCAACATAACCTCTATTCATAAGAAGAACAGGATCCGAGAATGGGGAAACTTTTAGTAAAAGCCACTAAACTAAACCCAACTGTGGAAGATAATTTCAGCCCTGCCTTTGAACATAGTTGCTTTAGCAGATAAGCTGGACCCCAGGGAAGGAACTGTCAAAAAGCAATCAACATGCCTAAATCCCATTAACTATAATTGGAATCTTCCAAGTCTGTTCCAGTATGCCACATTAAGCAAATGCCCCTTAGCATTGGATCAACCCAAGTTTTGCATCTAACCTCTTTGAGAACAAGGCATTCTAGCCTGGATGTGGGAGAAAGAGGTATCCCAGAAAAATGAAAAACCAAAAATGCAACACAGAAATCCACTGGAAAAACTTTTACAGTTTCCCGGTTCTGTGGCTCGGAGAAGATATCTCAGCATTAAATGTGGACTAACAATAGTGTACAGGATGAATCGGTCGACCTCAGAAATGACCAAGTTAACATCAAAAACTATGCTTGGATTGCACATAGGTCTAACAACTGAATTTCTTCAAATGTCATTGGAGACAGATGCTCAGACAGTGGCCATGGATGAGTATTTCCAAGGACAGCAGCCTTTATATCCAGGATATCATCATTCATGAGTAGTTGGGGTATGAAGGAAAGAAAAGGCCTTCCCATGGCCACTACTCTCTCCTTCCCCTCCAACAGCAGAACTCCCCATGGCACTCTGGTTTCTGAAGCTCAGCTCTGTCTCGAACATGGGGCTGAGCCGCTGATGATAGACACTGTTTGGTTGATGATGGACACTATTTGGTTGATGATGGACACTATTTGGTTGATGATGATGGACACTATTTGGTTGATGATGGACACTATTTGGTTGATGATGGACACTATTTGGTTGCATGGCAACAGAATTCAGACGGCTGAATTCTGTCATATTGATTCTGAGCCCGAGAACCAGAGGATCACACCAAGGTCACATTATCAACATCAGCCCAACCCCTCTCCCCTACAAAAACAGGATCCCAGTATCACTACTAGGGTCTTGAAAATCAGAGATGTCTATTTACTTAGAGGCTGAAAAAGTGGCCATGAAAAAAAAAAATCGGTATTTTTATGGACTTTCAATCAGAGCAGTTTGAAAGGCCCTATTAAATCCAAGCACAAGGTTGAACCAAGTCTGTGAATCTTTAATTGAATATTTGACTTGGGAGGCAAATGCGTTTTTGCTGTTGCTGTTTTAAAGAACACACTATCGGAACAGTTCTTTGGAATTAATGGGAGCAAAACAGCATGTGTGGGCAGAGAGGGAGGTAGTAAGAGCACACCTCTTAGGAAGAGAAGCTGTACATGAAAAGAAATTGACAATGGCATAAAATATTCAGCTATTCAGAATCCACATTTCCTCTTACATTCTAGTTAGAAACTCACACATCAGGGCTGGGTGGGAGGCCAAGGTGGGTGGATCACCTGAGGTCGGGAGTTCAAGACCAGCCTGACCAACATGGAGAAACCCCATCTCTACTACAAATACAAAATTAGTCGGGCGTGGTGGCACATGCCCGTAATCCCAGCTACTCGGGAGGCTGAGGCAGGAGAATTGCTTGAACCCGAGAGGCAGACGTTACAGTGAGCTGAGATTGTGCCATTGCACTCCCAGCTGGGCAACAAGAGTGAAACTCTATCTCAAAAAAAAAAAAAAAAAAAAAAAAAAAGAAAGAAACTCACACATCACATCAAAGGGTAAGTAAGGGAACTGTTATGTCAGCAGGAGAATGTTCTCATTACCACTCAGTTTTAAATATAAAATGATTTTCCATCTCTTGTTGACTTATTATATAACTTTAAAAAACTGATCATTTCAGTTTTTAATATTGAGTTTACTTAATTTTAGTAGCCCAAGAAAACACTGCACTATGTATATGTTGATGCACTTGTGGTACTTTTAGAAAAGAAAACACAGGTTTATTTTTACCTTGCCATCTGGAACAATGTCATCAAATATTCCTTCTAAAGATTTCTTTACAGCTTCGGTTCCCTCTCCAAACACCTGCACACACAAAAGTACCATCTTAAAAAGGAATCTGGGCAACAGGGCAAATGAAACCTAGGAAGGGGTAAGGAAGTGGACATGGCTATGACAAAACCTTACACGAGGGTTCAGATGCTCCTACATCAAATCCCAAAGCAGGTGAAATAATTTATGGGAGCAGACCTTGAAAAACACACCCCTGTATCTAGATCACTTCCCTACTACGTCTTTGACAGTTGGAAAAATAAAAAAGTTTGCTTTCAAATCTGGATAATTCATCTCCACTTAAAGAAAATAGGCTGGGCATGGTGGCTCACGCCTATAATCTCTAGCTCTTCGGGAAGCTGAGGCGGGAGGACTGCCTGAGCCTAGGAGTTCGAGACCGGCCTGGGCAATATAGTGAGACCTCGTCTTTACAAAACAAAAAAGAATTACAATGCTGGGCGTGGTGGCTCACGCCTGTAATTCCAGCACTCTGGCAGGCCCAGGCAGGTGGATCATGAGGTCAGGAGTTTAAAACCAGCCTGCCCCACATGGTGAAACCCCGTTTCTACTAAAAATAAAAAAATTAGCCAGGTGTGGTGGCATGCACCTATAATCCCAGCTACTCGGGAGGCTGAGGCAGGAGAATTGCTTGAACCCAGGAGGTAGAGGTTGCAGTGAGGCAAGATGGCGCCATCGCACTCAAGCCTGGTGACATCTCAAAAAAAAAAAAAAAAAAAAAAGGAATTACATTAAATTAGCCAGGCATGTTGGTGCGCACCTGTAGTCCCAGCTACTTCAGAGGTTAAGGTGGGAGGATCACCTAAGCCCAGGAAGCAGAGGTTACAGTGAGCCAAGATCACGTCACTGCACTACAATCTGGGCAATAGAGGGAGACCTTGTCTCAAAAACAGGAAAGAATGAAAGACATTAGGCTAGATGTGGTGGCTTACGACTGTAATCCTAGTACTTAGGGAGGCTGAGGAAGGAGGATTCCTCAAGCTCAGGAGTTCGAGACCAGTTTGCGCAACAGAGTTAGACCCTGGCTCTACAAAAAAACCCTGAAAATTAGCCATGCATAGTGGCATGTGCTTGCAGCCCCAGCCACTCAGGAAGCCGAGATGGGAGGATCACTTGAGCCCTGGAGGTCAAGGCTGCAGCAAGCTGAGATCGCTCCACTGTACTCCAGCCTGAGCAACAGACCGAGACCTTACCTCAAAAAAACTAAATAAATAAAAGAAAAAAATAATAAATAAAAGAAAAAGCAATGAACTAGATAAACTTACAAGGAAGCATTTCTCCTATGGCCTCATATACCCAATCCGATACTTGTAACTAAAATTCTGCTTGCTTTGTAATACCTTTTTCAGCAGAATGTACGAAAATTACAGTTTTTTTACCTCAACATGGCAACATAGGTTTTTTTAAAATTTAAAACACAGAAAATTGTCTCTTCTTTGAAACGTAATCAATCCTGCTAACTTAAAGATATCATGAAAATTAGAATAGGGTAGCAATGCCACTAGGTACTGAAACTCATGGACGTGAGGAATTTTATGATTATCCCTAAAACAAGCAAGTAATGTCAGGATAATATACACAATTAAGAAAAAGCCTTTCCTCCATGCAAATAAAACACACAAAAACATACAATGTGTTAAATTTTTTTTGGTAGAGATACGTTGTTGCTATGTTGCCCAGGCTGGTCTCAAACTCCTGGCCTCAAACAATCCCCCACCTTGGGCTCCTGAAGTGCTAGAATTACAGGCATGAGCCACCACGCCTGGCCAAAAAACAATTTTTGTCCATTTCAAGTTACAGAATTAATGAGTAAATTTCTAGTGGTTCGTTTATGGTTAAGCAAAAGGTTCTTTAACTCATACTTTAAGAAAAAAATTACAAGAATTGTTTCTAAGACATTACATTGTGCTTTGATTTTGGAAAAATGTTAAAACAGTCTCTTGAATTCATTTAAATTTAGTCATATGTTTCAGGAGAAATGGGATGTACTGGCCGGGTGCTGTGGCTCACGCCTGTAATCCCACCTTTGGGAGGCTGAGGTGGGTGGATCCCGAGGTCAAGAGATGGAGACCATCCAGGCCAACATGGTGAAACTCCGTCTCTACTAAAAATACAAAAATTAGCTGGGCATGGTGGTGCGCGCCTGTAGTCCCAGCTACTCAGAAGGCTGAGGCAGGAGAATCGCTTGAACCTGGGAAGTGGAGGCTGTAGCAAGCCAAGATTGCATCACTACACTCTAGCCTGGAGACAGAGCGAGACTCCGTCTCAAAAAAAAAAAACAAAAGAAGAAATGGGCTTTAACATAACCTGGTGCCAATCAAGCAGAAGCACACGAACAAAGCATTTCGCGAGAAAACAAATCTAATCTGTGAAGTGCTGAAGCAGTTGGCGGAGCCATCTCTAAGGGCAGAAGATATATACACAGTGACACCACCACCTCCCAAAAGAAGAGAAATGCTGCTCATTCATGTCTTGCTTTTGCAGGTTTTAATTGCGAACCATCGGCCGGGCACGGTGGCTCACGCTTGTAATCTCAGCACTTTGGGAGGCTGAGGTGGGAGGATCACAAGGTCAAGAAATCGAGACCATCCTGGTCAACACGGTAAACCCCATCTGTACTAAAAATACAAAAAAATTAGCTGGGCGTGGTGGCACGCGCCTGTAGTCCCAGCTACTCGGGAGGCTGAGGCAGGAGAATTGCTTGAACCCGGGCGGCGGAGGTTGCAGTGAGCCGAGGTCGCGCCACTGCACTCCAGCCTGGCGCCTGGTGACGAGTGAGACTCTGTCTCAAAAAATAAATAAATAAATAAAAAACAAAAAAAAATAAAAATAAAAAATAAAAAAAATAATTGAGAACCATCAAGTCTATGTGATTTTCCTGTGAAATGCTGCCTCTCCTCCACAGTTTTTCCTTTAGATTTACATAAAAGCAAAACCCGTGGAAGCAAGCTCAATGTTCTACTCTCCCAAAAGATCACAGGACAAGCTGCAAAACTGCTTCAGTCTCACACTCGCTTATCATTTGCTCATCTGGTCTCTCCAAGTTCCATTAAGGATACAGAAATACCACATTAAAACGGTGAGTATCGAGCAGGTGCAGTGGCCCACCTCTATAATCCCAGCAGTTGGGGAGGCCAAAGTGGGCAGACCACTTGCGGTCAGGCGTTCGAGACCAGTCTGGCCAACATGGTGAAACCCCGTCTCTACTAAAAATACAAAAACAATTAGCTGGGTACAGTGGCACGCGCCTGTAGTCCCAGTTACTCGGGAGGCTGAGGCAGGAGAATTGGTTGAACTGGGAGGCGGAGGGTGCAGTGAGCCTTCATCCTGGTCGACAGAGTGAGACTCCGTCTCAAAAATACAAATTCTCCAATGAGTATGGTAGTCAGCTAAAGGACTCAGTGCATCAGCTTTCAGGATTAATCTCTTTTCTAAAGTTCATTTCTTAAGTAAATTAATGGCTGGAACTGTCAGAGCAAACAAGGAGAGATCATTCTATCAAGTCAGTCAATGACATTTTCTCACTTTGCATAAGGGCGCAGGGTGAATAGGTGAAACTAGCAGTTGTAGTCATGACCCCCAAAATGCTTAAGGTCTGACTTTCCAGCCACTGCAGCCCATGAACTGCACATTCTTCTTCCAAAAGACTACAGATGCTCATGTTCCTTTAGCCCCTAAAATCTAAACAAGCAGTTCTGGAGCTACTCATTTCTCAAAGCCAAACGACAAGGATGACAATAACGAGAGTGAGCTTCCCGGAAGTAACTCCAGTAGGAGGTTGGCTTTGGCGAGTGAAGAAGTCAAATTAATGGGGAAGAACTAGGGGCTGCACATGGTCAGCTGGCACCAGGCTAGGTTGTGCTCTCATGGACATAACTTTCCAGGACCTGAGCAGAAGGGGGCTGTGGCCAGTGGGCGAGCGCTCTTGGATTCCTGGCTCCTCATTCCAGTAGGCAGAGGATCTGCCCATTTAATGCCAACCCCAAAAAGTCAAGGGCACAGAAACAACCAAATTTCCCTAGAGGCTGCCTTTCATCCAGCATAAAGACTTAAAAAGACTCCTCACGGCCGGGTCCAGTGGCTCATGCCTGTAATCCCAGCACTTTGGGAGGCTGAAGCAGGTGGATCACGAGGTCAGGAGTTCAAGACCAGTCTGGCCAACATGATGAAACCTGTCTCTACTAAAAATCCAAAAATCAGATGGGTGCAGTGGCTCACACCTGCAATCCCAAAACTTTGGGAGGCCAAGGAGGGTGAATCACAAGGTCAGGAGATCGAGACCATCCTGACTAACACGGTGAAACCCGTCTCTACTAAAAACACAAAAAAATTAGCTGGGCATGGTGGTTCGTGCCTGTACTCCCAGCTACTCGGGAAGCTGAGGCAGGAGAATCACTTGAACCTAGGAGGTGGAAGTTGCAGTGAGCTGAGATCGTGCCACTGCACTCCAGTCTGGGCAACAGAACAAGACTCCATCTCAAAAAAAAAAAAAAAAAAAGGACTCTGCATTCAGGTGCCCACTTGGCTTCATCATAGAGCCCTGCTCTGTCCTGAAGACTCGGGGTGAATTGTGCTCTTTGAGTAGGTCTGTAATTAACCAGGGTTTGGAAAGGATGCAGGTGGCAAACTGGAGCTTGGAGATAGACTAACAGCAGAGTTCAATGTTATGGGTATGCGTTATCTATCAAGTGTCTAGCACAGCTAGCTTCTTTGTGTCAACTGGTTGATTTTAAATAACACTCAGTCTCAATAAAGAAACACACACATCCCAAAGTGAGGTGGCCACAGAAGCAATCTGTGCAGGCCTGCTTGTCATCTGCTCTGGAACCTACCTGGTTGATGCTTGGGCGTCCCTGCTTCTTTTTGGAGGTAGTATCCAGACCCCAAAGAGAAGAAGACCTGCTCCTTCGCTTGCTTGCAGATCTGGACATGGCCTGAGTACGTCTTCTCACTCCAGTTTCACCAGTGCGTGCTGCAACCTGAGGATGGCAAGGACACGCGGCCACAGGGGAGATGCGTCAGGACCATCCACCTGTGCCCTGAGGTCCCTAGTAAGGCCCACCCTTCGGAAACCCCTCCTCCAACATGCCAGCTAACCCTGACCCCAACGACCAAAGTATTCAATCCATGGTCGAGACGTATTGGGACTTTGAGAGCCCTTCATGAATTCAGAACAGAAATGAAAGGCTGGCAAATTCGATCCTTGTTTGAAATCATCAGTAAAACGACATAATATAGGAATAAAACATATATGTTCTGTTTCCAAAAATGACATGTCCTTCTGGTCACAGGCTTCAACTACAGCAGCAAGGGAAAAGAGCCAGGCTTTCTCTCCAATTGCTGCAGAACTGTTTCTGCATTCTACTGAAAAATGGTGCCCAAGTGTCAGCAACAATAGTAGAAAAACAGCAGATTTTGGTTCCTGGGTTTCCAGGTTAAATCTAAAATTACCAATCCCTGCTGTTTTGTTTTCTTGGAATATATAAAATCACGTTTTAAAATCAGGCAAGTGATTGCTGGCCCCCAATATCCATTCTCTATTCCATCTTAGTCAGAAAAATCTCAAATGTAGGCCGGGTGGGGTGGCTCCCGCCTGTAATTTTAGCACTTTGAGGCAAAAGCAGGTAGATCACCTGAGGTCAGGAGTTCGAGACCAGCCTGGCCAGCATGGTGAAACCCTGTCTTTACTAAAAAATACAAAAATTAGACGTGTGTGGTGGCAGGCACCTGTAATCCCAGCTATTTGGGAGGCTGAGACAGGAGAATTGCTTGAACCCAGGAGGTGGAGGTTGCAGTGAGCCAAGACCATGCCACTGCACTCTAGCCTGGGTGACAGAACAAGACTCTGTCTCAAAAAAAAAAAGGGGGGGGGGCGGAGAATCTCAAATGTAAGTGAGCATGTAGCCAGTAAGTCCAAGATGATTTATTTTCCTTGCAGTAGGGCATGGATTGGGCTTCAGTTCAGGTCAATGGCATATAAGCAAAAAAACTATTTGCAGCTTCCAGGAATTGTGCTCAATAGGAGTGGGCTTCTGTTATCCTTGGCTTTCCTTTTTCCTGATGAAAGGAAGGTCTGTGTGGTGGTCTAGGATGTTTCTACAGCAGCCTTTCCTTTTTTGTTTTTTTTTTGAAACAGGGTTTCGCTCTTTATTGCCCAGGTTGGAATGAAGTGGTGTGATCTTGGCTCATTGCAACCTCCGCCTCCTGGGTTCAAGCGATTCTCCTGTCTCAGCCTACCCAGTAGCTGGGATTACAGGCACCCACCACCATGCCCAGTTAATTTTTGTATTTTTAGTAGAGACAGGGTTTCACCATGTTGGCCAGGCTGGTCTCGAACTCCTGAACTCAAGTGATCCGCCCACCTCGGCCTCTCAAAGTGCTGGGATTACAGGCGTGAGTCACCGTGCCCGGCCCAGAAGCCTTTTCAAGGATGGCAGAATAACAAGACAAAAGGCACCTGGCTCACTGAAGATGAAGGTGCTTTATCAGACTTGCATCACTTAAATGTCCTGTGTTTAGGTAAACGGGAAAGAAAACTTGTATTTTTTTGTTAAACCAAAGCTAAACTCTGTCAAGATACTACAATGTGCCAGGAACCCAGAGAAACATTTCACAAGGGAATGCCCTGAATGTAAATCTGTCACCATGATGATAATTGCTCAAGGACAATCTCCACAAGGACTCCAGAAAGTCCTCCCAGGCAAAACACTCAGGCTTGAACTTTATCCTCCAGGTGGCAAGCAAAGTCCCGGGAACTTAAGGGAACTTCAGCCAGGAGGTCTCCACAGGCCACCCACGGACTCTCTCGACTTTCAAAAACGGGAGTGGCAGGAGGGAGAGCAAGTTTGACTTGAAATGAAGCTTCTCCACCCACTCTCCTGTTGCCAGAGGTGAATGTCTTGGAACCTACTTGTAGATTCTCACACAGGCAACTCCCAATGTGACAGATGCCAATTGGCAGCAACTCGGTGGGTGAAGCAGTGTGGGTAACATGTGGGGTCTCCCAGCAGTCCGCCTGCTGGTTGGACCGCCAGCGTCTCTGGGGCTTCAGTATTGACAGTGTAAACACCGCAGAAGCCCCACGGGTGGATTGGCAGGGACCCCATGTACATTAAAAACAGGAATCAAAACAGCTTCTCTACAAGGGTATTAGAGGGAAGGTTTTTGGACCCAAACGAAAATAGAAAGATGAGGGGAGCTGAGAGGTTTTGCATTCTCCATTTCTCAGCTTAGCGTATGAAAACAACAACAGCAGCCAACCTGGATCATCAGGGCATAGAAAAATGTGGCCTCCAAGACACTGGTGGGAATTTTTACTTGAAAGTTCTTAATCTAAGATTACACTGGAGGTGTCACAGGGAACAAAATTACAAGACAAACACACCGTACAATATGTACAAATGTTCTCTATTTTCATCACTTTCTGAGTTAAAGGTAAACAAAGGTTGTAAAAGGAATAAATTATAACATGCCGACACACATATGCTCACAACACTGAATAAATAACGTTAAAAATGTTAAATTCTAGAGGAAAAACATGTCCATTTGGCCTCATGGTCATATGGTCTTATTTATAAATAAGTCCAATCATTAATAGGGACACACATATACAGGCAGCCATATAAATATGCTGACATATATTACCATTTGTCTTCTTTATAGACACAGCAATGCCTGTACTTACCGTGTCTAGTTAATTGTTCACTTATTTCTTACCTATCTCTCCCACAAGACTACAAGCTCCAAAAGGACAGGCTGTCTGTGCTGTTCACTATAATCCTAGTCACAGGGATAAAACCGACGAATCCCAGGCACTTACATGTATGTTTGTTGCTTGAACAAATAAATAAATAATACCACAAAGCCAAAGCATATCCTATATAACATGGCGGCAAAAGAAAAGGTAACTCTTCGGTTTACAATTTCCGGACAAAAAGATCATGAAAGAGAAACTCATACATCCATACACATTACACAGTCTCAGTTACCAGCTGACTAGTTAGTCTGTTTAACAAACACTTTGCTTAAGGTTCTTATAAGCACTCTTCTAAACTGCTCGGGGCCTTGTAAACTGCAAAAGTAACCACTGCCCCAAGACAAGAATGACTCAAAATGAGCAAAGGGATTTAGAAAAAAGGCTGGCAGAAGAACTGCTGGACAAGAGCTCAAGAGTTTCTCAATGATCTTTGCCCAGACAATGCCTCCCTTTGTGGCCTGAACCTGATTACTCTATCATTCTGCTCATCTGTGCAAACAAGAACAATGATAACCTTCATTCAAAGAGTACAGCGGGGACCCTTCAGTTAATTACCGCAAATCACTCAGCATTATGGGAAGCTCTCCCAGTGAATGCTACTTCAATCACAGCTCCAATCTCCCCGACCCAGCCCCGTTACCCTCACACCTCCTCCTCCCTCCTCCCCCACTGAAAAGAAGAAAAAAAAATTCTGGACAAAGACTAAATTGAAGAATGTTTCAACCCCAAGGAGAAAAAAAATCCCAGGGGTCAAATGACAAGGAGAGGAGGGAACGAAAATAGGAGTGCCTAATAAATCAGACTGCAAAACTCCCTGCCCGGGATCATCCACAGTAGCTAAAGCGACAAACGGGAACAGATACCAAACAGGCTCGCGTGACTTGTTCCGTCTGAAATAAAACCCCTCACAGAAAAGAGAAGTTGCAGGGGCATATGGAAACACCCAGACTTGTATCACTGACAAAACAGGCAAAAACCAAACAAAGGAACAGAGAGTTGAATGTATGGACTTAAATATTCTTCTTTAAAACCACTGACCAAAAACCTAAAAGAGTAACTAACTCTCCCATCCTTATCTTCAGCTGGCCAAATTTTAATAGCCTGCCCCCGAAGAAAAGTATACACACATCGCAGACATTGAGACGAAGGAAATTAGAGGGTCTGAAGATCAATTACGGAAGAGTAAAACGGTAACCTTCTCAGGGAGATTGCATCCAATGGCTTTGAAGAAAATAATGAAAGCATACAAGTTTTAGGGAGAAAGCAACATTATTTTCTCCAAAATGTAGCAAGGTACAGTAAGAGGAGGGAGCCACTTTGATGCTTAGGGTTTAGTATTAATACAGATGGTACCTCAATGACATCACAAGTTCCCTTCATAAAAATGCATCCTCAATGGATGATAAAGAAGGAAATAAAGAATTTCTATCCTAGTTTTTGGTGTTTGTTTTTTGTTTTGCAGAATAGGTGAACTGAGATTTGGCTACATTAAAAACTGGTGTCCAGGTCTCCAGAAACAGATCTGAAGTCACAAACTGAAAACCTTTTGTAAGTTTATTCAACACAGCACTTTGTCCCACCACTGCTGAAAAAACAGGATTTAATAGCTGTATGGAGAGGTGGTAGCCAGGGAGACCAAGAGCTGAGCTGTAATTAGCAGAACAAATCAGGATGCCAGTTTTAATAACTCCAGAAATTGGTTTAAGACTTCTTTAAAAATGTAAATCTACCCCTAATTATCTGAATGATGATGCTAATCTATTTATAAAGAATACAAACGCCTCTGACTGAATTATAGCTCTGAATGCAATTGAAGGGTACAGCTGACACAGCAAGAGAACAGCACAGCTAAGGTTTTACAAAGCAGTTTCTGGAACCTGAGACTTAACATTTAATTCCATAGCAAATGTGCTAAGGTGCAGTACGTTTTAAGTGGGTGTCGACTTGGAGAGACTAAAACTGTGTTACTCATACAGCAATTTTTGAGAAGGAGCCAGAAGTACACAAAGCTTCTCGCACTTTAGCAAGTACATGAAATTACAGATTACAAACACACAACACAAGTATACAATCTGCCGCTCTAGAGGTCAGATGGAAATTCCCTTCCTCCAGCAATGCATATGTTCAACTGGCAAATCACAAAGTTCTCTGCCCTCCTGTAATCCATCGAGTGTTCATGGTCATCAAAACGATGGTAAAAATAAAGTGAAATGGAGATCTCCAAAGAGATCTATGTTCCATATACGGTGTATGTGTGTGTGAGTGATTGAGTGACAGAAAGAGACAGAATGAGAATGTATACACACACACACATACACACACACACACACACACAACAGAGTCTCACTCTGTTGCCCAGCCTGGAGTGCAGTGGCATATCTTGGCTCACTGCAACAACCTCTTCCCAGGTTCAAGCAATTCTCAGGCCTCAGCCTCCCAACTAGCTGGGATTACAGGTGTGCGCCACCACACCCGACTAATTTTTGTACTTTTAATAAAGACGGGGTTTCATCATGTTGGCCAGGCTGGTCTCCAACTCCTGACCTCAGGTGATCCGCCTGCCTCGGCCTCCCAAAATGCTGGGTTTACAGGCATGAGGAACTGCACCCAGCGTGAGAATGCATGAATATATGAGAGTGAGCACTACACTCACCATTCCCACAAAGTTAATATAAAAAATATGCATTTGGGTTCAAAACATGACACTGCCTAAAGACGACAAGAGCTATCAACAAATACTACACGTGATCAATGCCGAAGATGGAACCTTTCGTGTTTTCTTTGCATAATAGCTTAGCGCCCATCAAGAGATGCTGAAGTAATATATTTCAGACAGGTTTAAATGGAAATTTGCATCCACTGCAAAGAGAGGGCATTTCAGAAATCCACACACAGCAGGAAACTAGAAAAACACTTAGGAGACTCTTGTCAAGTCCTGCTCAGGATTAAGCGTCAAGCTTAATGTTTTTCAAAAATTCATTCGCTTCTACTCACCAGGGCATGAAAAGATGATACGGAAAAGATTCCAAGGCGGCCCATGGCCACTTTCGTTGGTCGACTTGCAAAAGCAAGAAGCCTTTTGGGGTTTGGCAGCTCCCCCACCCTGAAGGCTGGCTAAATAACAGCGGAAACGAAAGAGGTCCATTTGGAACTGCTCGAGATTTTGCTCCCAAACAAAGATCTATGGTAGTGAAAACATGGGAAAAGAAAAAGGGAAAACCAACGTTAACATCTTTATCCTATACAAAGCTACATGCTGTAAAGGCATTCATTATAATCCTAAGGAATAAACAACAGGTACCTAAGTTTCTTAGTTACTTAGGTTTCTTCTGCAAAGATCTTATAGCTATACATTCAGCATGATACATAGAAAGTGATGAGTTCTTCTGTTCCCTCCTATCTTGGAGTTCGTATTGGGGGATGATAGGTCTATCAACTCCAAGATCTGGGCCACAAACTCCAGACTGGAGAAGTAAAAAAAATGTAGAGATTTCCAGCACCAGAGAACTATATGACTTAACACGAGGTGGGTTTTCATACAAAGAAAAGTGAGATGAATTAAAGGCCAGAGGCAACAGACTAAGAGCTTTTGGGAAGAGTGGGGTAGCCCAGAACACAGGGTGGAAGGAGAATACCTAGATGGTGCCTAGACTCTGGAATACAAAGTTCAACCACAGCATGTCTGAGACATTCCCTCATTTTTCTTTTTCTTTCTTTTCTTTTTTTTTTTTTTTGAGACAGAGTTTCACTCTTGTTGTCCAGGCTGAAGTGCAATGGCGCGATCTCGGCTCACCGCAACCTCTGCCTCCTGGGTTCAAACAATTCTCCTGTCTCACCCTCTCAAGTAGCTGGGATTACAGGCATGTGCCACCACACCCAGCTAATTTTGTATTTTTTCAGTAGAGACGGGGTTTCTCCATGTTGGTCAGGGTGGTCTTGAATTCCCGACCTCAGGTGATCTACCTGCCTCAGCCTCCCAAAGTGCTGGGATCACAGGCGTGAGCCACCACGCCTGGCCATTCCCTCATTTTCCAAAGTGGCAAAATAATACCTACCTCCTAAGGCTGACAGGATGTTTGAAAAGGACAAAACAAGCGTTAAGTACAAGGTCTGGCATGGAGTGAAGGCTCAGTCATGCTGACAGTAGTACAGATCATGATGAATGGTTAAAATCTCCCTTCTGCTTCAGCAACATACAGTATCACTGTACGCATGTGTTCCTAGCAGCACTGGTCACAAAAGGTGGAAACAGCTTGAATGTCCATCAACCAGTGACCAATAAACAAACCATGGTGTGTACATACAACAGAATGCGATTCAGCCAAAATTCAGGAGTAACGTACTGATGTATGCTACCATGTGGATCCACCCCCCAAAACATGAAGCTCTGGGAAGGAGCCAGACACAAAAGGCCAACTGTGGTGCAATTCCATTCATATAAAACATCTAGAATAGGCAAATCCACGAAGGCAGAGCGCCGGGGGCAGAGGACAGCAACTGCTTAACAGATATGAGGTTATCTTTTGGGGCAGATGAACACATTTTGGGACCAGATGGGGTAGTGATTGTACCACACTGTAAATGTACTCGATGCTACTGAATCGTTTGTGTTACAACAGTTGACATTTTGTGAATTTTGCCTCAATTAAAAAAAAATACGGTGTCAGGTAACAAAGGGAAACCTCAGAGGGAGAGAAATATGGAAGGCCCATGTCAATTGCTCAATGTTTTAAATATCATTTATTCATGTAATTATTTCCTGAGGATTAGGACAAAGTGTCAAAGCATTACCAGATGGTGTCACTGATTTTAAAACAGCTGAATAGCAGGCAAAAATGTCCTTTGTTCATTTCACTAAATCTTTTCTGTTTGGCATGAAATATACTTATGCACACATAAAGCAATTGTGTGTGTGTGTGTGTGTGTGTGTGTGTGTGTGTGTGTGTGTTTAAGTATATATATATAGTCTAGATATAGAGAGAGATAGTCTTGCTCTGTCACCCAGGCTAGAGTGCAATGGTGCAATCTTGGCCCACTGCAGCCTCTGCCTCCCAGGCTCAGGCAATCCTCCCATCTCAGCCTCCTGAGACTAAAGCTGTGGCTAATTTTTGTATTTTTTTTGTAGAGACGGGTTTTGCCATGTTGGCCAGGCTGGTCTTGAACTCCTGGGCTCAAGTGAATATGCCCACCTCAGCCTCCCAAAGTGCTGGGATTCAGGCATGAGACACCATACCTGGCCAGATATATTTTTGAATGTACTTCACCTTTTCCAAATTAACAATTCAAAATTTACTGAGGAGTCAGAAATGAGTCCCCACCATAGGAGAACTCCAAGTCAGTCTGATAACGTGGAAATGAAATTGCAAACTTTCTAATTACACAGATCCTCCAGAACAGCACACCACCGGTGGGGGCCAGGGGCTCATCTATTAGGTTTCTGTCTTTCATTCAATGTAATATTATTCCGTTTAGCTGCTAACGATCAGCTATCAACAACAGGTGAAGAACACTGACAGTCAAAATAAAGAATTTAGCATCCTGGATGACAGGCTGTCGAGGAGATATCTGATGATGTTTCGTGACTCCAAAACAGCAAAAAAAAAAAAAAACCTTTCAGAGACCTGACAATTTTGTCTGGATCTAAACACGGAAGAATCATTACCTGATCTAATATTGTTTTCTTCTTCTTTGAGTCAGTGACTGAAGACAGCTGCATTTCGCCCATTTTCTTCATCTTTTCATCCATGTCAATCTTCTGTTCCAGTTTTTTGATTTCTGATTTCAGGAGTCGGAGCGTGTCTTCCTTGTGGTGGTGCCTCGCGACCGCAGTGGCGCAGGCAGAGTGGATGGCGGTGATCCAGTTTTCAAGCTCCGTCTGGCTAGTGGTCTGTACCAGGGAGAAGGGGCAGGAAGAAAAAGGCATCTTTTAGGAAGTTAAGAGAAATGAACTGGAGCAATTCCAGAGAGGCAATGCCTGGGAGTCGAGGTGACAGGTCTAGACACCCATAGATAAGGCTAATCTGACCTCTTCCTCCTCCTTCAGGAAATCAGTAACAAAAAGTGACTCTCAGGTCAGATGCCCCCCTCTCCCTTCCTCCCCTTCAAGGGCTGTCCTAATGAAGCCACCACGTCTGCTCACTCAATGTACTTACTGAACTCACTTGTGAAACTGATACTCCTAACACAGCTTGGTGTCTACTCAGGAGGGTTGCTATGAAGCAAAGGTCAATTTCCAGATAGGACTGGTCAGTCACAGGGTGTGAGTGGGAGTGAGGGACTTCACTGACATAGGAAGTTACAACAGCACCGCTCCTAGTGAACCACTGCAACCCAAATCCAAAGGTCCCATCCTGGCGCTAAGCAGCAAGACAACTACAGCTGGGGAAGCGGTCACGTAGCCAGAAGAAATACTGTCCTGGGGGGGCTCCACGGGAGCCTCTAAGAATTGCGGCCGGCCAGCAACACTCCATGTGTTAAAAGTGGCCTGCTTGAGAAGGGCATTAAGAAAATGATGAGCGACACCCACCACTGGACAGGTGACCTAAGCGGGACTGGCGGGACTCAGGTGTTTTGAAAGGCAAAAGTCGGAATAGTTTTGAAGAGACAGTTCATGTGTGATAACTGGCTATTAATGATTCTTTAGGCGTTCAATCGATGAATTTTTAAAAGTCAGGAGATACTGGACTTTTCCAGGTATTCTCTTAAGCCCAGAGAGGTGAAATACATGCGCAGAAGTTAGCCCATCTCAAGAAACAGCCTACTCAGTCACTATAATGCTAAAGTAGCTCCTAACATCATTTTTCATGCACAAAAACATTTAATTGTTTCTTCCTTTGGAATATCTTTCTAGTTTTCTAATCATTTGAGTGACGGCTTGTAAACAAAAAAATTTTTTTTTAAATTCTGAGACAGGGTCTTGCTCTGTCACCCAGGCTGGAGTGCAGTGGCACTATCTGGGCTCACTGCAACCTCTGCCTTCCAGATTCAAGCAATTCTCATGCCTCAGGCTCCCAAATAGCTGGGACTACAGGCGTGTGCCACCATGTCTGGCTAAGTTTTATATTTTTAGTAGAGATGGGTTTCAGTATGTTGCCCAGGCTGGTCTCAAACTCCTGACCTCAAGTGATCCGCCCGCCTCGGCCTCCCAAAGTGCTGTGATTACAGGTGTGGGCCACTATGCCCAGCCACTTGTAAACAAAAATTCTATAAACAGGACCCCACCAGCACATGACTCTATGCTGGCTGGCAGCTGAAATTTAAGCCAAGAGAGTACTGTATCTTTATTATTTCTGAATCTCATCAGTTTTGTATTCCACAGAAGAAACAGCATCAAATATTAAAAATGGTGTCAGCCAGGAGCCGCCGTGGCTCAGGCCAGTTATCCTGGTGCTTGAGGAGGTGAGGCTATGCGTTCGAGGCCAGCCTGGGCAACATAAGAACCTCTCATTCATTTAAAAAAAAAAAAAGGGTGTCAGCCAACCAAGTCACTTCCCACTGGGCAAACCTAACTGGCCCAGCAGTTGTTATGTGGATAAAAAGTATTTTGCCTGTGGATAAAGAAGATTTCAATGTGCTAGACAATCTCAAGAAGAAACAGCAGAAGTACCACCCGACAAAGCAAAAGGAATCACCTCGTTAAGACTGAGTGGGAGGACGAGAGGTGATAAAGACACTGGAAGCCACAGGTGAGGACTTGTAGGTTGAGAAAATTAGGGGGAAAAAATGTATGTCTATATATGAGATTAATATAAACTTTTAATTTGCTTCATTTTATTTTATAGTTATCTCCTCTTTGCAGGTCATTATCTTACAGTTTGTCCTTATGTATCACCTTGAAGTTCCACCAGAAAAAGAGAGGCCTTCCTGCATCTCATGAAAGCACCAAGCTTGTTCCTACCGGTACACTGTACGAAGTTTGATCATTGATCTCCCAGTGCCTCACAGTGAGATGCCTAATGGGTATCTCATTAGGTGGGGTTATTTTCTCCCTTTTATTAAATTAGGAAAGGAACTAGCTCAGATGGAAAGATAATCTGATAAGGATTATTTCCTTAAAAAAAGGAAAGAAAAGAAAAAAAAAACCTTCCAGGATGAAAA
Organism: Ateles fusciceps; assembly: GCA_036589455.1. NCBI lineage: Eukaryota > Metazoa > Chordata > Mammalia > Primates > Atelidae > Ateles > Ateles fusciceps. The sequence goes on from JAZHEH010000222.1 coordinate 13,721,800, forward strand.
TACCCAGTGTCAGCAAAGACATGGAGTAACCGGAACTCGTATGCACTGCTGGCCGCCAGCTGGAAAGTAAACTTGTACAACTGCTTTAGAAAGCTGTTAGATATTACCTACTAAAGATGAATATATGCATACCCTGTGACCCAGAAAATGCACTCTGGGTATATACTCAGGAGAAATGCATTCACATGCACATAAAAATATACATACCAAAGTAGGCACTGCAGCATATCATGGGCAAAACTGGACACCATCCGGATGCCCACCAATAGGAGAACTGAGGAATATGTGGGATAATCACACAATGAAATACTATACAGCAAGAAAGAAGGATCTATAACTATAGACTAACACAGATAATCTTGCACACATAATGTTGGGGAAGAAAGCAGAAACACTGGAGTATACACTGTAGGATTCTATTTATATAAAGTACTGTATTAGTCCATTCTCATGCTGCTAACAAATAAATATCTAAGACTGGGTAATTTATAAAGGAAAGAAGTTTAATTGACTCACAGTTCAGCATAGCTGGGGGGGCCTCAGGAAACTTATAATCATGCCAGAGGGGGAAAAGCAAACACATCCTTCTTCACATGGTGGCAGCAGGGAGAAGTGAAGAATGAAGAGGACGGGGGGAAGCCCCTTATAAAACCATCAGATCTAGTGAGATCTCCCTATCACAAGAACAGCCATGGAGGTAACCGCCTCCATGATTCAATTATCTCCCAATGGGTCCCTCCTATGACACGTGGGGATTATGGGAACTACAATTCAAGAGTAGATTTGAGCGGGGACACAGCCAAACCATATCAAGTACGAACACTGATAAACTAGTATACACTATTAGAAGTTGAGAGGCCAGGGTTTTCGGCAGGATGAGGTGCAATGGGAAGAAATGGGGAAGAAGCACGAGAGAGGCTTCTGGGGTGCTGGCCCCCTTCTGTTTCTTGGTCTGGGTGCTGGCTACATGGGTGTATGACAGGAGTGTGTTCAGTTTGCTAAACACCATCAGAATGTGCCCTTTTCTGTGTAGATGTTAAATGTGTATTAAACCCTAATAGAAAGTTTCAAAAAGATCCTTCCAAGATATATTACCTGAACATTTGAGTCTAATTTTTCTACAACTATGCTAAAAATATGATACCTCATATTCCAGTTTTCATTAAAGATTGTCCTTACAAAACTACAAAGGAAGCTCCAAAAAACTTCATTTATTTACGCTCCCGAGTGGCTGGCAGTACCTGATAAAAAGCTGGTTCCCTGACCGGAAACATGCTTTCCATTTTGTTTGCATGGCTCAGTGGAAATGAGGAGCTTTTAGATTTTGGTGGAGTTCGTGTCATCATCACCCCCTTTTCTTGTGTGTGTGAGACGGAATCTCTCTGTCGCCCAGGCTGGAGTGCAGTAGCATGATCTTGGCTCACTGCAACCTCCACCTCCAGGTTTCAAGAGAGTCTCCTGCCTCAGCCTCCCGAGTAGCTGGGATTACAGGTGCCCACCACCATGCCTGACTAATATTTGTATTTTTAGTAGACAGGGTTTCACCATGTTGTCCAGTCTAGTCTCGAACTCCTGACCTCAAGGGATCTGCCCACCTCAGCCTCCCAAAGTGCTGGGATTACAGACGTGCACCACCATGCCCAGCTAATTTTTGTATTTTTAGTAAAGATGGGATTTCACCATGATGGCCAGGCTGGTCTTGAACTCCTGACCTCAAGTATCAGCCCGCCTCAGCCTCCCAAAGTGCTGGGATTACAAGCATGACCAATATTTGGAGTTCTTATCATTCTAGGAATATGGGAGAATAGAAATTTCTGGCCCCCTCTGAAGCCAGGCATGGCCATGGCACTTGGCTTTGGCCAATAAATGTGAGTAGAAGTAATGTCGCTACTCAACAAAAGCCTGATTCGCCCCACTCTTACCCCTTTGCCACAGTCACAGAAGCGTTGTGTCAAGACAGAGCTCTGTCTGCCTGGATCCATAGAGTCCAGGATGAGTACGGCTCCGGAGCCAGCCTCGATCATGCCGGGAAGGAGAAGGCATATATTAAGCCACTGAGACTGAAGTGCTTTTTCTTCAGTATTATTATCCTACCCATCCTGACTGATCTACCAGCAAATAAGAATTCCACTGCAAAACAGAGGATGCCTCAAAAATAAAGGAGTCTGTACAGTATACTTAGAATCCCAAGAAAGACCACAATTTGGGTGCCTATAATCCCAGCTACTTAGGAGGCTGAGGCAGGAGAATCGCTTGAACCCGGGAGGCAGAGGTTGCAGTGAGCAGAGATTGCACCACTCCAACCTGGGCGACAGTGCGAGAATCCATCTCAAAAAATAAATAAATAAATAAGACAGACCACAATCTAATATGTTCTGTGGAACAACAGTCTTTTGCTCTCTTTATTTAATGAAAGTGGGTCTTCTTCCCCCGTCCGTGAGGACCCAGCCAAGCTCAGCCAGCAGGAACACAGTCCATTCTGACGTCAGAGTTCACGTTTGCCTTCTACTTAAGAAGTAAAAATGAAGGAAGCTGACCAAAGTCAAACACCTTTGAATGGCATATATTTAATTTTGGCAAAGCAGCTATCCGGGAACTTATTTATTTAAAAATAAAGAAAGACAGTGGTTGCTAGGGGCCAGAGTGAGGGGGATATGGAATGGTGTTATGTAATGGGGACAGAGATTAAGCTTTGCAGGATGAAAAAGAGTTCTGGGCTGGGTGGGACGGCTCACATCTGCAGTCCCAGCACTCTGGGAGGCCAAGGCAGAAGAATCAATTGAGGCCAGGAGTTCAAGACCAGCCTGAGCATAGTGAAACCTTGTCTCTACTAACAATACAAAAATTTGCTGCGCATGGTGGCACACGCCTGTAGTCCCAGCTACTCAGGAGGCTGAGGCAGGAGAATCGCTTAAACCCAGGAGGCGGAGGTTGCAGTGAGCCGAGATCATGCCACTGTACTCCAGCCTGGACAACAGAGCAAGACTCCATCTCAAAACAAACAAGCAAACAAACAAAGAGTTCTGGAGATGGATAATGGTGATGGTTGCACAACCGCGTGAATGTGCTTAACGCCACTCAACTGTCCACTTAAAAATGGCTAGATAATAAATTTTATGTGTGGTGTACCACAATTTAAAAGAACACATAATTTAAAAAGAAAAAAGAAAAAGCATAACAGTCCCCAAAACCTAGAGAAACACATATAGAAATGTGTGACAGCTGCATGAAAAATTCAGCCATCAGCTGTTTTAACCATTAACTATGTCTCAGCCCTCCAAACTTTAAAAAAACCTGTCAGTGGCTGAAGGCAGTTCCATTAGAGAGAACTTTGGCTCTCACTGTCCTGTTGAAATAAACAACAGTCCCTACCAGTCTATCATTAAGCCAAATCAATTTCTCAGAAGCATAATTCAATAAATGAGCTTTTCAGCAAAGTTTGTCCTTTTGCGGGGGCACACAGGGAGCTGTGTGTCGACGAGAGGAGACAAAGTCTCCACCGACTGCTTTCAACAGCTAGTTAGGTGGAGAGAAGTCTTGAAACATTTCATGACCATTCACAGGCTTAACAACTCAACTCATCGCAGTAGACTCCTGACCTGACACAATGTTCTTCTTCATGGCCTCTGCAGGATTTAAATTCTGACAATGCTAGAAAAAGCCATTCGAAGCCACTAACCTTGCATCCCCTTCTTGAACCAGGCAAGGCTAGTTAAAGACATCAGATTCATCATAGGTCCCTTCGCCAGCATCCAGAGGTCAAAAAGGCAGGAAGGAGAGACCAACCATTGGTACCCTCTCAACCTACTCACCACAAATCACCTTTCATTAAACAAACAACAGCAGACAGGTAGAGAGAGAGTGAATTTTGTGATTCTTCCTTTGCCTTCTGGGGGGTGCTACAAATACTGTATACAGCTCAGTGAAGGGAATAAGCAAAGTTCTTGCCAACAGACAAATATAATCAGCAAAAAAATGCATTTTGCATAACAGCCCCTTTGAGTGCAGAGATAAGATGAAGCTCAGGGCTTCATTATGTATTTAAATAGATCCAGCTTCAATTATCCAACGGCATGGAGGACACTCGGTGATTTCATATAATCAATGATTTACGTAAGTGGCAGGAAAAGGGAAATTCATTTTAAACACGAGAAATACTAGGGAATATATGCCAAATCTAGGAAACTAAAATTTTGGAAAATTCAAATTTACAGAAGCACAAGAATAATTGAAAAGTAGGTCAAACTTTTTCATTTTTTTTTAAAAAGAAAGTTATTTTTTAAGAGACTAAATAGGAATAAAGTTGCTGTGTGAATTCTTAAAAGGCTTTTCTCCTGTTGATTCTACACTCAACGTATTTTGTTTACACAAGATTTAATTAAGCTATTACTTTTAATATCTGTAAAGAGAACTTAAGAGTTAGGGTTAGGGTTAGGGTTGGGTTAGATGCTACACCATGATTACAGGCATGGTGGCTCATGTCTGTAATCCCAGCACTTTGGGAGGCTGAGATGGGATCACTTGAGGTCAGGAGTTACAGACCAGACTGGCCAACATGGTGAAACCCCATCTCTACTAAAAATATAAAAAGTAGCCGGGCATGGTGGCATGTGCCTGTAATCTAAGGTATTCGGGAGGCTGAGGCAGAAGAATTGCTTGAACCTGGGAGGCAGAGGTTGCAGTGACCTGAGATCTCACCACCGCACTCCAGCCTGGGTGACAAGAGTGAGACTCCATCTCAAAAAAAAAAAAAAAAGAGAGAACTTTAAATTTGAGGTTCCCCTCCCCCACTGAAAATAGTGATATAATGCATCCCTCTCATTCTCACCCACCCCAGGTTCATTCTTTAGAGAAGAAGGGGAGCTCCAGACTCCAGGAAGACACACACAAGGGAAGGAGGGACCATGTGCTGCTAAGAGGCAAACAGACGGCAGCCTGCCTGATGGAGGGCAATGGCAGGATTCATCTCTGGCAAAGCTCAGCAGCCTCCAAGGACTGGAGTCCCTCCACAAGAAGGCCACTTATCCATCCATGCTATGAAAGGTCCCAGTACTTCCTAATATACACAGATGATATCCAAGCAGCTTTTTCGTATCTCACATATAAATATGACCAAACAGCCAAGGATTACCAGACATTTTCTGAAAGCCCCCAGCATGAAAGGCAGAGACCAAAGCACACAGGAGAAAATGTACTTGGAGAAAGGAGAAGCCATGCCAGAAACAGAGAAAGCTTGCCTTTGGAGATGCAAAGGAATCTAAAGTTACAAAGGAGTGAATGAAAAGTACAAGTTACAATAAAAAAGGAACAATGAGATTCAGAGGAGAGTGGGAGAGGGGGAACGGAGGGAGGAGGTGGGAAAGGAAGTAAGGAAGGAGGGAGGGAGGGAAAGCTTCTTTTAGGAATTAAAAAAAAATTAAAATGTCAATAGAAGGAAATCACTATGAAGGATCAGAACACTAACAAGGTGCAGTGGCTCACACCTGTAATCCCAGTATTTTGGGAGGCCAAGGTGGACAGATCACCTGAGCCCAGGAGTTCAAGACCAGCCTGGGCAACAAGGCAAAACCTCATCTCTACAAAAAATACACAAAGTAGCCAAGCATGGTGGTGTGCACCTGTCATCCAAGCTGCTCGAGAAGATGAGGTAGGAGAACCACCTGAGCCCTGGGAGGCTGAGGATGCAATTAGCTATGATTACACCACTGCACTCCAGCCTGGGTGACGGAGTGAGATCCTGTCTCCAAAAAAAAAAAAAATGTGCTTGCTGTGCTTGCTTCCGCAGCACATATACTTAAAAAGGACCAGAACACCAGTGATAAGAAAATAATGCTAAATGATTCAAAGAGAAAACAGAAAATAAAACACACACATGCTAATCAGAAATGAGTACATTATCAGAAAATAATTAAACCAAGGGGAAATGATCTCCAAGCCAAAATTCCGAATTACTCAAATATTAGGCAAGTAAAAGGTAAAATGAAGACTTTTTAAATATGCACCTTTTTTTTCTTTTTTTTTGGAAAGTCTTACTCTGTTGCTCTGTTGGCCATGCTGGAGTGCAGTGACACAATCTCGGCTCACTGCAACCTCCACTTCCCAGGTTCAAGCAATTCTCCTGCCTCAGCCTCCTGAGTAGCTGGGATTACAGATGTGCGACCATCACACCCAGCTAATTTTTGTATTTTTAGTAGAGACCATCACACCCAGCTAATTTTGTATTTTTAGGGGTTTCACCATTGGTCAGACTGGTCTTGAATGCCTGACCTCATGATCCTTGGCCTCCCAAAGTACTGGGATTACAGGCGTGAGCCACCGTGCCCAGCCTAAATATGCACCATTTTGTAGGAAATTACTACAGGTTATTTTTATGAAAACAAAGCAGTTGGTAATTCTAGGGAGACTGTTTTACGTGAGGCCAGGAGAGCAGTCATAAGAGAGCAGTACAATGTGCCAGGGGAGGGCAGGCTTCAAAGGAAAAACACCACTGATGAGCCAGCTAGCACACTGGACATTTAGAAAATATCATTGCCACATAACCTGGAAAATAAGCAATATGAGCCTTCCCAAAAAAAGAAGGAAGTCATTAACTACAGAAAAAACAAACTAACAAGAAATTGTTACAGAAAAGAAATAAGATCATAGTACACTACTTGGCCCAGTGGCCAATACTATTTATGTGGTCATAACAATGTAACAACACTGACTACTGCTTTAATCCTAATGTTCATACACCTAGATGGAAAGATGAGGAAAGACTAATTTGTAGCTAACACAGCTAAATGTTCATCTACCGTAATACAAAGTCAGCAGTTAGTATCTAAAATCCATTACAAACAGCAGTATAAGCAAGGGGGAGATCCAAGATGGCTGAATAGGAACAACTCTGGAGTGCAGTTCCCAGCGAGAACAACGCAGAGGGTGAGAGATCACTGCATTTCCAAACGAGTTTTTACTGCCCACAGACCAGGAGATTCCCCAGGCCAAAAAGTGCCATGAGTTTCCAGCACGGCTGTTTCAGTAGCACCAGGGGTTTCCACACAGAAAGTCACACAAATCTGGAGGCCATTTCAACTGGCGCCTGGAACGCCTGGGAGACAGAGCCGCCCATTCAACTCAACAAGAGGGGGATGAAGAGGGAGCCAGGTGACCTGGCTCAGCGGGTCCCACACCCATAAAGGCCAGCAATCTGGATTGAGACTTTTGCAGCAAGCACAGCTGGACCCGGGATGGTCCAGCTTAGTGGGGGGGAAGGGAGTCTGCCATTACTGAGGCAGTCCACCACTACCTAGGCAGTCCACCGTTACTGAAGCAGACCGCCATTACAGAGGCAGTTGTAACTGTATCTCTGTAAACAAAACAGCAAGGAAGTTTACACAGCAGCTGGGCAGAGCCTGTGGCAGCTCAGCAATGTCTCTGCTAGCAGACTATGACTACCTCCTTGCTGGGCAGGGCATCTCTGAAAAAAGGGGAGTAGCAGGTCAGGAACTTATAAATAAAGCCCCACCTTCCCAGGACAGAGCACCTGGGGAAAAAGGCAGTTATGAGTTCTGCTGCAGCAGACTTAAATGTACCTGCCCAGCAGCTCTGAACAGAACAATGGAGCTCACAGCACAACACTTGAGCTCCTATAAGGGACAGACTGTCTCCTCAAACAGCTCACTGACCAAGCAGAAGAAAGGATATCAGAGATTGAAGATCAACTCAATGAAATAAAATGAGAAGGCAAGATTAAAGAAAAAAGAGTGAAAAAAAATGAACAAAGCCTTCAAGAAATATGGGATTATGTGAAAAGACCTAATCTACGTTTGACAGGTGTACCTGAATGTGACGAAGAGAATGAATCCAAGCTGGAAAACACTTTTCAGGATATTATCCAGGAGAACTTCCCCAACCTAGCAAGGTAGGTGAACATTCAAGTCCAAGAAATTCAGAGACCACCACAAAGATATTCCTCAAGAAGACCAACCCCAAGGCACATAATCGTCAGATTCACCAGGGTTGAAATGAAGGAAAAAATGCTAAGGGCAGCCAGAGAGAAAGGTCGGGTTACCCACAAAGGGAAGCCCACCAGACTCACAGCGGATCTCTCGGCAGAAACCCTACAAGCCAGAAGAGAGTGGGGGCCAATATTCAACATCCTTAAAGAAAAGAACTTTCAACCTAGAATTGCATATCCAGCCAAACTAAGCTTCATAAGTGAAGGAGAAATAAAATCCTTTATGGACAAGCAGTTGCTGAGAGATTTCATCACCACCTGCCTTATAAGAGCTCCTGAAAGAAGCACTAAACATGGAAAGGAACAACTAGTACCAGCCACTCCAAAAATGTACCAAATGGTAAAGACCATTGACACAATGAAGAAACTGCATCAACTAACAGGCAAAACAACCAGCTAGCATCAAAATGGCAGGATCAAATTCACACAACAATATTAACCTTAAAGGTTAATGGGCTAAATGCCCCAATCAAAAGACATAGACTGGCAAATTGGATAAAAAGTCAAGACCCGTCAGTGTGCTGTATTCAGGAGACCCACCTCGCATGCAAGGACACACATAGGCTCAAAATAAAGGGATGGAGGAACATTTACCAAGCAAATGGAGAGAAAAAAATAAAACAGGTATTGCAATCTTAGTCTCTGATAAAATGGACTATAAACCAACAAAGATCAAAAAAGATAAAGAAGGGCACTACATAATGATAAAAGGATCAATGTAACAAGAAGAGCTAATGATCCTAAACATACTCACTCAATACAGGAGCACCCAGATACATAAAGCAAGTTCTTAATGATCTACAAAGAGACTTAGACTCCCACACAATAATAATGGGAGACTTTCACACTCCACTGTCAATACTAGACATATCAACGAGACAGAAAATTAACAAGGATATCCAGGACTTGAACTCTCGATCAAGCAGACCTAACAGACCTCTATAGAACTCTCACCCTAAATCCACAGAATATACATTCTTCTCAGCACCACATCACACCTACTCTAAAACTGACCACATAATTGGAAGTCAATCACTCCTCAGCAAATACAAAAAAATGGAAATCATAACGAACAGTCACTCAAACCACAGTGCAATCAAATTAGAACTCAGGATTAAGAAACTAACTCAGAACGGAAACTGAACAACTGGCTCCTGAATGTCGATTGGATAAACAATGAAATGAAGGTGGTAATAAAGATGTTCTTCAAAACCAACGAGAACAAAGACACAACATACCAGAATCTCTGGGACACATTTAAAGTAGTGTCTAGAGGGAAATTTATAGCAATAAATGCCCACACAAGAAGCGAGGCAAAAATCTAAAATCAACATCCTATCATCAAAATTGAAAGAGCTAGAGGAGCAAAATAAAAAAAAAAAAAACTCAAAAGCTAGCAGAAGACAAGAAATAACTAAGATCAGAGCAGAACTGAAGGAGATAGAGACACAAAAAACCCTTCAAAAAAAATCAATAAATCCAGGAGCTGGTTTTTTGCAAGATCAACACAATAGACCGCTAGCCTGATTAATAAAAAAAGAAAGGAGAGAAAAATCAAAAAGACGCAATAAAAAATGATAAAGGAGATATCACCACTGATTCCACAGAAATACAAACTACCATCAGAGATTACTACAAACAACTCTATGTACATAAACCAATAAACCCGGAAGAAATGGATAAATTCCTGGATGCTTACACCCTCCCAAGCCTAAACCAGGAAGAAGCTGAAACACTGAATAGACAAATAACAAGGGCTGAAGTTGAGGCAGCAATTAATAGCCTACCAACCAAAAAAAGGCCAGATCCAGATGGGTTCACAGCTGAATTCTACCAGACATACAAAGGGGAGCTGGTACCACTCCTTCTGAAACTATTCCAAACAATCCAAAAAGAGGAAATCCTTCCCAAATCATTTTATAAGACCAACATCATCCTAATACCAAAACTCAGCAGAGACTCAACAAGAAAAGAAAACTTCAGGCCATATCCATGATGAACATAGAAGCAAAAATCTTCAATAAAATACTGGCAAACCGATTGCAATAGCACATCAAAAAGCTTATCCACCACGATCAAGTAGGCTTCATCCCAGGGATGCAAGGCTGGTTCAACATATGCAAATCTATAAAGGTAGTCTACCACATAAATAGGACTAAATACAAAAACCACATGAATATCTCAATAGATGCAGAGAAGGCCTTCAACAAAATCCAGCAGTCCTTTATGCTAAAAATTCTCAATAAACTAGTTATCGATGGAACGTATCTCAAAATAATAAAAGCTATTTATATCAAACCCACAGCCAATATCATACTGAATGGGAAAAAACTGGAAGCATTCCCTTTGAAATCTGGCACTAGACAAGGATGCCCTCTCTCATCACTGCCATTCAATATAGTATTGGAAGTTCTAGCCAGAGCAATCAAGCAAGAAAAAGAAATAAAGGGTATCCAATTAGGAAAGGAGAAAGTCAAATTGTCTCTATTTGCAGACGACATGATTGTATATTTATCGTCTCAGCCCAAAATCTCCTTAAACTGATAAGCAACATCAGCAAAGTCTCAGGATAAAAAATCAATGTGCAGAAATCAGCAGCATTCCTATACACCAATAACAGACTAACAGAGAGCCAAATCATGAGTGAACTCCCATTTACAATTGCTACAAAGAGAATAAAATACCTAGGAATACAACTAACAAAGATATAAAGGACATCTTCAAGGAGAACTACAAACCACTGCTCAAAGAAATAAAAGATGACACAAACAGATGGAAAAACATTCCATGCTCATGGTTAGGATGAATCAATATTGTGAAAATGACCATATGCCCAAAGTAATTTACAGATTCAATGCTATCCCCATCAAACTACCAATGACCTTCTTCACAGAACTGGAAAAAAACCACCTTAAGCTTCATATGGAACCAAAAGAGAGCCCATATAGCCAAGCCAATCCTAAGCAAAAAGAACAAAGCTGGAAGCATCACGCTACCTAACTTCAAACTATACGACAGGGCTACAGTAATCAAAACAGCATGGTACTGGTACCAAAACAGAGATATAGACCAATGGAATACAAGAGAGGCCCCGGAGGAAATGCCACACATTTACAACCATCTGATCTTTGACAAACCTGACAAAAGCAATGGGGAAAGGATCCCCCTGTTTAGTAAATGGTGTTGGGAAAACTGGCTAGCCATGTGCAGAAAACAGAAACTGGACCCCTTCCTAACACCTTACACTAATATTAACTCCAGATGGATTAAAGACTTAAACATAAGACCTAACACCATAAAAACCCTAGAAGAAAACCTAGGCAAGCATAGGCAGGGACTTAACAACTAAAACACCAAAAGCATTGGCAACAAAAGCCAAAATAGACAAATGGGATCTAATTAAACTCCAGAGATTCTGTACAGCAAAAGAAACAATCATTAGAGTGAATCAGCAACCAACAGAATGGGAAAAATTTTTTTTGCAATCTACCCATCTGACAAAGGGCTAATATCCAGAATCTACGAAGAACTAAAACAGATTTATAAGAAAAAGAATCCCCATTCAAAAGTGGGCAAAGAATATGAACAGACACTTTTCAAAAGAAGACATATATGAGGCCACCAACATATGAAAAATGCTCATCATCACTGGTCATTAGAGAAATGCAAATCAAAACCACATGGAGATACCATCTCACGCCAGTTAGAATGGTGATCATTAAAAAATCAGGAGACAACAGATGCTGGAGAGGATATGGAGAAATAGGAACACTTTTACACTGTTGGTGGGAGTGTAATTTAGTTCAACCATTGTGGAAGACAGTGTGGTGATTCCTCAAGGACCTAGAAACAGAAATTCCATTTGACCCAGCAATCCCATTACTGGGTATATATCCCAAGGATTATAAATCATTCTATTTATAAAAACACATGCACACGCATGTTCACTGCGGGCATTGTTTACAATAACAAAGACCTGGAACCAACCCAAATGCCCATCGATGATAGACTTGACAGGGAAAATGTGGCACATATACACCATGGAAAACTATGCAGCCATAAAAGACGATGAATTCATGTCCTTTGTAGGGACATGGATGAATCTGGAAACCACCATTCTCAGCGAACTGACATAAGAACAGAAAATCAAACACCGCATGTTCTCACTCATAGGCGGGTGTTGAACAATGAGAACACATGGACACAGGGAGGAAGCATCACACACTGAGGTCTGTTGGTGGGGGACAGGGGAGGGACAGCAGGGGGTGGGGGAGGTTGGGGAGGGATAACATGTGGAGAAATGCCAGATACAGGTGACGGGGATGGAGGCAGCAAACCACATTGCCATGTATGTACCTATGCAACAATCCTGCATGATCTGCACATGTACCCCAGAACTTAAAGTACAATAAAATAAATAAAGTTAAAAAAAGAGAAAGAAACAGCAGTGTAAACATGTTAATGATAAATGAGGGCAAATGCAAGAAAACAAAGAAACAAAAACCTCAGCTAATCTAGTTTTGTACAGTTGCTTCTCGGAATGAGCCTCATGAGATGAAGAGGGCAAAAGGAGGAAAATAATTTCACTTTAAGCCTTTTAATGTTAGGTGAATTATTTTAAACTATGCTCACATTGATTTAATACAAATCTAAACTAATGTAAGAAAAGGAAGAATACTGCTATAACATTATTTGCATAATACATAAGAGTACAGAAATTGTATAGGAAGACCTAGCTCAACCACAGTTATACCTCTGCAGTGTGGGGAATCCTCTGAGGCACCCCCAGAAGGCACAAAATCTAACTGATTTCTAGCTTTGTATATTCATCTTACACTTCAACATCCACATTCTCCACTAGTAGTACCGGGGCCCTGCACCTCAGGAGGCCCCATAGTTTGAAGGGCTTTTCTTGAAATTTTCCAAGTTTCCCTCTGGTTCCTCGAAAGGGGAGGTTTCAGGAGGCGGCCCCCATATCATCTCTCCCCTTCAGGGAACTCTCTCACCCTGTACCAGCCATGCGGTGTCAAAAAGATTTCTGATGCTCTTGAACTTGAGTCTGTGGCTAGTGAGATGTACCTACCAGCCTGTGTGGTATTTCTTTCATCAGATTGCTTGAGATTGGGCCACCAGAATGGTGCTGACAGTTGATCTATAAACCCAAATTCTTTATATCAATAAAGGCTCCATCAAAAAAAAAAAAATTTGCCTGGGGCTCCACATATCCTAGAGTTGGCCTTTCTCCACAACTAACCCATGCCAAAATCAAAGGTAAATATTTCTCCAGCGGCTGGCTAGGAGCAGGGGTATAATCCACGGTGTGGAGAAAACAGGACTTAGCTACAAACTAAGTCAACACGGAAACCAACAAAGAGAACGAAGACCTCACACTCAGCTTGTCCTATCACTGGATAACGTGAAGATAAGAGGAATATAAACACCAGGGAAGATCAAACAAGGATCCCAGAGGATTTCAACCGTTTATTAGAAGGATAAAAGCCACAAGGATAACATATTAAAGAGGTACATTTAAGTTCTGAGTTGGGTTTTTGAAAAAAAAAAAATTCTATTAAAATAAGATGGGGAAGGCCTTGTTGGGTAAGAATTGATGCTGAGGGTTTAAGATACCACGAGCCCAGTCTGAGTCCACAGTTTGATGTGGCTTTTAATAAAAGAATTGACTTCAGTAGAAACAAGGATAACGGGAACCTCACTGCAGGCTGCACGGGGCAGACCACACAGAAGCTCAGACAGGACGCTGAGCTCCTACGCACACTTGTAAGTAAGAACAGCAAGAATGGCTTGGGAACCTTAGCAGGATAGCCTAAAGAGACGTGGCAGGAGGTAAATCCAAGCTGTTTTTAAGTATCTGATGAGTAAGGATAAGCAGAAGACTTGTACAGGATTCTGGGGGGTAAATATAGAAACAAAGAGAAATGGCAAGACTTACCAGAAAGAACATATTATCTCAACATGACAAAGAACTTCCTAGGACTTAGGGCTGCCTCTCAAAACCGGTGGTTGAAAGCTGGGAGATTTCCAGGAAGGGGAGGGGCTGCCCAATGGGCAGGCTCGCCTGTTGGCCAGGATCTTGCAGGGACCATACCTCCCTTGAGAGGGACGCTGGGTCGAGATGCCAAACCCCACTAAAGTCTTTTCTACCAAAAGTCCACTTGACACCTCCTTGTGAAAGATGATTCACAGCTTTTTCTCTAATCTGGCTGCCTTTGTCCAGGGCATGTGGCAATGACCTTCCTCTAATCGGACACACACAGCCAGACATGGCTTCCAAGGTAGATCTCTAGAGCCTAATGAAATGCAAGACCTTAGCCTTTCTACAGTGAAGCTGCACTTAACTTCTATAAAGATGCTTATTTAAGAGAAGCCCACCAGGGGCCAGGCACGGTGACTCATGCCTGTAATCCCTGTACTTTGGGAGGCTGACGCAGGCAGATCACAAGGTCAGGAGTTCAAGAACAGTCCGACCAACATGGTGAAACCCCATCTTTACTAAAAATACAAAAAATTAGCCAGGCATGGTGGCACGCTCCTGTAATACCAGCTACTCGGGAGGCTGAGGCAGAACTGCTTAAACCTGGGAGGTGGAGGTTGCAGTGAGCTGAGGTCATACCATTGCACTCCAGCTTGAAAGACAGAGTACGACTGTCTCTCAAAAAAAAAAGAGGAGCCCATGGAACTTGTCTTTTTTTCTTTATTACTAAAATGGTAACTGTAACTAACATTTACTGAGCGTTTGCTATCTATCAGACACTATCATTATCACAATTAATCTTCAACTCAATGGCATATGAATCTTTTAATATGCATATGTATGCATACAATACCCTCACACAAGTGACTTTTTAAATGATAAGAAATCTTTCTATGGAAGGAAAAGGCAATCAATTCCTAGAGATAACATTTTCTACACCCCTTTAGATATATAACTGCATATAATTTTCTACTCTATCACCTTTCTTATTTGCCTGGTAGCTATGTTCCCAAGGCGTCTCACAGACAAAATGATAACTATGATTAGGATATGTTACCATAAAGGTGAGTGAGATTTTTGAAATTGTATGTGATATCCTAAAGTAATGCAAGAATGAAGGCTCAACAGGAAGTTGTACTCTGTAGGTGGTAGGTACTGTCTCTGGCTCAGAACTAAACATGGCATTGCAAGGTAGATCTCTACATCTTCCCAAAATCATCTTTCTCAGAGAAACGTCACTAACCGACCTGTCTAGCAGGTCCCGGAAAACCCTCTTCACAGAGCTTGTTGCTACCTGACCTGACTCAGACCTCACTCATGCAAACACTCTTCACTCCAGGGGGTGTTGGTGAAAAACAACCAGTGACAATTGTTTAACATCACAGTTGCCTGAAGCAGTGATAACAGCTGGGCAGAGAAGAAGCTGACCAAGAAATCTGAGGAAAAGCTGGGGAATACAATTTCCACAGAAAGCTCTGAAAAGGTATGACATAGTCCTTGGAATCTGGAAGATCACTGATATGGTTTGACTGTGTCCCCACCCAAATCTCATCTTGAATTGTAGCTCCCATAATTCTCACATGTTGTGGAAGGGACCTGGTGGGAGGTAATTAAATCATGGGTGCAGGTCTTTCTCGTGCTGTTCTCGTGATAGTAGGTCTCATGAGAGCTGATGGGTTTATAAAGAGGAGTTCCCTTGCACATGCTCTCTCTTGCCTGCCGCCATGGAAGATGACTTTGCTCCTCCTTGCCTTTCACCACGACCGTGAGGCCTCCCCAGCCATATGGAACTGTGAGCCCATTAAGCCTCTTTTTCTTATAAATTACCCAGTCCCTGGTATGTTTTTACTGGCAGAGTGAGAATGGACTAATACAGTCACATATATGCATAAGGCTGTGCACAAGCCCAGATAGTCCCAAGAAGTTCCTAAACTCACCCTCTGGCTGACCCTACAGCTCTGTGAAAGCAGAGATGACGGTTAAGGCAGAGATGAAAGCTGGTTGCCTGAGCATTGATGATGTGTTTGAACTTGCAAACCTCTGTTCTTAGGAAAGACTAGGAAACTTTTTGCTTCTGGACATTTAAGGAAATCTCTCTCTAATCATTAGCTGACTACTAAACTAGCTGAGCAGAGACTTCAGTGGGCACACATGACAAAGCCTAAATATTTTACAGATTTCAAGAAAGTCACTAAACAAAGAAGAACCATCACCACCAATAATCAACAACAATAGCAAAGGATGGGAAGTGGATCAGCTTTCAGAGTTGTCCCATTTATATTATTTTAAATGTACAATTTAAACCAAAAAAAGTATGAGACATGCAAATAAACAATAAAGTATGGGCCAGGAATGGTGATTCATACCTATCATCCCAGCAGGTTGGGAGACCAAAATGGGAGGACTGCGTGAAGCCAGGAGTTTGAGACCAGTCTGGGCAACATAGCAAGATTCTGTCTTTAAAAAAATTTTTTTTTTAAATGAGCCAGGTGTGGTGGTACACACTTGTAGTCCCAGCTATTTGAGAGGCTGAGGTGGGAAGATTGCTTGAGCCCAGGAGTTCAAGGTTACAGTGAGCTATGATTGCACCACTGTACTCCAGCCAGGGTAATAGAGCAAAGCCCTATTGCTAAAAAAAATTAAATAAAGTATAGCCCATACAGAGAAAAGAAGTAGTCAATAGAAACTGTTTCAGAAAAGTCCAATGTTAAGTATACTAGACAAAGATTTCAAGCAACTGTTGTGTACATATTCAAAGAACTAAAATAAACCATGTCTAAAGAAATAAAGTATGAGACTAATACCACATGAAATAGAGAATATCAATAAAGAAATATAATGTTTATTTAAAAGAACCAGGCCAGGCACAGTGGCTCATGCCTGTAATCCCAGCACTTTAGGAGGCTGAGGTAGGAAGATCACTTGAGGACAGGAGTTTGAGACCACCCTGGGTAATAAGTGAGACCCCCATCTCAACAAAAAATAGAAAAAAATAGCTGGCTGTGGCGGTGCACACCTGTAGCCCCAGCTACTCAGGAGGCTGAGCTGGGAGGATTGCTTAGCCCAAGAGGTTGAGGCTGCAGTGAGCTGTGATCACGTCACTGCACTCCAGCCTGGGTGACAGAACAAGAGCCTATCTCCCACAACAGTAATAATAAAATCATAAATAAATAAAATAACCAATATAAATTTTGGAGTTTAAATATAGAATAATCAGACCAGACACAGTGACTCACACCTATAATCCTAGCACTTTGGGAAGCTGAGGTGGGCGGATCACCTGAGGTCAGGAGTTCCAGACCAACCTGATCAACGTGGAGAAACCCCGTCTCTACTACAAAAAAAAAAATACAAAGTTAGCTGGGCATGGTGGCACATGCCTGTAATTCCAGCTACTCAGGAGGCTGAGGCAGGAGGCGCTTAAACCCGGGAGGCAGAGGTTGTGGTGAGCCAAGGTCGTGCCATTGCACTCCAGCCTGGGCAATAAAAGTGAAACTCTGTCTCAATACATACATACATACATACATACATACATACCAGAAGAGTACAACAACAGATTTGAGCTGGAAGAAAAAAGAACCAGTGAACTTATGGTTAGATCAAGTGAGATTAAGGAATAGGATTAAAAAAAAAAAGAACAGAGTCTCAGAGGCTTGTGAGACATCCTCAAGCATACCAATGTAAACAGAACAGGAGTGGAGCAAGATAAATGAACAGGAAGACTATTTGAAGAAATAATAGCTAAAAACTTTCCAAATGTGATTTAAATACACAAACATATACATACAAATCTACGGATCCAAAAGACACTACCCCACAAATATATACACATACCATTTTGTGGCTACTAGTACCCACAACAATTTTTAAAATTTTAACAATATTAAAAGATACATATCTGAAAGACACAGTAAATTCCAAGTAAAGTAAACTCAAAGAGAATGATACCTAGACACATAATACTCAAATTGTTTAAAGACAAAGTCACGATCTTCAAATCAGCAAGGAGTCTCATAGGATAAACAGCTGATTTTTCATCAGAAATCAAAGAAGTGGGATGACATTTTCAAAGCATTGAAATAAGATTGTCAATTAAGAATTGTATATCCAGTAAAACTGAAGGGGAAATTAAGGCATTCCCAGATAAATAAAACATGTCCTGGCTTGGATGATAAAAGACATATTCACTCAATTCAACTAGTAGGCTGCATTTGTGTGTGGGGTGGGGTTGGGGGAGGTGGCTTAAGTGCCTGAAACTTCCTTTTTTCTTTCTTTTTTTTTTCTTTTTGAGACAGAATCTTGCTCTGTTGCCCAGCCCAGGCTGCAGTGCAGTGGTACAACCTTGGCTCAGTGCAACCGCCACATCCTAGGTTCAAGCAATTCTCTTGCCTCAGCCTCCCAAGTACCTGAGACTTCAGGCGTACACTGCCACACCTGGCTAATTTTTTGTATTTTTTTAGTAGAGATGGGGTTTCACCGTGTTGCCCAGCTGGTCATGAACTCCGGAGCTTAGGCAATCTGCCTGCCTTGGCCTCCCAAACTGCTGGGATTACAGGCCTGAGTCACTGCGCCCAGCCTGTGCCTGAAACTTCTATTTCTTGTCCGGGTTGTTGGTTACATAATTACTTCATGATAGCTCAGTGAGCAGTATGCTTATGTTTTGTGCACTCTTCTTTCTGTGTTTTACATCACAGATTTTTAAAAAAAGAAAACACAGATGCTTTGTCTTTATACAATCAAAACTAGCACTTTATATTTCTTACTTTAATTGTCCAAATAGAAATAGCATCAGAAGCCAAAGCCAGAAACTTGGTGAAATAAATGATTTCCCTCCTCTACACCTTTGTTCCAGCTCCTTCCTTGCATGTTATAGTCTCACTGTCCTTGTCACGCTGTTTATACCTGCTCTGCCTTTAACAGTCATTGTTAGGCTTTGCCACATTATAAAGATTTGCCGTGTCTGTCGCCTCTGTTACATGTGAACATTTTTACAAAGATGAACTGTCGGCTGGGCACAGTAGCTCACAGCTGTAATCCCAGCACTTTGGGAGGCTGAGGCAGGTGGATCACCTGAGGTCAGGAGTTTGAGACCAGCCTGACCAATATGATGAAACCCCATCTCTACTAAAAATACAAAAATTAGCCAGGTATGGCAGTGGGCACCTGTAGTCCCAGCTACTAAGGAGGCTGAGGCAGGAAAATTGCTTGAAACTGGGAGGCGGAGATTGCAGTGAATCAAGATCATGGCACTGCACTCCAGCCTGGGTGACAAAGCAAGGCAAGGCTTCATTTCAAATTGAGGGAAAGAAAAAAAGATGAACTGTCAAAATCTTCTTGGTATTCTCAATAGGACTATGCAGAGCACACAGGAAGCACAGAATAAAGGCTTGAGAAATTAAGTCTTCAATGGAATAAATAAAGAAAGCCTTCCTAAATAACACCTCAGAAAAAGTTCTTGCAGAGTATTTTACAACTATCCAAACTCAAAAGATTCCTTATCAAAGAAAATGTTAATCCTGAAGCAGTTAGTAGAGAAGTTTTTTTTTTTTTGAGAGGGAGTTTCACTCTTGTCCAGGCTGAAGTGCAATGGCACAATCTCACCTCACTGCAGCTTCCGCCTCCTAGATTCAAGCAATTCTCCTGCCTCTGCCTCCTGAGTAGCTGGGACTACAGGTGCCCGCTGCCATGCCTGGCTAACTTTTGTATTTTCAGTAGAGACGGGATTTCACCGTATCGGTCAGGCTGGTCTCAAACTCCTGACCTCAGGTGATCCACCACCCGCATCAGCCTCCAAAGACCTGGGATTACAGGCGTGAGCCACCGCGCCCAACCAGAAGTATTTTTTTAAAGAATGCTGAAATTCAAGGATGATGAGTAGAAAGTTCTGATCAGATGAGGGAGAAAAACTGTTTAGGTGACGCCAGTAGTTTCTGAGATGTCATTATTTTACTTTATGATTAATATTAGAAAAGAACAAAATAAAAATTTTTGACAGCTCAAATGATGTCTGAAATAAGGAATTCATGATCCCTTTCTTACATGCAACAGAAATGGTACTGAGAGCATGCTAAAATATCCCTCAACTCAAGACAAACAAAGCAAGTTTCTCACACCCAACCCATAGCCCTCCTTAGCCCTCACTTGGAAGATCTCTGAATATACCTATTCTTAGAATTTCATATAGATGTTTGTCATTCACTGTTTTGGTTTTTATAATGAGCAACAGATTAATCTCGCCACTACAAAAAAAGCAGTGGAGGGGAGATTGGGCACCTAGGCAAGAAAAGAAGGTACCCAGTTGAGAGGTTTGAAATGCCCTGCAAAGGAAGTGCCCAACAAACCTGAAAAAGGAAGGCATCGCCCAGGGAATTGCTGAGGCAGAAGACAAAGTCCTTCTTGGGGTGCTCAGGCACTGCCTGCACAATACTGTTCTCCACCCAGACAGCGTGTTTGGGGATGCTGTTGTGGTCGATCCCAGACCTGCCGTCGCTCTCGTAGAAAAATAGCGTGCATCCTGAGGAAACAGAACAGAGGTCTGCATGAGTATTCAGTGCTTGGGAAACAAAAGAACCCATAGCGGAATCTAACACTTGCACCATGTCAGAGGCTGAAAAATTAAAGCCCGTGGAATCCAGGAAGTAAAGAGAATGGGGCCATGCTTGGACTCAAGTCTTGGGCCTAAAGAAGATCAAAGATCGGCTGGGCGTGGTGGCTCATGCCTGTAATCCCAGCACTTTGGGAGACCGATGTGGGCGGATCAGGAGGTCAGAAGATCGAGATCATCCTGGCTAACACGGAGAAACCCCGTCTCTACTAAAAATACCAAAAATTAGACAGGCATGGTGGTATGGGTAGTCCTAGCTACTTGGAAGACTAAGGCAGGAGAATCACTTGAACCAGGGAGGCGGAGGTTGCAGTGAGCCGAGATCGCACCAATGCACTCCAGCCTGGGCAACAGATCAAGACTCCATCTCAAAAAAAAGAACAAAGATCTTAAATTGTAGCTTCTCAGCCTGCCTGGGATTCCTTCCTGCATGCCCTCAAGTTCTCTCAGACCCTTCCTGTGGGTTTTAGAATGATTCATGACAGGCCTCTTCACAGACGTAGGGTCTTGTGACTTTGTCCCAAGGCGAATACAAACATGGTCCTCTAGGCCAGAACTGTGCCTGGCACTCTGTGAGGACTGGAAGTCACTACAGTCCAGTTGAAGTCCATTCCAATGTCTCACATGATATGCAACCAGAAAACTCTAGGAAATGTATTTAGTTTCCAGACCATGCCCTTGGAGAAAACAATATATAATACTGGCGTTAAGTGCTTTAAGGATAAGAAAAACATACATTTTTGGTCTCATATCTTAACTGTATTTTTTTTTTCTAGAAGCCAACCATGCCTTTGTTCCTACTGAAAGAGGAAATACATGGCACACATACAAAGGCCTGGGAGAAGCCAGAGTCCTGGTCCATGTATAAGTGCACTCTGAAACTAACAAGACAGTAGCAACAGAATATTTCATAGACTTGTGGCAAGATGGCTTCCATAGATGCCCTCCATTATAACCTAAACTTGAGGCTCACTTTTTTTTTTGAAACGGAGTCTCAGTTTGTTACCAGCCTGGAGTGCAGTGACACAATCTTGGATCACTGCAACCTCTGCCTCCCAGGTTCAAGCAATTTTCCTGCCTCAGTCTCCCAAGTAGGCGGGACTACAGGTGTACGCCACCATACCTGGCTAATTGTTGTATTTTTTAGTAGAGATGAGGTTTCACCATGTTGGCAAGGATGGCCTCGATCTCTTGACCTCGTGATCCGCCCGCCTCGGCCTCCCAAAGTGCTGGGATGATAGGTGTGAGCCACAACACCCAGCCAAGGCTCACTTTAAAAGCAATTACTAGCTGAACACTTACCCTCAACCAACTGAAACCAATGTCAGGGAAAGCCAGAGTGGACTCCTCCTCAACTTCAACATAAGCTATCAGTCCATTTTCACCATCTTCCTTACCACAAACAAGTGCCACACTTCCTGTGAACTGCACAGCCCTTGAAAGTTCAGTCTATTCAGCTATAATGGAACTCTGTAAAGCAAATTTGCTCACATGCAATTAATAATAGAGAATGATGCAGATCAATGGAAAGGTCCCACTGGTTCAAGGGCAACTTTTCCTAGCCTATAATATTTCACATTACCGTAGAACCGCTGTTGAACTCTGCGTCCCTCCACACAGAGGAATGCAGCATACTGGTATGCCCTCCCCACTCATTTCACGTTTTTCTCTTGGCACAGCTTGACTGCAGGCTCTGCTTACAAGTCCTTATTGCACGCTGCTCCTGAGCATCGGGATGTCACACTTGTAATCCTTGTCTCCGTAATTATTGCTTCTACCCATTCAAGTTACAGTTGCTTCTTTTTTCAAAGGTAAAGCCCCATGCTAATGCTTTTTTGAAAGGTAAAGTTTGCCAGTCACTGTGGCTTATGTCTGTAATCCCAGCACTTTGGGAGGCCAAGGTGGAAGGATTACTTGAGCCCAGGAGTTTAACACCAGCCTGGGCAATATAGTGAGGTCTCAACTCTACGAAAAATGAAAAAAGTTAGCTGTGCATGCCTGTGGACCCAGCTACTCAGGAGGCTGAGCTGGGAGGACTGTTTGAGCTCAGGAGGTGGAGGCTGCAGTGAGCCATGATCATGCCACTGCACTCCAGCCTGGGCAACAGAGCAAGACCCTGTCACAAAAAAATAAAAAAACAAGTTTTATGTTGCTTATTGTTAGAAAATTTTAGTGGAGTTCTGCAGTTGTTTTTCTCTTTATTCCTATTATTTTTGTAGATATGGGGTCCCACCGTTGCCCAGGCTGGAGTACAGTGGCACGATCACCGCTCACTGCAGCCTTGAACTCCTGGGCTCAAGTGATCCTCCTATCTCAGACTCTCAAGTAGCTGGAACTATAAGCATATACCACCATACTGGCTAATTTGTGTATTTTTTTGTAAAGACAAGGTCCCACTATGTTACCCGGCTGGTCTCAAATTCCTGGCCTCAAGTGATCCTCCTGCCTCAGCCTCCTAAAGTGCTGGGATTACAGGAGTGAGCCACCACACCAAGCTCTCTTTAATTTTTTTTTTAGTTTGGGGTTTAAAAGTTGCATTGTAGAACTTAGACACATACCTGTAGAGTAGTCTGCCCCAACTCTGTTCTTCCCCCAAATCCTCAAGATTTTGAGGATCTCAAGCCTTTTCAGGAACACTTGTATCAGAAAGCAGAGTCATCTGTACCTCCTATTTCCGTGCCTTAGGCTAGCACAGATTAGAGATAAAAAGAAATAACAAAAATGGAAGGGGGAAACTGTTTTTCTCTAAATCAGAGGTTCTCACGATGGGGCAAGCTTGGCAGTGTCTGGTGACCTTTCTGGTTGTCACAACTTGGGGGAAGGTGCTATTGGCATCTAGTGGACAGAGCCTAAGCCCTCCAAAAAAGAATTATCCAGAAAATGTCAACAGTGTCCCTGTCGAGAAATGCTACTCTAAATAATCTTTATGACTAATTCAACACTAATGAGAAGTAGATTCCAAACATAAAAAAAAGCAATACACCTCAGCGCAGTTTTAGAACAGAGAAAGAAGCCTGTGGGTGATGAATTAGGGGACACTCACAAATCCTAAAATGTGCAACTATTGAATATTGTATGGTCCTACCAGGTAATTGTTTTTATACTTTTTCAACTTTGATGTAGATTCATCCACAGCAAAGCACCACAAAAGGTGATTAAAATCTGCTTTTACTCAATTGTCAACTTGTCCCAATTTTAAGATGAATGCAAAGCGGCAAATCCGAGAACCACATACTCACTGATGAAAGTCTGTTTACCTTCATCTTCCCTGGAACATAATCTGTATGCTCTTCTGCTGTCCATGGAAACACTCCAGAGAATAATTCCAAATGGAATCTTTTCTAAAAAAAATCAATTACTTTGTCTAACGGGAAAGAATTTTGGGGGAAAAAAATCTGTATCCCACAGTTCCCAGGTGTTCTGCTCTTTATTTCTCAGTCGTCAAGTGTTGCTAAGGAAAAGTCGGCTCAAGTCTTGCTTTTCAGCAGCGAGGACAAAGCCCTGAGGATGTCAATAAATGCAGGGAACCCATCAAGATGAAGCAAAGAACTCGGTGGCTCCATGCTCTGGGACTGAATTCCGACAGGTGTGTCACTGAGACCTGGATCATCAAGAAGACTCCCTTCCCTAAAGAGCCTGTGGCTTGTGCACCTAGATACCTGCACCCTGGCTTCCTGTATCATTTACTCTCCCAGGGCATGGCAGAAACAAAATTAACCCCTCTGATATGTCCCAAGTGAAAAAAGTCAACTAAGTATCGTTTTTTTTTTTGCGACAGAGTTTCGCTCTGTTGTCAGGCTGGAGTGTAACGGTGCAATCTTGGCTCACTGCAACCTCCGCCTCCCGGGTTCAAGCAATTCTTGTGCCTCAGCCACCCAAGTAGCTGGGACTACAGGTGCATACCACCACACCCAGCTAATTTTTGTATTTTTAGTAGAGACTGGGTTTCACCATATTGTCCAGGATGGTCTCGATCTCTTCACCTTGTGATTCGCCCACCCCGGCCTCCCAAGGTGCTGGGATTATAGGCATGAGCCACCGCCCCTGGCCCTAATTATCTTTATTTTACGCCAGTAACATTGCTGCTCTCAACTTGAGAGTATGAAACCGCTGGGAAGCTTGTTTAAATCACAAAGCCAGGGCCTGTTGCAGGCTGAATTGTGTCCTCCAAATATCCTAAACCCAGGTAGCTCAGAATAGGACCATATTTGGAAATAGAGCCTTTAAAGAGGTAATTAAGATAATATGAGGACACATGGGTGGGCCCTGACCCACTACGAACAGTGCCCTTATAAGAAGAAGGAATTTGAACTCAGACAAATAAAGGGAAGACCATGTGAAGACACCGGGAGAAGACGGCCATCTCCAAGTCAGCTAGAGCAGTCTCAGAAGAAACCTACCCTGCTGACGCCTTGATCTTGGACTTCCAGCCTCCAGGACTGTGAGATGACACATTTCTGTTATTTCCACCATCCAGTCTGTGGTGCTTTGCTATGGCAGCCCCAGTAAACTCATCCAGGGTCCCACCTCCAAACCTTGTGATTCCGCAGATGTGGGGTACAACCCAGAAAGACCCTCGAGAGGCTGTGATGCAGGTGATCTTCGAATCAAGCTATTAAGAACTTGGCCCTAATTAATAAAAAAATGCTAAGATGGGCTGCTAAGGATAAGAGGCCGCAGTGTTCAGTGGTGTGCCCATCTAGGGTAGGAGTGGGAAGTGGAAAAGGAAGAAGCCTTTCCCCCTCATCTCCTCTCACTCCCTCAGAGCAGAGCAGCAGGTGTGATGATCCAGGCCCCTCAGACATAACCCTGTAGCAGGTCACACATGAGAAAGAACACTGCAGTTCTCGAAAATGCTTCCACAGGATGCACATCCACGTTTCACAGGCAAGACCACTACAGCAAATAATCAACAAAAGATAATGTTCTAGGAGGCCGGACACCACTGCACCTATAATCCCAAGGCCAAAGCGGGAGGATCACTTGAGGTCAAAAGCTGGAGATCAGCCTGGGCAACACAGCAAGACCCTGTCTCAACAAAAACTAAAAACATTAGCCAGGCATGTATGCCTGTAGTCCCAACTACATGGGAGGCTGAAGCAGGAGGATCACTTGAGCTGAGGCATTTGCAGCTGTCGTAAGCTATAATCGTGCCACTGCACTCCAGCCTGGAAGACAGAGTGAGACCCAGATAATGCTCTAGGAATAGCTGAGCAACAAAACTTCAGAAGGAGCCAGGGCTCCTGAGTGAATTCACAGGAAAGAGTTATCACACAAGCCTTAGATCATCTATTTCTGATAAGTGGGAGGGAAGTAAAGTTCTTCTTTACTTATGGCTTTGGCGTTTGGCATTGCAGATCTCTGGCACATGCAGCAAAACCTATATCCTAACCAACACCCTCCCTTCCTGTGTCATCAGGCATCTGAGCAACAGCTGGCACCAAGAATAATGGGGGCAAACCAACCCTACCTGTGCAAGGGTTTACCTACACCTGCCCATCGCCGCACAGTCATGTCTTCACCTCACTGAGCAGAGCTCTGGGCTGCTCCGCATCTCTAGGATTGGATGTTCCCCAAGCGACCACAGTCTGTGAAATCCAGTATCAAATGGTCTAGTTTGATACTGGTAAGCCCAAGCTTCTTTCTCCCATGCCCTTCCATCAATCCTGTTAACCTATCCAACCCAGGCTGTCATGTATTAACCCTGTTTCAAGTATAGCTTGTGATGAAAACTCTGTGTGCTTGAGAAGTGTTTTTCTTTTTAAAATACAGAGCTCAGCCAGGGTGGTGGCTCATGCCTGTAATCCCAGAACTTTGGGAGGCTGAGGCGGGCAGATCATGAGGTCAGGAGATCGAGATCATCCTGGCCAACATGGTGAAATGCTATCTCTACTTAAAAAAAAAATACAAAATTAGACGGGCATGGTGGCGTATGCCTGTGGTCCCAGCTACTCGGGAGGCTGAGACAGGAGAATCGCTTGAACCCAAGAGGTAGAGGTTGCAGTGAGCTGAGATTGTACCACTGCACTCCAGCCTGGGTGACACAGAGAGACTCCATCTCAAAAAAATATGTATACAGAGAACTCACAAATATATTACATTTTCTATGCTACCAGGACGTATGCAGATACGTGCAACAATATATACATGCACTTCACAAAAATATGCAAAATGACAACAAATAGCAACATATAAAAGTATGGTTATATGAACAGAAAATATAGTGATGTGCACATGCATGTACGTATCTATACATACACACGGTCCAATATGCGAAATTTGACTATCAAATAGTGACTGACTTTTTCCTAAACATGATGGTCTACACATTCCATTAACATCAGGTTGAATCCTATGAAATTAACATTATCCTGCCAATTTTTTACCTTAAAAAATGGCAATTTCATAGGATTCAAGCTAATAAATTTCCCTTCAAAATAGTCACTTTGAAAGACACAAAGCTGAATGATTCCAAAAAGATTTTTTTTTAAACTCATCCTTCGAAACTGTCATCACAACCAGTTGCATATACGCTGAAACTAGGCATGAGACGACCCTCTAGCGTAACCGTGAAAACACAAAATAAAATCACGCGCAGGGGTGGAGATGGGAGAGTTACTAATCAAGGGACAGAAAGTTTCACTTAAGTCACACGAATAGGTTCTAGTTTATGAATTAATTAATTAATTGGAGCAGGCGTCTTGCTATGTTGCTCAGGCTGTTCGTGAACTCCTAGGCTCAGGTCTCCCGCCTCAGCCTCCCAACGTGCTGGGATTACAGGCGTGAGCCACTATGCCCAGCCCAGATGACTAGGTTCTAGAAAGCTGCCTTGCAACATGGCATTTGTGGCCTAATTGCACATTTTAAAAAGTGTTAAGAGGGTAGATTCATGTGGAGTGCTCTTACCATGATAAAATAAAATTTCAAAATTAGAATGAATTTCAGATTTTATATAATAACAACTACCACAAAAAACCCACCCGTCCCATGAGTATGTGCACGACAGAGCACATCTGTTGGTGCATTTGGCACACAGCCAGGGCCCTCCCAGCCTCACCTTTCAGGGACACCCAGTAGTGCTTCCACTTCCTCCGGGTGGCTGACTCCACCTTCTTGTTCTTCTTGTGCACCAGGAAGTTCTTGACGGCCAGGGCACCTGCCTTGCGCACTGTGCCCTGCGCGGCGGTGAGCAGGATGTCCGACTGGCCTGGGGAGCTCAGGGTGCCGCTGCTCTGCTCGTCACTGTGGGCTGAGCCGGCCTCCTCCAGGCTCTCGCTGTTGGTGGTGCTCATTTCCAGCTCCCGCCGAAAGTTCTCATACACCCCCTGGCGAGCCGCATCCCCGGTGGAGCTGCTGCCACTGTCGCTGCCCACAAAGGCCCGGCCGGTGGTGGGTGAGTAGCTGGAGTTGGTGGCATTGGATCGCCGGGACAGGAGGTCCGTGTCGGTGGTGGCCCCTTCAATCCCACTGTCTGCAAACTCACTGCCCTCGCCTGCATTAACATCCTTGGGAGCAGAAGGAGAGAGCAAAGAAGACAAGCGTCAGAGAAGGAACCCAGGAGCTCCTGTGAGTCCAGCCAGGGCTCTGTAGCCCCAGGAGACTCACAGGGCAAAGCCACTCCCCATGGCTCCTGGACCTGCTCCTGCCCAACCCTGGACCCGCACAGACCCAGCAGAGCTGCTCAGAAAACCTTTAGCCACCCTTCGTGAGAGCAAACGAGTTGGAATATTCAAGAAATATAAAAGAAATAAGGAACACTTCAAAGAGCTCATCATTTTTCTAAGATAATTAACGAACTGGCAAATCAGCGACTGAGATTCTTCCGCTGCCATGCTGAGAGCCCAGCACCCTCAGCCTCATCAGCCTGCTCTGAACTCCGGGAAATTCTGCAGGCAGATGAGTTAATTGTTCCAGACGTAGGGGGTGACAGTGAATAACCAGGTCTTTATAGCTGATACCTTTAAAAATCAATAAATAAAAGGCCTGCTTAGGAGTCTCTTTTATAATGGGGTGACTGAAAAGATAGCTAGGGCACTGCCTCACCCACTCACCCAGCAAGGCCCCTCGTTCCAGGAGCAGGCAAGAATCCTCATCCTCTAATCAGCTTCGCTTCTTGAAAACAAGCAGCCTCTTACTCTCTGCATTGTGCTAAGTCAGTCTGTGGGCCCACAGCTCCATCCAGCTCTCCAATTACCTTGCCCTTTCAAAGCCGGGATGCTAGGAGCCCTGGGCAGGCTACTTGCTGCCCCTGGGCCAAGTGATAGCTAGGCGTAACTGCCAAGATACTGGGGGGATCAATTCCCAGTTTAAAAACATTGGGAACTTCCAAAACTGCTTCTGCTCTAAGTTGAACATTTCCAGGACAGACAGGTCTGTTCTTAAATGAGTATCTTAATGGCTCTAAAGCGCTACAGGCATTTCCATAAACAATAATTAAATAATGATAGTAATCAAGGAAGGATCCTGACTGCAGTATTGGATAGGACAGCTCAACAATCTTATGCCTAAGAAAGGAGCCTGATTGTTCTCCAAGGAAGAGAATGGCAACCTGAGTCTAACATAGAAGATGTCAAAGTAACACGCGGTTCGGAGGTTTCACCAATGTGGGGGCCTTTAGGCTCACAAATGGCTAATTCTGGTTCAAACATGTAGAAACTAACCAGATAGTCTGAATTACCATACAAATGAATGCTCTGGGCTCCTATCCTTGCTGAGAGGAAATGGGAACAGTATGAGTCATGTCACAAACGAATACTGTCCTACACAAGGCCCCAGACAGGCACTGTGCCCGGATCTCCACGATCCTCACTTAATTCTTTTTTTTTTTGAGATGGAGCCGCACTCTGTTGTCAGGCTGGAGTGCAGTGGCACGATCTCGGCTCACTGTAACCTCCGAGTTCCGGTTTCAAGCGATTCTCCTGCCTCAGGCTCCTGAGTAGCTGGGAGCCACATGGAGCCACCACACCCATCTAATTTTTGTATTTTTAGTAGAGATAGGGTTTCACCATGTTGGCCAGGCGGGTCTTGATCTCCTGACCTAGTGATCCACCTGCCTCAGTCTCCCAAAGTGCTGGGATTACAGGCATGAGCCACCACGCCCAGCCCAGTTCTAGGAATTGGTCAAAGTTTACCTTCATCATGAAGAAATACTAAGTGAGCAGCTAAAAGAAGTGTATAGCAAGACATGGAAAAAAAAGGGCTGGTGGGAGTAGAATGGCAGCAGGAAATAGCTGAGTGAGCTTCTAGGGATCGACTCCTTGACAAATGGAGTTTAGATCCCTGGGAGTTCGAGGGACTTAAGGGAAAGAAAGAAACCACAAATGCAGCTCAGATGCAGACCCCTGTAACTGCTGGTTCCACAGCTTTGCTATCTGCTCTCCTGCTTATTAACATTCATGGGTGGTCATGAAAGACCTAGACCTGATTGGTAAAAATCCTCTACACAAACAGGAAAACACTGTTATCAGCTCACGTTTCTCCCAGGCAGAGACACTGACCATATGCTTCTCTCTTGATAAAAGACAAAAAGAAAATCTGACTATTGTTGATTATTTAGGATTACCACTGAGTCACACAAGATGAGTCCGTGAATCTTCCAAACTTTTGGATTTATTTTCATCTCTCAGTCTTTCTTGGAAGAAGGTTTGATATGCATGAAAAAAATCAGCTATTAAGTACTCTTCTCTAAAATGCAAAGAGGTGAAATGCTTCTCTACAAGACAAGGAAATGTAGCTACACAGGTAACATCCCTATTCCATAAGAGAGACTTCAGTACAAAGAAGAGAAATGATCCCAGGCATCTTGTAATTCCCAGAGCTCCAGAAGAGGAAGGGACTTGGCAAAGCCATCTCATTGATTAACAGCCTGCGGCTCAGAAAATCACAAGTCTGGTTGGTGGCAGATGGGAGGTTGAAACCTATCCTTCCAAGTATGCTTTCCATTATTGTATGGCGACCTCATGGCTCAGCTGCAGGTAGCACCCGATCAGATTCTGTCTAAATATTCAATCCCAGCAGGGCATGGTGGCTCATGCCTATAATCCCAGCACTTTGGGAGGCTGAAGCAGGTGGATCACCTGAGATCAGGAGTTTGAGACCAGCCTGGGCAACAAGGTGAAACCCCGTCTTTACTAAAAACACAAAAAATTCAGCCGGGCATGGTGGTGCGCAGCTGTAGTCCCAGCTATTCGGGAGGCTGAGGCAGGCGGGAGGATCACTTGAGTCTAGGAGTCGGAGGTTGCAGTGAGCCAAGATTGTACCACTGCACTCCAGCCTGGGCAACAGAGCGAGACCCTGTCTCCAAACAAACAAACAAAATCAATCCCATGCCTCCCCGCTTTTCTTACCAACAATGGCTCTTCTAGTTTCTTTCAGTAAAAGCTCAGTGATTGTTTATCCAGTTGCCTTGACCTGCCTGGCAAAAAGCTAAAACCTGAAAGTGGAAGAAAGAGGAAGAAGGAGATGAAAAGAGGATAAGGAAAGAGAGGCAGAGACCCGACGGAACAACTCTTAAGAGCATGTCTCCTAAGAGTTCACTGCATTCCCCGCAACCATCCATCCCTTTACAGAATGCCCTCACATCTGTCTCTAAGAGCTAAGGCCTCAATGGACACTCACCTCTTTATAGGACCTGAACATCTGCTCATGTCAACTGACGCTGCAGCCTGGCTATGGCTGAGACTATGTGTGTTCAACTCTAGGACAGCCACTAAACCGAGCAAGGAAGTGATTACTCCAGGTAAAAGACCTGCGGGTCCCAGCTGAGCGTGCATACTTTGGAAGCACACAGCTCCGTGTCATCACCGGGGGAATGCTCTTGTCATCTGTGATCCAAGACAACTCCACCTTGTCTCCTACGTGGTTATTCAGGCTCAGTGGTACACATGCCCCCATAGGTGACCCAGCCCATTGGGAAACAGATGCGGGTTGCCCAGCCCCAGCCCCTATTAAGTCATGAAGCTTGGGATGTCCCAAATTCCCAGAAGTCCATTCTCTAACACGGCTGGAAATGGCGATGATCCAGCTAGAGGTGCTACTCAACACCGTTCTTTCTTTCCTTCACTGTGTTGCAAACTTACTTAGTGGTCATCTTTCAGAAGGGCTCCTCCTTCTACCCACCTGAGAAACCCGATTTTCCCCCACCCAGAGGCACCTATAAACCTCCCCAGTCTTCCCAGCAGCGAGGAATACAGAAGACTGACACCACAGAATGGTCCCAAGGGAGCCTCAGCAGTGTTTGTAGCAACGTCAAGGTATCTTCCCTCTTAGAGTCCAATGCTATGGTAAGATCCTGGCTAGACAGAGAAATAACTGTAAACATGGTTCATGACCTAGCAGAGATTTCCAGAAAACAGCTCAAAATAAACTCTCCATGTTAGAACCACTCCATTGAAGAGACTTCCGATCATGAACCAACATTCACAGGGTAGAGAGGCTCTTCAATCCTGTTCTCCCAGGACAAATTCTCCGAAGCCAGATTTTCAGAGCACTCACCAGCCTCCATTCCACTGGCAGTTTCCCAGAAATGAATGTATGTGCAAGTGGCCAGCTGTAGCCTAAAGCATGCAACAGCTGTGGGCAAGAGTTTTCTTAGCATTTGAGCTGGGCAACAAATGCTTAAATGAGCTCCCACACTAAAACGAGGGAGGCAAGAGGCAAATTCAAAGCCTGTTTTCACCGCCTTGAAGACGGGAGGGTCACGCAGCATGAATGTGAACTAATGACACATTGTGATAAGGCTCCAGCTGTTTTGACAGGAGGCTTCAAATACTACCAAAGGGAGAGGTTTTCTGTGCTAATGATGTGCGAACACAGTTTTGAAAATGCAGTTAGTCAGAAAGTGCAAGGTCTCTGGGACAATTTCAGGACCAGGGGGAGAATCAACTGGCCACTTGTAGTTAAGTTATAAGTTGAATGCAATTACATACTGTTTCCTTTGTCACTTTCATTTCCCTGATAGATCCAGCTTAGCTTGAATATACCTGTGTTAACATGCTAAATAGAATGCAGAATTCACTGAACTGCAGAAGGTAAAGAAATGTGGACCTGCAGAAACCCTGAATTAGAACTGTTTCTGGCTTGTTAAATTCTAACATGTCCTTTCTCTGATTTATCATCTTCTTCCTAACCCCAAAATGTTAAGTACCCCTCACCACACACACACACACCCACCCACACACACACACACACACACACACACACACACACAATATCATCTTTGGTTCTCAGCATTCTCTCCTTGGTATTCTGAGTATACTCTCCTTTGATAATCTCAATACAACAAGTAACAGTTCTAGGTAAGAGACTCTGAACCAGTCTGCTCAATTTCTTCATCTGTATAATGGGGAGAATAACACATCTACTTTGTAAGACACGTTATAAGACACTGTGAGATTGAGTTAACCCAGGAAAAGTGTCTCGAACTGAACCCAGCACACAGTACCTGCTCAAAAATGCTAACTATAATTACGGTCATCTCCACTTTTAGCGAGAGAAGGCATTGCCTGAACTCAGCTGCTAACTTCCTGCACCAACATGGAAGAAATGTCCCCGAGAAACCTGGGAAAAACACAGGCATACCAAGGCTGGGGCCAGCCTAATACTAATCAGGCTTGTTCATTGTTTTCACATTCACAAAACAGCACTAAGCTAGGAAAATGGTGACACTCTCTACGTTGTAAATTAGTAACTATTGGTCACTATTACGAATTACTAATAATTGCCATCCCCCGATTTGCTAGAATGGGAAATCAACTCTATTTTCCCTCCCCTTGCTTTCTTAGGGCAAAATCTCCATGCCTTTCTTTTCATGTTTCCAACACCCATTCCTTTTCTTCTAATGATTTCCAGTGGGAGGGACTCACAACTTCAGTTACAAGCACTGGAACCAAAATTGTTACTGTTACTAACAAGGGATCCAAAGTAAGTTGGCAAAAGCTTGAAATGTTCCTTCAGGAAACTCCTGATTGGAGATTTTATGTCTAAGTTAAATGAATCATGACCTCTCCTTTCATCTGCTCTTCTACGCATGTGCTTACGCCTTACAGTCATCCTTCCTCTCCCTCCTCACTATCCATAATAGATCAGAGACTCAGTGTTCTCCCTTCCCTTCCAAATGCCGTACCACTGGCTGAGCAATAAGCTCTCTCCTAACCATCTTCCTTCCATCAATCCATCCAGCACACCAGCCAGGCCAATTTTCCAGGAACAACGTGGAGGACTCCTCAGGCTGCTATTCAAGACCCTCTCCCAACGTCCGGTGTTAGCACCTGAGCTTCGGATGTACCCACCCACCAGTGAAATTGAAGCACTTACTCCAGGTCATACTCCCAACCATTCTCACTCCCAAGAACACTCACGTCCCCACTTTTTTTTTTTTTTTTTTTTTGAGATGGAGTCTCGCTCTGGTTGTCCAGGTTGGAGTGCAGGGGTGTGATCTCGGCTCACTGCAACCTCCGCCTCCCAGGTTCAAGCAATTCTCCTGCCTGAACCTCCTGAGTAGCTGAAATTACAGGCACCGGCCACCGCGCCTGGCTACTTTTTGTATTTTTAGCAGAGACAGGTTTTCACCATGTTGGCCAGGCTGGTCTCAAACTCCTGACCTCAGGTGATCTGCCCGCCTGGGCCTCCCAAAGTTCTGGGATTACAGGCATGAGCCACTGTGCCTGGCCCACATCCCTGCTTCTACTACAACCGGAAGCCTTCTCTGCGCTTCCTCCAACTGCCAAGCCAACTTTTCCACAGCATCTCCTCTCCCCACCCCTACTCCAGCCATACTGGGCTCCTCGTCCCTGCTCGAATGTGCTGTGCGCCCTCCCATCTAACAACTCAGGAGCCAGCTCCCTCCTCCCCTCCTCTCCTTCAAGTCTCTACCCAGGTCTGCCCTCTCAAGAGCATCCCCCCACCACCCTGTTAGAAATCAACCCCCAAATGCCCAACACCTCATCTTCCTCAACACGCTCTTTCTTTCACAGTGTATCGCTTACTTATTATGCTGTTTTCTGCTACACACACCCACTTCACCCCGACGAGCTCGTGGGTCTTTCCTGGTTGACGCATCACAAGAGCCAAGAATAGAGCCTGGCATGGAGAAGGCACTTCAAAAATAATTGCTGAGCGAACTCACTGCTGCTCATTTTCCACCACAATCTTAGAACAAGGAAAACACTTTCTCATGGAATACACCGCAGTTGGATTTCAAGCCTTTGTCATTTCTAAACTCAGCTCATGCTCAACTAGAGTTGAGGTGACAAATTAGTCCTAGCTATAAAGCTTACATTTGCAGCCTTCAAGCAGTCCAGTTGGATTATGTCTTGTATGGAAGCAATCGGCATTCACTTAAATTTTTGTTCCTAAACTTTTTTTAAAAGACAGAGAAAGTAGGTCAGGCGCGCTGGCTCATGCCTATAATCCAAGCACTTTGGGAGGCCAAGGCAGGTGTATCACGAGGTCAGGAGTTCGAGACCAGCCTGTCCATGATGGCGAAACTCCATCTCTACTAAAAATACAAAAATTAGCTGGGTACGGTGGCAGGTGCCTGTAATCCCAGCTACTCGGGAGGCTAAGGCAGGAGGATCACTTGAGCCTGGGAGGCAGAGGTTGCAGTGAGTTGAGATTGCACCACTGCACTCCAGCCTGGGCAACACAGTGAGACTCTGTCTCAAAAAGAAAAAAAAATAGAGGAAGTAAGGAAGATATATTGGGCTATCTTATGGCCCAAGCTAGATACTCAGTCAACTGGTGGTCCAATGTCAACTGGGTCCAAATGACAAAGTGACAGGCTAGTCAAGTGTTTCCTAAGTTCTCCATAGGGACCCGTGGAGACCCTGTCAGGTCTTCAGGGGAGGCTGGCTTCACAGCCACATCCAACAGTCACACATTTACAGTTATGCTGTAAAACACCAATGATTATACATTGTTATCACACAAGTTGAGTCAAGGGGCAAGACTTTCCTCTATTCTTATACTATGAATATGATCTGTTTTTTTCTTTTCTTCTTTTTTGAGGTAGAGTCTTACTCTGTCGCCCAGGCTGGAGTGCAGTGGCACAATCTTGGTTCACTGCAACCTCTGCCTCCCGAGTTCAAGCAATTCTCCTGCCTCAGCCTCCCGAGTAGCTGGGACTGCAGGCACACACCACCACACCTGGCTAATTTTTTTTGAAATTTGGTAGAGACAAGGTCTCACTATGTTGCCTGGTCTGGTCTTGAACTCCTGAGCCCAAGTGATCCCACCTTGGCCTCCCAAAATGCTGGGATTATAGGCATGAGCCACTGCCCCTGACCTAAGAATGTGATCCTCAAAAGCTGAACTGGTGGGCATAGTGTTACATGCCTGCGGTCCCAGCTACCCAAGAGGCTGAGGCAGGAGGATCACTTGAGCCCAGGAGTTCAAGGCCGCAATGCACTATAATCGCACCTGTAAACGGCCACTGCACTCCAGCCTGGGAAACACAGCGAGACCTGTCTCTTAAAAAAAAAAATCCTGAATGCTCCCAACCTGTATTAGCATAAATGATCAGCTCTCAACGTGTGGACTAGGGGTCCCTAAAATACAGGGAGTCCCCCAGGCTCTTCCTTTTCCAACTACCTTTGCAAGGCCAGGGGTTTTGTTCGTGGGATCCAATCAAACAGCGTGTTGCAAGAGACTGAATGCAAAAGTAGGTATGAGACGCTAGTGTCTTCTGTTAAGTTAGAAGTCACAGAGATTTGCAAAATGGAAAACAATGCCTCTGCCCCACATCTTTTATTTTAGAGCATAAAACATTGTATTCTTTTAGAAACAGGGGTCTCATTCTGTCACGCAGGCTGGAGTGCAGTGGTGTGGAGTCTCATGAAAGCCCCCAGTTCCTGGGTTCAAGCCATCTTCTCACCTCAGCCTTGCAAGTAGCTGGGACAACAGGTACTCACCATGCCCATCTAATTTTTCCATTTCTTTTTTTTTTAGAGGCGACCTCTTACTATGTTTCCCAAACTGTTTTTTTTCCTCAAAACCTTTTTTTTTTTCTTGGTGAGACAGTCTCGTTCTGTCGCCCAGGCTGGAGTGCAGTGGTATGATCTCAGTTCACTGTAACCTCCACCTCCCAAGTTCAAGAATTCTCCTGTCTCAGCCTCCTGAGTAGCTGGGACTGCAGGCATGTGCCACCACACCTCGCTAATTTTTTGTATTTCTGGTAGAGACGGCGTTTCACCACGTTAGCCAGAATGGTCTCCATCTCCTGACCTCGTGATCCACACGCCTCGGCCTCCCAAAGTACTGAGATTACAGGCATGAGCCACCATGTCTGGTGGGTCAAAACATTTTAAATAAAGCTATTTATGTGAACATGTAATAGGTATAGTGTCATTTTAAAATGAATTAATAGATATTTTTTATATTTCTGTTTCAATTTCTAATGTGATCAATACTTATAGATATCATCCACATAAACAGAAGTCCCAATTCCTTTTTTTTTTTTTTTTTTAACTGAGTCTCACTCTACCACCCAGACTGGAGTGCAGTGACGCAATCTTGGTTCACTGCAACCTCTGCTCACTGCAATCTCAGCCTCCTGGGTTCAAGTGATTCTCATGCCTCAGCCCCCCAAGTAGCTGGAATTACAGGCACCCACCACCGTGCCCAGCTAATTTTTTTGTTTTTAGTAGAGACGGGTTTTCATCATGTAGGCCATGCTGGCCTTGAACTCTTGATCTCAAATGATCTCCCCACCTTGGCCTCCTGAATTAGTTTTTAAGAGTATAAAAAGGTCTAAGAACTGCTGACGTAAGCTTTCTCTCAACTACCTACCACCTTTCCACTTCCCAAAAACAGATCTTGGCAAAGAAGATAAATATTCCTGTTGAAAATGGGTGGGTTCATTTTCAAAATAAATATCTCACTGCTTAACTGACGTGCCAGAAAAAGAAATGAGAAAGAGAAAAGAAAAAAAAAAAACATCAAACAGAAGACAGAGGAAAAGGGAAGAAAAAGACGGGGATGTTTTAAAAATTGATTTTACATGAAAATATTTGTTTTATGAAAACCTGAGGTTCTTCACCAGAAAGAAGCCTCTAGACGGACTTTAGGGGATTAATGGACCCCTTGAAACGATATGAAGACGGGTGGTCCCTGTCTTTATCTAAGGCAAAGGTCCACATTTTTCATCTGATTCTCAAAAGACTCTGTGACCGAAGGTCAGGAATCACATGGTTGTTGATGTGCATTTTCAGCCCAGGAAACAAACTTATCTCTGAGTCACTGAAGCTCAGTTGCAAAATAAAACCAAATTTTAGACATCAAGACAATTTTTTTAGGAACTCAAGCTCCTCTTCTGACAATGCTGCACTCTTTACCTTGTGATTAATAAAATCGACACGACTACTTGCTTATTACAGAAAGCAGCCATGAGGGATGGCTCTGCCAGAGTTATCCTGGCTATCTCTCTCTGTGATCCCTGTTTCAGGTGACAAGAGTGGGCAGTAACAATTTTCTTTCAGCCAAGTCCTTTTTTGTGTGTGTGTGTGTCTGTACCAGAATTGAGGGTTTTGATCTTAAAATCTGAGGATATTGAACTGAAACCTTTTCTAGTGTGGGGGAGGTAGCGCAGTGTGGATGTGTGCTTTGGAAGAAAAGGCCCTCCCTGATCAACAAGTCAGAAGACTTGGGTTTTTGGCTGGGCGCAGTAGCTCACGCCTGTAATCCTAGCATTTTGGGAGGCAGAAGCGGGAGGATCACCTGAGATCAGGAGTTCAAGACCAGCCTGGCCAACATGGTGAAACCCTGCTTCTACTAAAAATTCAAAAAATTTGCCAGGCACAGTGATGTGTGCTTGTAATTCCAGCTACTCACATGATAAGCGCTTGAACCTGGGAGGCAGAGGTTGCAGTGAGCCAAGATCGTGCCACTGCATTCCAGCCTGGGTGACAGAGTGAGACTCCGTCTCAAAAAATAAAAAATCAAAAATCTGGGTTTTCATCTAGTTGTGACACCTTCTCTCTTAATCTCTTTATTTTCTGGGAATGCTGCTGTCTGAACGGGCCAGTGAAACTCACAAACTGACTCACCAGCATCACACCTGGCTAGGGGCGCTCTGAGAGCAGGGCTCCTTGCTGCTCTCCCGAGGCTGAGGTTCTCTGAGACACGCTCCGTACAACCTAGCCATGTTCCTTCATCTCCCAAGCGGATGAATGAAGCTCTCCTCACAAGCATGCACAGTGGCTCCACGCCAAAGTTTCCCACAGAACACAGAACCTGGTGACAAGACTCCATCAAATGGCAGGGTTCTCTCTCTTCCAGCTCACCCACCGAAAGTCTCAGAGACACAGGAGAGCCGAACCCCAGAACAATGAGGCAATCTTCACCATCACAACTAACAACTCCTAGGTGTTAAGCATTTGTACGTGTAAAACTGTGCCACGAGTTTTCCATTCATTCCCTTGCAGAATCTCCAGCCTCATTTAAGAGGCATTGAGAACCATGGAATTTAAATAACCATCATTCTCAGCAAACTGACACAAGAACAGAAAGCCAAACACCGCATGTTGTCACTCATAGGTGGGTGTCAAACAATGAGAACACGTGGACTCAGGGAGAGGAGCATCACACACTGGGGGCAGTTGGGTGGGGTAGGGGAGAGACAGTGGGGGGGTGGGGAAGGTGGGGACGGATAACATGGTGAGAAATGACAGACACAGTATGCACCTAAAGTAAAATAAATAAAAATAAAAATAAAAATAAATAAAATATACTAAAAAATACATAAATAACCAAGAGGTAACAGCCTCAACCTTGCAAGCTCAGATATGCTGCTAACTTCTTTGTCTGACACTAGGCTGCCCCCTCTTCTGTCTATAATCAAAGAAATTCATAAAGTTCAGGCCCAGAGATAAGCTAGCCATCAATTAAATCCAAGAAGCAACCTAATAAGTACTTTCACAGAAACCAACAGAAAAAAATTCTGCTTCAAACAGCATGAGGCTTTACCCATACTGACTCCAAGACAACCTTTTCTGCACAGCACGCATGTGCATGCACCATAAACATGCTCATAAAACACACAAATTAAACCAAAAATTGCCAGCCAGACGCTGTAGCACCAATGTGCCACTGCTGAAGACTGAAATGTGAACTCCAATGTCTTCACGTTTCAAAACCCATCCAACTACTGAAAAAAATGCAAACACGGGAAGAATGGCCAAAAACCCTTTTTGATCATTTTGAAATCAAATTAAGTTGTTCATGTTATTCCAGATAAAATGTGTTTTCTTCCAGGCTTAGAGGTCATGCTCTTGGGTCAAATGTCTGCCAGGAGCTCTTTTCTGGGGGAGTAAAACTGCTGACAGGACGATCACAGATTCAACTACATCACCAGGGCAGCCAAGGAGACTTTAATATCTATGATTCACGCTCACTGGAGAGGTCCCACGGGTCAAAAACTTTTTCCAAAAAAAAAATATTTTTTTAAAGCATTCTTTTCAAGGAAGCCTCCACACCCACCACCTCTTAAAATACACTGTTTGGAACACAGTGGGCTCCCAAGAAATCGCGTGGATGAACGTGCCAAACTTAGACGAGGAAATGTGGGCGGGTGGATAGTGTTATGCATAATTCTGGGGTTTGTTTCAAGTCATTAAAGATCCTCACTCAACATATAAAGTCAATACAAAAATAATACTTCTGTGCATTTTCTAGGCTCCGCGAGAGGGTTCCACGCACGATATCCCGTTTGGTTCTTCTGATAGCCCTGTGGGAAGCTGGTGTCACTCAGACGGGACAGCAACAGATCCCGGGGGCACAGAAGATGGAGTGACTGGCCCAAGGTCACCACTGGGTAAGCACACATGCCAGGATGCAAATGCCCTTCTTAGGATTCCTGGCCCATGGCGCTTCCCATTAGGCTGCCTAAGCAGTGATTTTATGAGACAACACCTTTAGATGATCTCACTTCCATATATTAACAATTTTAGAAGGTGACAAGCCAAAGGATGGAAATTTCATATAACAATGACAGATGAGAGCTTTCAGCAGTACCAGACCTGGAGGGGGAGAACTGTCCTCTGCTTTGCCCATTTTCTGGGGGTAGCCATAACTCAAAGGCTCAAATCGCCATCAGCCATTGAGTGTGAGGGAGAGCAGAGATCTAGACATCCCTAGTGTCAGAACCATAGAGGGCCAAAATACAGCAGGGTACCCCTCTCAAATCTTACACAGTATATGCACTAACTTAGCACTGTTCAGGAAAAAGTGAAAGTCAAAGGTGATGTTCTGCTTTTAACAATCTATGTCCGTGTATCCTTCTCTAAGCTCTGAAGGCACCATAGATCATCTCTTTGAATCAGTCCTGCAGTGCCAATCTGATGATGCCTTCAAGACAGCCATTCAATCCCTTTCAGGTGACTCTTTAATAGGTCATCTATCTCCATGATCTGTCAAACTGACAGCGCAGAGTAACCCTCATGGGGTAGTCAGAGGGGCTGCAGGTGGGTTATCAGGTCATTTGTGCCATTACAATCTAAATTCAGAAGAGATGGGTTAAAATTCAGGGAGTGCACCCAGAGGCAAGCCTCGGGCTTACCTTCTCAGACCACAGATGCAGCCTTTTTAGCAACTTGGTTTCTAGGACACGAGTGTTTTTTTCTTTCCTGAGAGTCAAGGGAACATGTGCATGTTTGTTACATGGATATATCATGTAAAACTGAGGTTCGGGCTTCTACTGAACCCATCACCCAAACAGGGGAACACAGTACCCAATAATTCATTTTTCAACTCTTGCTCCCCTCCCTCCCAGCTTTTGGCGTCCCCCAGTGTCTACCGTTTCCAACTTTATGAAGTACTCAAGATACTGATACAAACAATTACCCCAGGTCCTCAACCCCTATGGCTCCACTAACAATGGGGAAAATTACAGAAGCTCACAAAGTTGCCCTTACTGGCTGCTTCCTAAGGACCAGGCACTATGCTTCACATATTACTTCATTCCACTTTCTCAAAAGTCTTATCGTCCCCACTTGACAGATGAAGAAATTAAGGCTACAAGGAAGTGAACAACTTATCCAAAGTCACCCAGGGAAGAAGAGGTGGAGCCAAGATACCTGGCTTGGACACCATCATCAGCAAGACCTGTCCTCAGGCAGGAACACAGACAGTCTAAAGTCAATTTTCTTTTTCTTGGCTCCCCCTACGTCCTCCATCATGTGCCCATTATATTTAGATCCCCCCTTTCCAGCAGAATATTACCTTGAAATGCCCATTTGACTTGTGCTGGAGCAAAGCAGGAAGGTGCAGCACCGCCTCCTACTGGCCAGATCAGAGTGCTGACTGTAGTGGCGTTTGCTGGTCACCCTTGCGGCTG
The DNA here is from genome assembly GCA_036589455.1 of Ateles fusciceps. Classification (NCBI taxonomy): domain Eukaryota; kingdom Metazoa; phylum Chordata; class Mammalia; order Primates; family Atelidae; genus Ateles; species Ateles fusciceps. Next base: position 13,763,723 of record JAZHEH010000222.1, read on the forward strand.
CTCCGGCATTCAACGCAAATGGGAGAGTCTGGATTTTTAGCCTGAAGCACCATCTACAAGCCACCTCCCCAACCTCGGCAAAAGTCAAGACTCCCTGAACTCTGCCTCGGAGAACAGAAGTACCAGAAAAGGCCCAACGCATGCAGAATTACTCCACATTTTTCTTTCATTGACAGAGTCTCGCTATGTTGCCCAGATGAGACTCAAACTCCTGGGCTCAAAGGATCGCCCTGCCTCAGCCACCAAGCCGGCTCAGTTGCTCAATATTCTATTATTCCTAATCTTAATTATCATTGCCAACTAAGTGGTGGTGCCTCCTTTCACTAGGAATACACTTTCAAAGTCTTTTTTTTTTTTTTTTTTTTTTGAGATAGAATCTTGCTTTTGTCGCCCAGGCTGGAGCAAAGTCTTTTAACAATGTTTTCCCACCCACTTTCATGCACTAGACCCCGAAGCAGGCAAGCTGAGCATCTTTATCCTCATTTTTCAGAGGAATGACTCGAAGTCAGGGTTTGCCCAAGGTCAAACAACTAGCTGGCTGCAAAATAAGAACTGGAAGCCACCCATGTTATTCCTTCCGCTACACCTCCCTCCAGAGACGGGGCTGGCCAGCATCGCAAGGAACAGGAAATTGAAATGGCTCCCGGTAAGGTAGCAAGCCTGCCAACCACCGAGAGAAACTGACGAGTGACCCAAACCCGCCCAGAATTTAAAATGCCTCCTCAAAGGAGTTGCCGACTAACCTCCTCCCACCTGCTGCAGTGAAGAAGTAAGTTCCAAGAGTCTGCAACCCACCATGCCTGTTTTTCCATGGAAGGACCAAGTTAGAAAGGAAGCTTGAGTAAGTGGGATGCTGTTGAGGAACTAAGACGTAGAAGCAGTTTCCTGATCTGAACTTATTAGCTCTATTCCCATTCCTATCACATCGCCACTCCCCACCCCCAACGTCCCTAATCCCCACCCCTTAACCACAGAACTCTAAGAGGGGCAAAGCAGGAGAGAGAGGAATCCTACCAAAACAGCACCAGCTGCAGCAAGTACAGGCAAACAGGGTAAACCCCGATTAAAAGATGGAAATCTTCTAAGAGCAAAGTCATGCACTTAAAGAGTCATGCACCAGTCCCAAAATATTGAAACAAATTTCAATCACTTTACCTGAGTTGTTTTAGCTCTTCTGCCTTGCATGCTGTTGCTATGGCTAATTTGTGGGTTGGTGGCACCTTCGGAGAGACAGTGAGATTTCCTACAGGGAAGCGTGTTATAATTACTGTATGGAGGAGCCTCTTCAGCAGCAGCTGGTGGCATCTTATGGTTTGCAAGATCGGGAATATCAGACACCAAATTCCGACAGTAGCCTGCAAATTTGCTCCCTGGCCCCCCGTTTGCTGTCACTCCAGAGTTTTTCTGAGCATACAAGTCACCCAAGGAGTTGGCTCGCTGACAGGTGCTGAGCTGCCGCGGACTCGCCTGCATTTCCATCCCCCGAGCCTCCTCGCAGTCCTTCTCTTCAGCAGAACCCAAGATTTCTTCGTTGCTTGTTAAATGTTCTTGGCTCAGATCAGACAGTGAGAATTCCAGGCTGTCCTCCCGCCAGATGTCTGCAGATTTGGAGCGTTTCTTCTTAAAGCTCGCCATCTCCATGAAAGTGGGCCCATTAGATGTATAGGAATGCTGCCTCCTGCCTCCCTCAGCCAAATATGTAGCGTCATCCCCGTAAAGCCTGCTCTCCTCAGAGTCTGGCATGCTCTGCACAGAGGCTGCTGTGAGGACGATGCTGCTGTCTACGCTGGGAGTGACAGAAGAGTCGGTGTAAGACACAGGTCTCAAGCCCATGTCTACTCGGTCCACCCAGATGGGGCTCCCGAGTCCTCTAGGGTACCATCTTGGGAGAAGGGCTCCAGGCCATTTTCAGCCAGGGATTGGGGGGATGCTGGGGGTGCTGCTGGATCGGGTGCTCACTTCGGAGTTCCTGTGGATCGCCTTCCCCGAGGAAGCGTGCCTGGTCCGCCGCGTCTTGTGCGTGAGGCGCAGGGAGCGGGAGGTGTGCTTGCGTCCCAGGCTGGCATGCTTTTCTCCATAAAACTCATGTTCTACATGTTGACTTTCTGCGTTTCCCATGGTTTTATGGTCTGCAGCAAAGCGGGGGGGAAGGGGGAGAACTGAGTCACTATTAGCACAGGTATAGGCATCTTAGAGAAAGAGCTCAGCTGGCAGGGAGGGCAGAACACCTTGGCTCACAGGGGTGGTCAAGTAACAGCACAACTTCCTGTATGCACATGGTAGGTTCTTGGACTCTTACCTGGGCGCAGGTAAGCAGTAACATCATCTGCTGAGACTGCCCCCTGAGATGTGAAATTACCTCATAAATATGAGCATCAGAGAGTGAGACTTGTCTCTGCCCAGAGGGGGAGATGACCACAGGACGTAGCTGACAGCGCTACATTTGTACAGCCGGAAACTCTGCTGACCTTGACTTCCTTACTAAACATTTAAAGTTCTACTCCTATGTATAAATTGAAGACTCTGAAAGTACAAACCAAAATGTTCACCAAAGTTGTAATTTCTGTTTGAAATTATATACGTATTTCAAAAAACAAAACTCAGAGGTGCGTTGGGTAACCTTCCCTCTGTGCCAATGGGTACTTTTGATTTTTTGCTCTATTTGAGCTCTAACAATACTTCAAAATCAATCAGAAATGGAAAACCTCTGGCGGGGCATGGTGGCTCATGCCTGTAATCCCAGCATTTTGGGAGACCGAGGCAGGTGGCTCACAAGGTCAGGAGATCGAGACCATCCTGGCCATGGTGAAACCCCATCTCTACTAAAATACAAAAGATTAGCTGGGCATGGTGGCAGGCACCTGTAGTCCCAGCTACTCAGGAGTCTGAGGCAAAGGAATTGCTTGAACCCGGGAGACGGAGGTTGCAGTGAGCTGAGATCGTGCCACTGCACTCCAGCCTGGCAACAGAGAGAGACTCCATCTCAAAAAAAAAAAAAAAAAGGAAAACCTCAAGGTGTAAGTCTGATCAATTTTTCCTAGTAAATCAAAGTGAAAAAGAAAAAAAAAGGGCTTTTACCTTTCATGTCACAGCCTTCTGAGAACACCTTGATTTTAGGGGCATTTTTGGAGGGCTATGGAGGGGTGGTGGGGGATGGGCAGAACAAAACAGAAACTCCTCTTTCTGCTTAGGAGCAGATTAATGGGTTTATTTCTGGGAGCAAATCCAACCTGTGAACATTAATCTGGTACAGCGTGCCCTGCAAACAGAAATTCACATTATGAAACCACTAAGCATGATTCAGCCTTCCGGGGCCCCCCCCCAGGTTAGTTCAAGTCCCTCCGTAATATTTTCACAGTCTTTCTCACTGACCCGATGACACAATTCTGTTACCCACAGTGGGAAAGAGAAAACTCTTCAAAGCTCGACATCTGTGACTCTACTTAGCCTATTCTCCCTGCTCCATGAAGTCTCTCTGTCACACTTAAACTGTATGCACTTAAGATAGCGCACATGAAAATAGCTGGAAAGGAAAGAAGAAAAACAGAGAAACTGGGCACATCTCTGAGGTGGTTCTTTTAACCACCTACAGAGCCATTCATTCAGAAAATACACACTGAGCACCTACCATGTTCTAGAAGCCAGAGATACAGCAGTGAACAAAAGAGACACATCCCCTACTCTCATGAAATTAATTTCTAGCCAGGGAAGGCACGCAATAGGCAAGAAAGTAAAAGGCATCGTGGGGGAAGCAGGAAATGATATTACCATGATCACTGCAAAGAGATCGAAACACCCTGGAATACAATATACCTTCACACTGATCTGGGACTTACTCCATAATTTCACTGTTCAGGCTAAAACGTTGCTGAAACTCTCACCAGCACACCTTTACCGAAATAAAATGTGTGGCAACACAGAGGGGAAACCCTCCATTTAATGTTCCAGTGAGTTCAGAGATAACTCATGCAGACACCAGATGTTAAACTATTCCCAGGCTGGAATATTCCCTACCAGGTCACACACCAGAGGAGTCTCAGAGGGAATTTTCCAAGAAAGACAATCTCTTTTTTCCTAGCAGCAAGTAGATTTCAAAGCAATATGTTCACGCTTCTCCGGTATCTTTAAGAAGCAAGGAAGAAGATAAAAACAAAAAGATCAACGGTCTGTGCACAACCATTGATATTATCGAGATTCCTAAGAATAGCACATGCTACATTTCTTACAAGTAAAATAAATAAATATGCATTTCAATAACACTAAAGGCTTGACCAATGCCTTGGAGTTCTTTATTGTTTTAAAGTATAAATTAAGATTCCTGGATGTGCCTATGTAACTATACATTTTGCCAATAAATAACGACTTAGAACCAATGTTAGTCACTGCCCCATTTTAAGAATCACATAGGTTTAAATTTAAAAGAGGAAAGAATGATGAAATAAATTGAGTAAAAGAAAAGGCAAAACTGCCGCCTCAAATATGCTAGGATTTACCCTCCTCTAGCACATATATCCAAAGTTTGCAAATACAAATTGACAGATATATTTTCAACAACAGCTTTCTGGTAAAGCTTGTTTCTGCCAACAGAAAACTAATCAAGTTAAAAGCCTCAGCAGAGGTTTCCTGAAGGAAATGGCCCCAACCTTCAAGAATTACCGCACTCCATGCATCACGCTGACGGGTCTCTTATATTAATAGCATTCTTAGTAGCAAGATTCTTTTCAGCTGGCCAAGGTAGGAAAGAAGCCACTTTTATCTTCAGAACTAGAATGTAGAGATGAATGCCAAATCTCCTAAATCCTACTAAGAGAAAATCGCAGGGGATGGCCTAAGGAGAGTGAGCAGGAAGTTTGGAGCAACTAAAGTTAAGAAAAATAAGTTTCTAGGGTCTGCTGAAACACCCTTCAGTTTGAAAGCTGTTCCTGAAAGGTTAGTAAGAACGATGAAAGCCCATGTGGGATCAATGGGGGGGACTCTGAAATAACATCAGCGCGAAAAGTTAAAATTGCTCGTTGTGTCCGGGCATGGTGGTTTATGCCTGTAATCCCAGCACTTTGGGAGGCTGAGGCGGGCAGATCATGAGGTCAAGAGATTGAGACCAGTCTGGCCAACATAATGAAACCCCAACTCTACTAAAAGTACAAAATAAAAATTAGCTGCGCCTGTAATCCCAGCTACTTGGGAGGCTGAGGCAGGAGAATCACGTGAACCTGGGAGGCAGAGGTTGCAGTGAGCTGAGATTGTGCCATTGCACCCCAGGCCCAGTGACAGAGGGAGACTCCAACTCAAAAAAAAAAAAAAAAAAAAAAAATGCTCATTGCATACAGGAGACACAATTTCCTGCTTCAGGGACAACCCCTGCCCTACTGGCCACCCCCAGAAAGTCTGGTGAATTCCAAGTTTTAACCTTTCCATGTACAAATGTAAAATGCCAGCTACTTCCATCATCTTAATTTCTTCCTATCCTATCTTAACCCTTTTTATTTTTGTCTTAAACAAACAAAACCTGATTTGCATTTTGTACTTGAGTGGGCTTTGTTGTTCCTGTAGCGCAAAAGAAGCAAATTCAGGGCAGAAAATAACTTTTATTTTTTCATGGCTTTCACAAGACTACAAATATTCCACGCATGATAAAGAATCAATAAATAGGCTGGGTGTGGTGGCTCACGCCTGCAATCCCAGCACTTTGGGAGCCGAGGCAGGCAGATCATGAGGTCAGGAGTTCGAGACCAGCCTGACCAACATGGTGAAACCCTGTCTCTACTAAAAATACAAAAATTGGCTGGGCATGGTGGCGTATGCCTGTAATCCCAGCTACTCAGGAGGCTGAGGCAGGAGAATCACTTGAACCCGGGAGGCAGAGGTTGAAGCGAGCCGAGATCACGCCACTGCACTCCAGCCTCGGCGACAGAGCGAGATTCTGTCTCAAAAAAAAAAAAAAAAAGGATCAAAACCTGAGGATGCCACCCATGTAAGGATGAGTTTGCTATTTTGTTTTTATTCCTTGTACCAAGGGTGAGTATAGCTCCAGTGAAGCTGTGACACAGGCAACAAAAAACTCTGGCCCAGACCTTGTTGTTCCGTGCAGAGGAACCAACAATGACCCCGTAAACCAGAGAGAGTGTGGGGACCTCAGAGAAAAGAGAACTGGAAAAGAACATCCCATAATGGTGTGTATAAATCTGCACAAGTTCAGGCTCACTCCTCAGATGCACATGCCTAGGACTGACCCAAAGCAGGACAGCAAAAGCTTTGAGAAGTGAATCATGACATAAACCACAGCCCAACCCTCAGACTAACCCGAGTGACATAGGAACGGGACGAACTCAAAGCATTATGAAAACCGAGCTGACATTAGAGCCTCCACCCACGGAAGGGAATCAGCACTTACAATCTGAACCCAGCCAGGTTCACTGCCTGCAAAATAACAAAAAGGAAAAACCAACATTCCCAGATGACGTAACAAGACCTGCAGCATCACAACATAATACTCAAAGTGCCGACGGTGCAGTCCAAAGAACCAGGAAAGTTTAATTAGCTCTCAGGGGTAAGGACAATCAACAGATACCAATCCCAAGGTGGCCCGGATGTTGGAATTACCACACAAAGACTTTTAAAGCAGCTATTATAAATGTGTTTCATGAGTAAAGGTAGACACCCTTGAAATTAATGAGAAACTTAACTGCTTGCAATGCCTGTGCAAGATCATTATGAACATCAATGATGAAATTAACACATGAGTAAAGGCCAGGCACAGTGGCTCACGCCTGATCCCAGCACTTTGGGAGGCCGAGGCGGGTAGGTCACCTGAGGTCAGGAGTTCCAGACCAACCTGGCCAACATGGCAAAACCCTGTCGCTACAAAAATACAAAAATTAGCCAGGCATGGTACATGCCTGTAAACCCAGCTACTTGGGAGGCTGCGGCAGAAGAATCACTTGAACCCAGAAAGCAGAGGCTGCAGTGAGCAAAGACCGTGCTACTGCACTCCAGCCTGGGCAACAGAGCAAGCAAGACTCCTCCCCCCAAAAAAACATGAGTAAACAAACAGAACACACATAAAAAAGAAAGATCAACCCTATATGACCCAAGATACAGCACATACATTGCATCATTAAACCACCTGTACTGCATAAGAAAATATTCCAGTTAATGGAAAGAATGGCCCCTGTGGTCAAAGTCCTGGACATAAAGAACATAGAAAAATACTTCCACAACCACTGATTGTTGAGAGGGAGAAGAGGGAAGGGAAGAAAAAGACACAAGGGAATCTGGAAACAATTTCATCACCTTGAGGACTAAGGAGGTTATAATAATATTTTTATGGTCTGGATGTCTCATGCCCTCAGTGAAACCAGAGGCTCCAGCGGTGCTCCTAGCAGACAGCAGGCTGCCCCACCCCCCCAGCTGAAGAACAGAGAAGTTCCACGTGAACAACGCCCGACCCTGCGGGTCTGCTGGCCAGGTCCTGCCCAGTGTGGGAGTAAATAATCCAAAAGCTCATTCTACCACAGGGGTCAAACAACTCCAGTTCAAAATTCTTCTCATCCTCCAGAAGTAAAGTCTTAGATTTGAGATGCACATTCAAAATACAGGCCTTGAGACAGTTAAAACTTTTCTCCAAGAATATTAATATGAGGCCGGGATTACAGCTTCACACCTGTAATCCCAGCACTTTGGGAGGCTGAGGCAGGTGGATCACCTGAGGTCAGGAGTTTGAGACTAGTCTGGCCAACATGGTAGAACCCCGTTTCTATTAAAAACTACAAAAATTAGCTGGGCATGTTGGGGGTGTGGCGCCTGTGATCCCAGCTACTCAGGTGTTGAGGCACAAGAATCGCTTGAACCAGGGAGGCAGAGATCGCAGTGAGCCAAGATCTCGCCATTGTACTCCAGCCTGGGTGTGACAGCGAAACTCCATCTCAAATAAAAAAAAAAAAAAAAGAATATTAATATGTAAATATGTCACACGCATATACAGATGATAAATCTGTACAAAAATTTTAATAAGCAATTATTCTGGATGGATTGCTTGTAGGGCTTTTTTTTTTCCTTTGAGATAGAGTCTCACTCTATTGCCCAGGCTGGAGTGCAGTGGTGCAATCTCAGCCCACTGCAACCTCTGCCTCCTGGGTTCAAGTGATTCTCCTGACTCAGCCGCCTAAGCAGCTGGGATTACAGGTGTGCACCACCATGCCCAGCTAATTTTTTGTATTTTTAGTAGAGATGGGGTTTTGCCATGCTGGCCAGGCTGGTCTCGAACTCCTGACCTCGTGATCCACCAGCCTCAGCCTCCCAAACTGCTGGGATTACAGGCGTGAGCCACCACGCCCCGCACTTATACGGCATTTTAATTTTCACAATTACACTTTTTTTTTTGGTATTTTCTAATGTTTTTATACTAAACACGTAATTCATTTTAAGCAAAGAAAAATAAATAGAACATGCCAACAGGTTTTTAAGTCACCGAATTTCTCTTACAGTTGAAGGGAGTGAGGATGTGGGCACTATGCCGACAGGTACAAGAAAACCATATCAAACCCAAACTCTGAAACAGACGGCCTGGGAAAATCACCTAGGATGAAGAAAAACTACCTAGCTTGGATGTACTCCACTGGTTCGCGATGCTTCAATGGAACACTGACCTCCTCTCATGGTGTCTATGGCAGGGTTGTTTGTACACTGACACATTCGCCTTAAGTACCCTCTTCTCACTTTATTATAAAATCTCAATGGCAGAAACCATACCTTACTTGTGATTGTAACCTAAATACACCGGAAGTTTTAGCCTAGCTCTTCTGAGTGGGAATCTTCATCACTGACACTGCCTTGTGGTTATAAAAAGGGCACTTCAAATACATCAAACCCTCGTTCTCATGGGTGGACCCAAGATAATCCAGTCCATATCATATTCAAGTCAAAAGTTAGCTATGAAAGCCAGGTTTCTCTGTCTTTGGTAAGGACATTGTGAAACCGACCATAAGGCATCTAACGATGTAAGTGATAATGATTAATAATACAAATTTTCACTCCCCTGAGATATTTAAAAACTTATTAAAATAAACGTAATCATTACCCTTCTATGACTTGAAAACAGGCCTCCGAAACTGCAGGAGAAAGGATGAAATGTATTTATTTCTAAGTTAAATTTGAAGCAAAATCACAAGACAACAGATTGCAAATTTAAAATTAGATTCTAGTGGGAGGTCTTGGTTTCAAGCCTGTTTTTCTTCCCTACTGGAGGCTGAGCTTGAAGACGGTGTTGGGGGGGTGGGGGGTGAGGGAGAGCTAAGATTCAACTGAGACAAAGTTCTGAACGTTTTCGCTAAATTGTTACAACCCATGAAAAGAGTTTTGCCAAGTCACACACAAATACCCCGAACACCAGAGACTAAGCAGGAAAGTTTTGCAACAAATACAAGATGACCTTTGATTTCGAAAAGATTATTATTTTCACTGTGTTTATTTTTACTTTTTAAAGATTATCCAAAGCAGAAACAAAACATATCATTGTTTTCAAGTCAGATTTTGAAGCCGGGGTTTGCCTTTTTCAAACGTAATCCCATATAAAGATGGTGAAATCCAGGGATAAATTTAAGAGATCCTGAGGGCAAGTCACAGGGAGGAAAGCATTTCATAGGCACCTAACTTTTTCTTGTCTGTTTTGTTTTAACGCTAATACTTTTGAATTGTCAGATGGGTGTGACCCTAATCCAAGGAGGTGATTCCAAATTCTTTTTCCCCAGGAGCTACACACAACAGTGGTGGTAAAATGTATCTGTCCCACCACCGTGGAAGCATTTCCATTAATTCATACAGACATACAAGCTCAAATACACATATGCAAACCTACCTTAAAAGGCAACAGTGGTCCCCAGCCCAACTTGCTCCAAGGGCACTGTGGCATTTAGATATTGAGGATGGAAATGATGTCCGGATGAGCAGCCACTGGGCTGGGGATGGTGTCAGCACCTGCCCCCTGGGGTGGCCATGGCAGTTTCATCTAAGTCTGTGAGAATGTGCCACAAACCTGGAGAGGAGCGGGTCAGAAGGAAGAGAAAACCGGAAAGGAAATGATGAGGCAGAAGGAAGGAAATAGGCATTTTCTGTCAAACCCATTTCATCAATTTCATGACATCAACTTTTTGTGAAATATTGTCAGAGGCGTTTGAACCACAGCAACTCCATCTTTAGCTGGGTTAAATGAGGCTGAAACCTATTGGTGTGCATTTCCAGATGGTTAAGGCATTTTAAGTCATGGGATGAGATAGGAGGTCAGCACCAAGATACAGGTCAAAAAGACCTCGCTGATAAAACAGGTTGCAGTGAAGAAGCCGGCTAAAACCCACCAAAACCAAGATGGTGATGAGAGTGACCTCTGGTCATCCTCACTGCTACACTCCCACCAGCACCATGATAGTTTACAATGCCATGGCAATGTTAGGAAATTACCCTATATGGTCCAGAAAGGGGAGGCATGGGCCAGGCATGGTGGCTCACACCTGTAATCCCAGCACTTTGGGAGGCCAAGGCAGGCAGATCACCTGAGGTCAGGAGTTCAAGACGAGCCTGCCAACATGGTGAAACTTCATCTCTACTAAAATACAAAAATTAAGTGGGCATGATGGTGGGTGCCTGTAATGCCAGCCACTGAGGAGGCTGTGGTAGGAGAATCTGGTGGCTGGAACCCAGGAGGTGGAGGTTGCAGTGAGCCGAGATCACACCATTGCATTCCAGCCTGGGTGACAAGAGCAAAACTCAAAAGAAAGAAAAGGCAAGAAAGGTAAGGAAGGGAAAGGGAAATGGAAAGGGAAAGGGGACAAGGAAGGGGAAGGGGAAGGAAGGAAGGAGTGGTGTGAATAATCTACACCCTGTTTAGAATATAATCAAGAAATAACTACAAAAATGGGCAACCAGCAGCCCTCGGGACTGCTCTATGCTTTTATTCCTTCACTTTCTTAATAAACTTGCTTTCACTTTATAGACTCTCCCTGTGCAAGAATTCTTACTTGGACAAGATCCAAGAACCCTCTCTTGGGGTCTGGATCAGGACCCCTTTCCCATAACAATATGACATGCCAAATCAAATGATGTAACATTTGGATACAGGCATAAAATGACAGGCTTAATCAGATAAATAAATAAATACCAGCTACAATACATAGCCCTACAGACTAAGTTATCTTATTATTTTAATTTATCTATGTATATTAAGGTATTAGAGAACAGAAACAGGTTACTATGAAACGATTCCCATTTCCCACTCAATCTTCAGTCTCAAGAAACAGAAATGCAAGGAAACCAGCAACCCTCAGTTATTCTCAAAGTAGTGCTCTATTCATAACAGACATGGAAGAAAATGCTGCAAGGGAGTGAAACGGAAGCTCAAGTCAATTACATAGAAATTCCCATTGTACACAAGTTTTCTCTAGGATGGCAAACATCAAATTCAGAGAAAACGCATGAAGAATATGCACAGGAAAGAATTCAGGTGAAAGATCCAACTGTGATTTAACGTGGAAATCAATGGACAAGAGCTCCAGGAACACGTAGTTGTTTTATTTCCTTTTTCTTTTAAAAGTCTGCCAGTAGAGGTGAAATTACAAATACTACGGCATGCAAAAGAAAGGCCTGAAGGGCCTCTTTGGGTGGCTTCATCTTGGTACTTTCTTCCCAGACATTCCCCTGGGGCTGCCCACTGCTGGTAGTTTCAGCAGGTGAGAACCTGAGATGAAAACCACTTTGAGCAGGAACATGAAGAAAACTGCCTATTTTGTGGAAAGGAGCCACATACAGGCAGTAAGTAAATAAATATTTATGTCTAACCAGAACGGAACATAAGCAAAGACAGTTCTTCCTTATCTTGGAAAATAGTCTATTTAACCATGAAGTTAGTGACTCATGCTCACAGGGAAAGGAACACGAGTTCTCAGCAATACCTCATTATTACCCCACGATACGTGCCCTTTCCACAGTTCCCCCAAGGCTTCCCGGTTCGCTCCCTTTCCCTGGGCATCCTCCTTAAACAGCTCTCTGCAAAATTTCCAAATTTCTGAAGCAGTTCCTGAATTGCTTAGGAACTGGCAGAAATTAATAAGCAATAGCCCATTTGTACTGAAATGGACTCATTACGGTGCCAGCTGCCAATAATTTGCAAGGCTGGATTCTTGCTGGCAAAGGAGGCCTGCAGGTGGCTGTCCTTCCACCTGCACAGCAGAGGCTGATAATGCATTTTCTATACTTTAACAAAATTACGTATTTAGATAGAATAATTTTTTTCCTATATCTATATTCTTCTAGTCCCTGAGGGGGGTGGGAAAAAGCTTTATAGGGATAAAGGGCATTATTTTAAAAACACAAAGGAAAACAAAACGGAGTCTATCTGGTCTAACTTCTTTCTGATTTTGGTGGGGAAAAGATTTGCCTATGACCCTGATTGTGAAACGGATCCACGATGTGGACTAATGAAAGCTCCACAATCAGCAGACATGCTAAGGTCACAATGTGCCAACCAGGACGTATCCATTTCCCTTACAGCAAGTTAATGGTATCATGGCCTTGGAAATGGATGCCCCCATGGCAATTTGGGAACTACCAGTACTATGGATTTTCTCCAAGAGCTGCAAAGAACTCAGTTTCGCTGGGAGACAGCTACGTACCAAGCTCAGGGTTGGGAGTCCAAGCGGGGAGTCGCGCTGCATGTATCCGGTCACATCTTGGCTTTGCAAGTCAAATCTTGACTTTCCGCATGACTTGGGACAAACTCTAAATGTCCTATCCCTCTAACAAGTGGGTACAATAAGATTCCTCAATCACTGGGTTGTCATGAGCATTAAATGAGATCATCTATGTTACACCATTTGCCTCGTGCCTATCCCATAATCCGTTCTCAATAAACATTACTATAGCCCACGATCGGTTCTCGATAAACATTAGCTATTATTTCCACTACTATTTAAAATGTTTAAACCGTAAGGAATGTGCTACAGAAGGGGCCACTATTATGCAGGCTTCCTTAGTAAAATGATACCTAATTCACTGAAACTGAATCATATGCTATAAATTGGATAAAATCAGTCACCTTAAATTTGTTGTGGAACAAGAGGGAGAATTAACTAATCCAGCTAGAAGACGCACGCAGTCTACTCGTCAATTGGCTACAGCTCACACACACACACACAACCATACTGATGAAATCCAGCAGTACCAGTATGTCTGCTTACATTACGTTAACATGACCCTAGGGAAGTGAACGTTGAAATTACCAAGCTTTTCAGTCTCACGCTGAGGCATCCTTGATACGGTTAGGCTGTGTCCCCACCCAAATCTCATCTTGAATTGTAACTCCCACAATTCCCACAAGGGACCCAGTGAAAGGTAGTTGAATCATGGGGGTAGGTGTTTCTCGTGCTGTTCTCCCAATTGGTGAGTGGGTCTCACGAGATCTGATGGTTATAAAAAGAGGAGTTCCCTGTAAAAGCTATCTCTTTGCCTGCGGCCATCCAGGTAAGATGGGACTTTCTATTCCTTGCTTTCCACTAGGATCGTGAAGCCTCCCCAGCCACGTGGAACTGTGAGTCCCATTAAACCTCTTTCTTTTGTAAATTGCCCAGTCTTGGGTATGTCTTTATCAGCAGAGTGAAAATGGACTAATACAATCCTCAATTCATATGGCCAATTTCTGTGTCACGTGTCAAATAACCAGTTTTCACAGGAAAATGCGTATACTGGAAGTGAGGAAGGTATTACCAAAACTAATCTCAGGTTTCAAATACCCACAAAAAATGGATAGGGCTGAGAAGTCCCACTGCTCCACCCTGCAATATGATTTAAGACGAAAATATTGTGTCAGAAATAGTGTGTCCATGGTATTTAATCCTTGGTTTTTCCCAAAATGTCTGCTAGACTAGAACTTTCTTTTTCACCTTCGAAGTGTCAAAGACACTTGGGGGTGGGGGGGTGGAGGACAGATACAGTAGCTCATCCCTGTGGTTTGGGAGGCTGAGGTGGGAGGATGGCTTGAGGACAGGAGTTTAAGACCAGCCTGGGCAAAACAGTGAGACTCCCCCACCTCTACAAAAAATTAAAAAAATTAGCTGGGATGGTGGTGTATGTGTATTCCCAGATACTTGGGGGAGGCTGCATCAAAGGATTTCTTGAGCCCAGGAGTTTGGGGTCATAGCCTAGGCAACAGAGTGAGACCCTAACTCAAAAAACAAACAAACAACAACCACAAAAACACACTCATAAGGGACATTCTGTCATTTTCAAGTCCTTTCAAGTTCCAGGGATCAGTGTATAGACAAAAGGATACGATACTGTATTTGCCCTCGAAATACCCAAGTTCAATTACCAGGTGCTATTACTTCATAAATTATGTGATTTTTTGATAGCAAATTACCCATTCTGAAAACCATCAGAAAAAATGAGGACGTAATATTATCTGCCTTACCAATACTTACCTCTAATAACTTTTCTCACAGGAAAGAAGTAGATAATCAACATGTAACACTGTAAACTGTAAAACGTATATAAGTATGTTTATTCTTACTGTGTTTACTATGATTTTACTGCCCCCAAATTTTCCATAACTAGTAGGTTAATGACAATCAGGAAGTCTTCCTTTACACTGAGCTTAAACGAAGGGGGCAGAGGTCTTGGATCAAAATCCTAAACATTTATTTCATGTGCAATAAGCACCAACAGCCTTTAACTTTTAATAGTCATACTTAGACCCCAAATCAGTATTGACAGATGAATAGATGGATGGTAGATGAGTAGATGGATAACTGGATGGATGGATGGATGGATGGATGGATGGATGGATAACAGATACACAGATGAATGTTGGATGGATGGCTGGTGGATGGAGATAGAGATATGGATGGATGGTAGATGAGTAGATGGATAACTGGATGGATGGATGGATGGATGGATGGATGGATGGATGGATAACAGATATACAGATGAATGTTGGATGGATGGCTGGTGGATGGAGATAGAGATATGGATGGATGGTAGATGAGTAGATGGATGGATGGAGGGATAGATGGATGGTAGATGGGCAGGTGGATGGAGATAGAGATATGGATGGATGGTAGATGAGTAGATGGATGGATGGAGGGATAGACGGATGGTAGATGGGCAGGTGGATGGATGTAGATGGATGGATCTAGTGCGTCAGAAACTTTTAAATGGTTCAGAAATTAAAGAAATTTCATCAGTCACTTTTTAAACTGTTACTTAAGAAAAAACTTGGGAGTGACTTCCAAGGATGCACAATTTAAAGAGTAAGAGGAGTAAGGGTAACCATGCATGTCCCATTGAGCCACACACCTAGCTCCATTTAACAGTAAGCTTTATAACAGCCAAGTCAAATAGAAAAAACACGGCAGTTATAAAATTCACAATGTCCAAATTGACCGCTCAAAAGAAGCACAAAGTTTTTGGTGCTCAGATCAGACAGGAGTCTGCACTGGTGGTCCTCTGAGGCCACTGTGATGTGATGAGAAACGCCCTGGACCTCATCCTTCCACCAAAGCTCAGTGACAAATTTCACAGGAATGTTTCTTGTCTTGACAATTATTTTTTTTAAAGTCGCAATTCAGCAGCAAGCAGCCCTCCTGAAGACACAGGATACTGCTGCAGAATGGACAGACGGTGTTCCTTCCAGGAAATTCCTCTTGAGCACTGTCTGCCCTCCACAGAGCACAGAAGCATGACTGAGGGGGGAGTGACCTTGAGACCGGCTCGCTGGCTCACAGCTGACTGCAGCTAGGACATGCTGACAGACGACCACACCCCATCTGGTGTAAAGCCACCGTTCCAAGGGTGTGTTTGTCTGGCTTCTGTGAAAGCTGAGATGGCAACAAGGATTCATGCACAAAGCAGAGCTGCCCCCGCTTCCCACTGATGGCCCTGGGGCAGGGCCAGGACTCCCGGTGAAAAACCAATGCTGGCCGGGCACAGTGGGTCACGGCTGTAATCCCAGCACATTGGGAGGCGGGTGGATCACACGGTCAAGAGATCGAGACCATCCTGGCTAACAAGGTGAAACCCCACCTCTACTAAAAATACAGAAAAATTAGCTGGGCGTGGTGGCGCGCGCCTGTAGTCCCAGCTACTCGGGAGGCTGAGGCAGGAGAATTGCTTGAACCTGGGCAGCAGAGGTTGCAGTGAGCCGAGGTCACGCCACTGCACTCCAGCCTGGCGCCTGGTGACGGAGTGAGACTCTGTCTCAAAAAAAAAAAAAAAAAAAAAAAAAAATTATCTAGGCATGGTGGCGCGCGCCGGTAGTCCCAGCTATTCAGGAGGCTGAGGCAGGGGAATCACTTGAACCTGGGAGGTGGAAGTTGCAATGAGCCAAGATTGCGCCACTGCACTCCAAGCCTGGCCACAGAGCCAGACTCCAAAAAAAAAAAAATTCCTCCGAACAGATGAATGAGCCATGATAAGGGCCCCAAGTTCCCATTCCATAAAGTATGAATGAAATAGTTTTAGCCCAGCCATTTTTTTAGGGCAGGTATAAAAAGACACCCAAATAAGAAAAAATTAAAAAGTTCCCTGAAGTTTCCACATCCACAGACTGCCCTAGTTTTGAGCAATGTTACTTCCTAATGTATCTAAATATAGCCTAAATAAACTAAGCAAAAAAACATATTCATAGAATCAATATGTTTAAGGATAAGTCAGGAACTATCTAAAATCATAGCTTTAATCTTAAAGTAGTGAATCTTTGGCAATACTTAACCAACAGGTTCAGTCAGGACAGACACTGCCATATTTCTTAGGAGTAAGTCGGTACATTGCAAAGTGAAGTTAATATGTTCCACCTGAACTTAGGGCAAGCTACCATTTATGGAAAGCTTACTATCTGGCTGGCACTGTGTTCATGGCTTCAGGCCAAAATACGCTTTAGACTTCCCCTAAGTTGCAACTACACCTCTTGACTGATACCTACCAACACACTGCAACGCTGACATCACGTCATTTCCTG
Organism: Ateles fusciceps; assembly: GCA_036589455.1. NCBI lineage: Eukaryota > Metazoa > Chordata > Mammalia > Primates > Atelidae > Ateles > Ateles fusciceps. Next base: position 13,780,719 of record JAZHEH010000222.1, read on the forward strand.
CAAAGCTTGCTCCCAACAGAGTTTGGAAGTCACCAGACCCCAAGGGCCGTGTCACACAGCCGGTGTCCAAATCTCCCAAATATTCATACAGCCTGACCCTAGAAATGGTTCAAATGAGGCCCCAGCTCACTGAAATGGATGTTTTCAGGACACACCACGAGAATCACGTGCTTTCTCCAAAATCCAAGCAACATCCTTTTCCCATTTCTTAAAGCTGCAAAGCTACTCAACACTTGGGAATTCCACCCAATATTCCAAGACTAGTGACCACGGAATGCTGGAACCCAGCTTTGGGCTTGCTCTTGGTTCCTAAATTCCAACTTTCAGTCATATCAAAAAGCACACCCATGTCGTTGTAAGGCAGGGTAGAACATCTGATCCCCCAAAGAAAATGGAAATGGAGCTGAATGTAATTAACTTCTAATGCTTAGATCTGTCCTTTGCTATTTCACCACATTATGGCTTAACTTACAGGGTGTTCCCTGCGAGGGGAACTAGGTTATCTAAGCTCCTGCAAGAAGACAGTGGGAGAGGATGTGTTCATCCTCAGTGTTTTCATACCTCCTATGAAACACAGGAAAGCAATAATCCTTAAACCGCACACCAAAATAATTATCTCAAGAACATATCAACACCTTAGTTTAGAAGACATGTCAAAATCAAATCACTTTACCCAACAACTCATTTTCCAAAATTGGGCCACCCTTAGGTATCTTCCCTTAAACAGAGCTCCCTCCTACTCCCATGTAAGTTGTAGAAGCCACACCAGGCACAGGAGGAAGCCACGCTTCCTGGGACACATATCAGAGAGCTCCTCTTTCACTGTCAAAGACTCAAGCTCCAGGAAATCTTTTTTTTGGAGGGCATGGGGTGTCGCTCTGTCACCCAGGCTGGAGTGACGCGGTCGATCTTGGCTCACTGCAACCTCCAGCTCTCGGGTTCAAGCAATTCTCTTGCCTCAACCTCCTGAGTACCTGGGACTACAGGCATGTGCCACCACGCTTGGCTAATTTCTTTTTGTATTTTTTAAGTACTGACGGGGTTTCACCATGATAACCAGGCTGGTCTTGAACTCCTGACCTCAAGTGATCTGCCTACCTTGGCCTCCCAAAGTGAGGAATCTGGTTCTAATTCTCTGTTTTCCAAGGATGATGTTCAGCCTTGAGCCAGCCTGAAGACAAGGGAGTCTCTATTCTAAGGGACATGGCCCTACATGGGAAGTCAGGGAAAAGGCACCGCAAGCGACTCAGCAGCTTCTGTCTACCTCCAAGACACTCTCCAGACCTGCCCCAGTGACCCAAAACAGGAAATTGCAACCTGTCATTTCCCTGATGGCCTCTGACCTCTACAGCCTGGCTTCCCCTAATCTGTTCTCTTACCGTGCTGCCAAGAGGAAAGTCTTTCAGCCAAAAATACAGTCAGGATATCAAGGGGTCCCCTTCCTTCATCAGGAAACAGACCAAGATGTGGTCATCAACCATGATTTCATTCCCCAAGCCAATTCCCTGACCCAGAGCTGCCTTCCCACACAGAGGGGTGTGGCTACTCTGGAATCTGGGAAGAGCTGGGGGTGGGGGTGTGAGGCCATGCACTCAAGAGGGCAGCGTGGCAACTACGCCTGTTGGCAACAAGGTCTGGGACTGCTTGCATCCAACAACAGAGAAGATATCCCAAGCCCCGCTGGACAGGTCACAGGGACGGGGTGTGAAATCCGCCTTGTTGTCCCTGGATGCTTTGAGCCTAAAGGGCCCATCCAGAAAGAATTCCTCCCCCCTATGGAATTGCTGCTTCCGCTTTGGGTCTGTCTCTGCTGCTGTTGCACTTGTGTTGACGTCATGAAATTCTTTTAACAGAACATGGTTAAAGAGAGATGTCAGGCCAGGCGCAGTGGCTCATGCCTGTAATCCCAGCATTTTAGGAGGCCAAAGTGGGTGGATAACTTGAGGTCAGGAGTTAGAGTCCAGTCTGTCCAACATGGTGAAACCCCATCTCTACTAAAAGTACAAAAAAATTAGCTGGGCGCTATGGCAGGTAACTGTAATCCCAGCTACTCGGGAGGCTGAGGCAGGAGAATCTCTTGAACCCAGGAGGTGGAGGCTACAGTGAACCAAAATTGTGCCACTGCACTCCAGCCAGGCACAGAGCGAGACTCTCTCTCAATAAATAAAATAAAATAGACATTTTAATCCTCTAGATAATGAGAAAGGTTTTAAGGCTATGACATTGTAAGTGGAGAGGAAGGAAGAGAATCTATAAAGTATGTAAGTGTGTGTATGTATTTGATCAGCAACTTAATTTAATAACTAAAAGGCATTGATATGACAGTTGGGAAATGAGAGCTGCCATATGTAAAAAGTGAAATTGTAATAGGATCGTGTGTTGCACTGTTGCTAGGGGGATATTATAAGCTTCAACCTTGATATGTGTTTAGGTGGCATAACCTAACAGAAGGATTTTAATCAAAGACTAAGGAAAACATCACAGTGCAGCAAAGAACACTGTGCTTTAAAGTTAATGATTTTTAAAAAATATTTAAAGGATCCAGGCACAGTGGCCCATGCCTGTAATCCTAGCATGCTGGGAGGCTGAGGCGGGAGGACAACTTGAGCCCACGAATTTGAGACCAGTCTGGGCAACATGATGAGACCTCATCTCCATTTCTTTCAAATAATAATAATAATATTTAAAGGACTAGGCTTGGTGGCTCACACCTGTAATTCTTGCACTCTGGGAGTCCAAAACAGGAAGATCACTTGAGCTCAGAAGTTCGAGATCAGCCTGGGCGACACAATAAGACATCATCTCTACAAGAAATTTTTTAAAAAGTAAAAAAAATTAGCCGGGTGTGGTGGCATGTACCTGTAGTCCCAGGTACTGGGGTGGCTGAGCTGGGAGGATCACTTAAGGCCAGGAGATCAAGGCTGCAGTGAGTTTCAGCTGTGCCATGGTACTCCACCCCAGGCAACAGAGACACCCTGTCTCAATAAATATGTGTGTGTGTGTGTGTGTGTGTGTGTGTGTGTGTGTGTGTGTGTATTTACAGGAATTATTCCCACAGATTTTCAAAACAGAGGTGATTATTTACCCAAAAATCCTCATCTTTTAAAAGAGAAGAGCTGAGGTTGAAATTTGAGGACTTTGTCAGAGGTACCACAAGATAGAGTAACGTGACCACGGTCAGAATGCCCTGAGTCTCAAGTCTCTCCCCTCGGCATTTCATCCCAAATTCTTCTTTACTCACTTCTCATTTTAAAATGAAAAAAAACAAAACAAAACAAAACACTTTCAAAATGACCCCAAGTTTTTATTTGCAAATCATTTCAAGTTGTTCACTGTTACAGAATTAACACTACAAGCTCTAACACATAAAAAACATAATTCTTTATTTCATTGATTTTAAGGAACACCGTTTTTCACTTTCAACATCTCTGAAATTAAACATATCTTACGATCACAATGGTGTAAGGGATTTAGTCGGTGTCACTTTCTCTGCTTCTTAGTGGTACGCAAAATAGTGGTGCATTTTACAAATGACAGCATTTTATGAAATAGCGTATATAAAAATAGACTTCTAAATAGCTACGCTTAGGACTATCTAAAAACTGCTTAAAAATTGTTTGGGTAAGACAGAGTATCTACGTAGAATCTTACTGAGTATCACATATTCAGTTCAACTCAACAAACATTTTACTGGGCACCTGTTATATGTTTGGAATGAGGAAACAGACCATTTATGAGGTCTATAATCTGGGGAGACAGTGGGCACTTACCCACTCAGACAGGGCTGTAACCGCTAGTCTGGCATTATTAATAGTGAAGGATGTAGCCAGGTGTGGTGGCTCACGCCTGTAATCCCAGCACTTTGGGAGGCTAAGACGGGCGGATCACCTGAGGTCGGGAGTTTGAGACCAGCCTGACCAACAGGGAGAAACCCCGTCTCTACTAAAAATACAAAATTAGCCAGGTGTGGTGGCTCATGCCTGTAATCCCAGTTACTCAGGAGGCTGAGGCACAACAGTCACTTGGACCCGGGAAGCAGAGGTTGCAGTGAGCCAAGATTGAGCCACTGCACTCCAGACTGGGCAACAAGAGCAAGACTCCATCTCAAAAAAAAAAAAAAAAAAAAGTGAAGGATGTGAAGAAATAGACAAATTCTGCAAGGAGAGGCTATCGGTTGAATCTGGTCCTGAAAGGTTAATAGGATTTGGCTTAGCTTAGGAGGATGGGAGGAAATGAACAGGGATAGGACAGAGTTTACACAAGTGCAGGACAGAAAATTCCAGTAAAAGAGAAAGGTATAATCAAAGACTCTGAGGAATGAAAGTATCATTAGCCCAATGTTGCAGGCAGGCGAGTGCATGGGAAAAAGCTGGAGGTGATGAAGCTAAAAAGATGGGCTGGGGATATGGATGTTACACAAAGGAACTGAATGTTATTATGTTTGATGGGATTACTCGATGAGGATTTTTGTTTTTTTTTTTGAGATGGAATCTTGCTCAGTCACCCAGGCTGGAGTGCAGTGGTGCCATTTCAGCTCACTGCAACCTCCACCGCCGTGATGGAATTTTATTACAGGAGTTACATGATGAAACATAGTTTCCCCTCCGGTAGCTTGGAAGAGAAGGGGAAGACTTATTGCAAGCGATCAATCACATGTGATGGCCCAACTGGGACAATGAGTGCCCTGTAGTAGTGAGAATGACAGGTAGGATCACTAGGACTGGGTGGCCACAGACATCCTTTGCGGAAAGCAGAAGTGAGAACGAGGAGGCATAGACTTCTCTGAAGTTTCTGGTTTGGTAACTGAAAACATGGAAGGTGACAATAACACTTTCCACTCTGAGGTATAATCAAGCACCCAATTCAAATGTTATCCCTGAGAGGCCACAATTCACTGACAATGATCTTACTGGAAATTCAGTGACCATTCCACAAAGGACCTCAAAAACAAAGGAATGAAACCCACTAGAACAGCAATACAATAAAAAAAAAAAAAAACCTCCTGCCTTAGTGTGTTTGGGCTGCTATAACAAAATACCTTAGATTGAGTAATTTATAAACAACAGAAATGTAGCTCACAGTTCTAGGGGCTGGGAAGTCCAAGTTCAAGTTGCCAGCAGATTCAGCATCTGACAAGGGCCTGTTCCTCACAGAGTATGTTGCACCTTCCTGCTACATCGTCTCCTGGTGGAAGGGGCAAACAGGCTCCCTCAAGGTTCTTTTATAAGGGCACAAATCCCATTTATGAGGGCAGAGCTCTCATGACCTAATCAGGTCCTAAAGATGCCACCTCATAATACTATCACATTCAGGTATTAGGCTCCAACATAGGAATTTACACCAACATTCAGAGCACTGTGCCTCCCAAAAAGCTTAGATCAAGGATATTGGAATGGAGACACAAATAATGGACAATTCCAATGTGTAATTACAAAACTTAAAACACACACAAAAACAAAAACGAAACCCTCTAATAATCCATGAGAGGCCAGAAGTTTCAAACATTTTCTCAACCACACTTTCTATGGAGTAAATCAATACCTGTAATAATAAATGGATTTAACAGCATCAATAATGTGATGCAAAAATAAAAATAGGATGCCTCAGCCTTGGTGTCGTCAAGTTAAAAAGTAAATCAGATTTGGGTTCAGCCTCCAAAATACTCTTGAGTGGCAGGAAACCCACCATGCTCTTCATTCTTATAATTTAAATAAGATCATCGAATGCAGGCGGTGATCAAAGCTGTACAAATCACAGTGCGATGTATCTGCAATGCATAAATAAGCGTGCCCAAGTGCCACTTAAACACATGTAGCATTTAAGGACAATCACTTAACTTTTCTGTGAGTGCATAAAATTACAAGTCAATAGCTTCGCAATACCAAGCAGATCCCAGGTAATGCCCTGGTTTATGTGAGTGACCAGGACAGCAAAGAATGAGAGTGGAGCACGTGGCAATGAGCACAGAGAGATGGCTAGAAAGACATCAGTTAACTGTAGGTCGCAAGTGACTCAGCCCAACTCGCCTGAGCACCCATTCGTTTTGAAGTTAGGAGGATGGTCTGGAAGTTTTTGTGCTCCCCACTCCTGGAAAGAAGTCCGTGCTTCTTTAACTTGCTCAAGTCAAAACCCACGAGCATCACAATGGTAACCACCATGAGATTTTTCTCTACTGGGTATTCTTTTTTCAGTATATAGGTGATTCAATTAAGGCAAAAGTACCACTGAGCTGGACCCCAGAAGAGTAACCTAACCTCACTGAAAAGCCGGTGCAAGAGTTTCTGGCTGTACAGCAATTCATGTTCATCCTAGCCAAATGACAAATTGGGAGAGAATACAAATATGAAGTCATTGCAAACCAGATTTGTTAAAGTAGAAGGAAAAAAAAATCAAAGAGTCCATATTCCCCTCCCCCAAAATCGTAAGAGGGTAATCAGCCTCTTTTAACATAAAGACTGTTCCTGGGGAGTCATGGGAACGTTTCTGAAACACTCATACATCAAAGTCCCCATGCAGAAACCAATACATAAAATCACAAAGCAAATCTGTTTCTTACATGAGAGCAACTGGCTTTAAAAGCTTGACATTCACTGCCAAGTAATATCTATGGGACCACACACAATGCAAGTGAAACAGACACTAGGCTTGCCTTCTAAGAATCAATGAGTATACTCCTGTCCAGGGCATTATGATGAAAATGGTTTTATTGGCATCCCCCATTCAAAAAAATTAGTTCTAAGCATGCCCACCCAAGAGTATGCCTACCACTGCTTATTTATTTAATGTATAGATTATATATGTGAAGTCCTGTTCAAATACATTATGTACACTTCAATTTTCTGTATATATTTATAAAGCACATAATTTATTTGAACCAACAGAAATACACAAAAATCTAAAGGCAAACAAAAAAAAGAAATGTAAGTTTTGAAATCTCCTTCCATGCCCTGATGAATTCAGGCCTTCATCTGACATTGAAGGCCACTGCTCAAGGAGATACAAGGCCGATCTGGAACCTACCAAAAAAATCAGGAAAGGCAACATGTGGAGAACTCAGGCTCAAAAAAACAAACATCGGCTGGGCACGGTGGCTCAGGCCTGTAATCTCAGCACTTTGGGAAGCCAAGGCAGGCGGATCACCTGAGGTCAGGAGTTCAAGACCAGCCTGGCCAACATGGTGAAACCGCATCTCTAGTTAAAAAAATACAAAAATTAGCCAGGCATGGTGGCACATGCCTGTAATCCCAGCTACTTTGGAGGCTGAGGCACGAGAATGGCTTGAACCCAGCAGGCAGAGGTTGCAGTGAGCTGAGATCATGCAACTGCACTCCAGCCTGGGTAACAGAGCAAGACTCTGTCTCAAAAAAAACCAGCAGATAGTGGAATAGCTTTTCACCAAACAGGATCTGTTTTCTGCTGCTGGAGAGTGATTTTGCAACTTGCAAACCCCACCTGAGTTTCCTCAGTTTCCCCATCTGTACAGTCAAAATTTTATCTATATTTTAGCCTTATTACAAAGCCACATCATGTACGAGGGCCAAAATCTCCCAGATCATTCAGGAAGGCAGCACATCACCATTCAGGAGACACGCACTGAAACCCTCTGGCTGCTCTGAAATCACCCGCTCATAGCACTAGTGCTCACTAGGGACCAGTAAATCCAGCTGTGCTTTTGCAACAACGATAACAACAAATTATTCCCTTCACCAGTTGTTAATAAAACCGCACTGTATGTAGAAAAAGGAATTACAGGACAGAAGGACTCATCCCCACCCACCACAAGACGACAATACGGCGTATTGTGATTCACCAAGATGCAGTAAACAAAAAACACCTTTCTGACCATGACTGCATAGCTCGGTGTGGGGGAGTTCAGACACAGCCAGGGTAAGTAGCCAAGAAATTTCAGTTGTATAGTCTGGAAGAATAAAGGTTAACAATAACGAGCATGAAAAATTATTTTTAAAAATTTTATATACAAAACTTTTGTCCTCCTCATAGATAGAAAAAAAAAAAAAAAAGCTTCATTTTCCAGAAACCTGTCTCTGGCCAGCTTCCAATCCAGAAAGTCACTGCTGATGAGGGAAAGAGCTCTCCTTAGGAGCTCATATGGCTGTGGCCTCCTATCTGCATCTGATCTTGCTGATCTGCACCCCTCCAAAATACACACCCTTCCCTTGAATTCTATGCCTTTAGTTAGTTAGTTAGTTAGTTAGTTGTTAGTGGGACAGAGTCTCACTCTGTTGCCCATGCAACAATGCAATGGCGAGATCTCGACTCACTGCAACCTCCACTTCCCAGGTTCAAGTGGTTCTCTTCCCTCAGCCTCCCACGTAGCTGGGACTACAGACATATGCTAAAACATCTGGCTAATTTTTGTATTTTTAGTGGAGATGGGGTTTCACCATGTTGGCCAGGCTGGTCTCGAACTCCTGACCTCAGGTGATCTGCCCGCCTCGGCCTCCCAAAGTGCTGGGGTTACAGGCGTGAGCCACTGCACCCAGCCGAATTCCATGCCTGTATACCCCTCAGATATTTCTCTTGCCCCAGCCGTAGGTTCTGCCCACAGCCTTCTACCTGGCTCCATCTAGCTCCTTCCAGACTCTCCTTCTTCAGTACAAATCCCTCTTCCTCGCCTCCTGGGATTATCCCATTGATGATTCACCATTTAGGCTCATAACCTTCCATCCTTATGATTCACCCTTATGACGGCAGTGTGATTGATAAATGAAACATAGGCTTAGGATCTGAGAGACTTGATCCTAATCTGCTGCTCAATGCATCTGTGACCTTAAGCCAGCACTTAACATCCCTATGAACCACCTTCTCCATCTGCATAACAGGATTCCTGCCTGCAGGTTTGTGCTAGAAGTTAAGCGAGGCAATGTATGGAAACACACCTTTCCTTGGTATTTAGCTGAGGCTTCATGAATGTTCATTTCTTTCTTTCCTCCTATCTCCTTCTTCCCCTTGTTCTTCCTCCGAGGTCCGTGCAGTATCTTCTACGACTTGCCCCTTCTATTCCTAAACTTCTAATCCAGGTCACCTGCTTTCAATTACCATTGTTTTCTGTTTGTTTGTTTGGATACAGTCTTGCTCTGTTGCCCAGGATGGAGTGCAGTGCTGTTATCTCAGCTCACTGCAGTCTCTGCCTCCCAGGTTCAAGTGATTCTTGTGCCTCAGCCTCCCAAGTAGCTGGGATTACAGGCATGCACCACCATGCCAGGTTAATTTTTATACTTTTAGTAGAGATGGAGTTTCATCATGTTGGCCAGCCTGGTCTCGAACTCCTGGCCTCAAGTGATCCACCCGCTTCAGTCTCCCAAAGTGCTAGGATTATAGGCATGGGCCACCATGCCTAGCTCTTTTTTTTTTTTTAAAGACAAGGTCTCACTTTGTCACCCAGGCTGGAGTGCAGTGGCATGATCTCAGCTCACTGCAACCTCCACCTCCCGGGTTTAAGTGATTCTCATGCCTCAGCCACACAAACAGCTGGAACTATAGGTACACACCACCACACTCGGCTAATTTTTGTATATTTGGTAGAGATGGGGTTTTGCCATATTGCCCAGCTGGTCTCGAACTCCTGAACTCAAACAATGCGACTGCCTTGGCCTCCCAAAGTGCTGGGATTATAAGTGTGAACCACCACGCCCTGGCCTCAATCACCATTGTGAGTATCTCTCTCTTCTGTGCAATTTGCCCAATGCCTATGTCACTGTACAACTAAACTAATCCGCATTCAAAGTGCATTGACTGTCCTTCAAAGATACCACCACTCCTATCCCTGCTCTGCTAACTTGAGGGGCAAACAACCGCAGCACAAACAGCAGAGAGGGGGGCTATAGGAGCAAAGCAGCGTCTTTCGGAAGAATCCATTTTACTCAAAGATCTACTCAGGAAGTTAGGGGAGAGCGGGGGCCGGGGGCGCAGACTGATACTAGAATACACTTTTAAATATGCATGACTTCCTAAAATGAAATATCTCTCTTCCCCTAAAAATAAAATGGCACATGGAATGGTTAGAAGCTCGTTCTCTTTCATGTTGGGATGTTTTTATTGGAAAACTTTGCAAACCTCTGATCTTCCAAAATTTTCTTTATCACTTTTTCCTCTCAATCTCTATGGTTATCAGATAGTTGAATACTTGACTTAATCCTATCCTCTGGTAGAATCACAAGTTCCATGCGAGAAGGAACCACAGTCATGATATGTTTGTCACAGTGCGCGATGCCACATGCTCCCCTGTGCTAGTGAAAGTGCTCCAGAGAAACAAACCTATACAGTTACACCTCTACATCTACATGAAGAAAGAGATTTGCTTTATTTATTTATGTATTCATTCAAGACAGAGTCTCGCTCTGTAGTCCAGGCTAGAGTGCAGTGGCACGATCTCGGCTCACTGCAACTTCCACTTCCCGGGTTCAAGGATTCTTGCACCTCAGCCCTTGGGGCAGCTGGGATTACAGACGCACACCACCACGCCCAGAAAATTTTTGTATTTTTAGTAGAGACATGGTTTCAGCATGTTGGCCAGGCTGGTCTCAAACTCCTGACCTCAGGTGATCCACCTGCCTCAGGTGCTAGGATTACAGCGGCCACCACCATGCCCAGCTAATTTTTTATTTGTAGTAGAGATGGGGTTTCGCCATGTTGGCTAAGCTGGTCTTGAACTCCTGACCTCAACTGATCCACCAGCCTGGGCCTCCCAGAGTGCTGGGATTACAGGCATCAGACCATCACGCCTGGCTGAGGTTTACTTTAAAGAATTGGCTCACGTGCTATGCGGGAGCTGGCAAGTTTGAAATCTGCAAGGTAGGGTTGAAGACTCAGGGGAAAAAATGATGCTGCAGTTTGAGTCCAAAGGCATCTGGAGGCAGAATTTCTTCCTCCTCGGACCTCAGTCTTTTGTCTTAAGATCTTTGACTGATTGGATGAGGCCTATCAATGTTATGAAGGGTCATTTGCTTTACTTAACCGCTACTGATGTACATGTTAATTACATCCAAACATACCTGACAGCAACATCTAGACTGGTATTTGATCAAATAACTAGGGACCACAACCTACCAAGTTGACAGATCAAATGAATCATCATTCCCCCACCACAGACTTTTTATCTAGTACCTAGTAATGCCATCAATATTAGCCAAAGGAAGAAAGAGAATAAAATGTATTTCCCCCACAGAATGTCTACAACGCAATATCCAACAGGTGCTCTTGACAGACTCTCTTCCATCCCATAAGGCCACCTGTCCTCTGCTCTCAAGGGAGGTCAGTTCAGGTGTTCCAGGTAGCCACAGTCTCCAGGGCATGAAGAGGTCGCTGAGAAGAGCAGCAAGGCTTCCAGGATGACTTCCTTGCCATATATTTCAAGACAATTGCAACCATACAAGCTTATGTTTCTTGGTAGCCAACATCATCAAGAGTGGTGACTTATCTTTTATTTCAACATGGAAAACTTATATCAAAATATATTTGCAGATTGGAAAACACACATACCCAGGAATAGTGTAGAAGTTTATACCACAGCTTCTGGTTCTTAGAACAGCCCTGATTTTTAAACAACGCCCGCCCCCACCCCTCAACAAACATAAATTTTGGAGGTCCTAGGTACATAAGCTACCCTGTTGGTGTTATTTCTGCCCTAGTCTTGGATCTGAAATCACCACCTTCTCCCACCTCTGAGCCAAGACTTCACAGCATGGTGGGGGGTGGGGGGTGTCCCCAGCAAGTCCTCAATTCCAGCACAGCTGGGCTTAAAGTTCAGCATGAAAGCCCAGCAGTGGGGAGGAAGGTCGGAATGATTGTTCAACAGCCTCCCACTCTCTGCTCATGACTAATGCATCATCACACTGGGAGAGCATTTCCTCCCAGCTAGTGAGAACTGACAAGTCACATTTAAACCAAACCAATCCCAAGAAGGTTCAGGAGCCACTCAGTCCCTCCAAGCCCTAAGTATACCCCTTTCCGAAAATATTCACCTAGAGAGAAAACAAGCTGAGAGCCTTGGCTTAGGAGTCCTTTCTAACTCTGCTTCTCCACAGAACAGGGAGTTTGAATTTTCAAGGGTCAAATCAAAGAACATACACAGTGGGTAAGCAATTGGTATTCCATTTTGAGCACCAGGGTAACCTGTTAACTTGGGGAAAATCAGTTAATTTCTCCGTGGCTTCAGATTCTTCTTCAGTACAATTTAGCACCTAGTAAGGCCTTTTAAAATGTTAAGCTCCACAGAAAAGAGAGCCATTGGGTATGGTATGAAAGAGGAAAAATAGGATTGTGGGCATCATTAATGTGGAGATTTATTTTTCCAGTAGTGATTTTCCACTCAAAATAGCATCCATGAGAAGAAGGAGGGAAATTAATCAAGTGCATTCACTAAATAGAGCTTGGTGATCAAAATAACACCAGCCTTCTGGTTCCGCGGATGCCTCATTCGCACAAGCACGGGGAAGGGGGGCACCGCACACGGCCCGAATGCATGTTGGCACCAGGGTGGCAGCTCTTGAGCCACCTGTTTGGTTCTGTTTCTCTCACTCCGTCCCCACACTCACAGGAACAGCCTGCCATCTGTGCTGCCCCTCCCAGCACAGCTCGGTTTTCCATAAAGGTAAATAAGATCCTGACGCTATTTTTCATCTTAAAATGTCCCTTCAGTTACAGCTTCCAGACCTCCATCTCAGTTCAGCTCAGCCCCCTTCGATGCCACTGCATGCTGAGCACCCACCTTGTACATGGCATGCACAAGATTCCACACAGGATGCTAGGACCAGGAAGGATTAAGACTTCTTACAGGGTCATAAAGATCACTTATCTGGGGTGGGTGGGGAATGAAGAAATGAGATTGGGGCCCCAAAAATGTAATCTAAGGCTCAAGAGTTTGGTGTCATACAATGAACTCAGAGGCTATGAAGACGGAGGGGGTGTAACTTAATGAAATTCTTTATGATGAACAGTTAACAGGTTATCCTGGTGCTCAAAAAAGAGTATCAATTGCCACAGTATACTAATACAGGTGAGGGTCTCTACAATTAAATATATGCCCTTAACAGGACAAAGGTAAAGAATATATGTACCTTTTGAAAATATATACATTAGGATTCTAAGATTCTTGACTCTGATTTTTTAAAACCTGGATTTGATGATTATTCAGGAAAAGAATGTGATCATTTTGGTATATTATTTAATCTATAATCAGAATACTATTGAAATCCTTGGGAAAAGAAACATTTCTATTTCTGGAGGTTAATAAGGAAAATCTGGAAATATGTCTACTCTCAAATCCTGGTATAGAAGAGAATATTCATTCCAAAAAAAATGCACGCATTTAAAAGGTTTAAACTGTATTTAAATGAACAAAAATAGGTAATTTCAAATTTTCAACTGTTTAAATTTCAAATGGATGATCTTCACCTAAAAGCGACAGAGGACTTCCCCAACAAACCCCCGAATCAAGAATAACCATTTCAAGACAGGTAAAAATGGCAAAATACATCATTTTAAAAACTCCTGCTTATGCATGAATCATCTACAAGATAATCCACAAGAGAAAAAGACAATACTTAGGTGCTGACACCCATGTCTCTTCTATTTCAAATCCCTGGCTGAAGAAGAAACAAAACGAGTCTTCTTATCAGGGAGAGCCCAGGGTTCTTCTAGTTCCAATTTGAGGTTGGACTGGATTTTTGATCAGCATTTCTTCAAGTCATATCCTTGACATCCTCTCTCCTAAAATCATGCTACTAACTCTTCAGGGCTGTCCTAGAGGAACAGTCTAGGGATACATGCACCCTTCCAACTTCATGCTATGTGTTAAAAGAATGGTACATGGGGTGAGTAAATTAAGAAAATGAATAAATCTCAAAATTTCACATCATATAAAATTAGAAGATATACTTGAAAACATTATGCTAATTGAATGAACCAGACACAAAAGGACAAATACTTTATGATTCCATTAATATGGGGTACCTAGAACAGTTAAACTCGTTGAGAAAGAAATAGAAAGGTGGATGGCAAATTGTTGAATGGGTACAGTTTTTGTTCTACAAGATGAAGAGTTCTGGAGATGGATGGTGCTGATGGCCGCACAACAGCGTAAATGCTTTTTTTTTTTTGGACACAGAAGTCTTACCCTGTCATCCAGGCTGCAGTGCAATGGTGCCGTCTCGGCTCACTGCAACCTCTGCCCCCTGGGTTCAAGCGATTCTCCTGCCTCAGCCTCCTGAGTAGCTGGGATTACAGGTGCCTGCCACCACACCTGGGTAATTTTTGTATTTTTAGTAGAGATAGGGTTTCACCATGTTAGCCAGGCTGGTTTCGAAATTCTGACCTCAGGTGATCCACCCGCCTTAGCCTCCCAAAGTGCTGGGATAACAGGCGTGAGCCACCATGCCTGGCCAGTGTGAATGTACTTAATGCCACTGAGCTGTTTGCCTGAAAATTGTTGCAATGGTCAATTTGGTGTTTTATGTTAGGGTTTAGGGACCCCCAAAATATAATATAGTGCTCAAGAGTTAGGTGCCATCCAATAAACTCAGACAGCTATGAAGAGGGAAGTGTGCAACTTAATGAAATTCTTTATGATGAATAGCTAACAGGTCATCCTGGTGCTCAAAAGGAATACCAATTGCCCAAGTATGATGACACATATATTACAGCAATAAAGAAAATTGAGAGTATAATAATAACTACTATTTGCAGGGTGTTCATAATTTGAAATAGGTTTCTCTGTATATTAGATAACTTAATCGTCACAGCCACCTGGGAGAGGGCATGTGAATTACTCTTATACACATGTCTACGTAAGCGGCATGTCTACTGCTGAGTGGATGGAGTGGCTTGGCTGTTATCAGAATCCAGGTGGGCTTTCTTCAAAACCTGTAGTGCAGGCCGGGCGGTGGCTGAACCTGTAATCCCAGCATATTGGAAGGCCAAGGCGGGCAGATCACGAGGTCAGGAGTTCGAAACCAGCCTGACCAACATGGTGAAACCTTGCCTCTACTAAAAATACAAAATTAGGCCAGGTGCAGTGGCTCACACCTGTAATCCCAGTACTTTGAGAGGCCAAGGTGGGTGGATCATGAGGTCAGGAGTTTGAGACCAGCCTGACCAACATGGTGAAATCCCATTTCTACTAAAAATACAAAAATTAGCCAGGCATGGTGGTGTGTGCCTGTAATCCCAGCTACTCAGGAGCCTGAGGCAGGAGAATCACTTGAACCTGGGAGGTGGAGGTTACAGTGAGCCAAGATCACACCATTGTACTCCAGCCTGAGCGACAGAGCAAGACTCTGTCTCAAAAAAACAAAGAAAAAAAAAAAACCCTGCAGTGCTCACTTCACCCCGCCACACTATCTTCCAATAGTTGTGCCTATTTCTGTAGAAATACAGGAATGTTACCAGGTGCTCCAAGACATACACATTCTATGGCCAAAGTTGGGAAACCACAACAGTAAAGAAAGGGATTTCACTTCATTTAACCTAGTGTCTTCTAAATTTTCTTAATCATTAAAACTTATTTTGTAGACTGTCTATTGAAAACCCATGAAAGAGTAAGTGTGTCATGGTTACTACTGTGGGAAATATTTTAATGAAATGTGCTCAGTTCTATTACTACAGATTCCATCTACTTGCAATAATCAAGTGATCAAGGTGCTTACTTAATTGGCATTTCCAAATATCAGTGTCATGGCTGGCCAGCACTACTCTCATCTGGTATTCCTCCCTCTCTAATTGTCTGTCTTCCCTCATCCAAAACTTTCCATCAACCATAAAAGTAGCACACATAAAAGACCACGAGGAAGACAATGACTAACCTGACAGACGTCATCCTTGGCTCCTGTATTCTTACTCACCAAGCATGGATCAGATCACATCCAATTGAGGGGTGTGTGTGTGTGTGTGTGTGTGTGTCCACGCACGCACATGCGTGTTAACAGAGAGAGAGAGACAGACAGACAGACAGACAGAGAGATAACTGGGCCATGAAAAGTATAATGGTATGTATTCTCCCCACCTCAAATCCCTTTTCACAGGCCTGCTGTAAATGAGTCAGAGAAAGAAGCAAATATATCACTCTGTGTTAAATAAATGTTATCGGAGGAGGAGGGAGGCGTAGGGTGAACAGAAATACAGGTTCAACAATAATACTTAGATTTGGAGTTTAATATACCTCATTAGCAGTTTCTTCACACTAATTAAAACAAAAACATCAACAACCACAGACCAGAATTTTTAATCATGGGTTTCTTGTCTTGTTTTGTTTTGAACAGAGTGCATCCAAAAATCTTTAAGACAAAGCAACAAATTGTTCAAAAATAATTTGTAATATGATAGGCATATTTATTGAAAAGACTTCCATATCTCCTTCTGGAATTCAATTAAAAATAAATGCCCCTCCCTATGCCTTTTGTAGCCCTCGTTTTTAAGTTGTAAACCTGGCCATGCTACCACGTCACCGCCCTCTCTCTTCCATGACATTTCTGAGAAGGTAATTAACTGCTGACACTGGCCCAGGCTGCAGTGGAGAAACCACTAAACCTATCAACTGTTATTTCTTGTTGAGGCTTGCACTGTTTGTTACGTATGTTCAACTTATAATGGAGTTTGTCAGCTTATTTTGTTAGAACCTGACACAATGGGAAAAGCCCTTAAGGGTTAATTATTAATCTTGACATGAAATCTGAAACAGATAATGAACAGGTCTTGAGCAACTGTGAAAGACACCCAACAGCATTAGTCAAAATAGGGACAGTTCCCAGACGAGAGCAGTCTCAAGCCCCACGGCATGACATTAGCCATTAAGTGGCAGGGAGTAAGGGATTCGTGCTTGGGGACTGGACTTCGGAGCCAGACAGAATTGGCAGGGATTTTGCCTGTGCTACTTGATGCCCAAATGACAGTGGAAAGTCACTTCAATTCACCAAGCCTCAGTTTCCTCAGTGGTAAAATGGGAATAATAAGAGTACATGGAGCAATCTGTTGGAAATCACAGTCCATTGCCTGAGCCACAGAAGTGATCAATAAATAGTAGCCTGGAAAAAAAAATGTGAGATCTTTCCTGACATCTGCATATTGATGGGTCAACATAATCTCCAGTCTCCTGAGCGGATAGAGTTTGGAATGTTGTCCTTGCTCAAATCTCATATTGAAATGTCATCCCCCCAGTGTTGGAGGTGGGGCCTGGTGGAGGTGACTAGATCACGGGGAAGACTTCTCATGAATGGGTTAGTACCAGCCTCCCTTGGTACCGTCCTTGTAATGGTGAGTGAGTTTCCGTGAGATCCGTTCATTTAAAAATCAGCAGTACCTCCCACTTGGTATCTTGCTCCTGCTCTCCCAATTTCACCCTCTGCCAGGACTGAAAGCTTCCTGAGGTCTCCCCCAGAAGCAGATGCCAGCATCATGCTTCCTGTACGGAACAGTGAGCCAATTAAACCTCTTTCTTTGTAAATTACCCAGTCTCAGGTATTTCTTTATAGCAATGCAAGAATGGCCTACTACATGAGCCATAATAACTGGAAGTTGTCAAAAAATAAACAAGTATGAAAAATGCTCTGTGAAATTAGTGCCTGATTTCATAGAATCTCATTCCTTATTGAGTACAATGAAAACACACAAGCTCTTTCATGGCCAGAGGAAGTCGCAACACAGAACAGTCACGAGGGCATCCTGAATGCTTCATTATCAGTGATAAATGTCGAGAATAAGAAGTGACAATGCAAAGGACCACTGCCTTGTCAAGTAATAATACACCAATTCTCTAGCTTCTTCACGTCTTTACTACAAGTTTTTGCAAAAGATTATTGTTGCTTAAGATGAAAGTCCTAGAAAACTCATCTTCTAAACGTAAGTAACCATTCTTAACTAAAGATGAATAGAAGGAAAAATGTAAGGATCTTGGAAAGAACACTGCCAATGGCAAACATTTATTGCTCCAGAACTTATCAGAAAGGCACAAAGTAAATCAGATTTACCATATATAGATACGGTAAAATACTCATGCTATAATATTTAGATTTTAAGTCACACCTTCAAGGCATAATCAAATTCCAGCTATCTCATGGTAGGAGGTGTCAGTAGTAAAATGTATTTGCTGCTAAGTTGACTCAAGAAAGCCAGCACCAAAAATATGGCTTATGGTAGACAATCCCCCAGTTATGTACGAAAATAACAGCAAGGATGGAACCGCGCTGTGAATTCCGGAGCAGAGTGAGAATATCAGATGTGATCACTTTTTGTTAACAACCAGACACAACAGCTATTACGATGAATATTCCCAGTGCTTAGGACAGGGGTGAGGGTGGAGGTTGTATCAACTTGAATACAGACGCACTATCCTCATGAGTTCACCTGGAAAGAGCCAGACCACAACAAAGCCCTCGTTCTTATGAATTAGGCCTGTTTCTAGAAGGCCTAATTCATAAGAACTAGATTATTAATACAGTGGAATTTAGAATTCTACAATAAAAACCCTGGGTTCAATTTCTCATTCTTCTCTAGATTCTCTTAATAAGCAGCCCATAGCTATAGAACACAGATCAGGGTATTTTTAAAGAACACCATTGGGACTGTACAGCATAAAAATGAGACGAGATAGAAATTATATTCTAGGTAGATTAATCAAAATGTAGAATAAATATGTAGTTACCCATCTGTGCAATCTAGGTGGGATTTTTGGCCTAGAGAATAAAAACATTATTCAATATATAATGAAGGCCGGGCGCAGTGGCTCATGCCTGTACAATCCCAACACTTTGGGAGGCCAAGGCGGGCAGATCACCTGAGGTCAGCAGTTCAAGACCAGTCTGGCCAACATGGTGAAACCCCGTCTCTACTGAAAATACAAAAATTAGCTGGGCATGGTGGCACACACCTGTACATCCCAGCTACTCAGGAGGCTGAGGCTGGAGAATTGCTTGAACCCGGGAGGTAGAGGATGCAGTAAGCTGAGATCGTGCCATTGCACTCCAGCCTGGGCAACAAGAGTGAAACTCTGTCTCAAAAAATGTGTGTGTGTGTGTGTAAAATATGTATACATATATATAATGTGTATATACAACGTATATATAAAATGAAGATGTAAATATCCTACAATGCTATCCATAGTCAATTTTAAGTTACTTTTTGCTTGTTCTCCAAAACTTTATTTGAATTTAAATTACAGGGCCAGCCAGATACTCTGATAAGAAATTCAAGAAAATGTTTTCATAGCATTGTTAACAAATGTATACATCTCCACTTTTTTAAGGGTTAAAAATCACATTAAGCAACTGCCTTATGTAAAATTAAACCTTTATAACACAAAAAGAAACCACTTCCAGTATAATAGTCTTGGTAATATGAACATATTAAACGATCATAACTTCAAATACAACATTTCGACCTTGAATGTTTTCACATTGTTTTGTTCAAAAACAAAACCCAAGAAGTCTTAAGCACCTTCAGGTTCCAGGGAAGAGTAACACGAATGCTGCCCCTCACTGTCTTCCCCGTAAAAGGCTCAAGTGCAGCATCATCATTGCCAAAGTTGAAGCTGTTGTGTTGTTTAAGTTCTAAGAATGAGCCTGGCAAGAAGACGTTCCTTCCACTTGGTGTAATCCATGTTTTCACGCTAACTCCACACACACAGCACCACACCCCCAGAGCCACGATGCCGCGTCACGGCCAAGTCGGCCTTCCTAAACATCTCAGAGATTTTCTTTTCAGGAAGACTAGACGCTTTCATTACTTTCTGTAGCAAAACATGAATTATTTCACACAGATTCTGGTAAAGGCAGTCTCAGGAAAAGCCAGTGATGATGCAGACTGCCGTTTTAATGAAAATAAAATACATCTATATTTTCTGGAGCTATTTTCCTAACTGGTGTTCCTTGAAGGTTTTAAAACCTGCTGAAACAGCAATTGGGAGGCCCATGTTACTGGCCAATATGTAATTTCATTAGTAAGAGAGACTAGCAAAGAATAATCAGATCAATTTCTTCATCAGTTGCAGCCATGCTGAATTTGAGCTGGCAAACTCTGACTTGTAAGTTGCTGGTTGTGATCTTCGTATCACTAAAATGAACAGATACCATTCTAATAACTTCACATATACATAGTCTAGGAGACATTGTTCCACTGTGGTCACAGTAACAAAAGAGTGTGCAAAATCAGTTACTTTATAAATACTGATAATTTGCAGCTTTAAGGAACAGGATATTAAAAAAAATACATTTCCCCATAGGACACCTATGACTGGGAACTCTTCTTTTCCTAAGAGAAGCCAAAGTTTTCATTATTCAGTTTCACAACTACTGTACTGGGTTACTTACTCTAGAAAGAAAAGGTGCTCTACAAGGTTTCCCCCACACACAAAGAATCAGCATTAACTTAGCATAATCTCTATCATTCACAGATCTGGCGGATTCATTAACTCATTTTAAATGAATAAGGCCAGTGGGATGCAGAAAGTTGTGCCTGAATGCCACGAGGGCTGTACTTCAGCTTACTGATGGCACCCCATTAGGAAAATGAATATAAAGAATTAGTTTATTTTTTTCTTGTAATGTTGTGATATCTAAGTAACCTTTGAACTTAAATCTTCTGGCTTCCAGGGCAGCACTGTCTTCATTATAACCAGCATCAAAATGATTTATAATTTTCAAAACAAAAAAGAACTAGACCTTTAAAAAACACCCTTAGGAAAAAAAAACACCAAAAGAAAACAAACAGTGGCCAGGTGCGGTGGCTCACGCCTGTAATCCCAGCACTTTGGGAGGCTGAGGCGGGTAGATCACCTGAGGTCAGTAGTTCGAGACCAGCTTGGCCAACATGGTGAAACCACGTCTCTACTAAAAATACAAAAATTAGCTGAGCATGGTGGCGTGCACCTGTAATCTCAGCTACTCGGGAGGCTGAGGCAGGAGAATCGCTTGAACTCGGAAGGCAGAGGTTGCAGTGAGCCGAGTACTGTACACCAGCCTGGGTGATAGAGCAAGACTCCGTCTCAAAAAAAAACAAATGAGATATTGAATACGACAGAGCTCTGTCCCAAGGTTCTACTTTCCAAAAACAATGGAATGGAAGATGCTGGCTTGGTGGGGCTTCTGAGAGCTACGCCCTGCAATTGGCTGTGAGAGCTACACACATGTTCATATACTTCATTTACTCCTCTAGCAAAGCAAAAGTCCTTTTTCCAATTTTCTCGGAAACTCCAGGCCATCTTAAAGGTTTCCTATCTTAGTACCAAAGGCATAAGAAATGGTAAATATAGCAACCATGCAAATATGTAGTTGGAAGGAAGACGAAGAGAAGGAAGAAAATAAAATTAAAAAGCAAAATATAATCTTGGAAGCTTGATCAAAAGGGAATCAGGATACACAGATTAAATCCCAGTCTTAAGTTTTCAAATGCTCTCTACTCGTTGGAAGCCATCAGGAAAAGCTGCTTTTAAGAAATCCATCTTACAGCCTCAAAAGTAGGGGCCCAGTTTAATTCCACTCAGCCAAACAAGTACCGTGTGCCACAGGTAAGAGCACCGTGCTAAAATATGAACACGGTCGAGATTCCTTTTTAAATGTGGTTACAGTTACTGAAAATTCAGTAAGACAAAAAGAATTTTTCAGCCTTAATAAATCCTGACAACGGATTAGAAATTGGTATGTTTTGAATTTTTTTTTTTTTTTTTTTTTTTTTTTTTTTTGAGATGGAGTCTCTGTCTAATGCCCAGGCTGGAGTGCAGCGGTGCGATCTTGGCTCACTGCAGCCTCCGCCTCCCGGGTTTAAGTGATTCTCCTGTCTCAGCCTCCTGAGTAGCTGGGACTACAGGCGCACACCATCATGCCTGGCTAATTTTTGTATTTTTAGTAGCAACGGTGTTTCACCATGTTGGCCAAGCTGGTCTCGAAATCCTGACCTCAAATAATCCACCCGCGTTAGCCTCCCAAAGTGCTTGGATTACAGGTGTGAGTCACCGCACCCGGTCCATTGAATTTCTGAATTCACCCAACTCCTGTCTCCGATAAATATCTTTCACCACACTGCTCTGTAGTAATTGTATATGTGTGCAAGAGACAGACAACATTTATAAAACAAATGGTAAAACTTTTAAATATTTTTCTCAACAAGAAAGTGCAACTGGAAGTGTTAATTAGGACATCACTAAAATGCTGACTTTTACAAAATCTATCTATAAACAATATTTTAAATTAAATTTGGGTCCAAAAATTTTTATTGATTACTTTCAGTGTGATAAATGAGAATAAACCATATAGAAAATTAGGTGATAGTGAATGAGCGATTGGTTCTACGACTGGCCAAAAAGGCTGGATTGCAGGACTCAGCAGCAAGGGGGTGGAAAATGGATTAGGGAAGGAGCGAGGGGCATTAACCAGTTCTTGGCTTCCTTATAGGACCCTGGATGAGAATTTTAAAACGATCCCCAATGGTTCCACTGGTAGCTGTCCCTCACAGGCATTCACCTTCTCTCTCACGCATACCTCTCTTTAAAAAGCTAGCCTCCTAGCTCCCTGGAAATCTTATCATCACCCAGTTACTGAGAGAAACTTGATTACGACATTTTCAAACTGGGGTTTTAACATGACCGAACCCCCTCCTGAGCCTTTTAATAGTTTGTACGAGAATCTGCCCTGGAGGCACAGAGCTACCCTTCTGAGCCAGTTCATGAATTCTAAACACGCCTCACTTTTTCAATTTAGGTACAAAAACAATTCTCCCTAAAACCTCCAGGAAAAAAATAAAAGTCTATGGCTTACTTAACCCAATCTAACCATGAGATGTACTTTTTTAAAAACATGATGACTGCAGTGGGAAGGTGTCTGTTCACGGGGGTGACTACCATGGTAGTGTCACAAGCCCCACAGGGCAAGCCCCCCTGGGAGAGGAACTGCCAAGGTCCTCATAGTCCAGGCAGAGCACAGGATGGGGGGACACAATGAGACAGATGATCACACGTGAAGGGGTTCCTGCAGGCCAAGTCAGGGACGATTTGAGGATCAAAATAAATAATAGAATGGCCTGCCAACCCAGCAAGACCTCATCTCTACAAAAAATTAAAGAAGCCAGGCCTGGTGCTGTGCACCTATAGTCCCAGATACTTAGGAGGCTGAGGGAGGAGGACTGCTTGAGCCCCGGAGTTTGAGGCTGTGGTGAGCTCTGATTACACCACTGCACGCCGGCTTGGATGACAGAGCAAGACCTTGTCTCTAAAAAAAATATATCAATAGGCCGGGAGCGGTGGCTCACAACTATAATCCCAGCACTTTGGGAGGCTGAGGCGGGCAGATCTCGAGGTCAGGAGTTCGAGACCAGCCTGACCAACATGAAGAAACCCTGTCTCTACTAAAAATACAAAATTAGCCGGGCATGGTGGTACATGCCTATAATCCCAGCTACTGAGGAGGCTGAGGGAAGAGAATCACTTGAACCTGGGAGGCGGAGGTTGCGGTGAGCTGAGATCGCGCCACTGCACTCTAGCCTGGGCGACAGAGCAAGATTCCGTCTCAAAAAAAAAAAAAATCAATGAATAATACCACTAGGAGATTATAACCCACTGAATAAAATAGGAAATTATGAGTCCAGATAGATATAAATACAATTTGCAGCCTGATAAGAAATAAAAGACTTACTTAATTCCAAAGTATCCCCCTACAAAACATTTACTAACGACAAAGAGGAAAAGAGTAACTTCACAAGGGAGGAGTCTGGCAATGCTGTCTTAACCAAGTGGCCAAGGTGAGCAGACAGCATCAGAAGTGGGACAGGCCAACGCTGGGGACACTCAGAGAAGACACAGGAGAACACACCACGTCGTGGCACGTGGTGTGTCTGCCAGTGATGAAATGTTCCAGTGTGGAGTGACTCGTGAGAAAACATCTGGGGAAACCAAATGGAGGGGCATTCTACACAGCAAAAGGCCTGGACTCTTCCGAGGTATCAAGGTCCTGGGAGTCCAGGAAAGGCTGAGCAACTGTTCCTGACTGAAGGAGTCTAAACACATGAGACAATTACACGCAAGGCATGATTCTCCACTGGAAACCTTCGCTGTCTTAACAGGTACCATCCCTACAGCGCTCCGACCAGCTGGTCAGAATGGCTCAGCTCATGCGGTGACTCTGACCCCTGGATGGTGGCTGTATAGAACAGTGTCCTTGAAAAACACTAATTCTTTGGTAAGACCCTGTCTCTAAAAAATATATCAATAGGCTGGGCACGGTGGCTCCTGCCTGCAATCCTAGCACTTTGGGAGGCCGAGGCGGGCAGATCACGAGGTCAGGAGACCGAGACCATCCTGGCTAACACGGTGAAACCCCGTCTCTACTAAAAATGCAAAAAATTAGCCAGGCGTGGTGGCATATGCCTATAGTCCCAGCTACTCGGGAGTGATTTAGAGAAAATAAAATTATTCATACTGTATTGCATCGTCAACTTTTCTTGAAGTTTGTGGCAATTTCAAAAACAAAAACAAAATCTTAAACCTGACAGCTGATTTATTCTTAGTTGTGTATACAGGTGGAAACAGGTATGGATGACTGATATAATGAAATGAGGTACAATTTAGCACATCACTTATTCTCATGTGAGAATTAATGACAATGCATGAAATTTGCTAATGTTGTATTAGAAAAAACAAAAGGCCCTTTAGCCACATGGGTTAAGGTGCTCTTCTTGTCCTCACCAGAGTATCCAACCCTCAGCCAGCAGGTTGTGCAAATTCATGACTTTGCTCTGTCTTTTCATGCCAAGCCACTCTTATGACTATCACCAACCCACTGAGCACACGGAAGGCTCAGAAACACCTCCCGCATCCAAGACACCATCCAGAACACGGCCAGAACTAAGAAATGAAATCGGAATCCCTGTCAGGTCTTCTGCCTGTCACAGATGCTGAACACGTGGGTTCTGGTCCCAGACTTATCCCGGAGAACTCAGGGGCAGTACCATATCGGACCTCAGTTTTCTCATCTGGAAATTGGGAAGGTGGGCACGATAATCTAATTCTGATCAACTCTACCAGCATTTAGTAAAGACTCCCCTTCAGCCAGGCCCTGGTTCTGTCTTCAAGGAGCTCAAGTCGAGCAACGAGGGGCTTGCAGACAGACGCCTCTGGACAACCGAGGGGTGAGGGAAGATGGGCCATTGTCTCATTAAACAGCACAGGCTCCATCCTGTTCAGGGAGAAGACACTGGAGAGGAGGGGAGGTTACAGGAAGATGGAGAATCTAAGTTGAATTTACAGGATATAAAACAGAGGTTTCCCTAAGTGGAATAAAAGGATGGGGGAGAAGAGAACCAAGTTACTTCAACCAGAGTCAATACTACACACCGGGCTGGGTGCCGCGGCTCACGGCTGTCATCCCAGCATTTTGGGAGGCAGAGGCAGACAGATTGCTTGAGTCCAGGAGTTCAAGACCAGCCTGAGTAACATGGCAAAACCTCGTCTCTACTAAAAATACAAAAATTAGTTGGGCGTGGTGGTGTGTACCTGTAGACCCAGCTATTCGGGAGTCTGAGGTGGGAAGACTGCTTGAGCTCGGGAGGTGGAGGTTGCAGTGAGCCAAGATCAAACCACTGTACTCCAGCCTGGGCGATGGAGTGAGACGACATCTCAAAACAAAACGAAACAAAACAAAAAACAACTGCAAAATGGTTAGTCTGTGTGACCTGCAGCAAGTCAGGTAACCTCTGCCTCATTTCTTCATTTGTACAAAGAAGACGATGGCACTATCTAACTCATCCTTGGAGGAGGGTTAAATGTTTTCATATATTCTATATACCTATATATTTTTAATATTTAACCTATATTTAACTACTAAACCGCTAATATGTGGTACATATTATATATTATTACACATAATTATTTTAAACATTTCATAATTTAATCTATATCTACTGTATTTTAAATGCTTCAGTCTCCAGGAATGTTTACTACAGTATACTCTATAAGAACCTAACACACAGGATGCGCTCAACAAACATGTGTTGTAGTTTGTCATGACGATATTGATAATATCCACTATAATTTGGTGTGATTCGGGAAGGGGATCAGTATGTGTGTGAGATGGGGTGGGAGGGTTGCAGCAACTCGTGCAACCAGCTAAGGCCAGAAGAGCCAGCTCCAGAGGCCAACAGACGCCAGCACGAGGAGTCTGAACTTGATTCTGTCGATAATGAGAGTCATTCTGCTGTAGTCCCTATGTATAGCCTATTGATTCTCAATTTAACAAGCTTGGTTATCTGGTTTGACAGCCTACAGCACACTAAAGGCTGGGAGTTGGAGGGGCTAGTGCTGGTGCAGAGGAGGAATCAGGGATGAAAAATGAAGCAATTTTAGGAAGCAAATGCAAGTAGCTTGAAAACTTCACCACTCTGGGCCTTACAAGCTCAACGACCTCCACCTCACCAAATCTCAGCACGACAGACCGATCAATTCTGTAGGAGGGGGAAAAAACTGACTAAAGATCAATTTAGATCAATTTAACATATTCTACCAAAGATGACTAGTAACATATGAAAGGTTTAAAGGTCTTTCAAAATTGGGCTGGCTGCAGTGGCTCAGCCTGTAATCCCAGCATTTTAGGAGGCTGAGGCGGGCAGATCACCTGTGGTCAGGAGTTCGAGACCAGCCTGGCCAACGTGGTGAAACTCCGTCTCTATTAAAAACACAAAAATTAGCCGGGGTTGGTTGCATGCACCTATAATCTCAGCTACTCAGGAGGCTGAGGAGGAAGACTCACTTGAACCCCAGAGGCAGAGGTTGCAGTGAGCCAAGATCATACCACTGCACTCCATCCTGGGTGACAGAATGAGATTCCACTCAAAAATTAATTAATTAATTACTTAATTAATTTTTAAGAGTCTTGCAAAATTATTTCAAAGGTGAAAAGCTTTTGAAATTACAGGGGGAAGAAAGTCTTTCAGCAGGAAAAGTCATGTACCTAGAATTCTAGACTCCTAAACCAGAGAGTCCGGTTGGTGTCCTCCTGAAAAGTCATAAGGCTTCACAAATGAAAAACACGAAGATGTGGCCTGCAAGTCCTGGAAAGCTACGGTCAGTGAGAAACTCAGGACAAACTGCAAGACATCTCTAAAGTCAGCACAGATCCCTATAAGAAACTGTAAAACCCAAATCTGATTTCAACTGAAATCCATCTTGCATGACCAGACATTCATTCTGGCTCTCTGAGCTGGATATAAGGACATCATCAGGCAAAGAAGAAAAGTCCCCAGTGCAGCATTTTAAAAAAATCAAAAAACCAAAATCCCCTTCTTTCCCATCTGTGAGAAGCTCATAACCACCCAAGGCAAAAATAAGTCCAGAAATGCAAATCAAATACCCAGCTACCAAGTGAAGTAAATTACACAGCTAACGTCTTCCTAATAAAAACACTTCACCTTAAGATGAAGTTTAAATACACAACAGAGGCAGAGATGCTAGATCAATTCCTTTTTCACCTGGGAAGTGAGGAACTTTACATTTCCAGGCCCATCACAGCTATGTGGGAGCCACATGCCTGAGTTCAGGCTGGTGAAATGTGGGTGCAAGTAAGATGGCCGCTTCCAGAACCTGCCCCAGGCCTCCAAGCTCTGTCTCTAATATTCCCTGTACACCAAATGGAAAGAAGCCAGGTGAGGATTCTGAGAGCTTAGAACCAACTAGATAGAGGAAGCTTGGGTGCCCGTATGACCCCAAGGAGAGAGAGAAAGCAGTCCCCCTCCCACAGGCAGCCAGCCAGCTTTCGCCTGTGACATAGGCAGTAAGTAAACTCCTGGATTCATGAAGCCACTGAAATGTGGGGTTGTATGTTACAGGAGTCAGCCCACCCAGGTGAAGAACGACCTTGGGTTAAGAAAGTTTTGTGAGAATCTTCTAAGTGGTCTCAAAGGTACCAAAACCGCTCCAATAAAGTCTGGGAAATTTACCCCCATGGAAGTTAAATTAATTTCATAGACTTACAACCTGGACATATTTGATTCCTAAAAATCCAGGTCACTCGCTACCTTTCAGATGCAGAAGATAACCACTCCCTGATGGAAACCCCTACCTATTACATTTCCTTCTGCTGCCAATTTGGTGACCCCAAAATGACCAAGCAGACATGTTAGAAAGTGCTCGTTAGCGTAGCCAAAAACCCTAAAGGAAAGGTTACACAACGCTGGATGAGGGAGGAAGGATGGCACTAACAACCGTCATTGAGGAAAATCGTTTAAGGCAGGATGTCAAAATGTTTATTTCTACAGCAAAGAGTAATTTGCATTTTCAGATATTTACATTTAGCTCAGTGACTCGCGCAGTGCAATCCTCTGACAAAGGGCTGCATTCCAGCTTTTCTTAAGAGAAAATAGAGCACCAACTTGTCTCAACAAGTCAGCCACACCTGCAATGGTTTGGCAGGACTCTCACGATAAGTAAATAACGAACTGCCAATAGGCTTTTTCCGCAACAAAGGAGAAGAAACTTGATTCCCTTCCCTGGTGTCTTTGCCGTCAGGAAGTGCGGGTTTTTTTAAATCAATATAGCAGGAAGAATATTGTCAAAATTGCTAACTTAGGAAAATGAAGACCCTCCAAAGGGGGGCAGGAGGGCCTGGATTAGGCTGCCAGTTTCCTAAAAAAGGTGATGGACTCTACTTTGGTAACAATTCATATTACTAAGAAATTGTTTTCTCTAAGACACCACTCAATGAAAGATTAAGCTGTAAACACTGAAGTCAAATCATTTCAAGCACGCCCACCATAGGTTCCAGGGATTATGGCCCAAACAGAATGGGAAGTGGTTTACCATCACCCTTGTCCAAATGATCTCCTAAAGACCATCTCACACCTGGGTCTAAGCAAAAATGCCGAAACAGCTCTGTTTCTGCCACATTGGAATGTACCAAGTACGTGACGAGCAGTCCATAAATTGAGGGGGGAGAAGAGGAGTCTCTACATCTCGTCAGCCTATTTATGCCTGGTACCTACTTCTACAAAAGTCTCTAGTACCCACGTCTTCATACGGACTGAGCGGCGATTGAGAATTTAACTGCTGGGGCCAGAAAGACCATGAGAGGTATGATAGTTAATACCGTCAACTTGACTGGATTGAAGGATGCGAAGTATTGTTCCTGGGTGTGTCTTTGAGGCTGTTGTCAAAGGAGATTATCATTTAAGTCAGTGGAATGGGAGAGGCAGACTCACCCTCAATCTGGGTGGACACCATCTAATCAGCTGCCAGCAAGGCCAGAAGACAGGCAGGCAGAAGAACGGAGAAAGACTAGACTGGCTAAATCTTCTGGCCTCCATCTTTCTCCCCCTGCTGGATGCTTCCTGCCCTCAATCAGACTCCAAGTTCTTCCGCTCTTGGACTCTTGGACTTAACCAGTGATTTGCCAGGGGCTCTCGGGCCTTCGGCCACGGACTGAAGTCTGCACCATCAGCTTCCCTATGAAGTTTGGGGACTCGAACTGGCTTCCTGGCTCCTCAGCCTGCAGATGGCCTATTGTGGGACTTCACCTTGTAATAGTGTGAGTCAATACCCCTACTAACTCCCCTTTATATATACATTTACCCTGTTAGTTCTATCCCTCTAGAGAACCCTGACTAATACAAGGGGAGTTTTTCATCCATTAATGAGCTTCCTAATAATGACCCCCTCCCAGGTGAACTATGAGAGCTAAGCACACAACAGTGGTCTTGGAAGGGAAACAGTAAGAAAGGTAAGTTCGCATTATTAGTAGATGCAGCAGGTAGTGTCAGTTCCCTTACAGATCACGGGAAGAGGAGAAATAATGAGATTTCAGGAGTTCTAAAAAAGACCGTCCTTGTTCACAAAACACTTTCCCTAACCAAAAATTTCACTGTTTGATTTTTTAATTATTTCTCTTCTTAAGAACATACGGCTGGGCACGGTAGATCACACCTGTAATCCCAGCACACTGGGAAGCTGAGGCGGGCGGATCATGAGGTCAGGAGATGGAGACCATCCTGGCCAACATGGTGAAACGTCTCGTCTCTACCAAAAATACAAAATTAGCCGGGTGTGATGGTGCATGCCTGTAATCCCAGCTACTCAGGAGGATGAGGCAGGAGAACGGCTTGAACCCAAGAGGTGAAGTTGCAGTGAGCTGAGATCGCGCCACTGCTTTCCAGCCCGGGCAATAAGAGCGAAACTCCGTTTAAAAAAAAAAAAAAAGAAAAAAAAAGAAAGATACATACATACACTCAAAATGAAGAAAATCTGAGCCTTATCCGTATGAAGGTGTTTTTACTGGATCTGTCCATAAAAATAGGGCCACTTTACAATAAGCAAACTGAGGCTTGGAGAGGTCAACTATATTGCCCAAGTTCTCGAAAGCAGCCGAGAAGAAATCCCAACGCAGGACCACTTGATCTTAAGTTAATGCCCCTTTCCTGGAGGATTCTGCCAGATACTAGTAACTGCATTCTCCATAAGGGAAGGTTTTTATAGCCAGACAGAGGGAGGGGGAAGAAAAGAAAAAAGAATATGAAACTATTATGTAAAAAAGAGGGATGAAAGAGGTAAGTTATGATACAGAAAGGTGTGCCAGGGAGCATCATTTTACAAAGGTCAGGCCCTCTGAGACATAGCTCAGCAATCTTCTCCAGCTCATGTCACACACAACCCTTAAATTACAGCAGCTACTCACCTGCCTGGTGCAAAAGAACGTTTCTATGCATAGTGTGTCCTATATATTATGTAATGAGATACAGCAAGCCCAGACTTACATTCTTCTTGCAAATTCTTCAGAGTGGTGCCGAAGTAAAGTTTTCATGCATAATTTTCTAAGAATGTGAATACATTTATTTGCGGCAGGCATTTGCTTTTAGTATACTTAATCCTGGAAATTCAGTATGTTCCTTTCCTTAAGAATCAACATGACATCTACAAAAAGCACTTCCGGAGGGGGGTGGGGGTGGGAAGGAACACACCAGGAAAATTATTTAGCTCTTTGTGTATTTTTTTTTCCACTACATTTACTTTAATAACAAATCCTTGCAGTCGAGTTTCAACGCTATTTCTGAGTCTTCTGGGAGGCTTCCATCTGGGTTCCAAATAATCACCATTTGCAACATTTGTAGGTGAACAGACTGTTGGTTCACAATATAGAGAAAAGAAAGATTGTTCTTTTAATGTCATTCATGATGTGTGGGGGGCAAAATAATTTATACAAAACTCAGGAGTTCAATAGACTACACTTTATTTATTTATTTATTTTGAGACGGAGTTTTTGCTCTTGTTGCCCAAGCTGGAGTGCATGCAATGGTATGATCTCCACTCACCATAACCTCCGCCTCCCAGGTTCAAGTGATTCTCCTCCCTCAGCCTCCCAAGTAGCTGGGATTACAGGCATGCACCACCATGCCCGGCTAATTTTTTATCTTTAGTAGAGATGGGGTTTCTCCTTGTTGGTCAGGCTGGTCTGGAACTCCCAACCTCAGGTGATCCACCCATCTCGGTCTCCAAAGTTCTGGGATTATAGGTCTGAGCTACTGCATCTGGCCCACTTCATTTTTTTTTTGAGACAGAGTCTCGCTCTGTCGCCTAGCCTGGCGTGCAGTGGCACAATCTTGGCTCACTGCAACCACAGCCTCCTGGGTTCAGGTGATTCTCCTGCCTCAGCCTCCCAAGTAACTGGGATTACAAGAGTGCACCTCCACACCCAGCTAATTTTTTGTATTTTTAGTAGAGACAGGGTTTCACCATGTTGGCCAGGCTGGTCTTGGACTCCTGACCGCAAGTGATCTGCCCGCCTCGGCCTCCCAAAGTGCTGAGATTACAGACATGAGCCACTGTGCCTGGCACATTTAAAAAAAAAAAAAAAAGGGTTAAGCAGATGCTTTGGAAACAAGGACATTACTATATGCTCCAGAGTGCCCATTCTCTTAGTTAACACAGACAGAATGGACAATTTAACAGATTCTCAGAAATCCTAAAGGGAGTCTAAGATGTGATTCCGGCCTGGCAGACAAATAGCACAACTACTACTAAGAATAATAATGTTTATGGAAGAATTATGCTGTGAATTTTACATATAAAAGCTGATTCAGGCTTCCCAACAATTTTGAGAGAAGAATGTCATTACTATCAGGACCATTTCTCACTTACACATGAGAAAAGTGAGGCCAAGGAGGCTGGGTCTCCCATGTGAAATTGCTAACCAGTGGTGAATCACGTTGATACTTGGCTAGATTTTTATTTTAAGTTTTACTATTACAGAAAATCAGAACACTCAGCAGATTTAAGCTTACTGGTATTAGAGATATTCTGAGAATAACTTTGGATAAATGGTGATTGGCAGTAGGATGTATTATATAAAATGTTAGTCAGCCCATTAAACTCTTTGACCCTTCTTACGAAGAAGAAAAAGCGCCAATATAGTCAAAGCATGTAATGAAAAGAAAGCAAAGATTTCTTTAAATTGCTCCCACTGCCCTAAACATATAGTAAAACAAGCAGCACATACATCAGTTTTTCTTAAACTGGGACCCATATTTTTATTTCTCAACCCCAGTGCACACACATAATAATAGCTTGGTTTATTTTCTATCCTATTCCTTTACATTTTTTTTTTTTAGCAATACTGGCTACAAACCACTAAAATTATTTAATAAACTCCAGAAAGGTTTCAACCCTCAGTTGAAAAGTGCGACCCAGACGGAAATTACAATTTTGCACACGGAGCTATCTGTATTTTTAAAACGTGCGTGCCTGTAAAGGGTAGGGGTCACATAGACTTGCTGGTTTCAGCACTTTTGCATAGGGCCTGGGAATGGACCCAGGACAAGGATGCTTAGCATAGGATCCCTGGAGGACTTTCAAAGGTATCTGAACCTTCTGGAATTGAGTGTAAAAATTATTTGCAAGAACATACCTGCCTTTGTATAAAGAGCATTTCCATGGCTTTTAGCCAACTTTACAAAAGTGGGATCCATCCAAGTTTCAGACAGTCATTTTATTTATTTATTTATTTATTTATTTATTTTCCGTAATTTTTTGGTGAGAATCACCAAATCTCGCATCAAAAACACATTTTGGTTAAATATAAATAAAATTAACATGCGATGAGGCCGGGCATGGTGGCTCATGCCCGTAATCCCAGCACTTTGGGAGGCAGAGGCAGGTAGATCACCTGAGATCAGGAGTTCGAGATCAGCCTAGCCAACATGGTGAAATCCCCATCTCTACTAAATACAAAAAAATTAGCCGGATGTGGTGGCACATGCCTGTAATCCCAGCTACTTGGGAGGCTCAGGTAGGAGAATCACTTGAACCTAGGAGGCGGAGATTATAGTGAGCCCAGATCGTGCCACTGCTCTCTGGCCTGGGCAACAGAGCAAGACTCCATCTCAAAAAATAAACAAACAAACATGCAATGAGAGGAGATCATCCCAACCCTGATGACCCTGAAATCGGGTCACAAAACAAAGGGTGGCATTATGGCAGACTGTCAGTAACCTTCATTCATTTCTTCTACATATTGAGTGCCTACCAAGGGTGATCAACTGTATTAGGATTCTGGGTTAAACTGGAAAAGGAGGAAGTTAAATGAGAGGTACCCTGATGTCCTCTGCAGTGTTATAGTATTATTACACTACAATTCTGAAATCTACAAAATCGAAGACTGTTACCTACCTATTTCCTGCCTCCCACAGAGAACCTGATGGAATGCTCTGAAAGAGGATAATTTTAAACCAAAAATTGTTGTTTTAACACTGCTTATTCCCAATTAACAGCCAAAATATTTCAAGGAAAGGTTTCTATCAATTGAGACAATGGTGAGATGTAGCCAGCTCAGATGAAAAGGCATGAGCATTTTTCACAGAGGAAAGTATTTTGTGACGGCTAAATCCAGGACTGCATCTCCACCTGAACTTCTATTAAAATACTAATGATGCATTCTTCTCCTCACCCTGTGGTTGGGGCACAATAAGCCCTCTCACTAAGGAGTAATCAAGACTGTGTGGTTTGCCCCTCATTGGATCTAAGGTGTTCTGAGCTAAGATAGGATTGTGTGATGGGGATGCCATGCCCCCAGCCCCTCTTGTTTCCTTCCCCATCAAAGATTCTCAACTACAGGAAACTTCCTGGCCTCTCTGGCCCCTCAGGATGGCTCTGGGAAGGTGAGTCGTTCATGTGGACAGAGGAGACAGTTTGGGAGAACGAGCTACACATGCCTAGATCAAGCCCTTCTGTTCCACTTGCTTAGGAATAAAGGCCTCTGGGGAACTCAAGGTTGGACCTCCGTGGATCATGTGGTAACTGGAGAGATCCTGCCCCACAGAAGGGAGACCTGCTATCCAGTGCCAGGTCTGCACATGGGGGTCAGTCTACCTAACTCAGCTGGCCAGGGAAGTTCGGGAAACCCACATTGCTGTACCTCTGCGTCACAACCTCCAATCCGACACTGACCAATAACAACGCTAAACGTTTGGTCTCCACCTGCTGAATGCTTCGTTTGTCTCAGCTGGTCTAGAAATCAAGCAGGAAAAAGAACTTCTCAAATCCCAATAAGCTCTGTCCTCTCCATCTTCTCAATTTCAAGTGGACTGACGACACTTAAAATACTACTTGGCCAGGTGTGGTGGCTCACGCCTGTAATTGCAGGACTTTGGGAGGCTGAAGTGCATGGATCACCTGAGGCCAGGAGTTTGAGACCACCCTGGCCAACACAGTGAAACCCAGTCTCTACTATAAATGTGAAAATCAGCTGGGCGTGGTGGCACACACTTGTAGTGCCAGCTACTCAGGATGCTGAAGCAGAAGAATCCCTGGAACCAAGGAGGCAAAGGGTGCAGTGAGCCAAGATCACACCACTGCACTCCAACCTGGGCAAAAGATCACACCACTGCACTCCAACCTGGGCAAAAGATCACACCACTGCACTCCAACCTGGGCAAAAGATCACGCCACTGCACTCCAACCTGGGCAAAAGATCACGCCACTGCACTCCAACCTCGGCAAAAGATCACACCACTGCACTCCAACCTGGGCAAAAGATCACACCACTGCACTCCAACCTGGGCAAAAGATCACGCCACTGCACTCCAACCTGGGCAAAAGATCACGCCACTGCACTCCAACCTGGGCAAAAGATCACGCCACTGCACTCCAACCTGGGCAAAAGATCACACCACTGCACTCCAACCTGGGCAAAAGATCACGCCACTGCACTCCAACCTCGGCAAAAGATCACACCACCGCACTCCAACCTGGGCAAAAGATCACACCACTGCACTCCAACCTGGGCAAAAGATCACGCCACTGCACTCCAACCTGGGCAAAAGATCACGCCACTGCACTCCAACCTGGGCAAAAGATCACGCCACTGCACTCCAACCTGGGCAAAAGATCACGCCACTGCACTCCAACCTGGGCAAAAGATCACGCCACTGCACTCCAACCTGGGCAAAAGAGTGAGACTCTGTCTCAAAAAAAAAAAAACCACTGCTGAACACATCTGTGACTTTCCAATTTTAGGACAAAACTACTTGTGCCTACTTGATGAGACAACTGTAGGTCTTACTCATACGCTCAGGCAGCCCGACACTGCACAGAAGTTCCTAGAAATGAAAACATAACTAATGACCCAGCTCAACAGGATTTCAGAAAGAAGACACTTTAGGTTACTGTCCGATCACAGAGTAACAGCAGCTTTGCGGGGTGAGTTAACACAGTAATTTGGGTACAGCTCCCAGGTCTTCACAGAAATCGGATCAAATTCTTTTTTCTTTTTTGAGACAGTCTCACTCTGTCACCCAGGTTGGAGTGCAGTGGCACCATAGCTCACTGCAACTTCTGCCTCACAGGCTCAAGCAATGCTCCCACCCCAGGTTCACAAGTAGCTGGGACCACAGGCATACGCCACCACACCTGGCTAATTTTTGTATTTTTTTATAGAGACATGGTTTCACCATGTTGGCCAGGCTGGTCTCAAACTCCCGAGCTCAAGCAATCTGCCTGCCTCAGCCTCCCAAAGTGCTGGGATTACAGATGTAAGCCACCATGCCGCCAGAGGATCAAATGCTATCATTCAAAGTGAATTTCCAAAATAACAAACACCAAGTGTGAGTGTCCCAAGACATTCCCACAGGCTAATGAAATCCAGCACGAATTATCAACAATTTGGTAAGCGGTCAAGGGACCCTACTCTGTAGATGGAACATCCAGGAACCCCAAACCTACTTGTTCCTACTGAGATTTTCTATTTATGAATCTGATTAGCAAAATATGCCAATTTTATCAGAGTAAAGCCAACAAAATTTACTACTTTGGAAATTCTTTTTGGCTTTGAGTCTGGGAGGGGGAAAAAATGGAAAAAGCTCTGCACATAAATCTTCTTGATGTGATTTTGACTTTATCTTGACAATGTTACTAGAAAGATAAAATCTGATTCATCCTGGTTTCTCATTCGTGATGCTTCCTCCATTACAAGAAGCATTACAAGATGCCCTTCAAGTCGGCGGTTTTTGTTTTTGTTGTTTTTTACAAAGACAGGGTCTCGCTCTGTCACTCAGGATGGAGGGCAGTAGCGCAATCACAGCTCACTGTAACCTTGAACTCCTACGCTCCGGAGACCCTCCTGCCCAGCCACCCAATTGGCTAAAATTACAGGCATGTACTACCACGCCCAGCTAAACCTCTGAGTTTTGAATCAAGCGTTTTGTGTCTCCAGCGCACCACAACTGGGCCTCAGTCTCTACTCGCTTGGCTTCCCATCGTGATGTACAGCATAAAGGCTTGCAGGCCTCTTGTTTCTGGAGCTTTCGTTTCTGCTGTGCAACAGGCTAAACACCCAGACAGTGACAAACCAGCCTTGGGAAGGATGAACTGATAAAAAAAATAATGATACATGTTCCAAAGCTGCTCAACTGGGGTACAAGTACATAGGTGAGTCCCCGTTTTCAGTTCTTTTGGGCATATAAGCGGAAGTGGAACTGTGGGTCATATAGTGATTCTATGTTTAACATTCGAGGAAGCAGTAAACTGTTTTCGCAGTAGCTGTGCTATTTTACGTTCTCACCAGCAATGCACAGGGGTTCCAATTTCTCCACATTCCCTCCAACACCTTATTATTTTCCACATTAAAAAAATTACTGTAATCTTTCTAGTGGGCATAAGGTGGTACCTCACCATGGTTTTGATTTGCAATTCCTTACAGATACTGAGCATCTTTTCATGTGCTGATTTGGTTACCTGTATATTTTCTTTGGAGAAGTGTCTCCAAGTCCTATGCTTATTTTTTAAATTGCATGGTTTTTCGTTGTTTTTGCTGAGTTGTGTCACCACTGTTTATCGCAGCATTATTCAAACAATAGCCAAAAAGTAGAAACAATCCGATTGCTCATTTACAGATGAATGGATAAACAAAATATATGTATATATATACACCTATATTTACATGTATATAAACATGTATATAAAAGATGCATAGATATAATATCATCAACCCCAAAAAGGAATAAAATTCTGACATATGTTACAACATGAATGAACCTTGAAAACATTATGCTAAATATGATGTATGATTCCACTTATATGAGGTACCTAGAATAGGCTAATTCATACACAGACAGTAGAATGGAGGTTACCAGGGACAGGGAGGTGGAGGATGAGAAATAGGAGCTATTGCTTGCTGGGTACATTTTCTGTTTGAGATGATGAAAAACTTCTGGAAATAGATAGTGGTGATGGTTGTGCAACTGTTCACTTAAAATGGCTAGAGTGGTAAATTTTATATTATAGATATTTTATCAAATGCAGAAAAGTCACTTTGTACTTCTAACGTAATTAGTAAAAAAAAAAAAAATCCACAACATTTTAAAAAAATAATGGCTTCAGTCAATGATGGTTGAGTCTGGGGTTTCCAAGGCAGGAATGAGCCAGAAAATGGCATTTAGGGTATGTGGTATCAGAAGCTTGGGGCAAGCCCAGCTGCACACTGACCAGTGAGCAATGGTAAGTCCTCTCAGAGCCTCATTAGATGTGGAACTGAAAAAAAAAGAGAGCTGCCAGGCGCAGTGGCTCACGCCTGTAATCTCAGCACTTTGGGAGGCCGAGGCAGGTGGATTACAAGGTCAAGAGATCGAGACCAACCTGGCCAACATGGTGAAACCCCATGTCTACTAAAAATACAAAAATTAGCCAGGCATGTTGGCACACGCCTGTAGTCTGAGCTACTCGGGAGCCGGAGACAGGAGAATCACTTGAACCTGAGAGGCAGAGGTTGCAGTGAGCCGAGATCAGGCCACTGCACTCCAGCCTGGGTAACAGAGCAAAAAGGAGAGCGGGGCTGGCCGTGGTGGCTCTCGCCTGTAATCCCAGCACTTTGGGAAGCCAAGGCAGGCAGATCACCTAAGGTCAGGAGTTCAACATCAGCCTGGCCAACACGGTAAAACTCCATCTCTACTAAAAATACAAAAATTAGCCAGGCATGTTGGCAGGCACCTGTAATCCCAGCTACTTGGGAGGCTGAGGCAGGAGAATCATTTGAGCCTGGGAGATGGAGGTTGCAGTGAACTGAGATCGTGCCTCTGCACTCCAGTCTGGGTGACAGAGTGGGACTCTGTCTCAAAAAAACAAACAAACAAAATTTAAAAATTAGCTAGGTATGGTGGTGTGTGCTTGCAGCTCCAGCTACTAAGGAGGCTGAGGTTGGAGGATCGCTGGAACCCAGGAGTTCACGGCTACAGTGAGCTACGATCACACCACTGCATTCCAGCCTGGGCGACAGAGCAAGACCCTGTCTCAAAGGAAAGAAAAAGATCAGTGGCTTCCTGGAATTAGCAAGCAAAGGGAAGAATGGGTAGAGCACAGAGATTTTTAGGGCAGTAAAACTCTTCTGAATTATACTGTCATGGTGGATAATGCAATGGCTGCTTGATCCCCTTGGAAATAAAATGACTGCATACCTAGAAAGTTTAATTCATTGCGTTAGCGACCTAACATTCAACAATAACTCAATTCAGTGGACAGACTGTGGGTGGATACCATAAAGGAGAATCACTTGAACCCAGGAGGCGGAGGTTGCAGTAAGCTGAGATCATGCCACTGTACTACAGCCTGGGTGACAGAGAGGGACTCTGTCCCCGCCCCCCTCCCAAAAAAAAAAGAAAAACTTTCATTTGGTGCTTACTTATGGGCAGAGGGATGGTGTCCATGATGGTAACAACAACAGAAATAGCAGTTGATGCTTGTAGGGGGCCTACTATAAGTCAGACGCTGAAGAAGTTTCTTAAATTTCTAACAATTCTATAAGGAAAGTACTTATCCCCATTAATAAATAAAGAATCCAAAGCACAGAGACTTTAGGTGACTTATCCAAGGCCACACAGCCTACAAATGATGGAGCTAGTGATGTTTACCTCTGAATTCTAGGATTCTATCCACAGAGCCTAACATTGCACTCCAGCCTGATTGACAGAGTGAGACCTTGTCTCAGAAAAAAAAAAAAAAAAGTATTTTTTACAGTTCCATACTACTAGAGAAGAATCATGGAAAGATACATTCTCATAGAGCATGCTTTTAGAATTTATTCAGAAGGGGGCAGTGGTTCATGCCCGTAATCCCAACACGGTGGGAGGCTGAGGCAGGGGGATCACTTGAGGTCAGGAGTTCAAGACCAGCCTGACCAACATGGCAAAACCCTGTTTCTACTAAAAATACAAAAATTGCCGGGTGTGGTGGCACTCGCCTGTAATCCCAGCTACTCGGGAGGCTGAGGCATGAGAATCACCTGAAGCTGGGATGCACAGGTTGCAGTGAGCTGAGATGGCGCCACTGCACTCCAGCCTCGGCAACAGAGTGAGACTCCATCTCAAAAAAGAAAAAAATTTATAAATATTCATCGTGTATCTGAGGAAAGATAGATATATTTCTACCATTTAAGTCATAAAGATGGAAACGAGCCAGCCATCAGTGAGTTAAGAGGTGTCGCATGGAGGGGCCAGTGAGGAACCCACACTTTACAATATTTTTCCCCTTTACTGTTTTCTTTCGCATGCGACTGTGAATAAATAAAAGCAGTGTGACATTGTAAAATCGATGATATACTATACACTGGCATTTAGAAATTGTTTAAAATGGAGCTAAAGACTTTCTGTTTAAAATTGAAGAAGCTCATCCCTTTGCAAACCAACTGTATCTCACACCCTCTAGACCCTGCTGAGGCCTGCTTTCCCACTGTCAGGCAGAGTTCCCTTGAAGAACAACTGCTGTGCATATAAACTCCCTGACCCCAGCGACACCCCCAACTCCCCTCCTGCAGGTTAGCAGCCGAATTCCTACCTATTAATGACAGGACAATTACCATTTCCTGATTTTGTTTTGGTTTTGTTCTGTTCCATTTTTCTTTTCTTTCTTTTCTTTTTTGAGACAGAGTTTCTCTTTCACCCAGGCTGGAGTGCAGTGGTGCAATCTCAGCTCACTGCAACCTCAGCCTCCCAAGTAGCTGGGATTACAGGTGCCTGCCATCATATTAGCTGATTTTTGTATTTTTAGTAGTGATGGAATTTCACCATGTTGGCCAGGCTGGTCTCGAACTCCTGACCCCGTGATCCACCTGCCTCAGGCCCCCAAAATGCTGGGATTACAGGTGTGAGCCACCACGCCCTGTCCCATTTTTCTTACAGGTAAAACCAATGCCCCATTCTCTAGAAATGGACTTAAGCAGCTGGCACTCTGTCCTCTGAAGAAAGTCATGGTCCTCTCCTGTCTTTCTGTTGTCCCAGCTCACTTGAGAGACTTTCTGGGAAAAGACTGTTAAAGGGAAGGGGATGTGCCACTCCATTCAGGGAAAACTCCCAGTTACCAGCTTGGAAGGCAGCTGAAATGTTAAAAGGAACTTCCTATCTGCATACCAAAATAAAAGGTGGAAAGAAAACCAAACAGCCTTACCAGTTAACGATACCATCCTTCAGTGCACACCATGAGACTCCAGGTAATCCATATTAAGTGGTAAAAGCCCATGAACTGGAAAGAAAGAAGCCTTCTGCAATGACAACACCAAAAACACAGGGCAAATCCCTAGTATCTCAGGATATTCCCCACGCCCTGCAGATGTGCGTGACCGTACACTTCCCACCAGGTAATCCTCGGCAAGTATTTAAGAAGCTACATGAAAGGCATCTGTTACCCAGGGGCAATCCCTCTACGTTTTCTGCAGTGGTGATTAAAGCGATTGCCCTCCGTCCCTTCCCTACCTTCCAGTGATGTGAGGTTTAATTAATATGCACTTGGGGTTTTAAGATCCCTAGATGAAAAGAGGACCAGATGTGAAAGTTATTATTATTTTCTTCAAAGTACACGGGTATGCTAACATCTGTGGGGGCAAGTTTACCACACGCCACTTAAAACAGGCTAACAGACTCATATGCCAAATCATTCAGGTTTGGATTTTTGAAAAGCTCAGAGATCCGACAGATGTGTTCTGGCCACGACTGAACATGCAGCTCCAGCGAGAAAGCAGCACATATGACAAATGGTTCGCTTAGTTCAGAACTAAAACTCCAGAGGAGCAGCCTGAACCGAAAAGGGAAGTGATGAGTGGAAAAGAGGGTGGAATCTGCTCACGGACAAGGCAAGGGGGCGACACGGAGCATGCGCAGGGAGGAGGAGCTTTCTGTTTCCAGGGTAAATGAAACATTAGGCTGCAGAGAACCCGGAATTATCTTCAAGCATTTTTTTTGCCATGCTTAAACCCATTCTAGAATTCATCAGCGAAGTACCCTCGTAGGACAAAAAGTCCCTTTTCTCATTCTCTGTAGAGAAAGAGATCTGTGGGCCCGGCGCGGTGGCTCACGCCTATAATCCCAGCACTTTGGGAGACCAAGGTGGACAGATCATTTGAGGTCAGGAGTTCGAGACCACCCTGGCCAACATGGCAAACTCTGTCTCTACTAAAAATAGAAAAATTGGCCTTGTGTGGTGACGCATGCCTGTGATCCCTGCTACTTGGGAGGCTGAGGCAGGAGAATGGCTTGAACCCAGGAGGCGGAGGTTGCAGTGAGCCAAGACTGCACCACTGCACTCCAGCCTGGGCAACAGAATGAAATTCCATCTCGAAAAAGAAGAAAAGAAGGAGATGTGTGCCTAGAGAAGTTGCAAAAATAAAGACCACCACCACCCGCACCAGTGGGGATCCAGACTGTATAAGCAATAACAAAGTCTAATCGAGGCTCAGACACAGGCTCACTGAGAACCACGGTCCACGGGAGATGGTGTGTAGTCTCCACCCAGCACAGCCAGCCGAGAGAGCCTAGGAACCTAAACCAGATGGTGTCCCCCTAGTCCTACCCACAACCCTCAAAGGCTTCCCATCTCACCAGCAGTCCTGAGACCCTGCCCCGAGGGCACTCCTCAGTCTGCATCTCCCTGGCTCTCACACTTTGCTCTTCCCACCCAAGCGTCCAACATGCCTGGCCCAGCCCTCTGCCCTCTGCCTAGATGCTCCCTCTGTCAGTACAGGGCTTGCTCCCTCAACCCCTTGCCATCTTGGCTTCAATGTCATCCATGCAGTGGGGCCTTCCTAACTCCTCTATATTCAAAAGCTCAAACACCCAACACTTCTTTGCTTCAAGAGTCTCCACTGTAAGGATCACCTTCCCACATAGGACATGTTGTAACTACAGTCAGCCCTCCCTGTCCATGGGTTGTGTATCCATGGCTTCCATATCCGTGGACTCAAACAACCGTGGATCCAAAATATTCAAAATAAATAAATGATTGTGTCTATACTGAACACGTAATATTTGATTTTGGGTTTTTTTTGAGACAAGGTGTCACTCTGTCACCCGGGCTGGAGCGCAGCTGCACAAGCATGGCTCACTGCAGCCTCAGCTTCCTGGGCTCACGTGATCCTCCTGCCTCAGCCTCCAGAGTAGCTGGGAATAGAGGTAGCATGCCACCACGCCTGGCTAATTTTTTTTTTTTTTTAAATAAAGAAACGATTGTGTCTGTACTGAATAGGTACATATTTTATTTTACTTTATTTTTTGAGAAAAGGTGTCATTCTGTCGCCCAGGCTGGAGTGCAGTGGCGTGATCTCAGCTCACTGCAACCTCCACCCTCTGGGTTCATGCAATTCTCCTGCCTCAGCCTCCTGAGAAGCTGGGATTACAGGTGCCTGCCACTGTACCGGCTAATTTTTGTATTTTTAGTAGAGACAGGGTTTTACCATCTTGACCAGGCTGGTCTTTAACTCCTGACCTCATGATCCACCCACCTCAGCCTCCCAAAGTGCTGGGATTACAGGCGTGAGCCACCGTGCCTGGCATTTTTTTTTTTAATTTTACTCTAAGTTCTGGGATACGTGTGCAGAACGTGCAGGTTTATTACATAGGTCTACATGTGCCATGGTGGTTTGCTGCACCCAACAACCCGTCATCTAGGTTTTAAGCCCCACAGCATGCATTAGGTATTTGTCCTAACGCTCTCTCTCCCCCTTGACCTCCACCCCCCAACAGGCCCTGTGTGTGATATTCTCCACCCTGTGCCCATGTATTCTCATTGTTCAGTTCCCACTTATGATTGAGAACATGCAGTGAATTTTTCTATTTTTTGTAGAGATGGGATCTTGCTATGTTGCTTAGACCGGTCTCGAACTCCCAGACTTAAGTGATGTTCCTGCCTTGGCCTCTCAAAGGGCTGGAATTTCAGGTGAGCTACCATGCCCAGCCCAGACTTTTTTTCTGGTCATCATTCCATAAACAATACAGCATAACAACTATTACATAGCATTTATTTTGTTTTAGGTATCCAGAGATGATTTTAAATGTGTGGAAGGATGGGCCTCAATTATATGCAAATGCTCCACCATTGTCCATAAGAGATTAAACATCTGTGGATTTTGGTGTCTTCAGGGTAGGGAAGGGACATCCTGGAACCAACCTCCCACAGATATGCAGGGACTACGCCTGTTGATATTGTCTGTATCTAGAATGTCAGTTTCCTGAGGGCAGGGATGCTCCCTAGTCTTCTGCACTGCTGTCTCACTACCTGCAACTGAGCACAGCACAGTGAACACACAGATGCGGACTTCAAAAGTCAAAGACAGCTGGGCACTGTGGCTCACACTTGTAATCCCAGCACTTTGGGAGGCCAAGGCAGGCAGATCACCTGAGATCAGGAGTTCAAGACCAGCCTGACCAATATGGAGAAACCCCGTCTCTACTAAAAATACAAAATTAGCCGGGCGTGGTGGCGCATGCCTGTAATTCCAGCTACTCAGGAGGCTGAGGCAGGAGAATCCCTTGAACCCAGGAGACAGAGGTCGCAGTAAGGCCAAGATCGCAACACTGCACTCCAGCCTGGGCAA
This sequence comes from Ateles fusciceps, assembly GCA_036589455.1. Taxonomy (NCBI): domain Eukaryota; kingdom Metazoa; phylum Chordata; class Mammalia; order Primates; family Atelidae; genus Ateles; species Ateles fusciceps. Next base: position 13,825,037 of record JAZHEH010000222.1, read on the forward strand.
CAAGAGCGAAACTCCATTTCAAAAAAAAAAAAAAAAAGTCAAAGACAGCCTGCAAGGAGAAAGACTAAGGTTGGCTCCCAGAAAACTCCTCAGAATTGCTTACTTTCATGTTGAGGTACCTGAGCACACAGACCTGGCGACTTCCTGTGGGAAGGGGCTTAAGACTGAGGCAGGATTTGACCATTTGTGGTCCCCAAGTCACAGTACTTTCAAAGATGACCAAAGCCCTACTCTCCCTAACCACCCTCAATGCAGGAAAGTGTGGCTCACACGGAATCTACCATATGAATCAGTTCACCAGAAAATGCATCCTTAGTGGCCACAGCACATGGCCAGAAGGAAGAAACAGGAATGTGAAGTCAGTGCTTTCATAGCTATGAAGCTGCCAGCGAAGATCCCAGTTCTCAGAGTATCAGATCCTCCTGCTTGACCAGGGATTCTTCCCTGCTGCCCAATGACTGCTGCCCAAGCAGACGGGCTGCAAAGAACTTCGAGAAGGAATACAGGTCAAAAGACACTTTACTAGATGCCATGAGTAGAGCGCAGTGCTGCGTCTCCTCAACTTTGGTCTGAATGTTGTTGCTGTTTTATAAGACGATTTTAGCAGTTTGTGTGTGTGTGTTTTGTTTTGTTTTGAGACACAGTCTCTGTCGCCCAGGCTGGAGTACAATGGCACAACCTCGGCTCACTGCAACCTCTGCCTCCCAGGTTCAAGCAATTCTCCTGCCTCAGTCCCCTGAGTAGCTGGGATACAGGCACACACCATGCCCGGCTAATTTTTTTGTATTTTTAGAGGCAGGGTTTCACCATTTGGTCAGGCTGGTCTCGAACTCCTGACCTTGTGATCCGCCAGCCTTGGCCTCCCAAAGTACTGGGTTACAGGTGTGAGCCACCACACCCAGGCTTTATAGAGCAGTTTACAGTTCCCAGCAAAATTCCATAGAAAGTACAGAGATTTCCCATATACCTCCTGCCCCCATGCACAGCCTCCCCTACCACCAACACCCTTCACCAGAATAGTCTGTTTGTTGCAATCAAAGAACATATATTGACACATCATTATTACCCAAAGTCCACAGTTTACATTAGGGTTCAGTCTTGGAGCTGTCGATTCCATGGCTTTGGATGAATGTATAATGACACGTATCCACCATCACAATCTCGTACAGAGTAGTTTCACCACCCTAAAAGTCTTGTGTGCTCTGCCAGTACATCCCTCTCTCCTCCCTAGCCCCCGGCTACCACCTTGACGGTTCTTCTGTGTCCTTTCGTGACTAGCTCACGCCTTTTTAGTGCTGAATAATATTCCATCATGTGGATGTACCACAGTTTATACATTCACTTACTGAAGGACATCTTGGTTGCTTCCAAGTTTCCAATAAAGCTGCCATAAATATCCGTGTACAGGGCTGTTTTTGTTTTGTTTTGTTTTGTTTTGTTTTTTGCATGGTTCTTTGTATTTTGTTTTGTTTTGTTTTTCTTTTTTGGGGACAGAGTTTCCCTCTGGTGCCCAGGCTGGAGTCCAAAGGCGCGATCTCAGCTCACTGCAACCCCCACCTCCTGGGCTCAAGTGATTCTCCTGCCTCAGCCTTCCAAGTAGCTGGGATTACAAGCGTGCACCACAATGCCTGGCTAATTTTTGTATCTTTGTAGAGATAGGGTTTCACCATGTTGGCTAGGCTGGTCTCGAACTCCTCACCTCAAGTGATCCACCTGCCTCGGCCTCCCAAGGTTCTTTGTGGTTTTATTTTTTTGAGATGGAGTCTTGCTCTGTCACCAGGCTGGAGTACAATGGCACGATCTCAGCTCATTGCAACCTCCGACTACCTAGTTCAAGCGATGCTGCCTCAGCCTCCCAAAGTAGCTGGGATTACAGGCATGCACCACCACACCCAGCTAATTTATTATTGTTTTTAAAGTAGAGATGGGATTTCACCACGTTGGCCAGGATGATCTCAATCTCCTGACCTCGTGATCTGCCCGCCTCAGCCTCCCAAAGTGCTGGGATTATAGGCATGAGCCACCACGCCCAGCCCTTTGTAGGTTTTTAATAGCAGTTTGGTATGGGGAGACACACAGAAAGAGAAATGAAAAGAATGACCTTCGTGAGCTGGAGACAAAATAGGCTTCATGCTCTCCAAGAAAGTCACTCTTTCTAAGAACACTTCTGAGAAATTAAATTTGGCTAAGAGGTCTAGTGTTAGTTTTATACACACATGCATCCATTTCTAATACTATGATTTTTTTTCAAGCACTTCAGATGGATTTATAAACTCTGAAAGGTAAAATGTGATTTGAATATCCCCGCTAAATAAACGTGTCTGTGGGACTTCGCCGTCTATTCCATTATACTTAGGCTCTTTTCTCCCAGCTGGTACTCCCAGCCCACGTGTTCGGTAAGGGACCCACCATAGCTGCCATACACAGCCAGTGCCAAAAAAAAAAAAAAAAAATGCTGGGTGTTGAATGCATTTCAAAGATTCAACCAAGCAGTCAGCAAAGATGATGACAAACTTTGAAACAAAGATACCCACAAGTTTCTGGACACAGGAACAAACATGGATTAGGAAAGTAAGCATCTATCCCACCAATTAGTCTCAAAATCCACCTATAATGATTAAACCAAAGTTGCAATAACAGAGGCATCACAAGTCAGAGAGGTCCATCCCTTGGAAAAGGGGAGCTCACCACATCAGTCACAGCCTGCAGGCCCACCCAACCAGCCACAACAACTCCCAGGGGAAAAATGAGGAAGGAGAATATCCCAGAACCCAAATGTGTCTTAAATGATATTGCAAAAGAAATGATTTCTCAACGATCTCTAAAACCCAAATGCATTTCTGGTAGGACAGAGCGTACCCTACCACACTCCTCAGGACTGGGAATCTCCAGCTATGCCACGCCAGCTTTACACATCAAATCAAAAGGCATTTGACAAGGCGTTCTATTGGATAACACGACTTTCCTACTCAGGGCTGACATTTTGCAGATAAATTTCCCACATTCTGTATTTACCACACTAAGTATTCCTGGGCAGTCGCAGTCACTGCATTTGTGAGTCAAAAGAGGGCTGGCAAGGAAGCCTGGTGGATACACAGGGGTCACAGAATGAGGGTCCCATGTGCAGGATTTCAGTCTGATTTCAAATTATGGAAGCGAGAGGCAGGCAACTCGCATTTATGAGTGACTTCGTGTGCTCTTGAGAAGAGGAAAACAGTGAAACATCCAGATCTGCTTTTTGCTTTGTTTTAACTGCAAGGTCCCAGCGAAAACATAATCCGTGTCTAACATATCCAGTTACTTGAGAAAAAGCAAGTACATACTCCTGTGTTCTCTTCATCTGGCTAGTAACAAAATGGTATATTTCCCCACTTTGTTTAATGCTTCTGCTGCTCAAAATTACTTCCAGATCCTACTTTTTCTTTAGTATTCATTTTCATCCTACATGAAACTCCCTACTCCTGGAGCAAAAAGGAAAGAAAGAAAACAACCAGAAGTTAACACACCAGTTTAAAATACAACACCAAAAATATAAAATCCAGCCCCCGCATCTGAGACTGAAAGAAACGTATCAATGTGTAAATACAGAATCCAGCACGATCAAAGCTAAAAGTTGAGTCTTAGTACATAATATCCATATTACAGGCTTTGCCAGTTATACAGGGAGAAAGTTCTATACTTCTCAAGGAACGTAAGGATGCAACTCACAGACCTGAGCAACTGGCTCAACTAAGGCTGAAGAATCAGGAGTCCAAGGTAAGAACTTGGGTGTCTTGACCTCTTTCTAGTCCAGTGCTCACCTCCTCATATTTCATTCATGAATGCTAACTACCCTACCACACTCCTCAGGACTGGGCATCTCCAGCTACGGCACCACCAGCTTTACACATCGAATCAAAAGGCATTTGACAAGGCCCTCCATTGGACACTTTCCCACTCAGGGCTGACACTGTGCAGATGGATTTCCCACATCCCGTATTTACCACGCTAAGTATCCTTGGGCACTCACACCCACTGCCATTTGTGAGTCAAAAAGACTCACATTACTTGCTAATAATGCTGATCATTTTGTTTAAACATAAATGATGGAGCTTACCAGAAATACCCCTCACTCACCTCATTCAAAAAAAATGGTTTTTTTCACCAAAAGAGAAAAATCGCTGTGCCCTAAGCAGGAACAATTTCTAGTGGTGTCAACACTGCCACTGGAACTACCCAGAGAAAATGCTCAAACCACCACCAGGGAACTGGCGATAAAACTCCCACACTCACATTCACACTGTTTACGTGATCATTAAAATCACCCTCCAATGACCTACAAGACAGAGTGTTGGTTAGATCTCTTCATGACTAAATGGCTCATCAGACATCTGCGCGAACTAGATTCCTCTAAATATTGAGAAAGGTGAAGCAGAAATACTAACAGTCCATACTGGTTTTCTGTCCCAACTCTTAAAAAGAAGTAAGTAAGCCAGGCATGGTGATGTGTGACTGCAGTCCCAGCCACTCAGGAAACTGAGGCAGGAGGATTGCTTGAGGCCAGGAGTTCAAGGCCAACCTGGGCAACATGACGAGACCCCATCTCTCAAAACAAACTTGTATTTTAAATAAATAAAAGAATTAAATACTGTAGATGCACTGATCACTGACTGAGCTACCAACAGGGAAATCAGGACCACAGAGCCTGGGGGCTCTCGGCTGCCCAGAGGGCTGAGGGATCTGAGCAGGCGTGGCTTGTCCACCTGGCAGCCCGCTGAGCCTCGCTGAGGTACTCTACTTCTCTGCACCTCTGTTTTTTTCCAGCTGTAAAACTGAAATAACAGCTCATTGGATTACTTTGAAGGTTAAATGTCCTGATGCTTCAAATTTATCAAACTTCTAGTTTATACCCCTCATTTGAACACTTATATAAACTCTCTCTTTTTTTTTTTTTTTTTTTGAGACAGGGTCTGGCTCTGTCGCCCAGGCTGGAGTGCAGTGGCGCAAACATGGCTCACAGCAGCCTCGACCTTCTGGGCTCAAATAAATCCTCCTGCCTCAGCTTCCTGTGTAGCTGGGACCACAGGCATGCACCACCACGCCCTGGCTTTTTGATTTTCTTAGAGAGACGAGGCCTGACTTTATTGCCCAGGCTGGTCTCAAACCCCTAGGCTCAAGTGATCTTCCCACCTCAACCTCCCAAAGTGCCAGGACTATGGGCACGGGCCATCACGCCTGGCCTGAACACTTATGAACTCTTGACGGTGTATCTTTTCTTCCCTTCTACACTGTCAGCTACACTGTACCCCAAAGCTGATATTCTACATGGTATCCCAAGATGATAGCATAGCTACCCAACAAATGATCTGTTGAAAGAATGAATAAATAACCATACCACTCTCCTCCACACACAAAAAATTAATATGAGGCCTAGTAACTACATGTCACTCTGCTAACTTGAATACATTACCTTACCTTGGCTTGTTGGGACTTCTGCGAATACATTAGATAAATAGCAATAGTTACAACGCAGAGGTGAGAATCGGAAATGTTTTCAATCAACGCTTATGGCTATAGGCTTTTCCACTTCGATTCAACCCCAGGCTTAGTTTGCATGCAGGCAATTGCAACAACCCCCACTGTTTCTTCTAAAGCTGAAACCGAGAAAACTCCATTTTATTTTCACCTAATGTCAACTCTTATGCTTTCTTTGAAGAGGGATTCTGCTGCCTCCAGCCCTCCCTGCCTGGGTGCTGTTTCTTTATTCTCCCCTTTTTCTGGACTTGGGATCTCACTCTGTCGCCCAGGCTGGAGTGCCATAGTGTAGTTCTGACTCACTACAGCCTCAAACTCCTTGGCTCAAGGGATTCTCCCCCCAGTCAGCCTCCTGAATCGATGGGATTTTATGCAGGAGATGCTACACTCGGCTGTTCTTCATCAATGCTTCACTCCTCATTACACAGATTGGTGCTGTTTGATCAGCAAACAAAAACCCCACCGATGAGGGCAGCTAACTGCTCTCTTCTTGACTCTCCGGGGATTTCAGATACCCTCACCTGCGCCTCCTGTAAAGCTAACCCAGGCCTCTGGAAAGAATTTTTTTCTAGCTCTGAAAGTAGTTATCTGCAGCCCATCCCTCCCTCCGCAGTCCCCACACGGTTCATTCCCATTCCGATAAGCAAACCAAACTCTGCTGAGCATCAATTAGGCAGACAGAAAAGGCTGTGCTTTGAGCAGACTGGCTTCTTCCCAAGCTAAACACGCTTATGTGCATCTGACTCCATTACCGCCCAGCCTGCACACGTCCCGGGGCACCCGGCCTTTCCGGAGGTGAGCTTGTGTTTACCCACTGTCAAGGGGTATTTCCCAGTTGGCCTCTCCTCCCCCCAGTGGAGACTGGCTGCAACCACCCTACCCCCCACCCAGGCAACCAAATGTGACATCCAAAGAGTCCCTGGAGTGGCCATCTGTCCCTGCCATGCCAATGTTTACGCCACGTGGGCAGGAGAGGGACAGGCCAGGGAAGACTCCAGGGTATCCTGCATCAGACCCAAGGCGTCGCCATCCCAGGCCGTTTGTGCCACAAAACAAGACAGTGAGAGAATAGTCCTCCGTTTAACCAGAGAGGCTCCTGGTTCCTAAAGAGAAAGATCAAGCTCTTTAACTTCCCTGAGGGTGTTCAAAGAACCAGCCCGACATAGATGTTTCTCCTGCATATGAGCATCGAGCATCTAAAATTAAAATGAGATCCCTAATTTTGCAGTTTTTAAAATATTACCTGACCGCCCCCCACCAAAGTTAAACCTAACCGTGGTCTTTCTGACAATAAAGACTTTAACAAGTTCATAGTGAAGTGCTAAGAGGAACTGGATAATGTAGAAAAGATTCAGATTAGAAATAAACTCCAGCCAGGTGTGGTGGCTCACGCCTGTAATCCCAGCACTCTGGGAGGCCAACGTGCGCGGATCATCTGAGGTCAGGAGTTTGAGACCAGCCTGGCCAAAACAGTGAAACCTCGTCTCTACTAAAAATAGAAAAATTAGCTGGGTGTGGTGGCGCACATCTGTAATCCCAGCTATTTGGGAGGCTGAGGCGGGAGAATGCTTGAACCCAGGAGGCAGAGGTTGCAGTGAGCCAAGATAGCACCACTGCACTCCAACCTGGGTAACAGAGGGAGACTCTGTCACACACATACACACAAAGAAACTCAAGAGTCTCCAAATTCTAGAGTTAATATGACCATTAGATATCCTCATCTGAATGCCTCTGTTTATATTCAGAACCAGAGGTCAAGATGTGTGGGAACTATCACAAGTTTAGAAGTCAGATAAAACACGGTTCAAGTCCAGGGTCACCGCCACAATAGCGAGATTTTCATCAAGCTACCTGGGTTCCACCAGGTAGACTTGGAAATAAGCATATGCACAGGCAGAGGGGCTGTGAGTGCAATCATGTATTCTATTAGCAATCACAAAGCAGAAGAATGCCAGGCACACAGTAGGCGCTCAATGTTTGCATCTTCCTTTCCAGCCCTAGCCCTCCTTACAATGGCAGGGCACACCCACCACGTCCAACACAGCTCAAGTGAAGAGAGACGCCCCTGGGCAGCGTTTGGCCGGCCATCAGCTAAAACTCAGCGCACTGACTCTGCTGGGGGGAATTTCTGTTATCTTTCGAATGGGGGACAAAAGATGCCTGACATGCTTCACCTACCATTTGCATGAAATCTGTTGAAATGCATCCCAAGTATTGGGGGTGAATCCACATATTCATCACATAAATGAGCTTAAACTCCCTCCAGGGGGAAGATGGGCTAGCCACTGTGCCTGAAGCCAAGAGATGACACATCCACTCTCTATGACTCAACTTGAGCAGCTGCAGCGTGAAGATACACACACAGGCTCACACAGAAATGGGCTGACAATTTTTAGATTTGCCCTTTGCTTGTTTTTTGTTTTTAGTTTTGCTCTTTTAACCTTATTATGTTTCTTTGCTCACAGAACCTGGAAGCAACGCTGCATTTCTTTGGACAGCTCTGACCAGGTTTTAATCCCAAAAGAATCCCTTAACATGGTGGCACAGGGCACAGTCACAGCTCTCAGGGATGCATGATCCTACTTCAGGGAGAGAGCTGAAGGGTAACATCATCTGAGAAGGACGCTGGTTCTGAGGGGGCAAAAATCACAGTGGCCAGGGCAGTCCAGAAAGGCAGCCAGGAGGAGGTGGACGTGAGCTGACCCTGAAGGAGAGGTAAAATCTGAATCGGCACAGAGCAGGCGGGGAGGCCACTGGGGGTAACTGACAAGGACAGGTACCCTGAGACAGGACTCAGGAAGGCTGACTCCGGTGGGTTTGTGTGGCCACTCACTCAGGTAACATTTAAGAAGCAGACCATAGCAGTCACTAGAGCCATGCTGGGGGCAAGCATAAAGAGAAGGGCAAGTATAAAGAGAAGTCCAAGCAGCCCACCTCAGAGGAACACACAATAGCACAGCGGTCAAGAGACCAGACTCTGGGGCTAGGCTGCCTGGGTTCAAATCCTGGTACCTCATTTCCCAATGCTATTGCTTTGGATAGGTTACTTAGGCCAGAGGTAAAAAGTCATGTATATATTTTTGATTAAGAAGTGTTGGCCAGGCGCGGTGGTTCACACCTGTAATCCCAGCACTTTGGGAGGCAGAGGCGGGCGGATCACGAGGTCAGGAGTTTGAGACCACTCCGACCAACGTAGTAAAATCCCGTCTCTACTAAAATACAAAAATTAGCCAGGCGTGGTGGTGTGCGCCTGTAATCCCAGCTACTCCGGAGCCTGAGGCAGGAGAATCCTGAACACAGGAGGTGGAGGTTGCAGTGAGCCTAGACTGTGCCACTGCACTCCAGCCTGGGAGACAGAACGAGACTCCATTAAAAAAAAAAAAAAAAAGGAAGTGTTTTCAGAGAAAACCAGAAAATAGGCTGAGGAGATCTTGAAGGGAAAGAAGTCATGGGGCACTCTAGACCCAGGGCAGATAAGACCTCAGCTTGGCCTGGAATACGTGAACCTTCAGGGTTAGCTCTTCCTCAGGATGCCCCGGGGGTACAGAGACTACCAGGTAGTTAGTCAAAGGGAATCCAGTCCCTATGGTCGCCCTCCAAGAAAGAGGGCAGAGGCGAAAGCACTCAGGGGAAAGGAAATTTAATAGACAGGTGAAGGGAACCCAAAGGATAGGGGCTGAACAAGGACAGCTGGTGTTTCCAAAGGGTTAATTGTTGTTATTATTATTATTATTATTTTGAGACAGAGTATCGCTGTGTTGCCCAGGCTGGAGTGCAGTGGTGTGGTCTCAGCTCACTGCAACCTTCACCTCCTGGGTTCAAGCGATTCTCCAGCCTCAGCCTCCCCAGTAGCTGGGATTACAGGCATGGGCCACTATGCCCGGCTAATTTTTGCATTTTTGTAGAGATGGAGTTTTACCATGTTGGCCGGGCCAGCTAGAACCCCTAACCTCAAGTAATCCAACCACCTCAGCCTCCCAAAGTGCGAGATTACAGGTGTAAGCCACTATGTCTGGCCTATTATTATTTATATGATTATTTTTACCCCTTGAAAAGGGCATGAAACCTAATTATGATAATACAATGAGTCTGTATTATCACAGGAAAAGTGAGAGCTTTGGCTCCGCTCTCTGTTGTAGGGTGCCCGTAGGGGCTGGATTCCATTTCACCAACTACCTGGGAGTCCCTGTACCCGTAGGGTATCCCTAGCAAGAGCTAATCCTGAAGACAGTGCACACACAGAGGTCTTATCTGCCCTCTGTCCAGAGAGCCCTTGAAAGGAAGTTTGCTCCAAGCCACTATGTACATTCAGAGAAAGGAGTGGCTACGCCACTGTGCGTCGGGATGCAGGCAGAGCGGAGCAGCAGGTAAGACTGGAGGAGCAAGTCCCAGCAAGATCTGCAACGCAGGACCCGGAATGCTGGGTGGGGAAACGCTAAAAGTTACAAAAATCACGTCTCAGGAAGCATCTGTGATTCTTGCTCTCTCAAGTTCACAGTCTCCTGCTGTGTTCACATTCTGGACTAACCAATATAGGAGCCAAACCTGGTAAAGGTAAAATAATGCATCCCGATGTCACCTGCTAACAAGGTCAGGGTTTGTCCACGAGAGGAAGGCAAAGTTGAAAAGAACGAGAGCAACTTCGAATAGCTAGAAAGCCCCTTTCGGTCGACATCGTTCTCCTCCTAGGATGTAAACGGGGACTGCATGGGCAGACATCACCATTCCCGCTTAGCAGAAGGCAAACTGAAGTACAACAGCCCTTTCTGCTGGAATTCCCTAGAAGGGGTCTGTGCCACATACAGGAAGTAGGGAGGGGTATCTTTGCAGCATATTTCTTTTCTTTTTTTTTTTTTTTTTTTTAAGACGGAGTCTCACTCTGTTGCCAGGCTGGAGTGCAGTAGTCCGATCTCGGCTTACTGCAACCTCCGCCTCTCAGGTTCAAGTGATTCCCCTGCCTCAGCCTCCTGAGTAGCTGGGACTACAGGTGTGCGCCACCACACCCGGCTAATTTTTGTATTTTTAGTAGAGACGGGGTTTCACCACGCTGGCCAGGATTGTCTCGATCTCCTGGCCTCATGATCTGCCCGCCTCGGCCTCCCAAAGTGCTGGGATTACAGACACAAGCCACCGTGCCCGGTCCCTGCAGCATATTTCTTCTCTTGGAGTAACTGCAAGTGTTGCATAGGGACCACTTGCTCCGTTCTGTGAAAGCCCCAAGCCTGTCATGCAATAAAGACGTCCAGTTCCACCGCAGCAGGGAGGCCCACATGTAATATTCCACTTGAACAAAACCACTTAGCAGTTTACATCAATGCTCACCCTGTCTCGTTAAAAGTGAGGTGAACCCACGCCCATCAGTCTCAAAACCAGCACGTTGATACCAAATTTCCCCAGTGGCATCCAAATCAATTCCTTCTTCCCCTTTCCCACTATCATGGGGGCAGGCAAAAGAAAAGTCAGAAAGACAGAGGATTACCCATGGCCAACTCCAAAACAAAATAAACATGGGAACCACCCAGGAAGAATGGGAAAGGTTCCCAGGAAACCCATTTCAAAGCCTCAGATTGCAATTGGGGAAACTCAGCAACCCTTTAACCACCAAAACCATCGTCGCAAAGAATGAACTTTCTATTGCCCCCAAAAAGGGTGGATTTGGGCAGGATCAAAATAATAAAGACTTTAAAAGCTTCAATCCTCATTCTCCAGCCTTCTGCAAATGCCACACTTACCCCATTGGAGACAGAAGCAGCTTTGTCAAGATCTCCAAATGTGCCATCTGCAGGGACTGCTCACATCCTAGGTGAGGGACTAGGATTCAGAGCATCATACCCCATTGAACCAACCAGCCTCCTCTTCCTCCTTCCTGGGCTTCAAGTCTAGAAACGTGGGCCTCGGTCCACAGTGACTCCACCTATAAGAGCAACATAAGAAAATAATGGGATTTGTGCTTCTTTTTTATATACCGCTAGAGACTGCAAAATTATCTTCAGAAACATTAATGTGATAACACAGGAAAAGTACCTCATATGTTGTAGACCCTCAATACATTAGTATTTAGTATTGTTATTTTCATAAGCAATTCACATTTTAATAAGGAAGCATTGGCTAGGCGAGGTGGCTCATGCCTGTAATTCCAGCATTTTGAGAGGTCGAGGCGGGTGGATCACCTCAAGTCAGGAGTTCCAGACCAGCCTGACTAACATGGAGAAACGCAGCCTCTACTAAAAATACAAAATTAGCCAAGTGTGATGGTGCATGCCTGTAATCCCAGCTGCTCGGGAGGCTGAGGCAGGAGAATGGCTTGAACCCAGGAGGCGGAGGTTGCAGTGAGCCAAGACTGCGCCACTGCACTCCAGCCTGGGCAACAAGAGCAAAACTTTGTCTCTAAATAAATAAATAAACAAATAAACAAAAGAAGTATTTACCAGGCTTAGTTATCTATAGCTTTGTAGAAAGCACCTCGACTGTAGTGACTCTTGCCCACCAGAATCTCACGGTTTATAGAAATACTGAAGCGTGTGACTACAGGTACCGGAAGCAGCTTCACAATTCCGTATAAGAGCTCACAAATCAATCCACCCTGAACCATTAAGGAAACAAAACTTTCCAAAAGTGACAATCTCTTCTCTGAAAGTTTTACCAACGAAAGCCATGCTAACACTTGTTTTCAAGCAACGGAATCAAAATAAACCGGAGAAGCGGGTGTTGCAAAATACGAATACCGAAGAAGCGGGTGTTGCCTCCTCGTTCTCTATTCTCATGAAAGCATCGGCTAGAGCAAAATAGCACCACCAGGTCATAGCGGGCAGGCCAGGCCAGGCACAGCTAGTCAACCTGCCTTTACTGAAAATAACTCCACACTTGAAGCTGATTCATTACCCAAAATGTAAACCAAGACTCACTCCTTGGGCAAAGCAGAATGACTTCAGCATAGCACCAGAAAGCAGATGAAGCCTTTTGCCAGCTCACAATCTCTTCCCATCCCCAGTCCAGTCCCTTGCGATACTAGATGCATAAATAAATGCTAACTCATTATGCCATTACATAGGACAAGGTCCTAATACCCCAGGAGCTTGTCAACTGAGAGACCCTTGGAAAAACCAATTGCTCAGTGTTGGGCAAACTCAGTAACGCTATATTCCCTTGTTGGGGAATATTAACCAGTCAGGTTCCTCTGTCCTATGCTCTAATTGTCCCTTTTTGGCTACAACATCAACCATGACACCAAACAATCAACACTTCCACAAAAGCACTTAGAGACTCCAAGGTCTGAAAAAGCATTCCCAGACAATGCAATGGCAATATCACACTGCTACGGCACTCACCAGCATCATCTATCTCCAAGTTCAATTCTTTTCTTGTTTAAATTTAATTTAATTTAATTCTTAGAGATGGGGTCTCACTCTATTGCCCAGGACGGCCTCAAACTCTTGGGCTCAAGGAATCTTCCTGTCTCAGCCTCCTGAGTAGCTGGGACTACAGGCACACACCACCATGACTGGCTTCCAAGATAAATTCTTGAGTAACTAAATTAAGCAAACGTTTCCTTCATAGAAGCAACCCACTAACTTACATCCCAGTCACTGCCAAGATCTGGGCTTTGTACTCAATTTCATTTTTACACTAAAGGCAGGCAAAAAAAAAAAAAAAAAGGAAAGAAAGAAAAAAACAGAGCAGTGGGTAAGATCCTCAAGGAGATGAGATAAACTGGGAGAGAAAAAAAAACCCTGGGAAAGTAAGATAAAAATTGGAGGGGAAGAAATGGTAGGATAACCAACTAGGAAAATACAATGCAAATACTGAAAATATAGAAGGTGACTCTGATAGCGCACTTGCCCATGATGAGGAGAGAACAAACGGGGAAAACGGTTTTTGTTTATTCTACTGCAGTAACTCTGCCTTACTGGAAGAAAGGCATTGAGAGAGGTGGGAAGGCTGGAGACTGGACCAGAAAGGGTCGGAGGCAGAAAACATTCATTACATTGAAAACACTCAATGTCACTGTTAAATGCCTACTCTGTGCCAAAGCAGGGATAGAAACCTCACATGAATATTCATAATGAAATCTCATTATTCACTGAATTCATAGTGGAATTTCACAATCAGTTTCCATTTCGCATTTGTTGAAATACAAGTTCAGAGAGGGTAGGCAATTTTCCTGAGGGCACACAGCCTAAAGTGGTAGAACAGGAATTGAAAGCCAGGTCTTTCTGATACCAGCATCCTTTCTGATATATGCAGAAAGAATCTGTTCTGAGACAACTTTAAAATGCTCACACGCATGCATTAAATATGAACCAAAATGAAGTGTCTTCTCGAGTCATTAAAGCACATTCATTCTGGTGTCGTACAAGGTAAATCTGTATTGTCAAGTGGGTTGAAAGTACCTACAATTCACATTAAATTACCAGCAAGTCTTATGTAAATTCTAGTTACATTTTCCCAGAACAATATCACAGGGTGTGCCTCACTGAAAACACAAAACCCACCTTGGAACAATTTGGTCCACTGTGTATGGTGTTCACGAACAGAAGGTATATTTTAATGAAACTGAAAAAACATAATCTATGTCAAAGATACAAAGATAAATATATGGTGTCCTCCTACTTACAGCTAAGGAACTCAGTTGCTTATTTTCAAAGGCTGTTTTCAGGCCTTTTTGACAGAGTTCCACGGGGCAGAATTTTTAAAATGAATATAAACTCAAGAAAGGAGGTGGCAGGCCACACGCGGTGGTTCACATAATCCCAACACTTTGGGAGGCCGAGGCGGGCAGATCACTTGAGGTCAGGAGTTCAAGACCAGCCTGATCAACACATTGAAACCCCATCTCTACTAAAAATACAAAAAAAAAAATTAGTTGGGTGTGGTGGTGCGTGCCTGTAATCCCAGCTATACTTGGGAGGCTGAGGCAGGAGAATCACTTGAACCCAGGAGGTGGAGGTTGCAGTGAGCCAAGATCATGCCATTGGACTCCAGCCTGGGCAACAAGAGCGAAACTCCATCTGGAAAAGAAAAGGAAAGAAAAGAAGAAAAAAGGGAAGGGAGGTGGCCTTTGTTTGTATTCCAATTAAGATACCATCAAAAGCCAAAGTTGGTTCTTCCAAAAGACCAATAAAATTGATAATATGTTAGCAAGACTGAAGGAGAAAAGGTACAAATGACGCCATGAATGAAAAGGAAACAGCTACAGATGCTATAGTCTTTAAAAATGTTATGAGGATATCATGTTCAATATTATACCAATAAATCTGAAATTGTATATAAAATGGGATAATTTCTGTAAATGGTCTGGTATCTATTAAACAAATTAACAGTTAACAAACAGTCAGACATGGTGGCACAAGCCTATAGTCCTAGCTACACAGGAGGTTGGGGTGGGAGGATCACTTGAGCCCAGGAGTTCGAGTCTAGCCCGGGCAACAGAGCAAGACCCCACCTCTAAAAAGAAGAAATAAGTGAATAAAATTTAAAATATAACCAACCGAGACAAATCAGCTTATTTACTGGGAGAGGTGGGGGAGACAATATGAAAAGATAACAATACAGAAATTGCCACTTTCTCTCACATCTACATGGTCATATAACAGCATTAACCCCAATTTCAAATGTCCGCCTGACGGTATCTTCTAACAGTCCCATGTGACAATATCTAAAAACCTTTGCTCTATGAATAATGCATTTCCCCTTTCTCTAGCTAAGAATTATTGTTCCATAAAACTCTATTAGTCAGTTTCACCGGCATTATCATGAGATCCAATTTGGTTGTCTTTAGTGTCAAGTGAGTTACTAAAGGTTCCTTGGGGGTGGGGGCCTGAGGGAGTGGATTACAAGCCTCTTGTCAGCATCAATTTCACATCTACCTGCCACTGAGTCCTTTCTTGAGCCCAAAACCAGCTAGAACTCAGGGCTCTAGCCCTGAATCATACAACCTTCCGTAGGCCACGTCTAATATGGTTTAAAAGTAATTTCCTTTGCATCTGTATCTTTAACTTCAAGGAAGCACGAGTCAGAGCAAGTTAAGTGAACTGTGGCCCGGCAGCCTGCCTCCTGACCCCCAAAGTTCAAGGACAGGTATGCTGAGAAAGTCAGGCAATTCCACTTTGATACTAGAAAAATGATAAAATCAGCTACTGACATTTTCCTGACTGGACCCACCCCAGATCCGGGAAATAGCATTCGGCTTGCTATAAATACAACAGGAGCCACACATTTTTCACCTTCATTTCTTCCCCTAAAAGTAAGATGATTCTGTAAACATTCTCATGAAGGATCTGCTTACGAAAAACAAAAACCAGCTCCAACTGCTGGTATATTACTAAGTTGTTGATCAGGTAGGAAATAACTGCAACCGTTAACAGTTAACCCAATAGCCTTCATCTGACCCCTACACACCCAGGCCAAATGGAAGCCCACTGACCAGCTCCAGGCTTGAAATAAAACCTAAAGCCTGTCTGTGAGAAGCCTCATTTGGGCCAGGTTTATCCTTTGCTGGACCATACTGTCACTTGCAATGATCCCAGCCCCCAGTGCCACCCTCCACCCAAACTTCCTCTCACACCCCACCCAAAATTGCCTTAGGCAATCAATCCAAAGATAAGCCTAGCTGTCACATACAGACAGACATTAAAAAAAAAAAAATGTTCCAGATAAACAAATCACACCTCCACAGCCAGGAACTTAGAGCCGAACTAATTTAATCAGATGTAAAATTAATGAGAAACCCGACTTCCCATGTCTCACTCCAGAACTCCCATTCAGGTGCTGTCGTGAGCCACAGCTTCTGAATATTTCTTCGGAACTTTTTTTTCACTTGATTCCCAAGCCTGCCATGGGGTTCATTTTCAATGGCACTGACCTGCAATTACCCAACTCGCAGCGGGACAGCCCCGGGCAGAACGCATCCTGGGGTGGGTGATAGGATCTCGCAGTCTCCTCCCCAACCCCGTATCCCATACAATGATACTCGCTTACAGAAGTCAAAGAGGAAGGATGAAGCTTTCAAAGCCCGAATCTCTGTACCCTGGAGCCAGAACCAACGTCGCTGGCGTCCCCCGGAGCTCAGCCAGCAACGCGCGCCGAGCAGCTTGGAGACGCGCTTGCTCGTTCTGGGAAGGGGCTCCGGCGCGCACGGTTCACCCGCTCCAGCTGCACGGCTCAGCTCGGGGCTCTCACCTATCCTCGCCCAGGGCCACAACTGGCTGCCCGCCCCCGACCACCCGACACAGAGATTCGCCGGTGGAAAGAATGGATTTCAAAATTCAAGCTCACCCCTGCTCAACAAGGCGTGCACGTTTCTCCCGTCTGGCTTCACATCTCTCAAACTTCCAGGAACAGAAATGAGGAAGCAGCAGCCTTCCCCGGCTGCTGGCGGAGGCAGTGGGTGTAACTTGTGAAGTTTCGTGCTATGATGAATCTGGTCACTTGGGTGTGTTGGAGAGGGTTGGTCGCTCCTCCCTTCCTCCTCCCACCATCACCTCCCTCCTCTCCGCCTCCCTCTCCAATTTAATTATTCTCTCCAGCATTCGCTGGCTGTCACTCAGAATCCCAGCACCCTGCCCACCGCATCCTTGGGAGCAATGTATTTCGAACAGGTCTTAACCATTTTACGAATGAACCTGGTCACTCTGCACAAAGCACGAGTGCCTATCTAATATTTTTCTACAGCACATGGCAAGAAGCAGCGCCTCTTAAAAGATGTAAAAGTCCAGGAATGTTACATAAGCGCCCCCCACCAGCCCTGCACGGGCAGAAACATGGGTAGTTCATCAGGTGGAGACCTGACTCCCAAATATCTACTGAAAACCAGTGAAGGGCAGAAAAATAGAAACCAAACTTTCAGTTGGCTGCCTTTTCTTTAATATGTACTAGAAAGTATTTCAAATATACATCCGGGTGCGGTAGCTCAGGCCTGTAATCCCAGCACTTTGGAGGCTAAGGTGGGCAGATCATGAGGTCAGGAGTTCGAAACCAGCCTGACCAATATGGTGACACTCCATTTCTACTAAAAATACAAAAATTAGCCAGGCGTGGTGATGCGTGCCTGTAATCCCAGCTACTCAGGAAGCTGAGACAGGAGAATCGCTTCAACCCAGGAGGCAGAGGTTGCAGTGAGCCGAGATCGTGCCTAGGCGACAGAGTGCGATTCTGTCTCAAAAACATATATATATATATACACACACACACACACACCCACCCATATGTTTGAAAAGAACGTAATGAACACCCAAGTGCCCACCATGAAGCATAAAAAATTAAAATTACTAACGTAGTGGAAACTATCTGCAAACCTTTTCCTTGCTGAAATACACTCCTCCTTCCTTCCCCCTGGAAAGAAAACTGTCCCATATTTCATTTCCCATGAGCAATTTTTGTATCACAGTTTCTAAAAATGTTAAACGGGAACATGCTAACCTAAGTTTACCAGGAAGCCACGCCATGGACACCCCTCTACTGTGCTGGACCTTGGTTTCCAAACAGAAATTTCCTTAAATAAAACTTAAAATGACCTCAGGTTAAATGAAGCCTCAGATGGCTGGTTAAAGAGAACAAAAGAAATCACAAAAGAAGAAAACAGTAAATCTAAAGCGACAAGTGAGAAGCTATATCTGAAATGGTTGAAGCATTCATGGATGAAATTGATAGATTAATAGAGCATTATCATTTCATAAGGTTAAAAGCTGTGCCAAAAACTAAGGATACTCATCCA
Organism: Ateles fusciceps; assembly: GCA_036589455.1. Lineage (NCBI taxonomy): Eukaryota > Metazoa > Chordata > Mammalia > Primates > Atelidae > Ateles > Ateles fusciceps. The sequence continues at coordinate 13,843,263 of JAZHEH010000222.1, forward strand.
TGCTATAAGGAACTTTACCCAAAGACACAGGCTACAAAAATAGAAACACAACATTCATTAAAGAAGTCATAATGACTCAAATGCCAGCCAGGAAGACAGCCCGGAAACAATACTCCAAAAAGGGAACTTTCAGATACATTTAAACTTGACTCAATATATGGATATATATTCATATATATCCATATATTCACATATATATTCATATGTACATGAACATAAAGAAAGAGATGCCTGGTTCATCTTTATATTCTTGGTAACTCACATAAAGGCTGGTATAAGCAGAAAATTTAATCACCACTTGAAAAATGAATTAAGGAAATAAACAAGAGTGTCCGAAAACGTATCTAAAAGAACTGAAATGAGCATGGTGGCTCACACCTGTAATCCCAGCACTTCGGGAGGCCAAGGCAGGTGGATCACCTGAGGTCAGGAGTTTGAGGTCAGCCTGGCCAACATGGTGAAACCCCATCTCTACTAAAAATACAAAAATTAGCCAGGCGTGGTGGTGTGCACCTATATTTCCAGCTACTCAGGAGGCTGAGGCAGGAGAATCACTTGAACCCAGGAAGCGGAGGTTGAGCCAAGATCGCACTACTGCACTTCCAGCCTGGGTGACAGAGTGAGACTGTCTTGAAAACAAACAAACAGAATGAAGAAAGAAAAGAATGTCTGGATAGAGCAATGGTCCTTATTTGGAGGTGATTTCGATCCGGGGAACATCTGGCAATATCTGAAGGCATTTTTGGTTGTCACAGCTGGGAGTGATACTGACATCTTGTAGGTAGAGTCCAGAGATGCTCCTCAACATCCTATCATGCATAAAACAGGTCCCATGACAAAGAATTCTCCAGCCACACATGCCAATAGTGCTGCTGCTGAGAAACCCCAATTTAGAAGTTTCACTCTCACCTGTCAATTAATGTATTCCATCTATTCCACATAGCATCATCAATTTGAAAGGACTCTCCAGGGACTTATAAAAATATGAAACAACACTTCTCCTTTTCCACTGTGCAGCATTCAATGGCTGAGAACCATACGTATGGGCTCAGAAGAAAGCAGACACTGAGATCAGAGGCAGGAAAGCATCCCATGGTTTTGGGTGCAGCCTTGGCATCCATGCACTCATCAAGCTAACGACTTACGCTGAATCCGGATGAAAACATTCACGAAGAGGGTGGGAGGAAGAGGATGTAGAGCGAGGGGGGACTGGTTTGAGAATCAGAGATCTCCTACTTCAGGGAAGCCGACATGGTGTGCAGAGAGAGATGTGACAGATACAGAGACAAAGCGGGCTTATCATGGCCCGTCAGTCATTTCTCCATTGACAATCACGAGTCTACGCTGGAAGTACTCCACGCAGAACAGGAAGGCGCTTCATCTCATTACGGCATATAGAAAAGAATGTTACAGATCACTCACGGGAAGAGGAAGGCAAGCGCCACGAAGTCTGCGGTCAGAGCAGTGGGCTTACACATCTTGCCTGCAGGTTTTCTGGTCTCATGATTACCTAAGAAGGGTTTCTTTCAGTTCTGGGAGGCCATATACTTTTTTGCCCCTTCTTTCTGATATTATTATTTAATTTCTGCATGGAGGGAGAGAAGAGCTTTTTTTGTTGTTGTTACATAGTGTTTCCTTTGGGGGAGGCAGGGAACAGAAGGTTTGCTCATTTTGAATCTTCTTGAAGCCACATATATGGTGGGGATGCAATACATACGTGTTGGATTAAGCCAAACAGTCCCCACCTTCTTCCCTATCTCTCAGGCCTAAAAGTAAAAGGTCCCCTGTAGATGCTTCTGAAGAAAAATATCTTGAGATCAAGAGTCTGAACAACATGTGAACACATTACATAATCCCCGCTGGCTCCATATAGTGGCGGGCAGGTTTTCACAGATCTGAACAGAAGGGCTGACCTGATATAGGTGAAACTCCAACAATATCACAACTGGAGAGGCCCCAGGCATTGGCCTCAGGCCTCAAAGGGAAGCAGAACTTAGCATCCAAGAATTTACTCCTATAGCAGAAGGGCTGTGTCCTCCTGCCCAGGAAGAATGCCAGACTGTGGGTTCCCCTGCAACACTACTAGACATGTGGGCAGTAAGGAAGATGCCCTGTCCCTCCTAAAGTACCAGCTTCTTAACCTGCGGTGTTGAAAGCCACTAGTTTTGCTTTTTAAAAGTTATGCAAATTTAGGAAAAGAAAACACGAACACAGGCCCGAGCCCCATCAGCAGCAATGAACTTACACACAAATGTACACTATTTCTGGGCCAAAGAAATGCAACCAGTAGGGGGAGCACTGCTGACTTTTGTTAATTTCTCAAGATTGGGAAGAAGCTGGGGATGATGCTGAATGATATAAAAATAATACACATCGCAGCAAAAGAAAAGATTTATGCACGAACATTCAGAGAAACTGCAAACCATGACAGCCTTAGAAGGGATCTGAATTGTTAGTGGGTATTTGCACAAAAGCTGCCTAAACAGACAGAAGAGGACTACACAAAAAATGATTTCATGTTGGCAAACAGTATGTGGTATGTGGAGAAAAGGTCACAAAGGGTTGAACTTCTTTTTCCCTTTGTCAAGTGGATTTACACTCAGAAATGAAAACGCATGGAGAGTTTATGTAAGCTTTTTCTCTCCAAAAATTTCAACTCAGTGTTCAGCTTGCTCAATCTCTATAGATCTACAATAGCTGGCCTTTATCCTTTCAAATCGCATTCTCAATGACATAGATGACTTCCAAAACCAAGCGTTTTCTGGACTGCTGTTCAAGGATCTCCAGAACCAACTTGGTCAGGAATCAAGGTGTCTTCAAGGTCTGTGAATTTGAAGCCATCACCCATAACGGAACTTACCTGCACCTTTTCAAATCTTCATAGCACAACAACAAGGTTAGAAGTGCTTGGCACCAGCCCGTCCTCACCTATGTCACCCAGCAACAGCGTATCAGCAGCAAGGCCAGCGAAGAGTGTCCTCTTCCTCATGTTAGGTGATACACAACAGGGGTGTTAACACCATCAAATTACCTGAATCCAAACACAACTTCCCAGCATAACTGCAGTTCCAAATTCGGATCCTGTTAATGGAATCCATATTTGGAACGGCTATGAAAATGCAGAAGGCTGTTCATAAATACATTTTGTGGTTGACTACCAACTGATTGCCAAAATCAATTTTTTATATTTGAAACTGATGAAAGGTCTAAATATGGATCCAGCTCCCCCCACTCCCATGCTAGGTGATCTGAAGGTCTGTCTGCTCAGGAATACTGCCATGTTTGAAAACACTTTAAATACCTGTTTCAGCCCTGGATGGGGTCTTTCTTTTCTCTGAGAGACAAACAAGGTTCACCTTTTAAAGGCAAAGTTTTAAAAAACAGAGTTCGTTAAATTTGATTTGATACAAGAATGTTTTACAACCTCAAAGCAAACCTTATGCCAACCAAACTCAGCGACTCTTTACATAGTTTTCTCTATCTGAAAACAGAAAAACAAATACATAGAGATACTCTTAAAAAATAGAGGGCCAGCCGAAAGAGGCCAGGAAACTCTAATAGCCGTTAAGCACCATCTCCAGAATGCACTGCAGGGACAGTGTGGCAAATTCCCTAAAATCCAAGGGCTTCAGTTTCCTTGACTATAAAATGATGAGTTTCAATGTAATTATCTCTGCCTTCTGAGTTCTATCTTCCAATTATATGTTTCCATGATTTTAAAGCCCCCATTGCTTTCAATACCCCAAATTAGATTTCCTTACAGAAGAATAACTTTCATCTAACAAGTCAAAGCCAAGAGGATCAGCACTCCTGGATGGCCCATATTCTTGTAAGTGAAGCCAGGTTTGTAACTGAAAGGGTGAAGGGAAAAGGGAGGAAGTGCAACCAGAGGATAAAGGTGACAAAGAAGGCTGAGGAAACAACCATGAGCTCTTAGTTCCCACCAGCAATAAACCATATGGGGCCAGATGCTGTCCCACCCACACACACAGTAAGGCTGTTGATTTCAATGGCCCTGGATGCCTTGTACAAATGGTGCATGTATTCGCAGGGGTAAAAGCATCTAAGTTTTTCCTAGTTTGGGAACCTTTCAGATACCTCCGTGCTCAGCAGCAATAAACAATAATAATTGTTATTGGCACTAGAAGCAAGATAATATAGAATAACTAACTTAAGAAGATAAAAGGTCCAGTTCTAATTTCAGTCCTGCCTTTTCTTCAAAGAATGCCAGGATAGCTTTATAATTCTCAGTACAGCCTCTTGAAAAAGCTGGGTCAGGGAGTGTCCCCTTGGGGAGGCCTCATTTGGTCTTGAGAGAAGCAAGGATACAAAATGAGAAGACCCGGTTCAAGTCCAGGCTCCAGTGACAACCAGAGTAACTCAGAGCAAGCCGCTCTGCCTACCCTTCAGTAAAATGGGAACTTAAAATAATAGATGCCTATTGGCAATGGAATGTGTGGGTTAACAGGCTTTGTCCTGGGCAAATGCCCAACACTGTCTCTAAATGGACAAATGGGCACGAAACATGTCAAGACAATTTTCAATCAGGAAATAAGCCAACCCTGTATCTTGAACGAGCTTAGCTTTTATAATGTGCTCAATGTTTTCACGTTGACAGTGCTATTTTGGGAATAAAGTGCAGTTGTGGCACTAGCTATGTGTCGGATGACAGAACGGAGGCCCTTCCCAATGGGGTCGCAGAGGGCTCCCCTCCTGAGCCCTAAGCCTTCCCCAGAGAGTCCCTACTATGGGCCAGTGGCAGGCCACCCTTGTGAGAGTGGACACGGTGAGCCACAGAGGCCCAGCACTAACCAGGTCCAGCCAATTTAATGGTATTTGTTTTTGTTATTTATGGGTGGGAATCGTTTTGATTTTTATTCTATATTAAGATACAGTGACTGTCACTTTAAAATTTTGGGGGGGGGCAAAACACACTGTGGGGTAGGGGAGAGTGACACTGACTAGGAAGGTGATACAGTTTGGATATTCGTTCCCACCCAAATCTCATGTTGAATTGTAATTCTTAGTGCTGCAGGTGGGGCTGGGTGGGGAGGTGACTGGATCACGACAGTGGATTTCTCATGAATAGTTCAGCACCATCCCCTTGCTGCTGTTCCCATGAGAGTGAGTCAGTTCTCGCGAGATCTGGTTGTATAAAAGTAGGTGGCACATCCCCGAATTTCTCTCTTGCTCCTGCTCTGGCACATGACATGCCTGCTCCTGCTTCTCTGTCTGCCATAATTGTAAGTTTCCTGAGGTCTCCCCCAGAAGCCGAGCGGATGCCAGCATCATGCTTCCCACACAGCCTGCAGAACCATGAGCCAATTAAACCTCTTTTCTTTATAAATTACCCAGTCTTGGGTATTTCTTTATAGCAATGGGAGAATGGCCCAATACACGAGGAGACACCTAGCACAGGGGTAGGACAGGAGGTGAAAAGGACCCCACCCATAGACCTGTTTGTAACACATGACACTTTACAGAGCTCTACTAACCACAGGCGCATAATCAATTAAAACTAGGTGACTTCTAATGAATAATGGCCAAGTGGATTAACGAGAATCCACTTGTCTTCCCTTCCAATAACATAGGCATTCGATTTCACTCTAGGAGCACTTGCTGCCATCTTTCCTAATGTCAATGAAAACCAAACATGCAAAGATTACTTTCAATCAGAGAACAGAACAAACCTGTATCTCAAAATAGTAAAGGCCCTAACATAGGGGTGATGCATTTAGGGTCATAGACCTCTATATGTAAGAGCGGAAAGGAAATCTCATAAATCACTCATTTCATCTGAAGTCAGAAGAAGTGACTTGTTCAAGCTCACATAATAAAACCATGACAGCTTCAGCCCAGCACCCGGGTCAACAAAAATAAACTTGCTCTATGTTCCACGCAGTTACTACCTCCTTTAAAAAATATTTCCATAAAATGAACATTCAATGCAGTATATGCACATATAATTTGGGGGCCCCAACCTAGTACAAAAGGCACATACAAATAAAAAACAATATGAATTGGGCCCATCTAGAACTAATAAGAAAACCATAGTAAGTGGGTATATGAGAAATTCTTGGCTCAGCCCCAGACAAGCAAGCAAGGGGCTCAGAGAACTGGGAGGGGAGGACGTAGTCAGACCCGGATGGCTGGAGGCAGTCTGACTCACCAGCAGCCAGCGTCCTCCCAAACAAATTACAGTGGCAGGCTCAGCAAGAAAGCAGGGGAAGGATCCACATGTGCCCAAGGGGTTAAGATAGCAACCTGGTCAAGACACAGACTCCCAGTTACGAAAGCTCTATCCCTGGAATACCAAGAAATTAAAGTTCATCTCTGGCCGGGCATGATGGCTCATGCCTATAATCCCAGCACTTTGGGAGGCAGAGACGGGCAGATCACCTGAAGTCAGGAGTTCAAGACCAACATGGTGAAGCCACGACTCTACTAAAAATACAAAAATTAGCCAGGCATAGTGGCATGCGCCTGTACTCCCAGCTACTTAGGAGGCTGAAGTGGAGAATTGCTTGAAACCAGGAGGTGGAGGTTGCAGTGAGCCAAGATCATGCCACTGCACTCCAGCCTAGGCAACAGAGCAAGACTGTGTCTCAAAAAACCAAAAAATAAAAAAAGTGCATCTCTGCCAATGCCACAAAATACCATCATTTTCAATTGTCTGCGAATATTCATTGCAGCATTACTGACAATAGCCAAGGGATGGAAGCAATCTATGTGCCCATCAGCAGAGGAATGAATAAAGAAAATATGGCATATCTCTGCAATGGAATATTATTCAGCCATTTAAAGTAATGAAGTTCTGATCTGTGCTGCTGCATGGATGAACCTTGAAAATATTATGTTAAGTGAAAAAGTCAGACACAAAAGGACAAATACTGCATAAGTTCACTTATGTCCAAGTTTTCGACATAGATAGTGGTGACAGTTGTACAACATTGTGAATGTAATTCACGCCACTTGTGTGTACTTAAAAATAGCTAAAATGGCAAGTTTTATGTTATATGTATTTTACTACCATTTTTAAAAAATATTCCAAAAATATAATTTTCAACTTTTTGGCTCAAATATATGTAGCTTAAAAAAAAAAAAAAAAAGTTGCTGGTGTGGTGCAGTGGCTCATCATAGAATCCTAGCACTGTGGGAGGCCGAGGTGGGTGATCACTTGAGGTCAGGAGTTCAAGACCAGCCTGGCCAACACAGTGGAAACCCCATCTCTAATATTAAAATAAATAAATAAATAAGCCAGGTGTGGTGACGCATGCCTGTAATCTCAGCTATTTAGGTGGTTGAGGCACAAGACTAGCTTGAACCCCGGAGGCGAAGGTTGCAATGAGTTGTAACCACGCCACTACACTGCAGCCTGGGCGACACAGCAAGACTCTGCCTCAAAAAAAAAACAGTAACACAAACGTTGCTGCTGAAAACAAAACTAATCAAAACTTTACGCACATTAACCCAGCCTTCCAATAAACCAGCTCTCCCTGTCAAATCACCATGATCTTCGCACGACCAGATGAGTGATCTTCTCTGACGGTAAGAGATAAAATGACACTGGCTCACTTATCAAGGTAAATCTTTCACAATTATAAAGATAAAACAAGGCACACCTGTGCACAGTATGCTGGAGTCACAGCCGTAAGGAACAGCTGCTTCCACCAACCCATCCCAACCCCAAATTTCAAAGCAGATCAAGAAACCAAAAAGGGTCAGATATGAGTCCAGAACCCTAATGGGAAATGAATCAAACATAAATTCTTTTTTTTTTTGAGACGGAATTTTTGCTCGTTGCCCAGGCTGTAGTACAATGGTGCGATCTCAGCTCACCACAACCTCCACCTACCGAGTTCAAGCGATTCTCCTGCCTCAGCCTCCCGAGTAGCTGGGATTATAGGCATGCAACACCACGCCTGGCTAATTTTGTATTTTTAGTAGAGATGAGGTTTCTTTGTGTTGGTCAGGCTGGTCTCGAACTCCCAACCTCACGTGATCTGACTACCTCAGCTTCCCAAATTGCTGGGATTACAGGCGTGAGCCACCACACCCAGTCCAAACCCAAATTCTTAATTGCAAATATTAAATGGTACACGTTAACTGACCACATTCAGGTGTGCCCTCAACCCATGGTAATTTCAGGAGTTAAGACATAAGCAGGGGGTGCCCGGCAGTCTGAGTGAGAACTGTGGATCAGCTAGGAATTCCTCTTCCAGTCGCAGGCCTATCCCTTAATCTTTATAAAGCCTCAGTCCCTCACCTGTAAAATGGGAATAGGAGCATTTCCCTCATAAAGCTATGTGAAGACAACTTTGATGATAATGAGTTGCTGACATTTCCTGAGCACTTTCTCTGTGAAAGCCACGAGGCTAGGGGCTCGTCATTCAATTTTATATCTGGACCTCATGACAACTCAGCAAGGAACTACTTACTACTAGACCCATTTAACAGACAAAGAAAACTGAGGCACAGAGAGGTTAAATGAACTGCCCAAAGCCGCTCAACAAGTAAGAGGCAGGTCTAAAATTCTAACCTAGTCTCTGTGAAGCTGAGGCCCCAACTCTCTCCAACCTCATACTGCATTTGGGCTACAATCTTGTCATCCTTACATTTGATTTATTTGTTTTTATCACTATTTTAAGACAGAGTCTCACTCTGTTGCCCAGGCTGGAGTGCAGTGGTGTGATCTCAGCTCACTGCAACCTTCACCTCCCGGGTTCAGGCAGTTCTCGTGCCTCAGACTCCCAAGTAGCTGAGATTACAGGCGCCAGCCACCACACACAGCTAATTTGTGTATTTTTAGTAGAGTCGGGGTTTCACCATGTTGGCTGAGCAGGTCTCAAACTCCTGACCTCAAGCGATCTGCCCACCTGGGCCTCTCAAAGTGCTGGATTACAGGCGTGAGCCAATTCCCAGCCTTATTATTACTAAACATTACCTTTTGTTTCATGAATCTCAGCTTCTGGGCTCACAAAGTCAGAGGGCTGAGTGTGACTCCAAAAGCCTATACTTCCTCATGGAGAACCTCATCCCTCTCAAGGACAAATGTGGCAGGTAAGCAACGTATCTGAGGGTTTGTCATGAAGCTCCTGGAAGATAATCATCACTCCGTCTGAGAAAAGTGAGTGAACAAGGTATCTAATGTGAGCCAACTAAATTGCACAATAGGCAAATAATATGCATAATGGATGTGTGGGAGACTCCTACATGTATTCATGAGGCCCTTTCACAGAACCAATCCCCCTCCCCGCCACCACCGCATTCCCCCACCGCCGGAAGAGGCAAGTTCGAACTCTGGACTGAGATAATTAACTGCTGGGTGGATATTTTATACTGACCTATTTATAATACCTCCCTGAAGTACTAAGGTTGGGTCACAGTCAAAAGAAATCCATACCACACAGAATCTTGCTTGCAGATGAACCACCCAACTTCCCGGTAAAACATGACAGGTGACTCACAGGGATGATACCACATGTGTAACTCTTGGTGCCTGTGCCAGGAACACTGTGTGGAGCAGGCTCAGCCAGCAAGTTGACAAACACTTCACCACATCACCTAAAACACCAGAGCTCAACACTATACTCTCGGATGCCTAGTTTCTGAGAAAGGGAATTTCTCAGCATGGGACCACTACATGCACAACCTGCCCAGCTGAGATCCTCGCTGCGGGCTGGCGGACACCAAGATCAGCCCTCTCTGACTTTTCTCTTCTCAGCCTCAGCAACTTCACTCACCTTGCTTAGGCTCAGGCTTATGATTCAGGCTTCTGACCCCTCCCAGAGCCCTGTACCCTGGGAGCTTTTGTTCTTTTCTGGCCGCAGATGAACTCAACCCATTAAAGAACAGCTGTAATTCCTTACACAAATAACTTTCCATTGGCAAAAATTAGTCAGGTCGGGCTGGGTCTGAGGTCAGCAGTCTCCTGCAGAAACACCCGCCAGACACTGTTCCCCCATCACCAAAAAAAAAAATGTAGCGGCTAATGAACTGCCCATTACTTGTCTGGCACATACACACAGATACTACTGGCTCATTCCATTTCAGTAACGAAAAACAATATTCTTGGCCTTTGGCATGAATATCGGTTTTTGTCTTCTTAAGGACATGCGAACAACTTGGTCTGTTTGGTCCCGTGCAAACTTGTTCTCTCTGCATATGCAGGTGACCTTAGACTTGAAGTCTTTGTTCAACGTCACCTTCTCGATGAAGGTGTCCTCCTGGCCAGTGGCCCCACCCCACCACGTCCACCCCTCATCCCTGGCACATTTCCTTTCTTACTTCCCCGATTTATTTTTTCTCTCCTTTATTGTATTTATTCATTTTTTTGAGAAAGAGTCTCACTCTGTTTCTTAGGCTGGAGTGCAATGGCGCAATCTCAGCTCACTGCAACCTCCACGACCCAGGTTCAAGCAATTCTCCTGCCTCAGCTGGGACTACAGGCGCCTGCCACCACACATGGCTAATTTTTGTATTTTTAGTAGAGATGGGGTTTTGTCACGTTGGCCAGGCTGGTCTCAAACTCCTGGCCTCAAGTGATCCGCCCACCTCAGCCTCCCAAAGTGCTGGGATTATAGGCATGAGCCTTTGCACCCAGGTATTTTTCTCTCCTTATACACATGCTGAATATTTTCTTATCTTCCTCTTTTTTTTTCTGAGATGGAGTCTGGCTCTGTCGCCCAGGATGGAGTGCAGTGGTGTGATCTCAGCTCACCACAACCTTCGCCTCTGGGGTTCAAGCGATTCTCCTGCCTCAGCCTCCCAAGTAGCTGGGACTATGGGTATGTGTCGCCATGCCACTCACCCAAAGCAGGTCTACTTTGCTTTTTTAAAACATCATTTCCTACCTCCAAAACACTAAATCATTAAGTTAAACTTAATTAATTTAAAATGAAGACATAACTCATTGCAATTAATAAACAATTATTTATTTTTTTAATAGTAGTTGACAAAGACAAGGATCTTTGTCTCTTTTGATCACCAAAGTATCCCAAGTACCTAGTAGACTGCCTAGCACACAGTAGGACCTTGAGTGAAAAAATAGTATTTTCTTTTCACAACATTAGGTTGGCCAAATGAAGCGTAAAGGGACAAAAATAAAACAAAGAAAGAGAAGGCAGGAGACATAGAAAATACAGTGAAAAGGCCAAGCGTGATGGCTCACGCCTGTAATCCCAGCACTTTGGGAGGCCAAGGTGGGTGGATCACGAGGTCAGGAGTTTGAGACCAGACTGGACAACATAGTGAAACCTCATCTCTACTAAAAATACAAAAAATTAGCCAGGCATGGTGGTGGGCACCTGTAATCCTAGCTATTCAGGAGTCTGAGGCAGAAGAATCGCTTGAACCTGGGAGGCAGAGGTTGCGGCAAGCTGAGATTGCATCACTGCATACCAGCCTGGGTGACAGAGCTAGACTCCGTCTCAAAAAAAAAAAAAAAAAAAAAAATACAGTGAAGGGATCTATTATGAAGAAAAAAGAGAACTAGACTGAAGAGATACACTGGAAATTTACCAAAATGCAACAAAGATACCAATCCATAGATTCAAGAAGTCCTATAAATCCTGAACAGAATAAAGAAAAAAATATTTACACCTAGACATGTCATAGTAGAACTAGAAAGCCAAAGGCAGAGAGAAAAACCATAAAAGCAGCAAGAAGGAGACGGATGATCTATTATACAAAGAAGTAACAATGAGGCAAGAGAGCTGACTTCTCAGCAAGAACAGATGCCAGAAGATAATGAACTGGTGTCTTCTAAGTGTTTGAAGAAAATCACTGCCAACTGAGAATTCTATATGCAGCAGAAATAAAGATAATTTAAGACAGACAGAAGTATAATAATAATAATTAACAATAATGTCTTAGATGTTTAGAATAGTATAAAGAAAAAAATTTACTATAACAATATCTTAAAATCCAGTAGAGAACAAAAGGAGTTAATATACTCTAATGTCCTTGTATTATCTAGGAAGGCATCAAAGTACCAATTTATATAAGACTTTGCAATCCAAGGTAACTATGGGTAATCTCGAAATTTTTTTTTAAAAGGACAGATATTAAAAAGCCATTAACTGATCATTCTGACTACATTCCAGATAAAAACTTATTTACTTAAAAAATAAGCAAGACAATAAAACGCAAGCCACATGGGGAGACAAATATTTGAAACTCATGCAACCAACAAAGAGATACTATGCAGAATAGGTTAAAACACACACATGCACACACTGTACAAATCAATAAGAAAAACATCAACTACCAACTAAAAAATGACAAGCGATTTGACAGGCAGTTCACAAAAGAGAATATTCCAATGACCAATAAACCCATGAATAGGAGCTTGGCCATACTGACTTTTCACATTTACAAAATGTAAATTCAAACCAGGAAATCCACTTATTACCAGAACAGCTAGAACTGAAATGACTAATAACACCAAGGTTTTCTGAGGGCATGATGCAAGAGGAACTCCCTTATCCTACTAGGGAGAGTGTAATTGGGTCAGCCACTTTAGTAAAGATAAAAAATCAGCAATTTCAATTCTAGAAATATACCCCAAGATATACATGCACAGGAGTGCTAGGGAATATATCTACAAAAAGTCCATTGTAGCACTATTCACAATAGCTAAACATTGGAACTAACCCGAATGATCATCAGCAGTAGAATGGATTATGAAGTTAGAGCCTATTTATACCATGAAATGGTGACATAATTAAAGTGTACAAACTAGAGGTACACTCAAGAGAAAAGTTGAGGAAATAATTCCAGACCCAGAATACTTAATAAAGTATGATTCCACTAATACACAGTTCAAAAACAAGCAAAATTAAACTACAGTGCTTAAGAATGTACACTCAAGTACTAAATGTGTGACAAGAGGCAAAAATATGATTCCATAACAATCAAACCCAGTTGTTATCTTTAGGAGGGAGGGAGAAAACTGTGAGAGAGGCTTTCTTGGGGGGCTGGCAATGTTGCATTTCTCAAGCTGGTGATGGCCACATTACCCAGTAGGCTGCACAGTCACGTTTTGTGCACTGTTCTGAATGTGTGGCATGTTTCACAATTTAAGAAGAGTTAATAAAATCCACATAAACTATCTTGTAGACAAGTATTTCACAGTGAATAGTAACCCCTCCCCAAATAAGAACGCCTTTTAGATTTTGGCTATAGATTTAAAATCCTGTATAAATATCACTGCTTCATTAAACCTCTCAAAAGCCCAATGGGTAAGACATTTAACGACAGATAAGACAACTAAAGGTGATATTTAGTTCATTAAGACATTCTCCTCTTCCAACTATTAAACTAATAGCAGATGATATTATCGTAGATTCCTTTAGGGAAGATAGATTAGATAGATGAACAGGTGTATACATTTGGCATGTATACATATATACATATATATACATGCATGTAAGTGTATATATACATATATATGTGTATATATACACACATGCATATATGTATATATACATATATATGCATGCAAGTATACATATATGACTGACATAAAAACATGCTCCTTGGCTGGGCACAGTGGCTCATGCCTGTAGTCCCAGCTACCACAGAGGACAGACAGAAGGATTGCTTGAGCCCAGGAATTCAAGGTTACAGTGAGGTATGATTGTGCCACTGTACTACAGCTTGGGTGACAGAGCTGTCACCCTGTCTCTTAAAAACAAACAAACAAAAATATATATATATACACACACACACTCTTTACTGTGACTTTATTTGAAAATGAAGGCAGCATAAGAGTGAGTTCAGTGCATCCATCCTCTTCCTCTACTCTCTCTGATGTCACTGGACTGGATAAGTTATGGACTTGGACGCTTCCAACCCCACAAGCGCTAGAAAGTAAGTGAGAAGGGAACAGCTGACTTACCCCACACTGAGCCCAGAGATTCAAAACAGCCACCCAAAGTTCACCTTTCTCCTCATGACAAGTCATAGATCCATTACCCATTAATATGGTGACAATTATTGTTATTATTTTTGGGAAAAGGTCTCGCTTTGTCACCCAGGCTGGAGTGCAGTGGCAGAATCTTGGCTCACTGCAGTATGTGCCTCCCGGGTTTAAGCGATTCTCCTGCTTCAGCCTCCCGAGTAGCTGGGACGACAGGCTCCCACCACTACGCCTGGCTAATTTTTGTATTTTTAGTAGAGATTTCATCATGTTGGCCAGGCTGGTCGCAAACTCCCAACCTCGAGTTATCTGCCTGCCTCGGCCTTCCAAAGTGCTGGGATTATAGGCATGAGCCACCGCACCCAGCTGACAATTATTTTTTTAAAGCAATGCTAGTCCACCACCCCTTAAGGCAAAGAGCACTCACTCTCATTCTTACTTACACTGTGAGGTGGTTCATCATTGTATTTTCTGATTAGGATACCCTATGAGATACAGGGCATCGAGTTCTCTGATGGGTGTTTTTTGCATAGGATTGGTGTAACAGACCATTCTTTTCCCCCTTTATTTGTGATTGTTTTCTTCTGTATGGCATCTCCATATTTCTCCACCATCCCTAACCACAGGATGGGCACAGGATCCAGCTGAGATCATCTGAACCTTGAGCCTTGCACACAGTGATTGGTCTAGAGGTGGGTTCACGACCAACATTAGCGAATCAGAAAACTTCCTTGGGAATTTTTTTGTTTTAAAACTGAGGATGTCGGCCTAGAACTGCTGGCAGCCATGCTTCTGTTTGGTTCAAGCTGGCCTGAGAAGAACTAATCCGATCCAGGGAAAACAGAGATGAAAGACAGCATTTGGTGGTGCTAACTTCCCCTGGGTCCCACTGTCCCCTAACCCCAGCTTTACACAGATTGGTACACAGCCAAATGTATTCCCACTTTGGCCCTAAATCAACTTAGGTTTCTGATCCTTGCAATCCAGCATTCTAACAGGACCAGAATTTTGTGGGGTATTTTTTCTGATTTTTTTTTCCTTATTTATTGAGACAGAGTCTCGCTCTGTCACCAGACTGGAGTCCAATGGTGTAATCTCGGCTCACTGCAACCACCGCCTCCCAGGTTCAAGCGATTCTCCTGCCTCAGCCTCCTGAGTAGCTGGGATTACAGATGCCTACCATCACACCTGGGTAATTTTTGTATTTTTAGTAAAGACGGCGTTTCGCCATGTTGGCCAAGCTGGTCTCGAACTCCTGGCCTGAAGCGATCCGCCTGCCTCGGCCTCCCAAAGTGCTGAGATTACAGACATGAGCCACCACAACTAGCCTTTTAAATGGTTTCATTGCTGATGTTGTTTTGCAGGGGTAAGAAGCAGAGAAGATCTGCTCCTGTGATCCACAGCACTCCTCTATACCACATATATGTGCAAAAACATCTTGTTAGTCCCTAAGTTTCCTCTAATGATGTCTTTTAAAACTGCACCTTCCATGTCTTCTCCTTGATTAACATCCTTGTTTATTACCTCAATCAGTCCTCGTTTTCCCTTTTCCAAATGCTGAATGATCACACGATGAATGTCTTAGATTTTTCTCACTTCTGTGAAACTGCTGATCATTCCCAAATTAAGAATTAAAAATGGAGCAGCTGGAGATGTTTTGCTAGCAACCAGATTACAATCTTAAGAGTCCTTTCAAAAGAAAGCTCTCTGGTTCTGAGGAAACTCTGGTTGGTTGGGGCAGCCCAAGGAAGTACCTCCAAAACCACACAACATGCAGTGAAACCACAGGAAAAAAAAGAGGGGGGGGGGGAACCTCTTCCTGTATATTTGCTGAAGCGTTTTGCTTAAAGAGAGATTCAGTGGTGTTCAATTTTTTTTATTTTATTTTTTTTTTTTGAGACAGAGTATCCCCCCTGTTGCCCAGGCTGCAGTGCAGTGGCACGATCTTGGCTCACCGCAACTTCCACCTCTGGGGTTCAAGTGACCCTCCTGCCTCTAGGACTACAGGCCCGCACCACCATGCCCGGCTAATTTTTTGTATTTTTAGTAGAGATAGGGTTTCACCATATTCTCAAACTCCTGACCTCATGATCTGCCCGCCTCAGCCTCCCAAAATGCTGGGATTATAGGCGTGAGCCACCACGCCTGGCCAGTGGTGTGCAATTTCAAGAAAGAAACACCTATGAGGAAAAGTGTAGAACAAAACGGCCCCAGGAAACCTCTGCCCAACACACAGGCCTGCTGGCCTCATTTGCATTGACTTTATACATTTCTCCATTATCCTAGTAATAAAGTCTGTGATTTCAACATTTTACAGTAAAAACACATTCACAGTAGCACTAGCCAGTAGCTTTCCTTTTTTTTTTTTTTTTTTTTTTTTTTTTTTGAGACCAATTCTCACTCTGCTGCTGAGGCTGGAGTGCAGTGGCGTGATCTCAGCTCACTACAACCTCTGCCTCCTGGGTTCAAGCGATTCTCCACTTCAGCCTCCTGAGTAGCTGAGATTACAGGCACGCTTTAAGTAATTGCAGGGTGAGCTTCATAGTATCTCCCGTTCCTAAAGGCAGATTAGAGGCCGGAGCACTGCATTGTTTCAGATTTCTGTGGGCCATCAAAAATAAAAAGTAAATTTGTTAAGCAAAGGGCTACTTAAAAATAAAATTGCTTGTAGAGAGTTCTCTTACAGCTTAATGAATGAGGCTCCATTTCTCAAACTAAAATTGTGATCAAATGAGAAACCCTTCCAAGACCTCTGCTGAATACCTCGCTTGCACTCCTGCCTCTGCAGAGGGAGCCAGTGAATGACCCACCAGCAACTGAAGTGGGTATGACGGAGGGGAGGAGGCTATGTCTGAGCATATGATGGTGTAACTGAGAAACTACTGAGACATCAGCCACGGACGGAGAGGAAAGTGCAGCTCTACCTACGGGAATCGTTAATAAGAGTTCTATATTCTCTATTAACAAATCTTGGAACAGCTGACACCATGATGGCCAGGGATCATGGATGGATGAACCGACAGACAGATGGACGGACAGATGGACTGAGTGAAGAATGGTGTGTGTTGATGGGGGGAGGAAGGACAGAGGACAGGCCAACCACACCGTAACTGTTGAGTAATGGCACAGTCCAGAGTGGGTAAATCTTTTCTTTAAAGAACCAGATAAATATTTTAGCCTTTGCCAGCCATCTACTGTCCATTGTGACTGTTCAGCTCTGCCCTTGTTATGTAAAAGCAACCAAAGGCAGGAAGTAAATGAAAATGACTTTGTTCCAATAAAACTTTATTCACGAATGCTGAAATCTGGATTTCATGATTTTCACATGACACCAATTGTTATTCTTCTCCCCCCAGCCCCTTAAAAATATAAAAGACATTTTTAATTGAAGGATCTTACAAACACAAGAACCTATGGAATTTGGCCCTCAGGCCAGAATTTGAGGACCCCAGAGCTAATCTCCAAACACTCCAGTCACTCAGGACAGTGATCAGGAAAGAAGCTCTCACCAGCAGACCCTGGGAAGAGATCTAACACAACAAACATTTTCTATTCTGTGCTTTGTACGTACTTCTCCTTCTGTCTTTATTGCTTAATTCTCCATGCGTCTTGCCCACCGGGATATAGGAAGCACCTTGTTGGCAGGGTCTGTGTCTCACATATTTCTATATCTTTGGCACTTGGCATGGTACGTGGAATATAACAGGTGCTTGAGAGATATTCCCCAACAACCGCAAAATTTCACTGTCAAAGTAGGACATGAAGGGCAAGCCACCTCGATACCAGGCATCCCCCTATCTGATATCACAGCCATGAATATTATGCCCTTAGAATGACTGACAGAGGTCACAGAAAGTAAACTGTACTCATTACCCTGAAGTTGGATTTACTTATCTTCTCTAAACTGCTTCTGGACCGCAAAAGAAGACCTAAAAAGCAACATCTGATGCTCAGTTTCAATGGATCAATGAGCTAAACCCAAAAACAGCCACTCCAGAATTTTCATCAGTGGCCTCTCAGTATAACTGGAAACCTCATACCAACTCAATTCAAAAGCAACTCTTAGTTTGTCACACTGTAAAAGGCAGGAAACCAGTTACCTTATTCTTGCCATGACCGCACAGATGTTACTTAATGTATGCATGTCCCAAATGAAAAAAACATATCCATCCATTAGCAGAGGATGAAAAACATGTCATCCTTTGGCTCCTGAGTTTGGGAATTGATGGGCAGTAAACATGCTACTGGCTCCTTTTCTTTCGCATTCATCTCTCCCCTCCAGACCATCCATCAGGAGAAAGCTCAATGTCATCCTCATGGTGGGCACTGTGTAGCCATATCCTTCACAATACTTACGTGTTTCCGAGGAATGCAGAGACTATTAAAAGAGGATGCTTAGGGGCTTTTTTTTTTGGACAGAGTGTTGCTCTGTCACCCAGGCTGGAGTGCAGTGGCGTGATCTCAGCTCACTGCAACATCCACATCTCAGGTCCAAGTGATTCTCCTGCCTCAGCCTCCCGAGTAGGTGGGATTACAGGCGCACACCATCATGCCTGGCTTATTTTCCTATTTTTAGTGGAGACGGGGTTTTGCCATGTTGGCCAGGCTGGTCTTGAACTCCTAACCTCATGTGATCCACCTGCTTCAGCCTCCTAAAGTGCTGGGGTTACAGGCATGAGCCACCATGCCCGGCCTCTTTTTAACATTTTATTGGAAATCTTGAATAGAAGTGTGCCAGGGTCAAATCGGTATACAAAGGGAATGCAAAGAACCACAGGAGAATCTGTACGGAAATGACTCGTGAGTATTCAGATTTGGATGGGTCCCAGAATATGGCTCCAGAATCATAATTGCAATCCGAGGCAGGAAGCCAGGAAGGCAGGTAAGCAGGCAAGAAGGAAGGAGAAAGAAAAATGGGAGAGAGGGAGGTAAGGAGCGAGAGAGGGAGGGAGGGAGGGAGGAAGAGAAGGGTACAAACAGAGCAACTCACCTGGTTCATCCTGAACCCCCACCCACCCTGGCAGTATCTTTCAGTTGCAAGCCATATGAACAGCAAAGCGAACAGAGAGCTTTAAAGAATGCCACTATTGCCTTTCTCTAGGTAGGTCTGTCAGTAACTCTTTGCTTGATTTGCACCAAGACTTAATTTCCCAGTCAACAGAATGGGACTAGAAGTACCCAGACCAACAGACCAAAATAACCTCATTCTGCACTTTTTGTTTTGTTTTGTTTTTTGAGAAGGGGTATCACTCTGTCACCCGGCTGGAGTGCAGTGAGTGGTGCGATCTCAGCTCACTGCAACCTCCACCTCCCGGGTTCAAGCAATTCTCCTGCCTCAGCCTCCCGAGTAGCTGGGACTACAGGCATGCACCACCACGCCCAGCTAATTTTTGTATTTTTTAGTAGAGGTGGGGTTTCACCATGTTGGCCAGGATGGTCTTGATCTCCTGACCTCGTGATCCACCCATCTCTGCCTCTCAAAGTGCTGGGATTACAGGTGTGAGCCACCACGCCTGGCCCATTCTGTACATTTTTGAATTCACTAGTTATCCATTTTAAATGGTATTTGGATTCTTTTCTTTGTGAAGAAGTCTCCATAGCAACTGAACTTGAATACCTTGGTATTCAACCCAAGCTTACCTACCTAATAAGTTTAGCAAGAATGTTTTTATATTTTTTCTTACCAAAGGCCACACTTAAGAGGATCCAGAAATTCTGATAGGCATTGTGCATTCTGAGACCAAAGAGCAAACAACCAAGAGACCTGTTTATCAGCGAAGGCAGCAACATTCTGTTTCTTCACCATTTGGGTAACTCCGTCCTTTGCCAATTATAGCCCTAGACAGGCTCGTTCCCATTCATCATGTATTTATTAGTGTGTATTGGTATTAATATTTTCCACATCCTCATGGGCCACTGTATTATAATATTTTAACTTCAAAATGACATCTAATTTGGAATCACGTAATCCATATTGCTTTACTTGGGCGTTTATCCTCCCTAAAGTGCTTCATGGACCACAAAAGAAGACCTAAAAAGCAACATCTGATGCTGTTTCAATGATCAATGAGCTGAACCCAAAAATAGACACTCTAGAATTTTCATGAGAGGCCTCTCAATATAACTAGAAACTTCATACCAAGTTTCACGTTCAAAGAATTCATTTTAAAACACATTCGGGGGCTGAGGGGGCAAAATAAATAAATAAATAATTAATTAATTAATTAAAAAAAAAACATGTTCTCTGATTTTAAACTCGGTTATTTATATGTTAAAGGGACTTTAACCAACTTGATGGTTGACCTAACAAAAGATGTCCACAAATTATTTTAACTTCATCAAAGGTTTTAAGGGACAATATTTAAGGTATATTAATAACTTCCTATTTTGTTCCACAGGCCTCATTCTTAAAAGGGCTTTAATATTCCATAATAATTGATTTTAAGCTTTCTTAATAACCTTTTCTAAAACTCCAGGTGAATCATTTCTGCAATTTGTTACTGTTTGTAGCTCAACAAATTATTCACTCGAGCTGGCTGGGCCACATGCATAACATTTTTAATTAGAGTGCCACAGTTGACTTCAAATCCAAAATATCCCAATCCAAAATTATTCTGTTGGCTTCGGATTTGCTGCCAGGAGTCTAAAAAGCTAAAAATAGCGACCAAACTTTCACATCACAAGGCAGAAAAAGCATTTCAAGAAAGCGTACAAGCTTCAAATAGATTCATGAACAGATCCCAAAAGGCAGGCACAGGCTGACAAGACTTTAGATTTGACCATCTCCAGTATGCTTTTATTTGTAAGAGAAAAAGGACAGGAGAAAAACTCAGGAAAAAAGCAGCTCATAATGATAAACTACACAGAGTAGCAGCAGGGGAAATACGACAAAACTCATAAAATACAAGTGTCTAGATGCTTCTTTAGTATAAAACTAAAGGTATTAAAGTAGCACGTACATTTTGAACAAATCCACAATAATGCGATCAGCAAACTTCAGAGTGTAAGATTCTAGGACTTGGACTCTTAAGTACACAGAAGAGAAGAAAGAAAGGGAAGATACTGAGGAAGCTACATGAGACTGAAGACATACAAGCATCAGTTGCAAGGTGCTTTAATCTCAACGTCTGTGTACCCTTCAAATTCACATGCGGAAATCCTAACCTCCAAGGCAATAGTATTAGAAGGCGAAATAGCAGATGTTGGTAGGAGGGAGGGGGAGGATACGGAGAGGTTGCTTAACAGATACAAACTTACAGCTAGCTGGCAGGAATAAGTTCCAGTGATCTATACCACTGCAGGGTGACTATAGCTAACAGTAATTTATTGCATATTTTCAAAAAGCTAGAAGAAAGGATTTTGAATGTTTCCAACATAGAAAAATAATTTTGAGACGGAGTCTCGCTCTGTCACCCAGAAAATAAATGTTTAAAATGATGGATCTACTAATTATGTTGATTAGATCATTACACACTGTATACACGTGTATCAAAATATCATTCTGTATCCCATAAATATGTACAATTTTTACATGTCAACTAAAAATAAAAGGAAAAATAAATGATAAAAAAAAAAGAAGATAGGACATTTGGGAAGTAATTGGTATCCTGATAAAGGGGGCCTAGAGAGACCCCTTTCCCTTCCACCACATGAGGATACAGTGAGAAGACAGTGGTCTATGAACCAGGAAGCAGGCCCTCACCAGGCATGGAATCTGTCTTGGTCTTGGACTTCCCATCCCCGAGAACCATGAGAAATAAATTTCTATTGTTTCTAAGCTACCCAGATTATGGTGCTGTGTTATAGGAGCCGAATGGATTAAGACACAATGTATGGGTGTTACTTGGGTTATGATTCAAAAGGATGAGCTGTTAAAAAATTATGAGACACAGGGTAAGTTTGAAAACTGACTGTATGTTCCATAATATTGAGATCTATAGGCAATACAACTTTTCTTTTTATTTTTTGAAACCAGACAGAGGCTGGACCAATATGGCCTCTTTATGTTCTTATCTTTAGCAATATATACAGATGAAATGAGAGCATATTTGTGATTTGTATCCAGACAATCCAGTATGGGTATGTGGGTGTGTTTGTGTGTGCACACACACATGTGTGTAGTGACTGTACGTGAAAGTAGATTGACCATAGGTTGACATTCCTCAAAGATGGGTGATGAGTATATGAGAGTTTCTGCGGGGGGGTTATATACTATCCTCTCAATGTGTAAATGTTTGAAATTACCCACAATAAAAAGGTTTTCAAAAAATAATCTGTACATGACATACTGTGGTCTATATGCCCCGACTATACCTCCGGAGGGGGGGGCCTGAGGGTGTGTGTGGCCTGCAGACATATTTTGTTTGGACAGTGGACTGTTTAAAAAAATGTCGTTTCCTTTTTGATCCAGTATTTAAAAATAAGCAGACTTCACATAAAAATGAGGATTTCCAACTAATCTTGAAAAAAATAGAAAGATCTGGCAACAGCAGGCTACAGCAACAAGCCCTGGAGTGGAGCCTGCGCTGCCTTCTCTCGGACCCAGCACCCGCTCACTTCTGGGGCCTCCCTGGTCTGTGGCCATTTGCGTATGGCCGCCAGTGTCCGGGCTTTTCAGAGCAGCAACTCAGTGCCAACCTCCAGGGACAAACTTGCCAGAGTGACTGTGTTCTTCTCTCAGCCCAGACTCCTAGAGCCTTGTTTTCTGACCAGTCATCAAAAGTTCCTGACAACAACTTCAATTCAAGCACTTCAGCTTTAGTTTATATTACACAAAGCAGTGATTCAAAACATATGGGCAGTCAACGCACTGCAAAAGAAAACCCCAGAGTTTCTGAAGTTTATTTGGCTTGAGGACCTCTGGCCGGTTCTGCCGACTCTCCTTATCATTCAGGCAACAGGACTGGCTCCTGTCTGCTCCACAGACTCCCAGAATGCACAGGCAGAGGGGGGATGAGAGCTCATTTAGTACCTTCCTCCTCCTTTTACAATGAGACTCAAGCCAAGGGAGGTTGAGTAATTCACCCAACCATTTTCTAAGGGGTTTCTGGAGGAAGGGATGGGAATGAAAATGTAACGTGAGATGGAGTGCTGACAGCTCCCATACACATCCCAGGGTTACTGGATGACAATTTGTTCCTGCATGTTTTACTCCCTGCAAAATACTTTTCCAGTATGATTATGGAACAAGAGTAACATGTCTCTAGAAAAAGACAGATTTTCAACCTTAAAAAGGACTAGGGGTTGAACCACTTGCATCCCGGTATTCCTGTTTAATGGACCACTCAACGAGGAATATCTGTTGACAAGATCTCCTAGCACCTAACTGACGTTCCTCACTTGTACGATTACTTCTCATCAGGCAAGAAGACAAATAAGCTGGGTGCAGTGGCTCACCCTGTAATCCCAGCACTTTGGGAAGCTTAGGCAGGTGGATCACAAGGTCAGAAGTTTGAGACCAGCCTGGCCATGGTGAAACACAGTCTCTACTAAAAATACAAAAAATTAGCCGAATGTGGTGGCAGATGCCTGTAATCCCAGCTACTTGGGACACTGAGGCAGGAGAATCACTTGAACCTGGGAGGTGAAGGCTGCAGTGAGCCTAAGATTGTGCCATTGCACTCCAGCCTGGGCAACAAGGCAAGACTCTACCTCAAAAAAAAAAAAAAAAAAAAAAAAAAGACGACAAATAAGAGGAAGGACAGGAAAGTCCTTCTAACTCCTCAGGTTCTCTGAAGACTCTTCCAGATCCTAGGCTCTTCATAACTGTTCTCAGACTCATTCACCCCTTCAGCCAGGCTGAGCCAAAGGAAATTCTCAGGGTCATGCAGTGGCCGCTGTATTTGCAGAGCCCACCCTCGGTGAACTTGGGTTCTTCCCAAATCGAACTCACCCAGTTAACAATAGACTATTCTTGAAATATAATTAATTCAATGGCAGACAAGCCGAAGAAGAAAAATTAAAGCAACCCTGAGGCGATATGAGTTTGGACAGTGAAGTGCCTGCAATACTCTCAGCTCCTCAATGAGGAACTCTAGTTCCACCTCACGGGCTGGCACATCCCATTTGCCTTCTCATCACTTCTGATGTGCTTTAAGTTAGCAACCCTTTTCTCCCATTAAAAATGTAGGAAAACATCATCAGATTTTGCCATCCAAGGTCTATAGGCACCGTAGCAATCACTTGGCTGGGGTTCTAGCTTTCTGGGCCTCAAAAACTGGAGCTCCTTCTGGGCCAGTGGTCACAGGTTATATCACATTAATTAGTCTAACAAATGAACAGGTTATGACTCATAATTGCTCCCCACTGCTGTAACGGAAAAGGTTTGAACTGAGTGCCCAGTAGGAAACATGGAGGCTTTGGAGCCTTAGGGGGCATCTGTGGTCAACCCCCCGCTCAGCCAGAACCTGAGAACCAGGAAAGCAATGGGAGAGGAACCACGGAAATCAGTCTGGCAAGAGAGGACCAAAGTTGAAACTGACACAGTGGCCACAGAGGTAAAGAGAAGATGTGAACAGGAAAGGGCAAGGGAGGGTAGGGGTGAGGGTAGGGTGTGAAAAACTAGGTAGCTAGAGAGGCTATGAACCAACATGACATAAAAGATACAAAACTGGCTGGGTAGGTGGCTTATACCTGTAAATCCCCTGGCACACTGAAAGGCCAAGGCAGGAGGATCACTTGAGACCAGCCTGGGCAACACAGTGGCGCAGTGGCTCACACCTGTAACCCCAGCACTTTGGGAGCCCAAGGAGGGCAGATCGCGTGAGGTCGGGAGTTCGAGACAAGCCTGACCAACACGGAGAAAACCCGTCTCTACTAAAAATACAAAATTAGCCGGGCATGGCGGCACATGCCTGTAATCCCAGCTACTCAAGAGGCTGAGGCAGGAGAATCGCTTCAATCCAGGAGGTGAAGGTTACAGTGAGCCGAGATTGCACCATTGCACTCCAGCCTGGGCAACAAGAGCGAAACTCCATCTCAAAAACAAACAAACAAAAAAAATTCCTTCTCTACCAAAAACTAAAGCAAACACAAAAATGAGCTGGGCATGGTGGCACGTGCCTGTGGTCCCAGCTACTCAGGAGGCTGAAGCAGGAGGATCACTTGAGCCTGGGAGGCAGAGGTTGCAGTGAGGCAAGATTGCACCACTGCACTCCAGCTTGGACAGAGGATGAGACCCTGTTATAAAACTTCCTTTCTTTTGCTCTGTATTAGTCTGTTTCATACTGCTGATAAAGACACACCCAAAACTGGGAACAAGAAGAGGTTTAATTGGACATACAGTTCCACACGGCTGAGGAGGCCTCAGGATCATGGCAGGAAGCAAAAGGCACTTCTTACATGGTGGCGGCAAGAGAAAGATGAGAGAGAAGCACAAGTGGAAACCCCTGATAAACCCATCAGACCTCATGAGACTTACTCATATCATGCTCATATAACAAATACGTCTTGAGCACCTACCATGTGGCAGGTACCGTACAAAAGCACTAGGCTACAAGAGGCAGCAGAAAAGAACAGGGGAAGAAACACAAGGAGAGGCAGGAGGGTGTCTGGAATTTTTTTCTTTCAAGGGAGTACTAGAGATGAGAGGAGAGTAATAAGCCCATTCAGAGAGATGCTGAGTTAAAGAGAAAGCTGATGAGCAGAAGAAACTGGAGATAACTAACTCAAGAAAATGATCAAATCTAGCCATGCATCTACATAAATATACTTACTTCTCCCCCAGCTTTTAAATAAAAATCCCTCCTATCTGGTTGTTCCCTCTTCCCCCTCCCCTACTCCTCCCGTATCATCTTCAACAGCTCCCTCTGGAAGCAGCAGCGTCCTCTCTCTGCTCAAGCCCCCCCAACCACCACATCTGTCACTCTAAATGGCTTTCCCCCTCCTTGGTATCCAGGAAGTACCTGAAACCACCAGCCATGCCCTTGTTGGGGGAAGCCTCGTCATTTGCATTCTGTGGCGGTTACAGAAAATTCCATGTGAGTTCCAGGCCCAACTCGCTCAGCGCTTGGTGCCGAGAAGAATGTCAACACCGATACGAACCCATTCCTCCCAAATGGCACAGCTGGTGTGCAGCAGGCAGGGAGGACTCCCACAAAACAGATACAGGGTGCTGGTAAGAAGAGGGAGGAAAGCAACCACTGGGCAAACAATCAGAAATATCCACTACAGCATCCACGTTTCCCTCCTATAGCTTTGACAATTTCTTCCCAAATTTCCCCTGGCTCCCGTTCTTTCTCCCAGCTCATATACCTACATATATGGAATATTCTGCATCCATCCCTCCAAATGCCCATTGGAGCTCCCTTCTTTTATATCATTGATACCATCTAAGGAACTTCAGCAACTTCACACATGCACTGGAATCCAACTCTCGGGACTAAAGATCAGATATCCTCCCTCCCCCCACTTCCCAAATTTGATCTGAATCTCAGGATAGGAGGAAAAGACGGACGGGAACAGGAGGGGATGTGAAACCCAAGACTCCCTGGAGCAAGGTGACACTTGCTCTGGGTTCCCACCCATCACCCTGCTCCTGTAAAGAAGTTCATCCCATCAAAGTGAAGGAAAACATCAGGTTCCCAGCAGGGGAACAGACTGTCCCAAGGCAGTATGGGATAAGACTTGGTTCCCAGAATTTATTTATTTAACTTCTAGGACCAAAACGACAACCAGCCAACTGATAATTTCGGAATATGTTTATAAAAGAAAAACAAATATTCATTATTCCTCTGGGCCATTAAATTATTTTAAACAGATAATGCCCTCCTTTAAAAAAAGATTAAATTTCTACTATCAATCACTGAAAATGAAGTTTGACATAGGTTTCAGTGACGAGGGGAAGCAGAGAGAAAGGGTGAAATGTCTGGTCTTTACATTAGATACAGTGACTCAGATTCTTTAGTTTTTGACCTTACATTAAAATTCTCTGTATGTTTTTTACACACAGCAGAGAAATGTGCCCACTTTTGAACTCTTAATTTTGGCTCTTTATTCTTTACTACTAAAAAATATTCTAAGAAACATCCAGTATGGGGTAGGCTTTAACCAACATTTCAGATTTAAAAAATATCAGAAAGTCACTGTTTAAGAGAAAAAAATGTAATTTCCAATTACTACCAACATTCAAACAAACACTAACAGCAAAGTCATCGACATCCAGGTAAATGTGTTTGTGTGTAAAAATGTGTGTGCATTGTGTGGGAATATGTATATATCTCTGTGTAGTATACATGTGCATGTTCAAGTAATAAAGACTAAAGAATGGGCAAAATACCAAAATATCAGCATCACTTTCAGGGTAAGTAAATAACAATTATTTTGCCCTTCTTCCAAGTTTTCTGTTTTTTCAAACTTCCCACCATGATCATTCATACACAGAAAAGGAAAAATCAACAACTTTACTTTTATCACACGTGTAAAGACGTATGTTTTTACAAGGTACGCTCATCTCCTTGTATCAAGAAAACCAGACACTAAATAGAAACCCATACACCCTGTGCCACCAAAAAAAAACCATATATTGGGAAGTGAAGCTGAGTTTTTCTTACTATATGCAAATCTTTTTATCAAAAGGAGAAAAGAAGAGTCCTTTGTGTCAAATTGCTATGTATATCCTTCAAGTGTTTCAGAAATGGCACCGCCACATCCTTCCTTTCGTTTTTTTGAGATGTCTGGTTCTCTATTTCCTTAATTGTGCTTCCCCCACATACAGCTAAAATGAGTAGCATGAGTGGATGTGTACATTCACACACGGGTGTACACGCTCACACACTCACACACATCCCTGATAAATGTGTCTCCGTCCCTGACCATAACAGCAATCACCAAGACACGATCTCCCCAAACCCCAGGTGCTGTCTCGGGCTCCTGGGCTCACTTTCGAGCACTCCACAGGATGCAGGGTACCCAGGTCTCCCTCTGCACCCTCTTCATTTCATGTTTCCACAGGAGAAGACATATAGTGTTTAAAGTAAACTCCTGATTATGCACGCTAATGAAGGCAAACATTGGCACAGATGCGTGTTTGGCACGAGATTTCCCTAATTGCATTTTGCTTAGGCTACCATCAAAATTAGTTAGTGTCCCCCCAAACACACGCACAGCAGAGGGAGGAGGAGATGCCAATCGAAAGGACTTCTGGGTGTGATGGAGAGATGGCTAAACTGTGAAATCGGCCTCAAATAAAAAGAACCTTCTCCATACTCAGTGCTTACATGCTGACCAATGTCATGTTCAACAGGTCTTAAAAGAGCAGAGGAAATCTAGGATACCTTCTACAATATCCTGATGAATGGTAAGTGATGGAGCTCCAATCTAGGAAGCACAACATTTTAGGCAACTCCTTACTCCGTTTCTGAGACAGAAATTTTTACTTTATTTTTTGAATCAGAGTCTCACTTTGTTGCGTGGGTTGGAAAGCAGTGGTGTGATCTCAGCTCACTGCAACCTCCGCCTCCCGGGATCAAGCTATTCTCCTGCCTCAGTCTCCCGAGTAGCTGGGATAACAGGCAGGTGCCACCATACCTGGCTCATTTTTGTATTTTTTTTTTTTTAGTAAAAACAGGGTTTCACCACATTGGCCAAGCTGGTCAATTTTTTTTAGATAGATTTAAGAGAGTTTTTTTTTTAGATAGATTTAAGAGATGCCTTTCTGCAGCTCCCATCTGCTGGAGAAACTCAGACCAATTCTCTACCATTTCTGTATGCTAAGTCTTCAAATAGCAGAAGGGAGTGGCCCTGTCTTCTCTTACTGTTTCCTCCTCCAGGTAAGCTGCTATCCTTGGCAGGGTTTCCTGCCACCATTTTGGTTCTGCTTGTCCGACTACTCAACTCACTCGAGGTCTTCCTTAACCTTGGAGCTGGCTTCAGTCCTCAAGGGCTGGGGTGTTCTCCTGAAAATTCAGTGGGATCAGGACACTATGCTTCCCGTAGCCCACGAGTGGGCCCACTCAACTGCAGTGACCACATCACGCCTCTGAGAGAAACTAATGCCAAGCCAAACCCTTCTGTATAGGTACAACAATTTATTCTTTTTCTCTCATCGTCCCCAAACTATACAGGACATCACATTCCTGCTTTTTAAAGGTTATCTGGCAGGTTTCTACCTGCCATCCTGGGCTACTAAGGGTATTTAGGTTTTGTACTGCAGGGGTCTTCTTGATGATCACATCTCCCACCCAGATGTAATATCCAAGTTCAAAAACAGTCAGCAGCCACATTTTTGGCTGTGCCCATGCAGGAATAAAATAATAATAAGTAGGCTGGGCACAGTGGCTCATACACACAATCCCAGCACCTTGGGAGGCCAAGGTGGGTAGATCACCTGAGGTCAGGAGTTCAAGACCAACCTGACCAACATGGAGGAATCCCGTCTCTACTAAAAATACAAAATTAGCCAGGCGTGGTGATGGGCACCTGTAATCCCAGCTACTCAGGAGGCTAAGGCAAGAGAATTGCTTCAACCCAGGAGACAGAGATTGCAGTGAGCCGAGATCCATGCCATTGCACTACAGCCTGGGCAACAAGAGCGAAACTCTGTCTCAAAAAAAAAAAAAAAAGCCAGGTCAGGGGTGGGGCTGGGTGCAGTGGCTCACACCTATGATCCCAGCACTTTGGGAGGCCAAGGCGGGAGGATCACCAGGTCAGGAGATCAAAACCATCCTGGCTAACACAGTGAAACCCTGTCTTTACTAAAAAAAATAAAATAAAATAAAATAAAATTAGCCGGGCATAGTGGCATATGCCTGTAGTCCCAGCTACTCGTGAGGCTGAGGCAGGAGAATCGCTTGAACCTGGGAGGCAGAGGTTGCAGTGAGCCAAGATCGCAGCACTGCACTCTAGCCTGGGCGACAGAACAAGACTCCATCTCAAAAAAGAAAAAAAGAGTCATTAAAAGCTGCAGGAGAGAGAATGACATAACTAAGCAGAAACAAGATGAGCAGAAAGAGCTGCAGAGCCCCGAATCCTGGGGCCTCACCACCCAGCAAAATGCCTAGACAGATAACATTACTGTCCATGTTGGCCAGGAGGCACCTTGTGTCTTCCTAAAAAACTAACACCAACCTCTTTTAAAATATGCACATGATCTTGACTTGGTGTATGTGATTTGCAAACAGGAGTCCTATCTAACACAGCAACTATTCTAGTAGAAAAACTGAGTGTCCCACATAAGGTACCTTGCCAATTACTCTTAAGGTACTGGGCCGTCTGTCCTGCCAGTGTGATGCTGACTCACTAATTAACCTTCGTTTGTACATTCCATCCTGCTTCAAATCCCTGAGGATCCCTGCTCTCCCAAGGGCATTTTATTATCTTAACCCTCAAGGCTTTTAACCATTTTACTCTCATTCCTCCTTGGCGTCCCTGATTCCCTGGAGCCCATCTTTTTCCCACTCACACTTGCTGCCATACAATTTGGCCAAGACAGTTGGCCTTCGGTATCTGTGGGTTCTGCATCCCTGGATTCCACCAACTGCAGATCCAAAATATTCAGAAAAAAAAAAACAGATGGCTGCGTGGAGTCTGTACTGCATATGTACAGGCTTGTTTTGCTTGTGACTGTTCCCTAAGCAATACAGTATAACAACTATTTACATAGCATTTACATTGCATTAGGTATTATAAGTAATCTAGAGATTGCGCATGATATACGGAAGAATGTGCATAGGTTTTGTGCGAAGACTACACTAGTTTATTTTTTTATTTTTTTATTTTTTTTTAATTGAGACAGAGACTCACTCTGTCACCCAGGCTGGAGTGCACTGGCGCAATCTCAGCTCACTGCAACCTCCACCTCCCAGGTTCAAGCTCTTCTCCTGCCTCAACCTCCCTAGTAGCTGGGATTACAGGGACCCGCCACCACACCAGGGTAATGTTTGTATTTTTAATAGAGATGGGGTTTCGCCATGTTGGCCAGGCTGGTCTTGAACTCCTGGCCTCAGGTGATCCTCCCACCTCAGCCTCCCAAAGTGCCAGGATTATAGGCACGAGCCACTTCGCCCAGCCTACACTATTTTATGTAAGAAACTTGAGCATCCGTGGAGTTTAGTATCGATGGGGGAGAGGGGGTCTGGATCCCATTCCGTACGAATATCAAGGGATGATTATACAGTAACATTAATGAACTAATATCAGTGAATAATTTCTGCTTCCAAAGACACTGCCCTGTGCCCTAGTCAAAGAAGCACCCAAGGTTGGACTTTAGACAAGTTAAAAGTAACTCTAGACTCCAAAGAGAAGTAATATAAGACCTTGTACCTAAGGAAAAAAATGTGAAAACATGTCCACACAAAAGCTTGTATACAAATGTTTCATAAAAGCATTAGCTGTAATAGCCAAAAAGAAAAATAACCGAAATGGGCCAGGCGCTGTGACTCACACCTGTAATGCCAGCACTTTGGGAGGCCAAGGCGGGTGGATCACCTGAGGTCCGGAGTTTGAAACTAGCCAGCCAGACCAACATGGAGAAACCCTGTCTCTACTAAAAATACGAAATTAGGCTGGGCGCAGTGGCTCACACCTGTCATCCCAGCACTTTGGGAGGCCGAGGTGGGTGGATCACAAGGTCAGGAGATCGAGACCATCCTGGCCAACATGGTGAAACCCTGTCTTTACTAAAACTACAAAAAAATTAGCTGGGCATGGTGGTGCACACCTGTAGTCCCAGCTACGCGGAAGGCTGAGGCAGAATTGCTTGAACCCAGGAGGCGAAGATCGCGCCACTGCACTACAGCCTGGGCAACAGTGCGAGACTCCGTCTAAAAAAACAAAATGCAAAATTAGCTGGGCATGGTGGCACATGCCTGTAATCTCTGCTGCTTGGGAGGCTGAGGCAGGAGAAGCACTTGAACCTAGGAGGCAGAGATTGTAGTGAGCCGAGATTGTGTCACTGCACTCCAGCCTGGGCAACAAGAACAAAACTCTGTCTCAAAAATAAATAAATAAAAATTAAAAATAAAATTACGGAAGTGTACATTTTAAATGGATGAACTGGCAGGGGTATGAATTATAGTTCAATAAAACTGTTTTTTAAAAAATCCATTAGAGGATAATTAATCTATTACCACAGTATAAAGAGAAGGAATAGACTCAATACCCTAGTTTTTTTAGTTCATTAAAATGTGGGTCAAAATCCTAAATTTAACATATCCACAATGTTCATAAAGCAGTTTATACAGTTAATTCCATATAATTTACATTATACCAGATTGGTTAGGGACAGGGGCTTTGGAATAAAACTAGGTTTGAGTCCCAACCCATTCACTCATAAGCTGAATGACCTTGGATCCTCCTCCAAGCCTCAGCTTCTCTATATGGAAAATGGGGAAAATCATAGTGCTTCTTTCACTGATGAGTGAGTATCTGACACACTGGAGCACTCAACCAGTAACTTTCCAAGTAAATAAATAACAACAACAAAACCAACAAGCACGTGTGTGCAATACACTAAACCTTGCTGGAAGACACAGACAATACAGTCCCTTTCTTCGATTATGACACCAGGTGGACTGTTTAGAGCTGCAATCTTAAAAATGCTATGGACCGAACATTTGTGTCCCCCCCAAAATCCATATGTTGAAATGCTAATCCCCAGTGTGATGGTATTTGGAGGTGGGGCCTTTGTGGGGTGACTAGGTTATGAGTAGAGCCTTCATGAATGGTATTAGTGCTCTTAGAAGAAATAAGAAGAGACACTACCAGTCTAGACAACATGTTGAAACCCCAGCTCTATAAAAAATACTAAAAATTTGCCAGGCGGCCAGGCATGGTGGCTCTCACCTGTAATCCTAGCACTTTGGGAGGCCGAGGCAGGTGGATCACTTGAGGCTAGGAGTTCCAGACCAGCCGGGCCAACATGGTGAACCCCTATCACTACTGAAAACACACAAATTAGCCGGGCATGGTGGTATATGCCTGTAATCTCAGCTACTTGAGAGGCTGAGGCACAAGGATCGCTTGAATGTGGGAGGCGGAGGTTGCGGTAAGCTGAGATCACGCCACTGCACTCCAGCCTGTGCAACAGAGTGAGACTCTGTCTCAAAGAAAAAAAAAAAAAATAGCCAGACAGGGTGGCGCACACCTGTAGTCCCAGCTACTTGGGAGGCTGTGGTGAGAGGATCACCTGAGGCTGGGAGGTCGAGGCTGCAGTGAGTCATGGTCGCACCAGTGCACTGCAGATTGAGACCCTGTCTCAAAAATAGAAAACAAAAAGAACAGACACTAGAGAGATCTTCTCTCTCTGCCATGTTAGAGAAGAGAGAGAGAGAGAGAGACAGGCTATCTTCAAACTAGGAACCCAATCAGCCAGGACCTTGGTCTTGGACTTGCTCACCTTCAGAACTGTGAGAAATAAGTATTTGTTGATTAAGCTGCCCAGTGTGTGGTATTTCATTATTGCAGTTCAAACTGCCTAAGACAAAGACCAATAAAGCATTATGAGGAGAGATTTGTGCAAAGACATTTAAACTGGGTCAAGCGGAAATTCTTGAATTAGAGAATGAAAAGAGGGAAAGGAAAGGAACAAAGCGATAAGCACATCTCCCATGCAAGCCTTCTGCTAACTCTTCTGCAAACACCAGACACTTCTGGGGCTAGATGTTTCAACGCTTATCAGCGCACTATACGTCCATATGAAAAACCACAAGGTAAGGGAGAAACCATTGGCTAAAATCACAGGTGACAAAAGGCATGACTTGAGATTTATGCCCTGTCTAGAACGAACGTAAGGGCGGAAGAGAATGAAGAGCAGAGAGATTAATCGTCTATTTTGACCAAGGTACCAGGATCAAATACATAAATTTCAATTTCCAATTTCCACACTGCTCATCATTAGCTGCCACACTCCTCTGTATCTCATGGACGAAAGCAAGAAATGAACTCTCTCAGAGCCAGACAACCTCCTGACAACCCTTTGGTCTGTTTTTCCCCAAAGACTGATTACCTACAATGACACTGTTCTCTGAAAAGGCAATTAATGAGACGGATGTCGCGCACTGAATGAGAGGATTAAAGCACCTGTGCTTTTTCTTTTGACAGTTTATAAAACAGATTTTTTTTTTTTTTGAGATGGAGTCTCTCTCTGTCACCCGGGCTGGAGCGCAGTGACAGGATCTTGGCTCACTGCAACCTCCACTTCCGGGGTTCAAGCGATTCTCCTGCCATAGCCTCCCGAGTAGCTAGGACTACAGGTGTGCACCACCACGGCTGGCTAAATTTTGCATTTTTAGTAAAGACAGAGTTTCACCATGTTGGTCAGGCTGGTCTCGAACTCCTGACCTCATGATCTGCCCACCTGGGCCTCACAAAGTGCTGGGATTACAGGTATGAGCCACTGCGCCCAGACAAAAATGGATTTTTTTAACATGTCAGTCAGTTGGTGATATTTTAAATGAGATCATAAAAATCAAGGTCTTTGCTATAAAAAAGAGCAAACTAAAAAAACTAACGAAAGCACGTGATTCTAGTGTAAAACAGAGACCCATGTAACATTATTGGTTCAAGAAGTATGCTTCTGTGCCTTCAATATGGAAAAGTAATCAATTTCACCTTGGCAAATGTTTAAACATTATGCACTTAATGTTTAAACTAGATGTCTCAATATTATCAATATCCTTTAAAAGTGCAAAACATAGGCCAGGCGTGGTGACTCATGCCTGTAACCCCAGCACTTTGGGAGGCCAAGGTGGGCAGATCACCTGAGGTCAGGAGTTCGAGACCAGCGTGGCCAACATGGTGAAACCCCATCTCTTACTAAAACTACAAAAATCAGCTTGTGTGGTGGTAGGCACCTATAATCCCAGCTACTCGCGAGGCTGAGGCAGGACAATCACTTGAACTCAGGAGGTGGAGGTTGCAGTGAGCGGAGATCATGCCACTGCACTCTAGCCCTCTAGCCTGGGCAACGGAGCCAGACTCCATCTCAAAAAAAAAAAAAAAGTGTTAAACATAATAGTTTCATAAATTCAGAATACTTAAAAGAGTAAAGTTTTTAATCCCAGCCTTGTCACCATCTAAACATAAAGTGATTCTCTCAGTGCTATGGGCCACTAAGCATTACAAGGATTCTGCAAAATGAGGTTCAGTGAGCACCTATTATGTGCCCAACTCTGGGCTACATCCCACTCCCCAGGAACTTAAGAGTTGGTAGCATGAGTCCTTTCCCAGGCACCTCTTCACACTTCAACAGTCTTTCACTCAACCTTACAAACAGGCACAAAATGGGCTTTCACAGATTCGCCAGACTGATACTGGCCTTGTCCACCAACACTACACACCTACCCCTTTCAGGCTGTCATTTCCAGGGACAGTTCCTAATATGCCTGGAGAAAGAAAACCTCCTGTATCTACATCAGATTGCAGGTGCCATATTACACACGTGCATCTTCATACCCTGTATCTACCTACATCATAAGGTTACACACCAACGGGACTTATCCATGTAAACAAGGCAGGCATGACAAATGAAAAGCCGAGCTCATTAGAGTCTGTGGGGCACTTAATTTCCTGAAAACCAGCTTCATTTGCTGTTATTTTCCACTTTCCAGAGTGAAAACCTGGAATGGAAAATGAAACGTCGTTTCCAAGGTTATGCTGCAAATCATCAGAACAATCTGGGCCAAAGGACAGGTTTCTTCATCTGACAGCTGCTCCTCTATCTGCTGGGACCTGCTGTTTCAAAATTATCATATGCAATCACCCACCGCGGGAGCAACGCAAATTGCTAAAATCTAAGTAGAGCAGGTGAAGACATTTGCTGGCTGATGACCACATTCTTGTAACACACTCTGGGCCACATAAGCTATGGTGTTCATAGATGCGCTTCCAGTCTCAAGCAGGGGACGGGGCACCTTGTAAGTTTAAGTTGAATAAATGAATAAGGCAATTAAGACACTCAAGGCCGGGCGTGGTAGCTCATACCTGTAATCCCAGCACTTTGGGAGGCCGAGGTGAGGGGATCACCTGAGGTCGGGAGTTAGAGACCAGCCTGAGGCGGAGGTTGCAGTGAGATTGCGCCATTGCACTCTAGCCTGGGCAAGAGAGTGAGACTCCATCTCAAAAAATAAAAATAAGTGGCTCACACCTATAATTTCAGCACTTCGGGAGGCCGGGGCGGGTGGATCGCCTGAAGTAAGGTGTTTGAGACCAGCCTGACCAACACAGTGAAACCCCGTCTATACCAAAAATATAAAATTAGCTGGGCGTGGTGGTGCATGCCTGTAATCCCAGCTACTTGGGAGGCTGAGGCAAGAGAATCGCTTGAACCCAGGAGGCAGAGGTTGCGATGAGCCAAGATTGAGCCATTGCACTTCAGCCTGGGCAACAAGAGTGAAACTTTATCTCAAAAAAAAAAAAAAAAAAAAAAAAAAATTCAAGTACATATATAACATCTGAAGAGGCCTTGGAAATAAAAGTAATCAAGCAAACACACCATCAAATGAAAAAAAAAAAATCAAAAATCAAGGGGGAAGGTGCCTAAATTAAAAATGTTTTTCCTGGGAGACCAAAGCAGGAGAATTGCTTAAAGCCAAGAGTTCAAGACCAGCCCGGGCAACATGGCAAGACCCTATGTCTCTACAAAAAAAGAAACGTTTTGAATTAGCTGACATGGTGGCACACATTGGTAGTCCCAGCTACCCGGGAGGCTGAGCGGGTAGGATTGCTTGAGCACAGAAGTTCGAGGCTGCAGTGAGCTATGATTGCACCACTGCACTCCAGCCTGGGTGACAAAGCAAGACCCTGTCTCTAAAACCCACAAGAAAGTAAGTTTTCCCAACCTCCTTGAATTACTCAGTATTGTCTCTTGTACTTCAGGATTATATAGCTTGAGTTCGCTTTAAATTTAAAAACCAGAGCCCACAAATATCTTAAGTCCTACAAATAGGTTAAGAGCTGTGAGTGGAGACCCAAGAGGGCTGCACAGAAGTGCTACACATACTACTAATGGAACAGAAAACCATTTTTAGTGGTACATGGAAAACCATGTTCAATCTTTATAGTTATAAGTATTTTTCAATGTGTATTAAAAAATGTATTAGTAGCACATGAAGCCCGTGACATCGGGACTAGGTAAGGTAACCTCACACGCACACAAGCACACACACACACTGATATGATTTGAATGCTGTCTTCCCTAAATCTTTTGTTGAAATGGAATCCCCAGTGTTGGAGGTGGGGGCTAGTGGGAGGTGTCTGGGTCATAGGAGCAGATTCCACATGGCTTGAGCCTGTCCTTTTTTTTTAATTTATTTTTTTGAGACAGAGTTTTGCCTTGTTGCCCAGGCTGGAGTGCAATGGTGCGATCTGGGCTCACTGCGACCTCTGCCTCCCTGGTTCAAGTGATTCTCCGGCCTCTGCCTCACAAGCAGCTGGGATTACAGGCACCTGTCTGCCACCATGCCCAGCTAATTTTTTGTATTTTTAGTAGAGATGGGGTTTCACCATGTTGACCAGGCAATGCTGTCCTTTCAATAGTGAGGTCTTTATAGATAGATATAGATTTTTAAAAAACAAACTTTATGAGGTTAATGACTATTATCAACCATCATAAAATACAATGAGAGTTTCAAAACCATACAAGCCACAAGGCTCTAGGCTGGCAGGAAAGAAGGGTGGGGTAGAGGGTCCCAAGGCATTGGGGGCTGGGAGATGCAGGGAGAGCCTGAGAGTCACCCAGTGTCTGTGGGGACGGCTGGGTCAAGGCAATAAGCTAAGAACTATGCAAGTGAAATTTCATTCATCAGAATGTGACCTTGAAATAGGAGAGAGAAAAATCTCTTTTTTTTTCCCCTTGAGATGGAGTCTTGCCCTGTTGCCAGGCTGGAGTGCAGTGGCACAATCTCAGCTCACTGCAACCTCCGTCTCCTGGGTTCAAGCAATTCCCCTGCCTCCTGAGTAGCTGGGCCTACAGGCGTGCGCCACCATGTCCGGCTAATATTTTGTGTTTTAATAGAGACGGGGTTTCACCACGTTGGCCAGGATGGTCTCGATCTCCTGACCTTGTGATCCGCCCGCCTTGGCCTCCCAAAGTCCTGGGATTACGGGTGTGCGCCACCACGCCTGGCCTGTTTTTATGCCTCAATTTCTTCATCTGTAAAATGGAGACAATAATTGAATCTACATCACAGAGTTCATAGGAGAATTGAATAAATTAAAAATAGTAAGCACTCAGTAAAAGCATTACCTATCACTATAATTCAACACAAATTTAAGGTAAAACCAAGAAGACAAGGGGAAAGAAGGGACAACCAAAGGCTGCCAGCAGCAACACGCGCCAGCTCTACTAAGTCAGGGTTCAGAAAACTTTTTTTTTTTTTTTTTTTGAGACACAGTCTTGCTCTGTCACCAGGCTGGAGTGCAGTGGCACGATCTCGGCTCACTGCAACCTCCACCTCCCAGGTTCAAGAGATTCTCCTGCCTCAGTCTCCCAAGTAGCTGGGATTACAGGCATGCGCCACCACACCCAGCTAATTTTTGTATTTTTACTAGAGACAGGGTTTCACCATATTGCCCAGAATGGTCTCAATCTCTTGACCTTGTGATCAGCCCACTTCAGCCTCCCGAAATGCTGAGATTACAGGCGTGAGCCACTGTGCCCAGCCCAATTCAAAAAACGTACTCTGCAAAAGGCCAGATGGTAAATATT
Source organism: Ateles fusciceps (assembly GCA_036589455.1). Taxonomy (NCBI): domain Eukaryota; kingdom Metazoa; phylum Chordata; class Mammalia; order Primates; family Atelidae; genus Ateles; species Ateles fusciceps. The sequence continues at coordinate 13,881,827 of JAZHEH010000222.1, forward strand.
TTAGGCCTTCCTGGCCATAAGGTCTGTGTCACACCCATTCAACTCCACCACTGGAGCATAAAACCAGCTACAGGCAATATAGACATGAACAGGTATGGTGACATTCCAATAAAATTTTATTTGTAGATCCTGATATTTGAATTTTATATAATTTTCCCATATCACGAAGTATTACTCCTCTTATGATATTATCCCCAACCATTTATTTTATTTACTTTATTTTATTTTTTGAGACAGAGTCTCACTCTGTTGCCCAGGCTGGAGTGCAGTGGCGCTATAGCTCACCGTAACCTCTGCCTCCCAGGTCTTAGTGATTCTCCTGCCTCAGCCTGCTGAGTAGCTGGAACTACAGGCATCACCACCGCGCCCGGCTAATTTTAGTATTTTAGTAGAATCAGGGTTTCACCATGTTGGCCAGGCTGGTCTCGAACTCCTGACCCCAGGTGATCCGCCCATCTCAGCCTCCCAGAGTGCCGGAATTACAGGCTTAAGCCACCACGCCCAGCCTCCCCAACCATTTAAAAGCATAAAATCTATTCTCAGCCTAAGTAACAAACAAAACAAGAGTCGATAGCTAGGTTTTGAGCCATGTGCTGCACGCCAGGCATACACAGGCTGCCCAGCTACATTTATATTCACATGAAAAGACTGGCTGGCTGGACAATCAAAGTCCCGTGTGCTGGACACTGCCATTTAATCTCTTGTTTTCGATCTCCAGAGAGAGAAAGATTTTTAACCAATATTTGATGAACTGTCTAACCTACTTAGTGGGAACAAGCTTCAATTTATCTATCTTAGCCCTGGTATTTTTCTATATAAATCAATTCCTAAAGCACATATTTATAACTATAAATGTCAAGCCTCCACTCTGAGTTTTGGGCTCTTCATTCTGTACTCCACCACACATTATGTCCAACATGACAAATTTATTTCATTACATTCAGTAATCAGGAATATTTCTAGTGGTGGGAAAAGCCTTGGAACATATCACTTTGCAGCATGGCTTCCTCATTTGAAATAGATTAAAAAAAAAATCTATTAGAGGAATTTTTTAGAAAGCACAAAGACTTTCTTAAGCAAGAATGAGAAAAACGTGAGAGATTTTTGGAGAATTTAAACCTACTCTTCCCTCAGTACCCACTTTGTGGATGTAGTATTATGGATATAATGTTTTCAGTTTTGATTAAATAATTAACGATGTAAAAACAAGGTATTATTTTAATTCTCTCCAATCACCAGGAGAACAGAACCTCAGAACTCCAACTTGCTTGTTTTTCTACATTCTTTAAAGCAATCTGAAAATTTCACTAATGAACAATTTGAAAAACTTTTGTATTACTGTTACCAAACATGACAAGGGATTTGCCAGTATACATGTTCATTTCACTATCGTACCCTTTAAGATAGTATCTTCCAGTTTAAACTTGATCTTGGTTTTGCCTTTTCCTGTGTATTGAAATTACATTAGCTCTTCTCATCAACATCCCCTTGAAAGTAAGAATGAAGAGTGCGGGAGCACCTATACAATCACAGATGTTAAGAGCAGGAAGAAGGCCATCACAGAAGATGCCAGGAGGTGAAACACCGCATCAGCTCAGAAGACAGCCATGATCCCTGGGGCCACAGATCGACAGTTTTTAAGCAAAACTTCATTATGGTTCTTGAAAAGTAAAAAGTCTGAAAACACCAACAAACCACCTTATATAAATGTATCGTATATTTTGCTATTTGAGCAAACCCAGAGCTTTTTAAATGAACCTATGCCAGGATACACTGATGTTCACCCATTAACAATAACTTTTTAACTGCATGCTGCTGAATTCTAATACATTCCAAATGGAGGCTTCTCATTGTCCTTTCTTCATGCTAAAAGTGATGACTAGCTTTTCCAGGATCAAAACCAGACCAGTGTTCAAAGATTTGTAGTAGGACCTGGGCACTCACATCAAAGGGACTTATCTGGCCTTCCACCAGTCATACCCCTTCTTAAAGGGGCAAGGATTCTCGGGCAGACAAGCACATACCTTTCTAGATGACACCAGGGCACCCTGGACCCCATGCCCATGTCCAGGCCCTCTAGGGGCTCTTTCTTAGTTCTGACCTCATAGGCCCAAGGGCAGCTCTTGGTGGGGGATTTTAGAGGGGCGCTTCTTTGTATAGGCTGTTGTGTCCATAAAACCTTCCATGGTCCAAGATGGAGCCAGGGGTGGAGGATAAGGAAGGGTCATGGCTGGGGCCGGCTTCCCCCACCTTAGGTTCCCACAAGGTATTCCAAGGAGTCTGACAATTGTAACTCTGAATTCAGCTTTCCAAGTCATCATGAATGTCTAGGCTGGGCACAGAGGCTCACCGCCTATAATCCCAATACTTTGGGAGGCCAAGGCAGGACGGTCATTTGAGGTCAGAGTTTGAGACAAGCCTGGCCAATATGTCGAAACCCTGTCTCTACTAAAAATACAAAAATTAGCTGGGCGTGGTGGTGCGTGCCTAGAATCCCAGCTCTTTGGGAGGCTGAGGCAGGAGAATCACTTGAACCCAGGAGGTGGAGGTTTCAGTGAGATGAGATCATACTACTGCATTCCAGCCTGGGTGACACAGCAAGACGCTGTCTCAAAAAACAAAAAGCCTATTTGTCAAGGTAGGAGAATACGTTTTATTTCACAATTTGTTCGCTTGACTTACAACAACTTTTATGTATCTAGACAAAGGTTAAATGTGCCTTCATTTGTGTTCCTGACTGCAGGCCCGCTTTCTTCCACCAAAAGAGATCATGAATACGTAACATTTTTTAAATTAAAAGTTGCTAGACATACAAAGAGAGTCCCTGATTTAGGATGGTTCGACTTACGTTCTTGACTTTACGATGGCATAAAACCAATAAGCATTCAGTAGAAATCATACTTTATGTACCCACACACTCATTCTGCTTTTCATTTTCAGCACAGTATTTAATAAATTACCTGAGATATTCAATACTTTATTATAAAATAGGCTTTATGTTAGATAATTCTGCCTAACTGAAGGCTAATGTAAGTGTTCTGATAACATCTAAGGTACGTTAGGCTAAGCTAGGATGTTCAGTAGATTAGGTGTATTTATGTATTTTCAACTTAAGGTATTTTCAACTTACAACAGGTTTACTGAGTCACATCCTCACTGTAAGCTGATAAGCATCTGTACTCCCATTCTCAGAAGCCACGAAGAGAGTATTTTTAAGGTTGATGTGGTACTGTTTGCCTTGTTAAAGTCGAAAATGAACTTCAATACCTGATATAGTGTAGACATTTGTCTCCTTCAAATCCCATATTGAAATGTGACCTCCGACATTGGAGGTGTGGCCTGGTAGGAGGTGTTCTGGTCATGGGGGCGGATTCCTCATGAATGGCTTGGTGCCCTCCTTGCAGTAATGAGTGAGTTCTTGCTCCATTAGTTCAAGCAAGTGTTGGTTGTTTAAGAGAGACTGGCACCTCCTACACTCTCTCTTGTTCCCTCTCGCCATGTGACAGGCTTGCTCCCCCCTTCATCTGCCATGAGTAAAAGCTACTTGTAGCCTCACAGCAGCCAAGCAGATAATGGTCCCCGGCTTATACAGAACCATGAGCCAAGTAAACCTCTCTTCTTTTTTTTTTTTTTTTTTGAGACAGAGTCTCACTCTGTTGCCCAGGCTGGAGTGCAGTGGTGTAATCTCAGGTCACTGCAACCTCCTCCTCCCAGGTTCAAGCAATTCTCCTGCCTCAGCCTCCTGAGTAGCTGGGTTACAGGCATGTGCTACCATATCTGGCTAATTTTTGTATTTTTAGTAGAGACGAGGTTTCACCATGTTGGTCAGGCTGGTCTTGAACTCCTGACCTCAGGTGACCCACCTGCCTCGGCCTCCCAAAGTGCTGGAATCACAGGCGTTAGCCACCGCGCCCAGTCAAGAATTCTTAAAAATGAAAAATGAAATTGCAACAGGCTGTCCACTGATGTCCATTTCTGAGGCTACCTTTTCGGCATTACTATTCCATTAGCTCAATACCACCTCGTCCTCCCCGGCAGCACTCCTCTGCCTCTGCACCCAGAACATGCCCAGGAGATACAGAGGCTCCCAGAACTGAATGCAGTCACATCCAGCCTTATACAAGCTGTGTGTGTCCAAACTGCTGGATTCCACATGGATGTCGGGAATCCCCTCCACCACCACCGAGAACCATGGCTAACGTATATTTGAATTTTTTAAGAGAGAAATTTCAGTATCTCCTTGGACTACAGTTGTTTGTGAGGACTTCTAACTTAGCCGTTTGGTAAAGCTGAGAGTGTCTGTTTGAATGTGGAGTATCATAAAAAGTCACTTAAGAAGTGGTTTTAATGGAAACAGAACCAGCAATTGGAATGCCCTAAATCTTTCCTGTCTCTACCACTGACTGTTATACTATATAATAACCATATGGCCTGCATTTCCAGGAGAGTTCCAATTTCATGTATCCTATTACAGTAAATTAATAAATAGGCTTATACTGATTCTTAAAGATTTTCTTCTTTTTTAATATTTTCCAAATGTTATACAATAAAGCACATGTTTTTTCATAATCAGAAACAAACTTTATTTATATATTGTGTAAATATATATTTATATTATGTTTATACAAAAACCTGCATGTGAATGCTTGTAGGAATTTTATTCATAATTGCTAAAATCCGAAGCAGCCAAGATGTCCTTCAGTAGGTGAATGGATAAATAATCAATGGTACATCACACAAAGGAATATTATCTGGCCCTAAGAAGAAATGAGCTAGCAAGCCACAGAAAAATATGGAAGAACTGTGAATACATATTACTAAGTGAAAGAAGCCCATCTGAAAAGGCTACCCACTGTATGATTCCAACTATATGACATTCTGGAAAACGCAAAACTGTAGAGACAGTAACAAGAGCAGTGGTTGCCAGGGGATGGGGGAAAGAAGGGATGAACAGGCAGGGAGAAGATTTTTAGGGCAGTGAAACTAATTCTGTGGGATACTATGTGGTGAACGCACGTCATTACACATTTGTCCAAATGCACAGAAGGTACAATGCCGAGAGTGAAGCTTGGTGTAAACTATGAACTCCGGGTGGTGATGACAGCTGAATGCTGGTTTGCTGTTTGTGAGAAATGCACCAGTCTGGGGCAGGAGGTTGATGGTGGGGGGAGGTAGGCTGGGAGTGATGGAGGAGGGGTGCATGGGAACACTCCGTGCTTTCCACCCAATTTGGTTGGAGATCTAGAACTGCTCTAAAAATGAAAATCTGGGCCGGTCTCGGTGGCTCATGCCTGTAATCCCAGCACTTTGGGAGGCCGAGGCAGGAGGATCATGAGGTCAGGAGTTCAAGACCAGCCTGGACAACATGGTGAAACCCCATTTCTATTAAAGAGGCAAAAAATTAGCCAGGCGTGGTGGTGGATGCCTATAATCCCAGCTACTCAAAAGGCTGAGGCAGGAGAATTGCTTGAACCCAGAAGGCGGAGGTTGCAGTGAGCCGAGATCGAGCCATTGCACTCTAGCCTGGGCCACAGGGTGAGACGCTATCTCAAAAAAAAAAAAAAAAAAAGAAAAGAAAAAAACTACTCATTCACACACACACACACACACACACACACACACACACACACACACACACTGCCAGAGGAGCTGGGGCAACACACAGGGCTCATGTTTATGGCAACTTGTCTGACAGCAGCGGGCAACCATTCCCTCTACCTCCTTGCCCACAGCCTTAGTTTCTTCTTCCATGGCATAAATCTATCCTAATTAGGAAATAACATATACATGCTTGAAACAGCAGGCCAGCAGGGAGGGCCTGAACAGAAAAAAAAAATAAGGAGCAAAAACAAAATAAGGCTGTCTAGCAAACGGGCACATCATTCTCCCGCTAGATTCTAGTTGCTACCCACGAGCTACAGACATTATTATAAAACTAAGTGGGGCCAGGCATGATGGCTCACACCTGTAATCCCAGCACTTTGGGAGGCCAAGGTGGGCAGATCACTTGAGGTCAGAAGTTCAAGACCAGCCTGGCCAGTGAAATCCCGTATCTACCAAAAATACAAACACTGGCCAGGTGTGGTGGTACGTGCCTGCAGTCCCAGCTGCTTGGGAGGCTAAGGCACCAGAATTGCTTGAGCCTGGGAGACAGAGGTTGCAGTGAGCTGAGATCGCACCAGTGCACTCCAGCCTGGGCAACAGAGTGAGACTCTGTCTCAAAAAAACAGGGAGTGGGGAGGGAACAAAACTAGTAAATGAAGCTCTCTGGAGATGGCACTACTTCTCAGGGGGCTACTTCCAGTGAAGTGACAAATGGCCCCACATACAGATGACTGCTTGCCTCCAGAGAGAAGCAGTCCACTGGAGACATGGTGCCGCTGCAGCCATGTGACAGTAAGGGCGGCTTTCACCACCAGAGCAGCAGAGAAAATTGGACAAGAGGAGCCCCCAGAGGCCGAGGTCATCTAAACACAGCCAATCACCAGACACACCACGGAGGCAAAGAGGAGGGCCACCCCCTGCATTCTCCGCCACAGGAGAATGTATTGTTCACTCCAACTGAGAAAGCAGATTGCGTTACATTTCCCCACATAAATGACCTTACACAAGAGGGCATGGGGGTAGTAAAAGGTGCTGGACGAAGAGATAAATATTGACTAAAACATCCGTCTTGGGGAGGGGACACGTGTTCCCTTGGCTGTCAGGTGAAAATTTTTGCTTTATAAACTGGGGAGGTTACTAAAAGGACGTGGGATGCGTGGAATTCATGAACCACTATCTGCGAAAATCTATCCTAATTAGGAAATAACATGTACATGCCTGAAACGGCAGGCCAGCAGGGAGAGCCTGAACAGAAAGAAAATAAGGAGCGAAACAAAATAAGGCTGTCTAGCAAATGCGTGCATCATTCTCCCCACTAGAGTTAAAATTCAACAGGAATATGGCTTTTTTCCTCAGTAATAGCTGTGAAATTGATTGGGATATAGGCTAATGGAGGTCCCCCCGAGTGCTAAACTAAATTAGAGGAAGTCCTATAATTACAGCTAGCAGTTAATTATTATATGATGGGAATTGTAATCAAAGTAACAGATACACTATTATTTTCCATCTTCTCTGCAAAAACACATCTAACCAAGTCTCTTAAGAGGAGTAGAGGGGCTTGTGTTGTGGTTCCGCTTATGCCGATTCTTACTGCCCAAAATCCAAATAAGAACCTCGCTCCTGCAGGTGACTCTGGCTGTGACCTCGGCCCCTGCCCCATTCCTGCCTTTCCCACACATGCCTCCTGCCAATCTTCAACACATTTGCAGGTCCCTCTGCCTGGAATGTTCTTTCTCTGGATTTCCACGGGGTCTCTCCCTCCACGTAGACCTCAGGATCACATCTCCTGGGAGAAGTATCCCCAGACCACCCTGTCTAAAATAGACACCCACCATCCCCTGGATGTCCAATCTCCTACCCGCCCCACTGTAGCTCCTGAAACACTGTCTAACTCTGAGTTGGGCCTCAATAAATATTTTAAAAATTAATAAACATAAAATGTGTAATATTAATATATGATATATCATACCAATTATATTATCAATTATAACAATCATATCATATTTAATATTAATATAAAATAAAATATTTAAAATAACATTTTATGCCCTTCCACTTTTTTAATGGTAGAAAGAAACCAAAGCAAAAGGACCCTTCGATCACTGTGAATTTATGTTGTCTTTTTTTTTTTTTTTTTTTTTTTGAGACACAGTCTAGCTCTGTCACCCAGGCTGGAGTACAGTGGCTCACTGCAACCTCCACCTCCCGGGTTCAAGCGATTCTCCTGTCTCAGCCTCCAGAGTAGCTGGGATTACAGGCACACGGCACCACACCTGGCTAATTTTTGTATTTTTAGTAGAGACAGGGTTTCACCATGTTGGTCAGGCTGGTCTCAAACTCCAGACCTGGTGATCCACCCACCTCGGCCTCCCAAAGCGCTGGGATTATAGGCGTGAGCAACCTCGCCCAGCCGGTATCATTGTCATTAAGTGAACAACATTCTAGCAAGACCTATGTTCAGACCAGCCTGGAAGTGACAAGGTCTGAGGCATTCAATTTAGCTGCAGATCTTTAAATGCAACATCAAAGAGATAATGAAAGGGAATTGAGATTTTTGAGGTATCTTTTATATACTAAAACTAAGCACTAAGTTTGGCTCTGAAGATATATGATCTCATAACAAAGAACTATTACGCCCATTTATAAGTGTCATTTTATAAATAGCAAAAACTGAGGCAGAAAAGTTGGGCAAAGTCACACATACAGCAAGTGCCAAATTCCTGTAGAGATCTTTTTGCATCCAAAAGCTCTGCTAAGGTCCCATGTTTCAAACTGTTTCCTTCCTCTCTTCTTTTCTCTCCTCCTCTTTTCCTCCCATTTTAATTCCTTTGAAAAAAATTCAGAAGTAGAAACCAATATACAAAAATCTTGACACCTACCACCCAAAATGAACATTTCTAATTTAAATTATGACAGTCACATAGACCAGTGCCAAATCAGCTCTTGGTTTCACTTGCCCAATATCCCCGTGCCAGAAATGAGATAACAGGACAAAGAGTTGGTGAAACCTCATTCAAATGACAATTTATGGCCATCCTTCCTGGCTCTGGTGCCAACACATTATGAACCAAATCTGTTAGGGGGAGTCTTCCCAGTCAAAGGCTGCTCTGTGTAAAACAAACCTCTCTATACAGAAAGAAACGCTTTCATTCCATTCCAGAAGTCAGAATGTGAAGATGCGGGGCTGCTCTCTGCCAGGGCAGAAGGAAAGACATGGAAAACGGGAAAAGAAGAAGGGAAAAAAAGAAGAAGGCAACAGGTCTCACACTGACCATTTACAGAGAACAAAGGAACTGCAGAATTCTTCACCGCTACCTTGTAGAATGGATGAACCATGGAATACCTGATAAACTTCTAAGCAAGCTTCAGCGGGCCCCCTGTGCAGATTTGCACAGACTCCAAGCCCCTCCCACTGCCATGAAATGAACACGGACCAATGTGTTGGCTTCGCTTTGACCTCCTCCTACACGCCACGCCCCCTCACCCCCCCACCTCGCCTCTGCACCAGCAGAACGGGACCCTGGGGTACAGGAAGTGCCTAATCTCTGCAAGCAAATGTCAATCTTCAGGACAAAAAAAAAAAGTCTTTGTTCTTTAGAACCAGAGTTGAAACTAGGTTGAAATGACCACATAAATTCACTAACTTGAATTCACAAAGGAAGCACCTGTTTTCAGAAAGGCGTGGAAAATTTTAAAACAATCTTACTTTTTATGCCGTCCTTCTGAATAAAGTACTATGGAGAATTTGGGCCTGAGGGAAACCTGGTCATTTTTCCAATAGTTTGTGTTACTGAAGAAAATGTAAAGATTTTTTTTTTTAATAAACCACCACATAATTTTACTCCACTAAAAATGAAAAATAACATAGCCATGGAAGTAGCCCACATCTTTCTATTTTCCATCACGCTTCAAATATCTAAACACATGACCATGCACATAAATGGTGAATGTGCTATCATTGCAAAATTCCCACTGCAGGCAGAACTTTGCCATCCGCATAGTACGCAGTTCTCAGATATGAAAATTCTTTGTGTTCCCTCAGTAAAGGAGAAAAATTATGACCAATTACAATAACAAGGGCATTAGCCACTGTGATAAATATCTAAGCAAGCTTCAGTCTGTGCCTGGGCAGATATGGAGAATTATTTAGTATGATATGAGAATACAGAGTTGATCACTTATCATGTGAAACTGAAGAAGAAAGAGAAATGTAAATGTCAGCATCTCTATCACCCAGGCTCTGTCTCTTCTCAAATAATTAAAAATAGTCCTTGGGCTGGGCCCGGTGGCTCATGCTTATAATCCCAGCACTTTCAGAGGCTGAGGCTGGCAGCTCATTTGAGGCCAGGAGTACGAGACCAGCTTAGCCAACATGGAGAAACTCCATCTCTACTAAAAATACAAAATAAGTAGATAAATAAAATACAATAAAAATAGCCTTGTCAGGCGCGGTGACTCACGTCTGTAATCCCAGCACTTTGGGAGGCTGAGGCAGGCAGATAACCTGAGGTCAGGAGTTCGAGACCAGCCTGACCAACATGGTAAAACCCCCATCTCTATTAAAAATACAAAATAAGCTGTGCATGGTGATGCATGCCGGTAATCCCAGCAACTTAGGAGGCTGAGGCAGGAGAATCAGCAAAGGAGAAAAATTATGACCTGGGAGGCTCCCTCAGTAAAGGGAGGCAGAGGTTGTGGTGAGCCGAGATCACACCACTGCTCTACAGCCTGGGCAACAAAAGCAAAACTCTGTCTCGTAAAAAAAAAAAAAAAATTACCTTTGCCAGAAACTAAAAAGAAATAGCAAAGCCAAAGTTAATTCCACAAGGCGGAATTGGTTGCTTTACTCATTTATACTATGTATAATAAAGAGTAATACATTTCTGTTATTATAAATCTTACTTTGACATTTTAGATATAACATTAATACCCCCTGATATATACTAAAATTTGTCTATAAAGCAGGGAAATTATTTTTTTTAATATTGGCTTGGATAAGTTCTCTCTTTAAAACTTCAATCAAAATATCCTTACTTTGTACCATGTCAAACTGTAATGATTTTAAGATATATTACAATCTATTGAAGCTTTAAAAATAATACATTAATGTTTAGGTCAACTAAATTAAGTAATTATATACAATATATTATTGCTTTAAATCCCAAGGCAAAGAAAAGAAATTGCTTCTTTTAGCTAACAGAATAAATTATATGGATCCACTGTGGGGGAAATATTTCCCTCATCTAAAAGAGCTTGCCCGAAAGTTTCTATTTCTCACAGCAAAGTTTGCAAAATGTGAGTTTTTTAAATGGAGAATTTTGTGTCTTGAGATATATGTGATAGCCCAAGAGATGAGTAAACCATAGCTCTTACAAAGAGGTGTTATCTGAAATTTTCCAAGCTTAAATTCAGTATGACATTTAGGGTTATTAAAACCCATTAAGATTTTTGACTTTGAGTTCATATAAGCAAAATGAGTGGCCTCCTGCACAAACAGGCATGTCTTTCCCTAGATCATCAAAACCAATATATCAGCTCATAAATGTCTCTCACAAGTTTTCTTTATTCCCCTAACTCAAATAAAGCTAACTTCACGTTTGCCTTGGAAAACAGACCTTTTTCAAAGAATGTTGACACTCGTATTGATTTCTCAGGGCTCCTGGCGGCATAAGGGCACACACATGCACTCACTCACACATCCTGATTTTTCTAAGTTAGAGAAGCCTGACTGTCAGCTATATATGGTCCTATCTACCAAAAAACAAAAAAAAAAACAAAAAAAAACAAAAACAAACTCAACTAGAATTGTAAAGAATTGGAAGGAAATATTAGGGGAAATATAAGGACACTACTCTTTTTTTTTTTTTCTTTTTTCTTTTTTTTTTAAAGATGGGGTTTCACCATATTGGTCAGGCTGGTCTTGAACTCCTGATCTCAGGTGATCCGCCCACCTCAGCCTCCCAAAGTGCTAGGATTACAGGCATGAGCCACCGCGCCCAGCAGGACACTACTCTTTTTTCTCTTTTTTTTTTTGAGATGGAGTCTTGCTCTGCCACCCAGGCTGGAGCACAGTGGTGTGATCTTAGCTCATGGCAACCTCCGCCTCCTGAGTTCAAGTGATTCTCCTGCCTCAGCCTCCTGAGTAGCTGGGACTATGGGTGCCTAACACACCCAGCAAATTATTTTTGTATTTTTAGTAGAGACAGGATCTCACCATGTTGGCCAGGCTGGTCTCAAACTCCTCATCTCAGGTGACCTGCCCGCCTTGGCCTCCTAAAGTGCTGGGACTGCAGGCGAGAGCCGCAAGTCTGGCCAGACACTGCTCTTTCTGATTTATAAATTAGAGTGGTGGCAGCACATGCTGAAATACACGTTCTAGGAGAGCAAGATCTTTGTGGATTTTGTGCACTCCTATATCCCAACTGCCTAGTACAGTGCTTTTGAATAGATCAGCTCATGGAATCCTCTCAACGACATTATGAGACAGATACTACTCCTACCCCATTTTACAGGTAAGAAACTGAAATTCAAAGAACTCGTTACCACAGTGACACAGCTAGTTGGTGGGGGAACAGACGCCTTTAGGTCTTGCCCAGTCCTCTTCTCTGTCTTTACCATTTGGTTACTGTATTCCTGTCATCCAGTGACTTCAACACACATCAGAATTCCTTGACTATAAAAGTGGAATCACTGTAGGGTGAGTCTGTATTTTTTAAGTCCAAGTTAGGAACTCAAAAAGTAAACACGTGCATATGAAAAGATGAATTCATTTGCACTAATTTAATTTAAAGGCATGAATGAAAGTATTTTTTGAACTAAATATTCACTGGTGATGTCATGTATCCAACGACCTGTCTCTAGTCAGTGTTAGTAACCAGCTCTTCATCAGCTACAGATAGACTCCAGCACTTCTGAACCTTTTCCTCATTCTACTGTCTAGACCTGAAATTTTAAGAGGGAAAAGCTGGAAGCTAACACAAGGCAGGAAAAAAATGGGCCCTGCCTTCCTAATGTAGCCTAGAGCTGAATATAAACAACGGTGAACTGTTCCTTTATTGGGATATGGCAACCATGTCAATCATGGCCTCCCAAAAACCCTGCCTTCTGGAGATCCCGCCTGGGCAAGTCTGAGACCACTCATCATACATACACCCTTGCATCCCAGCAAAAGCCAGGTGAATACATGTTGGAAATAGATGCTCAGTGCCATAAAGAAAAAGCAGCATTGAGACAAAGGATCTTTCAGCAATGCAATTTTTACTTCCTGGACTGCAGGAAGGGTACCCACGCTAGCCATCTTGCCACAAGAGTACAATAAACAAAGGGAAACACACAAATTTATCCCTTACACATTTGGGGTCGTCCTTACTGCTGTGTCTGATCTCCATTAGCTGGACCCAGACCTCAGAATCTAAACTAAAACCCGATTGGCTAACAACTTAAAACTTTTCTAAACAGGTAAAAGCAATGGAGAGCAGGGACATGCCTATGACCACATCCAGCACAGATATCTTGGTTAAAGTACAAGGACACAGAGTGTACTTCATGCCTGTAAGAATGGCATGTCTAACAGCAACATAGGATGGGGCTTAACAAAGTTATTAGCACACTTATTCTTTAACAAGAAAGGAAACTTTAAAAAGGAACTTTTTCTACTTCCCACAATACATGACTCAGTACTGGCCAACCAGACTCTGACTCAAAATCTGGAATTGAGGTTGGGTTCATGCCTGTAATCCCAGCATTTGAAAGGTTGAGGCTGGGGGATCGCTTGAGCCCAAGAGTTCGAGATCAGCCTGGGAAACATAGCGAGATCCCATCTCTACAAAAAATATAAAAATTAGCTGATCATGATGGTGGCGCATGCCTGGAGCCCTAGCTACTCAGGAGGCTGAGGTAGGAGGATCATTTGAATACAGAAGTCTGAGGCTGCAGTGAGCTATAATTGCACCACTGCCCGCCAGCCTGGGAAACAAAGCAAGACTCTATCTCTTAAAAAAAAAAGTTGGAATTGAGACGCTGGGAGACTAAGACAGTTATCTAGAGGAAAGGTCATGTAGTATTGGACTAGAGCAACATTGCATCAAGTCAGTGTTATTTGGTAAGCAGTAAATCTGAGACATCAGAGGCCAAGCAAGAAAGTCAGTCTGCAAGTAGGGACAAGAGAATGGCAAAACCTTGCAGAGAAAAGCAAACATTCCCACTCTGGGCGTCTCTGAGAGACACGTGGCCAGTATTCCTTCCTGATTTTCCCGTTTTACATGGCCTGCACACCCCTGGCTGCCCACAGCATTTCCCCATATCCCTTCAGTAACACCATTTTTACATAAGCTCACTTGAGAGAGATGCTTCACATTTCATTACATATTTCTCCTCTCAGTTTCCCCGTTATTAGAAAAGGTGACTAAAAAAATGTATCTTCCTATATGTCTCCAAGAAGACAGGGGCTTACAGCACCACTGATGATATGCAGGGGTCATAATCACAGACCACTGCCAACATCTCTGAAATGCCAAATCCTGAAAGGCAGCATGACTCAGAAGAATTTGAATTATCCCAAGGTTAACAGTTAAGTATAAAGGTGATATCTCTTTTTTTTTTTTTTTTTTTTTTTTGAGATGGAGTCTCACTCTGTCACCCAGGCTGGAGTACACTGGCACGATCTCAGCTCACTGCAACCTCTGCCTCCCAGGTTTCAGCAATTCTCTGCCTCAGCCTCCCGGTAGCTGGGATTACAGGTGCCCCCACACCATACCTGGCTAATTTTTGTATTTTTAGTAAAGATGGGGTTTCACCATCTTGGTCAGGCTGGTCTTGAACTCCTGACCTCGTGATCCACCCACCTTGGTCCCCCAAAGTGCTGGGATTAGAGGTGTGAGCCACTACGCCCAGCAGGTGATATATTTCTTTAAGAAAAAATTTCATAGTATAAAGAAAAAAAAACAATTCCCCACTGCTTTTTTTTTTAAGAAAATCTCCCAAGCTCTCAGGCTGTTTTTCTGCTATTCAGGTGGAGCTACAGAACAAGGCCAGTCTGACTCATGATAGCTCAAAATTATAAAATAATCTACCACGGATTAAGCCTTACTAGTTTCAAATACACATAACATACAAACATGACCAGATAAATACATAAAGAAGTGAAGCTAGAATAAGGAACAGTCTAAAAATGGCTGGGGGCCGGAGAATAGAGAGATCCCTTCTGCTCAATGCATCTTGCTTGATACTAGGAGAAAGGAGGAGAAAAGTCAAAAAATGAATTAGAGAGTCCCTGCCCTCAAAGACTTCCTAGTCTAGCCAAGAAGACAGTCACCCTTACAAATAGCTCAAATCCAGGGCAGATAGTGAGAGAGGCTAATTGGAAGTCTCAGCAAAGCGTGATGGGATCAGGGAGGCAGGAGCAATTAATCACAGGCAAGCCAGGCAGGCAACACTTAGCCACAACTCATCCAGGGCTGTCACTGTAAAAGGAAATCCGCTCTAACAGTTATCTTAAAATTATATCCATGATCTTTGAGTCCTGTCAGTCCATACCTTCTATCTGATTAATCGAAATCCCACCCTTTGCCAGGGAAAACAACATTTGTTTATCATTCCCTGCGAGAGCTCTTAAGATGACACCATGACCTTGAATTATCCTTTTATCTTTAGAAAATATCCTCTCTCTGAAAAGGCAACAAAAAAGTAAAGATAATATCCCCAAAGAGTTCAAGACCATAAATGAAAATAACCAAACTGCTTGGTCTCGATCCCATAACTGAGCTGCTGGACTTCACATTCCACTCAACCGTTCTCCGTGTTGAAAACACTTAAGCAAACAGAGCTATGTGAAAAACTATGTGTCTGTAAAACATGTATCACAGTCTTAGTCAGAGGTTCTCTCCCTCATCAAAAAACACTGGTCAAATTTTACACTAAGTCCTATTTTAAAAGAAAAGAAAAAGTGTATGCCAAGCTGGTGAAATTTCAGTATGGCCTTTATTATTATTATTATTATTATTGAGATGGAGTCTTGCTCTGTCACCAGGCTGGAGTGCAGTGGCATGATCTCGGCTCACTGCAACCTCCACCTCCTGAGTTCAAGAGATTCTCCTGCCTCAGCCTCCCGAGTAGCTGTGACTCCAGGTTCGCACCACCACGTCCAGCTCATTTTTGTATTTTTAGTGGAGACAGGGTTTCACCGTGTCAGCCAGCATGCTCTCGATCTCTTGACCTAGTGATCTGCCCGCCTCGGCCTCCCAAAGTGCTCAGATGACAGGCGTGAGCCACGGCGCTCGGCCAGTCTTTTTTATTTTTTAAAAGGTGGGATCTCATTATATTGTCCAGTCTGGTCTGGAACTCCTAACTCAAGTGATCCTCCTACCTTAGCCTCCTGAGTAGCTGGGGATTAGAGGCCTGAGCCACCATGTCCACCTGTTGTCTGCAGTTCTGTGACTTGCATTGCACCAATTTCAATTTCCTCGTTTTGATAATGCATTACAGCTAAGTAAGATGTCACCACTGGGGGAAGCTGGGTGGTGGGTACCCAGGACTTCTCTGTATTATGTTTCAACTTCTTGTCGGTTAGTCTGCAATTATTTCAAAATAAGAAGTTTAAAAAAGCACTCATGGCATTTATCATTTTGCAGAGCTCTGCAATATCCAACAGCTCCCTTTTCCTCCTAGATTCTAATACTTTGATATTGGCCCTTAAAACCTGTAGATACAGGCCAGGCATAGTGGGCATGCCTATAATTTCAGCACTTTGGGAGGCCGAGGCAGGAGGATTGCTTGCGCCAGGGAGTTTGAGACCAGCCTGGGCGAGAGAGTGAGACTCCCATCTCTACACAAATAAAAAATTAGCCAGGTGTGGTGGTGTGCACCTGTGGTCCCAGCTACTCAGAAAGCTATAGGCAGGAGGATCACTTGATCCCAGGAGGTCAAGGTTACAATAAGCCATGATCATGCCACTGCACTCCAGCCTGGGTGACAGGGTGAGACCCTGTCTCAAAAATAAATAAATGAATAAATCACACTAACAAAAAACTTGCAGACACAATTCAGCAAACACATGACCTGGTCCTGCAAGGGGCAGCCAGAAAAGGGCATCTCCAGCACAGTTCACTCTCTTTAGGAGTCCAACAAAGTCAGCCAGACACAGTGGCTCACGCCTGTAATCCCAGCACTTTGGGAAGCAGGGGTGGGCGGATCACGAGGTCCAGAGATCAATACCATCCTGGCCAACATGGTGAAACCCCATCTCTACTAAAATATAAAAAATTAGCCAGGCGTGGTGGCAGGCACCTGTAATACCAGCTACTCAGGAGGCTGAGGCAAGGGAATCACTTGAACCCGGGAGGCGGAGGTTGCAGCGAGCCGAGGTTGTGCCACTGCACTCCAGCCTGGGTGACAGTACAAGACTCCGTCACAAAAAACTAAAAAATTCAAAAAATTTTACAAAAGAGTCCAACAAAGTCAATGTCCTCAGCCTATCCCTACCCTGGAGGAGTTCCTTTGCTTTACTCTGCCACTAATCTCCCTTCTGAAGTCCACTTCTCCTGTATTAGTCTGTTTTCACGCTGCTCATAAAGACATATCTGAGACTGGGCAATTTACAAAAGAAAGGTTTATTGGACTTACAGTTCCACATGACTGAGGAGGCCTCACAATCATGGCAGAAGGCAAGGAAGAGCAAGTCGCATCTTACATGGATGGTGGCAGGCAAAAAAAGAGCTTGTACAGAGAAACACTCGTTTTTAAAACCGTCAGATCTCATGAGACCCATTCACTATCATGAGAACAGCACAGAAAAGACCCGTCCTGATGATTTAATCATCTCCTACTGGGTCCCTCTCACAACACATGGGAATTATGGGGGCTAGAAGAGATGAGATTTGGGTGGGGACAAGGAGCCAAATCATATCACCCTGCAACACATACAACTCAGATGGGGAGACCTTTAAACGTGAAATTAAGAAAAGCAAAACCAAGTCATTCACAAATAAAATACGTAGATTAAAAAAAAAAAATCAAGTCAGAATCTCGGACCACAAAACTCACCTCCATCTTCCCAGGCCTAACCCTAATGAACCTCAACCATATTTGCTTTAAAAGTATAAAATACTGGGCTTCTACGGAATTCAAAACACAAGACATACTCAAAGAAATTGCCGTCATCCTAAATGCTTCTCAAAGATACACAAATGTGCAAGCCCCCTGGTGAACACTGCCTTCGTGGTCATTAATATGGCTCAATCCCTACCCCCACCCACCTCAACACAAATTGAGTTCCATGGCTTAAATGTTATCATCTTTTAAAAAAAAATGTATCACTCCTAATATTGTCATTGAGGAGGTTCCCAAGATAAAATCCAGACATCATTATCATTTATTAAACTTTTGAGAACTTTAATACCAGGCCTATAGGCCAGGCACAGTGGCTCAGGCCTGTAATCCCAGCACTATGGGAGGCCGAGGCAGGTGGATCAAAAGGTCAAGAGATCGAGACCATCCTGTCTCACATGGTGAAACCCCATCTCTACTAAAAAATACAAAAATTAGCTGGACACAGTGGCGCACGCCCATAGTCCCAGCTACTCCGGAGGCTGAGGCAGGAGAATCGCTTGAACCCAGGAGCCAGAGGTTGCAGTGAGCTGAGGTCACAGTACTGCACTCCAGTGCTCCAGCCTGGCGACAGAGTGAGACACTGCCTCAAAAAAAAAAAAAAAAAAAAAAAAAGTAGGCCTATAGAGCAATGATTAAGAAGAAGGAATCTGATGCTACGGAGGTCAAATCCCTTCAGCTGGATGCATATATACCACCCTTTAAGACCTGAACAACTTTAAGCAAGTTACTTAAACTTTCTCTATAAAATGGAGATCATGATAGCATTAGTTAGAATCCTGATCCATATAATTTTCAGGAAGATTAAGTAATTAATATAAAAAAGCTTTAGAACAGTGACCACTCTCTACCAAGCACGTGTTGTCTATTATTAATGCAATACTTTTATCAAGCACCTGGGTCCCAAACTGTATGAATCCAAGATAAAAGAAGGCACAGCCATGATTCTGGAAGAATCTGCATGTTACTAAACATTCAGACAGAGAACGGTCAGACCATGCTGGTGCTGCCAGCCCAAAGGAGCTGTTAGCCCCGTAGGCAGAACTTACAAGTCACAAATAAGATGAAATTTCATCCAAGCAGATGTGAAATGTCAGTGGTATGTGTCACCCTGCCCCTCCTCATTCAACTTTCACCTTAAAAAAAAAATCAACAAATTTCCCAGAAACACTGCCCTGTCTCACACAAAGCTTGTGCCGTCAGACGAGTTTTTCAAGTTCTGCAGATAATTCTATTAAAACACAAGCCATCCCAGTAACGCTGTAGCTACTGGCCACCATTCCCCCTCCCTCCTCCCCATCGCTTCTTGTCCTTTCACAGGACACTTTTATCATCATACACCAATGACATCCCCAATGCGGGATCCATGAGCAAGAGAAGGATTCCCGGGAAAGGGACAGCTCTCACAGGAGGCTGAGTTCCATGCAGAACTGATGAGCTTGTCTCACAACAGCTCTGAGAAGCAGGGGTCCTTGTGGTTGCTGAAGCGTTGCCAGTCACACAAAGGCGGCCTAATGCATGGTTTTCGAGTCAGTTTGATAAAACGATTCCAAACCTCTAAGTGTGAGAAGCCAAAATTGTAAACACTGCTAAAATCCCTGCAGTTGTTTAATATTATTTATTACAATTCCTCTTGGCACCTCCAAAGTCTCTCATCCTGGGCTCACGGAGCATTTTATTAATTTACACACTGTCAGTGGAGTTCACAGATGGTGGACCTAAGCACGAAGAAGCAGCTCGAGCACCTGGGCAAAGATCCCAACAACTTGTAAATAAAACGTATCTCTAGAAGAGCCGGAAGCCCCAGCTGCCCCTCCCAGGCGCTGCTGCTACCACTGGCTGGGGTGAACCACTGAATAGCCTGGCCAGAACCAAAAACAGGCCATGGCTGGTCATTGGGAGCAGACTCCAGTTCTAAGGTTAAGGTTTTCAGTGCTCTCCTTTTCAATGAGTCACTTGCTCTTTAATCATTATGAGGATTTTTATTTTTATTTTTATTTTGAGACAGTCTCTCTGTCACCCAGCCTGGAGTGCAGTGGCACGATCGAGGCTCACTGCAACCACCCGCCTCCTGGGTTCAAGCAATTCTCCTGACTCAGTCTCCTAAGTAGCTGGGACTACAGGCACGTGCCACCATGCTCGGCTAATTTTTTGTATTTTTAGTAGAGACGAGGTTTCACCACATAAGCCAGGATGGTCTCAATCTCCTGACTTCATGATCCACCCGCCTCAGCCTCCTGAAGTGCTAGGATTATACGCGTGAGCCGCCGTGCCTGCCCCCTTATAAAGATTTTTTTTTTTTTTTAAAGACGGGGTTTCACCATGTTGGTCAGGCTGGTCTTGAACTCCCGACCTCAGGTGATTCGCCTGCCTTGGCCTCCAAAGTGCTTGGATTACAGGCGTGAGCCACCGCGCCTGGCCCCCTTATAAAGATTTTTAAGGAATCAGTGAATGGCTGACCTGTCCAATGTGCCCACAGAAGGAAGTAAGAGCTCTTTGGAAACTTGCATGCATACAATTGAAAAGTTTTGCTGTATCTCACATTACAAAAATCAAATCCAAACTAAGGACAAAGACATCAGTTCTGTTAAAAACCTAGGATTTACTTCTAAATCATTCAGGATATTCTTAAAGCACCTGATTATACTGTTTACTATGTGTCTGTCTATCCTTCTTTTGTTTATATTTTAGTAATTTTTACATTTGTGGCCAAAATCTTACACTTGTAAAGAAAAGCGAAAGACAAAGAGAAGAAATGAGAGTCTGTCAACTGAAAATTTACGTCACGGACATCAAGTGGTCATCCTGGTATCAAGGGGACAAACCAGGATGGTCAAAGATGGGAACCGCTCAGGCCCTTGAATTCTCTTCTTTTCTAAAGAAAAGTTCAAATGAGGGACTCTCTTTCCCGAGTCAGCTAAAAGGAATCAAAATTACAAAGAGCCAAAACTCGGTTTTGAAACACTCTTCCTGTTTATAGTGAATAAATTCCCCAAATGCAGAGGAATTAGATTTTAATGAAAGTCTCTACTACCATGCATTGCTCAATAGCATTTTGGCTAAACTGGCTTAACCCTTTCCAGAACTGAGAAAATTCTGACACTCTCATCAACGTGACAGAAAGCAAATTCCTATTCTTAACATCCAATCAGCTTTATTTTTCATCTTCTCCCCCACGTCTTAGATTAGTTCTATTTTAAGGACACTTCTGAGCTCTGTTTACCTTTCTCACACGAGGACAGTGTTTTGCTCTCTCTTTTTTTTTTTTAATCTTTTGAGAGGGAGTCTCGCTCTGTTGCCCAGACTGGAGTGCAGTGGCACGATCTCAGCTCACCACAACCTCTGCCTCCCAGGTTCAAGTGATTCTCCTACCTCAGCCTCCCGAGTAGCTGCGATTACAGGCACCCGCCACCACACCCAGCTAATTTTTTGTATTTTTAGTAGAGATGGGGTTTCACTAAGTTGGCCAGGCTGGTCTTGAACTCCTGACCTCGTGATCCACCTGCCTCAGCCTCCCAAAGTGCTGGGATTACAGGCGTGAGCCACCTCGCCCCGCCCTTGACCTTCTCCCTTCTTAGATCTCTCTGACAGTCTCGAAGTTGCATTTTCTCACAGGCTGTCCCTCCAGCCCGCCTCCTGCTCCCCACATCTCTCTAGGATGAGGTCCCACAGTCCACAGTCACTCTGCACACCGACTTCCTGCTCCTCAGAGGCCAAGCACACAGGACTCCATGCTCAGCTCCACACACCGGCACCGCCACCCCTCCTGGAGCCCCATTTGGACCTCCACACCTCCGGCCCGCCTCCCTTTCAACCGTGGCTTGTCCCCCTATTCTGCAACTACACCCCTGCCCCTCCCCATCTCTCCTCCAGCAGCCTTGTGGCCTTCTCTGGGCTGCAGGAAACTCATGCTCTCCCCCAGGCCTCCCTCCCTGGTCGGGGCAAGGAACAGCTGGCTTTTTCTAGCTAAAAGTTCTAACCCTGCCCCCAAAAAGCAACGAGACCTAGGTGAGGGGGCAAAGGGTTAAGGAGGCCATTTTTCTAATTTGGGAGTTTGGGATTTTGTTTTGAGCAGGGTTTCTAAAGGCTGGCTGTTGATTCCTTTGAGAGAGAAAAGGGAGATCCAAGTTTTCTCCAGCGCTACAGGAGATAGCCAGGGCAACGCAACATCCTGTCCTGGGAACTGACCGAGGCAGTTAGGAAAGTCAGTGGAGTGTGTGTGTGAGGGTGAGTGTGAGGCTGTGTGAGTGTGTGACAGTGTGGAGAGTGCGCATGTACCTGTCAAAGAGCACGTGTCAGAAAGGGATGTGTGTGTGTGTGTGTGTGTGTGTGTGTGAAACAGTGATTGTAAGACTGAATTATGTGAATGTGAGCGTGTGTGTGATAGTGTATGTGTGTGAGTATATGAGATTGTATGTGATAGTGTATGTGTAATATGAGACAGTGTGAGTGTGCGAGTATATGTGTGTGTGTGAGTGCAAGTATATGCATGGTTAGTGTGTGTGAGGAACTGTGTGTGTGACGGTATGTATACAGGAGACAGCGTGAGAGTGAGTGTGTATGTGTATGAGGCTGTGTGTGTAATTGCTTGAGTGACAGTGTATATGTGTATGTGAGACAGTGTATGAGACTGAGTTTATGTACAAGTGTGAGCACGTATGACCAACTGTGTGAGTGTGTGTGAGTGTATATGTGTATCAGACTGTGTGTGTGTGAGTGTATGTATGAGTGTGAGCATGTATCAGTGATTATGTGTAAGAGTGTGTGTGTGATGTGTATGTATGGGACAGGGTGTGAGAGAGTGTGTGTGTGTGTATGTGAGAGACACACAGGGAGGAGAGAGGCAAAGGGAGAGAGAGAGAAGAGAGAGACCAACAGAGAGACAGAAAGGGAGAGAGTCTGAATCCAGTCAGCGTGAGTCCTCCATGTGACTGGCAGGCAGATAAATGACCTGGCGGTTTCCTGTGTCTGACAGCAACTAGCATGAGGCATGCAAAAGCATGAACTCAGCTGGAGTGAGAGCATTAGGGGCCAGCCCCTCACTGGACCATGTTAAAAGAGCCCCATGTTATGTCACGGCCACAAGGCAAGTGGCTCCGAGGGCGAGTGGGCTCCTGACATTTAGAGCGGGGCTGTCCTGCACACTGGGGACAATTTAGAGCCTGTCTCTGGCTCCCACCTCAATCGTAAAACCCCCTGCCTCGTAATCCTAAATGTCCTCAAGAGGGAAGTAGCACCCCCACAGAAAATGAAACTCCTGAAATAATCCAAGGGCAAAGAGGAGAGTAAGAAGCCAGGGATGTGCGCTGAATTTAAAATAACAGTAATAACAAAAAGCAGCAAATATTAAAAGCTAGAGATTTTAAATACAGGGGATATCCTAGATTTCACTGTCAGGATAAAGGTGACTATAAAGCAGAAGTCAGCAAACTTCTTGTAAGAGACCAGCGAAGAAGAACCTCAAACTCCGGGAGCCATTCAGCATGTCTCAACCCTGACACAGAGGCGAAGGCAGCCATGGAAGATAAGGGAATAGATGTGGTCATGTCCCAAGAAACTTTTTCTTTTTTGAGACAAGGTCTTCCTCTCTCGCCCAGGCTGGAGTGCAATGGCGCCATTTCGGCTCACTGCAGCCTCCAACCTCAATCTCCCAGGTTCAAGTGATTCTCCTGCCTCAGCCTCCCGAGTGGCTGGGATCACAGGTGCTTGCTACCATGCCCAGCTAATTTTTGCATTTTTAGTAGACACAGGGTTTCACCATGTTGGTCAGACTAGTCTCAAACTCACGGCCTCAAGTGATCCATCTGCCTCGGCCTCCCAAAGTGTTGGGATTACAGGCATAAGCCGCCGTGCCCTGCCTCAATAAACTTTATTTACAAAAACAGGTGACAGGCCGGATCTGGCCTGTGGGCTGTGGCTTGCCGACCACTAGGTATCAGGCGTAAGAATGTATGTAATGGGCAATCGAACAACACTAGAAAGTGCATTTTGTCTGCTCTTTTAAAGAAACAGAACGGCTGCCCAAAGGAAAAGAAATCATTGTATCAGAAAGACACCTATATTTTATATTTATTGCAGCAGGATTCATAGTAGCAAAGATACAGAACTGACCTAAGTGTCTATCAACAGATGACTGGATAAAGGAAATATTATATATATACACAATGGAATAGTATTCCGTTGTATAAATGAATGAAATCATGTCTTTCGCAGCAACCTAGATGGAACTGGATGCCGTCATCTTAAGTCATACACAGAAAGACAAGGACTGCAAGTTCTCACTTCTAAGCTGGAGCTAAATAAAGTGTATTCATGGATGTAGAGTGTGGAACAACAGACAGTGAAGACTTGAAAGGGAAGTGGGGTGCGCAGGGGGTAGATGATGAGAAATTACTATGGGTACATGTATGTTATTTGGGCCATGGATACTCCATAACAGCAGGCTCCGACTTTTTTGGCACCAGGGACTAGTTTCATAGCAGACAGTTTTTCCATAGATGAGGGGGTGTAGGGATGGTTTGAGGATGAAACTGTTCCACCTCAGATCCATCAGGCATTAGATTCTTATAAGGAGCACACAGCTGGGCACAGTGGCTCACACCTATAATCCCAGCACTTTGGGAGGCTGAAGCAGGTGGATCACCTGAGATAAGGAGTTCGAGACCAGCCTGGCCAACGTGGTGAAACCCTGTCTCCACTAAAAATACAAAAATTAGCCAGGCGTCATGGTACACACCTGGAATCCCAGCTACTTGGGAGGCTGAGGCAGGAGGACTGCTTGAACCTGGGAGAGGGAGGTTGCAGTGAGCTGAGATCATACCACTGCACTCCAGCCTGGACAAAAGAGCAAGACCCTGTCTCAGGGGAAAAAAAAAAAGGAGCAGGCAGCCTAGCTCCCTCACAGGTGCAGTTCACAATAAGGTCCGTGCTCCTGTGAGGATCTAATGCTGATGTGACAGGAGGTAGAGCTCAGGTGCTAATGCTGACTCGAAGGCCTCTTACCTCCTGCTGCATGGCCTGTCCTAACAGACCACAGACAGGTACTGGCCCATGGCTGGGGGGGTTGGGGAAGTCTCACTCTGTCAACCAGGTTACCCAGGCTGGAGTACAGTGGTGCCATCTCGGCTCACTGCAACCTCCGCCTCCCGGGTTCAAGCGATTCTCCTGCCTCAGCCTCCCAGGTAGCTGAGACTACAGGTACACAACCACTACACCCGGCTAATTTTTTATTTTTTTAGAAGAGACGCGGTTTCACCATGTTGGCCAGGCTGGTCTCGAACTCCTGACCTCAGTTGACCCACCCGACCTGGCCTCCCAAAGTACTGGGATCACAGGCGTGGAGCCACCGCACCCAGCCTCAGATCACAGTTTTGAAGAAGTCCCAGGCAAAGAACCTGCAAACAGACCAATCAGGTGCCATCTCCTTCCACAGGGTTCCTGCTGCTAAATGAGACGTCGATCCAATCCCAAAGCTGTGAGTGTGACTCAGCCAGCCCCCCCCGCAACACTAGCTGGGGTTACACCACCTGCACAAGGTCAACATCTGGGAAGCCACAGAGCAATCTTGGTGAGGGGGAGTAGTGCTCGGGGAGCATTCTCCAAGTTCAAGGTAACTGCAAACAAGACATCTGGCAGATGGCAAAGGCCTAAAAGGAGAGTTAGGATTTGGCTCAGCTCTGTACTTCATCCCCCACCACCTCAGGCTTTCAGGAGCCCATGGATTTTGTCACTCTGAAAGCACAAGAAAGAAAATTCCAGAGTTGCAGAGAAAAAACTTTGGCAAGTCTCGAAAATAGCCAGAACTCATTTTCTTTGTGACAGCAGAACACACAAGCTAAGGGTCCTATGTAAAGGTTCCCGTCCTCTTGTGAATTTCCCTAACAACAGGGGAGCCGTCAAGTGTCCGTAAGAAAAGCATCAATATACAGCTTATGTAGACATGTCTGCTGCAGGTGGTTTTCATCAAACTTAAAAAGCGAAGCTGTACTTTTTCTTCTCAAATCTAATGGTGAAGAATTCCAAAGGATATGAAAAGCTCTCAGAATGAATCAGCCACCACTGGGAAAAGCTTACTAACAGGGCCAGCTCCAGAGGCCAGTTGCAAACGGAGGTGGGAGCCCTGGCCCCTTCCTATATGGCCAGTGAACAATCAAAAAAGCATCCCAGGTCAGCTGAGGACCCTCCACCGCTTCCTCCTGTCTCTTGTCCAACTTGATGACTTCCAGAACTAGAATATTAACGAGTGTCTATGTCAGGAAGTGATACCAACCAGAACAATACGAGCCTCTGAAGGACAGGTGTCTGGGCAGTTGGACCTGGACCACAGAAAAAAGAAATTCTCTCTTCTGTTGCCACCAGTGCAGATGGATGAGATCCGAGGATCATTTCCTCAGCGGGCAAAAACCCAGGGAAGAGGAACTAGAAAAAGGTCACGTCCAAACAAATATGTCAACCAAACGAAGAGAGTCCCAAAGGCAGAGGCGGACATTCACTGCCCACAAGAAGAGAAAGCCACCACGGATTTGAAATCATCAGGCACTCCAAGGAACATTCCCACGAATGGTCCCTGGAAAAGTTTGTGTGGTCAGGTCGTCAGATGGCCCCAGAAGGCAGGAAGCCACAGAAACAGCTTACCCATGAGGAATGGGGAATGTTCTGTGTGACTCTTCCAATACTGAGTGTCTCCTTCCACCTGTAAAACTAACGCTAATACAAAATCAGCAGTCCATATAAAACAAATGGGAGAGCCTCAGCGATAGAGGGTCTTCTTACCCACAGGCCCCAAAGCGTAAGAGAAAATCCCACCATCCCATATAAGATGCCTCTACAAAGTGCTTAGCACAAGGTCAGGAATTCTCAGTAAAGTTAACCAAAATTTATGTTATTGGTTATCTTATTAACAAAAACGAAATAATATTCACAGCTGCCAATAAAACAGGTGTTCCTTCCAGAGATGAAAACTCAGTTCCTGTCTAAGCAAACCCATTGGTTAGCTAATGAACCACTTTCTGGAAATCATAGCTATTCAAAACATTCTTTCAAAGTCCAGTATCATCCATATGCAAACACTGGCGGTGTGTGCCCCTTCTTCCCCTCCATTTCTAACCCAGGGACATGGGTGATCAGTTACTGATGCTAGGACCCAATGTCCTCATTGCAAAAACACTGTTGGTGGGAGTGTAAATTAGTTCAACCATTGTGGAAGACAGTGTGGCGATTCCTCAAGGACCTAGAAATAGAAATTCCATTTGACCCAGCAATCCCATTACTGAGTATACACCCAAAGGATTATAAATCGGTCTATTATAAAGACACATGTACACGTATATTCACTGTGGCACTGTTTACAATAGCAAAGACCTGGAACCAAGCCAAATGCCCATCGATGATAGACTGGACAAGGAAAATGTGGCACATATACACCATGGAATACTATGCAGCCATAAAAAACGATGAGCTCGTGTCCTTTGTAGGGACATGGATGAATTCGGAAACCATCATTCTCAGGAAACTGACACAAGAACAGAAAATCAAACACCGCATGTTCTCACTCATGGGCGGGTGTTGAACAATGAGAACACATGGACACAGGGAAGGGAGCACCACACATGGGTTCTGCTGGGGGGGTAGCTAGGGGAGGGACAGCAGGGGATGGGGAGGTTGGGGGAGGGATAACATGGGGAGAAATGCCAGATACAGGTGACAGGGGGGATGGAGGCAGTAAACCACCTTGCCAAGTATGTACCTATGCAACAATCCTGCATGATCTGCACATGTACCCCAGAACTTAAAGTACAATTTAAAAAAAAAAAAAAAAAAAACCACTGCCTTCACCCAGCTTGCTTTTCTCTGTCACCACAATTTCTCTCTCCTCCTTTACTTCACCACTTTATGAAGAAATGATAGGATTGCTGTGGCCTCTTCTGGTTTTATCATTCTCAGCTTCTAGGCCCTTTTCTTCATATTGGTTTCTTTCCAAGGGTTCCGTGACTCCACTTTACTGGTCAGGGGAGAGAGTCGGAACGTTTGAGCTCCTGGGTGATGTGGGGGAGAAAACTGGCCTCTCATTCATTTTTGGCCATGACCCACAGAATGACAGAATGCCTTCCCCAGACTGTCTCCTCCATGCCTCCATCTTGGCCACCTCCCAGGTCAAGCTCATCTTTTTTTTTTTTTTTTTTTTTTTTTTTTGAGATGGAGTCTCGCTCTGTTGCCCAGGCTGGAGTGCAGTGGCGCAATCTCGGCTCACTGCAACCTCCACCTCCTGAATTCAGGCGATTCTCCTGCCTCAGCCTCCCTGTAGCTGGGACTACAGGCGCATGCCACCTCGCCCAGCTAACTTTTTGTATTTTTAGTGGAGACGTGATTTCACCGTGTTAGCCAGGATGCTCTCAATCTCCTGACCTCATGATCCGCCCGCCTCAGCCTCGCAAAGTGCTGGGATTACAGGCGTGAGCCACCACGCCCGGCCTCAAAAGCTCATCTTTATCCTAGTTTATGACCACAGGCTCCTAACAGACATCCCTGTCCTCTAGGCCTCCTCCAACCACCAGCCTTCCCAATGCTACCCAAGGGTTTTCTCTAAGGCAGCACACAGATTTCATTCTTCCGGAACGAAACACTTTCAGTGGCTTTAGCTTTCTGTCAGTAAAATTCTAGCTCTTTGGGGTTACCTTTAAAAAGGCCTCCATCACATGACTCCAGCAGCGCTTTCTCTTCTCCCCTCCCACCAAATCCTCACAAATCCTACATGCCAGCCCCATAGCACAATGCCTGTCCTACCGTGCCCTGCCACTCACACGCCACCATTTCCCTGCTTGCCTTTGCCACCCCACGCCTTCCAATTCTTGCTAGTCTTCAACGCACCCTACAAGATGCGCCTCAAATACTACACACGCCACACAGTGAATTTTTGTAATTTCAATAGTTTTTGAGGTACAGGTGGTTTCTGGTTACATGGATAAGTTCTTTGGTGGTGATTTCTGAGATTTAGGTGTACCTGTACCTATCACCCACGCACCGTACACTGTACCCCATATGTAGTCTTTTATCCCTCACCCCCTTCCCAATCTTTCCACCTAGAAGTCCCCAGAATCCACTGTATCACTCTATGCCTTTGCAGCCTCATAGCTTAGCCCCTACTTATAAGTGAGAACATTCAATATTTGGTTTTCCATTCCTTAGTTACTTCACTTAGAATAATGGCCTCCAGCTCCATCCAAGTTGCGCAAAAGACATAATCTCATCCTTTTTATGGCTAACATTCCAAGGTGTATATATGCCACATTTGCTGTATCTACTCATGGGTTAATGGGCACACAAAGTGAAGTTTAATGTCTAGATAAAAGTGATCACTTCGCTCAGGGCTCCCACCACTTTGCTTACATGACACACATTAAGGCTCATGTTAGAATTACTGGTGATTATATCCACCTTCTCCAGCAGAGCTATAAGCTCGGTAAAGATGGTGATGATCGGGCCAGACACAGTGGCTCACGCTGTAATCCCAGCACTTTGGGAGGCTGAGGCGGGCAGATCATCAAAGGTCAGGAGTTCAAGACCAACCTGGCCAATATGGTAAAAGCCCATCTCTATTAAAAACATAAATGTTAGCCAGGTGTGGTGGTGCGTGCCTGTAGTCCCAGCTACTCGGGAGGCTGAGGCAAAAAATTCACTTGAATCCGGAGGTGAAGGTTGCAGTGAGCCGAGATCGTCCCACTGCACTCCAGCCTGGGTGACAGAGTGAGACTCAATCTCAAAAAAAAAAAAAACATGGTGATCATCACAGTACCCCAGCACGGAGTCCACTGCTTCACATACAGTAAATAATCAGTGAATACATGTGGAAGTCACGAATAAGGAAATTCCATTCAAACATTGGGAGAGAGGAGGCCGCCCAAATGTACCCTCAGTTCCACCTCGGAACCTGATGAGACGCAGCTTTAAACAGACACTTGGAGCATATCAGGGTTGATAGCACAGCTATCAGCCTGACCCCTGGAATTTGTAAAGAACTGTCCTCCTTCTATATGACACCTAGGCCCACAAACAAAGGAGTATTAATTTTCTGCTGGTTTTTGAGGCCTAAATATTTTCATAAAGCCAAGATAAACTTAGGGATTTATCTGATACACAGATCTCACCATAACCCATCACTAATTAGAGACTTAAATTCTACAAACAGACTCAAGAGCCTGCAGGAACCTCCGACAATATGGCAAATTGGGGAACACCTTTTTTCTTGAGACCAAGTTTTTGCTCTTGTTGCCCAGGCTGGAGTGCAATGGCGCAATCTCAGCTCACTGCAACCTCCACCTCCTGAGTTCAAGCGATTCTCCTGCCTCAGCCTCCTGAGTTGCTGGGATTACAGACGACTGCCACCACACCTGGCTATTTTTTGTATTTTTAGTAGATATAGGGTTTCACCATGTTGGTTAGGCTGGTCTTGAACTCCTGACCTCAAGCAATTCGCCTGCCTTGGCCTCCCAAAGTGCTGAGATAACAGGCATGAGCCACCTCAACCGGCTGGGGACTCCTTAAACTATGTTGGGACATCATGTAGTAGGTCCTAAAGTGAATCAAATTAATATCTGATATGATCCAAGCAAAGATCCTGGTGTGGAACTGAATCACAGGAGCTGCAGCTGCCTGTATTTGTGTGTTTTCATGCTGCTGATAAAGACATACCCAAGACTGGGTTATTTATTTATTTTTTTGAGACACAGTTTCACTCTTATTGCACAGGCTGGAGTGCACTGGCACAATCTCGGCTCAGTGCCACCTCCGCCTACCAGGTTCAAGCGATTCTCCTGCCTCAGCCTCCCAAGTAACAAGGACTATAGGCATGCACTACCATGCCCAGCTAATTTTCTGTATTTAGTAGAGACGAGGTTTCACCATGTTGGTCAGGCTGGTCTCAACCTCCTGACCACCTCAGTTGATCCACCCGCCTTGGCCTCCCAAAGTGCTGGGATTACAGTCATGAGCCACCACACCTGGCCAACTGGTTAATTTATAAACAAAAACAGGTTGAATGGACTCACAGTTCCACATGGCTGGGGAAACCTCACAATCATGGTGGAAGGCAAAAGGCACACCTTACATGGTGGCAAGCAAAAGGAAAAAATAAGAATCAAGCAACGGGAAATCTCTTATAAAAACATCAGATCTCATGAGACTTACCACCACAAGAACAGTACAGGGGAAACTACCCCCATGATTCAATCAGCTCCCACTGAATCCCTCCCACAACACGTGGGAATCATAGGAGCTACAATTCAAGATGAGATTTGGGTGAGGACACAGTCAAACCATATCAGTGCCCTAATACACAAAAAGCAAGCACTTGCCATCAGGGACAGCAGAGAACAGGTATACACCTGCAGGTCAGTTCCTGCCATACTCTATCTGCAGAGTCAGGGACATGGAGGTTTTCAACAGGATGACCAGGGACAGTCTCGCTAAAAAAGAAACATGACAGAACCTATACCCGAAGGGGGTACATTATGTAGCTACCTGAGGAAGAATGTTCCAGGTAGAGAGACAGCAAGGACAAGAACCTTGAGGCAGGCATCTGCCTGGGGCCACGTATCTGAGCAACAGCTGAGTGGAGAGAGAAAGAGAAACTGAAGATGGAAAGGGGCAGCTGGAGTCAGCCAGGAACCACTGTGAACACTCAGTTTTTATTTCAGGGCAACTGGAAAGCACAAAAGGTACTGAGCAGAGTGATACTATCTGACTTTTAAAAAGGTGCCCTCTAGGCTGGGTACGGTGGCTCATGCCTGTAATACCAGCATTTTGGGAGGCCGAGGCGGGCACATCACTTGAGGTCAGGAGTTTGAGACTAGCCTGGCCAGCATGGCAAAACCCCATCTCTACTAAAAGTACAAAAATTAGCCAGCGTGGTGGCACGTGCCTGTAATCCCAGCTACTAGGGAGGCTGAGACGGAGAATCACTTGAACCCAGGAGACGAAGGTTGCAATGAGCCATGATCATGCCACTGTACTCACGCCTGGGCTACAGGGCAAGACCATCTCAAAAAAACAAAAACAAAAGAAAAGGCTGGGCATGATGGCTTACACCTGGAATCCCAGCACTTTGGGAGGCTGAGACAGGTGGATGACAAGGTCAAGAGATCGAGATCATCCTGGCCAACATGGTGAAACCCCGTCTCTACTAAAAATACAAAAATTAGCTGGGCGTGGTGGCGTGCACCTGTAGTCCCAGCTACTCAGGAGGCTGAGGCAGGAGAATCGCTTGAACCCGGGAGGCGGAGGTTGCAGGGAGGCGGAGATCACAGTGAGCCAAGATCGTGCCATTGCATTCCAGCCTGGCAACAGTCTTAAAAAAAAAAAAATGCCCTCTGGCTACTATTTAGAGACAGGGTGGTGGTTTTGAGACAGAATGGTGGGAGGGCAAGAGAAAAGCAGAGGGCCCCATCCGGTGGTGGAGGCAAGCACAATAACCCCAGGCAGAAGGCTCCAAGGCATCCAAACTGAACAGCTGCTGTTTCCAGGCATGGTCTGTGCACCAGCTACCAGCCTGGATCTGAGAAAATGGCCAAGGGGGTCCACTCTCCCCCTACCCCAGCGTCTGCAGATACAAAGCCCGCAGCCACCCTGGTGAGGGATGAAAGGAAAGCTCTCTGCAGTTTTTCAGGCCAGCTTCACAGAAGCTATTAGAAAGGTTAGCAATAAGCGTGGCCCAGCCTTAAACACAGGAGCTAGAAGGGTCACCCCAAATGAAAAGAAGACTGAGAAACAACCTTCTCTTGGGAGCTCCCCCTGGAAACAGAGGAAAACACACACCGCCAGAGAAGAAAGGCGCCCTGCAAATACCAACGACTCTGGACTTTGCACAGAATCAGCTTCAGAGAGAGGCCCTTTGCTGCAAGCAGGGTGGCGAGGCCTCTTGGAACTATCGCTTCTTTTACTGCAGTTGAAGGAAAGAAAAAGGAGTCAAGGTCACACACGCAGGTGGCTTTGAAGCCCAGCCCCCTACCGAGTGGTCAAGCCCAGTAATCCTAGGTTGAAGATGTGTGCAAACTGCTCTTCTCTGCGCCTTCCAAGAGGTCTCCGAGAGATTTCCTGGGCACACCAGGACTGGCCAGTGACCCTCCTGAAGGAGCTTCCGCTCCGGAATCCACTCAGCTGGAGACCCAGGTAACCAAACGCCTCCACCCTCCTCACTTCTCCTCTCGAAATCGGTATTCAATGAGATTCATGCATGAAGAGCACTCAGTACAAGGACGGCACTCAGGAGTTATTCTTGGGATTATTATTGCTAATTGTCTTAAACTGCACATGAATGCATGAGAAATTCATTTAAAGTAAAATAATGCAAACATTCACGGGTACCATAAGCAATAGATGTATCATCATTAAACAATAGAGTGATAAAAACAGGATGGTGACGCACCTTGTATTACTGATGTGTCATCTTAAACATTTATTCAAAGAACAGAAGACTCACCTTAAGTTAAATGCCATCCTCTCCAAGATCTTGATCCTTTAGAGGCACAAAATCCTCAGCAACGCTAACAAGTGAACTGTTAACACTGGTGTGTTCAGACGCTGATGACAGCATTACAAGCCTCTTTCTGGACACTAATTCAGCAGTAATATGCATTAGACGCATTTATCAGTTTAAACTCTTTACCCAGTAAATCTGTATCTAAAAAATTTATCTAAGGATAGAAGAAAAGATACAAAGATTTACACCCAAATAAGTTAATACTCCCCACAAATAGAAAAACAAAAGTGGGGAAAAAAGAAAAACAAAAGTGAAAAACAAAATAATGAGCAAAAGACGCAATTAAATAAGCTATATAACATCCTAGGCTGGGCGCGGTGGCTCACACCTGTAATCCCAACACTTTGGGAAGGCAAGGTGAGCAGATAACCTGAGGTCAGCGGTTCAAGACCAGCGTGGCCAACATGGTGAAACCCTATCTGTACAAAAAATACAAAAATTAGCCAGGCGTGGTGGTGCGCGTCTGCAGTCCCAGCTACTTGAGAGGCTGAGGCAGGAGAATCACTTGAACCCAGGAGGTGGAGGTTGCAGTAAGCCAAGATTGTGCCACTGCACTCCAGCCTGGGCAACAAGAGCAAAACTCCGTCTCAAAAACTAAAAATAAAAAATAAATAAACTATGTAACATCTTTATAACAAACTTCTCTGTAATTTTTGAAAAAGTGACTTTAGGAAAAATATCTATCAGGAGAACCTGAGCTACCCGAGAACTCAGCAAATGCGCAACGTTGGATGAGAAGCAATTTCCTGGCTTTGCCACATAATAATAATACGTTATGGTATAGAAAACGAGCCTTGAAAGAAAAAAAAAAAACACCTTATAGCTCAGGACAGCCACATCAGCCTCCATGCCTGTAAAAAATACCCATGGGCCAGAGCCTCCCCCCTCTCCTGTTGCATCTCCTCTGGATATCAGTGAACACAAGCTCCACAGAAACTCCAGGAACTAATAGAAAGAACCAGCTGACCATTCCGGGGGAGGCTTACTTAAGGGAAATTTGTAAAAAACTTTTCCAGTATCCCAGACCCTAAAGAGTCTAAAGGTAAGTACATACAATAAAGCCTCGAAGCAAAGCATGTAAGATTTTCCAAAATGATGCAACAGTTTCGAATTCACTGGAATGACCACCTGACTTGTTTTACTCTTGTCTATATCGTCAGTGTTGACTGTGGTTTTAACTAAGTGTATTTTTCAAACTTTGTTCAACAGAGTAGAACTGCCTTCAGAACTCAAACTTCTATATAGTGGGTCAAATAGGGTCTCCCCCAAAATAGTGGGTCAAATAGGGTCTCCCCAAAAAATTCACATCCACTCAGAACTTAAAAATGTGACGTTGCTTAGAAATAGGGTCTCTGTGGGTGTAATTAAGTTAAGATGCAGTCAGCTGGGCGCTGTGGCTCACGCCTATAATGCCAGCACTTTGAGAGGCCAAGGCAGGCAGATCACCTGAGGTCAGGAGTTCGAGATCAGCCTGGCCAACATGGTGAAACCCCATCTCTACTAAAAATACAAAAATTAGCTGGGCATGGTAGGGGCATCTGTAATCACAGCTCCTTGGGAGGCTGAGGCAGGAGAATCACTTGAACCCAGGAGGTAGAGGTTGCAGTAAGCCCAGATCGTGCCACGGCACTCCAGCCTGGGCAACAGAGCAAGACTCCCTCTCAAAAAAAAAAAAAAAAAAGATGAGGTCATACTGAATTAGAATGGGCCCTAAATCCAGTGACTAGTGGTCTTTAACGAAGAGAGGACATACAGAGAAGGAGAAGTGAAGAGAGAGGCGGTGACTGGACATTGCAGCTACAAGCCAAGGAACACTAAAGACTGCCAGGAGCCACCAGAAGAGTCGGGAAGAACTCCTATGTAGAGAGGGGTCCCCAACCCTCGGGCAGCTGGCCAGTACCAGCCTGTGGCCTGTTAGGAGCTGAGCCACACGGCAGGAGATGAGCAGGGGCGAGTGGGCAAGCTTTACCACCTGAGCTCCGCCTCCTGTTGGATCAGCAGTGACGTGAGATTCTCACAGGAGCACGAACCCTATTGTAAACTGAGCGTGCAAGAGAGACAGGCTGCGCACTCCTCATGAGAGTCGAATGACGATGATCTTAGGTGGAACAGTTTCATCCTGAAACCTTCCCCCCACCCCCCAGTCAGTGGGATAAATTGTCTTCCATAAAACTTGTCCCTGGTGCCAAAAAGCTTGGGGAACGCTGCCCTAGAACATTCAGAAGGAGCATGCCAGTTGGGTACAGTAGCCACGCCTATAATCCCAACGCTGTGGAAGGCCAAGGCAGGAGGATCGCTTGAGGCCAGACGTTTGAGACTAGCCTGGGCAACACAGTGAGACCCAATGTCTAAAAAAAAAAAATAGTCAGGCATGGTAGCGCACACCAGTACTTCCAGCTACTCCCAAGGCTGAAGCAGGAGGATCACTTGAGCTCATGAGGTTGAGACTGCAATGAGTTATAATCACACCACTGCACTCCAGTGGAGTTGCTACAGGTAAACAAGAGTTCCACAGGCCTAGACAGGTGACAGAATGACCCTGTCTCTAAAACAAACCCCCCCCCAAAAAAAAAAGAAGAAGAAGAAGAAGAAGGTAGCATGTCTTGCTGACACCTTGACTTCAGGCTCGTGGCGTCCCGAGAACTGCGAGAGAATATATTCCTGTTTTTGTAAGCCACCAAGTTGGTGGTAATATGTGATGGCAGCCCTAGAAAAACTAATACGACCCACAAACAGAAGTCTCAAAGTAAAGACGAGAAAATCACACAAAAGAGAGATTATTGAGGGGAGAGTATATTAAGAAAACATGCTACTTTACAGCTTCATCTCAGGATACGTGTCAAGGACAGAAGATACTCCTGAAGAAATGCTGAAAGCTAAAATGAAGATTTTGTAAGCAGTTTTCTTGTTTCTCTGAGTGGTGGTTCCTAAGCATTGGTGTGCGTAAGCGTTACCTGGCAAGACCATTAGAGTGCAGACTTCCAAGCCGCGACCCGAGGTCTTTGTGCAAGAGATGGTATTTATAACAAGGAACCCCAGATTCCAGTGACACTGGCCCCTGGATCACATTTGTGAAAATTCTGTTGGGAGGTGAACACACATATAACAAAAATATCCTCTGGGGGTGTCCATCCAACTCCCTGCCCGGCAACCCCAAACCAGATAACTACTTGATGCCTGCGCTCACACCATCCATGACTGCCGCCAGCAATGTCCTGTGCCTCCAACCGCACTCCACCTTTGCACCAATGGGCACCTCTCCTGAACCCACTGAGTATGTTTTTATCTTTGCTCATGATCTACTCAGAAGTTTCTGTCCCCTCATCCACGTACTATCTAAGGAAATTTCGTTCACCTTCCAAAATCCCAATTAAGCATCATCGCTCCCTAAAGATTACCTAGCATGCTTAAGAGAGAATCATCCATTGCTCCTTCAGCACACTGGACCAGCATGCAGCACACACAGCTGTCTGCCCCATGACATGAGAAGACCCCCGCCACGCCCCACAGGCACAGTCTCTCTCTCTCTCTCTTTACTGTATCATTGTCACCTAACAGAGTCACTTAATAAACACTGATTATGGGGGTTTCCTGATGAGAAATCTGTGAACAGCACTGTCTTGAAGATGTGAAATAAAAGTCAGAGTAGCCTACCCTCACTGTCCCTGCCCCATCATTATACACCTTCAGAGAATCCAGCTTTTCCATTATAGAAACTAGCACACTTGTGATTAATATCAGTGTGCTAATTCATTTAATGTCCATCTTCCCCACAAGCCTGTGAGTTCTCTGCAGTCAGAGCTGTGTCTGCTATTTACTGCTGCACCTCAAGGCCCTAGCCCTATAACAAGCTCATGGTGATAAATGAATCCTTCACATGTGAGATCAGTTGGCATCCTAGAAAGTTGCAAGGAAAAAAAAAAACAAAAAAAACAAAAAACAAAAAAAACCTTGAAAACATTATGCTACATGAAATAAGCCAGTCACAAAAGGCCACACATTTTATGATCCCATTTGTATGAAACGTCCAGAATAGGCAAGGCCTTAGAGAAAGTACATTAATGATTGCCTGGGGGTCAAGGGCATTTGGGGAGAAATAGGGAATAATCTGGGGCATGATGCATGTGTTCTGAAGTTGATTGTAGTGATGATTGCATGTCACTATGAATACACTAAAAACTACTTTATGTGCATGAACTGCATGGCATGTGAATTACATCTCAACAAAGCCGTTAAAGTTACAGAAGTTCTGCTGTTACAGATATTTGAAAATTAAGTTTGCTCAGAAAAGGAAAATGGTATAATTGGGAGAAACCATGGAAAGCTTTCAGAAGACGCATGGACTTCTTTTTTGTTTTTAATAGATGCAGATTCGGTTTTATTTAGTATCCTGTAACTAGAGCTTAAACACTCGTGAACATCTGGTCTGAGCTGCTCATTTTTAAAGAAATAAAAACTAGACTCAGAAGTTCAGTGATTTGTCTACGATCTCCCAGCCAGTGTGTGGAAGCCTAAGATTCAAACTCAATCACAGCACATTATTTACAGAAGAAAAAGGGGGGGATTTGTGGATGCCACTCAAGTACACATCAACAGGTGTGTGGATAAACGAAACGCAATACAGACAGTCCATGAAGTATTATTCAGCCTTAAAAGGAAAAAATTTCTGACACATGCTACAATACGGATGAACCTGGAAGACATTATGCTAAGTAAAATAAACCAGTCACAAAAAGAGAAATCCTATGTGCTTCCGCTTATATGAGGTAACTAGAGTAGCCAAATTCATAGAGAAGAAAAATGGTGGCTGCCGGGGCTGGGGAACGGGGAGAGAATGAGGAGTTGTTATTTATTTATTTATTTATTTATTTTATTTTTTTTATTTTTTGCTCCCCAAAATGGAAGCACTTGGAGTTGTTATTTATTAAACACACAGGCCAGGCCTGGTGACTCACCCCTGTAATCCCAGCACTTTGGGAGGCCAAAGCAGGTGGATCATGAGGTCAGGAGATCGAGACCATCCTGGCCAACCCGGTGAAACCCTGTCCCTACTAAAATACAAAAAATTAGCCAGGCATGGTGGTGAACGCCGGTAGTCTCAGCTACTTGGGAGGCTGAGACAGGGGAATCGCTTGAACCGAGGAGGTAGAGATGGCAGTGAGCTGAGATCACGCCACTGCACTCCAGCCTGGCGACAAAGCAAGACTCTGTTTAAACACACACACACACACACACACACACACACACACACACACAGTTTCCATTTTGCAAGGTGAAAAGAGTTCTGGACACTGACTGCACAGCAATGTAAAAACACTACTGAACTGTACACCTCAAAAGAGCTAAAACGGGC
Source organism: Ateles fusciceps (assembly GCA_036589455.1). Classification (NCBI taxonomy): domain Eukaryota; kingdom Metazoa; phylum Chordata; class Mammalia; order Primates; family Atelidae; genus Ateles; species Ateles fusciceps. The sequence continues at coordinate 13,920,418 of JAZHEH010000222.1, forward strand.
TGGCGCAGTGGCTCACACCTGTAATCCAGGCACATTTGGAGGCCAAGGCAGGGGGATCACTTGAGGCCAGGAGTTCGAGACCAGCCTGACCAATATAGTGAAATCTCCTCTCTACTAAAAAAAAAAAAAATACAAAAATCAGCTGGGCATGCTGGTGCACGCCTGTAATCCCAGCTGCTAGGGAGGCTGAGACAGGAGAATCGCTTGAACCAGGGAGGTGGAGGTTGCAGTGAGCCAAGATCATGCCACTATACTCTAGCCTGGGCAAAAGAGCAAGACTCCATCTCAAACAAACAACAACAACAAAAAAAAAAAAAAAAAATAGCTAAGATGGTGAATTTTATATTATTTTACCATAATTAAAAATAAACTTTTTTTTTTTTTTTTGAGACAGTCTCACTCTGTCGCCAGGCTGGAGTACAATGGTGCGATCTTGGCTCACTGCAACCTCCACCTCCCAGGTTCAATCAACTCTCCTGCCTCAGCCTCCCGAGTAGCTGGGACTATAGGCGCACGCCACCACGCCCAGCTAATCTTTTTGTATTTTTAGTAGAGACGGGGTTTCACCATGTTGGCCAGGATGGTGAACTCGATCTCTTGACCTTGTGATCCACCCTCCTCGGCCTCCCAAAGTGCTGAGATTACAGGCGTGAGCCACCACATCCAGCAAAAATAAACTATTTTTTTAAAATCCAAAGTCAAGTTTCCTAACTCCCATCCTCAACTCTCTTCCACTGTGGCCCTTCCCAGACCCAGGAATGCACAGATGGAAAGGAAAGCAGGCTGCTTGCTCAGACTTCACAATCAAGAAATCAGAGAGGCCCAAGTCACTGCTTACAAGGAATTTCGACAATTTTGACAAATCTCAGCAGGACCAATCAATACACAGATCAATAAAATGGAGGCCACTCCACAGGTCTGAGTCATCCCAAAGACGACTTGCCAAGAGATAAATGGATGGCAGCAAAAGATATCTGGTATTGAGTGCCAAGCTGGTCAGATAGCTTCGCAGACTTAAATGAGTCTAAGTCAACCAGGAATCTGGAGATTCTGTGATTCTGGTTAAGCTGGTCTGCGATTACACATTGCTAACAAAATCCTAGATGATGCTGGTCCAGGGACCGCTGCTTTTAGAACTTTTATTTCAATAGTTTCTTTTTCTTTTTCTTTTTTTTTTTTTTGACACAGAATCTCCAGCCTGTCACCCAGGCTGGAGGTGGAGATGGTGCGATCTCGGTTCATCGCAACCTCTGCCTCTCAGATTCAAGCAATTCTCCTGCCTCATCCTCCCAAGTCGCTGGGATTACAGGTGTGTGCCACCACGCCTGACTAACTTTTTGTATTTTTAATAGAGATGAAGTTTCACCATGTTGGCCAGGCTGGTCTGAAACTTCTGACCTCAGGTGATCCGCCTGCCTCAGCCTCCCAAAGTGCTAGGATTACAGGCATGAGCCACAGCGCCTGGCCTATTGAAACAGTTTTTGGGGATCAGGTGATTTTTGGTTACATGGGTAAGTTCTTTAGTGGTGATTTCTGAGATTCTGGTGCAACGATCTCCCAAGGCATGTACACTGTACCCAGTATGTTGTCTTTTACCCCTCACCCACCTCCCACCCTTCCTCCTGAGTCCCCAAAATCCATTGTATCAGTCTTATGTCTTTGCATAAGGGCCCGCTTTTTGACACTTTGAGAAGCTACGGTAGCCATGAAATGACATCACATTCCTTACTCCAAATGAGAAGCCACCTTCTCAGACTAGGGGCTCCATGGGATCATTCCATTTTCAGTAGAACTAAGCACACAATCACAAGCCAATACATCTCAGCTCACTTAAGGCAGAGTTAAAAAACATACATATTTCACTTCCATGGTTTGTGAAAATGAAAGCTTCATTATGTTAAAACTGAGCCAGTGGAGTGGTTGCTTGATTACAGGGGAAGGAAGGAAACCAACTGTGGTCCGTTTCTAAAGGGAATATGAAATAGGATTTAAAACTCAGAAGTCAGTCAGTGGAATGTGGTCTAATAACTGATTCAGAAACTCACTCTGGTCCCTTGGTAAGCCACAATGTCAAAAGCTCCAACTGAAAGAGAGCCCAAACATTCCGCTTTGCAGAGAGTCATAGACAGCACAGTTTTTTAACTTTGGTTTTCATGAAGTCTGGGGTTTCATGCCAGTTCTTAGTGAAAATTAACTAGAAAGAAAAGCCATCAGAACAGTAAGAAAAAGTGATTGGTAAGGCCCAGAACCTCATCAATCAACCAGACAGATGTTATAAAGACAAGCATTTGAGGGAAATTAAAATATTTAATAACACACTATGTTTTTGGGGGGTTTGGGACGGGTGCTTTTAGATTTTATTTTTATTTTATTATTTTTTTAAACATAGGGTTTGTCACCCAGGCTGGAGTGCAGTGGCACAATCATATATTACTGCAGCCTCCAAATCCTAGGCTCCAGCAATCCTCCCACCTCAGCCTCCTAGTAGCTAAAACTACAGTTATGTGCCACCATGCCTGGCTCATGTCTTATGTTCTGTAGAGACTAGCTCTCCCAATGTTGCACAAATTGGACTCAATTTCCTGGCCTTGAGCAATCCTCCCAACTTGGCAACATACTCTGTCTTTAAGATTAAAGGTCACCAATTAAAATTAAAAGCATTATTGAACCAGGCGCAGTGGCTAATGCCTATAATCACAGCATTTTAGGAAGCCAACTGTTTGAGCTCAGGAGTTCAAGACCAAACTGGGCATCATAACGAGACCTCGTTATCTATGAAAAATTAAAAAAAAAATTTAATAGCCAGGTATGATGGTGTGTACCTATAGTCCCAGCTACTCAGGAGGCTGAGGTGGGAGGACTGCTTGAGCCCAGGAGATTGAGGCTGCAGTGACCTGTGATCACACCAATGTACTCCAGCCTAGACAACAGAGCAATACCCCACCTTAAAAACAATAAATAAATCTAAATAAATTAAATTAAAAGCAGTCTTCTTGTAGAAGGGGAAATAAAAACATTTTTAAAAAAGAAAGCAAATAATTGATTCCTTGCAACCAAAAACCATCCCCAAATCCTCTACAGAAACTGAATGTGGCCAGGTATAGTGGCTCATGCCTGTAATCCCGGCACTTTGGGAAGTCGAGGCCAGTGGATTACCTGAGGTCAGAACTTCAAGACCAGCCTGACCAACATGGTGAAACCTTGTCTCTACTTGAAAATACACAATTAGCCAGGCCTGGTGGTGCATGCCTATAATCTCAGTTACTTGGGAGGCTGAGGCAGGAGAATTGTTTGAACCCAGGAGGTAGAGGTTGTGGTGAGCTGAGATCGCACCACTGTACTCTAGCCTGGGAAACAGTAGCGAAATTCTGTCACATAAAAAAAAAAAAAAAAGAAAGAAAGAGAGAAACAATGTGGCAAAAAACGGACTCTGCACCAAATAAGCTTCTAACTTTCACTGCGCTTGTTAATACCCCTTCCTATGTCCGTGTCAGCTAATTTACCTTCTCATTTTATTGCTATTATGATTAGTAAGTCCCCAGGACAAGAGAGGGCAGTTTACCTATTACTCATGATATTTATTAAGCAATTCTCTCAAGGTTCAAAGCCACTAATGTTTACTCGTTGCAAAGTCAATTTAATTAAGTATATATACATACAGCTCTTCACTTTAAAGGCTGGAAATAAATCAAATGGAAACTTCAAGATGTAAAAGGAGAGACCTGGCACGATGGCTCATGCCTGTAATCCCAGCACTTTGGGAGGCCGAGGCGGGTGAATGGCTTGAGGCCAGGAGTTCAAGATCAGCCTGCAAAACCCCACCTCTACAAAAAATACAAACATTAGCCAGGCATGTGGCGCATGCCTGTAGTCTTAGCTACTGAGGAGGCTGAGGTGGGAGGACTCTTGAGCCCAGGAGGTCAAGGCTGCAGTGAGCTGAGATCATGCCACGCACTCCAGCCTGGGTGACAGAGCCAGACCCTGTCTCCAAAAAAAAAAAAAAAAAAAATGTAAAAGTAGAGCAGATACAGTGCTCAGTACTACCCAAGGTGAGGTCAAATAAGATGCTTCATATCCTACTCTGGTGGCAGAACTGATACAACTTAACTTGGTTGGTTTGTTTGTTTGTTTAAGGCAGGGTATCACTCTGTCACTCAGGCTGGAGTGCAGTGATGTGATCACTGCTCACTGCAAGCTCCACCTCCTGGGCTCACGTGGTCCTCCCCCTCAGCCTCCTGAGTAGCTGGGACCACAGATGTGCACACCACCACAGCCGGCTAGGTTTTGTATTTTTTGTAGAGACGGATTTCATTATGGTGCCAAGTCTGGTCTGGAACTCCTGGGCTCAAGTGATCTGCCCGCCTTGGCCTCCCGAAGTGTTAGGATTACGAATGTAAGCCACAGCACTGGCCAACCCATCTTTGTGGAAAGTAAACTGGCAACATCTACTAAGAGTCAAAAATATTCAGACCCTTTGACCTATTAATTATTTTTCTGAGGACCCTGACGCAAGGAAATGATCCAAGATTCAGAAAATGTTGCGCATGGAAATAAAGACATCCACTGCAGTATTTCCTAAGAGAATAAAAATGGGAAATAAACCTTGGGGAGGCGGTGGGGGGGGCGGGGAATCACTATAGCTAAGTGGCTAAGTCAGACCTCATTTCCCAGAATTCCCTCTCCCGGACAGCAGGGAGTGAGTGGCAGCCATGGGGGGAATTTGCTCAGTATGTGAAAGCAGGAGTGGAGAAGCAAGTCAAGCGGAGCTGGGGGGCGCACCACCTGTGGCTGCAGCCTCCCACAGTCCCTTGGGCTCCTGGGTCAGGCACTGCGCAGTCCAACAGCAAGGGCGTGGAGTCTTCTGTGCGCCACTCCCAGTCATCCGGATGGGAAGCGGAAGAAACAGACAGGGGCTGCACCGCGTCCTGGCTCCGCCCACTCCACATGCTACTTTTCTTCTTGACTCCTGGCCTAGCCAGAGGCAGGAACAAGAGCTTTCCACAGACTTCTTTCAGCTCCCACAATTGCACAGGGGGAGCCGGGCGTGGTGGCTCACGCTTATAATCCCAGCACTTTGGGAGGCCAAGGCGGGTGGATCCCTTGAGGTCAGCAGTTCAAGACCAGGCTGGCCAACATGATGACACCCTGTCTCTGCTAAAAATACAAACAATTAACCGGGTGTAGTGCCTGTAATCCGGCTACTCCGGAGGCTGAGGCAGGAGAATCGCTTGAACCCAGGAGGCGGAGGTTGCAGTGAGCCGAGATCACCATTGAATTCCAGCCTGGGCAACAAGAGCGAAACTCCGTCTCGGGGGGGTAAAAAAAAAAATTGCACAGGGAGGAATCCCCATGATAAATCCCTCTGCCATGCCCCTCACCAAACCCTGATAGATACATTACCACACATTGAAACAAGAGCGAAGGAAACCCCAGTGCAGTACCCATAGAATAGGAAACACTTGAACACTTGCCAAATGATTATTTACAAACGATTTAAAGTCACTTTCTATACAATCATTTTTAAATGGGAAAAACATCAAGCTAGAATTTAAACTTATGTATTACATACAATAAAGACCAGACAAAGAAAAAAAAAAGATGAAATCAAAGTACAACTGAAAAGTAAACAATAGTTCAGTCTAGGCTGAACTGACTTCGCTTTTGTTTCTTCAGTTTTTAAAGTTTTCTGTAGATTTTCTGAATGGTTTGCCTTAGAATTAAAATTGTTTTCAGATTTTGCTTTTTTTTTTTTGGAGACAGTCTCACTCTGTCGCCCAGGCTGGAGTGCAGTGACGCTATCTTGGCTCACTGCAACCTCCGCCTCCTGGGTTTAAGCAATTCTCCAGCCTCAGCCTCCCAAGTAGCTGGACTACAGGTGCCCGCCACCATGCCTGGGGAAATTTTTTGTATTTTTAGTAGAGATGGGGTTTCACTATGTTGGCCAGGCTGGTCTCAAACTCCTTACCTCAGGTGATCTACCTGCCTTGGTCTCCAAAAGTGTTGGGATTACAGGCGTGAGCCACCGCGCCCGGCCAAGATTTTGTATGAGTTTCTAAGAATTAAGTTCTACATTCTTTATTGTTATCTTCATTTAAATTCTTTATTGTTCTGTATCTTTTTCTCTTTCACTCTCAGCTTAGATTTTGAAACTATTATAAAATAATTTTTTCTAATTTAAAAAGGCCCTGTTTTTTGTGTATATACAACAGAATTGCAAATATGATATTACTTTGTTTCACTGCTAAAAATCTTTTGGTTATTTTCCAGAAGAAAAGTCAAACTTCTTGGCATGACCTGGCCACCGATCTTGCCAGCTTAGCCCATCTTATAACCCTGACATAAGAATATGTAATAGTAATAATATGGACATAATGACAGTAATAATAGTTGTCATCCCCAGAGGGGGACCAACCCTTTGATTGTTCTGTACTTCTGCATGTGTGGGTCTGTTGGCTTGAAATGCTCTCCTTCTCCCCCTTATCCATCAGAAGAACAACCACTCATCATCTGAGACTGAACTTAAACTTGACTCATCTGAAGACCTACCTAATTCTCCATTGCCTTCAACTTCACCTCCTAAACTACTCTAAGATGTACTCCACATACGTTCAGTAGCTTTTACCAGACTACTGAATGTGTCTATCTCCCCCACCTGGAGGGCTTGTTAAAACTCAGGTCATTCTGGGAGGTGGAGGTTGCAGTGAGACGAGATCGTGCCACTGCACTCCAGTCTGGCGCCTGGCAACAGAGCAAGACTCTGTCTCAAAAAAAAAAAACAAAAAACTCAGGCTGTACCCCTAGGGTTTCTGATTCAGTAGACTGGCAGGGAGGGTGGTGGGGGCAAGAATGTGCATTTCTATCAAGTTCCCAGATGATGCTGATGTTGCTGGTCTGGGAACCACAGTGGGAGAACCACCGAGCTAGACTCAGAGACTCTCGAAGGTGGGGGACTGTTTTATTCACTGTTGCATCCTAAGGCCCAAGAACAGCACCTAACACTTAGTGCAAGATTGGTCAGAAATTATTTTATCCATTTTACTTTTTAAAATGCAGTCATATATAGTCATGCATCACTTAACAGATACACATTTTGAGAAATGCCGTTAGGCAATGATGTCATTGTACAAACACCAGAGAGTGCACTTAGACAAACCTAGATGGTACAGCCTATTGCTTTAGGCTGCAAACCTGTACAGTATGGTACTGTCCTGAGTGGTATTCGTGTATTTAAACATATCCCAGTGTTGGAAATAGATGCTCAGTGCCGCAAAGAAAAATTAGCACTGAGACAAAGGATCTTTCAGCAACACAATTTTTACTTCCTGGACTGCAGGAAGGGTACTCTCACTAGCCATCTTGCCATGAGAGTACAATGAACAAAAAAAAAGGAAAACAGACAAATTTATCCCTTATGCATTTGGGGTCGTCCTTACTGCTGTGTCTGATCTCCGTTGGCTGGAGCCAGACCTCACAATCTAAACTAAAACCCGATTGGCTAACAACTTAAAACTTTTCTAAACCGGTAAAAGCAATGGAGAGCAGGGACATGCCTGTAAGTGCATCCAGCACAGATATCTTGGTTAAAGTACAAGGATATAGAATTTACTGTGTGCCTGTAAGCATGGCATGTCTAACAGCTACATAGGATAGGGCTTCACAAAGTTATTAGCACACTTATTATTTAACAAGAAAGAAAACTTTAAAGAGGAACTTTTTAACTCCCACCACCCAATAAAGAAAAAAAATACAGTAAAAATATGTGGCCACCGTCATATATGCAATCTTATGGGACCACCATCATGTATGTGATCCATTAACCAAAATGCAACATGCGCCACATAACGACTAAACAAAACCGATTCCCATACATACGGCTACCATCGCCAGAATGCCGCACCACATGCTGTGCAGAGTTACATGCCATCTTATGACTATTTCCTTGATCATATCTTTGTGAAATCTGGAAACCTTAATAAATATGGAATGAAAATGTCAAAAATCAAAGATTTCCTTTTTTAATACACACTCTTTGTGAAAAATTATTCACCTTAACCCCATCTTTAAAAAAAAAAAAAGGCCGGGGTGTGGTGGCTCACGCCTGTAATCCTAGCACTTTGGGAGGCCACGGTGGGTGGATCACCTGAGGTCAGGAGTTCAAAACAGCCTGGCCATCAGAGTGAAACCCCATCTTTAAAAAAAAAAAAAATTATTCACCTTATACATAACCATTGTATTTTCTCTGTTGCTCCAAGCAAAGGGAAATGAAGCCAGAAATAGGAGAGGGACAGAGAAGACTTGGCTGTTCTTTCACTCCCAACTTATTGATGGCAAAAGCCTAGATCATTGTCCCAAATGCCCTTCCATACACTTTTTATTTTCCCGAGACAGAGTCTCACTCTGTCACCAGGCTGGAGTGCAGTGGTGCAATCTCGGCTCACTGCAACCTCCACCTCCAGGTTCAAGCAATTCTCCTGCCTCAGCCTCCCAAGTAACTGGAACTACAGGCACATGCCACCACACCCAGCTAATTTTTGTATTTTTAGTAGAAACGTTATTTCACCACGTTGGCCAGGATGGTCTCCATCTCCTGACCTCGCGATTCACCCACCTCGGCCTCCCAAAGTGCTGGGATTACAGGCATGAGCCACCGCACCCGGCCCTTTCATACTCTTTATTCTGCCCTTGCGCTTCTACCTCTGTAATGATGATGGACTGACAGTACGAAACCCAAGAGCGGGACTCGGGTGATCCAGCCTGGTTTCCAAATTACCTTCCTGCCAACAGTGACTATGGCCTTCCCAGACACAACCTCCAGCCAGTGTGTGAGAGAGCCATGGGAATGCAGAGAAGAAAAGCAACGTCACTTGCAAAGGCTGGAAAGACATGGCAACATGCATGACGTGGGAGGGAAAGGCACAGTGAGAACGATTTTCCAGGGAAACAGTAGAAACAAACACAGAGGTGTTAAAATAAATGGCATGCCCCTGCAATGCCAAGACATGTGCCCTGTGGCTGAAATATAACGTGTGATGGGAGGTAAGCACAGAAAAGAATTTGGGGCCAGACTGTGGAGGGTCTGAAGTGTCATATCACAAAGATCAGACTGTAATCTATTAGGTGGTCACTCTCGTCAAAGGGGGAGTGGCAATGATCAGAACTACATGTTGGAAAACAACTCTAGTGGCTGGATGAATGATAAAGGGACATTGGAGGGGACATTCTGTGCCTTACAGATAAATAAATGCCAAATGAAACTGCAAGGAAACATGTAACAGATTACAATGTACGTGGGTATGTCTTTATCCAACACTGAAGTAAAGGCCTTTTGTGTTCTCTTTTCAGTCTCTCTCATTTCATTCCCAAAACAACATAAGGTAGGTAAACAAGCAACTGAAGCAGTAGGTACTAGGGAAACTGAGAGTCAGAGCTCTTCAGAGCAGGGGAGTCACCCAAGCCTTCCTACATTGGATCCTAGCCTTTAAAAAAGAAGAAAGCCTTCACCAGAATGAACAATGCCACTTACAGTTATTGGTATCACTTAGAGCTATGCAGATGAATTAGATTTGCCTTGTTCTTTATGGCCAAAATCTTCTGAAATGTGCCTTAAACCCAAACTAACATCATTCAGGTGATTAGATTGAGCAAACTGAGTAGAAGGAGAATGAAAACAAACACATCAGTTATGCCATTTGCAGATACAACATTTCTGAAAGTAGATGGAATAATGTGATTTATACTTCAACTGCAATAATATTTTACGATCCATACTTTTAGTTGGAAGCTAGAGCAGTGCATACCAAACTCTGGAAACTCCAATCATTCTTCTTAGAACATAAGAAGAGGGAGCAAATTTTAAAAAGGATTGATGCCTTCCTTGGTGGCTGAGAGATTCTAATTATCCTTTAAGATGAGGGTGGTAATTGACTTATACTCTGAAACATATTAACTCAGCGCTCATACAGACACAATGGTCAGACTGTCAGGGAATACGTTATTCCACATATATGTGGAATTTATCACATAAATGAAGCTTAGTATTTCTAAATGTCCACTTTGTTGTTGTTGTTTTTTGAGACGGAGTCTCACTCTGTCACCCAGGATAGAGAGCAGTGGTGTGATCTTGGCTCACTGCAACCTTCACCTCCCAGGCTCCAGCGATCCTCCCACCTCAGCCTCCAGAGTAGCTGGGACCTCAGGCAGGCGCCACCACACCTGGCTAATTTTTGTATTTTTGTTAGAGACAGGGTTTTGCCATGTTGCCAGGACTGGTCTCAAACTCTTGAGCTCAAGCGATTAACCCACCTCGGCCTCCCAAAGTGCTAGGATTACAGCCACCGCGCCTGGCCTAAATGTCCAAATATTTTTAAAAATGTGTTTAAATCCCTATTTTTAAAGGGAAAAAAAGGCACTGGAAAATATATTTCAGAACTTCCACATCCAGACAAGATGAAGGAACAGGGACCAGATTTATACTCCCACCTGAAACAATTTAAAAATCGGACAAAATCTATGAAACGATGGTTTTCAGACACTGGAGAGCAGGTAACACAGGACACTGATCTCTAACAGACTGAAAACCAAACAGATGAGCCCGGCAATCTGCCCCAGTGTCCCAGCTGCTAGGTCTCAGCACAGGGAGAGGGAACCCGAGCAGAACCTGTGGTGCCCAAGTCAAAGCTAAAACAGATAGCCATGCCACTATTTGAAATGGGCATGCTACAGCATTTGCTTCTTGATGGCAAATGGTCACTTGTATATTATGTCATGCTTGAATACTGTAAAGACCACAGTTGAGAGATGAAAAGGTTTCTTCTCAATACTGCTAAACTTTTTAAAATTCAGACATGCTCTTATAATGAATTTTTACTTCCTCACTTCCTAACAGGCCATTCCTGCAACTAACCACAAGAGTGTTTTCATTGCAGTTATAGTTCATTCCTCTTTCCATCTTTTGATTCCCAAATGCAGTAGCTCTGTGTGTATGGACAGGCTCTAGGTGCGACCTGCAGTGACCCTCCAGAGTGAAGCAATTCTACAAGGAATGTGGTGATCTCTGTTGTAATAGCCTGGCCGCCCCAATTCTCTGTAATGTCCCAGGGAGAAGATTTTGTCAGCAAGTGACCTCTGGCCTGGCACTCAGTAGGCATGCAATGAATAACCACTGAATTAATTAATTACTTAGTAAATGAACCAAGTATTATGGTTAAAAGTCTCAGGCAGGCTGGGTGCAGTGGCTCACACCTGTAATCCCAACACTTTGGGAGGCTGAGGCGGGCGGATCACGAAGTCAAGAGATCGAGACCATCCTGGCCAACATGGTGAAACCCCATCTCTACTAAAAATACAAAAATTAGCTGGGTGTGGTGGCGAGCACCTGTAGTCCCAGCTATTTTGGGAGGCTGAGGCAGGAGAATCACTTGAACCCGGGAGGTAGAGGTTGCAGTGAGCTGAGATCACTCCACTGCACTCCAGCCTGGGTGACAGAGTGAGACTCCATCTCAAACTAAAAATAAAAATAAAAAAAGATACAATATAAAAACCTCACCACTGTTCAAACTCTGAAATATTTACATTTTTCTCATCTCAAAATTAATGTCTTTGTAAAAGAAAAAATTTGGTAAAATATCACATTATGAAGAAAATAGTTCCCCCATTGTTCAAACTATAGACTTTCCAATCTATTTTTAATGTAAATATATCAAAGTTAAGCTCATATCATATATAGTTATTGATCTAATTTATTTTCTATCTGATATCCTAAATGTACTCCCATTTCACTAAAAAATTATGGCTGAGGACACTGGCGCACACCTGTAATCTTAAGGATTGCTTGAGCCCAAGGAGTTTAAGACCAGCCTGGGCAACATGGTAAAACCCATCTCTACTAAAAGTACAAAAATCAGCTGGGCATGGTGGCAGGCACTTGCAATCCCAGCTACTCAGGTAGGCCGAGGTGGGAGGTTAACCCTGGGAGGTCAAGGCTGGAGTGAACCATGATTGAGCCACTGCAATTCATCCTTGGTGACAGACACAGATTCTGTCTAAAAAAAAAAAAAAAAACTACATAATATAGTGATATGGTTTGGATTTGTGTTCCCACCCAAATCTCATGTCGAATTATAATCCCCAGTGTTGGAGAAAGGGCCTGGTGGGAGGTGACTGGATCATGGGGGCAGACAGCGCCCTTGCTGTTCTCATGATAGGGAGTTCTCACAAGATCTGATTGTTTCAAAGTGTATAGCACCTCCCCGCTCTGTCTCTTCTGCCTGTTCTGGCCATGTGAGACTTGCCTGCTTTGCCTTCTGCCATGAAAATAAGCTGAGGCCTACCAGTCATGCTTCCGGTACAGCCTGTGCACCATAAGCCAATTAAATCTCTTTTTTTTCTTTATAAAATACCAAATACCAGGTATTCCTTTATAGCAGTGTGAGAACAGACTAATATATCGGATATTTCATTACTCAACCATTTCTTTGTTTTTGAACAGTTAGACCACTTCTGGTAGTTGGACATTCACAAAATTATCTCAGCTTGCTTTTTTAATAAAAGGTTAATCTTTCCAAGAAAATGGTGCAGGAATTTCTGAATAGAGTAGCTACCCCTCACCAACTACTTTTTAGTAACTAACCCCTTAAGCACAAGACAACAAAAGGTCCCAAGAAGTGACCATGTTAGTAGGCCACACATACATAATTGCATATTTGTGATCTTTTTTTTCTTTTCTTTTCTTTTTTTTTTTGAGACAGAGCCTCCCTGTGTTGCCCAGACTGGAGTGCGTGGCATGATTTGGGCTCACTGTAACCTCCGCCTCCCGGGTTCAAGCGATTCTCCTGCCTCAGCCTCCCAAGTAGCTGGGATTACAGTCACCTGCCACCACACTTGGTTAATTTCTGTATCTCGAGTAGAAACAGGATTTTGCCATGTTGGACAGGCTAGTCTCGAACTCCTGACCTCAAATGACCTACCTCGGCCTCCCAAAGAGATGGGATTCCAAGTGTGAGCCACTGCACCCAGCCATATTTGTGATCTTTTCCATGAGTTGACTCTCTATGCTGTTTTGTCAAATAAGGCACTGGGGAGAATGAAAAGATCTGTGCACAAACGGACCATAAGCTAACCTGTTAAGACGAACCCTTTTCTCCCTTTTTCTTGCACGTGTCCTGCTCTCTCCCGCAAGTCCTCTTTTGTATCCCACTTCTCACTACCAACTGCTAGTTAAGAAACCTTCCAAAGGTCAGAAGGCTCAGTCTCAGTGCTACTGACATGTTGGGGCTGAATAATTCATTGTCGCAAGGGAAGGAGAGAGGTTCTGTGCACTGCAGGATGTTTAGCAGCATCCCTGGTCTCCATCCACTGGGATGCCAGTAGCAACCCACCACAACCCCATTATGACACTCAAAAACAACTCTAGACATTGCCAACTGTCTGTCTCCTAGAAGGCAGTTTCATCCCCCTGTTGAGAAACAATCACCTCAATTGATCAATTATTTGATAATAAAGGCAAGGATAAGATCCACTAGGGCTGTGAGAATTCAGCTTCATTGTATTAATATCCTGACTATAATCAATTGGTAGTGATCACCTGATGTCATGCAGGGGAAAGTGCTACTGTTGACTGGGGATGTCTGCCACAGGTTGGGGAAGGGCAGCCTGTCATCCCCACTACCTCACCAGAAGCAGCTGAACAGGAACAGGGGTGGCAACAGTGACTAAAACTAGACTTGAACCCACGAGACTCAGACCCAATACCATCTTCCCTTGAACTCACAGAAGAATAACAGAAACCTGGTATTCTTTGTTGTTTTTGAGATGGCATCTCTCTCTGTTGCCCAGTCTGCAGTGCAGTGGCACGACCTCAGGTCACTGCAACCTCCACCTCCTGGGTTCAAGTGACTCTTGTGCCTCAGCCTCCTGAGTAGTGGGGATTACAGGCAAGTACAACCACGCCCAGCTAATTTTTGTATTTTTAGCAGAGACAGCATTTCACCATGTTGACCAGGCTGGTCTCGAACTCCTAACTTCAAGTGATTCGCCTACTTCAGCCTCCCAAAGTGCTGGCATTATAGGCATGAGCCACCGCGCCCGGCAAGCATTGTATTCTTTAACATGCATTTGATTGTAACATCCTACGAAATGATCCCCAGAAGAAACTACAGTTGACCAGTCATTAATATGTATAAGCTTCCTATTCTCTCTAAGCGTGCTGTACACCACCAAAGGCTGGTAAGAAATAGAACTGACTTTACCCACATCCTCAAAAAGTTGGCAGCACTGAGTGCTAACCCAGAAACCATAATTATCACGAAAGGAAATAGAACCACTTTCTGCTGAACCATGTAATCTATGTTTAAAAAAGAGGGAGGGCTCTCTCGAAGAACGACTGGGGTTGTCTAAGAATATAACAGCTAGTGCAGAACAAACCAGACTGAGATGGAACAAAACCATGGATGGCTGATGCTTCTGTCGAAGGGGTCTTGATCACCAGCAATGCAACTCTGCAGTTATTTAACCTCTCGGTGTCTCAATTTCCCTCATTTGGTAAAACAGGGATAAAATAGTACTCATACCTCCTAGTGTTGTTAGGATGCAGAAATAAGAGAATAACAAAAGCCATATGCAGTTAAGTATTCTACAAATGTTAGCTAATATTGTGTGATGTCAGAACTATATTCAATCAAGACAGCACCCAACAGCTTATGTCATATTTGCCAGCAGCTTAGCAACTGAAGGTGTTAAGAAATGAGAAACTCAGAAAAAGTCTCACTCAAAGACTGTATTCACAATCTAGCTTTCCCTTATAGTTTCAACGTGCTCAAACTACATCTCATGCAGGTCCAAATATTTCTTCTTACCCTAGTCCTTAGGGGAATTAAGAAAATCTGATCACCACACTGCTGACCCCCACCATCCCCAAGCCCCACATGTCTGCTTATAGCCTAATTCCTGACACAAAATAAACCTAAATTCTTGGCCTTTAAACAAAAATCACAGCACAAATGGCCAAGTTAATACAGATGCTATCAGGGTTGTCCTGGTCCCAGAGGTTAAGAAAACCTTTAGATTTCCAATGGATTGAGAGAGACAAATGAAGTAGTAAACTGTCCACTTTAATTGGTTGCAAAGGAAAACAGGCATTTACAATTTCTGTGCTCCCCCATTCTAGTTCCTAGTAGCCCATCACGGAAGAAAACACCATAAGGTAATATCTCAGTGGGTTCCCAAAGCAGAAGAGTCACAGCAAAATGATTATGGGGTACCAGTGGCTATTTAATCAGCTGGTCTTAACAGGTCACCTTGCTTTTACAAACTCAGGATATGGGAAGAATCCATTGTGATTTTGCTGATTCAATTTCACTTTTCATCTTAGAGGGAAATGCTTGCCTTTTTCCATGTGAAAAGTCACAGCACAACAGAATCGTAGACCATTAGGGCTGGAGGGCACTTAGCAAATATTATGTACAGCATTTACCAAGGTGTGGTCCAAGCATCCCCCTGCATAAGAGTCACAAGTGACACTTGTTTAAAATGCAGATTCATGTGCTAGTATTCAACAGACTCTATCCTTCTTCTTAAATGTGGCTGTATGGCTTGACTCTAGCCAATAAGGAATGTGAGTAGAAGAGAGATGTCTGCCCCCTCTCACAAGACCGCAAGGCTCTTTCCCCTTCTAGGACTTGAGTCCCAGGAATATGGCAACATTGGAAGGCACAAGTTGGCAACTGCAGAGCCACAATATGGAAGGAGCCTGGGTCCTGGAATCACCATTTGGTAAAGAACTTTTATGTGGACAAGAAATAACCTTTTGTTGAGTTAAGCCACTGGAATTTCAGACTTTGTTCCAGGAGTGAGCCTTCCCTACCTAACGTACAGGCTTCCTATCTTAGACATAGCAAGTAATATCTGGAGGTCACTGAAGAAAAAAATTATTCTGACACTTGTGAAAATGAACTACTGGCTGAACATGATGACTCATGCCTGTAATCCCAGCACTTTGGGAGGCAAAGGTGGGTGGATCACCTGAGCCCAGGAGTTGGAGACCAGCCTGGGCAGCATGGTGAAACCCCATCTCTACAAAATAAAATATGAAAATTAGCCAGGCATGGTGGTGCATGCCTGGAGTCCCAGCTATTCAGGAGGTTAAGGTAGGAGGATTGTTTAAGCCCAAGAGGTAGGGGTTACAGTGAGCTGAGACTGTGCCACTACACTCCAGCCTGGGCAATGAAATGAGACCCCATCTTAATATATATTATATATATATATATATATATATATATATATATATATATGTATTAAATAAGGGTATTGTAACAGAGGAAAGAGATCAAGCTCAACTACAAATACAGCAAGGACAGTTGAGAACTTACAGCCAAGGAGCAAAGCTGAAAGGGTCAGTGGATGGACAGTTACCAATAGGAAACACCAGCAGTAGGGAGATTCTTTTTTTTTTTCTTTGAGCCGGAGTCTCCCTCTGTTGCCTAGGCTGGAGTGCCGTGGCATGATCTCAGCTCACTGCAACCTCTGCGTCCTAGGCTCAAGTGATTCTCCCTCCTCAGCCTCCCAAGGAGCTGGGATCACAGGCACATATCACCACGCCTGGCTAATTATTGTATTTTTAGTGGAAACGGGGTTTCACCATGTTGACCAGGCTGGTATTGAACTCCTGACCTAAAGTGATCCACCCGCCTTGGACTCCCAAGGCACTGGGATTACAGGTATGAGCCACCACGCCCGGCCAGGAGATTCTTGCAATCGTGCAAAAGCGAAACTGGCCAAATAGAATTCTTACTAAATACAGCCGAGGACTTACACATCAAAGGTGGAAAATGAGGAACCTGATCAGGTTATCAAGGGTGGTCAGATATCGGGAATGAGAGGATAACCTAGCAGGATTCTTTGCTAAGACTGGACTGGACAGGCCAAAGAGAGGATGGGGCCAGGGTCACAGGGCTCAGAGGAGCCTGACTACACTTTCATCAAGGAGGGAATTACTGTCAAGGTAGGGCTCTGGAATTGTATATTTAACAAGTTCATTAGATTTAGAAGGAAAAATAAGCTGAGGAAAAAGAAAGACCATGCACCAGGTCACGTAGGCAAATACGGGACCGCTAGGACCTGAAGAAGTCCCCCAACGATTGCTCAGATTGGATCCAGTGTTTCAATGAACTACTGTATTAAATACCAAATTGTATTAACTACTGTATTAAATACCAAATTGCAATGCAGCTCCTACATACATGTTACCCAGGATTAAAAGCAACTATGAACTGCCTTGGAGCAATTTCCGCAGAAAGCGTAGGGGAGAAACCTGGCTGGGTGCGGTGGCTCACACCTGTAATCCCAGCACTTTGAGAGGCCCAGGCAGGCGGATCACGAGGTCAGGAGATCGAGACCATCCTGGCCAACATGGCCGCCTCTACTAAAAATATAAAACAATTAGCCGGGCATGGTGGCATGTGCCTGTAGTCCCAGCCACTTGGGAGGCTGAGGCGGAAGAATGGCTCGAACCCAGGAGGCAGAGGTTGCAGCGACCCGAGACTATGCTGCTGCACTCCAGCCTGGCAACAGAGCAAGGCTCCATTCTCAAAAAAAAAAAAAAAAAAAAAAAAAAAAAGAGAAACCTTGGACTGTAGAGTTTCATTTTACAACTTTAACTCTGAAAAAAGCAAAGGGAAAAGAGGATAAGAAAGGAATGGGTTACAAAAGTACCCAACGTGGGACATGGCCAGGCCTGTGGGACTCCCCCAGCTGCTTTTGGTCATTGGGAATAATTAAACCCTCTAGTAACAGACAAGAAATAATGAACAGACATTTCAGGGCCAGCTCCCCAGATATTAGAAAAGCATGGGAAGTGGGGGAGGCAACCTCTTCCCCGAAAGACAATTATAGTAGAGATGCGCCCATCACCCAAAATGCTTTATAGAATTGGGTTCAGAGTCTATGGACCATGCTGCTATCTGTCACTGGTATAATTCTTCTCCTTTTAAGGAAAGATCTCATTTTTTTTAATGGCTCTTTAAAAGTTATCATACAAAGCTCTGAGTTAATATTCCTTAGATGCATTCTCCTGTTTTTAGCCTCTCTTGTCTTCTTTGAAGGTCTGCCTGTTGAAGCCCTCTTGACCATCAAGGAGCAGTTTAAATGCCCTCATGTCAGAAATCTCACCTGACCCACCACCACCACTCACTCCTGTGGTCTATCAGCGATGAATCTCTTAGCGTCTGAAATATAATTTCTGATGTTTATTCCAGGCAAAAAGAATCATATTTTCTAGCCATGGTTTCCATAATGAGCCCTGAACTATTGTGGCTTTCCCAGTTTTCATTCTCAAGCACAGGGCATCCCTATCCCTCCCGCAAATCCCTAAAAACTGGGATTTGAAATTCACTGTATGCAACATAAATCTGACTGGTTACATAACGTAAAACATCAGACAGAGCTGGCTTCCATTCAAGTCATTTAGAACATGTTTCCTAAAAGCTGAACCTCATGGGAGGCAGCCTCTCAAAACCCAAAGCAAAGCTGCAGTTCATCCTCAGACCCTCCTTGGTCTCAAATTAAAATATCCAGGAGGATAGAAATTGATGAGATTTCATTAAGTAAAAAATTTCATGAAAATCAATTCTAACCTCTGTGGCTCCCAGCAGCAGGACCTGTGTTTATATGAACAGCATTAAAGATAAGCTGTCCCACGGAAATTACAGCAGCAGTTATCAAACACCTTTAATGCAGTCTTAAGTGGAGGCACTAAAATATAGAATTTGCACCAGTTTTTCTGTCGTTCACAGCGTGGCGCTGAGTCGAGCCAGCAACCACACAAGAAGACAGCTGCTGAGGAATACAGCTTCCTGATTTAAAAATAAATCAGTAAATTTCTACTAAAAACTTCTGCTAAATGCCTTATTGCATTCTATTTCAAAGGAGGGGGTGAAACATCTAGAATGCCACCATGGTTTTTAAGCATACGGGGTTTGATCTGATGAATTTCATGTTTGTGCTCTGAGACTTTACTAAAAAAAAAATGAGGGATAGATGACCAATTACTACAATATTAATTTCATACTTACATTCCCCATAAGGAATGAAGCACAATTGTCAGCTTGAGGGAAATGACACTGGACTAATTATCAGGACTTCAGCAAATAATGATCCGATATCCAAAGAACTGCCGTCTCTCATTAAATATGTGGCAATTAACAAGAAAGTCAGCAAACTTTTCTAAGAAATAAGAGAAGGCAAAGACAACTTCCGCTTTTGCTATCGGCAATTTTATGACCAGTAACAAGCAGATAAAGTTTCTGTGGGAAATGTCTCCTAGCCTATGAGATACAACATCAAATGTCACAGACTAATGTGAAAAACAGTCTATGGTGATGAGTGAATCCTGACTTTTAGCAAGACATGGAAACTCTGAAAGCCTCAGGTTTTACTTTTAAATCTATAAAATAAGAAACTAGGCTCGTTTTATTACAGTGCCCCTGCTGGCTTCAACCTTCTGTAATGCTTACTCTGCTTAATATGTGTATCTTCCAGAATGTTCTTTTTTTTGAGATAGTCTCGCTCTGTTGCCCAGGCTACAGTGCAGTGGTGCAATCCTGGCTCACTGTAACCTCTGCCTCCCAGGTTCGAGTGATTTTTCTGCTTCAGCCTCCTGAGTAGCCGGGATTATAGGTGCGTGCCACCACGCCCAGCTGATTTTTGTATTTTTAGTAGACAGGGGTTTCACCATATTGGCGAGGCTGGTCTCTAACTCCTGACCTCATGATCCACTTGCCTCGGCCTCCCCAAGTGCTGGGATTACAGGCGTGAGCCACTGCGCCTGGCCCAGAGTGTTCTTTAATCACAGTTCTTCTGTATGACATTTCCTCTTGTTTTGCTGAAGGAGGGGCAATGCTCACTCCAAAAGACTCTCTTATGTAAGTTCCAAACTTTGTGGAAAATAATCTAGTAAATCCAGGAGAAGTTATATTTTCCCCTTGCCATTCTGGGTATCATCTATAATTCCAATTAACAGACACACAGCCCACTGGTGACTGAATAGAATTCTGTCGCCCCAAATGCTTCACCTCTCACTGCGTACCCTGCAGAAATTTCAGGCACTCAAAACTGCAGGCAGTATCCAAAGACCTGTTCTCTTTATCAGGAGACCCAGGAGATCCCAAATCCTTGTAAACTTCAAGAGTTGATTCAAGACTATCATCCATTGCTTCCTGAGTCAGACTATACCCATTAAATTTTAACAGCCCTCTCTGACTCAGGGACATGAACGCAGCCAGGGCAAGGAGGGGAGGAGAGACAATAAAGGAGAGATTGGGGTTTTGTTGGTTGTATTTTAACGTTCAGGCTTTGGGAAGGTTGGTTTCATGGTTCTGCTTTGGTTTTTTGAGGACTGTGCATGTTTGTTTTTTAGCTAACCCTGCCATTGGCTGAAATTTCTGCAGCTGAAAAATAGAACCAAGTTCCAGTTGCTTTCTACTGAAGATAGGTATGTAAGTTGTGGTTACATCATGCTTCATGACCCAAACAGCCATTCCAGAAGCACAGGCAGTGGGCGGCATGCATAATTCCATCTGTCTCGTGCTAAGAATCAGGGGGTGATCACTTTCAGAGAGCACGCTGAGCTTCCAATGAAACCTTACACACTGGTTTTCGTGGTGGACTGCAAGGTCAACATTTATGGGCACTACTGAGCGAAGGCCAGGGAGTGATGAAGTGCGAAAGAGAAAGATGTAGAGAAGGCAAAGAAAACAGAAAAGAAATACAAAGCACATGTCTCTGACATAATGATGGGAGATATTCACTCACCACAAACAGGAAATGGAACGAGGAAGACCTCTAGCCACAGTGGCAGCGGCTGGGCTACTCTCAGCCAACCCACCATATCCTTTTCATGCAAAATGTCATCGATGTGCTGCACGTCTTTAGTGAAAACAAATACTAAGCACAGAAAAGGTGCAAATCTTGCAGTAAAAGCAAAACAGTAAAGTTCCAACAGAAACATTTTATTCATCTTAAAGAAAAGAAGACTTACTTCGAAGAAAGTAGGGTGGCTGGAGACATTCTTGGAAATTCTGGTTTCCAAAACCATTGGTTTTGTTTACTACGAGGGATTTTGTGCTAAGACAAATGATATCAGTATTATTCTTACCCCTATGAACCACAACTATTACAGCCACTGTGGGCCTTAAGGTAGGACGGATAGGGTAGGATAATAAGAAAGATGGAAAAGTAGACCAGGCAGGGGCTCATGCCTGTAATCCTAGTACTTTGGGAGGCTGAGGCAGGAGGATCACATGAACCCAGGAGTTCGAGACCAGCCTACGCAACAAAGGGAAACCCCAACGCTACAAAATTTTTCTTTATTTATTTTACCATAGCTGCTAGCAGCCGGGAATTTTTTTTTAATTAGCAGGGTGTAGTGATGTGCACCTGTGGTCCCAGCTCTCAGGAGGCTGAGGTAGGAGGATTGCTTGAGCACAAGAAAGTCAAGCCTGCAGTAAGCTGTGTTCCCGTCACTGCATTCCAGCCTAGGCAACAGAGAGAGACCCTATCTCAAGAAGGAAATTAAAAAAAGAAGAAAAGCAAACGGAAAAAAGGAAAGAAACATGGAGAAAGTAGAGAAAAGGGAAAGAAATTCTCCTAAGATCAATAAATTAGAATAAGGGAGGAAGAAGGTGAGAATGATCGGAATGTGTTAAAAACTGAGCTGTGAGTTCAGAGATGAAAGGGGCAAAAGCACCAGGGATGGTGGCTCACGCCTTTAATCCCAGCACTTTGGGAGGCCGAGGCATGTGGATCACTTGAGGTCAGGAGTTCGAAACCAGCCTTGCCAACATGGTGAAACCCTGTCTCTACTAAAAATACAAAACAATTAGCCGGGCATGGTGGCACATGCCTATAATCCCAGCTACTTGGGAGGCTGAGCCAGGAGAACTGGTTGAACCCAGGAGGTGGAGGTTGCAGTGTGCCGAGATCATGCCACTGCACTCCAGCCTGGGCAACAGAGCAAGACTCCATCTCAAAAGGGGCAAAAGCAAATGGAAGTGAAGAGGCTGCGGCTCACGTGTTTCCCTGCAGCATCTGCAGGAATGTTGGTCAGATGCCTGCCAGCCTGAGAAATAAGGTGGACAGTGACAGGGATGAATGCTTGTACTAGTCAGGGTACTCAAGAGAAACAGAACCCATTCATACACACATTCCTACACAACACACATACATATATCTGCATGAAAAAATTTATTATAAGGAATTGACTCATGCGATTACGGAGGTTAACATACCTGAAGATGTGCAGTTGGCAAACTGGAGAACTAGGAGAGTAGTGGTGGAGTTCCAGTCCACGGATGAAAGCAGGAGGGGAAACAGTGATGTCGCAGCTCCACAGTCAGTCAGGCAGGAGAAACTCTCCTACTCAGGGGTACAGCCAGACTCTTGTTCTATTCAGGCCTTCAGGTGAATGGAGGAGGCCCACCCACATGAGACAGAGGCCAATTTGCTTCACTCAGTCTATTGCTTTCAAGGTTCATCTCATCCAAAACACCCTCACAAAAAACACCAGAATATTTGACCAGATATCCGAGCACCCTGTGGCCCAGTCAAGTTGACACAAAATTAACCATCACAGTACTCTTTGTGTAGCAGGCCTCAACAAAAACACATGAGGAACACTGGTCACTCCTAAAACATCTACATTGACCAAGATTAGAGGACAGAATCTAAATTAGCAGTGCAACTTGGAGGCCAGGTGCAGTGGCTCGCGCCTGTAATCCCAGCACCTTGAGAGGCGGAGGTGGGTGAATCACAAGGTCAAGAGCTCAAGACCATCCTGGCCATCATGGTGAAACCCCGTCTCTACTAAAAATACAAAAATTAGTTGGGCGTGGTGTCACGTGCCTGTAGTCTCAGCTACTCGGGAGGCTGAGGCAGAAGAATCACTTGAACCTAGGAGGCAGAAGTGGCAGTGAGCTGAGATCCCGCCACTACACTCCAGCCTGGTGACAAAGTGAGATTGTCTCAAAAAAAAAAAAAAAAAAAAAAAAAGAAGTGCAACTTGGAGAAGCCCAAAGAAGGTGCTGAGCATGGAGGTATCTTGCAAATATTCCTTCCCAACTCTACCAAAGACCTCAGGCTGCAACTTCTGTCACTCAAGGCTCCACAATCAGAACTGTGGCAGCTCTCAGAACCGCTATAAGACAGGATGGCAAATTCCCAAATTATAGGCATGGGTTTGGGGTCAGAAAGTCCAGCTCTACCAAGTGGAGTCCCCTGGCATCTACTTCTGAAAGTCCCTGTGGCCTGGGTACTTGACCTTTTCCAACCTCAGTTTCCCCGTTTGCAACAGCAAATACAACAGCACCCACTTGCTAGAATTGGTTTTGGGTTTTTTTTTCTGAGACAGGGTCACTCTGTCGCCCAGGCCAGAGTGCAATGGCACCATCATGGCTCACTGCAGCCTCAACTTTCCAGGCTCAGGTGATCCTCCCACCTCAGCCTCCCGAGTAGCTGGGACTACAGGCACACACTACCACATCCAGCTAATTTTGTATTTTTTGTAAAGATGGGTTTCTACCAGTTGCTCAGGCTGGTCTTGAACTCCTGGACTCAAGTGACCCTCACACTGCTGTTTCCAAAAGTGCAGGGACCACAGATGTGAGCCGCCATGGCTGGCCAGGATTGTTATAGAGATGAGAAAGAAGTAATGGCTACTAAGGAATTAGTCCAATACCAGAAATGTACTAGGTACTCTAAAAAAATCGTCATAATTCTTTTTGTTTTTTCTTTTTTTTCTTTTCTTTTCTTTAGACGGAGTCTTGCTCTGTCTCCCAGCCTGGAGTGCAGTGACACAATCTTGGCTCACTACAACCTATGCTTTCTGGGTTCAAGCGATTCTCCTGCCTCAGCCTCCCGAGTAGCTGGAATTACAGGCATGCACCACCACGTCTGGCTAATTTTTTATTTTTAGTAGAGACGGGGTTTCACCATGTTGGTCAGGCTGGTCTTGAACTCCTGATCTCAGGTGATCTCCCGCCTCGGCCTCCCAAAATGCTGGGATTACAGGTGTGAGCCACTGTGCCCAGCCTGTTTTTAATTAAATGCTTGTTCCCTCCATAAAGTTTCCAACCAGAAAAACACCAGACATTTCCACAGAGAAATCTTCCTGGCACTGTCACCACTCCCTTTTCTTTCTACCCTGGGTTTGCAGTCACGCAAGTGACTATGTCAAGTACCAAGAGAGGTCCCAGCAGATTGACCAAGCCTAGGCAGAAAATGTTCACATTAGGCATAATTGAATGAGGGGGGAAAAGCAAATGCCTGGCAGGTTGGGTGAGAAGAAGGCCAGAGGGGCCTGGGGGACTTCCTTCGGGCAGCCAGGCCAATAATCAGGCAGCAACCACATAACCAGCCTTGCCTCCTCCCTCCCAGCAGAATAGAAGGGATGATGGAAGGAGCTGCTCATGAATCATGCAGCTGCAGAAAACAGGCCTCTCGGCCCCGAAGGCACAGCTACCCATTTCCCCACGGCCGGGTATTGGACAAAGGCAAGATGCAATTTCCCTTCTTCCCAGAATATACAAGACAACGCTGTATCCTATCATAACTGGAATCCTCCAAATTACCTCTTTTCAGACAGGCCCCATCCAGCTTCCCTACAGAAACAACAGTGCCTCTCCCCCTATTCCAAAGAGAAGCAAGTCTGAGATGTTTTCTTGGAATGTTTCCTTGACTTTTGCAAGAAGCAGGTCCTGTTTAACGGTGGCGGCTCCTCCTGCGTGCGGCTCTATAGTTAGGGAGTGCCAGTCTTGCCCCTGGGCGCCCTGCTTCCACCCCAGATCTGAGATTCTTCAAGGCAGAGCAGGTGCCTTCTCCCCCTGCACATTGCTTTCCTGGGCCTGGGCAAATGCAGAGCACATACTCAAAGGAGCTCGCTGAAGAGCAGCGTTGACCCACAGAGGGACCGGGGGGGGGACAGGAGGGTGTTCTCCCTCCTTGAGAGTTGTATCAGTCTATTTTTAAGTTGCTGATAAAGACATACCTGAGACCGAGTGATTTATAAGAAAAAGTATAGGCTGGGCCCAGTGGCTCACGCCTGTAATCCCAACACTTTGGGAGGCCGAGGCAGGCAGGTCACAAGGTCAGGAGATCAATACCATTCAGGCTAACACGGTGGAACCCCCGTCTCTACTAAAAATACAAAAAATTAGCCAGGAGTGTTGGCAGCTGCCTGTAATCCCAGCTACTCGGGAGGCTGAGGCAGGAGAACTGCTTGAACCCAGGAGGCGGAGGTTGCAGTGAGCCGAGATTACACCACTGCACTCCAGCCTGGGTGACACAGTGAGACTCTGTCTCAAAACAAAAAAAAAAAAAAAAAAAGAAAGAAAAAGAAAACAGTATAATGAACTCACAGTTCCACATGGCTGGGGAGGCCTCACAATCATGGCAGATGGTGAAGTGCACCTCTTCCATTGGTGTCAGGCAAGAGAGAATGAGAGCCAAGGGAAAGGGGTTTTCCCTTATCAAACCATCGGATCTCGCGAGACTTACTCCCTACCACGAGAACAGTACGGGGGGAAACCACATCCATGATTCAATTACCTCCCACCAGTCCCTTCCACAACATGTAGGAATTATGGGAGATACAATTCAAGATGAGATCTGGGTGGGGACACAGCCAAACCAGATCAAGAGTCCATCAAAACAGTCCCTGTGAGCTTCAGACATCATTAAGCGGCACCTAATCCATCCAGTAGTCAATTAAGTAAGCTAAGAAGCCAAAATGAGATTTTCAAAGGAAAAAAAAGGTTCGCTCAGGATGCATATGGCCCAGGCCACACGCTAGGACCGGCCCCGGCATCTGCGTCATCCTGTGGAGCGATCTGCGGCTCCAAGGCCAGCATGAATCAGGCCCAGAGCCACAGGCGCGGCCAGCCCTCCGGGCCGCAGACCTGCCACAGCGCCATCCATCACCCTGGCTAACACCAGGCTGCCCAGCCACCGGCAGAGCCAGCCACGGGGACAGGAGGGCTTGGTGACTCCGCTGCCAAACAGCAGCATGTTTGAGTTAGTATTATCATATTTTTCTCATGAATTTTTAAATTCAGATAATTCACCCCGCCTTACTTTTATAGATGTATATATACATACTGCATACAGGGAAATGAGCCAAGTCTATACACGGCTGACAATTCCAGTGACCTTGATGACGTAAAGAAAGCACCAGGCTTAAGTGGACCGGAGTCTGCAGTTCAGAGAAACAGTAAACGCAGAGGCTTGAGAGGGGTAACGGGAAATGTGGCCGAGGCTATCCCAGGAAGGACAGACAAGCTCTGAAACAACACAGCAAGAATTGTGGAAGTGAATCAATTTGCTTATAAGAGAAAAGAGTGGACAAACCAACACCAGGCACCAGACTCTGGGAGAAACTCAAACCAGACAGAGTGAAGAGAGAGAGAGAGAGAGAGAGAGAGAGAGAGAGAGAGAGAGAGTGTGTGTGTGTGTGTGTGTGTGTGTGTGTGTGTGTGTCAGAGACACACAGAGAGAGAGATAAAGACAGTGAGAGATACATAGTGTTTAGGAAGATGGTTTACAAAGGACATGCTAAAGAAAATTTGAGAGCACTTTGTAAGTGCAAGGGTGCTGAAAATGACAAAGAAAAAGAAGTGTCAGTGCTAACAGACTAAAAAGCTGGTGGCTGGGAGACTGGAGGTGACGCTAATAGAGAAGAGGAAGTTGGAAGAGGGGAAACAGTGAGTTCGGGTTTCAAGTTGAACTTCCAAGGTTGGCAGGCCACCTTGCAGAGGGCACATCCTAAGGTGATCAATTCCTAGTCATCTATGTTCTTGTATAACACCTTCCCTTGAATGTGGCTAGGACATGACAAAAATGATGGGGTGTCTCTCCATTGATTATATTTCATTATGTAAGACTTCATCTAAACTGTCTGGGCCTTGAAAAAGCAAATTGCCAAGCTCAGGAGTTCAAGACCAGCCGGGCCAACATGATGAAATCTTGTCTCTACTAAAAATACAAAAAGCTGGCCAGGCATGGTGGCGCACGCCTGTAGTCCTAGCTACTCGGGAGGCTGAGGCATGAGAATCGCTGGAGCCCGGGAGACGGAGGTTGCAGTGAGCTGAGATCACACCACTGCACTCCAGCCTGGACCACGGAGCAAGACTCTATCTCAAAACAACAACAACAACAACAAAAGAAAGGTCAGAAGCATCGTGGCTACGACTAGTGTCAAATTGCTGGCCAGTGTTTTAGAAAACCAGGCATCTGGATTGGACTCTGGGGTGTTCTCTGAGGGACACCTTCGTCACACAAACTCTGTACTTCCTGGAATTGATACTTGTATTTATCTAGTACCAAGTTATGTGCACAAATTATAAAAGACTTTTCCATAATATTTTCTCACTGAAACTCCCCAGGGCTTTTAGTATCTCTAGAATATATCTTTCCATTTTCCGTAAGACTCGAAAGTTAGGTAAGTTCTAAAAAATCTACTAAAAAGTCACTGCAAAAAGTAGAAGATGAAGAGGACTCTGATGAGGAAAGTGATATGACGAGATGAGTGAGCAGGAAGAGGCACTCGAGGATGACCCTACTGCGGTCAAAGACTTTCAAGACCCGGAAAAGCAGGGCAGTCTTTTCGGTACGATGGTGTCCTGAAGACAGGCCTGAATATTGGGAGAAACGAAATGGAAGATGCGTTCTACAAAGGTGAACTCTGGCTGAATGGGGAAAAATCGTGGAAGAAAAGCAGAATGCTCACAGTGGGAGAGACACTGGATCTTCTCATTGGAGAGGATAAAGCAGCAGGAACAGAGACAGTTCTCTCACTCATAAGTGGGAGTTGAACAGTGAGAATACATGGACACAGGGAGGGGAACATCACACACCGGGGCCTGTCAGGGGGTGGGGACAAGGGGAGGGATAGCATTAGGAGAAATACCTAATGTAGATGAGGGTTGATGGGTGCAGCAAACCATCATGGCACATGTGTACCTATGTAACAAACCTGCACATTCTGCACATGTATCCCAGAACTTAAAGTATAATAATACTTAAATAAAGCATTTGAAGACTAAAAGTGAAAAAATCCGAGTGGTGTTATAGCAGTGGAAAAACTTAGTTACCCAGGAAGAGAACGTCTAAATAAATGGATTGCTCTTTAGCAATAAAGCTGCTTTTCAGTGGTAGAGAAAGGGGTCAACTTTAAAAAAAAAAAAGAAAAGAAAACTGCCATGTTGGAACTGCCCATGGAGGGGCTGTGTGGCAGGAACTGTGGGTGTCTACAGGGAGTGGGAGTGACCTCTAAGTGCTGAGGTGACCTCCAGCTGACAGTGAGTAAGAAGCCAGGGATCTCCCCCTCAGTCCCACATCTGCAAGAAAATGAATTCTGTCAACAAGCTGAGCAAACCTGGAGGCAGTTTCGTCCCAGCCTCTGGATGAGAATGAAGCCAAACCAACACCTTGACTGCAGGCTTGTGAGATCTCATAAGCTGAGCCCAGACTCCTGATTCATGGAACTGTCAGATACTAAGTCTGCGTTTTTGTTTTTGTTTTGAGATAGAGTTTCGCTCTTGTTGTCCAGGGTAGAGTGCAATGGCGCGATCTCAGCTCACTGCAACCTCCGCCTCCCGGGTTCAAGTGATTCTCCTGCCTTAGCCTCCGAGTAGCTGGGTTACAGGCACGCATCACGAAGCCCAGCTATTTTTGTATTTTAGTAGAGGCGGGGTTTCTCCATGTTGGTCAGGCTGGTCTCGAACTCCCAATCTCAGGTAATCCACCCACCTCAGTCTTCCAAAGTGCTGGGATTACAGGCATGAGCCACCATGCCCAGACGTGTTGTTTTAAGACACAAAGTTTGGGGCACTGTGTTATGTGCCAATAGAAACTTCATCGACATTTCTTAGGAACTGAAGCAGCTGGGCTGAAGCCCAGGAGAGGGTAAGGTCAGATGTAGACATGTGTCCATCAAATGAGGGCTGATGCTGGAGAGCCTGACAGTCCAGGATTGAGCCCTAGCACCTCTTAGCTGTCTGACTGGAGCACTTCCGTTTCTTCGTTCACAAAGTGGGGAAAATAATAGTACCCATTGCTTATGATTGTTTACTGATGATGAAATTAGCAACTACTTAGCACTTAAAGCGATACCTGCTCCAGAGCAACAGGGAGTAAGCAGGACAGGGGCAGAGGGTGGTGCTCAAGTTCTCAAAGGCAGAACGTGCTGAGAAAGGTAAAAAAGCGAATGAAAGGACAAAGCCAACACCAAGGGAGGGGAAGATGATGAGCTGGAGGAAACTGAAGAAGCTGAGATAGAAGGTGCCCAGGAGGATGAGCAGATTCAGTCCAGGGTCTCACTCATCAAGCCACCAAAACATCAATGGAGATGTTAAGAAAGCTCAAGAAAAAGTGGGGCCAGGGCAAAGTCATCAGATGAAAGTGAAGCAAAAAAGGCCGGCGTGATGGCTCATGCCTGTAATCCCAGCACTTTGGGAGGCCAAGGTGGGCAGATCACCTGAGGTCAGTTTGATACCAGCCTGATCAACATGGTGAAACTTCATGTCTACAAAAATACAAAAATTAGCTGGGCATGGTGGCGCATGCCTATAGTCCCAGCTACTCGGGAGCCTGAGGCAGGAGAATCACTTGAACCCGGGAAGTGGAGGTTGCACTGAGATTGCACCACTGCACTCCAGCCTGGGCAACAGAGCGAGACTCCATCTCTAAATAAATAAATAAATAAATAGTAAAATTAAAAGAAAGTGCAATAAAATGAATATATTTCCCCTGGGTTAAAAAGGAAATGACCAAAAATGGGGGAAAAATAAATGTGCTACCAAGACCGACATGACCTGGCCTGCTTGACCACACTGAACCTTCTCTACTCTCCTTCTTGCTCAGCCTGGTCCAGGCACACCGGCCACATTTCTGTGGTTCCCACTCCAGCTCGAGCTGTTACGACCTTTTGCCAGAATGCTCTTCCTCCATGGCCACATTTCCTTCCATTGTTTGCCCAAAGCCTTTCCCATAAATGCCTACCCTGACCAATGTATTGTTAATTGCCCTCCAGTTACCTCATGTACTGCTGTACTTTCACCCAGCCTATTTATCACCTTCTGCCATGCTATAAGATTTACTATTTGTTATGTTGATTGTTTTTCTGTCTCCCCCTGCTAGAATGCAAGCTCCATAAAGACCGATTTCTGTCTGTATTTTTTGCTGATAAATTCAAAGAGTTTAGAACAATACATAGCACAGAACAAGTGCTCAGGAAAATATTTACTGAATGGTTCAAGGCAATCATTAAGCAATGAGATCGGTCTACATGTATTACTTAGTAAGATGCCTGTGAGACCTCATAAGGTTAAAAATTTTAAGAGCATGTCAAAAAACAACATGTGTACTGTGATCCTTTTTATGTATGTCTAAAACAAAAACCTTCCTTTCCAAGCAATCCATTCCTGAAGTCTTAACATGAGCCAGAGCAAGGCAGGCACTCACAAAGGAAGGGGAGGCCATGGTGTCATTGAGTAGGGTGTCCAACCCCACCCAGGAGGGTGAAGAAGGGGCCATGCGAAACAGCAGCCCAGCATGCATGTCCAAGCCAAGCACGACAAGGAAGGCACCCACATGGGAGGAGGTACGGTCAGGAAGGAGAGACTGGTTACATACACGCCAATTGACCAAATAAGTAAAGTTATGATGGATAATGAGCACCAGAGTTTTGCTTGTTGGAGAAGCCACCTAAATGTGGAAAGGGAGAAAACTAGAATGAACCTTGTGGAGCTGAATAAGAATCGAAGGCATCAGTGTGAACTCACGTGTGTAAAGATGTAACTAACCCCTTTTGAGCATCTTGGGACAGTGACTCCCCCAATAAGCAATGAGCACATCTTAAACCCAGATTTTGGTTTCTACATCCCAGTGTCCACTAAAAAAAACCATGACTCCTTAGAGAAATGGCTGGTTCCCCTGCTGGGGCAAGGAAGGTATAAGATAAACCTAGAGTCTGGGCACAGTGAGTGGCTCACATCTGTAATCCCAGCACTTTGGGAGGCTGAGGCAGGTAGATCACCCGAGGTCAGGAGTTTGAGACCAGCCTGACCAACATGGTGAAACCCCGTCTCTACTAAAAATACAAAATCAGCTGGGCATGGTAGTGCATGCCTGTAATCTCTGATACTCGGGTGGCTGAGGCAGGAGAACTGCTTGAACCCAGAAGGCAGAGGTCACAGTGAGTTGAGATCGCACCATTGCACTCCAGCCTGGACAACAAGAGTGAAACTCCGCCTCAAAAAAAAAAAAAAGATGAACCTACAACATAGGCTAGAAAGTAAGGAAGTACTCAAAGAATGATAGCACAGAGAAACCAGCTCCTCTCAGCCAGAAGAGTGGCAACATGAGTATCAAAGTAATGAGAGCAGTGGAATATAGGCCGCTGAATAAGGCACAGCAAACTACGAGTTAATAGTAGAACAGCTCAAAATCTGGACCACCCGATGGGAAACGCTAGAACACAGCAATTCTGTGATGCTGCTGCCAACAATGCACAACCAGAGTCTAATCTTGAGAAAACACCAGGCAAACCAAAATTGAGGAATCTTCTAGAAAACAACAGCCTGACATCCTCAAAAGTATTAAGGAAAATCAGGGTCATCAAGGAAAAACTGAGGAACTGTTCTCAACTGAAGGAAACAACTAAATGATTCTGAACTACATCCTTTTGCTTTTAAAGGACATTCCAGGAAGAACAGGAGAAATCCGACTGGGGTCTGAGCACTAGAAGGTAGCAATGTATCCATGTTAATTTCCGGATATCAGTGGCTCTCTTGTGATTATGTAAGAGAACGTTCCTGGTTGCGGGAAGCACACACTAAGAATTCCAGGGTAGCAGAGCATCAATATGTTACTATACTCAAGTGGTTCCAGAAAGGGGTTGTTGGAAGAGAAATCTCTTTTGCATCATAGTCTCATCTTTCTGCGACTGTTTAAAATTTGTATATTATCTAGAGAACAAAACATTTGCCAAAAAAGATAGGTTGGTCCACAGATCACTTCTGGAAGGGTGCAGGAGAGATGGAGGAGGCTGAGGAAGGAAGACTCTCCTATCAGCTCCGCAGGGACACTATGAGTTCTCTGCTGGCACAGAGAGGGTCATACCTGGCGGAACCTGGGACCAGGTGCATGAGGATCGGGAGCATCCCTGCCGTGCTGGCAAGGGTGAGCCTCCTCGAGCTCCTGTTTCCATATCCGCTTGTCACACAGGGCAAAGGG
This sequence comes from Ateles fusciceps, assembly GCA_036589455.1. Lineage (NCBI taxonomy): Eukaryota > Metazoa > Chordata > Mammalia > Primates > Atelidae > Ateles > Ateles fusciceps. The sequence continues at coordinate 13,952,692 of JAZHEH010000222.1, forward strand.
CCTTTGCCAGGGAAACTGGGAAACGTCTGCTACATTTGGAAGATTCTTTAAGATAAGATTAAAAAGTTGGCAAATTTCTCACACTGTTTCTTTCTTTATTATTTTAAGTTGCAAAGAGGTTTGTGATGTACTGCAATTGATCACCTTTCAGGTTTTTAAAACACTTTACTTGGAAATGTTTTATGATAGGTATGTAATCCCCAAGTACTCACGATATGGCTTCAACTATTCAATCCTATTTCACTATACTCCTCCAAGGCTGGCTTACTTATTTTGAAGAAAATAAGCATCATATTATATCATCCATTAATACATCAACACTTATTTCTAAAGAGAAGGACCTTTTACTTAAATAACATCCCACATACCCATCACACAAAAATCTTAATACCACCAATTAACCATTCCCTGGTTAAATGTCCCTGATTTTGTCTCCCCTCTCTCTCCTCCTCTCACAGTTGTTGTGTTCAAATCAGGATCCATACAAGATCCAATATTGCACTTTGTTGATTTGATTCTTCAGTTTCTTCCACAGATTCTGTTTCTTTGCCCTTTGCAACGTTTTTCATAGTTCTCCTTTTCCAGTTCAACATCTTTGCAGTTTAAGATGCTCCTCTCTCCCTCCTTTCTCTGACTCCCCATGTCTCCTCCCGGATCAATCCTTTTAGAAAATTTCTTATTAACAAATCTTCCAGCCAGGCGCGGTGGCTCACGCCTGCAATCCCAGCACTTTGGGAAGCTGAGGTGGGCGGATCATGAGGTCAAGAGATCGAGACCATCCTGGCCAACATGGTGAAACCTCGTCTCTACTAAAAATACAAAAATTAGCTGGGCATGGTGGTGTGTACCTGTAGTCTCAGCTACTTGGGAGGCTGAGGCAAGAGAAGTGCTTGAACCTGGGAGGCAGAGGATGCAGTGAGCTGAGATCGTGCCACTGTACTCCAGCCTGGTGCCTGGTGACAGAGCAAGACTCTGTCTCAAAAAAAAAAAAAAAAAAAAAGTAAATAAATAAATAAATAAATAAATATTCCATGGGCCCAGAATATTGGCACTATATGTTCAGGCTCTGGCAGGGAGCTCAGTGGAGGAGGTAGAGAGCTCTGCTAATCCCAGCACCAACTTCACAGCAAACAAAAGTGCAAGTAAATTCCACAGAAACACCCACATCATTGCTCTACCATTAACTACGACTTGGGTGCACCACTCTCCCTCTTAGCTTCTTCGTCTAAATTAAAGGTACTCAACAAGATCATGATCATGACAGCAATGGCTGAGGAGAGAGCTGCCATTGAGCTTAGGTTCTCAGGGAAGCCTGTCTGGGGAGGCGACATTTGAGCTGACACCTGAAGGAAGTGAACGGCTGGCCAGGTGGAGCTTGGAGGGAGAGTACTGGGGGCATGCAGTGGGAAAGTCTGCAGCAGGGGCAGGCTGCTCGTATTCTAGTCTCAGCCTCCCGAGTAGCTGGGGTTACAGGCATGAGCCACCACACTCGGCTAATTTTGTATTTTTAGTAGAGATGGGGTTTCTCCATGTTGATCAGGCTGGTTTCGAACTCCCGACCTCCGGTGATCCACCCGTCTCGGCCTCCCAAAGTGCTGGAATTACGGGCGTGAGCCACTGTGCCCAGCCTCTGCAGGTTTTAAACAACAAGCCCCAAACCAGTCTAGCACCTGGTGGACTCCACCTCCCCCAGGAAGTTACCCTGAGATCTGAAGCTAAAGCCACTGCCCGTATGGAGTCTGTCTTCTCTTCCCTGACAAACCCGGGGCAGGAGTGGGTGGGTGGTCAAGTGTCAGAGGATGGTCCTCTGTCCTAGTCCTTCTACCATCTCCTTCTACCACACACACAAAAAAGGCAGGTAGCAAGACCCCACAATCTGTGCACCACTTCGGAAGTGCCACTGTTCAAGGCTGGGCGTGGTGGCTCATGCCAATAATCTCAGCACTTTGGGAGGCCAAGGTGGCCTGATCACTTGAGGTCAGGAGTTCAAGACCAGCCTGGCCAACGTGGTGAAACCCCATCTCTACTAAAAAAACAAAAATTAGCTGGGCATGGTGGTGCACACCTGTAATCCCAGCTACTCGGGAGGCTGAGGCAGAAGAATCGCTTGAACTGGGAGGCGGAGGGAGGTTGCAGTGAGCCAAGATGGTGCCACTGCATTCCCGCCTGGGCAACAGAGCGAGACTCTGTCTCAAAAACAAAAATGGAAAAGGGTGTTCTACTGTTCAAGAACAAGTATAGACATCCCCCCGCCCTAAGAAGTCCCTCATCCACCCAAACTCAAGCTTCACACTTCAAAGATTGTTAATTACACATTATGATACCAATTATATCGGTATGCATTATAAAACAGAATCTTTACTAAGCAATTTTTCCTTCCACCAATCTTTTCTTCCACCACTTTTAATAATTAAACTCCTGTTTTTATTACATTAAGATGCAATTTAAAAAGAAAAGTCCTTTAAATGTTCAGCCTATTTCATTTTTTTTACATAAAGAATTCAACAGTCATCCATAATAATGTAGCATACAATACAGACAAAAGACAAAATGAATAACTTAGATAAAAGGAGATGAATTCATTCCACTTAGGAAGAAAAAGTACAAGTCTACTTATTTTGAAAACCCTTAACTTAAAATAGTCAAAAATACGAAGAACTCCCGACCAAACACAGATAAAAGCCACATGGTATCATACTCCTATGAAAGAGAAAGCTTTCCTCTGCTAAGGAAGAGGAGGCAGCAAATCAGGTCTCAAAATGCTGAATTTGAGGCCGGGTGCGGTCGCTCACACTTCAATCCCAGCACTTTGGGAGACCAAGGCAGTTGGATCACTGGAGGTCAGGAGTTCGAAACCAGCCTGGTCAACATGGTGAAACCCCGACTCTACTAAAAATGCAAAAATTAGCTGGGTGTGATGCGCATGTCTATAATCCCAGCTACTCGGGAGGTGGAAGCAGGAGAATTGTTTGAACTCGGGAGGCAGAGGTTGCAGTGAGCCAAGATCGAGCCTGCACTCCATCCGGCCTGGACAACGGAGGCTGTCTCAAAAAAATAAAAATTAAAAAAACTAAAAATGCTGAATCTGGGGACTACCGGCACTCAGTTATCAATGAAGTAAACGGACACCATTATTTAGTGTGAACTTACCCATGCTGAATTACATTTCAAATACAAGGATAATGTCTCACATGTACAAGGGTCAACGAGAAAAACTGAATAATTTTGGCCCTTTTTGTTTGCAGACGCCGACCTCGCTCTGCCGCCCAGGCTGCAGTGCAGTCCTGTGATCGTGGCTCACCGCAGCCTCAACTTCCCAGGCTCAGGTGATTATCCCACCTCAACCTCCCGACTAGCTGCAACCACAGGCATGCGCCACCACGCGCGGCTAATTTTTCTATATTTTTGTAGAGATGGAGTCTCTCCATGTTGCCCAGGCTCGTCTCAAACTCCTGGGCTCAAGCGATCCTCCCACCTCGGCCTCCCAAGGTGCTGGGATTACAGGCTTGAGCCACCATGTGTGGCCAATTTTGATACTTTCAAGCCAATTTCACATTCATATGTACCAGGGCTGAACGATATAACTAGGACGAAGAGTATTTCTGTGTGATCCATCTACTACTGCAGTCTTATTTATCCCATTTATCTTCTAACCCAAAGATCAGCAAACTTTTTTTTTAATTTATAAAGGGCCAAATAGTAAGGATCTCAGGCTTTCTAGTCCATATTTCACAACTACTCAACTCCGCTGCTGTACCAAGAAAGCACAGCTATAGATAACACGTACAAAAAGGAGTGTGGCTGTGTTCCAATAAAACTTTATTTACACAAACAGGCCCATGGGCTGTGATTTGCTGACCCCTATTCCAGTTCTCAGGGTGCTAGAAAGCAGGAGTGAAGCAGAGACACACTTAAGACATTCCTATAAGAACACAGCAGGAATAAGCAAAGAGATCCGGTTTATCCAAACGTATCCATCACACATAGCCAAATACACCCAGGAGTATTCTTGTACGACAAAACCAAGTCCAGCGGTATTAAGTTGGTGCAAAAGTAATTGAGGGTTTTGCCCTGAAAGTAATGGAAAAACTGCAATTACTTCTGCACCAACCTAATACCGGGGAGGCATCATTTTTCAACAACCACAGCTCTTAAGACACAAGGGCTTCTCCCTCACAGAAGCAGCTACCACTCCGTCATGGGGTTTATCCCCTAACGGCATGTCCACGGAGGGTCTACAGTGACGTCCCCAAAGTGCCTACTGCCCCCACCTTTTTTTTTTTTGAGACCGAGTATCTCTCTGTCACCCAGGCTATAGTGCAGTGACCTAATCTTGGCTCATTGCAACCTCCACCTCCCAGGTTCAAGCGATTCTCCTACTCAGCTGGGATTACAGGCACACGCCACCACACCCGGCTGATTTTGGTATCTTTAGTAGAGATGAGGTTTCACCAACTTGGCCAGGTTGGTCTCGAACTCCTGACATCAGGTGACCCATCCACCTTGGCCTCCCAAAGTGCTGGGATTGTAGGGGCATGAGCCACTGTGCCCAGCCAGCCTACCACTTCTTGTAGCTAGCAGCATACCAGGACTAGGGGCGCAGGGCGTGGTCACCAAGTCAAAAGAAGTAACTGGTCTACCAGGGAATTACCCTGCCCTGGAACTCATCAACTACTTAATGAGAGCTCAGGAGATAGGCCTTTCCACTCCAGCTTTGAACTCCTACCTGCTGAAGGGCCAAAAAGAGCCAGAGAGCCTAGAGCAGCCGTGATCAACCACTGTCACTTCACAAACCCCAAATACATGGATTCTTCCCTCTCCTGGATATGCCTTCCCTCATACCTCACACTCCACCCAGAACAAACCCTGTCAACTGGACCCTCAAAGGGTATCCAATATCTGCCACATCTCACCAGCTCCATCTCCAGCACCGTCATCACTGTCGCCTCCTACTTGGTCTCCCTGACTTTGCTCTTGACCTCACTCCCAACAGAATATTGTCATGTTGAAAAAGAAGGGCATGGTGGCTCACGCCTGTAATCCCAGCACTTTGGGAGGCCGAGGTGGGTGGATCACCTGAGGTCAGGAGTTCGAGACCAGCCTGACCAACATGGAGAAACCCCGTCTCTACAAAAAATAAAAAAAGAGAAGTAAGAGGCCGGGCACAGTGGCTTATCCCTATAATCCCAGCACTTTGGGAAGCTGAGGCAGATGGATCACTTGAGGTCAGGAGTTCAAGACCAGCCTGGCCAACATGATGAGACCCCCGTCTCTACTAAAAATACAAAAATTAGACAGGTCTGATGGCACATGGCTGTAATCCCAGCTACTCAGGAGGCTAAGACAGGAGAATCGTTTGAACCCAGGAGGTGGAGGTTGCAGTGAACCGAGATCACACTACTGTACTCCCGCCTGGGCAACAGAGCAAGACTCCATCTCAAAAAAAGAAAAGGAAATGAAAAAAAAAAAAGAAGTAAGATTCTGTTGGTCCAGTGGCCCCCAAAATCCTTACCATGACCTGCAAGCCCTACACAACCTGGATCCCAACACACTCCCCCAGTCCGCTCACCTCCCCATTCACTCTTTAGCCCTTTTCTGCTCATTCACGCTGGGCTGGCCACAGCAGCCTCCTCCTTGTCTCTCGGCAATGCCAGGTGCATCTAAACCTCAGGGCCTCTGCATGTCCCTTCTCCTGGCCTGAAAACTCCTCCCCTAGACGGCCACCAGGCTTGCCCCCTACCTCTTTCCAGTCTTTGCCCAAATGTCTCCTTAGAGAGGCCCTCTACTAATCACCCTATTAAAAACACACCCTAGCTGGGCATGGTGGCTCATGCCTGGAATCCCTGCACTTTGGGAGGCCAAGGTGGGTGGATCACGAGGTCAGGAGATCAAGACCATCCTGGCTAACACAGTGAAACCCCATCTCTACAAAAAAAATACAAAAAATTAGCCGGACGTGGTGGCATGTGCCTGTAGTGCCAGCTACTTGGGAGGTTGAGGTAGGAGAATCACTTGAACCTAGGAAGTGGAGGTTGCAGTGAACTGAGATCAGGACACTGCACTCCAGCCTGGCAACAGAGCGAGACTCCATCTCAAAAAGAAACACAGCCCTAGCCAGGCGTGGTGGCTCCTATAATCCCAGCATTTTGGGAGGCCGAGGTGGGCGGATCACCTGAGGTTAAGAGTTCGAAACTAGTCTGGCCAACATGGTGAAACCCTGTGTCTACTAAAAATACAAAAATTAGATGGGTGTGGTGGTGAGCACCTGTAATCCCAGCTACTCAGGAGGCTGAGGCAGGAGAATGGCTTGAACTTGGGAGACGGAGGTTGCAGTGAGACCAGATAACGCCACTGCACTCCAGTGACAGAGCGAGACTCCATCTCCAAAAAAAAAAAAAAGACGGGGGCGGGGCATGAAAATCAGCAAACAGCAAGCACAGATTTGGGGCTGTGACAGACAAGTGAAAAAGCAAATTTATTCATGTACCTTTGATGCCCCTAGAAAGTCCTTCAAAGCACAGGACAGGGCATATATGAGTGTGTCAACTGCTCACCATATGACAGTCAGACTTCTGAAGCTGTTCACATCTGGAATGCGACCATCAACCTGGAAGGTAAGGAAAAAAACAACAAAAAAAACTTCTGAGTGACACGCAGCTTCCACAAAGCCCATGCATCTTATTCCATAGAAGAAAAAGAAGTGCGTCATTTATAAAACACTAGCAGAATAAAACACACACACACACGTGCGCACACACACACACACAAACACTAGCAGAGGAGGTGACAGTCATTGCTAATAGCAGAGGAAAGAAACAAGGAACTTAAAATTAGAAGCAGAGAAGCAGAACCATCCAGAACTTTGAAATAAAGATGGAGTCCACACAGAGTGAACCCCAGCCTATCACCCTAACAGCCTTCCACAGTAACGATATTCCCAGGTTGGCAACACAGGTTCAACCAGGCTCAGAATCTTGTTCAAGGAAACAAGATGAGTAATATGTTTTTATTCTATTTTTATTTTCTTAAGATGGTTAAAATTAGGCCAGGCACAATGGCTCACACCCCTAATCCCAGCACTTTGAGAAGCTGAGGCTGGCAGATTGCTTAAGCTCAGGAGTTCAAGACCAGCCCCGGCAACATGGTAAAACGCTATCTCTACAAAAAATTAAAATACAGGCCGGTGGCTCACACCTGTAATACCAGCACTTTGGGTAGCTGAGGTAGGCGGGTCATTTGAGGTCAGGAGTTCAAAGACCAGCCTGGCCAACATGGTGAAACACCTTCTCTACTAAAGATATAAAAATTAGCCAGGTGTGGTAGCACGCGCCTGTAATCCCAGCTACTCAGGAGGGTGAGGCACGAGAATGGATTGAACCCAGGAGGCGGAGGTTGCAGTGAGCCCAGTGACACCGCTGCACTCCAGCCTGGGCGACACAGCGAGACTCTGCCTCAAAAAATAAAAAGAAATTAAAAATAAAAACAAAAAAAAAATCAGCCAGGTATGGTGGTGTGCACCTGTAGTCCCAGCTACTAGGAAGGGTGAGGTGGGAGGATTGCCTGAACCTGGGAAGTCAAGGCTGCAGTGAACCGTGATTGTACCACAGCACTCCAGCCTGGAAGACAGAGTAAGAATCTATCTCAAAAAAAAAAAAAAAAAAAATTAACATTTCCAAAGCTAATATATATTCTTATTTTATTTTTTAGGTCAGAGTACAGTGGCATGATCTGTAGCCTCGAACTCCAGAGCTCAAACGATCCTCCCTCCCACCACAGCCTCCCAAGTAGCTATGACTACAGGCGTGCGCCACTACGCTTGGTTAAAAGCTAATACATTGTCTTAATAAGGGAGGGAAGAGGTTTCAAAGAAAGACAGAATTAAGATGAACGAGTAAAAATTGAGGCAGATTTCAGGCTTAAGACCAAGGCAGGGCTTCTTAACAATGTGAACCAGCCTGTAAGGTGGTGACTGGAACCCTGGCAGTGAATGGTGATCTCCTTACAGGTCTCGATATCAGGCGAGGTTGAACTAGAGGTCCCTGAAGATCTCAATCAATTCCAAGGTTTTATGATGGGTCATGTCAAAGCAAAAAATTATTCTGACTTTTCCTTTTTTGAGACGGAGTCTCGCTCTGTCACCCAGGCTGGAGTGCAGTGTGATGATCTCAGCTCACTGCAACCTCCACTTCCTGGGTCAAGCAATTCTCCTGTCTCGACCTCCTGAAGAGCTGAGATTACTGGCACACACCACCACACCCAGCTAATTTTTGTATTTTTAGTAAAGACAGGGTTTCACCATGTTGGTCAGACTGGTCTCGAACTCCTGACCTCGTGATCTGCCCGCCTTGGCCTCCCAAAGTGCTGGTATTACAGGCGTGCGCCATCGTGCCGGCCTATTCTGACACTTTTTACAAATGGTAAGACAGATTTTACTTAGGACCACTACAACATGTAGGTGTCAAGGTCACTGCAACAGGGAGAAAGACTGGGCTCAACTCCAAATACAGCAAAGATGTCTGGAGATTTGCAACCAGTGAGCAGGGGGAGGCACCATTGGAGAGGAAATTACTAAGAAGAGACATTGAAGTCAGGGGATTCTTGCTAAAGCACCTTAACGGGATTCCTGCTGAAGGCAGGTTGGTTTAGACAACAAGGACAGGGACAAGGAACTTGATCAGGTATAGAGTGTGATCAGATGTCCAAGACAGAAGAAATTTTTTAAAACTCATCTAGCAGGATTCTTGCTAAAAATAGCAAGAAGGCCTGGAAGATGGGGGTGGGTTAAAGGCCTAGCTGAGAAGGTGGCGCAGAGAAGCTGGACTCAAGTTTGGTCAAGGAGCAAGTCTTCATCAGTAACAGTAACTCCAGGGTACAAACAGAGGTCCTGATACTTGGAGGTGGTGCCCAAGGCCACAGAGAAGTGCCAGCCAGAGCCAAAAGCAGAATCCAGATGTCCTGGTCCTGAGCTCAGAGGGGTCAGTTATAGCTGGTGCCCCGTAATACGTTACACCGCAGCACACTTTGTGGTTTCTCCATTTCTTCCCACATATAACCTCGCTTTTTTGCAAAAATCTAGAAATGGCCGTTTCTAAACATCAAGCTACTGTACAATAAGGGGAAACTACCTTTGCACATAATGCCCTGTGAGCAATTTATATACAGTTCCCTGTGATACTGAGGCGGACTGGTTCATCATCATGGAGATAATGAAGCTTTTCAAAGTGGCCTTGTAATGACAGGCATACAAACAAAATAGGCCAAAAAAAAAAAAACCTAAAACTGAAAGACTAGATTTAAAAGCCTCTGGCAAAAACCAGGAGGCTTGCAATCACTAACAGAATTACTAAACTGCCCTAGCAAAGTTACAAGATGCCCAAATCCAAAAGACAGCATTTAAAGCTAACCCCAGCCTGGCCAACATAGCAAGACCCCATCTCCACATCTCCACAAAAATTCTTTTAAAGAATAAGTGGGCATGGGGGCACATGCCTGTTGCTTTAGCTACTTCAGAGGCTGAGGCAGGAGGATCGTGTGAATCTGGGAGTTCCAGGATACAATAAACTATGCACTCCAGCCTGGGTGGCAGAGTGAGACTCTCTGTTTCTTAAAAAATAAAACTAAGGCCAGGTACAGTGGCTCACACCTGTAATCCCAGCACTTTCAGAGGCCAAGATGGGTGGATCATGAGGTCAGGAGTTTGAGACCAGCCTGGCCAATATGGTGTAACCCCATCTCTACTAAAAATACAAAAATTAGCCAGACTTGGTGGCACATACCTGTAGTCCCAGCTACTCGGGAGGCTGAGGCAAAAGAATCACTTGAACCCAGGAGGCGGAGGTTGCAGTGAGCCGAGACTGCGCCACTGCACTCCAGCCTGGGCAACAGAGAGAGACTCTGTCTCAAAATAAATAAATACATACATACATAATAAATAAATAAATAAAATTAGCCAGGCATGGTGGCATGCCTATAGTCCTAGCTACTTGAGAGGCTGAGGTAGGAGGATTGCTCCAGTCCAGGAGTTCAAGGTTAAAGAATATCCATTTCTAAAATAATAATAAAAGTAAAAAGAGGCTGGGTGTGGTGGCTCACTACTGTTATCCCAGCACCTTAGGAGGCCGACGTGGGTGGATCACCTGAGGTCAGGAGTTAGAGACCAGCCTGGCCAACATGGTGAAACCCCGTCTATACTAAAAATACAAAAATTAGCTGGGCGTGGTGGTGAGCACCTGTAATCCCAGCTACTCGGGAGGCTGAGGCAGGAGAATCACTTGAACCTGGGAAGCAGACGTTGCAGTGAGCCAGGATCACACCATTGCACTCCAGCCCGCGCAACAAGAGTGAAACTCTGCCTCAAAAAAACAAGAAGTAGAAAGAAGTGAAAGAAACAAAGACGACACATGCCTTCCTTGATCTCAAAAGTGCGATCTACTTGCTGGGTAGTAGTTATTTAAGAATCTAGAAAGGTTGACTAGAAGTGATTTCTCACGCCTGTAATCCTAGCACTTTGGGAGGCCAAGGTGGGCGGATCACTGGAGGTCTAGAGTTTGAGACCAGCCTGGCCAACATTTTTTTCTATTGCTTTTAGTAGGAAAAAAAAAAAAAGCTGGGTGTGGTGGTGCACACCTGTAATCCCAGCCACTTGGGAGACTGAGGCAGGAGAATCGCCTTAATCCAGGAGGCGGAGGTTTCAGTGAAACGAGATCACACCACTGCACTCTAGCCTAGGCAACAGGGTGAGACTATCTCAAAAAAAAAAAGAATCTAGAAGGGTGATGTGCTATAAATACTCTCAGGTTGCCCTTCAGGTGACTTTCCCTCTTTTCCTCTGAGCTCTGTGCCCTGGGAGGCTGCGCTTCCTCATTCTCTGGCCCTGGGAGACACCAGGGTCAGGGATGCGGGGGAGGAGGGTCAAGACAGTAGCAGCGTAGACCCCTGCTTCCTCCCCCACAGCAACACCTGGAGGTCTCTTCACCACACATCCCTGCTTCTCTCAGGCTTCAGTTCTAGGGGACAAAGGGGCTTTCCTCTGGCTGCCCCAGTGGACCCAATCCCTAACTGTTTTTCTTTTTTTTTTTTAACTTTTTTTTTTTTTTTGAGACAGAGTCTCATTCTGTCACTCAGGCTGGAGTTCAGTGGCATGACCATGGTTCACTGCAGCCTTGAACTCCCATGCTGAGCTTACATGATCTTCTCATTTCAGCCTCCCAAGTAGCTGGGACCACAGGTACACACCACCACACCATACCTGGCTAATTTGGGTTTTTTTTTTTCTGGTAAAGATAAGAAAAAAATTATGTTGCCCAGGTTGGTCTCGAACTCCTGGGCTCAAGCAATCCTCCTGCCTCAGCCTCCCAAAGTGCTGAGATTAGAGGTGTGAGCCACTACACCCAGCCTGTCTGCTTTTCTTAACCCGTGACACACCTTCTCTTGTGACTCTTCTGTCACCTGTGAGTGTGCCATTTATTTTCCTGCCAAGCCTCTGACTGACAACAGTGGAAGAAGAAGAGGGGCGGAGAATTTAAAATTCAGTTTTCTGTCTTTGCCCTCAATGGAGAGGGAAGAAACAGAGAATGTGATTTTTAAGCTAGATTTCCAGGCATGGGTTGGAGGCAGGTGGGGAGCACTGTCCAAGTGTAAGAGTGCCAGTGAAAACCTTGTATTTTTTTTTTTTAAAGATAGTCTGGCTCTGTTGCCCAGGTTGGAGTGCAGTGGCACGATCTCAGCTCACTGCAACCCCTGCCTCCTGGGTTCAAGCTCTTCTCCTGCCTCAGCCTCCCGAGTAGCTAGGACTACAGGCGCCTGCCACCACACCTGGCCAATTTCTATATTTTGGTAGAGACAGGGTTTCACCATGTTGGCCAGGCTGGGCTTAAACTCCTGACCTTAGGTGATCTGCCCATCTCGGCCTCCCAAAGTGCTGGGATTACAAGCGTGAGCCACCACGCCCAGCTGAAAACCTCAAATTTTATTGATTGATTGATTGATTGATTTTCTTGAGATGGAGTTTCATTCTTGTTGCCCAGGCTGGAGTGCAATGGCATGATCTTGGCTCACTGCAACCTCTGCCTCCCGGGTTCAAGCGATTCTTCTGCCTCAGCCTCACGAGTAGCTGGGATTACAGGCATGCACCACCAGGCCCGGCTACTTTTGTATTTTTGGTAGAGACAAGGTTTCTCCATGTTGGGCAGGCTGGTCTTGAACTCTTGACCTCACGTGATCCACCTGCCTCAGCCTCCCAAAGTGCTGGGATTACAGAGGTGAGCCACCATGCCCAACTAAAACCTCGAATTTTCTACACAAAATTGTGTGTATGCTTCCATTTTTCTGAAAGAGAAATCCAGAAAGGAAAAGATCAGAATGTTTCTATATCCTCAAAAGGTGACCAAAAATTTTAAGAGACAATGCTGCCAGAAAAACCACATAGAAACAGCCACTGTTTCCCCAGGAGAAGAAGGAGGAACCGGTAGGTTGTGGGCACCCAGGTCAGCTCCATGAGCCGGAACACCGGCTCTTTGGGGAGCTGGGCTGGAGGAGGGACCGGCAGCGACCCCTGCACCGCCACCACCACCCTCAAGGGGACAGCTGGGATGGTGCGTTCCTGCACACCTCCACAGCTCCCATTCAAAACTCAGTGACATTTGCAAAGCTCATCAGCCCAGCAGGTGTCGGATGCACAAGCAACAACAAAAACAGTTCCGGGCTGGGGAAAATCTCATCGTGTTGTTCTGAAAACCTCCAGGCTGCTGAGAGTCTCCCAGGCAGCAAACCAGGCGGGAAAAAATACTCAGGAGACAAGAGAACAGCAGAGCGGACCACACAGGAAATGCCCAGGTGGGCACAACAAAGCCCAGAGCTGTCTACAGGTTCCTGCCCTGGGGTGGGCAGCAGTCAGCCACTGGGGAGCCCAGATCCGCCCCTTGGGAGCCATGTGGGGGAGGGGATTAGCGCCCCCTGACACAGAGATGATCATTAAGAATGAACCTCATAGGGCTGTTGTGGAGTCAAGGAGAAAATATGCTTTGCATGTCACCAAGACCCAGTAAATGCCTTCGGATGTGTGCTAGGATTAGTATCAGAGGTCTTCTCTGTTTTTTTTCCCTGCAGGGGTGATCGTGGGTACAAGCAAACACCAGGTGAGAAGAGAAGTCGATGGAATCAACATCCCAGTTGCACAGTGCCACTGCTGAAAGGGAGTGGCAAGCTAGCCAGGCAATACCACCTGAGAGGGGCCGGAGCCTCAAGCCTACAGGAGCCCTACGATGATCTCCATCCCCCATGCCTCTGTCCCTTTTCCTGCTGTGCCAGTGTCCTGGGCTCAGAGGTATAGGCTGCTGTGGTTAAGAGCCTGGATGGGGAGCCTCAACAGACACTTGGTCTTGCCATGGACTGATGAGGCGGCCGTGTACAAGTTATATCATCTCTTTGTGACTTAGTTTCCTCATCTATAAAGCAGGATGATCATAATCATAGCGCTTGTGTTTCTGTGAGGTAAGATTTTTGTTTTTGTTTTATTTTGAGATGGAGTCTCGCTCTGTCACCAGGCTGGAGTGCAATGGCGCGATCTCGGCTTATTGCAATCTCCGCCTCCCAGGTTCAAATGATTCTCCTGCCTCAGCCTCCTGAGTAGCTGGGATTTCAAGCACCCACCATGACCATGCTTGACTAATTTTTGTATTTTTAGTAGAAACGGGGTTTACCATGTTGTCTAAAATGGTCTTGATCTCTTGACCTCATGATCTACCCGCCTCAGCCTCCCAAAGTGCTGGCATGACAGGCATGAGCCACCGTGCCCAGCCCGTGTTTCTATGAGGTTTAAATAAATTTAAACAAAATTCTCAGAATAGTGTCTGAGCTGGGCTTGGTAGCTCACGCTTGTAATCCCAACACTTCAGGAGGCCAAGGCAGGCGGATTACGTGAAGTCAGGAGTTCAAGATCAGCCAGGCCAACATGGTGAACCCCATCTCTACTAAAAATACAAAAATTAGCTGGGGGTGGTAGCACACACCTATAATCCCAGCTACTCGGGAGGCTGAGGCAAGAGAATCACTTGAACCCAGGGGGCCGAGATCGTGCCACTGCACTCCAACCTGGGCAACAGACAAGAGTTTCTGTCTCAAAAAAATATATATATAGTGTCTCGTGTGCAGCAAGAACACAGTAGATGCTGGCTGTCATAAGGCCTGCATGTTTCAGTGACTTTCCAAGAACTATTTAACAAAGAGGCCTCTGTGCTCCAGATACCCCCAGCCCATGAGCCAACTACCACACGCCCTTGATCCTAAGATGGGTTTTGTAATGTAATGTTCATAAAATTACAATAGACGTTCTCATCTGTTAAATGGGGGATAATAGCATCTAGCTAACAAGATTGGTGGAGGATTAAGGATTAATATATGCAAAGAATGTTTTCAACAGGGTTTGGCATGGAGTACTCATCAGAAACGGTCCTCTGCAGGTATTTTCACCATCATTGTAGCAATTGATGTGACCTGCTGCAGGCCTTCCCATGCCAATCAAATGTGGAAATTCTTCCTCAGCCCTCATTCAATCCAGGCATCACTTGACCTTGGTAGCAAAGATGCATGCATGGTCTGGGGCTATCAAGGGAATGGCCTTGTTAGACAGAAAGATGCTGCGGAGTTTCAGGCATTTTCTGGGGTTTTTCCCATTCTGTTGGCTTCCCAGAATTACTAACAAAAGGCTTAGAAGTTGCTGAGTTGCATATTAGATCCCAGGTTGATTTAAGGTTAGTGGGTTGTTTTTTTTTGTTTGTTTGTCCTTGGAGTAGTTTTCAGGTTGTTGGCTTCTTGGTGGCCCCTAGAGCACAGCTGGCCTCTTGTCAGTCTGAGGGCCTCATGGAAGATAAACCAGGGGGCCACAAGGAAAACAACCAGAAGTGGAGGAAAAGTAGCAGGAGAGAAGTCTCAGTACAGTCAAAGATCAGTGAGTGAGCCAGGAATTGAGACAATCACTCAATCAGTGGCCTCCGCTATCCATAACAAAGTGTGAAATAAGTTCCATAAAATCACTATTTTCCCTTCCTCTGTCACCTTAGCTGCTGCCTCGCTGCACTGGGACTTGAAGAATCATTAGTCCGTTCTTCCATTGCTATAAAGGAACGCCTGAGACTGGGTAACTTATTTATTTATTTATTTATTTATTTTGAGATGAAGTCTCGCTCTGTCGCACAGGCTGGAGTGCAGTGGCACGATCTTGGCTCACTGCAACCTCTGCCTCACTGGTTCAAGCAATTCTCCTGCCTTAGCCTCCCAAATAGCTGAGACTACAGGCGTGTGACACCACGCCCGGCTAATTGTTTGAATTTTTAGTAGAGAAGGGGTTTCACCTTGTTAGCCAGGACGGTCTCGATCTCCTGACCTCGTGATCCGCCCAGCCTGGCCTCTCAAAGTGCTGGGATTACAGGCATGAGCCACCTCACCCAGCCTGAGACTGGGTAATTTATAAAGAAAAGAGGTTTATTTGGCTTACGGTTCTGCAGGCTATACAAGAAGCATGGTGCCAGCATCTGTTTCTGGTGAGACCTCAAGAAGCTTCCACTCGAGGCAGAGGCAAAGTGGGAGCAGACATGTCACAGGGTGAGAGAGAGCACAAGAAACAGAAGGAGGAGGTGCCAGGCTCCGCGAGAAACAGAAGGAGGAGGTGCCAGGCTCTTCAAACAATTAGCTCTCCCGAGAACTAAGAGTGAAAGCTTACCCTGCTTACTACGGGGAAGGCACTAAGCATTTATAAGGGATCCACCCCCATGACCCAAACACCTCCCACCAGGCCCCACCTCCAATACTGGAGATCACATTTCAACATGAGGTTTGGAGGAAACAAGCATCCAAACCATATCAGAGAATATTAAACAAATAAGGGTACAGTCAATGAAAGGTAGAACACTAAGAGCATGGGCTCTGGGTCAGACCACCTGTATTCAAATCCTGGTTCCCTCAACATTTAGCCATGTGACTATGGTCCAGCCCTAGGCACCCTGTGCCTCAGTTTCCTCATCTGTAGGATGAGGCCAGCAGCAGCTAATAAGCAAGTGAAATGTAAATGAATTAATACATCATATGAAGCTCTTAGGAAAGTGGTAGACATAAGCACTCACAAACGTTTAGCTTTTTTTTTTTTTGAGACAGAGTTTCACTCTTGTTGCCCAGGCTGGAGTGTAATCTTGCAATCTAGGCTTACCGCAACCTCCACCTCCGGGGTTCAAGCAATTCTCCTGTCTCAGCCTCCATAGTAGCTGGGACTACAGGCATGAGCCACCACACCCAGCTGATTTTGTGTTTTTATAGAGACAGGTTTCTCCATGTTGGTCAAGGTGTTCTCAAACTCCCAACCTCAGCTGATCTGCCCATCTCGGCCTCCCAAAGTGCTGGGATTACAGGCATGAGGCACCGCACCTGGCCAACCTTTAGCCTTTATTAGTCTTCAATTCCTGCGCCCCTGGGAGCCCTACAGGGAAAACATGTTTGGGGCAGGGAGGGGAACTTTTCCAACTTCCTGCAGCAGTGAAATGGGAAGACAACTGGAGACTCACAGAACAGGATTCAAATTGCAGACAGTCCACATATAAGTTACTGTGAGCTACTTCATTATTATTAAAGTTTTAGACAGGGTCTTACTCATCTCCCAGGCTGGAGTGCGGTGGTTTGATCACAGCTCACTGCAGCATCGACCTCCCCAGGCTCAGGTGATTCTCCCACCTCACCCCACCCAGTAGCTCGGAAACAGGTGCACACCACCACATCTAGCTAATGTTTGTATTCCTTTGTACAGACAGGGTTTCTCCATGTTGCCCAGGCTGGTCTCAAACTCCTGAGCTCAAGTAATCCACCCTGCCCAGCCTCCCAAAGTATTAGGATTATAGATTACAGGAGTGAGCCACTGCATCTGGCACTGTAAGTTATTCTAGTTCTGATGTTCTCTGAAACTCATCTTCCTTACCAGCCATATAGGGTTTGACTACTTCCTGGAATTGTAAGAAATGAGAATACACGGGACCGGGCACGGTGGCTCACGCCTGTAATCCCAGCACTTTGGGAGGCCAAGGCGGGTAGACCACCTGAGGTCAGGAGTTGAAGACCAGCCTAGTCAACATGGTGACACCCTGTCTCTACTAAATATACAAAAATTAGCCAGGCATGGTGGCAGGCGCCTGTAATCTCAGCTACTTGGGAGGGAGAGGCAGGAGAACCGCTTGCACCCAAGAGGGGGACGTTGCAGCGAGCCGAGATCATGCCATTGCACTCCAGCCTGGGCGACAGAGCAAAATTCCGTCTCAAAAAAAAAAAAAAAAAAAAAAGAAATGAAAATACACCATGCAGGTATTAATAAATAAATGCCATTTTCTTCATCTCTTTCCCTTCCTTGGGGTGCAAAGGAGGCAAACCAAAGGAAACGCGACATCCTTGCAACTCTCAGAAAGCTTGTCACCCACGCAGATCAAAGTCCTAGGGTCCCCTGAGACCCCACAGCCAGCTGGAACTAGTGATGTTTTCCGTCAACAAACCAAGAATCAGCGCACTTCACCGGGGCACACCCAGGTGACCTGTCCTCCAATGCTGTGGCCCAGACAGCAGGGGACAGGAAATCCAGAGACTGAGAGAAAAGACCTGAGCCTGGAGTTCTCCACAGCAAAGGCTGATTCTAACCAAAAGTTATGGGAACAACTTGACAGCTACTTCATGAGGTGATGTCCGAATCATTAGCAAGAAAGGCTAGGGCAGGTCATTTTTATATAAACATCTGAAGGAGAAAGTGTAGATAAATGTCAAAAACAATGCCTACAACGGTTGCCTACTGCCTGCTTACACAGCTTTTTCCTTCTTTAGACAAATGATAAAACATCAGCACTTCTGAATATAAATCATCTTCAATTAAGACATTTCTGTTGGAAAAGCACTTTTGCCAGGACAAACGAAATATTTGCCACTGTTCTCCAACTTGGGTCTTTCAAGGTTGGCAGGGCGATTTATTTTTGTTGATTAAACAAAATACAAATGGAAATGGCCTAAAAATTGATTAGCCAATTAAACTCAATGATTCTCAACAATGAAATGTGCATTATTAGCTTTGCCAGAGTTATAAAAATGTCTCCTAGCTTTACTGCCGTTTTCACGATTTACACCACTGATATTTGTGCTGACAGAAAGATTAAGTAAGGACTGGCTGATGCAAAATTTGTCTTCTCTTTCTCTGGAACGGAGGAAGAGAAACGATTAAGGGCTTGGGCCATTTCAAGAAGAACATCTGCAGTGCATTCGTAATTCTTGAAAGAACGATCTGGGTTGAACGAGGGAGCTGTTGTCACTCATTTTGTGTGTACTTGTTCTTTAGTAAATTACAGATTCACTAATAGGGGCCAATTTGTTGAGATGACAACAACCATAAATACCCAGATTCTTCATTTTCTCTTCTCGTTTTCCAAGGGGATGAGTGTCCAGATAGGCAGCCAACCAAATGATGGGTATCAGATGCTTTTGCAAAATCGATCCACGGACGGAGGGCCACCGTGAGCCTATTTCAGTCCAGAAGAGTTTTTCTTAATTGCCACCATGAGGTCAAGATCACAACTGCAATAAATTTACTTACAATAGCCCAAAACCCAGGGCAGTAGAATGCTGATGCTTTCTGGTGGTCAGAGCAGGAATGTTGCCGGCTGCTACGCATTTTTAAACTTGATTGTATATAATTGTTAATCACTGACCCATTCTCCAACCCTTCTAGGCTGGAACATGTTGCTAGGCAACCAATTTTGCTCCAGATACTTCCTGAAAGCTAGAGAGGCAACAACCAAGTGTCAACTAAGTAAACACTAACCATTAGAGACAGGTTCAAATAAAAAAGGGATGCCTGGCTTCCTTAGAGCACATCCATCTCATGTCCTTTTAATATAGACACGTATTTCTGTGCTTACAGCTTAGCAAATAAGCAATCTTAGGTTCAACTGGGAGAAACTGCCCTTTTGGTGGCTCCATTTGGCAATTCATATGGGTCAACCTAATCAGAGGGGAGGTTTCCACAGACTGTGAAATAGAAGAACTACTTTTGTCCACCAGCGTAATCATAATTGGGCTTTGCATCAATAACACATCACTTACCTAAGTCACATATTTCCTAAAATTCTTTTAATAAGAAAGAGTTGGGAGAGGCAATCTGCTGGCAAATGCCTGAATAAGAAGTCACAGTTATTTTTCCATTTTACACTAACACAATCTGATTTGACCAATTCTTGTACAGTATCCACACATTCCCTACCTTTTCAAATGCTCAGCGACTCAGCAAAGGGAACTAAATGCATTGTTCTATTTTTTTTGTTTGTTTGAGACAGAGTCTCACTTCGTCACCCAGGCTGCAGTGCCATGATGCGGTATTAGCTCACTGCAACCTCTGCCTCCCGGATTCAAGCAATTCTCCTGCCTCAGCCTCCCAAGTAGCTGGGATTATAGGTGAGTGTCACCACGCCTGGCTAATTTTTGTATTTTTAGTAGAGATGGGGTTTCGCTATCCCCATCAAGCTACCAATGACCTTCTTCACAGAACTGGAAAAAACCACCTTAAACTTCATATGGAACCAAAAGAGAGCCCGCATAACCAAGTCAATTCTAAGCAAAAAGAACAAAGCGGGAGGCATCACACTACCGGACTTCAAACTATACTACAAGGCTACAGTAATCAAAACAGCATGGTACTGGTACCAAAACAGAGATATAGACCAATGGAACAGAAGAGGCCTCGGAGGCAACACAACACATCTACAACCATCCGATCTTTGACAAACCTGACAAAAACAAGCAATAGGGAAAGGATTCCCCTGTTTAATAAATGGTGTTGGGAAAATTGGCTAGTCATGTACAGAAAGCAGAAACTGGACCCCTTCCTGACATCTTACACTAAAATTAACTCCAGATGGATTAAAGACTTAAACATAAGACCTAACACCATAAAATCCCTAGAAGAAAATCTAGGCAAAACCATTCAGGACATAGGAGATGGGGTTTCACCATGTTGGCCAGGCTGGTATGAACTCTAAATGCATTTTTCTCAAATTGAGATCAGGAACACCAGAGGACATCCTGAAGATGAGGATGGAACTGCCAACTGCATGAAAGAAGTTCATTTAGGAGGAAAGAGGAGGTAAGGCAGCATGTTGGCATCATAGCATGATGCTATTCCTGAGAAGCAAAGTGGAGTCTAATAACTCTCCATATCCCAGGCAGCTGAGAGCCTCCCAGTCAAGAAATGCTAAAGAAACAGAATGGCCCTATGTTAGTTCACAGAATATCTCCAGGAAGTTCTAGAATGAATCACTGTTGGGAGTCCAGAATAACAACCAGCTTAGGCAGTGCGTGTGCACAGATGATTAACCTCATTAGGAAACAATTGGGAAAAAATTATGAGGGAGAACTCACAGTGAGATTTAAGGTTAGATTGCTGGCCTTCTTGAGCAGGTGTGAACAGCTATGCAATTTGAATTTTCTTTTTTTTTTTTTTTTTTTTGTCTTTTTGTTTTTTCCTTTTTGTGGAGAACGGGGTCTCGCTATATTGCCCAGGCAGGTCCCGAACTCCTGGGCTCAAGCTATCCTCCCGCCTCTGCCTCCCTAAGAGCTGGGATTACAGGCGTGAGCCACAGCGCCCGGCCGCAATTTGAATTTTCTAGCAACCAAAATGAATTGTATCTAGGACTACTAAGTAACAATTCATAAACTAGACACATGTAAACTTTGCATTGGGCAAATGGCAAATTGCCTTAAAAAGACAATAGAAAGTTTATCATCCATTCCCAGATGAGTCCTCTTAAAATAGAACCAAGCTTTGTTTAGTCTGGATTTGCTTTACTATCTATGTGTAATTAAAAAGTTTTTTAAAAAATTTAGAGGCTGGGTGTGGTGACTCATGCCTGTAATCCTAGCACTTTGGGAGGCCGAGGTGGGTGGATCGCCTGAGGTCAGGAGTTCAAGACCAGCCTGGCCATCATGGTGAAACCTCATCTTAAAAAAAAAAAAAAAAATTTAGAAACATGTACAGTTAAAAGTGAATGAATTCTATCCTCACTGTCACTCCCCCAGAGGTAACTGCCAATTTGTTTGCCTATTTTTTATAAAAGTCACATCCTAATACGTATCCTGGCAACGTGCTTTTTCACTCAATATTATTTATAGCATAGAAACTACTTTAAAATGGAGTCCTCTGGAACATTCAGTATTCACCAGCCAATGTATCCACAATTTCAAAATAAAGCTTCTTTTTTTTCCTTTTCTTTTTGTCTTTTTTGTTCAAAATAAAGTTTCTTATTTAGTAAGAATCAACTCCTACCCGTGAGTTTACAATTTAAAGACCACCAAAACTATGACCAAGTATTCATCTTTCCAAAAGCTCCAAAGCACACTGTTAGAAGCCAAAGTGTTTCAACCCCATAGATGTGTCCAGGGAAATCCAGCCCAATACAAATGGAGTGAAGGCAGCTAGCTGACATCCCAAATGTGTGGCTTAAGTTGGAATCCTAAAGGAAAGATGTCTACATCACCCAAAAAACGAGATAAATGAAATCTAGATACACTAAAGACTGAAGAAATATCAGGAGCTAACTGTTAAATTAGATTCTGATACTATCTGCTAGGCACTGGGAAAAGAACGTGATTTCTACAAGGACATTTTTAACCACCTGTGAAAGAAATCGTGAGCCTGCTGGGAACAAGCAACATTGAGACAAAGAACAAAAACAGCTTCATGAGCGTTAGGACCATCACAGCTGTGGTCTGTACAACTTGGATTCCACATTGCTTCAACTTAAGAATTGCTAAACCATATTCTTTATTTGAATTCTGGAGACAATGGTCCTAATAGCTGAATGAACAGAAATTTAAAAAGCCACTTGACAAAATAATCCTAAAATCTGTAATATGATTTACTCCTGTGATTCTGTTTGGTTAAAATTATGCATGTGGTCGGACGGACGGACGGACGGACGGATGGGAGGCAGAGGTCTGCTGGAGTGGGACTGTACAGGCTTGTGACCAATTGTTACAGCTTTAGGAATTTTGTAGACCTGTTGACATCATGCTGACAGCTTGGAATTGGCCACGATGAGAAAATTTACACCACAGAAATTGACAAAACACTACAAATCAGGCCTTTTTTATTTACCTTGGGAAGGCAATTTACTAACACACCACTGAAGGAAGGGAAAAAGGAAGGATAAGAAGGGGAGAAGGAAGACAAAGAAACAGTACCTATAAGTGCCTACAAAGTCCTCCCAGTGGGCTGTTCCCCCGTATCTCCACATTGATACACTTCATATTTTCTCTGCCTGCAACCCTATTCCCCACTGGGACACCTGCCTGTTTTGCCTCTTTTAGAAAAGCCATTCCTGGCGTCTGCCCTCCACCTGAGATGCCCTTACAAGTGCTCTCACAGCATGCGGTCATTACCCCTCTCCACCCTGCTAGGTACTATACATTGCAGCCATTGTCCAATTAGCCCCACTAAAGCATCAGCTAATTCAGGACAGCGACTGTGCATTTTAGCTCTTGGCACTTAATGCCCAGCACAAAGACAGGCACAGAGTCACATCCAATCAATAGATTTTAAATTAAAGCAGTGGTTCTAGCTGTAAGGCAGAGCAAAAACATCTGATGATGAAAGCTTCAGCCTCCAAGAGCAGCACTTCTAGCCTGGTCATCACTGGGTAGCAGGAGCTTTTTCAAGGGCTTAAGCTTTTCGGGTCCACTTTCCCTTACATTGTGGTTTGCCATTAACTCAGTTAACCTACTTTTGTCACAAAGCAGTGCAGTGTGTCACTGGCCCATTTCATTTCATTTCTTTGCTACTCAATGACATCAACATGTCACTAGGAATTGCATTTTTAAATAAAAAGGTAACTATATCTGTCCTGGATTTACCCAAGGGGGGCTTGGGATGCACCCTTGGTTCTATTGCCTAATACACTCAAGTGACTTGGAGCAAACTGCTTAAGCTTTCTCACCCTTAGCTACCCAATCCATCAAATGAAGACAGAAGACTAGAAATAGTACAGACAAGAAAGAAACCACCACCCTGCCCCATGCCAGAGTAAAGGCAAGGACACCAGCCCTGACCTCAGCAGTGGCCACAAATGGAGCCATCTCCTTCTATCATCTTTGGAAGGAAGGAGGCAAAGTGCCTTAGTCTCCCTGGGCTACCATAACAAAACAGCACAGACTGGGGGATTCAACAACATTCATTCATTCATTTGTTCATTCATTCATTTATTTTTGAGACAGAGTCTCACTCTGTCGCCCAGGCTGGAGTACAGTGGCACTTTGGCTCATTGCAACCTCCACCTCCAGGGTTCAAGCAATTCTCTACCTCAGTCTCCCAAGTAACTGTGATTACAGGCATGAGCCACCACACTTAGCTAATTTTTTTGCATTTTTAGTAGAGATGCGGTTTCACCATGTTGGTCAGGCTGGTCTAGAACTCTGGACTTCAAATGATCCACCACTTCGGGCTCCCAAAGTCTTGGGATTATAGGCATGAGCCACCGCACCTGGCCAACAGACATTTATTTTCTTACAGTCCTAGAGGCTGGAAGTCCATGATCAAGGTGCTGTCTGCATTGGTTTCTGGTGAGGCCGTTCTTCTTGGCTTGTGGACAGCCACCTTTCTGTGTCCTCACATGGCCTTTCCTCTGTACACATAAGAGTATACAACTCCTGTACACTCAACAATAAGATTTAACCCAGATGCCAAAGGTACAGTCAACAGTTCCAAGTTAAGTCATATCTCCTTGTTGGGGTACCTGTTTCTATCCTACATCATGTACTGATTTTACTCACACTTCTGACACCAAATGTGGGGGATTTTTTCATCACACCAACCGATGCTCCACCTCTCTAGACACCAACTGGGGGTCCTACAATTCAATTCAAGACTGACATTAACTACCCACAGTTAGCAGAGAACCCACAGGCTAAGGGCTCAGTCCCACAAAACTGCCCTCATGTTAGATGCCAGCTACAAATGGAGTGCCCACACTTCTGCTTGATCAACTACAAATTCTGGGGTTCCCATGACCTTCTCCCTAGGCTCAATAATTTGCTAGAATGGCTCACAGAACTCAGGAAAACATCTGACTTATTACTGCTGGTTTATGATAAAGGACACAACTCAGAAACAGCCGAATGTTAAAGATGCACAGGGCAAGGTGTGGGGAAGGGCTCCCAGCTCCTATGTCCTCTCTGCGCATGCCACCTCCTAGGAACATGTGTTCATCAATCCAGAAGCTCTCTGAATTCTGTTATTTAGAGATCTTATGGCATGAATGAGTAAATCACTGGCCACTGATGATTAATTCAATCTCCAGCCCCTCTCTCCCTAAAGGCAGGATAGAGCTGAAAGTTTCAACCCTCGAATCACATGGTTTGGTCTTTTTGGAGACCAACCGTCATCCTGAAGCTATCAAGAAGTCCCCCATGTACAAAAGAAAGACATTTCTTTCCAGAGATTCCAAAGGTTTGGAGAACTGCGTGCCAGAACCTGGGACAAAGAGTGTGTGTGTGTGTATGTGTGTATGTATATATATATATACACACACACATTTTTTTCTTACCATCACATCCATCTTTTCTTTTTTTTTTTTGAGAGTCTCGCTTGCCACCCAGACTGGACTGCAGTGGCACGATCTCATCTCACTGCAACCTCCACCTCCCAGGTTCAAGCGATTCTCCTGTCTCAGCCTCCCAAGTAGCTGGGATTACAGGCTCCCGCCACCATGCCCACCTCGTTTTTGTATTTTTAGTAAGGACAGGATTTCACCACATTGTCCAGGCTGGTCTTGAACTCCTGACTTCAGGTGATCCGCCCACCTTGGCCTCCCAAAGTGCTGGGATTACAGGCGTGAGCCACCACGCCCAGCCTATCACACTCAACCAGAAATTCTGCATTGCACACCAATCTAAAGATGGTATCTTCTTGTCACCTGGGCTAAATCAGCCTAGCATGAGGGAATCAAGAAAGGGCTTATTTCTAGCTCCAAGGCAGTGCCAGTTTGTTTTGTTTCTGTCTGGTGATGGCTTCTGGTGGGAGGTGGGAGGAGAGAGCACAGAGTGGCAGTCCAGAAGCACAACAGAAGGGTGATGCAATGTGCAAGCTGACACTAAGGACACGCCCACCTGCCTGCCCATGTGCATCTGGTAAAGTGAATTTGAAGCTTGCCAGTCCTCAACTAAACCAGAAGCACCCCCAGTCAAGGCCAACCTAACACTGAAAACATCACGGCAGCCTTGGCAGTGACCCAGAGCAACGTGAGGACTGTGCCAATCATGAGATCATAATAAGAACAGATACCATTTACTGAGTAGCTACTGTGCCAGGCACTGTGCATATATAATCATTGTCAAGCTGGTCATGAAAGTGTTGTGCCCATTTTACAGATGAGGATACAGAGGCTCAGACACTAAGGGGCCTGCCCCAGGCCACACAGCTAGTAAAAGAAGCACACGAAGCCAAGTGTATCTTGCTCCAAAGGCCATGGTTTGACATCACACCATGGTGGGCTGTCTCTCTGGCTGCTTCCGTGAAGTCCCCAGACTTATGTTTAGAAAGAAGGAGGCATTTTATAAACATAAGCAAACATAAGTAGGCCAAAACTAACAGAACTTGCAGCAAATGGTGCTGCAGTCCTCACCACCCTGGGATCAAGCACCCTCCCACTCCTTTGTTTTATGAAATCTGAGGTCTTAAAAAGACACATACGCACTGCACCCCACGCTTCAACCCAAGAGATTCAGTGTGTAAAAGACAGAGTGGGTCTCATGCCAAGAAGTTGGAGCCAGTTTATTTTAGTGTCAATGTTAAGACAGCCAGCACCAGGTTGAAGCTGAGAAATGCTCCTTCTAATTAAAACTTTATTTTCAAACACATGTCACAGTTTCAACATGGTGAGACTCATTTTTTGCTCTGTGGATTTCTAAGAGTAGAAGCAGCTGCTTCTACTGACAGTCTCTTTCCATTCATTTTGGGACAACCAGAGGATCCCCAAGGGGCCAAGATTGGTTTACATGCAGGGCAGGAGCCATGTGAGCTCTGCGAGCACTCAAGATACCTGCAAAATCAAGAAAAATGAGACACTATCATCAATCTAGCTGATATGACAAGAGGCACTCCTTCACGACAGTCTCTGCATCCAGTCAAGGAATAGCCTGACAAATCTGCACATAGGACCAGAGACAATGTCCCTTGTCCCCATCTGGTAGGAAAGCAGGGTCCAATATGAGGAACTCCCAAGCAGATCTAAGGCAGCCTTGGAAAAAGGGGAGTGAACCAGGGCATTCCGGAACCCTGGTCATTGCTGGAAAATGAGTCAGAAAAGCCACTGCCATAGGCTGAAAGGTTGGGTTCCCCATAGAACTCACAAGGCTCAAATCCTCAGCTGAAAGGTGACAGCCTTTGAAAGGTGATCAGCCATAAGGTGCAATCCTCACATATGGGATTAATGCTCTCATAAAAGAGACCCCAGAGGACTGAGCGTGGTGGCTCATGCCTGTAATCCCAGCACTTTGGGAGGCCAAGGCAAGCGGATCACAGGGTCAAGAGATCAAGACCATTCTGGCCAATGTGGAGAAATCCTGTCTCTACTAAAAATACAAAAATTAGCTGGGCATGGTGGTGCACACCTGCAGTCCCAGCTATTCAGGAGGCTGAGGCAAGAGAATCGCTTAAATTCGGGAGGCAGAGGTTGCAGTGAGCCACAATCGTACCACTGCACTCCAGCCTGGGCAACGAGAGTGAAACTCCATCTCAAAAAAAAAAAAAGAGGTCCCAGAGAACTCCCTCACCTTTCTACCACGTGAGGAGATGGCAAAAGTTGGCTGTCTATGAGCCAGGAAGCCAGCCCTCAACAGAAACAAATCTGCTGGCACCCTGATCTTGGACTTCCCAGCCACCAGAACTGTGTTGTTTATACGCCACCCAGTCTATGGTATTCTGCGATAGCAACCCAAACAGATGAAGACACCCACTAAGAACACTCTACTCCCACTGCCTGTCACTTTGCGTGTCCCCCACAATACTCCACAAAGAGGCTTCCAGGGTGGGGACTGTGCGTGCTTTGCTCCCTGGTCCGTCTGCAGGCAAATACCCGCAGGTATGAGCTCAATACGCAAATACCTGCTGGTTGAATTAATGCAGTGGAGCTAGCACTGTGGGTGGCCTCCAAACCCAGCTTGCCTCTGCCTCCAGGGCAGGGACATTTCTTAAACAGCAGCTCTTAACCAATGTGCAAATCAGGCAGAAACACACAAAGAAAGGATTGAGGAAGGCTGAACGAGCAAACTCGTATGAGTTTCAAATCCTTTGCCCACTACTTTCCAGTAGTAAACCTACTCAAGGCTCAGCTATTATAGCAGGGCCCCAAGTCCACAGCACTTTACGTCCTGTAATCTCAGCTTCCTGCTCATCCAGGAAGTGGGGCGTGACAGTCTTTCCAGGACCCTGACCTCAGCCATGGTCATCTTCATGTTCTAAGGCTCCCCCAGTATGGCCAGTGCTTAGATGTTTGTGCCCCACCTTTCCAAATTCCTATCCCCCTGAAATCCTAACCCCCTAGGTGATAGTATCAGGAGGTGGGGCTTTTTGGAGGTGACTGAGTAGGAGGGCAGAGCTCTTGTGAATGGGGGTAGTGCCCTTATAAAAGACACCTCAGAGAACTAGCCAGTGCCTTCCACCACGTGAGGACTCAGTGAGAAGACTGTCTTCTATGAACCAGGAAGCAGGTCTTCGCCAGACACCAAATATGCCAGTGCCTTCTTCTTGTACTTTCCAGCCTCCAGAACCAGGAGCCAAACAAACTTCTGTTCTTTATACATTACCCAGTCTGTGACTAATTTCTATTCTTTCAGACCAGCAAAAAACAGACTAAGACTAGCACCAGTCATAGCATAACACATCCACAGATGAGACTGAAGAGCAAGTCTAGAGCACCACGCTGCCTTCCCAGAAACCAGGACACACCCACTCCATGGTTCACACATATTCCAACTGGTCCCCCAGAAAGGAGCCCCAGGGGCTTCTCAGACATGGGCTATTACCCTCACATCATACAATAGAGAACATAAAATGACTCATATCAAGAGGTGGAGCTACTGGGTGGACATTTTACAACTCACTGCAGCATTGTCGAGGAGCCTATAAAATTCACGTGCTAATCCCAAGACAAAAAAATGAAAACATGTAATGCACTGTTGCCTGGGAGTGTGGAGAGAAGAGGCAGACAGAAAGCAAAACAGTAACTCAAGGATAACAGGTCAAAATTTAGACCAGGAATCTCCAACACCAAATGACCATATTCTCTCTGTCAAACTCCAGTAGCCGCCATTGAGTCAGGAACCTCAATAAGCTCTCACATCCTCAGAGATAGCCTGCCCTCGAGACACAGCACACTCCTGAAGGGAGGGGCTTGCATGGCTTGTGTCCCAGGGAAGCAGCAAGGTGCCAACAATTCGAACACCACCACTACCCACAGCCACTGGGTGTCAACCAGGGCCAGATACTGGTCTAAACCCCACGTGTATTAGCGCACTCAAGCCTCACACCTGCCTGAGGGGTAGATGCTACTATGTCCCCACTTTGCAGAAGATGAAACCCAGGCACAAGAGAGGGTGAGTTCCCTCTACAAGGTCATGGTCCAGCTCCAGAACCTTTCCTCCCAGCTCTACGCCCCGCCTAACCACATGTTCATAGTGCCTGGTTCTCTGATTCCCTGACTCCGAGCATCCATCTTTACATACACAATCTGCTCCCCTGTGGGCTCAGAAATAAGCTGCATGCCACTGAGTGGAAACCAACGGCACATCCCACCCCCTCCACCACCTGATAACTCACCATTCAAAGACAGTTCTTGCCCACCATAAAATGTGAACCGAGGGAGGGGAGGTGCCACGGGGCACTGTGAAACCGGAGTCTCCTTACAGACCATCCAGCACTGCAACACCGGACACTTTCCACTCTGGACCAACCTGGGGAATAAATGAAAACCCTGGCCCTCTGAAAGCCAGCCGCATCACTGTCATCCTGCCCTCAAGTGTGAGGCTGCATTCAGAACCTGGAGCAGCAGAAAGGACCGTCCCACTGTCCTGTATCATCCTTCAGGGTCAGGACGAGGTGGGTGCAAAGGGAGCATCAGCAGCTCCTCCGGCCTTACCCTCCTTGGACAGCAAGATTTACAAAGCATTTCATTCAGGTCTGACAAATATTCTGTGTCCTGAGGTGCTGCTCTAGGCTCGGCTGTGAGTCACACAGGCACAACCAAGCCTAGAGCAGCACCTCAGGACACGGAACTTTTTTTTTTTTTTTTGAGTCACAGTCTGGCTCTGTCACCCAGGCTGGAGTGCAGTGGTGTGATCTCGGCTCACTGCAACCTCCGCCTCCCAGGTTCAAGTGATTCTTCTGCCTCAGCCTCCCAAGTAGCTGAGACTACAGGTGTACGCCAGCATGCCTGGCTAACTTTTGTGTATTTTTGTGTGTATTTTAGTAGAGACGGGGTTTCACCATGTTGGCCAGGATGGTCTCTATCTCTTGACCTCGTGATCTGCCCGCCTTGGCCTGCCAAAGTGCTGGGATTACAGGCGTGAGCCACTGCGCCCGGTTCTGTTATGCTTTTTTAATCATCTGGCATTAGATTCAACTGTTCCTCAGTGACCACTGACCAGTCAACCATTTCATGGGCTTGGTAGCCAGGCTCAGGTGGAAGCTTCCTGCATCCGCCCTCTCTGTTGAGGAGAACAGGCTAGGCCATCCTTCCTGATGGGAAGCCCAAGGACCAGTGAAGTCTGGTGGGTTTTGACATGGGGCAGTCCCAGGGCAGAAGCACTCTGTGCAAAGCTGCCTCATCCACAGCCTGAGACATAATGAGAGTCCCACTGCCACTCAGGCCCTTGGATGTCACATCAGGGAGCACTGCATTTCTGCTGTGTGGCCACTTCACCCAACTCCTCATCGGGGCCACAGCAGTCTCAACCTGGAGTCAGGAGAAGACAGGCAGTGGTGCTGGCTAAGACGTGGTAACACAGCCCTGGCAGGTGTCTCCTGGCAATGTGGGATGGCAGATATTCAGAGGCTGGGAAAGGGGGCGTTGGAGGCTACGCCTGGCTTCACAGGTGCTCGACAACCTGGCTGCCCGTCAGTTTTGTTCAAGGCTGTGGGCAACCCCAGGCAATAATCCTGACTGAACCAGTCCAGGGGTTTAAAGTTCAAGGAGCTTCTGTCCCCCAGGGCACATTTGTGACATCTGGGAAACAGGTGGAGGTGGGGGCTGTTAGTAGCGAGCAGAGCCCTACAAGGCACAGGACAGCTCCCACAACAAAGAATCCTCCAGCCCAAAAGCTCAGTACTGCCGTGGTTCACATGTCCTGTCTAAGCAACTCATGACATCCAGTTTTCCTTTGCCAGAAACCATGACTTTTTCTTTTTCGTTTTTTTTTTTTTGAGAAGGAGTTTCACTCTGTCGCCCAGGCTGGAGTACAATGGAGCAATCTCTGGTCACTGCAACCTCTGCCTCCTGAGTTCAAGCAATTCTCCTGCCTCAGTCTCCCAAATAGCAGGGATTACAGCCGCCCGCCACCACACTAATTTTTTTTTTTTTAGTAGAGATGGGGTTTCACCATGTTGGCCAGCCTGGTCTCGAACTCCTGACCTCAGGTGATACACCTGTCTCGGCCTTACTGGAAACCAGGGTTTTCATCCCCCACTTCACAGTATAGGGAGGCCATATGAAAGAGCAGTCACTGAGAACACAGGAGACTGTCAACCAGGAATGCCTACACCAACGCTGGGCACAGGACTGAGAACTCCAGACAGGTTCCCACTTGGTCCTCATAGCTACCCTTATTCTCGTTTCACTGACTGGGAAACTGAGGCACATAATTATCACATTCTGCTTAGAAGAGCTGGGATTTGAATCCAGGCAGTCCGACCCCGTCAGTGTATTCAGAGGGGTGGGGAGGGAGATACAAAATTACATCTGTATAAAGAAAAGGAAGGGGAGGAAGGGGAAACAGGAGGTGTATTAGTCTGTTCTCACGCTGCTAATAAAGACATACACAAGACTGGATAATTTATAACGGAAAGAGGTTTAATGGACTCACAGTTCCACATGACTGGGGAGGTCTCACAGTCATGGCGGATAGAAAAGGAGGAGCAAACTCATGTGCGACACGGCGACAGGCAAGAAAGTGTACACCGAGGAACTGCCATTTATCAAACCATCAGGCCAGGCGAGGTGGCGCACGCCTGTAATCGCAGCACTTTGGGAGGCCCAGGCGGGCAGATCACAAGATCAACAGATCAAGATCATCCTGGCCAACATGGTGAAACCCTGTCTCTACTAAAAATACAAAAATTAGCCCGGCCTAGTGGCGCACACCTGTAGTCCCAGCTATTCAGGAGACTGAGGCAGGAGAATCATTTGAACCCGGGAGGCGGAGGTTACAATGAGCTGAGATGGCGCCATTGCACTCCAGCCTGGCAACAAAGCAAGACTCCGTTTAAAAAAAAAAAAAAAACAGCCGGGCGTAGTGGCTCACGCCTGTAATCCAAGCACTTTGGAGGTCAAGACGGGCGGATCACCTGAGGTCGGGAGTTCAAGACCAGCCTGACCAACATGGTGAAACCCTGTCTTAAAAAAAAAAAAAAAAAATCAGATCTTGTGAGACTCATTCACTACCATGAGAACAGTATGAAAGAAACCACCCCCGTGATTCAATGATCTCCACCTGGTCCCGCCCTTGTCATGTGGGGATGATTATAATTCAAGGTGAGATTTGGGTGGGGACACAGTCAAACCTTAACAGGAGGGGGAGAGAAGGAAAGAGGAGGACAAGGGAAGGACGTAGATATATACGAGAAAAAAAAGACAGAAAAAGGTTAGGTCAAAATGTTCACAGCAGCTATTTATGAGCAGCAAAATTACAGGTAACTTATTTTCTTCTCTGTGCCTGCCTGTATTGTCTGTATTCTGTCCAAGGAAAATGCATGTTACAATCAGAAAACACATAATAAACAGAACTAAATACCTGCCATGCATATATTTTCAGACCGTCATCAGCACCAGATAACTAAAAGGTAGTAATAACTGGCGGCCAGTTGCGGTGGCTCAGGCCTGTAATCACAACAATTTGGGAGGCTGAGATGGGAGGAATGCTTGAGTCTACGAGTTTGAGAACAGCCTGGGCAACACAGAGACCCTATCTCTACACAAATTTTTAAAACCTTAGCCAGCCATGGTAATGAGTACCCGTAGTCCTAGCTACTTGGGAGGCTGAGGTGGGAGGATGGCTGTGAGGCTGAGGAAGGAGTATGGCTCAAGCCTAGCAGTTGAAGGCTCCAATGAGCTATGATTACACCACTGCACTCCAGGGTTGGTGACAAAGAGGAGGAGGAGGGGGGGGGGGGGGAGGGGGGAGGGAAGCAGAACAAGAGAAGGTGGGGGGAGGAGGAGGAGGAGGAGGGAAGGAGGGAAAGAAGGAAGGAAGAAAGGAAGGGAGGGAGGAAAGGAAGGAAGGAAGAAGGGAAGGAAGGAGGGAGGGAGGGGGGAGAAAGAAAGACAGAAAGAGAGAGAAAGAGGAAGAGGAAGAAAGACAATTGTGCTAAGGGAAAAGGTGCAGACTCCCCTTGGCAGATGGGGAGGGGCCCCCCAGGTCGCTTGGACCCATTATACCTCTACAACCGTGACCTTAGGAAGCCACCCTCATGAGGCCACACTCACAGCACAGCTGTAAGGGATCCGCTCCTAGAGGAAAAACACTGCCTGGACTCTGAGACAGCGTGTCAGCTCCTTATCCATCTCGGGGCAGAAAGTGCCCAGAGGGAGAGCCCTGAAGGGGAAGGTCAAATCCCCCTCCCCCTCCCCCCCTCCTCCTCCCTCCCCCCCCCTCCCTCCTCCCTCCCTCCCTCCCTCCTCCCTCCTTATCTGGCTGTTCATGCCCATGCTCAAAGCACTTGAACAGACTTCCAGAAAAACAAGGTTTCCAGATCATTACAACTGTCAGCGTCTTATTAACTAGCAGGAGTAAGAAGAACAAGAAGAATTCTTTATCCAGGTCTTCATGGGAAAGTTTGTTTTAGGGGGAAAAAAAAGGAAAAGAAATCTAGAGTTCACTGAAAAGTGTGCCTTTCCAATTTTTTCCCAAAAAACATGTACATGAGTTATTGTTAATTCTCTGTTTGGAGTCTCCTTCCACCATAAAAACCTACTGTGTGCAGAGATGTCCATTATCTAATGAATCTTTTTTATTATTCTCGTTAACTCAGAGAGGCAGGTTCTTCTATCCCTGCCCTATGACCATGTCTTGGGTCACTGTGAGGCCCTCTCTAATTCTACTTTGGATAAAATAATTAAGCGGCTTTATAAAAAATTATTACAGATATCCTCAAGTTTAAAGAAGAATCTCTGAAGTTTAAGATATTAAACCCAAAAATGCAGAGATTCAAAATACCCAAATGTCATCCTTGATTAAAACATGAAATCAAATTTTTTTAGACTGCCAGCAAGCCTAGACGTAACCTTTAAATAATAACAATAATAATAATAAATAATCCCCCGTTGCCTTCCCAAGAGCACCTCTTGGATGCCTTCCTCCCTGTCAATACAACACTGATCATTCAAGTTCACATTCTCAGGCCAGGACAGACTTAGGGAACTGCCCCTGCTCAGCCCCAATCTGAAATAAGCCAGATATTAACCAATGGTAACTTCCCATTACTCCTTGCTTGTGATTGGATTAGGGCTGACCATGTGATCCAGTGGCCACCAATGGAACAAGACAGGAAGTAGCCTGGGCAGTTCCAGGAAGGATTCTCTTTGCAGATGAAAAGAGGCCAACTGGAGGAAATGCTTGTCTCTTAATTCAAGTATTGTTGCAATTACTGGCAGTGCTGCAACTCCAGCTGCCACCCCTGCAACTGTAGAAAAAAGCCCAAGGATCAAGCAAAGACCCTGAGGAGAATGGAGTAGAAAAGTGAAAAAAACTCATGATTCTGATGCCATCACTGCATTGCTGAATTAACCTTGGAACCATCACATGCGACACTAAACCGCATATTGTTTAAGGTATGTCTGGTTGGGTCTTTTGTTTCTGGCAACCAAAACCATCCTAACTGATAGAACCCTATACCAAGGCTCATTACTAAGAGTCTGGAATCTTACAAACATGTTAAAGCCAAAAGACAATGTGTCAGATTGTCTGCACCAGATCCCCCAGCAAGGCATGGAGAAGAACAGAGAGGACAGGTGGCCAGGACCTTCGTGATGACTTCCTGTCCGTCACCAACCTTTTTCTCAACTCTCCTTCTCCACACTCTGACTGGAACTCATTCTAACAGAACATTGAGCAACTGATATCTTTTATGACATATTCAAGAGGTAGAAAATTGATGCTTTATGGCCACCTGAGAAGGAGCAGTGAAAACCAGGATTCAAAAGGTCTCTTTGCTTTTGCAGTTTATAGACTACCCACTGCTAAATGTCATCCCAAGTTTAGACATTAAATAAAACTGACTGATGAATCTATGAGGCTTTGGAGAAGAAAATCTTCCAAAGCAATTTTTTCAAGGATGGAGGTTGCTGGGGGGAGACAGTGCTAGATAAATCAGTACATAAATCATCTTGTTAAAGATAAGAATTTCATGTAGGACTCTCCACTCTCGGGAAGCAGACATAAACAAAAGATAACACCATCTAACTGGATAGAAAATTTCTCTAGTATGTGCCTGCAAGGTTATTCTTCAAGAACCAACTTCCTGAGACTACATGAGCTTTAAAACTAATGACTTATATATATATATGTATGTGATATGTATGTGTGTATATATTTGTGTATATACATATGCATATGTGTATGTATATAAACACGAGAGAGAGAGAAAGAAAGGAAAATAAATCTCAAGACCCCGAAATCACTAAGCCAAGGACAAGTCAAGCTGGGAACTACAGCAGGTAAACCTGCCTCCCATTTTATTCCTAAATAAGATAGCTACAAAGATTAAAAAGGTACATACTTCCCTCACAATTTGGAATTTCCTGGTGGGCCTCTAGCTCTTTACTCTAAAACAGTTCTGAACTGAAAGCTAGTCTTCACAGGTGCAGGAAGGAAAGTCATCCCTCTGCTCACCAGAGAGGAATGCATATCTGATTGCTTCCTCCTCCACCCTACCCTTTATGTAGGAATGCAGATTCACTGAGCCTCACTAAATTGTGTATTCAGTGAAAGGCTGATCAAGGACTGAAAACAATGCAACCTGTAGTCTCTTACCTACTTACCACCTGGAAGCCCCTCGCTCAGCGTTCTCCTGCCTTACCAGACCAGACCAATATGCATCTTACACATATTGATTACTGTCTTATGTCTCCCTGAAATGTATAAAAGCAAGCTGTACCCCGATCACCTTGGGCACCTGTGAACAGGACCCCCTGAGACTGTGTCAAGGGCGCGTCCTTAACCTTGGCAAAATAAACTCTCCAAACTGATTGAGACCTGAGATATTTTGGGTTCTACGCACACATACAGACAAACACAGATACAAACATATGTATACACGTAAAAATGTTAAGTGAAAAAAAATCCATCCATCACATTACATATATACTGATTCAAAAAGTACACATGTGCTCAGTGAAAAGACCATAAAGAATATGGAGAAATAAAGATGTTTTAAGATGTGTTTTAATGAAATTGCCTTTCTAATGAAGTAAGTTTCTAGTTAAAATATGTATTTTTTTTTTAATGAAGTTGTTTAAGTTGATGATGAGTATCTGTATGTTCTCAGACATCTCCAGTGCTTGGAATTCTAAGTTCACCAAAATCACTCACTGACCTTCTTACCTTTATTAAGCTCAATCCTTCATAATCTAAGGGCCAACTACATTCCAGGTACCATGCAGGCTCTGCAAAGAATTCAATTATATTTCAGATACAGCCCTAGTGGCCTTGAACCCTTTCTGGAACATGAGAAATGAGGAAAAGCATGAAGGAAGATGAATTTTACCTTCTAAGAATGCATAATCTAATTAGGAGCAGGGAGGAGCATGTGAAGGGTAAATACAGACACATATAATGTAAGGCACACAATCAATCAATGATAAAAAGAGAAATGAAATGATAGAGCTTTAAATGAGGATGAGATCACATGGAGAATTTCAAGAAAGGTGTCGTGAGAAAGGCGGCATAGGAAATGGAAACCAAAGGATGGAAATCAGGTAGACTGGCACTTTCAGAGGGTACCCACAGCTTAAGCAAAGACAAAGAACAGAAAACTTTAAGAATAATTCTGGGAACAATGTAGAGAATCAAGATGGGCTGGAATGCAGGGTATGTAGAGGCAAATCATGGGTTTGGAAAAAAAAGCAGATGGCAAGACCCGCAAGATGCCAGGCTGCCTTGGTTTGATAGGCAATGAAGGGTTAGGAGAAGAGGCTGGCTTGGCAGTGACACATCAGAACTGTGCTTTAGAAATAAATGAACCCAAGGCCGGATGCGGTGGATCACACCTGTAATCCCACCACCTTGGGAGGCCGAGGCAGACGGATCACAAGGTCAGGAGTTCGAGACCAGCCTGGCCAACATGGTGAAACCCTGTCTCTACTAAAACATACAAAAATTAGCTGGGCATGGTGGTATGCGCCTATAGTCCCAGCTACTTGGGAGGCTGAGGCAGAAGAATTGCTGGAAACTGGGAGGCAGAGGTGGCAGCTGAGATCAAGAAATAAATGAATCGAGCAGCAGCAGGTGACACGGTCTGGAGCTGGAGAAGGGACCAGCCAACAGCATCTGCACTCACTCAGGGCGGAAGTACGGAGTTATAACCATGGCTGGCAGCACAGTGGGTAGAGCACAGACAGCTCCATGGATGTATTTGCTAAAGTGAATTAGGTTTCTTGTGGGCAGGAATTAGATCTATTTCTTTCTTTCTTATTTTTTTTTTAAAGACAGAATCTCACTCTGTCGCCCAGGCTGGAGTGCAATGGCTCGATCTCAGCTCACTGCAACCTCCACCTCCTGGGTTCAACCAATTCTCACGCCTCAGCCTCCCCAGTTGCTGGGATTACAGGCATGTACCACCACACCCAGCTAATTTTTATATTTTTATAGAGACAAGGTTTTGCCATGTTGGGCAGGCCGGTCTTGAACTCCTGGCCTCAAGTGATCTGCCCACCTTGGCCTCCCAAAGTGCTGGGATGACAGGTGTGAGCTGCAATGCCTGGCCCATCTAATAATTTATTTCCTGTACCCTCTACAGACTCTGAACACACATAAAGCACTAACTAATGATGCCAGCTCCTCTTGCCCCCTTCTTCCTCTACAAGTGATCCAGTCCAAAAAGCACAGAGATGAAGCACCAAGGATCGAGAAAAATTCTCCCTTTTCCTATTTCCAATGAAGAATCCTCTTCTCCCAAAGCAAATGTGAGGAAAGCACAGAAGCCTAACAAACACTCCAGGAAAGGCCACAGTGGGAAAGTGTATGGGTCTAAGAAAGAACACCTTATCAGCTTGATATGAAAAAGTACGATGCTTTCCACCTCCCTGCTCCTACAGGGGAAAAGTCAACATAGAAGAGTCCCAAAAATTGGCTGGGCGTGGTGACTCACGCCTGTAATCCCAGCACTTTGGGAAGCTGAGGCAGGCAGATCACGAGGTCAAGAGATCAAGACCATCCTGGCCAACATGGTAAAACCCTGTCTCTACTAAAAATACAAAAATTAGCTGGGCGTGGTGGCACACACCTGTAGTCCCAGCTACTTGGGAGGCCAAGGCAGGAGAATTGCTTGAATCCAATAGGTGGAGGTTGCAGTGGGCCGAGATCTTGCCACCACGCTCCAGCCTGGCAACAGAGGGAGACTCCGTCTCAAAAGAAAGGCTGGGCGTGGTGGCTCACACCTATAATCCCAACAGTTTGGGAGGCCGAGGTGGGTGGATCACAAGGTCAGGAGTTCAAGACCAGCTTGGCCAACATGGTGAAATCCCATCTCTACTAAAAATACAAAAATTAGCTGGCCATGGTGGTGCATGCCTGTAATCCCAGCTACTCTGAAGGCTGAGGCAGGAGAATCACTTGAACCAGGACCCAGGAGACGGAGGTTGCAGTGAGCTGAGATCATGCCACTGCACTCCAGCCTGGCAACAGAGCAAGACTCCATCTCAAAAAAAAAAAAAAAAAAAAAAAACAGAAAAGTCCTACAAATTAACAAAAATGTATACCCACATAACCAACACAAAGCAACACCTGCAGAAAACTGCAATACAATGAAAGGTTCTCTGAGCATCTGCAAGGATGTCCTCATTCTTCAGGACACCACACTGAAGTACTTAGGCAGCAAAAGGACGTGATGCTGCTGAAGTACTCTAAAATAGGTCAGGGAAAAACTGTGTGTATATAAGTGTGCATATATAAATGTGTATGAGGATGAATGTGTTAGGCGTAAAAGCGAGTGGGTGCATATTTATATACACAGAGAGAGAATTAGATAGCAAATGGGACAAAATGCAAACAACTGGTGAACTTGGGTAATGTGGATATGATTTAATCTACGTGTGCAGCTACATCAAAATACCTGAGACTAGGTAACTGGTACAGAACAGAAATTTATTTTCTCACAGTTCCAGAGGCTGGGAAGTCCAAGATCAAGGCACCGGCAGGTTCAGTTGTCTGGGGAGCACTGCTCTCTGCCTCCAGGATGGCACCTTGATGTGGCCTCCTCCAGAGAGGAGCAGTGCTGTGTCCTCACCTGGCGGAGGAAGGGCAAGAGCGCCGAATGCTGCATGAAGTCTCGTTTGTAAGAGCGTTTTCATGCCATTCACAGCGGAGGGGCCTTCATGGCCCGATCACCTCTGAAAGGCCCCAGCTCCCAATGAATCACATTGCCAGTACCTGAGTTTTGGAAGGTTGAAACCACAGCAATACATTCATGCACTGCACAACGACATTTCAGTCCGTGACCGTGGTATGAACTATATACGACAATGGTCTTATAACATTACAATGGAGGCCAGGCATGGTGGCTCATGCCTGTAATCTCAGCACTTTGTGAGGCCAAGGCGGACAGATCACCTGAGGTCAGGAGTTCAAGACCAGCCTGACCAACATGAAGAAACCCTGTCTCTACTAAAAATACAAAGTTAGCCGGGCGTGGTGTCACATGCCCGTAATCCCAGCTACTTGGGAAGCAGAGGCAGGAGAATCACTTGAACCCGGGAGGCGGAGGTTGCGGTGAGCCGAGATCGTGCCACTGCAGTCCAGCCTGGGCGACAGAAACAAAACTCTATCTCAAAAAAAAAAAAAAAAAAAATTACAATTACAGTGGAGGTCTCAAAGGAGAAGACGTGGAGGTGGAAAACAGTGACACTGCTGGCCTGGCTCCTGTGTGGGCCTAAGCCAATGAGTGTGTCCGTATCTTAGTTTTTAACTAAAAGTTTTAAAAGTTTAAAAAAAATTTAAATGTTTTAAAATAGAAAAAGCATACAGAAAAAGGATATAAAGAAGGAGAATAGGCTGGGCGTGGTGGCTCACGCCTGTAATCCCAGCACTTTGGAGGCCAAGGCGGGGGATAACCTGAGGTCGGGAGTTCAAGACCAGCCTGACCCACATGGGGAAACCCTGTCTTTTAAAAAAAAAAAAAAAAAGGAGAGAGAGAAGGAGAATACTGGCCGGGCATGGTGGTTCATGCCTGTAATCCCAGCACTTTGGGAGGCCAAGGCGGGTGGATCACTCGAGGTCAGGAGGTCAAGACCAACCTGACCAACATGGTGAAACCCCGTTCTACCAAAAATACAAAAATTAGCTGAGTGTGGTGGCGTACACCTGTAGCCTCAGCTACTCAGAGGGCTGAGGTGAGAGAATCGCTTGAACCCAGGAGACAAAGGTTTAAGTGAGCCAAGATTGCACCACTGCACTCCAGCCTGGGAGACAGCAAGACTCCATCTCAAAAAAATAAAGGGAGGATATCTTGTATACAGCTGTACACTGTGCTTATGTTTTAGAGAGTGCTTATGTTATTAGAGAGTCAAGTTTATTAAAAATCAAAGTCTATGAAGTTAAAAGCTACAGTAAGCTATCTTTTTTCTTTTTTGAGTCACCGTGCCCGGCTAAAAGTTTTTTATATTATTATTGCTACTTTTCTATAAGTCTGAAATAATATCGAAGCAAATATTTACAAGAGTAAGGAAGTTATATACTGATAAGATCTTTAAAATATGCAAAGTAAAAAAAATGCAGAATGAGATGTGGGAATATTACCATTCATTTCAGAAGTGGAGAGGAAAAGGTACTGATATGTACTTACTTGGATATAACATATCCATAATTGCAGGTAAGAAACTGGTACCATTAGTTACCTCTTTGTAGAGGGGAGCAGGGTAGTTGGGGATGGAGTAGAATGGAGACTTTTCACTATTTACTTTTATATATTTTGAATTTTGAACCATGTGAACATATTGTGTATTCAAAATATAAATAAAGGAAATCAAACTGCTTTGAAAATATGTTCAGCCAGGCGTGGTGGCTCATACCTATAATCCCATCACTCTGGGAGGCCGAGGCAGGCGGATCACAAGGTCAAGAGATAGAGATCATCCTGGCCAACATGGTGAAATCCCCGTCTCTACTAAAAATAACAAAAATTAGCCAGGCATGGTGGTGTGACCCTGTAGTCCCAGCTACTTAGGAGGCTGAGGCAGGAGAATCACTTGAGCCCGGGAGGCAGAGGCTGCAGTGAGCCAAGATCACACCACTACACTCCAGCCTGGCAACAGAGTGAGATTCCGTCTTTAAAAAAAATGTAAGGAAAGAAAATATGTTCAAGGAAAATAATAAAACAACAGTGCGAGCAGACGCACTATTTGGAGTTGGACTATTTGGTTTGGAGTGGCGTAGGCCAGAGACAGGTAAGAAATGAGCTAACAGATACTTGGCAGGGTGTTGCCCAGATGTGACCCCACAAGCCACTGTGCTTGGAGAGCTGCCTGTTTAGAAAGGGCTCATTCCAGACAAGTAAAGCTGGGGGCTTGGGAAAACATGTTCTATCAAGATTCAGCCTAAATTGGACAGAATTGTCCCAGAAAATAAATTATGTGATTGACTTACAAGCCACAATTCCCCCTCACCCTGTTCCCCCAAGCTGATATTGCTGGTTCTGTGATGGAATTACGTGGCACACTGGCACATCTGTCCTCCATCGGACTGTCACAACCTGCTAAGCCCTAAGGAGGCTATTCCGTTCCTCGGAAGGACAAACCCAAACATAAACAGCATCCAGCGCACTTCAGAAGCAGCCTTCCTCCTTGGAGGTAACAGCCAACAAGCCATTTGGTGGTGTGCCACTGAAGGAAAGAGATTCTTGAATCTATGCAAGAGCTTTCCAAGATGATCACAGATGATTCCGGCAGCAAGCAATTCTGAATGGAGAAATGAGCCTTCTCACCAGCCTAGACTCGGCCATGCTAAACTTTATGGGACCTGAGCAAGCTCTCAGACAACCATAGAAAGACAGGAAGATACTACTGTCTGCAGAAGCCAGATTGAGAAGATGGTGAGCGCATCTGGCTTTCTAGTTGTCAGAACACCAGGCGAGGGACCCCGCAGCACCCCACTCTCC
The DNA here is from genome assembly GCA_036589455.1 of Ateles fusciceps. Taxonomy (NCBI): domain Eukaryota; kingdom Metazoa; phylum Chordata; class Mammalia; order Primates; family Atelidae; genus Ateles; species Ateles fusciceps. The sequence goes on from JAZHEH010000222.1 coordinate 13,994,330, forward strand.
CTTGAGGAAACCCACAGCTGCTCTCTGAGCCAAGATTCCAGCTCCATGACTCAGCCTCTGGTGTTTCGGGGGAGAATTTGGTTGGGCACACCTGTGTATGTTTGTACCACATGAACTGTATAGCCTGAAATGTGATTGATATTTGTATTTGAAAAAGGATGTGGGACTAGGGAGAAGACATGGAATGAGAAAGAGGGTCCTGGCTGGGCACGGTGGCTCACGCCTGTAATCCCAGCACTTTGGGAGGCTGAGGTGAATCACCTGAGGTCAGGAGTTCAAGAACAGCCTGGCCAACAAGGTGAAACCCCGTCTCTACTAAAAATAAAAAAATTAGTTGGGTGTGGTAGTGTGCACCTGTGACCCCTGCTACTTGGGAGTCTGAGAGAGGAGAATGGCTTGAACCCAGGAGGCGGAGGTTGCAGTGACCTGAGATTGTGCCACTGAACTCCAGCCTGGGCCACAGAGCAAGACTCCATCTCAAAAAAAGAAAGAAAAAAAAAAGAGGGTCTTTTTCCCCCAGAACTGTAAGATGATGGGATCTATTTACTTCATAAAGATACCTTGAGCATTGGCTCTGTCAATCAGTGAGCAAAGCCCTGGAAAGACACAGCTGAGGAGCTCCCAGTCCAGTGAGGGAGACAAACCCCAATCATAATGGATGGTGACTGTGCTCGCCCTGTCTCCCTGGGGTGCTAGGAAGGAGGCACATTGACATGCACGTGACATAGTTTAACAAAGATATGGCCAGGCACAGTGGCTCACGCCTGTAAACTCAGCACTTTGGGAGGCCAAGGCGGATCAGATCACGAGGTCAGGCGTTCAAAACCAGCCTGGCCAACATGGTGAAACCCGTCTCTACTAAAAATACAAAAATTAGCCAGGTGTGGTGGCGCATGCCTGTAATCCCAGCTACTCGGGAGGCTGAGGCAGGAGAATCACTTAAACCCAAGAGGCGGAGGTTGCAGTGAGCTGAGATTGCACCACTGCACTCCAGCCTGGGTGACAGAGCAAGACTCTATCTCAAAAAAACAAAACTGAATAAATAAATAAATACAAAGAGGGGTGGCAGCAAAGGAGGAAGAGTATACCCTTGGAAAGTCCAGCTCACCATCCGACAGCTGGATTCGGGCCCAGCTCTTCACTGACAGATGGCACGTAATTGGGCCATCTACTTCACTCCTGAAACTCAGTTTTCCCTGGAAAGAACAGCAACCTTCAGAAAGGTGAAGCCGCAAGTGTCTGACACAGCATCTGCCACTTAGTAGACCCTTGGCCAAGGAGGCTCTTCCCCTTGACAGCTGACATCAGGCCAAGCAAGCACGTAAGTCCTCAGTTAGGGGTTTAATTGGGTCTCCCAGAAAGATATGTTGAAGTCCTTGCCTTACATCCCCAGTACCTTGGAATGTGACCTTTGGAAATAAGGTCACTGCAGATGTGATCAAGTTAAAAAGAGATTAGCCAGGTGCGGTGGCTCACGCCTGTAATCCCATAACTTTGGGAGGCCAAGGTGGGTGGATCACCTGAGGTCAGGAGTTCAAGACCAGCCTGACCAACATGGAGAAACCCCATCTCTACTAAAAATATAAAACTAGGCGGGCATGGTGGCACATGCCTATAATCCCAGCTACTCAGGAGGCCAAGGCAGGAGAATTGCTTGAACCCAGGAGGTGGAGGTTGCGGTGAATGGAGATCGCGCCATTGCACTCCAGCCTGGGCAACAAGAGCTAAACTCCATCTCAAAAAAAAAAAAAGGAGAGATCATCGTGGGGCACAGCAGTCTTTTAATCTAGTATTGTTAGTGCCCTTAGGAGAAAAGGAAAAGATAGAGACACATAGGGACAATGGAGGCACAAAACGAAGGCCAGCCTCTACAAGTCAAGGAACTCCAAGGCTTGCAGAAAACCAGCAGAAACGAGGAAGAAGCATGGAACTGACATTCCCACGAAGCCCTCAGAATGAACCTACCTGGTGGATATCGTGACTTTGGACTTCTGGCCTCCACAATGTTGAGAGAATACATTTCTGTGGTTCAAAGCTACCAGCTTGTGCTATGTCACAATGGCAGTCCTGGGAAACAGCCCCGTCCTCCTCCCCTCTACCACCACCCTTTTAAGGAAAAACGAAATTCTTGCCTTGCCTGAGAAAACAGGACGCTTTTACAAAAGTAACTAACAACATTTCAGGAAAGGCTATCTTCGCTAATAAGCCCCTTGCAGCAGAAAGAGAAATGGAGGTGTTTCGTTAGTTCTTTTTTTTATACTCCCTCCTCCTCCCTGACCCTCTCATAATGGCCACCACCATTTGGGGTTGTTTAATGATTCCCCCAAGGGATAAAGATACAGCTAGAGAAGGACCTTCAAATCCAGTCCAGAAGGTCGGGACCACACACCCCGTAACTGGAGAGGCTGGTTCACACCCCATGTACATCGCACCTTCGAGGCCCCTCAGCAGTGTCGCTCAGTTGCAATAGTGAAGAACCCGGAGGCCGGATTATTATTATTTTTTTTTTTACCATAATCAGCTCTCAGCAAACCACAGGTCAATCAGGATGGGAAGAAGAGAGGGGGAAAGTCAACGCAAAGCAGAAAATCACTTTCCTAGGCATCTACACAGAAGGAAAACAAGTGACCTTTGAGCCTGAGTCACCCAATGAAAGTGACTCAAGCACGACGACTTTCTTTGGCCTTTTCTGTCTACCTGTTACTTCTCTCCAGACAAGACTGGTATTCTCACTGGAACCCACCAAATCCATGAAGTGGGTTTTGTTTCTGTTTTTTTTGAGATGGGGTCTCGCTCTGTCTCCCAGGCTGGAGTGCAGTGGCATGATCTTGGCTCACAGCAACCTCCACCTCTGGAGTTCGAGTGATTCTCCTGCCTCAGCCTCCAGAGTAGCTGAGATTACAGGCATGCACCACAACGTCCAGATAATTTTTGTATTTTTAGTAGAGACGGGGTTTTACCATGTTCTCCAACTCCTGACCTCTGGTGATCTGCCTGCCTCGGCCTCCCAAAGTGCTGGGATTACAGGCAGGAGCCAACACGCCCAGCCTCAAGAAGTGGTTTTTGCCAATAACAAAGAATCCATTTGTTTGGAAATGTGGGACCAAAGGGCTGAATGCCCCATTCCCAGCCACCTGGGAATTCAATCAGAGTAAGACTAAGAGCAGGCACTGCCTTGTCCATCCTCCTTACGCTCCCTGAGGTTTCACTTAGCTGTTTTTGAGAGCTGGGGGGGAGTTCCAGTGTCAAGGAATTCAACTGGCAGAATTAATGACTCAATAGCTTCAGTTCTAATAAGGTTACCAAACCAGTCTGCCAAGTAACATATCTTAAAAAAAAAAAAAAAAAAAGGTAAAGGGAGAAATACCAGAGAGGACATTTTAGGGCCCACAAGCACTGTCAGGAAGGAAGCAATGTTATTATTTGTTTCTTATTTATATATCTTTGGAGACAGGGTCTCACTCTGTCACCCAGGCTGGAGTGCAGTGAGGCAATCTAGGCTCACGGCAGCCTCAGTCTCCTGGGCTCAAGCAATTATCCCACCTCGGCCTCCCAAGTGGCTGGGATTACAGGCATAAGCCACCGCACCCAGCCTGGAAGAATTTTAAGAGAGGACTGACTTCTACGTCCATTACTACCACAGCCACCACCATCACCCATCACCCCCTACCCCCACTCCCCCAAATCTGGACCAGCACCAAGCATGAGGAAAATGGAACTAAGGATGGGATTTCAGCTAGAGAAAAAGGAGATCATGAGGCCTGGATAATGTGTCAGGTGGGAGGAGTTTCTGCTCCATTCAGGAAGCGCTGTAAGACGTTTTTGCCCAGATCATCTGTCTTGAGTTTCCTGGTTCACTCTGGAGTGCACCCTTTAATGCATTTCATAGTCTCCCTTTACGTTCAGATCCTAATGATTCAAGGATTGCTAATCCAGGTGGCGGTCTCTCCAGTTTTGGCTGCCTGCCATTTCTCTGCTTAGGAGCATCTCATCAGAGGGAGAGCAAAGGAAGTTTAAAGAAAGGCAATCAGTCAAGCAAGGCACCCTGACATTCCAACCTCTTACTTGAGTTAGGATGATACAATTAACTTGGCAGGGGCCAATTCAAAAATAGAGGGGAAAAAAAGAGAAGGCCAGGCGTGGTGGCTCATGCCTGTAATCCCAACACTTTGGGAGGCTGAGGCAGACAGATCACCTGAGGTCAGGAGTTCAAGACCAGCCTGGCCAACATGCTGAAACCCAGTCTCTACTAAAAACACCAAAATTAGGCTGGGCACTAATTTACAAAATTGACAGCTCACATCTGTAATCCCAGCACTTTGGGAGGCTAAGGCAGGTGGATCACCTGAGGTCAGGAGTTCAAGACCAGCCTGGCCAACATAGTGAAACTGCTCTCTACTAAAAATACGAAAATTAGCCAGGCACGGTGGTGCATGCCTGTAATCCCAGCTACCTGGGAGGCTGAGGCAGGAGAATCTCTTGAACCCGGTTGGTGGAGGTTGCAGTGAGTCAAGATCACGCCACTGAACTCCAGCCTGGGTGACACCAGAAAAAAAAGGCAGGGAAAGAATAAGCCCCAGGTGAGGTGGCTCACACCTATAACACCAGCACCTTGGAAGGCCGAGACAGGCAGATCACTTGAGGCCAGGAGTTCAAGACCAGCCTTGCTCCCTGGACACTGAAAAAGGCCTTGCTCCGTGTGGTTCACTTTGAGTGCAGCAGTCAGGTCTGGGTCACATGCAGGCAAGGAGGCGGGCAATGAAAGCTTTACACTGAAAAATCTAATAGTTAGCTTCAAAAGGTGGGACATACCCAACCCCTGCTTTCACAGAAAGACCATCACTGCTCCCCAGTGTTCACACGAGAAGGGCTACCCTCCCCCCACCAGGCTGCCCCAAGTCTATTCTAGGGTTGTTTGGGTAGTGTAGACACATGCTCCAAATGAGCAGCAAACTCCACGTCTCCCTGAAGGGATAAATCGCAGCCCCACTCAGAGAAATAAGATCTGCTGAGCCTGAAGCAAATGTGTCTCCTCTCCGGTGTCCCAAGGGTCCCCGTGCGAGAGCACTTCCAGACTCTGGCCTTCCCTATCATTTGAATCTGAGGCAGCTCCTCTTCCCTGCGCCCCAGCGCCACCCCAAGTTCCTTGAAGGCTGTCTTCCCATCTCTTTCCTCAGCATACTGAGGACGACGCCAGTACAGACCAGGAGGAAGCCCAGCAGAGAAGACACACAGTTTGGGGAGCACATAGAAGAAGAGCTTGGCCCCAGCCCACCTCATGGAAAAACTCATCTGGGCCAAGGCATCAGACAGCCAACATTTCCTCAGTTCTCAAATGAGAGAGCCACCCGCTGGGCTCGGATGTATGTTGCAGTGACATAGGAAAATGTACCAAGGTCAAAACTGTCCGTAATCTGCTACTGTGTCTCCCTTAGGAAAATGGTGAAGAAGGTCTGGTGTGGTGGCTCATGCCTGTAATCCCAGCACTTTGGGAGGCTGAGCAAGCGGGTTGCTTGAGGTCAGGAGTTCAAGACCAGCCTGGCCAACAAGGCGAAATCCTGTCTCTACTAAAAATATAAAAATTAGCCGGGTGTGGTGATGCGTTTCTGTAGTCCCAGGTACTGAGGAGGCTGAGGCACAAGAATCACTTGAACCTGGGAGGTGGAGGCTGCAGTGAGCCAAGATTGTACCACTGCACTCCAGCCTGAGCAACAGAATGAACTATGTCTCAAAACACAAAACATAACAAAAAAGGGCAGGGCAGGGTGAAAGGGGGGGGAAGGGGGTAGGGAGGGAGGGAGGGAGGGACAAAGGGAGGAAGGAAGGAAGGAAGGGAGGGAGGAAGGAAGGAAGGAAGGAGAACCTCAAATCAGTCAGCGCACCAAAGTACACTCGCTTCTTCTCTGAGAAAACCAAGATGGCAGGCTGTGGAGATCCAGCACTATAGGTCCTGCATGAAAACAGAAGCTGATGGTGTCATGACCCACAATACCTCTTTATCGTCACAGTGAAGTGTGACCTCAGAAGACTGGAGAGGTTGAAAGACCAGGAGAAACTCCAAAATTTGAGACATTACTAGCCTAAAGTAAGTGGGTTAATTTACATTTTTTTTAAACGTGAGGGCCAAACTATGGCCTTTTCCACATCCAAAATTCTAACCATGATTTGATAGACTAAGTATCCCCAATATTCCAATGGAAGCGTTGGGCTCAGCCCACCCACTTTCCAAAGCCGATCTCTAATGCTTACATGGTGTCATTTGCAAAAGGATAAAAGAATGGCTGGCCATGGTCGCTCACATCTGTAATCTCAGCACTTTGAGAGGCCGAGGCAGGTGGATCACGTGAGGTCAGGAGTTTGAGACCAGCCTGACCAACCCCGTCTCTACTAAAAAATACAAAAATTAGCTGGGCGTGGTGGCGCATGCCTGTAATCCCAGCTACTCGGGGGGCTAAGGCAGGAGAATCGCTTGAACCAGGGAGTCAGAGGTTGCAGTGAGCCAAGATCATGCCACTGCACTATAGCCTAGCAAGAGTGAGACTCCATCTTTAAAAAAAAAAAAAAAAAAAAAAAAATAGAGTAGGCCGGGCGTGGTGGCTCACGCCTATAATCCCAGCACTTTGGGAGGCCAAGGCGGGTATATCACAAGGTCGGGAGTTCAAGACCAGCCTGGCCAACATGGTGAAACCCCTTCTCTACTAAAAATACAAAAAATGAACTGGGCATGGTGGCGCATGCCTGTAATCCCAACTACTCTGGAGGCTGAAGCAGGAGAATCGCTTGAACCCGGGAGGCAGAGACTGTGGTGAGCGGAGATCGCGCCATTGCACTCCAGCCTGGACAACAGAGCAAGACTCTATCTCAAAAAAAAGAAAAGAAAAGAAAAGAAAGAGAGAAACTGTCCCTCCTGCCAATCCCTGCCCAATCTTATAGTGAACGGGAGGGAGGCTGGATCTTCCCGAACAGCCCTCTCCAAGTTAAGCACCAGCATGTAGATGGCTGGCATGTTGTCTGTCTTGACTTGCTGAAGAGTGACAGGTTCCTGCTTGCCTACGCATGCATTACAGAGCAACCCAGGACAACAATGAACAACCACCTGAGATGGGCTGCATTTGCTGGTAAAGGAGATCTGATTTAATCTTCACAGAAATTCAAGGGTGCCTCTAGAAGAGTGGGCATGCCCACTGAGAAGCGAGGAATCCAACCCTTTGGGGTAATTCATTCTCCGATTCTTTTCAAGAATGGGCTGCCACTATGTCAAAAAGAAGGTGCGACAAGTTCGCTACCTGGCTCTCAGAAGCCACCTTGAGAGCAATGCACCACTCCTCCAAGTTCCAGAATGTCAATGAAAGAAACAGAAGCAATATAGGTAGCTGGGATCTAGGTCCCTCCTCTGTTAGCTCTGAGAAGACTAAAACATGAAAACTTCCAAAGCTGGGAAACCTCCTACTTCCCAGTTAGCTCAAACCAGTGGAACAAAGGGGAGTTCTCCAGGCAAATGCCTCTGAGGCTGACGAGTTCTGCAGTGGAGGGGGAAATGCAGGAACTCAGTTTGGTTTTTCTATATTCAGATCCCAAGCCATCCCTTTCTTCTTTGGATGTTAAAGTGGTACTCATAGGCATGCATTTTTTGCAGGATCTCATGCTTGCTAATAACCGTTGTTGCTTAAAAAACAAAAAAAAAACTTCTAAAGAAACCTGACCCTTCTCCTAGAAGCTAAGAACTTAACTGCTACAGTCTTCTCCACATACTAAATACTCCTTCCCTGATACTGCAAGGCAGAAATGATCTCTTTTAAAGAAATCAGCAAGTACGTTCGACAAATTTGTTAGCAACCTGACATCCCCACACTGGAGACCTTAGAAACACCAAAAACAAAAAGATACAATCCTGTCATAAAGGGACTTAGGACGCAGAAGGAGTGAGGACCGCCTGGGCCTAACGCAGCATGCCATGGTGTGTAGCTAAGAACAAACCAGATTCAATCACAACTCAGCCACTGACTGGCCGGGTGACCACAAGGCCCACAAGCTACTTAACTGTTTCCTCACCTAAAAAATGGAGATCATGAATCCACCTCACAATGTTGACACAGGATTCACTGATGTAATTCAGCCAGGTGTGGTGGCTCATGCCTGTAATCCCAGCACTTTGGGAGGCCAAGACAGGTGGATCACGTGAGGTCAGGAGTTTGAGACCAGCCTGACCAACCCCGTCTCTACTAAAATTACAAAATTAGTCGGGCGTGGTGGCACATGCCTGTAATCCCAGCTACTTGGGAGGCTGAGGCAGGAGAATCGCTTGAACCCAGGAGGCAGAGGTTGAGGTAAGCCAAGATCGAGCCATTGCACTCCAGCCTGGGCAACAAGAGGAAAACTCCATTTAAAAAAAAAAAGGTTTAACACATGCAAAAAAGCTTAGCTATCTATGGGAATACTATCATCAGCATGAATAATTAGATTATAAGACCAAGCTGTATAAATGTTAAAAGATATGAGAGGTGAAGGAAATTTTAAAACCAGAAGACCTGGAAACTGGATAAACAAGGAGCAAAGAGGTAAAGAGAGATCAAGAAAAAAAAATTAAACGTATTCTTTTTTTTTTTGAGACAGGGTTTTGCTCTTGTCACCCAGGCTGGAGTACAATGGCACGATCTTGGCTCACTGCAACCTCTGCCTCCTGAGTTTAAGCGATTCTCCTGCCTCCGCCTCCCGAGTAGCTGGGATTACAGGCATGTGCCACCACGCCCGGCTAATTTTGTATTTTTAGTAGAGGCGGGGTTTCTCCATGTTGGTCAGGCTGGTCTAGACTCCCTCCTCAAGTGATCCACCCACCTCGGCCTCCCAAAGTGCTGGGATTATAGGTGTGAGCCACTGCGCCTGGCCAAATGTATTCTTCTTACGCCAAACTCACTGGTGTCATTCATGAACACACGGAATTCTTGACCAAAAAGATGACTGCTTCAGCTGGCACACTCTGGAGCACACGGAATTAGGAGAGCGCCCTTTGAGAGTACATATTGCAGAGAATTGTGGGGAAAAACATCAGTGATCAGCATTACCATCTTAGATGTTCAGAGCCTCTGAATTCTTCTGAGCTGGAAAGATGGTCAAAGGTTACTATTCCAGCTCCTTTTAAAAGCTGATGTCAGGGTGGGCACTGTGGCTCACACCTGTAATCCTAGCAGTTTGAGAGGCCGAGGCAAGTGGATCACCTGAGGTCAGGAGTTCAAGACCAGCGTGGCCAAAATGATGAAACTCGGTCTCTACTAAAAACATAAAAATTAGCAAGGTGTGGTGGTGGGTGCCTGTAGTCCCAGCTACTAGGAAGGCTGAGGCAGGGGAATCGCTTGAACCTGGGAGGCGGAGGTTGCAGTGAGCCGAGATCTCATGCCACTGTACTCCAGCTTGGGCAACAAAGTGAGACTCTGTCTCAAAGAAAAAAAAAAAAAAAGCTGATGCCCACAACAGGAAACAACTGACTTGCTCAAGGTCCCAGAGCTTGCTGGAGACAGAGCTCTGATCACCACCCAGGCACTGATGGCTGCCCTCAGAGTTTTCTGCCCAGCACAACTTCTCTTCACAGCAGGAAATCAGATACCTATAACGGCTCCCTCCCCATTTCCATCTCTCTTCCCATCCTTAATAGCACTCTCTCTAAACTCATGCACTCTCACACACGTACACACACACAAACACACACATGCACGTGTACACGAATCTTTTTCCTCTTCCTTTTGCTTCCTTCCATATCTGTAAGGTATAGTGAAATACACATCCATAAAATTGATCATCTTAACCCTTAAGTGTACAGTTCAGTGTTAAGTACATTCATATTGTGTAAATATCACCACCATCCATCTTACAAACTCTTTCCATCTTGCTAAGCTGAAAGTCTACACCCATCCAACACAAACTCCCTTGAATTGGACTACTCTAGGTCCCTCATACAAGTGGAATCACATAGTATTTCTCTTTTTGTGACTGGCTTATTTTACTTAACGTAATGTCTTCAAGGTTCATCCATGTTGTTGCATGTGTCAGAATTTCCTTCCTTTTTGACCAGGCGCAGTGGCTCATGCCTGGAATCCCAGAGCTTTGGGAGACTGAGGCAGTTGGATTGCTTGAGGTCAGGAGTTTGAGACCAGCCTGGGCAACATGGTGAAACGCTGTCTCTACTAAAAAACACAAAACTTAGCCAGACTTGGTGGCGCAAGCTACTTAGGTGGCTGGGCAGGAAAATCACTTTAACCGGGAGGCAAAGGTTGCAGTGGGCTGAGATCGTGCCACTACACTCCAGCCTGGGCGACAGAGGGAGACCCTGTCTTAAACAAACAAAACATTTCCTTTTTAAGGCTAAATCATATTCCATTGTATGTATACGCATTTTGTTGACCCATTCAATCAACAGACACGTGGGATGCTTCTACTTTTGGCTATTGTGAATAATGCTGTTATGTGCGTGGGTATGCAAATATCTAAGTGTCTGCTTTCAGTTCTTTTGGGTAGAGACCCAGAAGTGAAACTGCTAGATCATATGGTAATTCTATTTTTAACTTTTTGATGTGCATGCACCTTTAAAAAAATTTTTTTTTTTGGAGATAGAGTCTTGCTCTGTCACCCAGGTTGGAGTGCAGTGAAAGGGTCTCAGCTCATATAACCTCTGCTTCCCGGGTTCAAGCAATTCTCTTGCCTCAGCCTACCAAGTAGCTGAAATTACAGGCATCTGCCACCATGCCCCACTAATTTTTTGTATTCCTAGTAGAGATGGGGTTTCACCGTGTTGGCCAGGCTGGTCTCAAACTCCTGACCTCAAGTGATCCGCCCACCTCAGCATCCCAAAGTGCTAGGATTACAAGTGAGAGCCACCGTGCCTTGTCCCTTTTAAAATTATATCACACTTCTCCACAACTGTAACTGACAGCAAAGTATGTTTTCTTTTTTATTCAACTAATGTGTATTCAGCACCAATTACATGCTAGGCCTTGGGCTATGCACCAGGGATACGATGAATCATGACCTAAAGTCATGGTCCCCGTCCTCTGACAGTCTAGCAGGATGGACAGACAGGAATCAGATCACAGGCAGCTACCTGGAGCAGACAGACCACAGTGAAACTGACGCAGACAGCAGTAGTGACTCTGCCATCAATCATATCATGGGAAGGTGTTTTAGCGTGGTAGCCCAAGGGTAGGTCTGTGCTGTGGGTTGAACTGAGTGCCTTAAAAGATATGCTGAAGTCCTACCTCCCAGAACCTGTAACGTGACCCAACTTGAAATAAGGTCTTTGTAGACATAATCAAGTTAAGATGACGTTGTACTGGCGTAGGGTGGGCCCTATTCTAACGACCAATGTCCTGGTAAAAGAGGGAGACTTGCACACAGACAGACACAGGGAAGGAGGACATGGAAGACACACGCAGGGACAGGAAGGACGCAGCTGCACACTGAGGAAGCCGCCAGAAGCTGGAAGAGGCAAAGACGGGTTCTCCCTAGAGCCTTCAGAGCGAGCGTGGCCCTGCTCACACCTCAATCATGGACTTCTAGCCTCCTGAACTGTGGGAGAATACATTTCCATTGCCTGAAGCTCTCCCTCCATGGTACTTCATTAGCACATCCCTAAGAAACACACAGGGTGAAACATGGGAAAGTCCTAGGTCGGGTTCTTTTCTACCTTTCCTTGGAGTAGGGAGCGGGGAGAGAGAGAGAGAGAAAAATAAAGAACTAGGCTTTCTCCAGGCACGGTGTCTCACGCCTGTAATCCCAGCACTTTGGGAGGCCGAGGAGGATGGATCACAAGGTCAGGAGATTGAGACCAGCCTGACCAACATGGTGAAACCTCATCTCTTCTAAAAATACAAAAATTAGCCAGGCATGGTGCTGCATACTTGTAATCCCAGCTACTCAGGAGGCTGAGGCAGGAGAATCACTTGAGTCTGGGAGGCGGAGGTTGCAGTGAGCTGCCGTGCCACTGCACTCCAGCCTGGGCAGCAGAGCCAGACTCCATCTAAAAAATACTAGGTTTTCATCTTGTAGCTTCTAACCAATTTTCGATCCTGGCCTGTGGACCTGAGTCTCAGCTTCCGACTCTGTAGGGCGAGCGTGTACTTACGCTATTTCTGAGATCCCAGCATTAAAGGGGTCCTGAGATTCTCACAGAGTCTTTTTCAAGCTAGCCCACAGGGGCAGCTCCCGATCTTCCCTATGGGAGACCAACGGGCACACTACTGGTACTGAGATGTGATGCGCTGCAGGACATTAAGCAAACTGGGCTGTGCTGGGAGAGCACCGTGCCCCTCCCCCTTGCCTTGTCATGAACAAACAATGCCTCCACCCATATTTGTAGAGAAGCCAGCAAGAGGTGAGACCCCCCCCAGGAGGCAATGAGTCTTAAAGCTGGGTCATAGAGCAGGCCACTAATTTTCTGTAAGATTTATGTTTGAATACATGTGGAGTGTCTGTGTGCCTCAGTGGTGGAGGTTATGGGGGATGGAGGGCACCCTGCACAGTGATCTTCAGGACTACCCCCTAAACCCTACCTGCTGAGGCTGGGAGGTCACCCCAGGCAGAATCACCCACTTAGGAAACCACCACTACAGCTGGCAGTGCTTCACCCTGTTAGATGCATCGGGCGTGGCATGGGGAGGCCTCCAGAATATGACATGGAAAAGGAAGCAGACATCCTCTGGCACAGGGGTGCAAGCCCAGCTCTCCTGGAGTCCTGAAAAGCCCCAAGGACCCCCCTCAGGGGCCATGTGAGCCCCAAGTCACCTGCCTGGCACAGGCGCCACTTCCCACCCACTCCTCGGGCACCCAAGTGTTCCAGCGCCCATCACTGTACCTCCTCCGCCACTGTCAACACAAACACCCACACCCAGGCAAGAAGTAAAAATAACCAGCCGTTTCATAGCGTGCCTCATGCCTCACGCCTCATCCCCTGCCCCAGTCACGCCTCTCTCAGTCCCCTGCAGGCCTCAGGGAGCCACAGAGAGGGGAGAGGGGCAGGGAGAGAGACAGTTCCATGCCCAGTGCTTTGTCTACGCTGTCAGACAGAGATCATCTGTAACAGGGATAAAGTCAGAGGCCTTCCCTTGCAACAAAGACGGCGCTGCATGTTTCTCTCTCAGAGGACGCCCCCCCCCCCCCAGAATGACAGTTCTTTCTACCAGAAAGTTCCACATGCCGGGAGAGCCCGCAGAACTTCAGGGATGAGTCAGCCGATTGCTGCCTTGATACCCACTGCAGGGCCCCTCCCCAGGCCATGGGAGTGTGTTTATTTATCTCAAGCAGCTGTTACTAGTGCCCAGGCAGAAAAGTTGTGAAAATCATAACTTCAGACCAGAACTAGCATTCACGAGGCACAGCCATCAAAGGACCTCCTAACAGCAAACCCTGGTGCTATGGGATGAAGTGTATCCTCCTAAAAGATAATGCTGACGCCCTAACCCCTGGCACCTGTCGATGTAACTGCATGAGTGCGCTAGGCCTGCCATAACAAAATACCAGCGTCTAGGTGGCGTGAACCACAGCAATTTATTATCTTACAGTTCTGGAGACCAGAAGTTCGCGACCAAGCGGCCAGCAGGGTGGTTCCTGCTGAGGCCTCTCCTCGGCCGGCAGATGGCTGCCTTCTTTCTCGCTGTGTCCTCACACAGCCTCTCCTCCGTGCCAGCACATCCTTGGTGCCTCTATGCCCAGATTTCCCCTTCTCATCAGGACAACGGTCAGATGGATTGGAGCCCACCCTAAGAGGGCTCTCTAGAGGTCCTAGCTCCAGATACAATCACATTCTGATGTACTGAGGGTTCGGGCTTCAACATATGAACTTTCAACATAGGAAGTTTTGGGGGGAACACATTTTAGCACATAACAGATCTCATTTGAAAACTGTTGGGCTCAGTGCAGTGGCTCACGCCTGTAATTCCAGCACTCTGGGAGGCCAAGGCGGGTGGATCGCCTGGGGTCAGGAGTTCAAGACCAGGCTGACCAACATGGTGAAACCTCATCTCTACGAAAAATAGAAAAAATCAGCCAGGCATGGTGGTGCACACCTGTAATCCCAGCTACTCGGGAGGCTGAGACAGGAGAATCACTTAAACCCAGGAGGCAGAGGTTGCAGTGAACTGAGATCGCACCACTGCACTCCAGCCTGGGCAAGAGCGAAACTCCATCTCAGAAAAAAAAAAAAAAAGGGCCGGGCACAGTGGTTCATGCCTGTAATACCAGCACTTCGGGAGGCTGAGGCGGGGATCACCTGAGGTCAGGAGTTCAAGACCAGCCTGACCAACATGGAGAAACCCCATCTCTACTAAAAATACAAAATTAGCCAGGCGTGGTGGCAGGTGCCTGTAGTCCCAGCTACTCAGGAGGCTGAGGCAGGAGAATTGCTTGAACCCGGGAGGCGGAGGTTGCAGTGAGCCAAGATCGTGCCATTGCACTCCAGCCCGAGCAACAAGAGCAAAACTCTGTCTCAAAAAAAAAAAAAAAAAAAAAAAATGTTAGCCAGGTATGATGGTGGGCACCGCGCCTATAATCCCAGCTACTCGGGAGGCTGAGGCATGAGAATTGCCTGAACTTGGAAGGTGGCGATTGCAGTGAGCCAAGATCGTACCGCTGCACTCCAGCCTCGGCAACGGAGTAACACACAAAAAAATTTTTTAATCATACTGATCTGAATTTTGATACAACCACAGTCCTCAAAGCCTCCAGCGTTCTGAACTGCAGAGCCCACGCCTAGAGATCTGGAGTGTGGTCCCTGCTAGTGCAGCTGCGCTGCTCTCTCTGCAAGAAACAGGCCTCCCGCAGCCCGCAGCTGGGTGGAACCACGGGACAAAGCAGACTTTGTTCCAGTGGAAAGCCGATGTTAGGAGTTGGGAGAGATGGAAAGCAAGATACAGTCACTTTATTTCTTGCTTCCAACTCTCATTAAGTCTATTACACAGGTACACGACAGCTTCCAGAGCCAGAAGTAGGCAGAAGGGCCTTGCTTGGTTCGGTGACTCTTTGCAAAAGGACATTGTGGAACTGACTACTCTTTTGCAGAAACCCAAGATTCTTACGCCCTTGACCAAAAACAACTCCTACCCTTTGTTCTCCACCTTTTCCCTTTCTTTGCTATCAACCACAGGCCCCGGCTCCAAAATCAGGATCCACCCTCCCCACGCAGCCCTCGTGTGCCTGCACTGCCCCCTTCTTTATCACTCTAGGAAAATCTCACCCATCTTCCAGGTTGAGTTAGATACTCTATTCTCCATCCCATTGCACAGAAATCCTCAAAGAGTGGTCCCTGGGCCGGTGGCATCAATATCAAAATCTGTGCATTGGGTCCCAGATCTACTGAAGCAGAAACTTGGAGTGAACCAGCAATCTGTGCTTCCACAAGCCCTGCAGGGAGTTCCGATGCCCGCTCAAGCTTTGCCCACTGCAACAGCCAGAATCAGTACTTTACCCCTCTCTACTTAGCTTAGGATCTTTGTCATTGTAAGTCCCTCAGAGCTGGCACAAGCTAGGCACCCTATAAACACCCACTTGTTGAATTAACCTAAATAAGCTCTTCCAAAACTGGAAAAGGCAGTGTGAAATTGGCAACGTGACAGGCTGCTGAACCTCCACCACCATGTTCAGGCATGCAGCGCCAGCGGCACCCAGGAATCCTGCGGAATAAAACGGGACTTGGTCAGAATTTCCATGGAGCAATGATTTGAGAAAAACTAATGTGTGGATCCTGTCCATGACCATTGCATGTAGTCAGGCTCTAAAACACACGAGGGACTGGGCACATGGCTCACACCTGTAATCCCAGAACTTTGAGAGGCCAAGGCAGGCAGATCACCTGAGTCCAGGAGTTCAAGACCAGCCTGGCCAACATGACAAAACTGCATCTCTACTAAAAATAGAAAAATTAGCTGGGTGTGGTGGTGGGCACCTGTAATCCTAGCATCCCAGCTACTCAGGAGGTTGAAGTAGGAGAATCACTTGAACCCAGGAGGTGGAGGTTGCAGTGAGCTGAGATGGCACCACTGCACTCTGGCCTGGGAGACAGAACAAGACTCCATCTCAAAAATAAATAAATAAAATAAAATAAAATATACTAGGGGCTGGGCACAGTGGTTCACACCGGTAATCCCAGCACTCTAAGAAGCCAAGGCAGGCAGATCACCTTGTGATCTGTACCTTGAGGTCAGGAGTTCAAGACCAGCCTGCCCAACATGGTGAAATCCCATCTCTACTAAAAAATACAAAAATTAGCCGGGCATGGTGGCAGGTGCCTGTAATCCCTGCTACTAGGGAGGCTGAGACAGAACTGCTTGAACCCAGGAGGTAGAGGTTGCTGTGAGCTGAGATCTCACCACTGCACTCCAGCCTGGGTGACAGAGCGAGACTCTGTCTCAAAAAAATAAATAAAATTAAAAAATAAAACACACTAAGGAAATGTTGGGAATGACACTCGTTTATGTCTCAAAAGGGGTCTTCACTGGCTCCTTCGGGACAGCAGAGTTGAAGCACTCCCTAAGGAAGAGAATTCTTTAAGAGAAATTAAGTCACAATATTTGGTGTGACATCCATCCTCTTGGCTCATTAGAGTCACTGATTCCAGGCTTCCGCCCTGCAAAACTCAACACACTATTGGTGTTCACACAACTGGACTTACCCTACCACCAAAAAAAAAAGAAGAAGAAAAGATAGGTAAAAATCAGAATTAAATTGTATGACAGGGCAGCATAGCACAAAATCCTTACAAATATAATGAATTCAGCCGGGCACAGTGGGTCACACCTGTAATCCTAGCATTTTGGGAGGCTGAGGCCAGTGGATCACGAGGTCAGGAGTTCAAGACCAGCCTGGCCAAGATGGTGAAACCCCATCTCTACTAAAAAATACAAAAAAAATTAGCCAGGCATGGTGGCACACACCTGTAATACCAGCTACTTGGGAGGCTGAGGTACAGAATTGCTTGAACCCAGGAGGCGGAGGTTGCAGTGAGCCTAGATCGCACCACTACACTCCAGCCTGGCAGACAGAGAAAGATTCCATCTCAAAAAAAAAAAAAGAAATATAACGAATTCATATGTTCTAGGCTTCTGTCTTTGCTAGGCACTATGCCAGGGTCTTCAAGGGCAGCAGTTAAGGCTATAACTCTACAGCCAGACCACAAGTGTTCCCTGCTCCATCACAGGATCTCAGGAGATCTGTGTAGAGAGCTTTAAAACAGGCTGAGGATCATGGCTTGTGCCTGTAATCCCAGCACTTTAGGAGGCCAGGGCAGGAGGATCACTTGAGGCCAGGAGCTCAAGACAGCCTGAGCAACATGGTGAAACCCTGTCTCTGTAAATAAATAAATGTTTAAAACTTCAAAACAGTCCTATAACATAAAAATTTTAATGGGCGGGCCGGGCACGGTGGCTCACGCCTGCAATCCTAGCACTTTGGGAGGCCGAGGTGGGTGGATCACCTGAGGTCAGGAGTTCAAGACCAGCCTGGCCATCATGGTGAAACTCCATCTTAAAAAAATATATATATATATTAATGGGCAATACTGTTACTATTATTACTGATTGTGGAAGACTAAAACTGTCTCCAAAGGTATCCCAGGCCCTAATGTTGGAGGCAGAGGGAGATTCCACGTAGATCTAAGAGAAGAAAACACACAGAAGAGGAGAAAGCTATGTGACCACAGAGGCAGAGACGGAACCATACAGCCACAGGCCACGGAGTGCTGGTACGAAGGTAGAATACACCACCCCCAATATGCCACTTTGGTTTAAGGAAAGTTTTTTGGTTTTTGTTTTGTTTTGTTTTGTTGAGACGGAGTTTCACTCTGGTTGCCCAGGCTGGAATGCAATAGCATCATCTCGGCTCACCGCGACCTCCGCCTCCCGGGTCCAAGCCATTCTCCTGCCTCAGCCTCCCGAGCAGCTGGGATTACAGGCATGCACCACCACACCCAGCTAATTTTTCTATTTTTAGCAGAGACGGTGTTTCCCCATGTTGCTCAGGCTGGTCTCAAACTCCCAACCTCAGGTAATCCGCCCACCTTGGCCTCCCAAAGTGCTGGGATTACAGGCGTGAGCCACTGCGCCTGGCCGGCTTAAGGAAAGTTTTGAGTTAAAGACACTTCAACAGGAGATGCAAGAAGGGCACTATGACCTCTTTTTCCTGCAAGCCAGAAATAAAACCACGCAAAAGGTGTCCTTCTTGTACCAGGAGGAAGGAAACATTCTTATCACCAGAGCTGGTGAGTCGAGGCCAAAAGAAATCTGTACAAACAAACTTTGTTCAACTAACCCTTATCTTCCTCGTCACTCCTCCATGATCAACTGCCTTAGCCCAAACCCCTCTGTCTTGCCAGGTTCCCAGGGTTTACTATTCTTGGTCCAAACAAGTACATGAGCTCTCAGCGCTCACCATTCCTTCGAGTCTTTATTTTTCTTATGAGGGCTCCCATGGACTTGTAAAAATAACTAAATAAAAGATGCAAGCTTTTTTCCTGTTAATCTGTCTTTTGCTAGTCTGATGTATAAATCAGAAAATCTAAAATGGGTAGAGGCAAAAGAGTCTCCCTCTCTCATACCGCAAGTTGGGAGAGGCAAGCGTTCTCCCGGGGGAGCCTTGGTATGACTACGGCCCTGCCAATTACACCTGGGCCCGTGGTACTCATTTGGGACTTCTGGTCTCAGAACTGAAAAAGAATAAATGAGTGGGTTTTTTGTTTTGTTTTTGTTTTTGTTTTTGGAGTCTTGCACTGCTGCCCAGGTTGGAGTACAATGGTGAAATCTCAACTCCCTGCAACCTCCACCTCCCGGGTTCACACGATTCTCCTGCCTCAGCCTCCTGAGTAGCTGGGATTACAGGCACACACCACCATACCTGGCTAATTTTTTGTATTTTTAGTAGAGACGGGGTTTCACTATGTTGGCCAGACTGGTCTCGAACTCCTGATGTCTTGATCTGCCCGCCCTGGCCTCCCAAAGTGCTGGGGTTACAGGCGTGAGCCACCGTGCCCGGCCAAATGAGTGTTTTTTAAGCCACTGAATTTGTGGCTTAGGAATTGAATACCATCATTGTCGCTTCACTTATCTTTCTCAACAAAAATGCAGGCGAGCCAGTATCACCCCCACTGTATGGAAAGGGATGCTTAGACTGAGATGGGGCAGCAGCTCACATCATGGAAACGGGGCAAAGCCAGGTGCAAACAACAGCAATCTGATCTTCCCAGCATGGCTGGCCCGCTCCAGTGAATTCACAGGTTGGTTTCTGGCCTTTAGGGATAGACTGGAAAACGATCACCCTGGTAACACTGTTTTTACAGAAAATGTACTCTGGATTTCAAATAAAAGACAAATGCGGCCAGGCATGGTGGCTTATGCCTGTAATCCAAGCATTTCGGGAGGCCAAGGCGGGAGGATCACCTGAGGTCAGGAGTTCAAGAACAGCCTGGCCAACATGGTGAAACGCCACCTCTACTAAAAATACAAAATATTACTGCTGCATCAAGAGAAGAATAAAAAAGAATAAAAGAAAAAAAAAAAATACTAGCCAGGCATGGTGGTACGTGTCTGTAATCCCAGCTACTCAGGAAGCTGAGGCCGGAGAATCGCTTGAACCTGGGAGGCAGAGGTTGCAATGAGCTGAGATTGCGCTACTGCACTCCAGCCTGAGCCACAGAGCGAGACTCTGTCTCAAAAACAAACAACAAACAAAAAACAACAGAATTACCATATGATCCAGCAAATCCACTTCAGAGTAAACACCCGAAAGAAATGGAAGCAGGATATTGAACAGATATTTGCACACCCATGTTCACAACAGCCAAAAGATGGGGGCAACCCAAGCGTGCCTCGACGCATAAACGGACAAGCAAAATGTGACATATCCATACAACGGAATACTATTCAGCCCTAAAAAGGAAGGAAATTCTGGCACACGCTCCAACACAGAACCCCAGAAACATCATGCTGAGAGAAATAAGCCAAAAAAGACAAATACTGTTAAGATTCTACTTATATGAGGTCCCTAGAGCAGTCAAATACATAGACAGGGAAAGCAGAATGGTAGGTGCCAGGGCCTGGAGGGAGGGTGGAAGGGGGGTTATTGTTGAATGGATACAGAGTTTCAGTTTGGGAAGATGAAAAGTTCTGGTGATGGCTGGTGGTGATGCAACGTTACATTGTAAATGTGCTTACTCCACTGAACTTGACACTTTGAAATGGTTAAAAATGACAAACAATGTTATACATATTTTACCACAATAAAAAAAAAGAAGTACTAGCAATAACTGTTTCAGAATAATAGGTTTGTGAGCACAGTTTTACTTTTTCCTTTCTTTTGAGTCCTAAACTTTCATTCATGAAATTTTTCTTAAAAGAGAAAAGGCATTTGTTGTATAAATAGCAGAAGGAAAGAAACACGCTGTCCTGGGGCAGGCCAACTCATTTAGGACCCACGGCTTCAGGGATTAATGGAATTCCTGTGGCAATGACCTTCCCCACTTCTGTAATATGAATTTTCACAAAGTGAAAATCCAATTCCCTCTCTGTGTTTATGAAAGCCATTCCTTTAGGACAGCTGAAGCAACAAGCCCAGTCAAAAGCACTTCCCAGCCGTGCGACTGGAGATTTATACTGCACATCAACATAAAGAAACATTATGTAACTTAAGCTGTGGGCCAGGAGGCGTGGGTCAGAAGCTGTATTCAAGACGTGCTTCGCCCTCCAATTCCCACCATTGGACCAATTAAAAACTCCCCAGGCTTCTGCTGCCTTTTCTGTAACGTGAAAGAACACCTGCTTCATAAGGTAACCGTAAATCCCGCAAAGAACCCACGCCTGGCAAATGTCAGGGATTTAGACACAGCATGTGTGAAAGAACACAGTCTGCCATAAAGCAGGTGCTTAATAAATGCCCAAGGCTTGCTTCCTTTCGCCCCATCCATGCGCACTCACACGTCAGGTGGCTTTATGCTTGCTTGTTCGTTCACTTCTTTAGAAGGAATAGATTGCCAGATTTACTCTTAATTGCCTCAACTCTGCCCCTTCTCTAAAAAGAAACCCTCATCCTGAAACTCTTAATGAGGTCGGCTTTCTATTTTGTGGCCACATAACTGGAAATGACCAGAGAGTTGGCAAAATATCAAGCTGGAAGGCTTCATTTAAATTAGAAAAAGGTTTCTAGAGTTTCTTTGAAGAGAAACTCACATCGTGATCTTGAGAAACTCAAGAACATATTCTAGAGATCCAGGAAACCTAAGGTTCCACGAGTCACTAGCTGCATGACCCTGGGCAAAGTACTTACCCTCGGAGCCTGGATATTCACATCACAAATGATGTAAACCAGATTTGAGTCTCTTAAAGAGCACACACCTGTAATCCTAGTGACTTGGTAGGTGGAGACGGGAGGATCACATGAGGCCAGGAGTTAAAGACCAGCCTGGGTAATATAACAATGCCCCATCTCTACAAAAAAATTTTAAAACATAGCCAGGAGAGGTGGCATGCACCTGTAGTCCCAGCTATTCAGGAAGCTGAGGTGGAAAGATCGCTTGAGCCCAGGAATTCATGGCTGTAGTGAGCCATGATTGTGCCACTGCATGCCAGCCTGGGCAACAGAGCAAGACCCTGCCTCACAAAAGAAAGTAAAAGAGAGTAAGAACTCTAACAATTTTTTTTTTTTTGAGATGGAGTCTTGCTCTGTAGCCCAGGCTGGAGTGCATTGGCACGATCTCGGCTCACTGCAACCTCCACCTCCCAGGCCCAGTTCAAGCCATTCTCCTACCCCAGCCTCCCAAGTAGCTGGGATTACAGGCACAACCCACCATGTCCAGCTAATTTTTGTATTTTTTTAGGTAGAGACAGGGTTTCACCATGTTGGCCAGTCTGGTCTTGAACTCCTGACCTCGTGATTCGCCCACCTCGGCCTCCCAAAGTGCTGGGATTACAGGCGTGAGCCACCACACGCCTGGCCCTAATAATTTTTTTTGTTTGTTAGACAGAGTCTCACTCTGCGGCCCAGGCTAGAATGCAGTGGTACGATCTTGGCTCACTGCAACCTCAGCCTCACAGGTTCAAACGATTTTACTGCCTTATCCTCCCAAGTAGCTGGGACTACAGGCAGGTGCCACCAAGCCTGGATAATTTTGCATTTTTAGTACAGACAGGGTTTTACCATGTTGGCCAGGCTGGTTTTGAACTACTGACCTCAGGCAATCCACCTGCCTCAGCCTCCCAAAGTCCTGGGATTACAGGTGTGAGCCACCACGCCCAGCCTCTAATTATTAAGAAATGCTTAATCATGCCCCCACCATGAAACTATTAAACATAATTTTTTATGGTCAGGGAGCCCTTATTCCTAGGCTGGGCCTCAGACTTCCTATCAGTAGTAAATGGGCCAGACCACCAGTTCTCTCCAAGGAGGCATCTAGCATGAATGTTCCACAATACTTATAAGGCCCACCTGTCCAACTTGAAGCAGTCCTTTGCAAAGTTCTATCCAAAAGGGATCACTGGCTATAATATATCAAGAATTGAAAGTAGGCTGGGCGTGGTGGCTCACACCTGTAATCCTAGCACTTTGGGAGGCCGAGGCAGGTGGATCACCCAAGGTTGGGACTTCGAGACCAGCCTGACCAACATGGAGAAACCTCGTCTGTACTAAAAATACAAAATTAGCCAGGGGTGGTGGCACATGCCTGTAATCCCAGCTACTCAGGAGGCTGAGGCATGAGAATCACTTGAACCCAGGAGGCGGAGATTGTGGTGAGCTGAGATCACACCATTGCACTCCAGCCTGGGCAACAAGAGCAAAACTCCATCTCAAAAAAAAAAAAAAAAAAGAATTGAAAATACTGATAACCAGGAAGTTTCTTTTCATGTAACCAATTAAAAAAACAAAATGTCGTTTCCCATTCTCAGAAGTAATACTACCCTGCATTTCAATGTGATAAGTTTTTAAGGCATACCACAAATTCTGTCATTTAAATTTAGGAGCAATCACTATAATTCACCGTCCAGCGGTAAAATAAATTTTTAGCACATTCTCAATCATTCTCAACAAACTGTCATCATTCACGGATTTCAACAGCACCCAATGCCATGTATTTAAGCAGTAATAACTCCTCTGCAAAGCAGCATTTCTCTTTGCACCTTTTCACACCTTACAAAAGGTACCTGCAAGGTGAGGTAAATCAAACAAAACATGTAAGTTATATTTATTTTCCCATTACAAACGGTTTCAAAGCAAAGAGCTACAGCATCAAGACGTAAAAAAGATGCCTTGAAACTGTACTGGGTGCAGTTCTCACTAAATATAGCTCAGTGAACTGAATAGTTCCATGCTTTTGCAGAAAAAGTCCCAAGTAGTGCAATGAAGAAAAATCTAAAACGACACAATGATTTTATGTAAGCAGCAGAAATCTTCTTCCCGATTGAGAACAAGTCATATGAACCACTCATTTAAGACTCTTTTAAGAAAGATGTCTGGATTGTGAAAGTGAGGAAGGAAGACTAAACATGAAACAGCAGCAACTCCCAGCCATCCAGGACACAGTCTGAAGTGCCTCTAGGCCCTACCCAGCTGTTTCCTAATTGTGTGACCATGGGCAAATCTCTTCATCTCTGAACCTCAGATTGCTCATCACTAAAGTGGGGATAATAGTAAGTACTCAGTCGGGCAAGACTGCTCACGCCTGTAATCCCAGCACTTTGGGAGGCCAAGGCGGGCAGATGACCTGATGTCAGGAGTTCAAGAACAGCCTAGCCAACATGGTGAAACCCCATCTCTACTAAAAATACAAACATTAGCTGGGCGTGGTGGCGTATACTTCCAGCTACCCGGGAGACTGAGACACGAGAATCACTTGAACATGAGAGGCAGAGGCTGGTGAGTCGAGATCGCACCACTGCACTTCAGCCTGGGTGACAGAGCCAGACTCCGTCTCAAAAAAAAAAAAAAAAAAAAGTATATACTCTGCCCGCTTTACAGGCATGATAATTCCCAATGCTCAGGTGAAAAAAAGCTAAGACTCTGGATACACTTCCACGACTAGCGTGTCAGGACATTTTTGCATTGCTATGAGGAAATACCTCAGGCTGGGTAATTTATATAGAAAAGAGGGTTAACTGGCTCACAGTTCTGCAGGTTGTACAAGAAGCACGGCTTCTGGGAAAGGGTCGGGAGCTTTTACTCAAGATGTAAGGTGAAGTGCGGGTAGGAGTCTCACGTGGCAGAGTGGGAGCAAGAGTGGAGGGAGGAGCCACACTTTACAACAACCAGATCTGGCGAGAACTGTCTCACTATGGCAAAGACATCAGCAAGCCGTGAGGGATCCGCCCCCAAAACCCAAACACCTCCCATCAAGCCCCCCCCCTCCAACACCGGGGGTTACATCTCAACAAAAGACCTGGAGGGGACATCCCAAACATATTAGCTAGTGAATCCCAGAACCTGGACTCATAAGTATACTCTCTCACTAGATGGCAGAAAGCATTTGCTGGTGAAGGTTCTCATCCTGAGAGCTTTGAAACAGAAAAATGGAAAATCTAATGGGAAATCAGGAGGAATAATCAGAGTTTACTCTCTGCCAAGGTTATACGCAAAAGAGCTAAAGTGTATTACTGAACACTATGCCCAAGTGTTTTCTATCCATTTTATCATGCAATGCTCTTTTAGCTAGATTACAGCAAAAACTTACATAGCATTTAGTGTGTGCCTTGTATCATGTGATTCATTTGCTCTACCCAACATCTCAAGGAGGCAGATACATCCTTGTCTTAGTCTATCTGTGTTGCTAAAAAGGAATGTCTGAGACTGTGTAATTACAAAGAAAAGAGCTCTATTTGGCTCATGGTCCTGCAGCTATACAAGAAAAGAGCAGCAGCTTCCACTTCTGGGGAGGCCTCGGAAGCTTCCACTCCTGGTGGAAGGCAAAGGGGGAGCAGGCATGTTACATAGCAAGGGAGGAGGAAAAGAGAGAGGGGCCAGACTCTTTTTAACAATCAAATCTGAGGCCGGGCGTGGTGGGTCATACATGTAATCCCAGCACTTTGACAAGCCAAGGCTAGTGGATTACCTCAGGTCACGAGTTTGAGACCAGGCTGGCCAACATGGTGAAACGCTGTCTCTACTAAAAATATAAAAATTAGCACACATCTGTAATCTCAAGCCACTTGGGAGGTTGAGGGAGGAGAATCACTTGAACCCAGGAGGCAGCGGTTACAGTGAGCCGAGATCACATCACTGCACTCCAGCCTGGGCGACACAGCTAGACTCTGTCTCAAAAAAAAAAAAAAAAAAAAATCAGCTCTGATGGGAACTCACAGACTGATAACTCACTCCTTATGAGAATGGTGCCAAGGCATTCATGAGGGGATCCACCCACAAGACCCAAACACCTCCCACTAGGCCCTGCCTCCAACATTAGGAATCAAATTTCAGCATGCGATTTGGAGGGGACGAATATCCCAACTAGTATGAATCATCATTTTACAGACAAGGCACCTGAGGCACAGAGCCAAGCGACTTGCCCAAAGTCACACTGCTGGCAGGGCCAGAATTCAGAACCAGTGCCTGGTGCCAGAGTCCGTGCTATTAATCCCCACACCAGGAGCTCTTATGATATGAAGAAATAAAATGAGAGGGTGGGTGACACGTTAATTATCTCATCCAACGCCGGGTTTGAGGGCTCATGTCTGTAATTCCAGCATTTTGGAAGGCTGAGGTTGGGGATCATCTGAGGTCAGGAGTTTGAAACCAACCTGGCCAACATGGTGAAACCCCGCCTTTACTAAAAATACAAAAATTAGTCGGGCACGGTGTGCGGGCGATTGTAATCCCAGTTACTTGAGAGGCTTAGGCAGGAGAATCACTTGAACCCGGGAAGCAGAGGTTGAAGTGAGCCGAGATCACGCCACCGCACTCCAGCCTGGGTGACGGAGCGAGACTCTGTCTTAAAAAAAAAAAATGACCTCATCCAAGTGAGCACAACTTGCTTTGGATCCGGTCTGCAGTTCTCACTGCCTGGGCCTCACCACCATGCTGTGCATTCAGGCCTGGCAGGCAGGGCTGCCACCCACATAGCACCAACTGGGCCCTGGGGCCAACAGTAACCAAACAGCATGAGATCTGGGTCTTCACAGCAGGAGACTGAAGAGGGAAGGACAAGGAACAAGTGACCAGGGAAGACGGAAGGCAGCAGGGAGCAGGCGGCGCAACCGAAAGAGGTCAAAGGCTCCATCACCCGTTTCTGCTGACTTTGATGAGTGTGTGCATGGAGGAAACTTCTGGAAACTTCTGGTTTTTTGTCTGTGCTCAGGGGCTCCATGACCTGAGTTCATTTAGCAAACTAATGACCTTCTAAACCTTTTAGGTCATTCTAAACAGAAAAAGAATTGCTCAGCAAATCACCTGGAGAGGAAGTCCCATGAGGAAACTCCCTTTTATTCTAAGATGATATGACGGTGCTTTCCCACAACAATGCAGACCCCACATGGCCACAGGTGGAAATTGTGACAGTGAGCCTGGGGTCACATAGCTCATCACGTACTGAACCTTCATCATGTATCTACGGGAATCTCAAAAACTGTATTCTTTTTTTGTTTCTTTGTTTGTTTGAGATGGAGACTCCCTCTGTCACCCAGGCTGGAGTACAGTGGCGTGATCTCAGCTCACTGAAACCTCTGCCTCCCGGGTTCATGCAATTCGCCTGCCTCAGCCTCTCGAGTAGCTGGGAGTACAGGTGCATACCAGCAGGCCAAGCTAATTTCAGTATTTTTAGTAGAGACAAGGTTTTGCCATGTTGGCCAGGCTGGTCTCGAACTTCCAACCTCCGGTGATCCAGCTGCCTCAGCCTTACAAAGTGCTGGGATTACAGGCGTGAGCCACCACACCCGGCCAAAAGCTGTATGTCCTTTTTTTTTTTTTTTTTAAGATGAAGTTTTGCTCCTGTTGCCCAGGCTGGAACGCAATGGCACTATCTCAGCTCACTGCAACCTCCACTTCCAGGTTTAAGTGATTCTCCCGCCTCACCCTCCAGAGTAGGTGGGATTACAGGCATACGCCACCACGCCGAGCTAATTTTGAATTTGTAGTAGATGGGGTTTCTCCATGTTGACCAGGCTGGTCTCAAACTCCCGATCTCAGGTGATCCACCCGTCTCAGCCTCCCAAAGTGCTGGGATTACAGGCATGAGCCACCATGATTTTTCATCAAGCTTCCAAGGACTTGCAAAGATATTTAGGCCACACACTCCAGAAGAGACAGGAGAAGCTGGGCTCCAACACAGAGACTAGATTTAATACACTTCTGCTTGGCAACAGCTGGAGTGTGGAAGCTCTGCACACCAATGCAGAGCCTGCAAAACCCTCCATGCCGCCTGCCTCTGTTAATCTAGCCGCCTGGGCTTCCTCCCATCTTAAGATGAAGCTCCTCCATGGGACTTACTCCTGCAGACACACAAGCATCTTCTACATAGAAAATTTTGGTGGAGAATGAGTAGGGTAAACTCACGTTATCAGGATCTTAGGAGAGGCCCAGAGATACAAAAAGACCACATTTAGGTGCCTCTCAACTTTGCATGAAAGTTTTAAAAATAGACGGCCTTGATTTCAAGCAGAAGTGATTTTTTTTTCCAGAGTTTCGCTCTTGTTGCCCAGGCTAGAGTGCAGTGGTGCAATCTCAGCTCACTGCAACCTCCACCTCCCAGGATCAAGCAATTCTCCTGCCTCAGCCTCCCGAGTACCTGGGACTACAGGCATCTGCCACCATGCCTGGCTAACTTTTTGTATTTTTAGTAGAAACAGGGTTTCATCCGGGTGACCAGGCTGGTCTCAAACTTCTGACTTCATGATCCACCCGCCTCAGCCTCCCATAGTGCTGCGATTACAGCCACCTCACTGGGCCGCAGAAGTGATTTTAAACTACAATCTATTATTTAAATAGCAAACACCTACATTGAGTATCTGAAAAATCAAGACGAAGATGAGTGAGACATCCAAAGAGCATGGGGACCTAGCAGGCATTTTTGCCAGCTCTCCATCTGCCCTGATGTTAGATTAAATTCAGACCTGACTCTCCAGTTTTTACCATTTTCTTCTGACTGGGTGTTAAGACATTCCCAGAGGGAAGGGATGGGGCTAAAATCACCCATCTATCAGCCACCTGCCCCACCCCATCCCACCCTGTCACTTATCACAAAATCCTAAAATACAGATATGATCTTAGAGGTCACCAGTCCCAACCTAATGCTTGGAATCTCCTCAGTGTGTCCCATCTCCACCCACCTGGGCCACTTGAGGTCAACAGTCTCTCTGATCACACTGAGTCCCGTGACCAAGCCCACTACTACCCTTCAGAAATAGATCTGCTCCCAAGGAAATGTTTCCTCTTCCCTATACAAACAGGAACTGAGAGGGAGCACCATGTGTGTCTGATTCCAATGGGGTGATAGACTGTTGTTGATCCAAGTGTCACAGTGTTCATCTAGCTGAGATGTGAAGCCCTAAACTAGTGATTCTAGGCTGCCCAGAATAGGAGAAGGCTGAGGAGACTTCAGTGTCTAAACAACAACATTCATTGACAGACAGAAAGGTTAAGGAAGCAGGTAGGGAGGATGCCCATCAATGAAAATATTTCCTCCGGAGAACAGGCAGCACTATCAATGCACTAAGTATGTGACCTCTATTTAAAATGTATCTCAAAGCCAGGTAGGATGGCTCACGCCTATAATCCCAGCACTTTGGAAGGCCAAGGCAGGAGGATTGCTTCAGGCCAGGAGTCCAAAACCAGCCTGAGCAACATAGGGAGACCCTGTCTCTACTAAAAATTTGAAAATTAGCTGAGCATGGTGGTACACCTGTAGTCCTAGCTACTCAGGAGGCTAAGGCAGGAATTTCCCTGAGCCCAGGAGATCGAGGCTGCAGTGAGCCAGGATCACGTCTCTGTACTCCAGCCTGGGCAACAAAAATAAAAATTAAAAGAAAGAAAGAAATTTGTAAAAAAAAAAAAAAAACTCTCAAGATTAAAATTCAGTTATATTTATCATGTTCTTTCAAGAAACGGGAAGAATAGATATTATAGAAATAAAATGTCTTTATTTATTTATTTTTTTTTGAGACACAGTCTCACATTGTTGCCAGGGCTGGAGTGCAATGGCGCGATCTCAGCTCACTGCAACCTCCACCTCCCAGGTTCACACGATTCTCCTGCCTCCGCCTCCCAAGTAGCTGCCATTACAGGTGCCCGCCATTGAGCCTGGTGAATTTTTTGTATTTTCAGTAGAGACAGGCTTTCACTAAGTTGGCCAGACACATCTCGAACTCCTGACCTCGTGATCCACCCGCCTCAGCCTCCCAAAGTGTTGGGATTACAGGCATGAGCCATTGCACCCGGCTGCCTTTTTATTCTTTTAAACAGATATTTGAGTCCAATCATGGAAAGGTGGAAAAAAAAGTCACAAAACCTGTCCTCAAAAAGCCCTCCAACCTGTTAGGTTGGGGGAGAGAAAGCTAATGCAGATAAAACAATTAAAAAACAGTAACTAGTGTAATTATGGGTTGTTACTCATGTAACAATTACTAGTGTAACTTTGAGTTCTAAGGATAAGATTTCAGAAACAAGGATTATGTTCCCTTCATAGTTCTACCTTGACTAAACCCAGAGAGGAAGCGAGAAACAAAACATTCCCTTATCTCCTCAATGTATCTTCTTTATCAGCAAATGGATTTCCTTTCAGAGAGTTTAAGACCTTGTGGGTCAAGGCTACCTGCCCAGTTCAGGCTAGAAGGAAACAAAGGGAAATAAATGAGGTCAGCCATCCAGCATCGCTCCTTCCCAAATATCTCCTCCTCAAAGGCAAAGTAACTGTCATTGTAAGACAGCTGTGCAGACATGTGTTTATAAACTTAAGAGTCCGTGATCTCCAACCTAGTGTCATCTCTCCTCCTTTAACTCCAGGGAAAATTCATCTCATGCCCCTTCCCTCTCAAGGGGAGGTCCCCACAAACAATGTAAGATGTTCTCACCAGGGAAGATTCCACCTTGCTGGGTCTCCTGTCAGTTTCTCTCATCTCCAGTGAAATGTCACAGACATTACAGAATTTTCTCGTTGACATCTTTGCTGAAGCCAGGACCTAGCACTGCTTTTGTGACCCCACCCCGACCCAGCAAATGTTTATTTCTACTAACATGTTGGAAGGCAAGAAGACAACGTGGCATTCAAGCCACCATATCAGGAAACTCAAGGAGGAACCTGACTCCTTTCTTAAAGCCTGATGTCACCATTATTCTCCCGGTTCCTGGCCACCGTCAATGCCATCTCCCAGGGCACCGTCATCTGGGAGGGTCTCCTATGAATTCACACCGAAAAGGTTTTGAAGATGACTTCCACAGATTTCAAGAATAGCTAATATTGATCTACCCGAAGTGTGCTGCAGCAGAGTTCTCTCTACACATCATTTCCTTAACCCTCTCACCACCGCTTTATAGACAAGGAAATTGAGGCTGAGACATTCCGAAACTTGGCCAAGATCGCCCAGAGGCCTGGACAGAGATGGAATTCCAAAAATCCCCAAAATCCCCCAAAATCCCCAAATCCCTGCTCTTCACCGTCAATGCTATTCTGTCTCTTGCAAATGGAAACCAGCTCAACATACTATAGCAAATTTGTGCGGCTATGAAACCCCCAGAGGAAGCAGGGCCACAAAGATTAATGGAGATCTACAAACCAAATTGTGGGGCACCCCAGAGCCCGACTGTATGACCCCCCCGGTGGGCACACACCTGGACGCCTCGTGGTGGAAGCAAGGCGCCTTCTGATCCACACTGAGTCATCAGCTGTCCCCACCAGCTGGTCAGCCGCACTTTGCGTCTCCAGAACCAACCTCCAAGATCCTGGACCCCCGGCCTGGAAATGTAAGTGGCAGGCAAATGTTTCTGGAAGACACTCTCTTATCTGTTCACTCATATACTCAAGCCTTAGAAAACCCAGAATACAGCAGGACAGGCTTCATTCCTGAGTAATAAATTTAGAGGTTAAAATAAATAAATAAATGATTCCTAGTGACTATCAAGAACAAGAAATAGGACTTAACAGTTCTGGCTCCAAGTCAATCACAGCGCCACTGACTTACGCCCCACAGAGCAGCAACCATGGCTAATTTCTCTCCAGATGGCGGCTTGTACTTTTCCAGGCAGAATCTCATCTCCCCAAGCCTCGCCTCACCTTTCTACGGCTCTTTGTGTTTCCCAACGTCCTCTCTGTGCACAGAGGGCTTTGCAACACCTCCAAATTTACTGCCACCCACAGATTTAATTAGCAGACTGTTGACTCCCCCCTTCTGCGATTGGAATATCTTAAGTAAAACCAGGCCTCCACTGAGCCCGTGGGTACTCCACCCTGGGCCTCTGTCCAATCAGCTCCCCAGTGAAAAACAGCGTTTGCCCAGCTCCAACCGTAGGGTTGGCCCCGGTCCAAAGCAGTTCCATGCTGGGAGCCAGCCACCGGTGCCATGCAAGGGCTGCAACCCTGGGGGCTGCCTAGTAAGAGGAGACTGTATGGAAGGAAGGGCAAAGGTGACCAAAGGAAAAACATAAAATGACACAGGGGAAGCAAGGCGTTTTTCGTAAAAGTCAGGGTACAGAGACAAACCGGCTGGGCATACATTTCTCATGACTTCCCCATGTGATCCCCATGTGTCATAAAGAAAAAGAAGAGTAAGAAACAGTGGAATAAACTACAGAAGGGAGTGAGATGGTGAAATAAAGGAGGATCTAAGAGGACCCAGAGGAGGAAGGAGGGCAGGAGACAAGGGAAGAGAACAATCTGCTTTTTGTTTTTTTAACTCACCACTAACTATACCAATTAAAAACCACTAAACTGAGTATCCATTTTATGTTCAACAATACAAGAGTTAAAAAAAAAAAAATACAAGATGCCTCCTTGGGAGAAACAAATCAACAGCAAGAGAAACAAATATGAAACCAACAGAAGGCCAGGCACGGTGGCTCATGCTTATACTCCTAGCACTTTGGGAGGCTGAGGCAGGTGGATTGCTTGAGTCCAGGAGTTCGAGACCAGCCTGGGAAACAAAGGGGATCCCCAACTCTATGAAAAATACAAAAATTAGCCAGGCACGGTGGCATGCACCTGCATGGTGGCCATGTCCCAACGACTCAGGGAGCTGAGGTGGGAGGATTGGTTGAGTCTGGGAGTTCCAGGCTGCAATGAGCCATGATTGCGCCACTGCATTCCAGCATGGGTAAAGAGCAAGACCCTGTCTCAAAAAGAAAAAAAGAAACCAACAGCAAGAATGCAAACAGGCCTATAGTTCACTCTTCTACAGAGCCATTTAGTGATACAAGGACCAACACGCTCTCTCTGGCTGTGGAGTAGGAATGGAGGAGATTAAACAGAAGCACCTCCCTGGTCCAACTAAAACTAGGCACAGCCTTGGCTCACACACCACAACAGCCCAGTGCTGATGACTAATTACACACTTGACCAACCAACATATAAAATCTCTTCCTGACAGGGTGAGCCTCCCCCCCCCCCAATGCTATGCTGCTTGCTTTTATGCCCTTCATTCATTTTTCCTAACCTATTTTAGGGTTTTATGACTACTCTTACTTCTTTATTCTTAGACTTTTAAAGGGGAGTCAAGCAATTAAATACACAAAGCTAGTGTTACCCACTATGGGCAGTGATACAATGTCTACCTAATCTTCTAAATGTGCCTAAATTAATTTTTCTACAGAGAAAACTCCTCTCTCTCCAATAGGCTAGTCATGAAAACTCATGTTCGGAAACCACTTAGCCTTGTACTTTTTAATCTCTCCTCACCCTGGCTTCAAACATGCTTTGGTGGGTGATGGGGCTCATCAAAATTAAGAGATTCCTGAAATAAGAGAAATTTCCCCATCCTATCCAGCCTGGGCAATGTGGCCAAACCCCATCTCTACAAAAAATTAGCCGTGTGGTGGTGTGGTGGTGCATGCCTGCAGTCCCAGCTGCTCAGGAGAGGGAGGTAAAAGGATCCTTATGTCCTGGAGGTCAAGGCCACAGTGAGCTGTGATCACACCACTACACCCCAGCCCGGGAAACAAAGTGAAAAAAAAAAAAAAATGTACCCAGTCTAGCAGGTGATCCCAGCAAGGTAGGTGGAAGCCCTTTCTCTAGGCCAGGGGAAAACATAATTTTAAATTTTCTAGGCCATGCATAGTGGCTCATGCTGTAATCCCAGCACTCTGGGAGACCAAGGTGGACAGATCACTTGAGGCCAAGAGTTCAAGACCAGCCTGGCCAACATGGCGAAACCCTGTCTCTACTAAAAATACAAAAATTAGCTAGGCATGGTGGTGACAGGTGCCTGTAATCCCAGCTACTCGGGAGGCTGTGGCGGGAGAATTGCTTGAACCTGGGAGATGGAGGTTGCAATAAGCCGAGATAGCACCACTGCACTCCAGTCTTGGCAACAGATTGAGACTCTGTCTCAATAATAATAATAATAATAATGAATTTTCTAGTAGCCACATGTTTTAAAAAGTTAAAAGGTTAAACAAAATTTAATAACCTACTTCATTCAACCAGGCATATCACAGATATTGTCATTTCAACATATAATCAACACAAAAAATTACTCATGTGGCTGGGTGCAGTGGCTCACACATGTCATCCTAGCACTTGGGAAGGCCAACCCAGGAGGATCACTTGAGGTCAGGAGTTCAAGACAAGCCTGGGCAACATAGCAAGACCCTCTCACTACAATTTATTTATTTATTTATTATTTTGAGACAGAGTTTTGCTTTTGTTGTCCAGGCTGCAATGCAATGGCGTGATCTCAGCTCACCACCACCTCCACTTCCCAGGTTCAAGCGATTCTCCTGCCTCAGCCTCCCGAGTAGCTGGGATTACAGGCATGCACCACTACACCTGGCTAATTTTTGTATTTTTAGTAGAGACGAGGTTTCTCCATGTTGGTCAGGCTGGTCTTGAACTCCTGACCTCAGGTGATCCGCCTGCCTCAGCCTCCCAAAGTGCTGGGATTATAGGAGTGAGCCACCACGCCCGGCTAATTTTTGTATTTTTAGTAGAGATGGGGTTTCTCCATGTTGGTCAGGCTGGTCTCGAACTCTCAACCTCAGGTGATCCGCCCGCCTCAGCCTCCCAAAGTGCTGGGATTACAGGAATGAGCCACCACGCCTGGTCCCAATTTTTTTTTTTTTAATTAGCCAGGTGTAGTGGTGCACACCTGTAGTCTCAGCTACCAGGGAGGCTGAGGTGACAGGATCACTTGAGCCCAGAAGTTAAGGCTGCAGTGAGCTGTGTTCATGCCACTGCTCTCCAGCCTGGGTGACAGAGCAAGACCCTGTCTCTAAAATAATAAAATAAAACATTATTACTGAGATACCAAACATTCTTCTCTTTCTTCTGGAGTCTTTGAAATCGGGTCTGTAGTTTATGCTGACAGCACTTCCTAATTCAGACTATCCACATGTCAGCATAGTGGGCAGCACAGCTACAGACCCTATGACTGTATGTGTGGACAGCAGGGAAGAGGGTCAGATAAAGAAGTTCCGAATATGAGGGATCCGGAATCTTTTAAGTGCCCAATTACAGGATGTGCTCAGCTTTCCTTTCACACAGCTCCTCCAAGGGACACACATGCACTGTGGTCATTTGGAAATACCTGCCTGGCATCAAGAGAACCTCTCCAGGACTCTTGAGTTTCACATCCAAAACCTCACCCACTCCACATAATGGAAAACACAATAAAGAGAAAGCAAGTACCTCCTAGATACGAAAAACCATGCTAGGGGCTGACACGAGACATATTCAAACTCACCATTAACATCTAAGCCTAACGTGCTGGCCAAGAGACGTTGTCTTCTCTGGATCTCCAGGCTCTATTAAAAAGTCATTCAATCCAGTGCCTACATCAAGAGCAACCAGACTTAACAGGAAACTGAGCTCCCTGGACTAATGGCCTGTCTTGTTCCAAATTCCAGGACAAACCAAAGAAGCACTTAAGAATCCAAAATCAGGTTGGGTGTGGTAGATCAGGCCTGTTATCCCAGCACTCTGGGAGGCCGAGGTGGGCAAATCATCTGAGGTTGGGAATTTGAGACCAGCTTGACCAATATGGGGAAACCCCGTCTCTACTAAAAATACAAAAATTAGCAGGGCGTGGTGGCGCATGCCTGTAATCCCAGCTACTCAGGAGGCTGAGGCAGGAGAATCGCTTGAACCCAGGAAGCGGAGGTTGTGGTGAGCCGAGATCGCGCCATTACACTCCAGCCTGGGCAAAAAGAATGAAACTCTGTCTTAAAAAAAAAAAAAGAATTCAAAATCAGCTGGACGCGGTGGCCTATGGCTGAAATGCCAGCACTTTCGGAGGCTGAAGTGGGTGGATCACCCCAGGTCGGGAGTTGAAGACCAGCCTGGCTCACAGAGTGAAACCCCCATCTCTTCTGAAAAATACAAAAATTACTTGGGCATGGTGGTGTGCACCTGTAATCCCAGCTACCTGGGACACTGAGGCAGGAGAATCGTTTGAACTCGGGAGGCAGAGGTTGCAGTGAATAGAGTTTACACCATTGAACTCCAGCCTGGGCGAGAGATCGAGACTCTCTCAAAAAAAAAAAAAAAAAAAGCATCCAAAATCAGCACCTAAGAATCTTAATTTCTACCTTTCTAGTCAAAACTGCTGCCCATCACAGAATCTTGACCACCCAAAATCCTAAAATAATCATCACTCTGAGGATTTGGCATATCATCTCAGTATCTTTATTGTTATAAATTAATCCAGGGCAAGGCATGTGCCAACACTTTGGGAGAACAAGGTGGGTGGATCACTTGAGCCCAAAAGTTTGACAACAGCCTGGGCAACATGACGAAACCCCATCTCTACAAAAAAGTAGGCAGGTGTGGTGGCACCAGCCCTGGCTACTTGAGAGGCTGAGGTGGGAGGATCACCTGAACCCAGGAGGTCAAGATTGCAGTTAGCCGGGATTGCACCACTGTACTCCAGCCTGAGTGACAGAGCGAGACCCTGTCTCAAAAAAAAAAAAAAAAAAAAAAAAAAAAAGGCCGGGTGCAGTGGCTCATACCTGTAATCCCAGCACTTTGGAAGGCTGAGGCAGCTGGAGGGAGGCAGGTGGGTCAGCTGTTGAAGTAGTCAATATGGTGAAACCCCACCTCTACTAAAAATACAAAAATTAGCCGGGCATGGTGGCAGGCACCTGTATAGTTCCAGCTACTCAGAAGGCTGAGGCAGGAGAATTGCTTGAACCTGCAACGAATGAGCCAAGATTCTGCCACTGCACTCCAGCCTGGGCAACACAGCAAGACTCCATCTCAAGAAAAAAAAAAAAAAAGTTAATCCAGAAAGTTCTTGTTTTCCAATATTTTCTCTTATCACCTTAAAACTAAAACACATGACCAGGCTCCATGGCTCACGCCTGTAATCCCAGCACTTTGAAAGGCTGAGGCGGGCGGATCATGAGTTTGAGACCACCCTGGCCAACATGATGAAACCCCGTCTCTACTGAAGATACAAAAAATTAGGCAGGCGTGGTGGCAGACACCTGAAATCCCAGCTACTCAGGAGGCTGAGGCAGGAGAATCGCTTGAACCTGGGAGGCGGAGGTTGTAGTGAGCCGAGATCACGCCACTGTATTCCAGCCTGGGTGATAGAGCGAGACTCTGTCTCAAAAAAAAAAAAAAATTACAGTAAGAAGGTGTGCCAACCTTTTGGTGGTGGGGGTGTAGGGCGCAAAAATTAGCATACCTTTGCTTATATAAACCAACACTGCAAGAAATAACAAAAAAAACCCAAAAGTATTAATAGGGTTGGGGGTAGTGGTTTACGCCTATAATAATCCCAGCACTTTGGGAGGCCAAAATGGGTTGATCACTTGAGACCAGGAGTTCGAGACCAGCCTGGACACCACGGCAAAACCCTGTCTCTACTAAAACTACAAAAATTACCCAGGGAATGGTGGTGAATGCCTGTATTCCAAGCTACTTGAAAGGCTAAGACATAAGAATTGCTTGAACCCAGGAGGCGGAGGTTGCCGTGAGCCAAGATCGCACTACTGCACTCCAGCCTGGGCAATAGAGCAAGACTCTGTATGCAAAAAGAAAAAAAAGAAAGAAAAACAAGTATTAATATTTATCCAAGGAGAGAAAACTAGGGTATTCCTGGATGGCGTGAGAGCAAGACTGCACTATGTGTACTTCTTTACACTCTTTTCTTCCTGAAACCATGTAAAGACATTATTTATCCAAACAAATTAAACTTAAAAACAATGTTTTGGAGGCAAAAATTACAAATGGATGAAGCTCACAAACGTAACAGTGAAGTGAACAAAAGACACCAAATACAATCAAATACATCCCGTGTGAATCCTTACTATCAAGTACAAAAATACATCTATGGGGTTAGAAATCAGGATCGGGGGCCAGGCATGGAGGCTAGGCGCAGTGGCTCATACCCTGTATTCCCAGTACTTTGGGAGGCCGAGTCAGGTGGATCACTAAGTCAGGAGTTCAAGACCAGCCTGGCCAACATTGTAAAACCCTGTCTCTACTAAAAATACAAAAATTAGCCGGGCGTGGTGGCACCTGCCTATAGTCCCAGCTACTTGGGAGGCTGAGGCAGGAGAATCACTTGAACCCAGGAGGCGGAGGTTGCAGTGAGCCAAGATCACCCACTGCACTCCAGCCTGGGGTGACAAAAGCAAAACTCCATCTCAAAAAAACAAAAAAAAGAAATCTGGATTGGGGTTGTCCTAAAGCAGGGGCTGACAGGAAACTTCTGGGGTCTCAGCATGTTCTGTTTCTACATGCATGTGCTGGTTACATGGTTGTATGCCATTTGTAAGAATTCATTAAGCCGTACAAGTACAGTAACATATACTTTTCTGTATGTATGTTATACATAATTTGAATAATTATTTAATTAAATAAATATGTGGCCAGGTATGGTTACTCACGCTTATAATCCCAGCACTTTGGGAGTTTGAGATGAAAGGATTGCTTTGGACCAGAAGTTAGTGACAGCCTGGGCAACATAGTGAGACCTTGTCGCCACAAAAAATTTTAAAAATAGCC
The DNA here is from genome assembly GCA_036589455.1 of Ateles fusciceps. Lineage (NCBI taxonomy): Eukaryota > Metazoa > Chordata > Mammalia > Primates > Atelidae > Ateles > Ateles fusciceps. Next base: position 14,032,428 of record JAZHEH010000222.1, read on the forward strand.
GGGTGTCATGGCATGCGCCTGTAGTCTAGCTACTCAGGAGGCTGAGATGGGAAGAGACCATATCTCTATATAAATAAAAAAGTATTTTTTTAAGTAAATATAGAGCTGGGTGTGGTGGCTCATGCATGTAATCCCAGCACTTTGGGAGGCTGAGGCAGGCAGAACACAAGGTCAGGAGTTCGAGACCAGCCTGGCCAATATGGTGAAACTCCGTCTCTACTAAAAATACAAATATTAGCTGGGTGTGGTGGCACATGCCAGTAGTCCAAGCTACTTGGGAGGCTGAGGCAGAAGAATCGCTTGAACTCGGGAGGTGGAGGCTGCAATGAGCCCAGATCGCGCCACTGCACTCCAGCCTAGGTGACAGAGCAAGACTCCAACTAAAAAAGTAAAAACTTAAAAAAAAAAAATAAGTATATACATAATGTTAGTGTATAGCTTCCTATCTGTAAAATGGGGATGATATCACCATGTTTATAGCAAAGCTGTCTTGCCTGAGGCTGCCCAGAATTCCAAGGGAGAAACACAGAACACTGTCATCATTCAGGTCCAGTGACATGGACATCCATGTCACATGCTCTAAAAGATTTTTCCAAAAGAAATATGGACACGACAATGTTTTCATTCATGCTCTCTTGGTTTCAAAAGAGATTTTGGCCCCCAGTGTCAAAGCCTGAAATTTTAGCTGCAAGTAAGACGGGGAGGGGTCCCTGAAAACGTTTTTATGCGTTTCTCGCTGAAACAAAAGACCAAAAATGGACTTCCCCAAGGAGTGGCGGGAGGAGGGGCAGCCTGCACACATCGACGCTGCACGGCCCCTCACTCCAGCCACCTACGACGCCTCCCGTAATGGAAACACCAGATTTAAACAGGTGCTGTAACAGTAAAGGGGCCCCATAAATGGGAAACCCAGGAGGCCTTTCGGAGCTGGCCAGCTGGTGCAGAGAGGGAGGGTTCCAGACCTAAGTGGTCCCCACACTTCCGGAGTCTGCTATCCTTCACCCGACACGCTCTTAAACGTCGATTTGCCTCCAAGGGCACACACACACACCACATACATTAAATCTCTCAACAGGAAATTTCGTCCATTCTTAAATGGTCTCACCTACATAAAATACCTTTGACAGAGTAATCTGAGGCACTGGATTGTATTAAATGACAGGGGGAAGAGGGGAACGCGTTAGTTATTCTGTACTAAACAGTCTCTACTAAACAGACTCTGCTCAGTGTCGCAGTCACATGGACACTCCGGACTGCTTGGCAGAGGGACATGAAATGAGGAGGAGGAGGGGAATGTGGTGGCCTTGACAGACGCAGAATTAAGGGGAGGGTGAGAATCGATGAATCCCAGCCACATAACCACTCAGGCGCTGTAATCAGTTGATGAGAGTGGATTTCATCGAATCCAGGTGATGTGGATTCATTGATGCATCCTGTCAGGGTTCTAAGCTCTCTGCTTCTCCAATTTTTCATCTGTAAAATGGGGTAGTAGTACTCACCTTTTGAGGACTTCTTAATGATAACATGTAAAGTATGAAAAAAGCCCAGTGCAAGCTGGGAACAGTGGTATGCACCTGTAATATCAGCCACTTGGCAGGCTGAGGCGGAAGGATTACTTGAGCCCAGGAGTTCAAGACCAGCCTAGGCAATATAGCGAAACTTTGTCTCAAAAAAAAATCTAAGAAAAAAAACTGTTAAGGCCTAGAACAAAGAATCAAAAAAGGTAGTGAGTACAGGCCAGGAGTGGTGGCTCACAGCTATAATCCCTGCACTTTGGGAGGCCCAGGTGGGTGGATCGCCTGAGGTCAGGAGTTCAAGACCAGCCTGGCCAACATGGTGAAACCCTGTCTCTACTAAAAATACAAAATTAGCTGGGCATGGTGGCATGCGCCTTCAATCCCAGCAACTCGAAAGCTGAGGCAGGAGAATCGCTTGAACCCAGGAGGCGGAGGTTGCAGTGAGCCAAGATCACACCATTGCACTCCAGCCTGGGCAACAAAAGCGAAACTCTAACTCAAAAATAAAAAATAAAAAAAGGTAGCAAGTACAATGGTCATAGTCCTAAATACCACTTACAAAAGTATTCATGCAGTGGCTCACACCTGTAATCCCAACACTTTGGGAGGCTGAGGCAGAAGGATCGGTTAAGCCCAGGAGTTTGCGACCAGCCTGGGCAACATACAGACACCCCATCTCTGCAGATGAGGCACTCTTAATGTCCAGGCTGCTCACTTCTTAAACTTCTGGTTCATAAAATCAAAGACTTAAGACACTGCAAACTAGAAAGGACCTCAGAAATAGTTTCTCACAGATGGGAATCCAAAGACAGTTGTTCATAGTTTTCTTTTGCTTGTTTTGCTCTGAGGCATGTGAATGATTTAAGTGATAAGAAAATGCTAGTGTTTTGTAAAAGTTTAAAACAACGTTTAAAGTAATAAACACAGAAAGTAAAGTCTACCTGAAAAGTAAAGAAATGGAGAAGGAGGCCAGTGCGTAATCCCAGCACTTGGGGAGGCTGAGGCAGGTGGATCACGAGGTCAAGAGATGGAGACCATCCTGGCCAACATAGTGACACCCCATCTCTATTAACAATACAAAAATTAGCTGGGCGTGGTGGCACACGCCTGTAGTCCTAGCTACTCGGGAGGCTGAGGCAGGAGAATCGCTTGAGAGGCGGAGGTTGTAGTGAGCCGAGATCGCACCACTGCATTCCAGCCTGGCGACAGAGCAAGACTCCGTCTCAAAATAAAAAAAAAGAAAGAAAGAAAGACATGGAGAAGAGAGAGATAGGGAGATATTGACTCAATTAACAGCAAGAAAATAAAGTGAAATGTTAAGACTCCATTGCTACTTAGGCTGTGGTGAGTCGAATACACTTACACATCGATAAATTCATATATGGACATACACGTCAACTGATGAAAACCAATCAAAACTTTTGGGAGGCAATTTGGCAATTCAAATCAAGAGCCATTTTTTACAATATCATATTTAATACAGATCTCACATCCTGGGAATTTATCCTGAGAAAAATAAGTTTAGAAAAGCAAGCAATATATACTTAAAGAATGTCAGGCTGGGCACGGTGGCTCACGCCTGTAATGGCAGCACTTTGGGAGGCCGAGGCGGGCAGATCACTTGAGGCTAGGAGTCTGACACCAGCCTGGGCAATATGGCAAAACCCCCTCTCTACAAAAAATACAAAAGTTAGCCAGGTGTGGCGGTGCCTGCCTGGAGTCACAGCTACCCGGAAGTTTGAGGTGGGAGGATAGCTTGAGCCCTGGAGGCTGAGGCTGCAGTGAGCCAAGATCATGTCACACTGCACTCCAGCCTGAGAGAGAGAGAGAGAGAGAGAGAGAGAAAGAGAGGGAGAGAGAGACAGAGAGAGAGAGAGAGAAGAGAGGGAGGGAGGGAAGGAAATTAAAGAAAAAAGTCAAAAAAGATTCTTAAAACAGTGATGAAAATACTACTACATAAATGTTCAATTACAGGAGAATAGTTAAATAAATGACGAACTCACTGAAACGTATGACCATTATAAATGAGAAGTATGAGGATAAAGCGGCCACAATACACAGGCTGATGATGCAACATTACCTGAAAAGAAACAAAACACAAAGCTGTATCTATTTAAGAGTTACAATTATGTAACAAGTACATCCAAAATATGGATAAGAAAGAACAAAGAAAACCAAAAGCAACCAATGTGTTCTATGCTAGGAATGTAGAAGAATGTCTCCTTTTAAATGTACTTTATTGTTCTTATAAAAATCAAGAAGTCAATAAAAATACATTTTAAAAGATTAAGCTGATCCATGTACAGCACAAAATCCCCTTAGAAGCCAAGTGCTTGCCCAACTGCCTAGAAAAATAGGTTGGGAAAGTTAAGCAAAGGCCTGAACCCTTATCAGATCTCAATTAGCAATCTTCTCACTTTCCCTAAAACCAGTGCCTTCACCCCTCCCTCTGTGGTCATGCGCAATGAAGACTACACCCTCAACCCTTGACCCAACCACAGGCATTTGAGCTCAGCTCCCCCCATGGAGATCTCCCTCATTCTTCTGAATGCTTATTAATAGGTACAGCACTGTGGGATCATCTTACCTCCCAGGCAAAATGTTTTCTCCTTGAGGTTAGGGAACTCAGCTTCTCTTTTTTTTTTTGAGACAGAGTCTCACTCTGTTGCCCAGGCTGGAGTGCAGTGGTACAGTCTTGGCTCACTGCAACCACTGCCTCCCAGGTTCAAGCAATTCTCCTGCCTCAGCCTCTACATGCCTGGCTAATTTTTGTATTTTCAGTAGAGACGAAGTTTCACCATACTGGCCAGGCTGGTCTTGAACTCCTAACTTCGTGATCCACCCGCCTCAGTCTCCCAAAGTGCTGAGATTACAGGTATGAGCCACTGCACCAGGCCAGCTTCTATTTCTACCTGCCCCCAACCCTTGCTACTCCCTCAAGGATCATCCATGGTTTTCTACCCATAGGCTCAGTATCCAGGTACAAATTCTTCTGCAACCATTTGCAGGTTAGGTCCCGGGCTGCTCAGTCCCTGTGACACTTTAAAGCCCCAGGTCCACGGGTTGGGCACAGTAGCTCACACCTGTAATCCCAGCACTTTGGGAGACCGAAGGGGCCAATCACTTGAGGACAGGATTCCAAGAGTAGCCTGGTTAACATGGCAAACCCTGTCTTTACTAAAAATACAAAAATCAGCCGGGGGATGGTGGTGCATGCCTGTAATCCCAACTACTCGGGAGGCTGAGGCAGGAGAATCATTCAAACCGAAAAGGCAGAGGTTGCAGTGAGCTGAGATTGCGCTACTGAACTCCAGCCTGGGTGACAGAGCAAGACTCAAAAAGAAATAAAAATAAATAAAGGTCCAGAAGGGCTCACCTTGGAATCAAAGGCATATTGGCGTGATGCTTTTCTTGGTTTTCTGGTTTCTGTTTATCTGCTGGTTCCGAACTGCTTGCCCACCACTCCCCTTCCCCCCCCAGACTACATGCCGCCTCATTTTGCCTCTTCCTATACATCAGTTTCACCCTGGCTGGAAACTGCTCATCAGCAACTAAGAGAAACTTTCTTCTCCAATGGGCCCAAAGGGAAGTTGCCCTCCCTGATCTCTCCTGAGTAAAACTTCTTTTTCATCTTGGGCCTCTCATCCCACAGCCGCCACCTTTCAGAGCTCACGCTCTTGGCAATGACCTGTGCATCATGCATACGTACAGACCGCAGAGTTACAAATCGGGGCAAGTTTATCCAAACACAGACCAAGCTCCTCCACAGCAGTGCCAGGGGAGATGAATTTGGCTGAGACGCTGCCATCTAAGAGTTTGCGGTCTAGCAAGCATCCACAGAAACCCAAGCTAGTCTATGACAACACACAGAAAAGAGCCATGAAACATTATGACAATTCAGAAGGAAGGGACAACTTCAAGTCATGGAGGAAGGAGAACATGGAGGAAAACTATAAGATGGCTGATTTCGGCCAGGCACGGTGCCTCACCTGTATAATCCCAGCACTTTGAGAGGCCAAGGTGGGCAGATCACCCAAGGTCGGGGAGATCGAGACCATCCTGGCTAACAGGGTGAAACCCCATCTCTACTAAAAATACAAAAAATTAGCTGGGTGTGGTGCGGGCGCCTATAGTCCCAGCTACTCGGGTAGGTTGAAGAAGGAGAATCACTTGAACCTGGGAGGTAGAGGTTGTAATGAGCAGAGATCATGCCACTGCACTCCAGTCTGGGCAACAGAGGGAGACTCTGTGTCAAAAAAAAAAAAAAAAAAAGAGGAAGAAGAAGATGGTTGATTTCAACCAGACCTAGAAGAGAAGGTAGATTTTGACATGCAGAAACAGGAATGTCCCAGATCTGGAAACAGTGTGAGCAAAAGAATAAGAAAACAGGCCGGGCGTGGTAGCTCACGCCTGTAATCCAAGCACTTTGGAGGCCAAGGCGGGCGGATCACCTGAGGTCGGGAGTTCAAGACCAGCCTGACCAACATAGTGAAACCCTGTCTTTAAAAAAAAAAAAAAATTTAATTAAAAAAAAAAAGAATAAGAGAACAGGATGTATCCCAGAGAAGTAACTCCTGTCTCACTGGCTCAAAGGACTTGAACAAGGAGTCCTATCAGACAAGACTGAAAAATAAGGTCTGGACCAGAAGACTACCCACAGCCATTGAAAGTTTAAAACACAAGATGGCATATCCGAGCTAAGCTTTGAGAAAAGCAAGCCTCTTAGCATTGAGGACACATCCATATTACGTGTCCTTAGCCAATTTAAACAGGCAGTCTAAGGCTAGGAGCAGTGACTCACACCTATAATCCTAGGACTTTGGGAGGCCAAGGCAGGCAGATTGCTTGAGGTCAGGAGTTCAAGACCAGCCTGGCCAATAGCACGAAACTCCATCTCTACTAAAACTACAAAAATTAGCTGGGCCACTGTGGTAGCAGGTGCCTGTAGTCCCAGCTACTCAGGAGGCTGAGGCAGGAGAACTGCTTGAATGTGGGAGGTGGAGGTTGCAGTGAGCCAAATCGTATCACTGCACTCCAGCAGGGGCGACAGAGCAAGACTGTCTTTAAAAATTACATACATACATACATACACAATTTAAAAATAGGCCAGGCGCGGTGGCTCATGCCTGTAATCTCAGCACTTTGGGAAGCCAAAGTGGGCAGATTACATGAGGTCAGGAGTTCAAGACCAGCCCGGCCAGCATGGTGAAACTCCGCCTCTACACAAATACAAAAATTAGCAGGGCACAATGGCGGGTACTTGTAATCCCAGCTATACAGGACGCTGAGGCGGAGGTTGCAGTGAGCTGAGATTGCGCCATTGCACTCCAGCCTGGGCAACAGAGCAAGATTCCATCTCAAAAAAAATAAACAGGCAGTCTAATGGAGCAGTTGGGCATTGGGCATGGTTATGGGTTGATCTGTGGCACCCTAAAAAAGATATGTCCAAATTCTAATTCCTGGTACCTGTGAATGTGAGCTTCTTTGGAAATTGCAGATGTGATCAAGTTCAGAAGAGGTCATACTGAATTAGGCTGGGCCCTACAGTCAATAGCTGATAACTTTACAAAAGAAAGGGGAAGATGTGGAAACAGACACACAGACCCGCAGACATCCGAGTGATAATGTGGCCCCACCGAAAGGCAAGAAAGGAATTTTCCCTAGGGCCTTCAGAGGGAGTGTGGCCCTGCTGACACCTTGATTTCAGACTTCCAGCCTCCAGTTCTGTGAAAGAATAAACGTCTGTTGCCATAAGTCTGAGGTACCTTGTTACAACGAACCAAGGAAACTAAAACAGACATGAATTAAATGTCTTGGAAATCGTCAATGCTTTGGGACATTCAGAGGAGATGGGATCGTTCACGAACAGGAGGCGATCCTAGAGAAAAGTTGAGGTCATGAGACAGAAGCATGATTGGGACTCTGGATCTAAGACCAGTGTTTAAGGAGAAAGGGGAGAAAAGGGGAGGCACTTGACCCTCCAAGGTCAACAATGTTCTGATGACCGAGGGCCCTGGTTGAATCCCAGCCTGAAAAGATCCATCAATAGCGCTAATCCTTCTATTGAGATGTAATCACTGGCTCCTTGGTGGCCCCCACTGGCTTTCTCATCTTTGTTCATTCTCACAGAATCCACATACTCTTTATGCTTCCCCGAGGTCCTTGATGCTAAGAGGAGCACTTTGCGATTAATCTGCATGTGTAAAGTGGATTACAAATGGAGGAAATATGACTCTGGGGGTCTTTAGTGGCCACTAGTCACACCCACTCAAAGATGAATGTGTATATTCACCAATGGGATTTTTCCAATTATAAGAGTAACTCCTACTCATAGCAAAATCTTTCAAAGTTAGAGAAAATCATACAGAAGAAAATAAGTTGCTTTTATATAGGAAGAGGAAAAAAAATCAATTACTTTTTAAATAAATTTTTTAAATAAAAGAAAATAAAAACCACCCTTAATCTCGACACTAAAAAAATATTTGTAATGGGTATTCTGGCACATTTTATGTAATGAAAAGAAGCATTTCTAATTTAAAAAAAAAAATTGTGATGAAATCTTCCAGAAGAATCACACAGGCAGAAAAGAAGAAAAAAAAATGTTTAAAAGAAAGGAAAGGCGAGGCAAAAACAAAAAGCTAGGCATGGTGGTTCACACCTGTAATCCCAGCACCTGGGGAGGCTGAGGCAGGTGGATCACGAGGTTAAGAGATTGAGACCATCCTGGCCAACATGGTGAAACCCCGTATCTACTAAAAATACAAAATTTAGCCAGATGTGCTGGCATGCGCTTGTAGTCCCAGCTACTCCGGAGGCTGAGGCAGGAGAATCACTTGAACCCAGTGGGTGGAGGTTGCAGTGAGCCGAGATCACACTACCATACCCCAGCCTGGAAACAGAGCTAGATTCTGTCTGGGGGGGGGGGGGGGGGGGGGGGGGGGGAAGAAAGAATAAGAAACCAGAGCATGCCTGAGAAGAATGGAGAAGGGTGGGCCCATGTAAAATCAAAGACCATTAACCATTTTAACACTACTAGAGGTCAGAAATATTTTATTCATAGCAAAGGAGAAAATCAAGGATATGCATGTCACAGCATCTGTAGTCAGAATAAAAACTATTAAACCTGACTCCCCTCTGCTCCAGAATTCCACAAAGTAACTTGTTCAAGTTTGAAAACTACATCGTCGTGGTGGCTCACGCCTGTAATCCCAGCACTTTGGGAGGCCGAGGCGGGCGGATCACGAGGTCAAGAGATCGAGACCGTCCTGGTCAACATGGTGAAACCCCGTCTCTACTAAAAATACAAAAAAAAAATTAGCTGGGCGTGGTGGCGCGCGCCTGTAGTCCCAGCTACTCAGGAGGTTGAGGCAGGAGAATGCTTGAACCCGGGCAGCGGAGGTTGCAGTGAGCCAAGGTCGTGCCACTGCACTCCAGCCTGGCGCCTGGTGACTGAGTGAGACTCTGTCTCAAAAAAAAAAAAAAAGAAAAAAAAAAAGAAAACTACATCGTCTTATTATTGCCTTCAGAGTTTTCAAGTTTTTCCCAAATTAAAGTTCTCTAGCAACCATAAGGCAGCAAACAAGACCATATTTTATACCCTTGAAACCAGTTTCCCCAAGCCCGTCACCATCAGCTGTCTAGACTGCGGGGCTGTGCCCCAAAATAGTGGGGCTGCCTCCTATGTTGTAACCAAGATAAGGTCCAGGCACTCCAGCTTACCAGTTGCTGGTTGCTAGGAGGCTCATAAATTCACTTTTCCTGACTTAGATGAGATTCAGAACTGCTGTATCACAGGCTGAGAAGACATGGGTTACTGCAATTAAAATTAAGAGTCTGTCCAAAAGGAACCATTTTAGCCCTTCCCACTCTAATAAGCTACATTAACTGGTCCTGTTTTAAAGAACAGGCAGTTAGCTGGGATCTCTAAAGTCTTTGGCAAGAAGACTCCAGGTTCCTCATGCTAACCAGCAACTTTTTTTTGTGTGAGACAGTCTTGCTTTGTCACCCAGGAGTGCAGTGGCATGATCTCAGCTCACTGCAACCTCTACCTCCCCAGTTCAAGCAATTCTCCTCCTCAGCCTCTTGAGTAGCTGGGACTACAGGCTCATGCCACCACGCCCGGCTAATTTTTTGTGTTCTTAGTAGAGACGGGGTTTCACTGTGTTAGCCAGAAGTCTCCATCTCCTGACCTCGTGATCCGCCCACCTCGGCCTCCCAAAGTGCTGGGATTACAGGCACACCTGGCCCAAACCAGCAACTTTTATAAACAAAGTATATCTGGTTTTGACCCCATTTTCCAAGAAAGAGACAGCCATTTGTGTATTCTTACTTGAAGTGCGTTGAAATTGTGGCAACAGATTCCCACAAACCTTTATGATAATTTGAATTGTTTGATACAGTTGGTGAGGTTTCACAGGGCCGAGGTTGGAGGCAGATCCAGTCCTCAAATTAAAGCAATTAACTGTCCATCAGGAGGGAGAAAAAAGAGGGGGAAAACCTACAGGGTGAATACTTTCAGTCTACTTTTAAAAAACTCAGTTGTTAAACTGTTTAGTTAACTAAGAACCACAGTTACAAGGTTTCAAATTTTAAAATTACATTGAAATGTTAAAGATCAATTGCTGTAATTGTGGCACTGAAATTATAACTTCTAATCACAGAAATTTCAAGACGAGATAATTATTTAAACATTCATACATCTCTTCTAGAATGTCGTGACAGACCGTGCGCCACACTCGCAACGTTTTCCGAAAATATTTTCAATGCTCGATAAACTGCTTACGAGGAGTAATATTGTAATAATCACCCAGCAATATATTAACCATAACAGATTTGAGAGTTAAGGATGAGCTTTGTGTGACACAGTTATTAGCAATATCCAGAAGACATTAACTGGGAGAACTTACTCAAGCACAAAGAAGCCCAAAACATCTGAAATTATTATCTAGCTTTTAAGAACTTTCTATTGTATGAAAGAAAGATATACTTTCTTAATTCCAGGTAAAATAATAACCAAAAGCTGATGCCCCAAGATAGCTCAGTTCCAAATATCTAGAAAGTATAAGATTCTTTCTTAAGCAAAGAAATTTAAACGTGTGATCTTGAATAGTATTTGTATCCTTTTTTTTTTTTTTTTGAGACAGAGTCCCGCCATGTCACCCAGGCTGGAGTACAGTGGCAAGATCCTGGCTCACTGCAACCTCCACCTCCCAGGTTCGAGCAATTCTCATGCATCTCAGCCTCCTGAGTAGCTGGGATTACAGGTATGCACCACCACATCCAGCCAGTTTTTGTATTAGTAGGAAAAGGTTTCACGATGTTGGCCAAGCTGGTCTTGAACTCCTGACCTCAAGTGATCCGCCAACCTCAGCCTCTCAAAGTGCTGGGATAACAGGCATGAGCCACCACGTCAGGCCACGTGTGTCTTTTAAAAGCAGGGTTTCTCAACCTCAACCTTTTGGGTTGAGATGAGAGCCTCGCTCTATTACCCAGGCTAGAGTGCAATGGCATAATCTTGGCTCACTGCAATCTCTGCCTCCTGGGCTCAAACAATCCTCTGCCTCCCAAGTAGCTGGGACTACAGGCATGTACCACCATGCCCAGCTAATTTTTCTATTTTTTTCTAGAGACAGGGCTTCACCATGTTGGCCAGGCTGGTCTCAAACTCCTGGCCACAAGCGATCCACCCACCTCAGCCTCCCCAAGTGCTGGCATTGCAGGCATGAGCCATTGCACCCAGCCAACCTCAACATTATTGACTATGTACCTGATCACTGTCCTGGTGGACTGCTCTGTGCACTGCCGGACACGTTCAGCAGCATCACTGGCCTCTACCCACCAGATACCATTAGAACCTCCCTAGCCATGACAACCAAAAATGTCTGCAGACATTTCCAAATGTTTGGAGGCAACGCTGCCCCCAGTTGAGAACCTCTGTATTAATAAAACACAACAGGCCGGCGCAGCTCACGCCTGTAATCCCAGCATTTTGGGAGGCCGAGGCAGGCAGATCATGAGGTCAGGAGTTTGAGACCAGCCTGGCCAACATGGCGAAACCCCATCTCTACTAAAAATACAAAAAACTGGGCATGGTGGCACTTGCCTGTAATCCCAGCTACTCGAGAGGCTGAGGCAGGAGAATTGCTTGAACCTGGGAGATGCAGTTTGCAGAGAGCCGAGATTGCACCACTGCACTCCAGCCTGGGTGACAGAGCAAGACCCCACCTCAAAAAAAAAAAACACACAACAAAAACTACCACCAGCCAAAGTTTAACACCCAAAAGCTGACACCAAAGGTAGTTCACTTCCAAATCTCACTGCAAATATTTCCTTTAAGAAGCTCTGATAAATAAAATGAGTCATTTACAGAGTTTAAGTAAACAAAGTTTTACTTCTTTTAAGTGTGAAATTGGTGTTTTAAAACAAAATGTTTCCTGTGTTCCCTTTCTTGATCTATAACTTAATTAGTCATGCCAGTAGAAGTGTAGAAAAGAAAATGTAAATGAGCATACCACCTACATATGTAGTGAAAAGTATTGGCAGAATCATGATTAAGTAAGTATTTTTTATTGACTTTCAGCTTTTAAAAATAAATATGCACAGGACATCATCAAGAAAATTAAATGACAACCCACAGAATGCAGAAAATGTTTGCAAATGATATATTTGATAAGGGATTTATAACTAGAGTAAAGAATTCTTAGAGTTTACTAATAAAAAAAATTAAAAATGAGCAACATGTCTGAAGATACATTTCTTCAAAGAAAATATACAATTAGCCTGTGAGCAGAGGAAACAATGTTGTGCTCAATGACATGATTTATTGGAGAAATGCAAATCAAAACCACAAGGAGATACCACTGCTCACCCAATAGGATAGCTATAAACAAAAAGACAGACAATAACAAGTGTTGACAAAGAGGTGGGAAAATTGGACTCCTTATGCACTGCTGGTGGGAGGTAAAATGGTGCACCCACTTTGGGAAATACTCTGGTGGTTCCTCAATACCTTAAACATAGAATTACTGTTATGACCTAGCAACTCCACTCTTATGTTTATATCCAAAAGAATATTTTTTAAAAAGGCTGGGCATGGTGGCTCACGCCTGCAATCCCAGCACTTTGGGAGGCCAAGGCGGGTGGATCACCTGAGGTCAGGGGTTCGAGACCAGCCTGGCCAACATGGCGAAACCCCGTCTCTACCAAAAATACAAAAATTAGGCATGGTGGCATGCGCCTGTGGTCTCAGCTACTCAGGAGACCGAGGCAGGAGAATCACTTGCACCTGGGAGGTGGTGGCTGTAGTAAGCCAAGATCGCACCACTATACTCCAGCCTGGGCAACAGAGCAAGACTCCATCTCAAAAAAAAAAAAAAAAAAAAAAAGATATCCTAACAAATGCTTGTATCATATTCATTCATAATAGTAACTATGCACGATAGCCAAAAGGCAGAAGTAACCCAAATTTCCATCAACTGATAAATGGCTCAACAAAATGTATGCCCGTACAATGGAATATTATTCAGCCAGAAAAAGGAATGAAGTACTGATACATGTTACACTATAGACGAAGCTTGAAAACATGATGCTAATTGAAAGAAGCCGGTCACGAAAGACCACATAATATAGGATTCCATTTCTACGTAATGTCCAGACTAAGCAAATCCATGGTGACAGAAAGTAGATGAGTGGTTGCCAGGTGCTGGGAGGAAGGGTAGGGAAAGGAAGAGACTGTTAATTTCTTTTGGGGTGATGAAAATGTCCTAAAAACAACTGTGGTGATGGTTGTACAACTCTATAAATATATCGAAAAACACTGAAATGTCTACTGTATTTTTTATTTTTATTTATTTATTTTGAGATGGAGTTTCGCTCTTGTCGCTCAGGCTGGAGTGCAACTGCACAATCTGGGCTCACTGCAACCTCTGCCTGCCGGGTTGAAGCGACTGTCCTGTCTCAGCCTTCCAAGTAGCTGGGATTACAGGCATGCGCCATCACGCCTGGCTAACGTTGTATTTGTAGTAGACATGCGGTTTGCCCATGTTGGTCAGGCTGGTCTTAAACTCCCGACCCCTCAGATGATCCGCCCGCCTCGGCTTCCCAAAGTGCTGGGATTATAGGTGTGAGCCACTGAGCCCGGCCTTGAAATGTCTACTTTACTCTTACAGAGGCAGAGGCAGGAGGATAACCTGAGCCCAAGAGTTCGAGACCAGCCTGGGCAATATAGCAAGATACCGTTCTCCACAAAAAAGGGAAAAAAAAAAAGAGGTAGAAGTGTATCTTAATAACACTGTTGTAAAAATAAAAACAATCTACAGAGAAAACCTAGAAGACTTTATCATGATTACAGAAATACAGTGTACCAACACAATGTTACCACTCCTGACTGCTGACAGAGCTGGGGATGGAACCAGAAAGAAAGTTAAGGAGAAAAGAGAAGATCAGGACATCCATTTTTTAATTTCACAAGGGCAGGGAAGGATTAAAAATCACTGTCATTGGTTGATGGAACTAAATTAAAGGTCTACGTCAGTAATATAAAGATTGAAGAATAATCAACTTAAGAACCATAAATAAAAGATGCCATGGCTGACACCTATAATTCAGAACTTTCAGAGGCCGAGGCAGGAGGATCACTTGAGCCTAGGAGTTCAAAACCATCCTGAGCAATATAGTGGAACTCCTATCTCTATGGTAAAAAAAATTAAAAATTAGCCGGTCATGGTGGTATGCACCTGCAGTCCCAGCTACTCCAGAGGCTGAGCCTGGGAGCTTGAGGCTGCAGTGAGCCATAATCACGCCACTGAACTCCAGTCTACGCAGCAGAGCAAGACCCTATCTCAAAGAAAAGAAAAAAGAACCACAAATATAATCATCATAAATGTGGAGAAGGAAGTAGGTGAGATGCAACTGTCACTTAACAAGAAGCTGAGAATTAAATCATATATTCATATTATCTAGAGATACAAAGATAATCACTAGAAGCTCTGAAAACAAAAATGAACAAATGTAATTGTTTCTGGAGAATATCAGGCCGGATGGGGATAAAACAGGACTGGGACAGAAAACTGTTATGATACCTTTCAAGAGAACCCCATCTGTTCTGAGTCTCTTAATACTACACAGAATTACTACTCTGCACGTTTTCGTTTTTTTGAGACGGAGTCTTGCTCTGCCACCCAGGCTTTAGTGCAGTGGCGCGATCTTGGCTTACTGTAACCTCTGCCTCCCAGGTTCAAGCAATTCTCCTGCCTTAGCCTCCTGAGTATCGGATTGCGCCACCACACCTGGCTAATTTTTGTATTTTTAGTAGAGACCTCACCCAGCCTGCACATTGTTTTTAGAATCAAATCAAACTGTGCATTACTTGAAGAATCTGCATGAAAAGAGAATATAATTTAACTCAGAAAAAAATATTAAACTAGATCATTATTACTGAGTGAAATTGTGAATTAAGTGTGATTTAAGCAAAACTGACTCAAGTCTGATAGATAAAATCTGTGTCCCTACTACAAAGGTAGCTGAGAAATGTAGGTTGGATCCTTAAGAGAACAAGAAACCTCCATCACGCACGATGGCTCACTCCTGTAATCCCAGCATTTTGGGAGGCCAACGGGGTGGATCACCTGCAGTCAGGAGTTCAAGATCAGCCTGGCCAACATGGTGAAACCCTGTCTCTACTAAAAACACAGAAATTGGCCAGGCATGGTAGCAGGTGCCTGTACGGCTACTCGCGAGGCTGAGGCAGAAGAATCGCTTGAACCTGGGAGTCAGAGGTTGCAATGAGCTGAGATTGTGCCATTGCACTCCAGCCTGGGTGACAAGAGTGAGACTCCATCTCCAAAAAGGAAAAAAAGAGAGTAAAAAACCTGTATAAAGTCCCTACCACATGTAAAGTAGACAGTAAGAATCATCATAAAAAGGTCAAAACTCTAGGCATGAGCATGGTGGCTCATGCCTGTAATTCCAGCACTTTGGGAGGCCAAGGCGGACGGATAACGAGGTCAGGAATTCGAGACCATCCTGGCTAACACAGTGAAACTCCGTCTCTACTAAAAATACAAAAAATTAGCCGGGTGTGGTAGTGCGCACCTATAGTCCCAGGTACTCAGGAGGCTGAGGCAGGAGAATCACTTGAACCCGGGAGGCATTGGTTGCTCTAGCCTGGGCAACAGAGCCAGACTCCGTCTCAAAAAAAAAAAAAAGGTCAAAACTCTGCCATGGCAAGAATGAGCATTCAAATGCCTTAATAACTTTGGGATCCAAAGCAAATTTTAGGTGAAAGAAAGTGCACGTGGCACCCCCTTCATCTCTGCACCAACCAGCACAGTCCGCCCCAGTTAGAACACATTTTGAAACGAAAAAGTAGATTCTGCTAATCACCAGAACAAAGCAGAATTTGCCAGCAGAAAAGTTCTAGACAGAGTTATTTAAAACATAATCAGAGTTACAGCCGGGACACTTGGGACACAGGATTCTGAGAGACCAAAGTGGGTCATTTTTGAGCATGTCAGGTGGTAGAATTAATAATGACACCAGGGAACAGGCAGAAGGAGTGTCCTAGGGTACCCCAGGGAGCTTGGGGCCTTAGCCGTGTGGAAATGCACCCCAGTGGTTATGAGAATCCAGGGAGCCTACATTATGCTAAAAAACCTGCCCTCCTAATTATCACTTTCCAAAGATATCCTTGTGTCCCGTGAGAAGATAGAGATGCACATTTTGCAAAGAAGAAAAGAACTTCTTACGCTTTAGTCCAGTTGGTTGGGTGAGGCTCCCGTTAAGTTTCAAACAAAACCAAACCCACATAAGGTCATGGCAAGAATAAGGAGGCTGGGTGCGGTGGCTCACACCTGTAATCGCAGCACTTTGGGAGGCCGAGTAGAGTGGATTACGAGGTCGGGAGTTCGAGACCAGTCTGGCCAACATAGTGAAACCCTGTCTCTACTAAAAATACAAAAAAATTAGCCAGGTGTGGTGGTGTGTGCCTGTAATCCCAGTTACTCGGGAGGCTAAGGCAGGAGAATCTAGTGAACCCGGGAGGCGGAGGTTGCAGCAAGCCAAGATCATGCCATTGCACTCCACACCAAGCGACAGTGCAAGTCTCCATCTCAAAAAAAAAAAAAAAGAATACCCCCATGGTTCTGAGCCTCTGAAAACACTGCCCAAAGAGTGAGTGGGAATGAGCTCATGAGACACTCTGGACTTTCCTGCAAGAAATTATCATTTGCCTGGAATATGACCACCCAGCCCAAGTGATGGCCAAAAGATGGTTGGGTTGATAGAGATCGTGTCCCCAGGATCTGAAGAAGCCCTGGAAGATGAGGCCTTGGGCTGCCATCTTTCCTAACAGACACTGGAGGCCTCCAACAAGGCTCAGAGGAGAGGTTTTACAGGGCAGACCCTCGCCCCCTACCCCAAGGCCCCTAAGACTCAACAAGCAGATATCACTATCGCCCTGATCCCACCTTCCCTCTGGAGGAAGCAATGGGCAGCAAACCCTATTCACCCCATTTCCATGGTCCTGACATCCCTGCTTCCCTGAGCAAAGAGGATTCCCAGACTCATTTTTCATTCTCACCTCCCCCTATCCCCAGCCGACCTGGTGGCTTTCTGGGGCTCATTATCACCCCTGCAGAGTGGGAAGAGGAAACGAAGAGCAGGAACTAGGATTGATGGATTGATCTATGTTTACAAGGATAGCAGCTCTCAGACAAGGTGGGAGGGACGGTGGAAGGAAGGCAGGAGAGCACTCCTTTGGAAACAGGCTTGCAAAGGCAGGTTTTTTCAGCAGGATATCCTTCCTGTCTTCCTCATGGTCATAGAGAAGCCTATTTGTGTTTTTAAAGAAAAGCAATTGAATCCTCATAGCCCAATCCCCAATGAGCTCCTCCACCCATTCCAAGCTTGGACACTCAGGCCCACTGCCTCCCAATAAGATCTTTTTCCCAGCACACCTGCATTTGAATCCTTTGCTCTGCCGAGCGCGGTGACTTATGCCTGCAATCCCAGCACTTTGGGAGGCCAAGGCGGGCTGATCACCTGAGGCCGGAGTTCAAGACCAGCCTGACCAACATGGAGAAACCCCGTCTCTACTAAAAATAGAAAAATTAGCTAAGTGTGGTGGCACATGCCTGTAATCCCAGATAATCGGGAGGCTGAAGCAGGAGAATCGCCTGAACCTGGGAGGCAGAGGTTGCAGTGAGCCGAGACTGCGCCATTGCACTCCAGTCTAGGCAACAAGAACAAAACGCCATCTCAAAAAATAAAATGTTAATAATAATAAAAAGAATGCTTTGATCTTTAATAAAATCATACTCTAGGGGGGCAGGAGCTGGAATAAATAATACAGGTATTATTTTTTTAAAAACCAAAGACACTTCCCCTTATCATCTTCCTTCATGATTTCAAAGTGGTCCCAAAAACAGAAAACATCCACATTATATTTGGGTTTTGCTAGGTTCCAAAACGCTCGATGCCCCCGCTCCAACTACACCCAAGCCTTCCTATTCGGAAAGAAATACCTTGTGACAGGACCAAGCCTCAAAGGGCCCTGGGCCCATTCTGAAACTGAGATTGTGCTCAGCTGAAAGAAACTTCCTCCCACAGAGTTCTTCGATGAATCATCACTCTTTGTTTAACATCCTCTGTAAGCAGACAATTGATCGGCTCACAGATCATGCCTGCGTGGTACCCCCAACCCCCTCCACTTCTGCAAGTTCGTGAGCTGAAACCCCACTCCAGGGCTCTGTGGTAGGATGCAAAGTCTCCGAGCTCTGCCTCAGCCCAGGGGGGAGAAGAACCTCTTCACCTAGTGAAAGAGCTTCAAGGTCTTCTAGAAGAATCTCACACAAGCAATAGAGGAATCTCTGCGGCTTCCCATGCCCACAGTCTAGGCCCTTATGAATTTCTTAATGAGGTCCCTGGAGATCACAGGAACAGGGGAAAGTCTTATGCTGGAGGGTGTGGAGGACGGTGCCAGAGGTTGGGAAGGGATGGAAGGGGAAAACTCCACCTAACTATTAATATCGTGTACGCTTTTATACTAGGACATTGTTTTATTTTTAAAAACACTCTGTTCATTGTTGAGTACTGCTTTATTTCTGAATGTCTTTTATTTTTTTTTTTTAATAAGTGATTGCCTACAATAATGATGACAAAGAATTTTTTTTTAACACAGGAGTTATAGCTTATACAAAATGGCATATTTACAGATGAAAAGACCTCAAGCTTGGAATTGGGAAAAACTGACACTTTTATTAGAGACCTACCAATCTGATTTTTCTGGTCCTGAATTGAGGGGGAAAACAAAAAGAGATACACCCTCAGAAACATACCTTCTATCTATTTGCTTAATTTAGAAAGGAAATGTACAGGTAAATATACGTGTGTACACAATATATACATTCACACATCCCCCAGTGAAAGTGTGTTTTTGATTTGAAGACCAAATGACTGGAAATCGTAAAACGAGGCTCTTAATTTTTTTTTTTTGAGACGGAGTCTTGTTCTGTCACCCAGGCTGGAGTGCAGTGGCGCCATCTCGGCTCACCACAACCTCTGCCTCCCAGGTTCAAGTGATTCCCCTGCCTTAGCCTCCCGAGTGGCTGAGACTACAGGCATGCACCACCACTCCCAGCTAATTTTTCTATTTTTAGTAGAGACGGGGTTTCACCATATTGGGCAGGCTGGTCTCGAACTCCTGACCTCGTGATCCACCCGCCTCAGCCTCCCAAAGTGCTAGGATTACAGGTGTGAGCCATCGAGCCTGGCCAAACGAGGCCCTTTCTTAACCACAAACCTCAGTCCGTGGTGTTCAGCACTCCCATGGGAATCTGTACCCGGCCATAGAAACTGAATTCTCTTCCTCGCTTCTCACTCCCACTCCTCTGCCCTCCTCAAACAGGCAGAAGCCCCCTCTCCCAGCACTGATTTTTAGGCAAGGCTTTGATGTGATTCCCATGCTCTCACCTGCCTTCCTCATTTGGAAAACCAGAGGCTTCTACTGCACACCTATGAAAAGTGTTGTCTCTAACGAAGAACAAAAACGAAAAAAAAAAGTGTCTCACAAAACGTGCTTCTCCTTTGGACAGTACGCTCCTTGCAGAAACTGCAGAAGTGTTAACACTCGTACCTAGTAGGCCCTCAGCAAAGTCTTCCAAGGAATTCCTGCTCAGGACTCCAGAACGCTGGGGTTCAGTCAGCACACTAGAACTGCAGGAATCTGGGGGGAAGAAGACAGGCCCAATGCTGCTTTTCCTTTCTGGTTTAGAGGGGGAGGGGAAAGAGAGGAGCAAGGGAAAGGAGAGAAGTCTTTGTCCGGGCTCTTTGGAGGAGCATTAGAGTGGAGTTAAATTGTCAGCTAATGAGATTTCCTAACCACGTGCTCCCTTTTAAGTCTAGGCCCCCAGCTGATTTGATCCCCCACACAACAGCAGGGGGGGGAAGAGGTCTTCAGCGTCCCTAAGGGCCCAAGAATTCCCAGAACAAATACAAGAAGGATGGGAATCAGTTCACCTTTAAATAGGTTATCACATTTATTCATTGATATCTAGCAATAATGCTACTGGCGGCATTCGGCGTCAACAGCCCAATAGGGGTTCAGGGAATCAGACTCCACTCTGGGTAACTGAGGCAGGCCCAGGGGGAGCAGAAGAGACAGAGTGCAGTCCTGAGGGCTTCTGCAACCACTGGACGACTACAAGTCGAGTTTATGTATGTTTGTTTGTTTGCTTGTTTTGGCTGGCAGAGGCCCCTGGGGTCTACTTTCAAAGAATGTGTTGTTGGACCCAGTAATTTATTCCAACAGGCAAAAGGGTGTTAAAACAGGAAGCTGGATTTTTTTTTTTCAATAAAATCTTAGTCTGTCGTTAAGCCTGAGATCATCTTTTTAAACTATTTATCTGATTATGGACTGTTTTTATTTTTTCTGTATGAAACTGATTTCTCTTTTTGCCTAAAGAAAACTAGCAACGCAGAGCTAATGGAGGAAAAACAAGTCAAAACACATTCACAACATTTTGAAGATAGTCAATGAAAACTGACTCTCTTCTTCTACCTTCCCTGCTTAGTCAACAGCCTCTTCCTTAAGTTTTATTTCTCCACTATTCAAAGATAAAGACTTAGCAACGTCGATGTTTACCACTCAAAGGCATCCACCCTCCCTTGCCCAGCTTTTTACCTTGAGACACAAAAGAGCATATGCTGGAAACCAGGAATTTACCAACCTTCTTCAGCTACAAGGCATAGCTTAAATTTCACCTCTCCTAGAAACTGCTCCCTCCCAGCCTCCAGACCTCTCTTTGTTCAAACCTCCCTCCTTCCTGGACTTAATCACTTCCCACAGCAGTCATTGGTTCACTGGCAACTGCTTTCCACCTGGAAGGGTTTTTCCTTCTCCAAACCCAGGTGTGGGTCCCAGCAGAGTCTCGAAAAGGAAGGAAGAAGGAACAACTAAAACCGAATGGAAATTCAAACACATTTTAAAAAGAGCTGCAAGCGATTAGATAAGCCTAATTAAACCTAAGGCCAAGTAAAACAAGTCCTGTTTGAAGATGAGAACAGCATTCCTTCATGACTTTAATAATTAAAAGAAATCAGGGTTGGGGGAGTGAAGAACGCGGAAAAGGAAAGCGACAAGGGACCATCCTCTATTACAGATTTCCTCTAACAGAGAATCAACAGGACTCTAATGTTTCACACGCGGCTGTCACTATGCTATGAAGTTAATTTATATGGTCGTTTAAGCTCCGCCCCCCCCCCCCGAGAATACTCCTTATCCCCCACTTTACAGACGCGCCCACTGAGACGAAGGGAGATTGAGTAGCTCGGCCGGGGATCGCCCAGCTGGTGAGTGGGTACCGGAACCCGGGTTTGTCTGACCGCAGCGCACAGGATCTCAACCTCTGCTCCAACTCAAAGTGTGCACCAAGTCAGCGTGCATGTGTAACCCGATCCGGACGGCTCTGACTCGAGATGCCGCACAGCTGCCCCGCGGGGCCGCGCGGGTATCACTGAGGCGGGCACAGACTGCACAGTGTCCCCAAGGGCTCGCGCGCGTCCTTCAAGACCTGCCAGAGAGCGGGAAATGGCAGGCTCCGAGTCAACCTCGGCTGACCCGGGGGCCAGACCAGGAGATGCGACTGGAACCGGGAAGCGTGGCCAAATCGGCGCCCCGAGGGCCGCCAGCCTGGACCGCAGGCTAGAACACGGGCGCCCTCGGGTGCAGGGGACCTAGAGGCGCCGCACGCGGCGGGGGCTGGGCGCGAAGGCGCCGAGACGGCATCGTTCCCTTGCAGCATCCCGCCCCGCGGCCGGGGGGAGGGGGGCGTCACCTGACAGCGTGCACCAACTTCTCCAGGTTCGGGAGGGGGCAGCCGGCAGCCGCCGGGGCCGGGGGCGCACGGCGCGCTGCTCTCGCCCAATGGCGACGTCTGTAAACAAAAGCGGGCCCCACGCGGGTCCCCAGCCGGGTGGCGAGGGGCGCGGCACAGCAGCATCGCAGCGGTGAGAGGGGGAGGCGGGGACGGGATCCGGCGCGGGGACCCCGGGCACGGCCCCTGGGACCCGGCCGCCGGGATGAGGCATTGTCTGCGCACCCGCAGGATTCCGCTTTAAATGCCCCCTCCGGGGCTCGCCGCGGGTCGCAGCTCCGCGCTCCCGCCCCCCAGGCTCTCTGCCCGGTGATCCCGGCCTCGAGCGCGGCACGGACCGCCAAGGTGAGCACCCAGGCAGCGTCGCCGAAAAGCCAGGCCCGGAGGTGCGGAAGTCAAGGACCGAGACGCAAACATAGATACAGGCACGCACACGCATGCCCTCCCCGAAGTTGACGAAAATCAGCCGATAAAATACAAAGTGCCGCCGCTGCCGCAGGTCAGCGCTGACCTCCTGCTGCCGAGAGGACCGAATGCCGACGTCCGGACGCTGTCACTTCCATCCAGCACCGGGCACCCGGGCTGCACCGTCTCGTCTCCCTCCTTCGCGCGAGGGACGCCTCCTCCTGCCCCCCCCCTCAACGGATCTCCCCCACCTCCCAAGTGTGTGAACACGAAAACAATACGAGTAAAGCCCGATCGGGGGAGCTAGGACCCGCCGGGAGCCCCAGTGTGCGGGAGACGGGGGTCAGAACGCGCCAGGCACAGGCACAGAGGCACCTAGGCTCCGGGCATCCTCGCCGCGGCCCCCCCCGGGACGGCTCCGACCGGACGCCCGCGCCCCCCAGGCCTGCGGTACTCACCAGCGACGGTCGTCCGGAAGCTCTGCGGCGGGGCCGGACACGATGCGGGGCCGCCGGGCCCCTGGGGCTGCGGGCGCCGAAGCGTTCGCGGCGCTGCAGAGCTGCGCGCCCGACGGCGGCGGCGCTGCTCTATCGGCAGCGCTCGGACCCGCTCGCGGTCTGCCAATGGGAGCTGTCAGGGCGCCTCCGCCGGCGGCCTCGGGGGCCGGGCCGCGGGAGCCCGTGGGAAACCGAGCTCCGATTGGGCCGCCTGACAATCGCTCCGCCTCCGGCCAGCCAATCCGAGGCGGCGGATGCAGGAGCGGGGCGTTCGGAGTTGGGCTGTAGAGCGACCACGGGCGCACGCCGGCTACCCGCGCCACAGCCCGCCCGGAGCGCGCGGCTGGAGGGCCGCGGGCGTTGCGCGCTCCGGGGGATGCCTTCCCGCGAGGCTCCGGCAGCGCGGCCCGGGGAGATCGCCGGCAGGCAGCGGAGGCACGGCGGGCCGGGGGACTACCAGGGAGCCCCTAACAAAGCAGCTTTGGGAGGGCCGGGCGGCCTCCGCCTCCCCCGGCGATAGGTCCGCGAAGCTGCCTGTCACCCTGCATAGGTGGAGGTGGCCAATGGCGTACACAGACCGAGCTCGAGTTGGCGCGCGCGCGCGACTCGGCATCGGTGGGATTGGTCGGAGGTAAAAGATTTTCCTGCCACCTAAGGCGGAGAGGAAGGGGGGATCGGAACAGGGGAGACGAAGAGCCAAAAAACGTTCTACCTGGGACAGGTGGTCTGGCTCGGGAGGCGTGTGCCTGGCTCTAGGGGGAAACAGGAACTTTTTTACGAGACAAAAAAATCGTAAGGCAAAACCTTCCCGTGAATGCCAGAGGATGTTAGACCCTGACCAGCCTCCAGGTAGGGCACGGTGGCCTTCACCAGAGTCCCGGGGTTCACTAATCGTGCCCAGCAAGCGAACTTGCAGTCACAGTGTGGGGCTTGAGCTCACGTTCACCTGCTGGGCAGAGTAAGTGACTTGGGCAGGGTTCACGCAGATCTCTTGGGCTCCTCTGTAAAATCCAGAAACAGTTGCAGTTTACCTTTCGCAAGGTTGTGGGGGGACAAGGAAACGGAGACGCTGGCGGTGGAGCCTCGAGCACAGCCTCTTCCCTGCACCATGCCAGAGCTTCCTCCTCTCCTGAAGAACTCTAGACTTCACCGTTTACCACAAAGCCTGGGATGTATGTTCCTTAGACCTTGATTCCATAGGCTCGTTCGCCCCAGGGGCTGGGAACTTCTGCACTCCTGGGGTGATCTTGTTAAAAACAAAAAGAATTGCCCACTCTGTGGTAGGTAAACCTAAATCGGAAAATTGAAAGTCATCCTTGATTCCTCCTTCTAACCCTCTCCCATCCATTTTTGTTAACCTCCCGAACCCGTGCCTCCCATCCTGTCTCACCTGGACCACAGTAAAGAGCTCCCATTGTCTTGCTGTCCCAGGCCTCGCCCCCTGAAATCTGTTTTCCACTTTACAGAATCATCATTCTAAGCAGAAAAATCTCATTGTGTGCTCTCAACTCTGGGTCTTTTTTCTTTCCCCAGAACACGTCCACCCCCAGACCCTCCCTTCACTTAACTAATTCCTACCCTTCAGATCCCAGCTTGGCCGCCAAGGCATCCATGCAGTAGGCGTTGCTGAACTACTGTGTAGCACCTGCTCATACAGACCCCGGGAAGCCTCCTGTACTCTGTCAAGGCTAGAGGCCCACGTTTCCACTTCCAGTGCTTCCACGCCCTGTCCTTCCCTCACAGCCTGTACGACTCGGGGCTGAAGTTGCCTGTTGCACTGCAGCACTCCATGGAAGCCAGAATCTTCTCTGTCTTCACTGCTGGATGGCAGTCCTAGCACAGTGTTTGGCACATTTGGGGCACTGAAAAAATATGGAATCAAGGAATTCTGGAGGAGCTATAATTATAGGCAAGAGCTTTAAGGATTTGAAGTGCTAAAACATCACTTCGAGAAGAATGGGTAGCATGGTGGCTCCTGAAGGGATGCGTCCCCCAGCGTCCCCCAGTTTCCATGATGGGTATTACAGGGAGGTTTTTGAGTCAAGTTTGAGAGTTTCCAAAGACACTCCTTCCAAAATCAGCTTCGAGTCAGCCAACAACTTGGAATGGAGAATCATTCCCTTGTAAAGCTTTTCTTTTTTCTTTGGGGGGTGGGGTGGGGCACGGAGTTTCACTCTTGTCGCCCAGGCTGGAGTGCAGTTGTGTGAGCTCTGCTCACTGCAACCTCTGCCTCTCGAGTTAAAGTGATTCTTCTGCCTCAGCCTCCCAAGCAACTGGGATTGCAGGCACGCGCCACCATGCCCGGCTAATTTTTGTATTTTTAGTAGAGATGGGGTTTCACCATGTTGGCCAGGATGGTCTCCATCTCTTGACCTCGTGATCCACCCACCTTGGCCTCCCAAAATGCTGGGATTACAGGCGTGAAGCACTGTGCCCCGCCCCCTTGTGAAGCTTTTCATCCCAGGACAAAGAGCCATTTCTTGAACCTTTACAAGCCATCATCTGGGGGAAATATATATATTTGAAAATGAGTAGAGAGTTTTTCCATAAGGATGTTTAGAAGTACTCTGGCCAGCTGGGCACGGTGGCTCACACCTGTAATCCCAGCACTTTGGGAGGCTGAGGTGGGCAGATCACGAGGTCAAGAGATTGAGACCATCCTGGCCAACATAGTGAAACCCCATCTCTACTAAAATACAAAAATTAGCTGAGCATGGTGATGGGCACCTGTAGTCCCATCTACTCAGGAGGCTGAGGCAGGAGAATTGCTTGAAGATGGGAGGCGGAGGTTGCAGTGAGCTGAGGTCGCACCTCTACACTCCAGCCTGGCGAAAGAGCGACACTCTGTCTCAAAAAAAAAAAAAAAAATGTATATCTGGCCATCCTGAAAAGAGCAGACCCTGGAGCCTGGCTGTCTAGTTTCAAGCCTGGTTGCTTTCCAGCTGTAATCTGGGGCAAGTTACTTCAGACCTCCGTGCCTCAGTTTCCCCATTTAAATAAGTGAGATAACAACAGTACCTCATGCCACATAGAGTTGGTATGAGGATGAATGTGTTAATATTAATGTGCTGGCTAGGCACAGTGCCTCACGCCTGTAATCCCAGCCCTTTGGGAGGCCGAGACAGGCGGATTGCCTGATGTTAGGAGTTCAAGACCAGCCTGGGCAACACGGTGAAATCCCATCTCTACTAAAAATACAATTAGCTAGGTATGGCGGTGTAGCCTGTAGACCCAGCTACTTGGGAGGCTGAGACAGGAGAATTGCTTGAACCTGGAAGGCAGAGGTTACAGTGAGCCGAGATCCAGCCACTGCACTCCAACCTGGGCAACAGGGCGAGACTGTCTCAAAAAAAAAAGAAAAGGAAAGGAAAACCTGGATGAGATGATGCAGAAGAAATACCCACTGCCCACAGGGGGAGATGGAGTACATGGAAACCACTGTTCAGGCTCTTTCTCTCATTCATGTTTTCCCTGAATCCCACTTACCTCAACATGGCAGTACTTTGGCTCCTGGAATCTGCTCGCCGCTGACTATGGGAGGCGTTGTTCCCATGATCATGGCACTGCCACTGAGGCTGACAGAATTAAGCCAATCCAGCCTTTGGGTACCTTTCCTGACCTTGCAAACCTAAAAAGCTACCGCAGGCTTCTATGCTGTTTCTTGTCTCCACCCTACACAGGACATCGCTGCTTCACACTGACAGAGAATGGGGCATTGTGATTAAAATACAGACAAATGCCATCTGGCCGAGTATTCTGACATCTTGTCTCCTGAGGGCATTGTTGACATCTAAAGAGAACATGGAATTGGCATTACGGGGAAAAAATGGAGTGGTCAAAGGCAGAATCAAGGTTTAGGGCAGGAGAATGAGCAGAAGTGACATTTCTCAGAACATGACCCTAGCTGCAACTAAGAGTCAACATTTTCTTCCCCACTGCTTATTGAAAGGCTAACTGCATACAGTCGTAGCTGAGTCACAACAAATGGTCCTCCCCAGTACGAAGACACCACCGAGATGAGCCCACACATGCGCTCTGGGCAGCCCTGCCTCCCCTGGGTTCCTGAGCTGGTCTTTCCCTCTAACAGATGCTCTCTGAGGGCTAGACTTTGGCCTGTTTAATTCACTGCTATATTCAAGTGTCTCAAACAGTGCCTGGCACATAGTACGTGCTCAATAAACATCTATTAAATGAATGAAGTTTAGCCTTCTGCATTCTCCACAAGAAGTTTGGCACTTAATTATTTTCTTTTGTGTCATCTATTTGTGGGTACCCTCTTTGAAGAAAGGACAGGAGGCAGCTTATTAAAAAAATAGATCTTGGGCCGGGCACAATAACTCACGCCTGTAATCCCAGCACTTTGGGAGTCTGCGGCAGGTGGATCACCTGAGGTCAGGAATTCAAGACCAGCCTGGCCAACATGGCAAAATCCCATTTCTACTAAAAATATAAAAATTATACCGGCAGGAGGCTGGGTAAATTTTTAAAAATAAAGAAAATTAGCCGGGCATGGTGGCGCACACCATATTCACACCTACTCAGGAGTCTGAGGCAGGAGAATCTCTTGAACCTGGGAGGCAGGGAGGTTGTAGTGAGACAAGATGGCACCACTGCACTCCAGCCTGAGTGACAGATCAAGACTCCATCTCAAAAATAAAAAATAAAAAATAAAAATAGGCCAGGGACAGTGGCTCATGCCTGTAATTCCAACACTTTGGGAGGCCAGGACGGATGGATCACGAGGTCAGGAGTTTGAGACCAGCCTGACCAACATGGTGAAACCCTTGTCTCTACTAAAAATACAAAAATTAGCTGGGCATGTTGGTGCACACCTGTAATCCCAGCTACTCAGGAGGCTGAGGCAGGAGAGTCACTTGAACCTGGGAAGCGGAGGTTGCAGTGAGCCGAGATCGCGCCACTGCATTCCAGCCTGGGCAACAGAGTGAGACTCCATCTCAAAAAAAAAAGTAAACAGGCAGCCAAATTAACCTTCCTTAGGAAGGTCTTGTGATGCATGGCAACCTTGTCCCTGGGTAAAGAACCTTGTGAGTTCCTCAGATTGCTGATGTACTGATTAGCGCGTAACCCACTGACACTGAGAAGTATGCTGATTTCTTTCTGAGTCATAAAGTTTCACTGGCGGTCTTTCAGGTGGACATTTTAGCCTGTGTGTTGCAATCTGTAGCCAGTTCTTACAACCTCCGTGTTGTACCCTCTAATGAAAAAGGACAACTCAGGTAGGAGGAGTCTTCCTCGCTTCTAAACAACTTGTAACAGATTCCAGAACTTTGTTAACTTTGTTGACGTGTCTTCCCCCATCATCAGTCTTCACGTTTGGCTTCCAAGAAGCCTTTATTAAGTTATTTCAGCCTTAATTTTGATTGACATTATATATGTGTGTGTGTGTGTGTGTGTTTCTGTGTCTGTGTCTGTGTCTTCTGTTGGTTCTGTTTTGTTTGGAGAACCCTAATACAGCCCAATAGTTTTTCCCATAACCATTCAGTATTCCTCTGCAGACTTACTACTCAAAGTGTGGTCTGCAGATCAGCAATGGCATCGCCTGGTGTCAGGAACAATCTCAGATACCGTGCCAGACACTGAATTCAAATCTACATGTTAACAAAATGCTTAGGTGATTCATCTGTGTATAAAGTTTGAGAAACACATCATCACTTCTTTGGGGTTTATTTATTTATTTAGAGACAGGGTCTTGCTCTGTCACCCAGGCTAGAGTGCAGTGGCGGACCTCGGCTTAGTGCAACTTCTGCCTCCTGGGTTCAAGCAATTCTCCTGCCTCAGCCTCCCAAGTAGCTGGAACTACAGGCACGCACTATCATGCCCAGCTAATTTTTTTGTATTTTTTGGTAGGGATAGGGTTTCACTGTGTTGGCCAGGCTGGTCTCAAACTGCTGACCTCAAGTGATCTGCCTTCCTTGGCCTCCCAAAGTGCTGGGATTACAGGCCTTAGCCACCACGCCCCACCACATCATCACTTCTTTGAAAATGCATAACATTTTCAAAGAAAATAACAATATTTAAAACAACTGGCTGGGTGCAGTGGCTCACACCTGTAATCCCAGCACTTTGGGAGGCTGAGGCAGGTGGATCACCTGAGGTCGAGAGTTAGAGACCAGCCTGACCAACATGGAAAAACCTCATCTCTACTGAAAATACAAAATTAGCAGGTGTGGTGGCACATGCCTGTAATCCCAGCTACTCAGGAGGCTGAGGCAGGAAAATCGCTTGAACCTGGGAGGCGGAGGTTGCAGTGAGCTGAGGTCCACCACTGCACTCCAGCCTGGGCAACAAGAGCGAAACTCCATCTCAAAACAAACAAAACTGCTTGGTAAAGGAATTAGTTTAACCAAGGCTTTCTTACCTGAGGACAGATTTGGGGAATCGGGTAAAGAGGATCTAGAAAAGAAATCAAGAAGTCAGGATATTTTCCTAGCAACAGTAAGTCTTCAGTTATGGAGACGAGACCAAGGCAGCCTCAATATGCAAATTAGCATATCCAACCAATACAAGTAAACTCAAGGTCAGAGAGGCAGGGCCGGGCAAATCAGGCCGCGCTACATTCACAGAGCTAAGCAGTGCCCCCTCTTTGTAATTTGCTTTATTGCGTTTTATTTCCTGTGTTTTCACTGAAATGGCAGTTTGTGGAGAAACTCTCCCACTTGGCTGCGAACAGGCTCTAAGCAACAGCAACACTTCTGCAGAATTGGCAGGGACAGCGCTATGGAATATTTCAGAAACTTCAAGGCAAACGGACAAACAAACAACCAAAAAAAAAAAAAAACCCTCAAAATGTCTTTTCAGAGGAAAGAACTTCCCTGGGAAGGGACCCGTGCATCTCCAAAAACAAACCAATCTGGTTTCATTTTTTCTGCTTCTGCACTCCAGCCTGATTATTAATTCATCAGCGTGGGACAGAATAAAAGCTCCTCCTAAAACAAGCTGGAACTACTGCAGGCGGGGGGTTTCTATGATGATGCTGCAGATCTTGGCCTAATGGGCTTTCTCTTCGTTGACACACAAGGTTCGATATTCCTGCCGGCCCGATGAAGTGAGAGTTGAAGCTGCCTCCTTTCCCACCTCCTCCCGGACAAGGGACAAGGGACGATGCAGGGAACACGCAGGACGCCCACCTGCAGCTCCACCTACCTCACACCATGCATTTATTCTCGATTCCCTAGAAGTGTCCTCACTCCCCTAGCCTAACAGAATGGCACGGAAAAGGCTGGAATGTAGCCACACTGCCTCAGCAAAACAATCACTAGGCTTAAAGACGCTGCTCTCCACGGGCAGGCAAACTGGGACAGTGGAGCCACAGAAATCACCTCCCTTCTTGGGGTAAGGTGACAGCTTCAGTTTCTATCCACATGGAGTTATGGCCCTTTCTCTCTCTCTCAGTCTCTCTCCCCCACTTCTCTCCTTCTCTCCCTCTCCCTAGAAAGGCAATAGTTAAAGGCAAAGAGCCTGGTGATTAAAAAGCAGACTCTGGGCTGGGCGCAGTGGCTCACACCTGTAATCCTGGCACTTTGGGAGGCCAAGGCAGGTGGATCACGAGGTCAAAAGATCGAGACCATCCTGGCCAACATGGTGAAACCTAATCTCTATAAAAAAAATACAAAAATTAGCAGGGCATGGTGATGGACACCTGTGGTCCCAGCGACTCAGGATGCTGAGGCAGGAGAATCACTTGAACCTGGTAGCCGGAGGTTGCAGCGAGCTGAGATTGCTCTGCTGTACTCCAGCCTGGGCGACAGAATAAGACTATGTCTCAAAAAAAAAAAAAAAAAATTAAAAGGCATACTAGGATTCTCTCCCTAGAGCCCCCAAAAGTCTCCTGAAATCAACCTGTCCCTAATCCCATCGTATCCACCCCACCTCATTCCCCAAACAAAAACAAACAAATCCCACTGATGTCTTCTTTCGTTTCCCAGGCAGGCAGCTCTTATCCTAACCATCTAACGAGGCACTGCCCAAGCTAGAAGAATGGGACGCAGCTTTCACTTAACCTCCCCTTTCTCCCTCATCTGATACATGCCAAAGCAGTTTCTGGATCTCTCTTCAGAATGACTCTGGACCCCATTCCTCCACAGGCCTCTGCTGTTGCCTGAGCCTCCTTCATTTTATATTTTATGTCTATATTTGAGACAAGGTCTCACTCTGTCACCCAGGCTGGAGTGCAGTGGCACAATCACGGCTCACTGCAGCCTCAACTTCCCAGGCTCAAGTGATCTTCCCACCTCGGCCTCCTGAGGAGCTGGGACTACAGGCAGAAGCCACTAAGCCTGGCTAATTTTTTAATTTTTTCTTTTTTGTAGAAAGGGAGGTCTCATTAGGTTGCCCAGACTGGCCTCAAACTCCTGTGCTCAAGCAATCCTCCGACCTCGGTCTCCCAAAGTGCTGGGATGACAAAACCACCACAGACAGCCCCGAGCCTTCTAGAAGGTACAGAATGTGCACTGATTAGAGACACATGCTGATTTAACAAACATTTAAGACTGCCTGCTTTGTGCAATCAGACTGGGGCTGAAGGAAACGAGAAATATAGAGACGCACTGCAGACACGCGGTGATAGAGAAGGGTCGGTGGGGGAAGCAATAACTGACATACCGGGCGGGCGGCTCAGCGCAGCACAGGGCCTGATGTGGTGGGCACTTGCTTCAGTTTCCCATGTCAGCCACGCCCTCCTGGTGATCGTGCCCAACAGTGGGGTCCTGAGATAGTAAGGCTAAGAACTGCCTGCCTGGGAAACGAAAGAATAGATAGTGGGATTTGTTTGTTCTTGTCTGGGGAATGTGGTGGGGTGGATATGAGATTAGGGGACAGGTTGATTTCAGGAGACTTTTGGGGAGGTCTCTAGGGAGAGAATCCTAGTGTGTCTTTTTTTTTAAAGACAGTTTTGCTCTTGTTTCCCAGGCTGGAGTGCAGCGGCGTGATATGGTATCGGCTCACCGCAACCTCTGCCTCCCAGGTTCAAGCCATTCTCCTGCCTCAGCCTCCCGAGTAGCTGGGATTATAGGCATGAGCCACCACGCCTGGCTAATTTTGTATTTTTAGTAGAGACGGGGTTTCTCCATGTTGGTCAGGCTGGTCTCGAACTCCTGACCTCAGGTGATCTACCCACCTCAGCCTCCCAAAGCGCACCCAGCCCCTAGGTGTGCCTTTTAATTTTTTTTTTTTTTAGACTGAGTCTCACTCTGTGGAGGTTTGAGTTTACTTTTTAAATACTATATTACTTCCTGCAGGCTGCCATAACAGAATACCGTAGACGGCGTGGCTTAAACAACAGACATTCATTGTCTCCCAGTTCCGGAGACTAAAAGTTCAGGATCAAGGTGCTAGCAGATTTGGTTTCTCCTGAGCCCTCTCTTCTTGGTTGGCAGACGGCCGCCTTCTCGCCATGTCCTCACATGGTCAGGTGTCTCTCTGTATCCAAACTTCCTCTTATAAGGACTCTAGTCAGATTGGATTGGTGCTTACCATCATGGCCTCATTTTCACTGAATCACCTCTTTAAAAGGCTTATCTCCAAACGCAGCCAGAATCTGAGGAACTGGGGGATTAGGGCTTCAACAGATGAATTTTGAGGGGGACGAAATTCAAGCCATAACAAATACCCAGCACCCCACCCGTGTTTTCTACATGCTGTAGAAGATCACGTCACTGCACTCCTGCCTGTGCAACACAGCTGTAAAGAATAAACATGCAATCTGGGTGCGGTGGCTCACACCTGTAATCCCAGCACTTTGGGAGGCCGAGGTGGGCAAATCCCTTGAGCCTGGGGAGTTGGAGACCAGCCTGGGCAAAGTGGTGAAACCCCGTCTCTACCAAAAATACAAAAATTAGCCAGATGTGGTGGCGTGTGCCTGTGGGCCCAGCTACCTGGGGGGCTGAGGTGGGAGGATGGCTGGAGCCCAGAAGTTGAGGTTGCAGTGAGCTGTGATCGCGCCACTGCACTCACGTGTGGGTGACAGAGCAACACCCTGTCTCAAATAAATTAAATAAAAAGAATAATAAACACACCATAGGTGAATATTTGGATCTGCATAGATATCCCTTCCCCTTGGGTTTCTGCCTAGTTTTTTTAGTTGAGTAACGGTTGAATTGAATTAAATTCTTTGGTTAGTTAGCAAAGGGTCATGGAAAAAGTGTCCTCTCTTCTCAGAGGCGTTTCTTCTTTTTTAAAAAAATAAAGAATGGGGCCGGGCGCAATGGCTCATGCCTGTAATCCCAGCAATTTGGGAGACAGAGGCAGGCAGATCACGAGGTCAAGAGTTCAAGAACAGCCTGACCAACATGGTGAAACCCTGTCTGTACTAAAAATACAAAGATTAGCCAGACGTGGTGGCACACACCTGTAATCCCACCCACTCAGGAGGCTGAGGCAGGAGAACCACTTGAACCCAGGAGGCGGAGGTTGCAGTGCGCTGAGATCATGCCACTTCCTGCCTGTGCAACAGAGCGAGACTGTCTCAAATAAATAAATAAATAAAAGAATGGAAAAATACATTATTGAGATTTCCAAGGGTTTCATTTAAAAGCCCGTGAGTAAAGGAGAACAACGGTTATGAAGATTCGTATCAAAAGAGAGAAGGGCCCAGGGCAGAGTGCAGGAGCACAGTACCCGGAGCCTCAGGGCATAGACCTCCTCTGCTTGGGAAAGGAGGCCTTTCTCACCACCCTCCACATGTCCCGAATTAATCCATGGCTGTGACTCCGCTCCCATCTATAGGTGCCCTTCAATAGCTATGTTATTCATTCCTTTCAGCATGTAAGTTAATTTCTCCCCCTCTAAAACAAGTGCTGCTTTTATCCTCTCAAAACTCATGGTACGTAAGAAGCAACATTCCAGGCCCTGTTATTGCAAATGATCAGTCAAGCCTCAGTATTCTAACGTCTAAGCTGGTATCTGAAAAGCGTAGTAAGCACAGCTAGCCAGGCATTTTCCTCTGTATTTACTTGTCATTCCTGGGTAATTTCTCTGGCCAGCCGATGGAAATCTAAAAGATTAGTGACTTTTCTTTCCCCTCATTCATTACTCCAAGATAATTCCTGACTGAAAATGCACAACTTGGATGTTATTGTAATTCTTTGTTTTTTTTTTGAGACGAAGTCTTGCTCTATTGCCCAGGCTGGAGTGTAGTGGCGCGATCTCGGCTTGCTACAACCTCCGCCTCCTGGGTTCAAGCGATTCTCCCACCTCAGCCTCCCAAGTAGCTGGTATTATAGGCACCCGCCAGCATGCCCAGCTAATTTTTGTATTTTTGTAGAGACAGGGTTTCACCATGTTGGCCAGGCTGGTCTTGGAACTCCTGACCTCAGGTGATCTACCCACCTCAGCCTCCCATGGTGCTGGGATTATAAGCGTGAGCCACCAAGCCTGGCCTGTAATTCATTTTTAATAGCCAGCTAGGCTGGGTGTGGTGGCTCAATCCTGTAATCCCTGCAGCTCGAGAGGCTGGGGTGAGAGGATCACTTGAGCCGAGGAGTTTGACACCAGCCTGGGCAGCAGAGAAAAACCCCATCTCTACAAAAAAAATGCAAAACTTAACTGGGCATGGTGGTGCATGCCTGTAGTCCTACCTACTCAGGAGGCTGAGGCAGGAGGATTGCATGAACCCAGGAATTCAAGGATACAGTAATCTAGGTCTGGATGCAGTGACCACTGCATTCTAGCCTGGGTGACGGAGTTAGACGCTACCTTTTTAAAAAAAAAAAAAAAAGTAGCCAGCTAATACAAGACAAAAATAACCCTTTCTTTTTTCTTTTTGGAGACAGAGTCTCACTCTGTTTCCCAGGCTGGAGTGCAGTGGCGAAATCTCAGCTCACTGCACCTCCGCCTCCCGGGTTCAAGCGATTCTCCCGCCTCAGCCTCTAGAGTAGCTGGGATTTCAGGAGGCTGCCACCACACCCAGCTAATTTTTGTATTTTTAGTAGAGACAGGGTTTCATCATGTTGCCCAGGCTGGTCTTGAGCTCCTGACCTCAGGGGATCCACCCGCCTTGGGGTCCCAAACTGCTGGGATTACAGGTGTGAGCCATGGTGCCTGGCCAGTAATTTATTCTTAACTCCTGTATCTCGTGTGGGAGGAGGGGGAGGAGGCGAGGAACAAGAAAGAGAAGCAACAGTCGCCTGGAGTTGTCAGTGTTTTGTCTGCTTCGCACTTACCTCCTCCCATTCTTCTAGTGCTTGGAATCCTCTTCTCACGGAGCACCCATTAACCCGTTCCCGTGTGATTTAGCTGGAGTTCTTCCAGCAGCATCATACGAGTGGGCACATGGCCCACCCTCCCAGGCCAATCAGAGTGCATGCCATTTTCTGGGTCACTGTGATGGGTCGATGTGTGGCTCAAAAGCTATGAGTCATAACCTGGCTGGGCCAATCAGAATTGCTCCTCCAGTTTTCCTGTGGAACTCTTGAGAGAATGACATTTCTCTAGAGCAGAAGCCATGAAGAAAGCTAAGCTGAGGGCTGTCAGGGATGATCTTGGCCTCCATGTGGAGCTATCTGGCCAGACAATAGTTGTAAGTTATCAGAAATTAGTGTTAGATTTCTGTCAAAATCAAAATTCTTTTTTATCTTTTTTACTTAGAGCAAAAACCTGGGCCTTTATTGCTATTTTTAGGGTTTATAATTCCAATTTATAAACATTTATTGAGCAGTTGCTTACATGCCAGGCACTAGAAATACAAAGGTGAAAAACTATATATACCCCGTGGTCAAAGTACTCAGAATCTATTGAGGGGAGCAGGCACATGATTCAGAGATGATTATTAGAAAAATTAGATTTAACAGAGATATCAGAACATAAATAAGAGCATAAATATAAATATTAAATATAAATATAAAATATAAACATAAATATCAGCAATTAATTTTGTCCTGCTGGGGAGTAGCCTGGCACTCACAAAAGACAGCAGGGATCACAGAGAAGGAGGGGACAGGAAAGAGGTCTAAATGAGATAATTCGGTTTCCTGAACCCAACTCTACCTGAAGCCATTCCCGTTCCTTACTTATGCTGCCCAGATATGGGAAACTAATACATCTCCTTTTTTTCCATATAGCGGTTTGAATTGCATTTATATCACCGGCAAAAAAAAAACAAACCAGGCCTGGCCAATACGGTGAAACTCTATCTCTACTAAACATACAAAAATTCACTGGGCATGGTGGCACACACTTGTAGTCCCCAGCTGCTAAGGAGACTGAGGCAGAAGAATCACTTGAACCCAAGAGGTGGAGGTTGCAGTGAGCTAAGATTTCACCATTGCACTCCAGTGTAGGTGACAGAGCGAGACGCCGTCTCAAAAAAAAAAAAAAAAAATTGAGAGGCTGAGGTGGGCGGATCATGAAGTCAGGAGTTCAAGACCAGTCTGGTCAACACAGTGAAACCCCGTCTCTACTAAAAATACAAAAATTGGCGGGGCGTGGGGGTGGGCACCTGTAATCCCAGCTACTTGGGAGGCTGAGGCAGAAGAATCGCTTGAACCCGGGAGGTGGAAGTTGCAGTGAGCCGAGATCGCGCCATTGCAGTCCAGCCTGGGCAACAGAGCGAGACTCCATCTCAAACAAAACAAAACAAAACAAAACAAAAACAAAAACTCACCCTCACAAAGATGGAAGGTAAAGGAGAAAGACGGAGACTGGGTTGGACAGGCTGGGTGGTCTCTGAGGACCCTAAAAGCCAGGCAGAGAAGTGTGCCTTCTTATGATAGATAAATCCTTTCTAGAAAGAGGTGAGCAATGCTGTTACCATCTTTAGCTCTGATTCTTCCCTTGATGTGATGAGGGGCACTAAGCAGACACTTTCCTTTAACTGTAAGAAGAGAGTAACAGCAACATTTCACTCCAAACCACTAATGTAATAAGTTTAGACAGAAGAGATTATTAGCCTCAGAAAGTGTTGCTTTCATTATCATTGAAATGTGCTTTTTCTGCTTTCTACTATGTTCTGTTCTTCCCTCCCTGAATGCCCAGATGCAAATTAGAGAATGTAGCAGTGCCCAGAGCAGAGTTATAACAGCCAGCAGTATTACCGCAGCAGTTTTATATAAATGACCATCCTCTAAACTGAGAACATTTGATAAAGTATGCGGACTCTTCTCATAATTAAAAGCCCAAAAGGGAGCCAAGGAAACATAGAGAACATGATTCTCGTGACTTATAAAACTGGACTGGGGAAAATGTCCTATGTCCAGAGGTGGAAGAGAAAGGATAAAAAGGAAGAAGGAGTAGAATAGAAAATGCAAATGAGAAAAAGAGATGGCAGCGGAAAGAAGGGATGCAGGAGAAGACAAGGGAGAAGAGAGCAAGCAGAGGCAAAGGCAGAAGGCCATGCAGAGTGGCTCACACCTGTAATCCCAGCACTTTGGGAGGCTGAGACAGGCAGATCACGAGACCAGCCTGGCCAACGTGGTGAAACTTTGTCTCTGCTAAAAATACAAAAATTAGCCAGATGTGGGCGGATGCCTGTAATCCCAAACTCGGGAGGCTGAGGCAGGAGAATCGCTTGAATGCAGGAGGCGGAGGTTGCAGTGAGCTGAGATCGCACCACTGCACTCCAGCCTGGGCGACAAGAGCAAAACTCCATCTCAAGACCCTTCTCTTCTCTGGACTGCCATTTCCTCCTCTGGAGCATCCATAGGCAAGGCCAGCTACATAATTTGCAGGGCCCGATACAAAATCAAACTGTGGAGCCGTTTGTTCAAAATGTATTATGAATCTGGAGGCAGCAGCAGCACAGCATTAAACCAACAGGGGCCCTGTGCGACCATGCAGGTCACATGCCCATGAAGCTGGCTCTAACAAATTAGATCAGGATTTTCAGAGGGTGTTCTGTAAAGTCCAGATATTCCAGAAACAAAAGATTCCTTAAGCTCATCTCTGGGAAGCGGGGCACATTTCCCCATCCCTTCGTTGAAGATTCAAAAATGCACATGAACTGCTGCAGCAAGCCCCGCTGAAAGGCAAGAAACGTGTGTGCCTTCATTTTACCCAGTGCTTCTCAAATGCATTTGACCATAGCAACATTTTCCCCCAATTCTCCATATAACCCATTTTGCAAAATGTTTGAAGTCAAAGATCTTGAGGTCCCTGGAGCTCAAAGAGGCGTTAGCAATCACCCACAGCAGCCCCTCCTGCCCTGAGAGTGGGTGCTCGCCAATCTACTCTGCTTGGCCTTGATGGTGACGGTGATCAGATTTGATGAGTGTGGGGCATGGGAGGAGATTACTGCGGTTGCAAAACCTGGAGCAGGTTCTCAAAGATGACATAGCAACTCCCCTAAACACCCCTCCACTCGGGCACCACGAAAGCCTCTGTTTTAATCTAAATACACTCAAAATGTTACCCTTTCATGAATTTCTAACTCTCCCACCCAAAATTTTTGTTTCTTTGTATATTTTTGTTTTTGTTTTTGTTTTTGTTTTGAGACGAGTCTCGCTCTGTCGCCAGGCTAGAGTGCAGTGGCGCGATCTCGGCTCACTGCAACCTCTGCTTCCCAGGTTCAAGCCATTCTTCTGCCTCAGCCTCCTGAGTAGCCGGGATTACAGGCGCATGCCACCACGCCCAGCTAATGTTTATAATATTAGTATAGATGGGGTTTCACCATGTTGGCCTGGACGGTCTCAATCTCTTGACCTCATGATCCGCCCGCCTCGGCCTCCTGAAGTGCTGGGGGATTACAGGCTTGAGACACCGTGCCCAGCCTCCCCAGAAAATTTTTAAAGGGGTTTTGATACCATATGTAGGATAGGGAGTCCTTGGTTGTTATTAATAAATACAATGTTTATAGAACTCTTGCATCTCAGATCATTGTATTCAAAGTGTATCATTATATTTGGGGAGGATTTATGCTCATAGCTATCAGTATCCTAGCACCTTTGATCAGGAACCCAGGAATTCCTAAGGTGTAGACCATTATTCCCTATGACGATTAGTTAACTTTCAATCTGGGTAAGAAGAATAAAGTTTCTTTGCAACAGAAAGCCCAAATGCCATCTTTTCCCTTCTCCATAAACACTAGGATAAGGAGAGACTTACAAGTAGAAGCTCAAGGTTGAATCTCCTCGCTATCCTTGCTGCACTGAAGTAATCACGACATCCTCTGCTCTGCCTTTGTTTTCTCATCTGTAAAATGGGAACAATAATAATAGCAAAGATTCTTTTAGCAATAAGATAATGCATGAGCAAGCTGTCTAAAAATTGAACTGTATTTACCTATTACAAATGTCAAGAGCCAAATTTCCACAGCACGGCATGGACAGATGCTTTTAAAATCAGAAAGAAACAAAACCGTTATACAAATCCTTAGTGAGATTCTCCCTCACTGGTCACTTTGCTTGGGGGTTCAAACGATAACCCAAAGCTATGGAATATGCTTACTTGGGAGGTTCTTAAAGGTCCTATGAATCTTTTTGAAACATATCAAGGGTCCTTAGAAATCTGATCTGGTGTGACTCTCAGAGCACTCTGATGACACCTGCTGGCTAGGCATAGTATGACAGATGTGCTCTAGTCTAGACAGAGGCAGGTGGTCTGGAACCCCTGAGTACCTGGGAAACTGAGGCTGGAGAGAAATCCTGACCTTCAGTCTCGCAGCTCAAAGTGTGGTCTTAGGGCCTGTAGTATCAGCATTACTACAAGTTTGTAAATGTGGAATCAGACTCTACAATTTTTTTTTTTTTTAGAGACAAGGTCTTACTATGTTGCTCAGGCTGGTCTCAAACTCCTGGACTCAAGCAATCCTCCCGCTTCAGCTACAGGCACTGGCTCAGACTCTGCATTTTCATGAGATCCTCCAAGTGATTCGTGTGCACGTTAGAGTTGAATAAAAATTTGTTTTTCTTTTTTTTTCTTTTTTTGAGACGGAGTCTCGCTCTGTCTCCCAGGCTGGAATGCAATGGCGTGATCTCAGCTCACTGCAACCTCCAACTCCCGGGTCCAAGTGATTCTCCTGCCTCAGTCTCCCGAATAGCTGGGACTACAGGTGCGTGCCACCACGCCTGGCTAATTTTTGCATTTTTAGTAGAGATGGGGTTTCACCATGTTGGCCAGGCCACGTCTCGAACTCCTGACCTTGTCATGGTGGATACCTGCTTCAGCCTCCCAAAGTGCTGGGATTACAGGTGTGAGCCACCGTGACTGGCCTGGCTGTTTTTCTTTTTTTTGAGACAAGAGTCTCACTCTGTCATCCAGACTGTAGTGTAATGGTGCCATCCCAGTTCACTACAGCCTCTGCCTCCCAGGCTCAAGCGATCTGCCCACCTTAGCCTCCTGAGTAGCTGGGACCACAGGCATGAGCCACCATGCCTGGCTAATTTTTGTATTTTCTGTAGAGACAAGGTTTTACCATGTTACCCAGACTGGTCTCGAACTCCTGAGCTCAAGTGATCCACCCACCTCAGCCTCCCAAAGTGCATGAGCCACTGTGCCTGGCCAAAAAAAATTTTTTTTAGCTCATCATAGGGCTAGCAACTCACAGAAAGCTTGGCACTTCTGCTGTTTCTGGTCCAAGCCTTTGGTTACATCAATGCATAAACAGGCCCATCACCCTGCAACCATCCGTCTTTCTTTCTCTCTCTCTCTCTTTCCTTCTTTTTTCTTTCTTTCTCTCTTTCTTTTCTTTCTCTCTCTCTCTCTTTTCTTTCTTTCTTTTGAGATGGAGTTTTGCTTTTGTTGCCCAGGCTGGAGTGCAATGGCATGATCTCAGCTCACTGAAACCTCTTTCTCCTGGGTTCACGGGATTCTCCTGCCTCAGCCTCCTGAGTAGCTGGGATTACAGGCATGCACCAGTACACCTGGCTTTTTTTTTTTTTTTTTTTTTTTAGTAGAGACAGGGTTTCTCCATGTTGGTCAGGCTGGTCTCGAACTCCTGAACTCAGGTGATCCACCTGCCTCAGCCTCCCAAAGTGCTGGTATTACAGGTGTGAGCCACATGCCCGGCTAACAGTGTTTCTTACTTTCATTTTTATCTATTTTCTACTTATTCTATTGAAGACATTTTTCCTCCCAGAGGAACATTCCTATAATTCTGTAACAAAATGAGAGGCAAACAGGATTCCCATGACAGAAAATGTGCTTTAAGATCTCATTTTCCAAAATACAAAGGCTTCTTACAAGTGTTTGTAGTTTTTTTATGTTCTGTGTACTGGTCACACCTACAAATAACAAATAA
The DNA here is from genome assembly GCA_036589455.1 of Ateles fusciceps. Taxonomy (NCBI): domain Eukaryota; kingdom Metazoa; phylum Chordata; class Mammalia; order Primates; family Atelidae; genus Ateles; species Ateles fusciceps. The sequence continues at coordinate 14,073,403 of JAZHEH010000222.1, forward strand.
TAACAGCAGCACAAGGGAAGCAGGGCTGATGCCCCTCTTCCCACAAACAACTGACACATTCATTTCTGCTGCTTTGTTTGTAATAGAAATAGATTCTAGGAAATATAAGCAAAAAGAAATAAGCAAATGAAATGTATTAGATGGATATGGTGGTAGCTTATAGTTAAACAATGCAAGCTGAACAACGACATTTCCCAAAGGACAGGAAACAGGGCATTAGGTGTCCAGGAAGCTGGTGTTTCCAGGGCAACACCTTTGGGACAATTGTTTTCAGCCCTGCCTGTGTCACTGATCGGTATACAAATTCTGAGGACAGACAGTCTGTTAGGCCTGGCTTGGTTCATGTCCAGCCTTTGGATAAAGAAGGGCAGGATATTTTGATTTCAGGACTCCTCAAAAGCGTATCTGACGAGGAAGGCTGGGTGAGCATCCATTCTGGTTGATTGAGCCTGGCCATGCCCAAGTCATTCCAGTTGTTGCAAATTTTGACTATCACCCCGAGAGAGGGGTAAACCCCCAAAGGAAAACTGGGTTTTCAGCAGGGTGCAGCGGCTCACGCCTGTAATCCCAGCACTTTGGGAGCCTGAGGTGGGCAGATCGCCTGAGGTCAGGAGTTCCGAGACCAACTTGGTCAACATGGTGAAACCCCGTCTCTACTAAAACTACAAAAATTAGCCAGATGTGGTGGTGGGAACCTGTAATTCAGCTACTTCAGAGGCTGTGGCATGAGAATCACTTGAGCCTCGGAGGTGGAGGTTGCAGTGAGCCAAGATTGTGCCACTGCACTCCAGCCTGGGTGCCAGAGACAGACTGTCTATAAAAAAAAAAAAGGCGGGGGGGGGGGGGAGAAAAAAAAGAAGAAAAGGTTAATAGGTAGGTAAAACCATGCCTCTCTTTGTGAGACAGGTATGTGCCCTGATATTGATTGTTAAGAATATTTATAGCCTATTGACGGTATTGACTGACAAGAATATTTATAGCCTATTTACTCTAAAATCCATGTATTATTATTATTCCAAACCCATTAATTATTATTCCAAAACATATCTATTTTTAACTATTTAAGCACATTATTGGACCATTCAGTGAGAGCTTGATGATCTTTGATTCTTCAAGGCAAGTCAACTTTGTACCACGTCATCGGAATAAACAGAAATTAAACAGTTGAAAGGGCCTCTACTCTCCCGAGACCTCTGGTGCCCACCCCCATCTAATATTCTAATATATTCATAGATGTTAAACAAATGGCAAGAATCTCTTATTTCTTTTTTAAATGAGAAGAAAGACTGCGTAGCTATGAAAAATATACTCTGTCACCAGAGCCACGCCAGAGTTCTTTAGAGGAATAAATAGCTGCAGTCTCATAGCAACATTCAGTTGAACAATGCTGAGAGCTGAAAGGCGTTCTTCGGTTAGAAATTCATGCCTGCGAGAGGACACCGTGCATGAAGTTCCTCACTGTTAATTACAGATAATAAAGTCAGTCCCCAGGCAGTGGAAATGAGCGTCCATCATGCAGCTAGCTTATTGGGAATTTTGCAAGGATTGACCAATGTCCTCAGAAACCTAAAATGAATGAATATGCCTTTTTTTTCCTTTTTTTTTGTTTTGAGACAAGGTCTCTCTCTGTTGCCTAGGCTGCAGTGCAGTGGCACAATCTCAGCTCACTGCAGCCTCCACCTCCTAGGTTCAAGCGATTCTTCTGCCTCAGCCTCCCAAGTAGCTGGGATTACAGGTGCGTGCCACCACGCCCGGCTGATTTTTGTATTTCTAGTAGAGACAGGGGTTTCACCATGTTGGCCAGGCTGGTCTCAAACCCCTGACCTCAGGCAATCTGCCCACCTCAACTTCCCAATGTGCTGGGATTATAGGCGTGAGCCACCGTGCCAGGGCAAATCTGCATATTTACAGAGAGGACTCAGTGACCGGACCTGTAACCTCACAGAGGCTTCTTAAAAGTGTTTTCTTTTATATTCTGTGCACTGGTCACACCTGCAAATAACAAGTAATAATGATAACAGCACAAGAGAAACAAGGATGATGTCCCTCTCCTACTTGCTACAGACATACCTTGGCAAACAGCTGATATATTCATGGAGCCTATTTGAAGCCCTATTTCTCTGCTTAAAAACTATTCTTCTATAAAGTAAAATAATCGATTTTTGTACTCTCTGGGGAATCTGGCATCCATGACTAGTAAATGCACATTTATTTCCTTCCTTCCCTCCCTTCCTCCCTCTCTCCCTCCCTCTCTCCCTCCCTCCCTCCCTCCTTCCTTCCTTCCTTCCTTCCTTCCTTTCTTTTGAGACGGAGTTTCCCTCTTGTTGCCCGGGCTGGAGTGCAATGGTACTGTTTCGGCTCACGGCTACCTTCACCTCCCAGGTTCAAATGATTCTCCTGCTTCGGCCTCCCAAGTAGCTAGCTGGGAATACAGGCACCCGCCACCATATCTGGCTAATTTTTGGATTTTTAGTAGAGACAGGGTTTCACTATGTTGGCCAGGCTGGTTGTGAACCCTTGACCTCAGGTGATCCACCCACCTTGGCCTTCCAAAGTGCTGGGATTATCGGCGTGAGCCACTGCACCCGGCCTATCCTCATATGTTTTAATGAGAAACTAATGTTTTTCTCCATACTCTGGAGACACATTGGCTCTCTAGGAAGTGGTGGCAGGTTTACAGCCATGATTACCTGACTGACACAGCTCAGGGCAGAGCAATGGAACTGGAGTCCCCCTCCTGACTCTGTCATCTTATTCCAGGGTGGGCTAGGCCAGGAACCTGGCTTCACTGCACCTCACAATTAAGTGACAGATTTCTGTTCACTCCTAGTGCAGCTCTAAAAGCCTGCCTTTCTAGTTATCTTCTAAGGGTAGAAAAGACAGTCAAAAGAGGCTAGGCACGGTGACTCATGACTGTAATCCCAGCACACTGGGAAGTTGAGGTGGGCAGATCGCCTAAGGTCAGGGGCTTGAGACCAGCCTGACCAACATGGTAAAACTCCGTCTGTACTAAAAATGCAAAAATAAAAATAAATAAATAAATAAATAAATAAGCCAGGTATGTGCCTGTAATCCCAGCTACTTGGGAGGCTGAGACAGGAGAGTCACTTCAGCCTAGGAGGCGGAGGTTGCAGTGAGCTAAGATCATGCCACTGCACTCTAGCCTGGGCAGCAAAGCAAGTCTTCATCTAAAAAAAAAAAAAAAAAAAAAAAAAGAGAAGGCGGGTCAAAAGAAATGAACAGAAAGCCACCTCTCCCTCCTTAAATATATCTTGGCCCTCTCCAAAAAACAACAACAAAAAAACCAACTCACATTTGAAACTTTCCTTTAGGTCCCCCATCTCTGGCCCATGGACTTTGGGGGGAGCAGGTCCAGGAAATAAGTCCTTGAATTGGAAGCCAGAAGTACAAGAAAAATGGATCCAGGAGGTTATCCTTTAAATACCAAATCCAGTGGTTGGTACCAAAAGGCACTGTCCACCGTGCTGGTCTGTTTCTGTCCTGCATTGTCACCCTGAATGCTGAGATGGTGGCTTATCAGGACCTTGGAGAGATCAACGCTATCCTGAGAGACTGAATTAAGACTGGTAAATACCTTGACAGGCTAGAACAATGAATGAAATCTAGCAATTGAAATTGAATCAGGATAAATGTACATTCTGGTCCACAGAATGCCAAGTGCATAAAAATAACTGATACTGTGGAAAGAGGTCGGTCTAGAATGTTCAGGTTACTACAGTCTCAGTCTGTGCCAACAGGATGACACGGTGTCCCTACTCAACCCAAACGTAGCGTGGTGTGGGCTTGATGAGCAAAGCTGATGGAAGCCAGAGAAGAAAAATCTCCCCTTGTCCTTTGTTTAGGCCACATCTATGTCGTTAGCAGGACTTGAATGTAAGAAGTGTGGGAAGTAGAACAGTTCCTCTTTAAAGTTTTCTTTCTAGTTAAAAAATAAATGTGCTAATAACTTTGTGAAGCCCTATCCTATGTAGCTGTTAGACATGCCATGCTTACAGGCACGTAGTACATTCTATGTCCTTGTACTTTAACCAAGATATCTGTGCTGGACGTGCTCACAGGCATGTCCCAGCTCTCCATTGCTTTTACCTGTTTAGAAAAGTTTTACATTGTTAGCCAATCTGATTTTAGCTTAGGCAGTGAGGTCTGGCTCCAGCCAATGGAGATCAGACAGCAGTAAGAACAACCCCAAATGCGTAAGGGATAAATCTGTCTGCTTTCCTTTATCCGTTGTACTCTTGTGGCAAGATGACTAGCAAGAGTACCCTTCCTGCAGTCCAGGAAGCAAAAATTGTGTTGCTGAAAGATCCTTTGTCTCAGTACTGAGTTTTCTTTGTGGCACCAGGTGTCTATTTCCAATATCAAGGAAAGCCAGATAGACTCCACTTAGGTGAGTGGGGGCCCTCCTGGACAGAGAGACCATGAAAAGAATCCAGAATTCAACCAGGGCCTGAAAAGGTGAATACAGACAGCAGCAACCTTAATGCAGAATCGCAGCCACCAAAAGCAGGTGCTAAAATTAAAAGGGTTTGAGAAAGAATCACATAGGAAAGTGAAAGAATTGATGGGGTGAAGTGCCAGAAGGCAAGGCATTTAGGTATCTTAAAAGAACTAAAAGAAAGGCAGTCAAGTGGAAAAGGATGTTTGATGCAGCCTCACTGGAGGTTGCGAGTCAAATCAAGGGAGCACAAATTGTAAAGTGGGGTGATGGAGATGTGGGAGACAGGGACAGAACTCATTTGCATTGATTATGGGCTCAGAGTCCCTGTTACGTTGACAATAAAAATCATTCAGCGGCTGGGTGCTGTGGCTCACACCTGTAATACCAGCACTTTGAGAGGCTGAGGTGGGCGGATCACCTGAGGTCAGGAGTTTGAGACCAGCCTGGTCAACATGGTGACATCCTGCCCTGTCTCTACTAAAAATACAAAAATTAGCCAGGTGTGGTGGCGCATGCCTGTGATCCCAGCTACTCGGGAGGCTGAGGCAGGAGAATCACTCAAAGTCAGGAGGTGGAGCTTGCAGTGAGCTGAGATCACGCCACTGCACTCCAGACTGGGTGACAGAGCAAGACGCTGTCTCAAAAAAAAAAAAAAAGCATTCAGCAAATTATCCAGAAGCATCTTGGCCAGAATGTGTGCAGCTCAGATCCCTGTCTCAGCAATCTCTGCCCAATAAGCAATGTTATTGCCCTTGAGCAGCTAAGCCAATATCCTTGGGATGGTAAAACTACTCCCTTCGGCCCAAGCACTCTTCAAAAAAAACCAGAATCACTATTTATTGAAGTATAACCTATACACAGGAATGTGCACATAGCTAAATGTAGGGCTTGAAAATATTGCAGGAACTGAGCACACCCATGGATACAGAGCCTAGACTGAGCAGCAGACAGAAGCCCCTCATACTCCATTCTTGTCACTACCTCTCCCCAGTGGTGATTTCTGTCCTTTTTTTTTTTTTTTTGAGACAGTTTTGCTCTGCCACCCAGGCTGCAGTGCAGTGGCATGATCTTGGCTCACTGTAGCCTCCACCTCCTAGGTTTAAGCAATTCTCCTGCCTCAGCCCCTTGAATAACTGCAACTATAAGTGCCCACCACCACGCCCAGCTAATTTTTTTTGTATTTTTATTAGAGATGGAGTTTCACCATGTTGGCTAGGCTTTCTTGAACTCCTGGCCTCAGGTGATCTACCCGCCCTGACCTCCCAAAGTGCTGGGATTACAGGCATGAGCCATCGCGCCTGGCCAAGAGTTTGCTTTTTTTTTTTTTTTTTTTGTTTGAGACAGAGTCTCACTCCGTCACCAGGCGCCAGGCTGGAGTGCAGTGGCGTGACCTCGGCTCACTGCAACCTCCGCCGCCCAGGTTCAAGCAATTCTCCTGCCTCAGCCTCCCAAGTAGCTGGGACTACAGGCGCGTGCCACCACGCCCAGCTAATTTTTTTTTTTTGTATTTTTAGTAGAGACGGGGTTTCACCATGTTGACCAGGATGGTCTCGATCTCTTGACCTTGTGATCCACCCGCCTCGGCCTCCCAAAGTGCTAAGATTACAGGTGTGAGCCACCGCGCCCGGCCCAAGATTTTGCTTTTTAATTTGGAAAACTAAGTCTAGCAATTCTGCAGTAGGCATGAAGTATAATGATTTAAGACAATGGGAGATCAGGCAACAGCAGACAGGATATATCAACAAAATGGCTGGTGTGGTGGCACATGCTTATAATCCCAGCACTTTGGGAGGCCAAGGTGGGAGGATCACTTGAGCGCCAGAGTTCAAGACCAGCCCGGGCAGCATGGCAAAACCTAATCTCTCCAAAAAAAAAAAAAAAAAAAAAAATTAGCCAGATATGGTGGTGTGCACCTGTAGTCCCAGCTACTTGAGAGGCTGAAGTGGGAGCATTGCTTGAGCCCAAGAGTCTCAGTGAGCCAAGATCACACCAGTCCAGTATGGGCAACAGAGGAAGACCCTGTCAAGAGAGAAAGAAAAGAGGGAGAGAGAGAGAGAAAGGAAAGAAAGAGAAAGAAAGGGAGGGGAGGGAGGGAGAGAGGGAGGGAATTTCCTATGGGACACATATGCCCATTGTAATACTCTTTTCCCAAGTAAACATCATGTTCTTTTGAAGAGCCTCTGTTTATTTAGGTTGACAGTCGTAAGAAGGGAGCCCTTATGAATGGGACAAGTGCCCAATAAAACTGATTTATGGTAACAGAAGTCAGAGTGGGCTGGGTATAGTGGCTCATGACTGTAATGCCAACACTTTAGGAGTCCAATAGAAATAGAATGTAATTCACAAATAAGTCACAAATGTAAGCCACATATGTAATTTAAAATTTTCCAGGCGAGGCGCGGTGCCTCACACCTGTAATCCCAGCACTTTTGGAGGCTGAGGTGGGCGGATCACCTGAGGTCAGGAGTTTGAGACCAGTCTGACGAACATGGAGAAACCCCGTCTCTACTAAAAATACAGAATTAGCCGGGCATGGTGGCTTGTGCCTGTAATCCCAGCTACTTGGGAGGCTGAAGCAAGAGAATCGCTTGAACCTGGGAGGCAGAGGTCACAGTGAGCTGAGATTGCGCCATTGCACTCTAGCCTGGGCAACAAGAGCGAAACTCCACCTCAAAAAAAAAAAAAAAGTACATACAGAATGGAGTGCTCTAGAACTTGAAGAATCCCAGCAATTCAAATGATCCAATCCGATCCACTCTTTATGATGCGGTAATGGCCTCAGAGAGGTCCCCCAACTAGATATTGATGGAGCTGGGATTAGAACTCGGTCTCCTGAATTTCCTTCCAAATTATCTCATTAAACACAGATGCCAGGTTACAACCGAGACCGGGGGCACCTTTCTCATTGCATATCTAAGACCATGAAAAATGTAAAACGCAAGAATACCTAAGTGCACCTTTATTGGCTGTCAGAACAAAAACATCAGCACGTTGGACAGCCTCTGGAAGACTCCACTATACACTTATGAGTGAATGAGAGTGAAAAAGGGAAATCATTTGTTAGTATTGTCATTAAACAGTATTTGACCTATTTGGAGCATGAAGGTCCATAGTCCAGGAGCACCCATCTCTGTGGAATAAAATGCAAATGGCGCCTCCTAGAGTTGTGCAGTGGCCCTGTGCCCAAACCTAGCATTCAAGCCATCCCCCAGGAGTAATCCTAAAAGCACATTCATTCTTGAGGCTGACCTGGGTGGGTAATGGAGGTGGTGACCGTGAAAACATTGTTTCTCCGTATGCAGCCAAGTCACCCTATAGAGCTCAAGCCCCAGATCCTGGCTCAATCAACTCTGCTCTAAGGACCTCATTCTGCTAATGAAGGTTCAGAGAAGGAAGGAGTCACATGTTTCCCAGAGGGTATGTGGCCAACAGTGCCATCCAGTTTGCCAAAGTCCCTCTGTGGCCCTGCTGTCGCTTTCCCAGCTCCAGACAAATGCTTTTTTCCTCCCTAACTCTCGACTCAGCATTGTGGGAACTAAACATCGCAATCAGCTTCACGAGCCTCACTGTTGCCATGGGTTACATGAATTCAAATCTCAGGATGGAACCAAAACAACCCCTTAAATATCAGCCCTTGAGTGGGAAGCGAAATGAAGTGCTAACACTGTAAAGGAAAACAGGAGACGCATGGCAAGGGGTGGGTCCTGCTGCAGCAGGATGGGTGGTTGCTGCCTGCAGCCTCGATTTGTCAACAGCTGCTAAAAATATTCTCTCTTACAGGGCTTGCACGTCATGGTAGATATGCAGAGAGATAAGAAGGAATGTCTGAAACTAGACCTGCACTGTCCAATCTGGTAGCCACTGGCCACACGTGGCCACGAAGCTCTTGAAACGTGGCTTGTCTGACTTAAGATGTGCTATAAGCATAAAACCCGTGCCAGATGGCGAAGACTTAGGATGAAAAAGGAATGTAAAAGCCACATTCATAATTTTAGGTTATTTGTATGGTAGTCATTGTATTGGGTTATCTAAAATATACTATATAGTGGATTATCATATAGAACTGAATAAATTGGGTTAATTAAAATATATTACTAGAACTAATTTCACCTCTTTTTACTTTTTTTTTTTTTGAGATGGACTCTTGCACTGTCACCCAGGCTGTAATGCAGTGGCGCGATCTCGGCTCACTGCAATCTCTGACTCCTGGGTTCAATCAATGCGCCTCCTGAGTACCTGGGATTACAGGCGTACGCCACCACTCCCAGCTATTTTTTTTTGTATTTTTAGTAGAGATGGGGTTTCACCATGTTGGCCAGGATGGTCTTGATATCCTGACCTCATGATCTGCCCGCCTCAGCCTCCCAAAGTGCTAGGATTACAGGCATAAGCCACCGTGCCCAGCCTCTTTTTACTTTTTAAATGTGGCTACTGGAAATTTTTTTTTTTTGAGACAGAGTTTCACTCTTGTTTCCCAGGCTGGAGTACAATGGCATGATCTTGGCTCATTGCAACCTCCACCTCCCAGGTTCAGGCAATTCTCCTGCCTCAGCTTCCTGTGTAGCTGGGATTACAGGCATGCACCACCTTGCCCGGCTAATTTTTTTGTATTTGTAGTAGAGACGGGGTTTCTCCATGTTGGTCAGGCTGGTCTCAAACTCTTGACTTCAGATGATCCACACACCTCAGCCTCCCAAAGTGCTGGGATTACAGGCATGAGCCACTGCACCCTGCCTGGAAAATTTTAAATTACATATATGACTTACATTGGTGACTTTCATTTGTGAATTACATTCTATTTCTACTGGACTGCAAACTGGGTACGTTTTTCCAGAGGCTTGTCCTAACCTCTCTCTTGTGGGTACCTTTTTCCAGAGGCTTGTCCTAACCCAACTCATCCTAACTTTCCTTCAAATCCTTCCCGTTCTCATTCTTTTTCCAATTTCTCTCTCTCTCTTTTTTTTTTTTGGAATAGAGTCTCGCTCTGTCACCCAGCCTGGAGTGCAATGGCATGATCTCAGCTCACTGCAACCTCTTCCTCTCAAATTCAAGTAATTCTCCCACCTCAGGCTCCCGAGTAGCTGGGATTACAGGCACCACCATCATGCCTGGCTAGTTTTTGTATTTTTGTAGAGACGGGGTTTCACCATGTTGGCCAGGCTGGTCTTGAACTCTTGACCTCAGGTGATCTGCCTGCCTCAGCCTTCCAGAGTGCTAGGATTACAGGCATGAGCCACTGCACCTGGCTCACATTTCTCTTTTATTCTCACACTTTCTATTCTTTCAACAGGAAAAACAGCTCGCTTGTATTGTTAGATAGGAAGACTAATAAATAGTTAATATTATTTAAAAGGCTAAGTGCTAATGCTTTACCTGCTTTACGGCATATAATCTCCCCCAACTGCCTTATAAAGTAGGTATCATTATTAGCACAGAGAGGTTGAGTAATGTGCCCAAAGTCGCACAGCTAATACTTAGAAAAACTAGGATTCAAACCCCAGGAAGTCTGCCTCCGAAGCCCTCTCTATTCCACCTACCATAAAATAAATGAGAAATTCTAATAGATACCTCTTGTGAATAATTGATTGTTTTTTTCCCCATTTGCAGTGCCCTGGAGCTGTAGGTAAGATGGTGGTGAAGCTTAAAAGCTAGTGGTGGGCTCCTAAAATGTGTCCACCGGTGCTCTGAGCTGAATTGTGCCCCTCCCATCTTTACCCCAATATGGTGGCATTTGGAGATGGGGCCTTTGGTCATGGACGTTAAGTTGAGGTCATGAGGGTAGGCCCCTCATGATGGAATTAGTGTCCTTATAAGAAGAAACCCAGGAGCTTGCATGCACTCTCTCTCCCGCTCCCACACACACTGAGGAAAGGCCACATCAGCACACAGCGAGCCAGGAGGAGTGCCCTCACCAGAACCTGACAATGCTGGCACCCTGATCACAGATTTCCAGCCTCCAGAACTGGGAGAAATACATTCCTGTTGTTGAAGCCACCCAGCCTGTGGTTTTGTTATGGTAGCCAGAGCAAAGACATCAGCGTTTGGTCACTGCAGCTGAAACAGCCAATCTCTGAGAACTTGTTATGCATTAAGAGCCTATTGAGGGGGCTCTTAGCCTTGGAAGATGGGAACAAGCAGGAAAGAGTCAATCAAAGAGCCTATGGAGACTTCAAGTGGCAGAGGGCAAAGAGTGACACAGCGGGGGAGAGGGCAGGGATGCTGGGCTGAAGATGAGCGAATAGAAGGAGGTTAGAGGCACATTGTATACTGTATAAGATCCAGAGTTTGTAACGGGGAAAATATGTAAGATGTGTGAACAATAGAAGAACGAATATAGAGATGGTTGTAAGTGAGATTTAGAGAAAGAGAATTTCCCCTGTTGACCTAGTGGGCTACTGTTGGAAATAGATGCTCGGTGCCACAAAGAAAAATCAGCACTGAGACAGAGGATCTTTTAGCAATGAAGTTTTTACTTCCTGGACTGCAGGAAGGGTACTCTCACTAGCCATCTTGCCACCAGAGTACAGTGAACAAAGGGAAACACACAAATTTATTCCTTACACATTTAGGGTTGTCCTTACTGCTGTGTCTGATCTTTGTTGGCTGGAGCTAGACCTCACAGTCTAAACTAAAACCTGATTGGCTAACAACTTAAAACTTCCCTCCCTCCTTCTCTTCCTTCCCTCCCTCCTTCCTTTCCTTCCCTCCCTCCCCTCCCTTCCTTCCCTCCCTCCTTCCCTTCCTTCCTCCCTCCCTTCCTTCCCTTCCTCCCTTCCTTCCCCTCCAACCTTTCCTTCCTTCCCTCCATCCTTCCCTTCCTTCCCTCCCTCCTTCTCTTCCTTCCCTCCGTTCCCTCCTTCCCTTCCTTCCCTTCTTCCCTCTCTCCTTCTCTTCCTTCCCTCCCTTCCCTCCCTCCTTCCCTTCCTTCCTCCCTCCCTCCCTTCCCTCCCTCCTTCCCTCCCTTTCTCCCTCCCTCCCTCTTAGAAATGCTCTTATCACCATTATTGAGAGATGAGAGGATCCTGATCGACTAGCTCTATTTATCTTTTCCTGTCAATCATCTTTTCCCCCACTCCCCCCCCCCCACAATTTCAAGAAACCTCAGAATCAACCCAGTGTAGCAAACCTTCCTCCTCTATAATCTCAAGCCCCTTCCTTCTACCTGGAAGCAGTGAAGGTCTTTTTCGGGGTCAGGAGAGGTGGGGGTGGCCCACGCCTGAAGCCAGCTGCGTGTTACACCAAGCCCTTTGGTCCAACTGGTCAAAGTATCTCCTTAGCCCACTGCATCATGTAGCTCACATGTCATTCTTTTGCCTTTTGGAAACCATGATTCATTTGGATCTGGGGCTGACCCTAAAATGATTGCAGGGTCTCTGTTGACCCAGGTCCATCAAAATCTGCCCATGGAGGGAGGCCAGGGCAGGAGCCAGCACAGCCTTGGTTGGGAATGTAAATAGCTTACAAGGTCAACCCGCTCTCCCCCTCAGCCTGCCACAGCCAGCAGGATCCTGCTGCGAATCACGTCACCGTGTGTTGTGACATGATGCAGGTTTAGGGAACAAAGGTTCTCCACCCTCTCTTGGAGCTCTCAGGCGGCCCCACCTGCCCACTCTACCCTGTGTCTTGGACAAGGTGTGTCTCTTGCAAAGCAGCTCTCCCTCCCTCTGTTGTGTTTTTTTTCTCTCCAAATTGAGTTCTGAAACAAATGCAGAAACAAAGACCCAAAGTCTAACGTCAGATGATCCAAGGCAAAGTTTACGACCATGAAAGTGAACTCTTGCATTTAGATGATCACTGAATTCAGATGAATAAAGCCCCAAAGGGCCAGGTGAAGTGGCTCACGCCTGTAATCCCAGCACTTTGGTAGGCGGAGGCGGGTGGATCACCTGAGGTCGGGAGTTCAATATAAGCCTGACCAACATGGAGAAACTCCATCTCTACTGAAAATACAAAAATTAGCCAGGTGTGGTGGCACATGCCTGCAATCCCGGCACTTTGAGAGAGGCTGAGGCAGCCGGATCACAAGGTCAGGAGTTTGAGAGCAGCCTGGCCAACATGATGAAACCCTGTCTTTACTAAAAACACAAATAAATAGCTAGGCATGGTGGCAGACACCTGTAATCCCAGCTACTTGGGAGGCTGAGGCAGGAGAATCCCTTGAATCTGGGAGACTGAAGTTGCGGTGAGTCGAGATGGTGCCATTGCACTCCAGACTGGACAACAAGAGTGAAACTCTGTCTCAAAAAATAAAAAAGTACTAAGTTACATAGGGAAGCTAAAAAAAAAAAAAAAAAAGTAAAATAAAGCCCCAGAGGCAGGCTTCCTTCGATGTTCATGTTGATGGCCATCGTGGGAAAGTTTTCAAACGTGTGTTATGGCTGGGCAAGTGTGTGTGGGCTACACGCAGCAAAGGAAATCCACGCACACCGCTATGTTCTATGATCCACACCGAAAGGTAAATGTGTTTCCAGAGGGCGAACATGATGCAGCTCAAGTCAACACCCGCTCACTGGGTGCCGGGGATGAGTCAGTGATTCGGAGGCCCCTGCGGTGAGCCAGGCCCTCTGCTGAGCATCATATACTCGCTGTTGTTTAAGCCACTCAGTTTATGGTGTCACAGTGGCCCTAGCAAACCAACACAGATTTTGGGACTGGTATTTGTGAATTTGGCCTTTTTTGGGAAATAGGTCTATTGTATATGTAAATAACATGTATGTTATGGTAAGGTCATACTGGAATAGGATGAGTCCTTAGAAGAAGAGAAGAGGCCGGGTGTGGTGGCTTATGCCTGTAATCCCAGTACTTTGGGAAGCCAAGGCAGGAGGATTCTTTAAGGCCAGGAATTTGAAACCAACCTGAGCAAAATAGGGAGACCCCCATCTGCACCAAAAAAAAAAAAAAAATTTTTTTTAAATTAGCCAAGCCTGGTGGCATGTGCCTATGATCTCAGCTACTCAGGAGGCTGAGGTGGGAAGATCACTTGAGCCTGGGAGGTTGAGGCTGCAGTGAGCTGTGATCGCACTGCTGCACTCCAGCCTGGGTGACAGAGCAAGGCCCTGTCTCAGAAAGAAGAAAAAGAAAAGGAAGAAGAAGGACGAGAAGGACGAGAAGGACGAGGAGGACGAGGAGGAGGAGGAGAAGGAAAAGAAGAAACAAATGAAGACAGAGGGGGAGACAGCCATGTAGCCATGAGACAATGGAGGCAGAGTCCAGAGTTATGTAGCTTCAAGAAATGCCAAGAATTGCTGGCAGCCACCAGAAGCCAGGACGGAGGCATGGAACAGATTTCTTCCTGAGTCCCCCAAGAAGGAGCCAACCCTGCCTACTGACACCTTGATTTTGGATGTCCGGACTCCAGACTGTAAGGGAATAAATTCCTGTCGTTTTAAGCCACCCAGTTTGTGGTCCTCTGCTTAGGCGCCCTAGGAAATAAATACGCCAACCTTCCGTTTAACCATGTTTTCTGGTTTTGTAGGAGGAAAACAAATCCTTCCTTAACCTTGGTATCTTCCATCCTTCCTGCATCTCTGCAAGGCCTTCCTAACCCCTCCCCCAGGCTTTGGTCCTTTGGAGACAGCCTGTGCTGAACCTCCTCCTGCTCCAAATCTCCTCTGCATTACCCACATTTACCTCTGCCTCCTGAGACCCTGAAACACACATTTAGCCCTTGGCTCTCTTGTGAGCTCCCTCTGCATCCCTCTTGGTTAATTTTATACTAGAAAAAGGGCTGAGTCTGCCCAAGGGAGGGATGGAGGAGCAGTTGAAGCTGGAGACCAGACCCTGAGCAGAGACAGTCTCCTTGCTGACCTGACCCAAGGAGCTTCAGTCTCTCATCAGAGAGGATGGAGAGCTACTGAGGGAATGTGTTCTCTTTCCGGGTCCTTGAGGGGGCGTAGTTTTAGGGGCAAGAATTTCCCGCACCATACCCTCCTCCCATCTCTCTCCATCCGGAAGATTTAACGGTTTATGTTTGAATTTCGTGGGCGCGGGGGGAAAAAACTAAAAGTCAGTCACCCCAGCAGAAGTTTACAGGAACTCCTTTCATTGGCCAGAGGAACTTGGGAAGGTGGGATTTTCTCCCAGGATAAATTCCCTGCTCCTTCACCCACACTGGATTTCCAACTCTCTGGACTCCCCTCCCACATGGGTGGGAGCTCCCTCTGGGATTTCCCCTCTGGAATCCCCTTCCACACTCTTTGTGGAAGTCTTTCTCTTCTTCTCTTTTCCTTCTCTTTCCTCTACCTAAATAAAATCACCTTTCTGCAACACTTCTTGGGTCCGATATTTACTTTTACGGGCATACAGCGCACCTGTAGTGATCCCATCACTTATTCTTTAACAGGTTGGAGGCCGAGAACCCACAGCATTCTCTTGGGGGAGCTGTGCCTCACTGGCACCCAAGAAAAAACCCGGTTACACTACTACTGAGGGCTTGGGAGCAGGAGAGTTCATTCATACGCACGTCTTTATTGAGTGCCTGCTGTATGCTAGGCACGGTGCTAAACGGCGGGGGAGGTCACTAGGTTGGAATGCTTTCAGCTGCAAGTGACAGGACACGTGACTCATGGTGACCTAAACCAGGAGTTCGTTTATTGTGTATTTGACAAGTCATCAGGAGGAGACACAACATGGACGTCTTCACAGATCCAGGGTTTTTCAGCTCTTTGACGCCACTGTCTTCAACATGTTGACATTGAGCCTCATGTTTATTGCCTCATGCTCTTGAACGGTGAAGCCATTGGCCAAGATAGGTATTACGGTCTTGAATTGTGTCCCCCAAATTTATATGTTGCAGTCCTAACCCCTAGTATCCCAAAATGTAACTGCATTTGGAGATAGAACCTTGAAAGAGGCAATTAGGTTAAAATGGAGTCACATGGGGAGATGCTAATCCAATCTGACTGGTGTCCTCACAAGAAAAGGAAATTTGGACACAAAGAGACATCAAGGGTGCAAGGACACAGGAAAGACCACGAGACGACACCCCAAGAAGGTGGCCATCTGCGAGCCAAGGAGAGAGGTCTTAGAGAAGAGGTCAGACCTACCCGCTTCTTGATGTTGGATTGCAACCTGCAGATCTGTGAGACGACAAATTCCATGCCACCCAATCTGGGACATTTTGTTATGGCAACCCTAGTAAACTAATACCATAGGGAAACACGGCAGCGAGAACAGGCTTGGGGTGGGCGGGAGGGAGAAGGAAGGCTCAGTCGGTTCTTTCATTGACTCAAGCTGCTCACCCAAACTGCAGAGTTCTCCCCTCCCTGCCAGTCGGGATCAGCCAGTTCCCCTTCACGCCCCCAGTCACTTTCTACCTTGCTTACAGACTCCAGTCTCGGGGACACATATTTCAGAGCAGAAGGATCCTCCCTACCACCACCAGCTTGTGAACTGTTTATTCTTTTCTTTTTCTTTCTTTTTTCTTTTTTTTTTTTTTTGAGACAGAGTCTCCCTCTGTCACCCGGGCTGGAGTGCAGTGGTGCAATCTCGGCTCACTGTAACTCTGCCACCTGCGTTCAAGCAATTCTCCTGCCTCAGCCTCCTGACTAGCTGGGATTACAGGCACCCGCCACCACGTCTGGCTAATTTTTGTATATTTAGTACAGATGGCGGCTCACATCTGTAATCCCAGCACTTTGGGAGGCTCAGACGGGGTGGCTCACAAGGTCAGGAGTTCAAGAGCAGCCTGGCCGATATGGTGAAACTCCACCTTTACTAAAAATACAAAAATTAGCTGGACATGGTGGCAGGTGCCTGTAGTCCCAGCTACTCAGGAGGCTGAAGCAGGAGAATTGCTTGAACCTGGGAGGCAGAGGTTGCAGTGAGCCAAGGTCATGCTACTGCACTCCAGCCTGGGCGGCAGAGCAAGACTCTGTCTCAAAAATAAATAAATAAATAAATAAATAAATAAATAAATCTTAACACCTTCAATTTTCTATTTCCTGAAAATACAACTTTTTAACCGATACAGATGAAATCTCATGATAGCACATGAAAGATTTTCAAGGTTTTAGCCTAAAATTGTGCAAAAGATTTTACAACTATGATTATGAAATCAGTCTTGTTAATCTTGGAGGAACTATGGAGAAAGAAAAACACACTAAAAGGTCAGAGCTGGGCAATGTTTGTCCCACTTATACACACAGTCTGGCTCTATTCATATAAAGTTTAAAGGTTCAACTCTGTGACTTAGGAATGCACACAAAGATGCCGTGACTATGAAGAACAGCAGTGGAGTGAATACCACGGAAGTCAGGAAGCTGATCACCTACAGGGGAAGGGAGGGTTGATCTTGGGAAGAGACTCATCAGCGGATTTTGGGGCTTTTCCCAACATTCAACTTATTGATTGTGTGATTGTTCCAGGGATGTTGGATTCATAGTTATTTATTAATTTGTACATATTTATATTTGAACTTTCTGCATGTGTGTTATATTACACAATTAAACTATTTTAAAAATAGGGCCAGGTACGGTGGCTCATGCCTGTAATCCCAGCACTTTGGGAGGCTGGGGTGGGTGGATTGCTTGAGCCCAGGAGATTGAGACCAGCCTGGGCAACACAGTGAAACCCTATCTCTACAAAACAAAAAACAAAAAAACCCAAAAAATTAGCCAGGCATGGTGGTGCATGTTTATAGTCCCAGCTATGTGGGAGGCTGAGTTGGGAGGATCACTTGAGCCCAAGAGGTGGAGGTTGCAGTGAGTTGAGCTCAGGCCACTGCACTCCAGCCAGGGTGACAGAGTGAGACTGTCTCAAAAAAAAAAAAAAAAAAAGATTTAAAAAATAGTTTATTTTTGAAAGAGAAAAAAGGGGCGTTAGATATTAAAAACCAATATATTCACTGGGGGAAAAATCTGGAAGAAGGTGTTAACCTGAGTTAGTTTGAGCACTTGGAAAAGAAAGTGGTGGTGCCAGGAGGCAGCTCTTCATTCATTCAGAACAAGTTAAGCCAAAAGTCTCTCGATTTTACTTTTGCGTAGAATTACTAAGCTACTGGGTCACGGGTTGCAGAAAGCATTTGATGAGATCTCTCATGATATTCTTGGGAACCAAATAAATGTGGGCTGGACAAGACAAAAGAAAGTTAATCTGAAGAACACTGAGGATGGCTTATGGTAACAGATACAGAACATGGCTGTTGGGTGTGGTAGCTCATGCCTGTAGTCCCAGCTACTTGGGAGGCTGAGGCAGTTGAATTGCTTGAACCCAGGAGGCGGAGGTTGCAGTGAGCCGAGATTTCACCATTGCACTCCAGCCTGGAAACAAGAATGAGACTCCATCTCAAACAAACAAACAAACAAACGAACAAAAAACCTGGCTGTCAGTTTTGTAATACTCTTCTATAGAGAGGTGAACAAGCAGTGTTGTACTGGTAAATGTTTTTTGTTTCTGTTTTTGCTTTTGTTTTTTTTGAGACAGAGTCTCACCTCTTTACCCAGGCTAAAGTGTAGTGGCCTGATCTTGGCTCACTGCAACCTCCGCCTCCCAGGTTCAAGCACTTCTCTGCCTCAGCCTCCTGAGTAGCTGGAATTACAGGCGCCCGCCACCACGCTCAACTAATTTTTACTGTAGTAGAGACAAGGTTTCACCATCTTGGCCAGGCTGGTCTTAAACTCCTGACCTCATGGTCCACCCGCCTTGGCCTCCCAAAATGCTGGGATTACAGGTATGAGCCACCACACCCAGCTGTACTGGTAAATGTTTAACAACTGGCTCTTTGAGGGAAAAAGACCTGATTCGTCGTGTTGCCCATTTCTGATGTATGTATTTCCACTGTGGCCAATTTCAAGGATGGCTATGTTTAACAACCAGCTTGCAACATTCTTAAAACTATGAGTTGGTTCTCATTGGCCAGTACAAGCTGTCTGTCTGTTACTACTGGGTTTCTGTCTCCTCTTCTTGGACCTAGGCAGGTTGGTGACCACCTTGATCAAGTGTGCCGCTGAAGTGACTGTCTGTGATTCCAAAAGCCAGTCATAAAGGTAGTGCCAACTTCTACTCTGATGCAGGAACATTCACCCTGGAAACACCCTCTGGGAGCCCCCAGCTGCCCTGTAGAAGTTTGACGCCCCAAGAGCACCATGCTGGAAAGGCCACATATAGACGCTTCAGATGAGAGTCCTTGCCAGACCCAGCCTTTCAGCCATCCCCCACCAACATGCTGAACATGTGAATGAAACTGTTTGGACTCCTTGGACAGAATCCACTGGACAGACCAGTAATTCCCAAAATGCCGTGAGGAACAAAACATCACTTAGCTGACCCCTGCCTGACTTCCAAAGTCATGAGATATAACAAAATGTTGTAATCCACTTGGGGCAGCTTGTTTGCAGCAATAGGTCACTGAAATACTTCCCACAGGCTGGGCACAGTGGCTCACACCTGCAATCCCAGCACTTTTGGAAGCTGAGGTGGGTGGATCACTTGAGTCCAGGAGTTCAAGACTAACCTGGGTAACATAGTAAGACCTTGTCTTTTTTTTTTTTTTTCTTGAAACAGAGTCTTGCTCTATCGCCCAGAATGGAGTGCAGTGGTGTGATCTTGGCTCAATGCAACCTCTGCCTCCTGGGTTCAAGTGATTCTCTTGCTGCAGCCTCCGAATAGCTGGGGTTACAGGCACATGTCACCATGCCCTGCTAATTTTTCTATTTTTAGTAGAGATGGGGTTTCACCATGTTGAACAGGCTGGTCTTGAACTCCTGACCTCAAGTTATCCACCCACCTTGGCTTCCCAAAGTGCTGGGATTACAGGTGTTAGCTACTGCACCTGGCTGAGACCTTATCTTTATGAAAAAAAAAAAATTAGCTGAGCATTGTGGCATGTGCCTATAGTCCCAGCTACTCAAAAGGTTGAGGTGGAGGATCCCTTGAGCCAGGGAGGCAGAGGCTGCAGTGAGCAGTGATTGCACCACTGCGCTCCAGCCTGGTTGACAGAGGAAGATCCTGTCTCAAAAAGAAAAGAAAAGAAAAGAAATGCTTCCTACATATATATCAACCGCTTTCTCTCTTGTCTTTCTCAACTGAAGAGACTGGACAGTGAAACACTAATACCAAGCCTCCTTTGCAGCTAGGTGTGACCATGTGCTGCAGCTTTGAGATGAGGGTAGTGAGATGTCAGTTGAAAGCACTGGGGAGCTTTCTTTTCCTGAATATAAAGGCAAATGCTTAAGAGCAGAAGGTTTTTGCTCTCTGTCCTTTGCCATGCCTAATTTTTCCCACCTGGAGTATGGATATGATGGTTTAAGGTACTGCAGCTATCCTGTGTCAGGAGAAATGAATGATGGGCTGGGTGCAGTGGCTCACGCCTGTAATCCCAGCATTTTGGGAGGTCGAGGTGGGCAGATCACCTTAGGTGAGGAATTTGAGACCAGTCTGGTCAACATGCTGAGACCCTGTCTCTATTAAAAATACAAAAATTAGCTGGGCGTGGTGGCGTGCGCCTGTAATCCCAGCTATTTCAGAGGCTGAGGCAAGAGAATCGTTTGAACCTGGGAAGCGGAGGCTGCAGTGAGCTGAGATTGAGATCACACCACTGCACTCCAGCCTAGAGGACGACGAGACTCCGTCTCCCACCAAAAAAAAAAAAAAAAAAAAAAAGGGGCTGGGTGCAGTGGCTCACGCCTGTAATCCCAACACTTTGGAAGGCCGAGGCGGGTGAATCATCCTGGCCAAGATGGTGAAACCTCATCTCTACTAAAATACAAAAAAACCAGCCGGGCATGGTGGCGTGCGCCTGTAGTACCAGCTACTTGGGAGGCTGAGGCAGGGGAATCACTTCAACCTGGGAGGCAGAGGTTGCAATGAGTCGAGATCGCACCACTACAGTCCAGCCTGGCAACAGAGTGAGACTCCGTCTCAAAAAAAAAAAAGAAGAAAACTGGATGCTAAAGAGAGAGATAGGAAAAGAGGAGTTCCGTCCTTAGTGGCAGCAGTCCTTGGTTACCTGCTTCTGGACTGCTTGTTACATGCTTAAGCCATTGTTTGTTGCCTTCCTGCCGTTCACGGCCAGAAGCAATTCCAGTGGACATGTGTTAGATAAATCAATTTGTAGCAGGTTGAATGACTGAAACCAAAGGGGTTTAATCAGAGCTGGTTTCGAAGGGGTGTGACCTGTGCAGTGACACAGGGCCTCACCTTCAGAAGGGCACAAGCTGGACTTAATACTCCACTAGCTCCCCTTTGAAATTCTAAATAATTTTGAGCAAGGGGGCCTGCATTTTCATTTTGCACTGGACCCTGTAAATTATGTAGCCAGCCAGACCTGGATTTAATGAATCAGTAGGGTCCTAAATGAAATTTGTAAATGATCAATAAGCTCTGTCTACAGACTTGGCCATTGGACATTTTTATTAAAGTCACAGAAGAGGACATAGAAGACACTATCAGATTTGTAAGTAGCACAAAATTTGATAAATGGCCAATTAGATGACATATTTAATATTTTTTAAAAATCCAAATAGTCAGGAAACTCAAATTAAAAGAAGACATTTAACAAGAGATAAATGAGAACCCCTGTATTTGGTTTTATTTTAATTTCCAACCCAAGGGCAGAACAGTTCACGTGGAAGGAGCTTTGTTGCAGGGTCAGGGGGCTGGGGTCTTGGAATTGCAACACTGTGTCTCAAGTAAATCACCACTTCTTTGGGTTACAACGCTTTCCTTTGTAAGGTAAGGGGTTTAACTGGGTGATACAGGATCAATTGCATTATTCTAAGTGAGCCATTGCCCTGGGTTTGAAAATCTTGCCATACAGTGATATTTGTTAATAATATTTCATGTAGGAAAGAGTCATGTGTATACCTTCTTAAAACTTGGAGCTGGGCTTGGCATGGTGTCTCATGCCTGTAATCCCAGCACTTTGGGAGGCCAAGACGGGTGGATCAAGAGGTCAGGAGATAGAGACCATCCTGGCTAACACAGTGAAACCCCGTCTCTACTAAAAATACAAAAAATTAGCAGAGTATGGTGGTATATGCCAGTAGTCCCAGCCACTAGTGAGGCGGAGGCAGGAGAATCGCTTGAACCTAGGAGGCGGAGGTTGCAGCGAGCCGAGATCGTGCCACTGCACTCAGCCTGGGTGGCAGAGCAAGACTCCATCTCAAAAAACAAAACAAAACAAAACAAAACAAAAAACTTGGAGCTGGTTGGTACCAGGTAAGTGTGATACACACACACACACACCACACACACACACCACACACACACACACACCACACACACACACACACAATATTAATTTGCATATAGTGGTTATAACTGAAAATATATATTATTTATAAATAATTTTATTTTTATCACATTTTGATTGTCACCCAGAAGATATCATATTATCCAATAAAGTTTTGCATATAATAATAAACTAATGAGGAAAAATTCATGTAATATTTCCCTAACATTTATTGTTTAAAATTGATGCAATATTTTCCTAACATGCCAAAACCTATTGGAATTTCAATTGTCCTTTTGCTCATTTGTGGACATCAGAAATTGCCTTGTGTGTTACAATCGCTAATGATGTTAATCCTATCTGTGGAGCATATGAGGACTGGGAAAGATTGGTTGTACAAAAATACAAAGAAAACATTCCTTATTCATTTTCTTCTCATCATACTCCCCAGCCACACAAGAAATCAAGCCTCAACTGTCACAGAATTATTGGTCAGTGACCAGCAATGAAAAGAGTGAAACAGCCTGTTCAGGCCTGTAATCCCAGCACTTTGGGAGGCTGAGGTGGGCAGATCACCTGAAGTCAGGAGTTTGAGACCAGCCTGGCCAACAAGGTGAAATCCCGTCTCTACTAACAAATGCAAAAATCAGCCGGATATGGTGGTGCATGCCTGTAATTCCAGCTACTTGGGAGGCTGAGGCAGGAGAACTGCTTGAGCGGATATTGCAATGAGCTGAGAGTGTGCCACTGCACTCCAGCCTGGGTGACAGAGAGAAACTGTGTCTCAAAACCAAACCAAACCAAACCAGAACTTGCCTCTTTTTCTTACTGCAACAATTAAATGAGATGATGCAAGCAAAGTGCAGGGTGCAAGATAAGCCCTCAGTAAATGCGTTCTCATCATACCTTCACCTCACAGCCAAAACTACCAGCTAAATCCTCTTCAGTGTCAAATAACTGAAATTCAAGGAAACCAAATCCATTAGAGCCAGACAGAAGCTACCCATCTTTGGGCCAAACAATAGGAACAAGTCCAGGATGGGAAAGAAGGCCAGGGCTGTAAACTTCGTTTCCATTTACACTAGAGTTACCTACAAAATGAAATTCTCCCGTCAATGTCAGGACAACAATGAGGTAGTGGTGCCACCTGCTGGTCACTGAGCAACAATTCTGTGACAACTGAAGCTTGGTTTCTTAGAGGGTGTGAGGAGAAAATGAACGATGAATGGTTTCTTTGGATTTTTGTACAACCAGTCTTTCCAGGCCCTTGTGTACTCAGCAGGTAGTAATAACATTGTCAGCAATTTTAACACACAAGGCAATTTCCGATGTCCACAAATGGGTAATTTTGCACTTAGATGATACTAGGGAAAACACACAAGCCTTGTTTTCATAGGACAGCACAGTTGAAAAAAAAAAAGATTTTGCAGTTCATCCCAAGATCTAATCCCAGTGCAACCACTTACCAGGTGGTCTTGGGTAAATGACTTAACCACCCTTAGCCTTGCTTTTCTCTGCTGTAGAGTGACTAACAGAGCCTTCGAACCGGGTCTGGGTAGACTTGGGGGTGATGGAGAGTGTCTCGAAGACTTTCCAAAGGCTCCGAAGGCACATGGTGGCATTTTGTTTAGTTGTTTGTTTTTTGAAACAGAGTGTCACTCTGTTGCCTAGGCTGGAGTGCAGTGGCTGGATCTCAGCTCATTGCAACCTCCACCTCCTGGGTTGAAGCGATTCTCCTGCCTCAGCCTCCTGAGTAGCTACAGGTGCACGCCACCATGCCTGGCTAATTTTTGTATTTTTAGTAGAGACGTGGTTTCATCATGTTGGCCAGGCTGGTCTTGAACTCCTGACCTCATGATCTGCCCGCCTTAGCCTCCCAAAGTGCTGGGATTACAGACCTGAGCCATCTCCGCCTGGCCCACATGGGTGGTTTTAAGAGGAGCAGTGTGCAGATTCCAATCTCCACTTTCTCCCTGATACGGTTTGGAACTGTGATCTCACCCAGATCTCCTGTCAAATGGTAATCCCAGTGTTGAAGGTGGGGCCTGGTGACAGACGACTGGATCATGGGGGTGGATTTCTCATAAATGGCTTTGCACCAGGCTTGGTGCTGTTCTCATGATAGTGAGTGTGTTCTTGCAAGTCCTGGTCGTTTAAAAGTGTGTGGCTCATCCTCCTTTGCTTTCTCTCTTGCTCCTGCCATGTAAGACGAGCCTGCTCCTGCTTCCCATCCACTATAAGTAAGTTTCCTGAGGCCTCTCCAGAAGGAAAAGCTGCCATGTTTCCTGTACAGCCTGCAGAACCATGAGCTACACAAGCCTCTTTTGTTTGTTTCTTTTTTTTTTTTTTTTTTTTTTTAGGTGGAGTCTTGCTCTGTTGCCAGGCTGGAGTTCAGTGGCTCCATCTCTGCTCACTGCAACCTTCACCTCCCAGGTTCAAGCGATTCTCCTGCCTCAGCCTCCCGAGTAGCTGGGACTACAGGCCTGTGCCACCACGCCCATCTAATTTTTGTATTTTTAGTAGAGTTGGGTTTTCACCGTGCTGGTGGCCAGGATGGTCTCGATCTCTTGACCTCATAATCTGCCCACCTTGGCCTCCCAAAGTCCTGGGATTATAGGCGTGAGCCACTGTGCTCGGCCTTTTCTTTTTTGAGATGGAGTTGCATTCTGTTGCCTTTGGTTGAAGTGCAGTGGCAAGATCTTGGCTCACCACAACCTCCCCTTCCTGGGTTCAAGTGATTCTCCTGCCTCAGCCTCCCAAGTAGCTAAGATTACAGGCATGCACCACAATGCCTGGCTAATTTTTTTTTTTTTGTATTTTTAGTAGAGACAAGTTCTCACCACATTGGCCAGGCTAGTCTTGAACTCATGACCTCAAGCCATCTGCCTGCCTTGACCTCCCAGAATGCTGAGATTATAGGTGTGAGCCACTGTGTTCGATCTCAAACTGGTTTTTAGACTTCATGATCCTTCTTCCCCTTTACTGGAGGAAGGCATCCCAACCACCTGCCCTCAGTCTTACTAAAGTGCACTTTCTCCCCAGGTAACCCCTGGGCACTAAACAAAGGCACAAAGAGACATATCTGTGCAGGGATGAAAATGTGAATGTGCAGGGATGAAAATGTGGCTCACACTTGTAATCCCAGCACTTTGGGAGGCCAAGGCGGGCAGATCACGAGGTCAAGAGATCAAGACCATCCTGACCAACATGGTGAAACCCCATCTCTACTAAAAATACAAAAAAAATTAGCTGGGCCTGGTGGCACATGCCTGTAGTCCCAGCTACTCGGGAGGCTGAGGCAGGAAAATTGCTTGAACCCGGGAGGCAGAGATTGCAGTGAGCCAAGGTCGCGCCACTGCACTCCAGCCTGGCACCCGGTGATGGAGTGAGAAGTGAGACTCTGTCTCAAAAAAAAAAAAAAAAAAAAAAAAGTGTGAATGACTAATAATGGGGTAACAAGTTCAGATGAGTTATTTTATTTCCCAAGCATGTTTTACCCAAAATTGAAGGAAGACCTAATTGAATTTCCTAATCTTTAAACTATTAAAAGTTACTTCGGCTGGGCGCAGTGGTTCACGCCTGTAATCCCAGCACTTTGGGAGGCTGAGGCGGTTCAGATCACCTGAGGTTGGGAGTTCAAGACCAGCCTGACCAACATGGAGAAACTCGTCTCTACTAAAGATACAAAATTAGCTAGGTGTGGTGGTGCAGGTGGGTGGGGTGGCTCATGCCTATAATCCCAATACTGTGGCAGGCCAAGGTGGGAGACTGCTTGAGCCTAGGAGTTCATGACCAGCCTGGGCAACAAAGCAAGCATCTTTACAAAAAAACAAAACAATTAGCCAGGCCTGGTGGCATAGGCCTGTAGTCCCAGCTTCTTGGGAGGCTGAAGTGGGAGGATGGCTTGAGGCCAGGAGTTGGAGGCTGCAGTGAGCCAAGACTGCTCCACTGTACTCCAGCCTGGGCATCAGAGTGAGACCCTGTCTCAAAAAAAAAGTTACGTATATGTATAATTCTCTTTATATAACATTCCTGAAATGACATCATGGAGATGGATTACCAAGCAGTAGTTGCCAGAGGTGAGGGATGATGGGGTCAAGGGGCGGGTGTGATAATAAAGGGGCAGCACCAGGGAGATCTTTTAGATGAAATCATTCCATTTCTTCTTTTTTGTTTTGAGACGGAGCCTTGCTCTGTAACCTGGATGGAGTGCAGTGGCACAATCTTGGTTCACTGTAACCTCTGCCTCCTGAGTAGCTGGGATTACAGGCGCACACCATCATGCCTGGCTAATTTTCGTATTTTTAGTAGAGATGGGGATTCACCATGGGCTGGTCTCAAACTCCTCACCTCAGGTGATCTGCCTGCCTCGGCCTCCCAAAGCGCTGGGATTACAGGCGTGAGCCACCGTACCTTATGTGAATCTACACATGTAAGCAAATGACACAGAAGTACACACATATGTCATACCAATGTCGGTTTCCTGGTTTTGATATTCTCCTTAGATAAGATTAGTCATTGCGGGAAATTAGGTGAAGGGTAGGTACATCAGTCCTGTCTGTTTATCTTTGCAACTTCCAGATAATTTATAATTATTTAATAACAATTTTAAAAAGATGTATGCTCTGAGAAACCAGCCTGTCATAAATCAAGAGATGGTATATTACAGTGGTGTTAATCAATCCTTTGAATTCCTTCAGCATTATATGTCAGAAATCATTTAGTGAAATAACTTTTTTTTTTTTTGAGACAGAGTTTCACTCTTGTTGCCCAGGCTGGAGGTGCAATCTCCGCTCACCACAGCCTCCACCTCCCACGTTCAAGTGATTCTCCTGCCTCAGCCTCCCAAGTAGCTGGGATTACAGGTGCCCACCACCACGCCCAGCTAATTTTTGCCTTTTTAGTAGAGACGGGGTTTCATCATGTTGGCCAGCCTGGTCTCGAACTCCTGACATCAGGTGATCCGCCCACTTCAGCCTCCCAAAGTGCTGGGATTACAGGCTTGAGCCACTGTGCCCATCCCTTCGTATCAGTCCCAGGTCTTTAGAAAAACTCAACCAAATGTCAACCAGGAAATGTTTAAATTCACCTGGAGGCATCCCTCCCCTGCCCTCCCCACCCTCCGCTTTGAGTTTTCCCTCTTTTCTGGACCAAATCAATGAATTCAGTGAATTTCTTAAATGTATTTGATTGATGTCTCACGTCTCTAAAATGTATAAAACCAAGCTATGCCCCAACCACCTTGGGAACATGTTCTGAGGACCCCTAAGCACTGTGTCATGGGCCATGGTTGCTCATGTTTGACTCAGAATAAATCTCTTCAAATATTTTACAGAGTTCAGCTCTTTCCTCAACAATGGTGAACATTGTAATATATTTTTGTTGTTTTAATCAACTGTATACTACTGATTATAATTACAAATTAATCCAAATTAAAAGACCTTATAATCACAGGAAATTGAATACATACACACACAACACACACACACACACACACACACACACACACAAATGTATATTTGGCCAGGCATGGTGGCTCACGTCTGTAATCCCGGCACTTTGGGAGGCCGAGGCAGGTGGATCACCTGAGGTCAGGAGTTTGAGACCAGCCTGGCCAACATGGTGAAACCCCGTCTCTACTAAAAATACAAAAAATTAGCCAGGAGTGGTGGTGCATGCCTGTAGTCTCAGCTACACCGGAGGCTGAGGCAGGAGAATCCCTTGAACCTGGGAGGTGGGAGGTGGCAGTGAGCCGAGATTGAACCACTGCAGAGAAGACTAGGCAACAGTCTCCTAAATAAATAAATAAGTAAACGAATGTATATTTACATATAATTTTGTTGCAGAGAAATGAAGGGTGATCAACAAAAGATTTTCAAACATATATTAGAATTAAATCCTGTAAGACACACAGAACAGAAACAAAAGTAGAAGAAGAAAAAATGAGGCAAAATTTCTGACTATTAAAGAGTTTGTTCACTATTTTGAGAATGATATGGTCATCAAATCAATGGGGTATTTAGGTTCTGCCAAACACATTTAAAAGTGATCTAAGAGACCGGGCATGGTGGCTCATGCCTGTAATCTCAGTGCTTTGGGAGGCCAAGGCAGGCGGATCACCTGAGGTCAGGAGTTCGAGACCGACCTGACCAACATGGTGAAACCCCATCTCTACCAAAAATGAAAAACTTAGCTGGGCATGGTGGCGCGTGCCTGTAGTCCCAACTACTCGGGAGGCTAAGGCAGGAGAATCGCTTGAACCTGGGAGGCGGAGGTTGCAGTGAGTTGAGATCATGCCACTGTACTCCAGCCTGGGCGACAGAGTAAGACTCCGTCTCAAAAAAAAAAAAAAAAAAAAGTGATCTAAGAGTTTTATTTGAAAATGTCAGTATCAACAATATGGGAGAAATGGTATCTTCCTCCCAGTTTAGCAATCTCAGTGGGGAGAAAACTCTCGGTAGGTGCAGCGAAATGGCAGGGATTGGTCTCATTGGCCTGCCTGGGATCATGTGCCCACCCCTGGGCCAATGACTCTGGCCATGGACATGGAGTGCCCTGATTGGCTAAGCCTGGGTCATGTGACCATCCCTGAACCTGGGGAAATGGAGGCACCACTCCAACCACAGGAACTGAGAGTGGAGTAGGGGGCAGTTCCTTAGAGGAAAATCAAGAATTCTGACAGTACACTGAACCCGGTGGCTCACGCCTGTAATCCCAGCAATTTGGGAGGCCAGGCAGTCGGATCACCTGTGGTCGGGAGTTCAAGACCATTCTGGCCAACATGGGGAAACCCCATCTCCACGAAAACTACAAAAATTTAGCTGGGCGTGGTGGCAGGTGCCTGTGATCCCAGCTACTTGGAAGGCTGAGGCAGGAGAATAGCTTGAACCTGGGATGCGGAGGTTGCAGTGAGCTGAGATCAGGCCACTGCACTCCAGCCTGGGCAACAGAGCAAGACTCCATCTCAAAAAAAAAAAAAAAAAAAAGAATTCTAACAGAAGAGAAAATGGATAGCGAGGCACCAGAATGCTAGAAGGCTGCTATAATCCCTCAGTCAGCAAGTTGCCATTGGGTTGTAGGGGTGAGAAAGAGATACAAGTCATGAATTATTATTATTTAAGGTTATCATTTAAGGTATGTTTTTTTGGATGAATTCACATAGGTAGAGTGCTTAGAATAATAACTAGTAAGAAGCAAGTACGTGTTAGCTGGTGTCTTAGGGCAGAGACTGAGAGAGGGATTCTTGTTCCAGTGACTTACAGGGGGAGGCTCTCGGGAGGAGGGCGTCAGGGAGCAGGCTGGCAGGGGAGGGAGTTAACTGAGCAAGGCTGTAGTTTTAGCTGGAGTTTGACTTCAGGCTGACCCCACGGGGAGCTCTGGGGCGTGAATTGCACTGCAGAGGGGTTCGACTTCGAGGCAAGGGCGTCGGGCAAGCTGTGAGTTGCAGCCGACACTTGCAGCCCAAGTGACTAAGGCATCCACAGCATCTGCTACAGCTCTTTTTTACTGGGGACGTGGGAAACAAAAGAGAAATAAGGAAGAGTCCTGTATTCCATGTTGAAAGCTTATTTTCACTTGGGCATAAAAAGGAGCAAATGACACAATTGCAAGCTATTCGCCTATGGAGTGCTGCTGACCAGCAAGACGGAAAGGCTCAGAGAGGAGAGGGCTCGTCAGGCCAGCTCAAGGGCCTGGAGAAGGTGCTGGAAAAAATGACACTTGGAATGGCACTTGAAGGGTTCCGGGAGTTTTGAATGATTGGCAGGGGAGAGGAGGGAAGGCAGGGTGGATGTGGGGTGAGGAAGAGAGACCAAAAGCATCGGATGGAATCAGTTCTGCCTCAGAGCTTGCCTTTAATGGGTGGACCTCTTACAGGAAAGGAACAGGGGACTAAGGAGAGGCCCATGTGTATACAGAGACTGCAGTGAGTACAAAGGAGGGTCACCAGGCAGGCAGAGGGGAACATGTGACACCGTCACCTTCAACTCCTTGTTAAGATCCTCTGAGACACTTTTTTTTTTTTTTTTTTTTGAGATGGAGTCTCGCTCTGTCACCCAGGTTGGAGTGCAGTGGTGCAATCTCTGCTCACTGCAACCTCCGCCTCCCAGGTTCAAGCGAATTTCCTGCCTCGGCCTCCCAAGTGGCTGGGATTATAGGCACACGCCACCACTCCCAGCTAATTTTTGTTATTTTAAATAGAGACGGGGTTTCGCCATTTTGGCCAGGCTAGTCTTGAACTCCTGACCTCAGGTGATCCGCCTGCCTCAGCTTCTCAAAGTGTTGGGATTACAGCCTGAGCCACCGTGCCCAGCCTGAGACACATCTGTTATTGCTGCATTGCAGACCAGAACATTGAGGCACAGAGAGGTTAACTTACTGCTCAAGGTTCCACAGCTGATGAGCAGTGGAGCAGGGAATAACCCAGGCCATCCAGCCCTAGGGTTGCACTCTGAGCTTTCATGCTGTACTGGCACCGCCTTAAGAGTGCGGCAGAGGCAATGGAAGAGCAGCATGGCCCAGGCATAGGGGCCCTGAGCTGTGGGCAATGGTGTCAGGTGAGCGTGAGGTCAAGCTGGGCCACTCCAGCCCTGATACACAGAGCCGCAGCTCCTACCCTTACCCAATGCCAGGCAGTCAGGCAATGGCATCGCCAAAACTTCAGCTAAGCCTTCTTCAGCCTTGCTGCAGCTCAAGGAATGAAAAGCTGGATTGGGCAACTGGGCTGGCAAGGTGAGGACAAGAGGAAGCAAAGGGAGGAGGGGAAGCCCAGGAGGATGGAGCTGGGAAGCAGGGAGAAGCCTGGGGGCTGGGAGGGCAAAAGAGTGCAGGGCTTCAAAGGGGTGGTGAGATCAGCTGACATCGCTGAAACCATGTGATGTGGTTTGGCTGTGTCCCCAATCCAAAATCTCAACTTGAATTGTGATTTGAATTATAATCCCATGTGTTGGGGGGAGGGACCTAGGGGGAGGTGATTGGACCATGAGGGCGGTTGCCCCATGCTGTTCTTGGGATAGCAAGTGAGTTCCCCCGGAGATCTGATGGTTTTATAAGGGACCTTCCTCCCTTCACTCTGCAATTCTCTCTCCTGCCGCCATATAAGAAGGACATGCGTGCTTCCTCTTCCACTATGATTGTAAATGTCCTGAGGCCTCCCCCAGCAATGCAGTACTGTGAGTCAATTAAACCTCTTTCCTTTATAAATTAGCCAGTCTCAGACAGTTCTTTATAGCAGCATGAGAATGAACTATACATTGTGGAAACCAAGTGAAATGATTTGAGTTTCCAAGGAGAGATGGCAGCAGGGATGGCCAACCCTGGGGCAGCACCCACCCTGAAGACAGAGCCCTGGCTGTGCCTCCCTATGGGAAGCAGCTAGGGGAGGTTCCGTTTTAATTTTTTTTTTTTTGTTATGGTAAGATATGCACAACATAAAGTTTATAATTTTAACTGTTTTTAAGAGTACAAAGTGGTATTAGGTTCCTTCACATCATTGTTCATGCTAAACCTCGCACTCTGAATGAAGAGACCCCCCCAAACAGGCTTTGTGTGAGCAACATGGCTGTTTATTCACCCGGGTGCGGGCGGGCTGAGGCTGAAAAGGGCGTCAGCGGACGGCGGAGGGATAGGATTTGGTTTTATAGGTTTGGGGTCAACAGTGGAAAGATACAGAAGTTATAGTTGGCGGTTTTTGCAAGCTGGGAGGGGGTCGTAGGGTGTGGCAACACAAGGTTGGCCAAGGTCGGCTACAAAGGCCTTGTCAATTGAGGTTAGAATAAGAAAAAACAGAAGAATGTCTCAAGTTAGTTAGGTGCCGCAGGGGTTGATCGTTTCTTCCAGGAACTCACCGGGGGTGTACCTGCAGGCCACAGAGATTACCATGCCGTTCATGGTGCGGTCAGACCTTACAGTTTCAGCCATGACTGCCATCCATCTCCAGAACTTTTCTATCATCCTAGGCTAACTCTCTGTACCCATTTAACAATTTTCCTGCTCCTCTAGTTCCCAGAAACCTTTATTATACTTTCTGTGTCTACACATTTGTCTCCTCTAGGTGTCTCATGTAAGTGGAATCAAAGTATTTGCCCTTTTGTGACAGGCTTATGTCACTTAGCATAATGTCCTCAAGGTCCATCTATGTTGTAGCATGTGTCAGATTATTATTTTTTTGGCTGAGCATGGTGGCTCACACATGTAATCCCAGCACTCTGGGAGGCCAAGGCAGGAGGACCACTTGAGGCCAGGAGTTTGAGACCAGCCTGGCCAACATGGTGAAACCCTCTCTCTCCTAAAAATACAAAAATTGGCTGGGTGTGGTGGTGGTCACCTGTAATCCCAGCTACTTGGGAGGCTGAGGCAGGAGAATCACTTTAACCTGGGAGGTGGAGGTTGCAGTGGGCCGAGATTGTGCCACTGCACTCCAGCCTGGGCAACAGAGCAAGACTCTGTCTAAAAAAAAAAAGAAGAGAATCAGAGAGAGAAGTAGAATAGCAGAAGTGAGGTGAGGTCCTTGCTTAGTTAATTCTCCCCTGCCTTGCTCCCCCTTCTCCTGTGAGCCCCCCTCAGTAAAGTCTACACAAGGGGCTTAGGAGTGTAGGTAGGAAAAAGAGGTACCACAGAGAGCCCTTCTCAGTGACAGTGGGCCCCAAGGCATGAACCTGACCCCTGCACACCCAAGCCTACCCCTCTGAGGATGCGGTATTTGGCACAGTAACACTTTCATAAGTATTGGCTTTTCTAGGTTAACAATATAGACAGCCCACACAGACGACAGCCCACTTTAACCAGGATGTGCTGGAGGGGTGGGGCTGCCTCCTAAGTCGCTGTGTGTAAGGGCTTTGAGCTTCTGTGAAGCGTGACTCACTGCGTATGAGTCGCTGAGCTGATTATTCTCCGTGCCCTTCTTACCATTTCTTCCTCCTTGCCAGTCCTGCTGTATGCCCTGGAGGCTTGACCTCTGTGGACACATTTTCTGGGGACACATTTCCCCTTTGTCTTGCTGTGGGTTTGGCCAATGAGGGGTCCTGAGAAGAGGCTGGAGGGCAGGAGAAGCAGCAGCGGTTTTTCTTCCCTGTCCCTCCCTACTTGTAGGGATGCTGCTGGTGGCTTGGGGCTCCTCACCCAGCTCCAGCTCTCACCAAGCTCAGCCATGCTCTCTCCTCCCCTGACCTCTACCATGGTGCCTGGTGCCGAGGGACTTCACCGTCCTTCTTTTGTAAAAATTAGCCCCCGCACGCCAGTTTGTAAACAGACTCTGTTAATTCTTTGCAGAATTCCATTTGAGTGTGGCTTTGGTTCCCTGCTGGAGCTGACGCTACAGACATCCCCATGAGAAAGCTTTGGCCGTGGGCAAGGGCAGGAAGGGGTCACAGGACTATGGTGTGATTTCTCTGCCTTCGAATTAGTTACTGATATGTTGTAATACTGTTGATGTCAGTAAGATCCAGGATGAAGCTGGGCAAGGTGGCTCACGCCTGGAATCCCAGCACTTTAGAAGGCGGACGCAGGAGGTCGGCTTGAGGCCAGGAGTTTGACACCAACCTGGCAACATGGTGAGACCCTGTCTCTACAGAAAAATATGCAAAAATTAGCCAGGTGTGGCATACGCCTGTGGCCCCAGTTACTCGGGAGCTGAGGTGGGAGGATGGCTTGACCCCAGGAGTTCGAGGCTGCAGTAAGGCAGGCATGTTTGTGCTACTGTACACCAGGCTGGGCAACAGAGCGAGACCCTGACTCAAAAAAATGTGATTAACATTTCAATATATGTAGTATACTCTGAGTAAAGAAAATTACCCTCCACCAATGTGGGTATGCCGTATGCAATCAGTTGAACACCTTAAAAGACTGATGTCCCCTGAAGAGGAAGGAATTCTTTCTCCAGCCTGCCTTGGAACCGAAGACTGCAACATCAACTTTTTCCTGGCCCGCCCTGCAGATTTAGGACTTGCAGCCCTACAGTTTTTTTTTCTAAGACCGAGTCTTGCTCTGTCGCCCAGGCTGGAGTGCAGTGGCATGACCTTGGCTCACTGTAACTTCCACCTCCTGGGTTCAAGCGATTCTCCTGCCTCAGCCTCCCAAGTAGCTGGGATTACAGTCGCCCACCATCACGCCCGGATAATTTTTATATATTTAGTAGAGATAGGGTTTCGCCATATTGGCCAGGCTGGTCTCGAATGCTTGACCTCAGGAGATCCCGCCCACCTCGGCCTCCCAAAGTGCTGGGATTACAGGCATGAGCCACCAAACCCGGCCTGCAGCCCGTACAATTACATAAGCCAGTTCCTTAAATCAGTCTCTCTCTCTCACACACACACATGCCTGCATGTATGCACGTACACACAACTATTTCTGCAGAGAAATCTACCTAGAACGGCCATTTTGCAGGCTGGAAACAATAGTCTGCTTTCTCAGGAACTTAGTTATTATTATTATTTGAGAGAGGGTCTCACTGTCACCCAGCTGGAGTGCACTGAGGTGATCACAGCTCACTGCAGCCTTTACCTCCTGGACTCAAGTGATCCTCCCATCTCATCCTCCCAAGTAGCTGAGGCTGAAGGTGTACACTACCATGCCCAGCTGATTTTTAAATTTTTTGTAGAGACAGGGTCTTGCTCTGGTGCCAGGCTGGTCTTGAACTTCTGGGCTCAAGTGATCCTCCTGCCTTGGCCTCCCCAAATGCTGGGATTACAGTCATGAGCCACCTCACCCAACCAGGAACTTAGTTTTAAAGAATATATGCATGTAAGGCTGGAATTTAGTATTGCCAAAATTACTCTATGAATCTTTGGTTCTCAATAAGGTCTGGTGTAGGGAGACATCTTTACACAATATGTTGTTGAGTGGCATATCGACTCAGAAATAGTCCTTTTCCCTGCTCTTAGAGATGAACAGATTGCTGTTTCTGTGTGTTTGTTTTCAGTTGAGCATCAGTTGAAGGAATTGCTTGATTATACAGGGCCTTGTTGTATCAAAAATATGTACTTGAAATAGCAAAATCAACCCACAAGGTGAGCTGCTCACACCATGAGAGAGATCTACAGACTGACAGTGTGTGAAGGAATTTTGGATTCAAATCTCCAATCTTCCTCCGACTCCAGGGCATAAAATTGGTTGATAAGAATAGCAAGCAAAATCTCTTTTATGATATAAACTCATATTCTCTTCCTCTCTCTGCCTCTGCCCTCAACATGCATATATGTAGTTGATTTAAGTTATATGTAAATGGCCTGGTACGGTGGCTCACGCCTGTAATCTCAGCACTTTGGGAGGCCGAGGTGGAGGTGGGTGGATCATGAGGTCAGGAGTTCAAGACCCACCTGGTCAAGATGGTGAAACCCCGTCTTTACTAAAAAAATACAAAAATTAGCCAGGCGGGGTGGCAGGTGCCTGTAATCCCAGTGACTCAGGAGACTGCAACCTCCATTTCCCAGGTTCAAGCAATTCTCCTGCCTCAGCTTCCCGAGTAGCTGGGATTATAGCTGCACGCCACCACGCCCGGCTCATTTTTTGTATTTTTAGTAGAGACGGGGTTTCACCATGTTGGTCAGGCTGGTCTCAAACTCCTGACCTCGTGATCTGCCCACCTCGGTCTCCCGAAGTACTAGGATTACAGGCATGAGCCACAGTGCGTGGCCCAGAAACATTTATTATTAATCATGATTTTATTTTTAAAAAATCAGTTTTATGGTGGCAAAATGACAAGACTAATCATTTGTGATATCCCTTCCTCTGGTTTATAATTGATATACTTATTTCACTTTTTTTTTTTTGAGACAGGGTCTCATTTTGTCACCCAAGCTAGAGTGCAGTGGTGCAATCATGGCTCACTGCAGCAATGAACTCCTACGCTCAAGAAATCCTCCTGCCTGAGCCCTCTGAGTAGCTGGAACTACAAGTAGGCACCACCATGCCCAGCTAATTTTTTACTTTTTGTAGAGATGAAGGTCTCACTTTGTTGCTTAGGCTGGTCTCAAACTCCTGGCTTCAAGTGATCCCCCACCCTGGCCTCTCAAAGTGCTGATATTGCCGGCACAAGACACCGTGCCTGGCCTTCACTTTCATTTTATTCTTCACGATTTTCTTTTTGTAGAGATGGTGTTTCTTTATGTGTCTCAGGCTGGTCTCAAAGTCCTGGCTTCAAAGGATCCTCCCACTGTGGCCTCCCAAAGTGCTGGGATTACAGATATGAGCCACTGTGCCCAGTCTATTCTATTCTTAGTTGTCTTAGTATCTAGATACATTTCCAGATATTGAAAACTGAGTATAATTATAAAAATATCTTTCAGTACAAGATTTGAACTTGGAAATTATAAACATTTGTAATCATGAAGTGTTCCATCTATGATCAAGAATGGGCACATTTTTAAATCTAAAGGAATAGAAAATTCCATGCATGCTTTGGGTAAGACGCTATGCTATTGGAGGTGAAAAAAATACGATTACTACTTTCAGGAATAGTCTAGTAGGAAAATTAAGGCACATGTAGTGCATAAACCTACAGTTTGGTGTTTATTTTTTGAGACGGAGTACAGTGGCATCATCTCGGCTCACTGCAACCTCTGCCTCCCAGGTTTAAGTGGCTTCAGGCAATTCTCTTGCCTCAACCTCCCGAGTAGCTGGGACTACAGGCGTGCACCACCACACCTGGCTAATTTTTTTGTATTTTTAATAGAGATGGTGTTTCGCCATGTTGGCCAGGCTGGTCTTGAACTCCTGACCTCAGGTGATCTGCCCACCTCAGCATCCCAAAGTGCTGGGATTACAGGTGTGAGCCACCGCACCCTGCCTTAAGCAGGATTTTAGATCTAAGTTCCCGATGACAGGAGTTAAAGAGAAGAAGTTAAATGGCTCCATGAGGAAGCAGCTAGCCAAGTCCAGAATGGGAGACATTCTGCAGTTAAACTAATGCGGTTATCTCAACAAGACAATGGCATTAAACAAAGGAAAGGTGGGGAATTGTTCTATACTAACTCACACCAACTGGAAAAAATTATTTAGGACAAATGGGGAAATTTGAATATGCGCTGTAGGTAAGATGATATTAAGGACTTTTATTTTTTTTCTTTCTTTGCCTTTTTTTTTTTTGAAGCAGGGTCTCACTCTGTTGCCCAGCTAGGAGTGAGGTGGCACTATCCTGGCTCACTGCAGCCTCAACCTCTCAGACCCCAGTGATGTTTCCACTTCAGTCCCCCAAATAGCTGGGACCATAGGCATGCACCACCAGGCCCAGCTAATTTTTGTTTGTTTTTTTGTATAGATGGGATCTCCCTATGTTTCCCAGGCTGGTCTTGAACTCCTGGACTCAAGGGATCCTTCTGCCTCAGCCTCCCGAAGTGCTGGGGTAACAGGCGTGAGCCTGTTAATTTTCTTATATGTGACAAAGGAATTATGGTTATAGAAGAAATTGTTCTTGTTAGTCAGAGTTGAGATGCTATGATGTTCATAATTTATATAAGAAATTATTTTTAGACATGAGGTCTTGCTCTGTCAGCCACACTGGAGTGCAGTGGTGTGATCACAGATCACTATAGCATTGACCTCCTGTACTCAAAGGATCCTCCCAGCTCAGCCTCTTGACTAGTTGGGACTATAGGCAAGGATCACCATCACTGGCTAATTTTTAAACTTTTGTAGAGATGAGGTTTTGCTTTGTTGTCCAGGTTAGTCTCAAACTCCTGGCCTCAAGCAATCCTTCTACCTCTGCCTCCCAAAGTGCTGGGATTATAGGCATGAACTACTGTGCCCAGCCATAATTTACTTTAAAACAAGTTCTACAAAACAAAACATGAAGCAAAACTGGCAAATGTTAATAATTATAAAATGTAGATGATGGGTTCATTTTATTACTTCCTGTACTTTTCTGAATATTTGAAATTTTTCATATATAAAAGATAAAAGTTGTCTGTGGGGCTGCTGGGAAGAACAGGTTCAGGGGTTTTAGTAATCATTTCAGGTTGAAATGTCACATCCAAAGAGAAATTGATGGGTATAGTTGTTACTTATCTATTTACCTATGCATGGTGCCTGTGTCAGAAAGATTGTTTATTCAATCTACTAAGACAACAAAACTAACAGTTGGAGAGAAATTCTGAGTCATAAAATTGTAGAGCCAGCCAGGCCCTTGGTGTTCTGCAACAGATAAGGGAATCCAGGCTGGGGACCTGAAGCTTTGGCTTCTAACCTGAGGCTGCCAGCTGTTTTATTTTCTAATCTGTACTTGAGTTTTCTGACTTTAAAAATGGTCATTTGTGTCAGTTCAATCAACACATATTTCTTTTTTAAAATAGGCTGTGTATTATTCTGTTTGTTTTGTTTTGTTTGAGAGAGTGTCTTGCTCTGTTGCCTGGGCTAGTGCGATCCTAGCTCACTGCAACCTCAAACTCGTGGGCTCAAGTGACCCTCCCACCTCAGCCTCCTGAGTAGTTGGGACTGCAGGTATATGCCATCATGCCTGGGTTATGTTTTTTATTTTTTGTAGAGTTGACGTCTTGCTATGTTGCCCAGGCTGGACTGAACTCCTGGCCTCAAGTGATCCTCCTATCTTGGCCTCCCAAAGTCCTGGTGAGGCAGGAGAATACGGAAAATGAGGCAGAAGAATAGCAAAGGGAATTAAAAGTTGTATAAAGGGCAGAATGAATAAGAGCATGGGAGCCAAATCAAGGTGAAGGGGCTGGTGAGCAAGAAGCAAGGTAAGAGGCAGAAGTTAAGCAGCCCAAACAAAAAGTTAGATACAGACGGAGCAAGGACCGTATGGCCAGCAGGATCTGGACGAAACCAGTAAGGAGCAGCTCTTCAGGGCTAGACATGCACATTAGAGAGCAAAAGTATCCTTAACATGACCCTGTATGATAATCAGCTCATTATTTAAGTATATGCGTATAGACCCTAATCTTTTATTAGGCAGATATGCTCTGACTGGCCGGCGCCATATTGCCTGTTTCTTTACTGTACATGTGGCAACAAAGAACAGGAAAGATGCAGCCTCCATGTTGAACACACCTGGCCCCCAAATAGCCCTTCTCTACTGGTACAGCTGCCAGAATTCACCTGTGCCAGCTTCCAGTTTACTTATCTATGTCTGCAGCTCGATTTTTCAGGCTGTTCTTTGTTAGAAAATAAATGATTTGGGGGCTGCTTTTGTTAAAAGAGAAATTCTGCTGAGGACTCTTTTACCCTATTTTACCCATTATCTGCCTAAATAACTTCCTTCTAGCTCCTGTGTTAGTAGCGTATGTCAGAATTTTCTTCCTTTTTTCTTGAGACAGAGTCTCACTCCTTCACCCAGCCTGGAGTGCAGTGGCATGATCTTGGCTCACTGTGACCTTCATCTCTTGGGTTCAAGTGATTCTCCTGCCTCAGCCTCCCAAGTAGCTGGGATTACAGGTGCACACCACCATGTCCAGCTAATTTTTGTATTTTTAGTAGAGATGGGGTTTCACTATATTGGCCAGACTGGTCTCAAACTTTTGACCTCATGATCCACCTGCCTCAGCCTCCCAGTGCTGGTATTACAGGCACGAGACACCATGCCTGGCCCTTCCTTCCTCCCTCCCTCCCTCCCTCCTCTCTTTCTCCTTCCTTCCTTCCTTTCTTTTCTCTTTCTCTCTCTTTCTTTCTTTCTTCTTTCTTTTTGTTTTTGTTGAGACCATGTGCTCACATTCCTAGTACATGACTATAAAGTTAGGAAAGAGTCCCCAAGATACCAATTTAAAGTTTAAGGGTCCCTACAACCACCTTCGAGTTTAAGAATTCACTTGGTGGACTCACAGAACTTACTGAAAACTATTATGCTTACAGTTTATCATAGCAAAAGGACACAGATCAACATCAGCTAAGGGAAGAGACACACAGGGTGGCATCCAGGAGAGCTGCCAGCAGTCCTCTCCCAATGGAGTCATGGACAACATTAACTCCTTCTGGAAACCATATGTGTGGACCATATACATGGAGTACTGCCAACCAAGGAAACTCCCCAGGCTGTTGGTGTCCAGAGTGTAGAGTAGGGCTTGGTTTTGTGGACATGGCTGGCTTGACTTTAGTCTGTTCCTTCAGGGGTCGACCTGATATGGTCTGGCCAAGTCTCCCACTGTAAATCACATTGGTCTAACACATTGTGTCTGTCTGACATGGCCCAAGGCCTCCAGGTAAACAAAGCACTGTTATTAAGCAGGACGATCTAAGGTCTCAGAGATCACCTCCCAAGAGCCAAGAGCAAAGCCCAGATCTCACCAAAAGCAAGCTGAAAATTCTTTACTACACAATACCCTTTCCTTGTTACACAGGAGAGTGGGGGTGCCCTGCTGGCCCTCACAGAGGAGGAGCTCATAACTCACAACCCATGTAACTGTGATGAAGGGCAATCCCATCCAACTGAAACACAGGACTGGAAACACACACTGAACATTCCAGAAAGGGGGAGCGCCTAAGAGGATTTAATGACGGCTTGTCTACAGGGAAAAATGCAATCGATTCGGGTTATTGAAAATTTACCCCCAATATTTTCCTCTACTCACCAAATGTGGAAGGAAAGTGCTCACTGGAGCTTGCCTGTAGCTTGCCTCAGGGCCAGCCGGCCTCAATCTTGTTCTCTGATTATAGCGTGGAGGACCCCCAGGTGGCGCTGATTTCCAGCTTGGGTGGCATATAATTAAAAAAAAAAGGAATCTGAAAGTTCAACAAACCTCTTCTATCAGATTACATTTCCCAGTGCGGTAAGATGACAAAAAGAATTGGCTTGCAATCTGTGCAGTAGGTGTAGTTCACCTGTTGATTCACTTTGTAAATCTCTGCCATGGGACCACTGTTTGTGGTTGGAAAGATAACTCCACGGCCAATAGGACAAAGTTCAACAGGGATGGGGCCAAGATGGGCTATTTAGGGAGGGAGGAGGGGAGAGGAAGACAAATATGGGCAGACGGTGGCACAGAGCAAATAACAGGCATTTTTCCACAAGGCCAGGGCTTCCTGCAAAGCCAACAGCTGAGTTTAGCCAGCAGGGGTGCCTGAATGAGGCCCGCCTGAGGTGCAGTGGAAGACCGGGGCACTGGGAAGGTGGAGGGTGCAGGGGTGAGGTGCGGAGGGAGGGCTAGGGAGCTGGGAGTGAGGAAAGAAAGCTTTTTCTGCTTCGCCCCCTACTGCCTTCTCTACACCAACTGGCTGTCTCCAACAAGGAGGGGAGATACTTCTCTTCGCTCTACTTTCCCTCCCCCACTCCGGCTGTCCTTTTCAGGATTTCCAGTCTCCTCCCGCCTTCTTGGATAGGAAGCCCGGGCTACAAGCAGCTGTTTTATTTCTTTATGCCACAGATAAAAGCTACATAAGTCCCAAACTCAAAACTTGGGCACCAAAGCCTTGATGGGTTTTATTTTAGGCACAAGAGTAAAACAAGAGAAGTAAAGCATTGGTGGGAGTGGTTACAAGAGACACAGACAATAAGAATGAACAGGAAAGGCGGGGCGTGCTGGCTCACGCCTGTAATCCCAGCACTTTGGGAGGCCGAGGTGGGCAGATCACCTGAGGTTGGGAGTTCTAGACCAGCCTGACCAACATGGAGAAACCCTGTCTCTACTAAAAATACAAAAAATTAGCCAGGTGTGGTGGCGCATGCCTGTAATCCCAGCTACTTGGGAAGCCGAGGAAGGAGAATTGCTTGAACCGGGAGGCAGAGGTTGCAGTGAGCTGAGATCGCGCCATTGCACTCCAGCCTGGCAACAAGAGGAAAACTCCGTCTCAAAACAAACAAACAAACAGGAAAATATCCGATGATGACTATCGCTTATGAAGGAGTGAAACTGAGTGTCTGATAGTGGATGCGTGGGTGGGCATTCTTAGCTATGTCAGGAATGGTTGCTTTAAGAAGGTGACATTTAAACAAAGCGCCAAAAGACAAGAATGAGCCAGTTTTGGGCTCAACAGCTTCTGTTGGGGGAAAAAAACCCTTGAAGTGATTAAGGAAGCCCGGACTTGCCCTAAAACACGTGGAATCAACTAAGACTAACCAAACTGGCTGAGGATGTAGCTTACACACCCAGTGGAATGAGTGTTTGAAATAATAACACATTTCAGTTATATAAGAAAATTAAGAAAGCTATAATCCTCACCACCAAGGGAGAGGCTGGCAAGAAAACTGGGTCTTGGGTGGCTCTACTGAAACCCACCAGAAAGCCTCCAGAAGCTTTCGCCAAGATTTGCCCCTAACTTGGTGAGCCGTATCTTTGCCAGTATAGTAGGGTGGGGACAAGTGAGGACTCTGGCATCAGAGACCAAGCATTGAATTCTAGACATGTGACCTTAGGCCAATACTTAACGACTTATAGCCTCAATGTCCTCATCTCTAAAAGGGGTATGAGCACCCTCACATTCAGGGAGACGTGAGGGTTAAATGTGATGATGTGTGCAGAGTATTGTCACAGAGCTGTCATTAAAAGGTGGTGTGCAGGGCCGGGTGCGGTGGCTCACGCCTGTAATCCCAGCACTTTGGGAGGCCGAGGCGGGCAGATCACGA
The DNA here is from genome assembly GCA_036589455.1 of Ateles fusciceps. NCBI lineage: Eukaryota > Metazoa > Chordata > Mammalia > Primates > Atelidae > Ateles > Ateles fusciceps. The sequence goes on from JAZHEH010000222.1 coordinate 14,115,532, forward strand.
GTTCAGGAGTTCAAGACCAACCTGGCCAACACGGTGAAACCCCGTCTCTACACAAAATACAAAAATTAGCCGGGCGTGGTGGTGCGCTTTTGTAATCTCAGCTACTCAGGAAGCTGAGGCAGGAGAATCGCTTGAACCTGGGAGGCGGAGGTTGCAGTGAGCTGAGATCATGCCATTGCACTCCAGCCTGGGTGACAGAGTGAGACCCTGTCTCAAAAAAACAAACAAACAAACAAACAAACCAAAACCAGATCTGTCCCAGTGATCATTTCATGGTTGGCTCTTTCTTTCTCCAGCATGAACGTGACATGATCAAAATTATGACTGCCCTTCACAAGCATCATTCGGGCTGCCATAAAGGGAGTCTGCTAGCACCTGTGGCCTGATGCTACTCAGAAACTTTCCATCTTTTTCCAGTTTTAACAGACTGAGATCTTGACCAAGCCTAAAATCTGAGGTTCTCACCTATCATCTCCAGGAATTAACAACAAATACTACCTACTTTGCTGATTTCTATGACTCAGATATTCTTTCATTAGCAAAATGCAGAATTACAGAATGGAAGCAGCCTGCATTTTATTTTGATATGGATTTATTCATCACATATTTATTAGAGTTGACTCTGTGCCAGCACTATGCCTGCACTGGAGATTTAATAATGAACAAGACAGGCAAGGTTACATTTGAGGAAAGGCCAGATGCAGTGGCTCATGCCTGTAATCCTAGCACTTTGAGAGGCCAAGGCGGATGGATCACTTGAGACCAGGAGTTTGAGACCTGCCTGGGCAACATGGTAAGATCTAGTCTCTACAAAAAATAAAAAACATGAGCTGGGCATGGTATTGTGTGCCTGTAGTCCCAGCTACTTGGGAGACTGAGGTGGGAAGTTCCATTGAGTCTAGGAAGGAGAGGTTGCAGTGAGCTGAGATCATGCCACTGCACTCCAGCCTGGGAGACAGACTGAGACCCTGTTTCGAAAAGAAATGGACAAAAGATACCCCTGTGAGCTAGCCTGCAATTCTGGGGGAAAAAATCTCTAGGAACTGAAAATCTTAACTTAGTCTCTATGATAACTGAATCTTACCTGTTGTGAAATTTGGCTTAATAGCATTTTTAATAGTTAAAGCATTTAAAAATTTTATGTTGGATTTTATTTCACTTTGGAACTCAGGTTCCAAAGGTAGATTTAATCATACTCCTCAATTTATGGCACACTTGAAAAAAAAAAAGAGTTACTTTATTGTACTAAGAACACTTAACATGAGATCTACCCTCTTGACACATTTTCAAGTGTACAATACAGTATTGTTAAGTATAGGTACAGTGTTGTACAGCAGGTCTCTAGGACTCATTCATCTTGCTTAACTGACACTTTATGCCTGTTGATTAGAAACTTTCCATTGAGGCTGGGTGTGGTGGCTGATGCCTGTAATCCCAGCACTTTGGGAGGCCAAGGTGGGTGGATCACCTGAAGTTAGGAGTTCGAGACCAGCCTGGCCAACATGGTGAAACCCCGTCTCTACTAAAAATATAAAAATTAGCCAGGTGTGGTGGTGCATGCCTGTAGTCCCAGCTACTTAGGATGCTGAGGTGAGAGGATCACTTGAACCCGAGAGGCAGCGGTTGCAGTGAGCTGAGATCGTGCCACTGCACTCCAGCCTGGACGACAGAGCAAGACTCTGTCTCAGAAAAAAAAAAAAGGAAGAAACTTTCCATTGATCTTTCCCAGGGCAACCACCACTTCACTTTTGTATTCCATGAATTTGCCTATTTTAGATACTAATTTTAAGTGGAATCAGGCAGTATTTGTTTTTCTGAGACTAGCTTATTTCACTTAGCATAATGTCCTCAAAGTTCAACCATGGTTGTCCCATACTGCAGAAGTTTCTTCTTTTTTAAGGCTGAGTAATAATATTCCAGTGCCTGTGTATTCCACATTTTCTTTAGCCACTCATTTGCTGATGGGTACTTGGGTTGTTCCTCTCGGCTGTTATGAATAATGCTGCAGTGAATATGGCAGTGCTAATAACTCCTTGAGATTCTGGTTTCAATTCTTTTGCATCAATAGCCAGAAGTGGAATTGCTGGGTCATATGGTACTTCTATTTTTAATTTTTTTTTTTTTTTATGGAGTTTTGATCTTGTTCCCCAGGCTGGAGTGCAGTGGCATGATCTCGGCTCATCACAATCTCTGCCTCCCGGGTTCAAGCACTTCTCCTCCCTCAGCCTCCCGGTAGCTGGGATTACAGGCATGTGCCACCACGCTCAGCTAATTTTTTGTATTTTTAGTAGAGACGAGGTTTCTCCATGTTGGTCAGGCTAGTCTCAAACTCCCAACCTCAGGTGATTCGCCCGCCTCGGCCTCCCAAAGTGCTGGGATTACAAGCGTGAGCCACCATGCCTGGCCATTTTTTTTTTGAGACAGAGTCTCATTTTTGTTGCCCAGGCTGGAGGGCAATGGTGTAATCTAGGCTAACTGCAACCCCCACCTCCTGGCTTCAATCGGTTCTCCTGCCTCTGCCTCCCGAGTAGCTGGGATTACAGGTGCACACCCAGCTAATTTTTTTATTTTTATTTTGTATTTTTAGTAGAGACGGGGTTTCACCATATTGGTCAGGCTGGTCTTGAACTCCTGATCTCAGGTGACCTGCCCATTTTGGCCTCCCAAAGTGCTGGGATTACAGCATAAGCCACTGAGCCTGGCCCTATCTTTAATTTTTTGAGGAACCTCTATGCTATTTTTCATAGTGGCTGCACCATTTTGCATCCCATCTACAGCGTAGGAGGGTTCCCGTTTCTCCACATTCTCACCAGCGCTTTTTGTCTTTTGTTTGTTTGATAATAACCATCCTGACAGGTGTAAGGTGGTATCTCATTGTGGTTTTGATTTGCATTTCTCTGATGGTTAGTGATATAGTTTGGATATTTGTCCCCACCCAAATCTCAGGTTGAACTATAATCCCCAATGCTGGAGGTGGGGCCTAGTGGGAGGTGTTTGGGTTATGGGGGTGGATTCCTCATGGCTTGGTGCTGTCTTTAAGATAGTGAATGAGGTCTCACGGGATCTGGTTGTTTAAAAGTGTGTGGCTTTGGGAGGCTGAGATGGTGGATCTCTTGAGCCCAGGAGTTCGAGACCAGCCTGGGCAACATGGTGAAACCCCATATCTACAAAACATGGAAAAATTAGCTCAGTGTGGTGGTGTATGCTTGTGGTCCCAGCTACTCAAGAGGCTGAGGTGGGGAAGATTGCTTGAGCCAGGGAAGTCAAGGCTGCAGTGACTGAGATCACGCCACTGCACTCCAGCCTGGGTGACAGAGCAAGACCTTGACACACACACACCCACACACACAGTGTGTGGCACCTCCCCCACCAGACTCTCCCACCCTTGCTGCCATTCTTGCCATGTGATGTGCCTGCTCCTGCTCTGTCTTCTGCCATGATTGGAAGCTTCCCGGGCCCTCCCCAGAAGCAGAGGCTGCTATGATTCCTGTACACCCTGCAGAACTGTGAGTCACTTAAACCCATTTTCTTATAAATTACCCAGTGTTAGGTATGTCTTTATAGCAGTGCAAGAACAGCCTTACACAATTAGTGACACTGAGCATCTTTTTGTTGGGCATTTGGATGGATTCTTTGGAGAACTGTCTATTCAAGTCTTTAGCCCATTTTAAAATTGGGTTATCTTTTTTTTTTTTTTTTTTTGCTCTCAATTTGTAGGAGTTCCCCACATATTTTGGAAATTATCCCCTTATCAGATATATGGTTGGCTGACATTACTCCACTTTGTAGATTGCCTTTTTACTCTGTTATTTCCTTTGCTTTGCGGAATTTTTTTAGTTTGGTGCAGAACCATGTATTTATTTCTGCTTTTGTTGCCTGTGCTTTTAGTGTCATATCCATGAAATCACTGCCAAGACTAATATGAAGATTCCCTCTATGTGTGCTTCTAGGAGTTTTATAGTTTCCAGTCTAATATTGAAGTCTTTAAGCCATTTTTAGTTGATTTTGGGTATAAATTAACGCTCCAATTTCTTTCTTTTGCATGTGAATATCCCGTTTTCCCAACACTTTGTTGAAGAGATTTTTGTCATTGTGTATTCCTGGCATCCCTGTCAAAGATCAGTTGATCATTATCTGCAGATTCTGTTGTCTCTCTGTTCTGTTCCACTGGTCTATATGTCTGTCTTCATACCAGTACCATACTGTTTTCATTACTGTAGTTTTTTTTTTATTACTGTAGTTTTGTAAAATATTTTGTAATCAGGAAGTATAATGCCTTCAGCTTTGCTCTTCATTTTCAAGATTATTTTGGCTATTTGGGGTCTTTTTTGGCTTCATGAGAATTTTAGAATTGCTTTTTTTTTTTCTGTAAAAAAATGCCATTGGGGTTTTGACAGGGAGTGCATTCAATCTATATATGACTTTGGGTAGCACTGGACATTTTAACAATATTAAGTTTTCTAATCCATGACCATGGGATGTCTTTCCACTTATTTGTGTCTTCTTCAGTTTCTTTTATCAATGTTTTGTTGTTTTCTAAGTCTTTCATACCCTTAGTCACATTTGTTCTAAATACTGAACAGGGTCTTGCTATATTGCCTAGGCTGGTCTTGAACTCCTGGGCTCAAGTGATACTCCCACTTCAGCCTTTGGGTGATCTGCCAGCCTTGGCCTCCTAAAGTGCTGGGCTTACAGGCATGAGCCACTGTGCCTGGCCGATTTTTTTCTATTTTTTATTCTCTATGTTGTTGATTTCATCTCTAATTTTTATTACTTCATTTCTTCTGTTAACTTCGGGAATAGTTTGATGTTCTTCTTCTAGTTCCTTGAGATGTAAAGTTTGGTTGTTTATTTGAGATGTTTTCTCTTTTTAATATATAGGCATTCATTGCTATAAACTTCCCCCTTAGTACTGCTTTTGATTCATCCCGTAAGTTTTGGTATGTAGTATTTTCTTTATTTTTTATTTTACTTTAATTTTTCAGAGACGGAGTCTCACTCTGTTGCCCAGGCTGGGGGGCAGTGGTGAAATCATAGCTCACTGCATCCCTGAATTCCTGGGCTCTATATATCCTACTGCCTCTGCCTCCCAAGTAGCTGGGGCTATAGGTATTTGCCACAGTGCCTGGCTACCTTTTTGTTAGTTTGTTTTTGTAAGAAAGGGGTCTCATCATCTTGCCCAGGCTGTTCCCAGATTCCTGGGCTCACATGATCCTTCTGTCTTGGCCTCCCAACCTGCTGGGATTACACGTGTGAGCTACTTGCACCCAGCTGGTATGTAGCATTTTCATTTCCATTCACCATAAGATAGTGTTTTGATTTACCTTTGGATTTTCCAGGTTTTTTTTTTTTTTTGGCAGAGTCTTCCTGTCCCAGGCTGGAGTGCAGTGGTGCAATTATGGCTCACTGAAACCTCAATCCTCCAGGCTCAAGTGATCCTCCTGCCTCAGCCTCCAGAACAGCTGGGACTATTGGCATGCACCACTACACCTGGCTAATTTTTTTCTCTTTTTGGTAGAGATGAGACCTCACTTTGTTGCCCAGGCTGAACTCCTGAGCCCAAGAAATCCTCCTGCCTTGGCTTCCCAAAGTCCTGGGATTATAGGCATGAGTCACCATGCCTGGCCTCAGAGTTGTTTTTAACTTCTAGTTAAAAACAGAGTTGCTATTAACTTCTAGTTTTATTTCACTGTGGTCAGAAAAGATACTTGGTATGATTTCAGTCTTCTTAAATTTGTTAAGACTTGTTTGTGACTGTTACGGTTTGAATGGTTGTCCCATCCCAAACTTATGTCTTGGAGATTTAATCACCAATGCAACAGTTTTGGGAAGTGAGGCTTAATGGGAGGTGTCTAGGTCATAAGGGCTTTATCCTCCTGAGTGGATTTAATGCTGCAATTGAACAAGCTATTTAGAGCGAGTTCACCGTCTTCTGCACTTTTGCCATGTGAGGAACAGTGTGCTTCCCTTCTGGAGCAGTATTCAAGGTGCTCTCTTAGAAGCAGAGACATCAAACTTGCCAGCACTTTGGTCTTTCACTTCCTAGCCTTCAGAGCTGTGAGAAATAAATGTCTAGTCTTTACAAATTATCCAGTCTCAGGTATTCTGATACAGCAGCACAACATGGACAAAGGCAGTGGCCTAACATTACCATTTATACTGGAGAATTTTCCATGTGTGCTTGAAAAGGATGTGGATTCTGCTGCTGTTGGGTGGAATGTTCTGTGTGTGTCTGTTAGGTTCATTTAGCCTACAGTGTTGTTCAAATCATTTGTTTCCTTATCAATAGTCTGTCTGGATGTTCTATCCACTATTGAGAGTGGGATATTGAAGTCTGTTACTATAATTGTATTTTTTTTTCCTGTTTGCAAAGTAGCCAGAGGCTCAGATATTATTGTTTTGCTTTCTCTCTTTAGTTCTGTCAGTGTCTGCTTTATACATTTAGGTGTTCTGATGTTGACTGAATATTTATAATTATTATGTCTTCCTAGTGAATTGGTCATTTTATCATTATATTATGTCCTTCCTTGTCTCTTATGACAGTTTTTAATTTTAACTCCGTTTTGTCTGATACAAGTATAACCACTTCTGCTCCCTTTTGGTTACCAGTTGTATGGAATATGTTTAAGGACACACAGTGCTCTATGTGTCCTTAAATCTAAAGTGAGTTTCTTGTATACAGCATATAGTCTTGTTTTTATCCATTCAGCCATTCTGTATCTTTTGCTTAGGGGGTTTAATCAAGTTACATTTAAAGTAATTATTTACAGGGAAGAATTTACTATTGCCATTTTATTTTTTAATTTTTGTTTTGGTTTTTTTTGAGACAGTCTTGCTCTGTCGCCCAGGCTGGAGTGCAGTGGCACAATCTCAGCTCACTGCAACCTCTGCCTCCTGGGTTCAAGTGAGTATGTCTGGCTACTTTTTGTATTTTTAGTAGAGAGGGGTTTCACCATGTTGGTCCAGCTGGTATCGAACTCCTGACCTCAAGTGATCTGCCCACCTTGGCCTCCCAAAGTGTTGGGATTACAAGCATGAGCCACCATGCCCAGCCTTATTAATTGGTTTGTGTTAGTCTTATAATTCTTTTGTCCATCTATTCCTCTGTTGCTGTCTTCCTCTTAGTTTCATTGGTTTTTTGTATTGATGTGCTTTGATTCCTTTCTCTGTTTCTTTCGTGTAAATTTACAGATATTTTTCTTTGTCATTATCGTGGGGCTTACAAAAACAATCTTATGGTTAGAACAGTCTATTTTAAGCTGATAACAACTTAAGTTCAATTGTATACAAAACTTAATACTTTTATTACTCCCTACTCACACTTTATGCTGTCATAATTTACATGTACTCACGTATCTATTAACGTATCTTTTAGTTATAGGTATTTATAATGCTTTTGTCTTTTAACTTTTATACTAGAATCAAAAGTGATTTACCCACACCATTACAGTATTGCACTATTCTGTATTTGTCTTTGTATTTACTTTTACCAGCAAGTTTTTCTTATGCAACTGTTTTGTTGTTTTAGCATCCTTTTGTTTCAACTTAAATAACTCCCTTTAGCATTTTTTGTAAGGCAAGTTTAGTGGTAATAAACTCTTTTAGCTTTTGTTTTTCACTATTTTGCCAGGTATAGTATGCTTCGTTGACAAGTTTTTTTTTCTTTCAGTACTTTGACTATATTACCCTATTCCCTTCTGGCCTACAAAGTTTCCACTGAGAAATCAACTCATAGTCTTATAGGGGCTCCCTCATACAAGTCCTTATACATTCCCCTCTTAACCATTTATTATTATTACTTTTCTTTTTTTTCTGCCTGGATATAAACTCAATATTATTAATATTATTATTATTTAGAGATAGGGCTCACTCCATTGCCAAGACTTCAGTGCAGTGGCGTGCTCATAGTTCACTAAAGCCCCGAATACCTGGGCAAAAGGGATCCTCCCATCTCAGCCTCCAGATTAGCTGCAACTACAGGCACATGCCACAATGTCCAGCTAATTATTTTCGTTTTTGTGGAGATGGGGGCTCACTTTGTTGCCCAGGCTGGTCTTAAACTCCTAGGCTCAAGAGATCCTCCCGCCCTGACCTCTCAAAGTGCTGGGATTACAGGCATGAGCCACCACACCAGGCCCTTCTTAACCATTTTTAACTGTGTAATTCAGTAGCATTAAGTATATTCATATTGTTGTTGAACCAGTCTCGAGACTTCCTTTCATCTTGTAAATCTAAAACTCTACACCCATTAAACAATAACTCTCCACCCCTCCCTTGCCTTAGCACCTGACAGCCACCATTCTACTCTTTGGCTCTGTGGATTTGACTACTCTGTTTACCACATATAAGTGAAATCATATGATATTTGTCCTTTATTCTATTTTATTGTGGAGATGGGACCTCACTCTGTTGCCCAGACTGGAGTTCAGTGGCACAATAAAAGCCTCCTGCTGCCTTGACCTCGTGAGCTCAAGCAATTCTCTTGCCTCAGCCTCCCAAGTACCTGGAACTACAAGCATGCATCACCTTGCATGGCTAATTTAATTTTTTTGTAGAGACAGGCTTTCACTATGTTAGCCAGGCTATTCCCAAGCTCCTGGTTTCAAGCAATCCTCCTGCCTCAGCCTCCCAAAATGCTAGGATTACAGAAATGAGCCACCTCACCTGGTCTATTTGTTCTTTTTTGTCTGGCACGTATTGCTTAGCATAAGGTCTTCAAAGTCTATCCATGCTGTAGCATGTGTGAAAATTTCCTTCCATTTTAAGAATAAATAATAGTCTGTTGAATAGATAGTCCACATTTTATTTATCCATTAATTGGACAATGCAAACTTGGGTTGCTTATACCTTTTGGTTTTTGTGAATATTGCTGCTATAAACACAGGTATACACATATCTACTCATGTCCTACTTTCATTTCTTTTTTTTTTTTTTTTTTGAGATGAAGTCTCCCTCTTGTCCCCCAGGCTGGAGTACAATGGCACCATCTCAGCTCACTGCGTCACTGCAACTTCTGCCTCCCAGTTTCAAGCAATTCTCCTGCCTTAGCCTCCCAAGTAGCTGGGATTACAGGCACCTACCATCAAGCTCGGCTAATTCTTGTATTTTTAGTAGAGATGCGGTTTCACCATGTTGGCCAGGCTGGTCTTGAACTTCTGACCTCAGGTGATCCATCCGCCTTGGCCTCCCAAAATGCTGGGATTACAGGCGTGAGTCACTGTGCCCAGCCTCGTGTCCTACTTTTACTCCTTGTAGGTGTATGCTCAGAAGTGGAATTGCCCCCTCACGATTTTTTTATTTTTATTTTTGAGGCAGAGTCTTGCTCTGTTGCCCAGGCTGGAGTGCAGTGGCATTATCTTGACTCACTGCAACTTAAGCCTCCCAGGTTCAAGTGATTTTCCTACCTCAGCCTCCCGAGCAGCTGGGGCGACAGCTGCCTGCCACCACTATTTTTAGTAGAGACGGGGTTTCACCATGTTGGCCAGGCTGGTCTTGAACTCATGACCTCAAATGATCCGCCTGCCTCAGCCTCCCACAGGGCTGGGATTACAGATGTGAGCTACCGCCCCTGGCCGCCTCCTCACTATTTCTAATCACAAACTAAATGTCTCTGTGTTTAAAAAAGAAAGTCAGGATGGACAGGCAGTCTGGTGAATATTTACCACCAGTTTGATATCTTAACTGGAAGTCCTCATTTAAAATGAAGGAAAGGGGCTGGGTGCGGTGAGTCATGCCTCTAATCCCAGCACTTTGGGGGGCCTACGCAAGCAGATCATTTGAGGTCAGGAGTTCAAGACCAGCCTGGCTAACTTGGTGAAACCCTGTCTCTACTAAAAAACTACAGAAATTATCTGGGCATGGTGGTGCATGCCTGTAGTCCCAGCTACTTGGGAGGCTGAGGCAGCAGAATCACTTGAAGCTGGGAGGCAGAGGTTGCAGTGAGCGGAGATTGCACCACTGCACTCCAGCCTGGGCAACAGAGAGAGACTCCATCTCAAATGAAATAAATAAATAAATAAATAAATAAATAAATAAATAATGAATACAATAAAATGAAGGAGAGGGATTTTTTTTTTTTTTTTGGAGACTAGGTCTTGCTTTGTCGCCCAGGCTGGAGTTACAGTGGCGCAATCTTGGCTCACTGCAACCTCCGCCTCCTGGGTTCAAGTAATTCTCCTGCCTCAGCCTCCCATGTAGCTGGGACTGCACGCCACCATGCCCAACAAATTTTTGTATTTTTAGTAGAGACAGGGTTTCACCATGTTGGTCAGGCTGGTCTCGACCTCCTGACCTCAAGTGATCTGCCCGCCTGAACTCCCAAATTGCTGGGTTTACAGGCATGAGCCACCGTGCCTGGCCAGGAAAGGGATTTTTTTTAAACCCTTTCACAGATTCATATATGGTCCCACTCACCGACATTCCTTCAGTCACATCTTGTTTCTGGTGTAACTGTTTACACCCCACCCCCCATTCATAAATTGTACCCATCACAAGTATCATAATCTTATTAAACACTTCCCATACTCATAAAGCTAACAGCCTTACACTGTACATATATAATTTCACATAGTCTGTTGCTTTAGGATTATATAAAAGATCAAGTTCCTTTCAATAAAAGAACAAGAACAATAAAAAGATCATGACCTTACAAAAAGCCCTTGAAATATCTAAAATAGATTAAATAAAATGTAGACCAACAACCCAACAGGGAATAAGAAACAGCTAGCATTTCACAGACTTCCACAAAATCAATAAACACATGAACATGTACTCATTAGCATGAATAATCAAGTAAGTAGAAATTTAAAATGAAGTCTTGTTTTTCATCTCTCAGACTGGTAAGAAAGAGACTGGTATTATGGTTTGGTGAGGCTGTAGGGAAATAAACAGTAGGAATGGAATTAAGCACAGCTATTTTGTTTTCTAAATTTATTTCATTATTATTATATTTTTTGCGAGAGGCTCTTGCTCTGTCTCCCAGGTTGGAGTCCATTGGCCTGATCTGGGCTCACTACAACCTCCGCCTCCCGAGTTCAAGAGGTTCCTGCCTCAGCCTCCCAAGTAGCTGAGATTATAAGCATGCGCCACCATGCCCCGCTAATTTTTGTATTTTTAGTAGACACGGGGTTTCGTCATGTTGGCCAGGCTGTAAGCACAACCATTTTTATTTTTTTTTATTTTTTTTATTTTTTTAAAGACGGGGTTTCACCATGTTGGTCAGGCTGGTCTTGAACTCCCGACCTCAGGTGATCTGCCCGCCTTGGCCTCCCAAAGTGCTTGGATTACAGGTGTGAGCCACCACGCCCGGCCAGCACAACCATTTTCAAATACAATTTGGCAAAAACCTGAGTCAGCATATACACTTTTGGCAATTTGTATCTCAGAAGCATTCCACAAGTCCATAAGAATATATACATGTCCATAGAAAATATACATCTGGGGCTGGGCGTGGTTGCTCACGCCTGCAATCCCAGCGCTTTGGGAGGCTAAGGCAAACAGATCATGAGGTCAGGAGTTTGAGACTAGCCTGGCCAACATGGTGAAACCCCATCTCTACTAAGAATACAAAAATTACCCAGGCAGAGTGGTGCGTGCCTGTAATCCCAGCTACTCAGGCGGCGGAGGGTGCAGTGAGCCGAGACTGTGCCACTACACTCCAGCCTGGGCGACAGAGCAAGACTTTGCCTGGAAAGATGCAAGGCTGGTTCAACATATGCAAGTCTATAAACGTAATCCACCACATAAACAGAACCAAAGACAGAAACCACATGATCATCTCAACAGATGCAGAGAAGGCCTTCTAAAAAATTCAACAGCCCTTTATGCTAAAACCTCTCAATAAACTAGGTATCGAATGAACATATCTCAAAACAATAAAAGCTATTTATGACAAACCTATAGCCAATATCATACTGAATGGGCAAAAACTGGAAGCATTCCCTTTGAAATCTGGCACTAGACAAGGATGCCGTCTCTCGCCACTTCTATTCAATATAGTATTGGAAGTTCTAGCCAGAGCAATTAGGCAAGAAAAAAAATAAAGGGTATTCAATAAGGAAAAGAGGAAGTCAAATTGTCTCTATTTGCAGATGACATGATTGTATATTTAGAAGACCCTATTATCTCAGCCCAAAATCTCCTTAAACTGACAAGCAACTTCAGCAAAGTCTCAGGATACAAAATCAATGTGCAGAAATCACAAGCATTTCTATACACCAATAACAGACAAGCAGAGAGCCAAATCATGAGCAAACTCTCATTCACAATTGCTATAAAGAGAACACAATACCTAGGAACACAACTAACAAAGGATGTAAAGGACCTCTTCAAGGAGAACTACAAACCACTGATCAAGGAAATAAGAGAGGACACAAACAGATGGAAAAACATTCCATGCTCATTGTTAGGAATAATCAATATTGTGAAAATGGCCATACTGCCCAAAGTAATTTACAGATTCAATGCTATCCCTATCAAGCTACCAATGACCTTCACAGAACTGGAAAAAACCACCTTAAAATTCATATGGAACCAAAAGAGAGCCTGTATAGCCAAGACAATCCTAAGCAAAAAGAACAAAGCCGGAGACATCACGCTAGCTAATTTCAAACTATACTACAAGGCTACAGTAATCAAAACAGCATGGTACTGGTACCAAAACAGAGATATAGACCAATGGAACAGAACAGAGGCCCTGGAGGCAACGCCACACCTCTACACCCATCTGATCTCTGACAAACCTGACAAAAACAAGCAATGGGGAAAGGATTCCCCTGTTTAATAAACAGTGTTGGGAAAACTGGCTAGCACTGTGCAGAAAGCAGAAACTGGACCCCCTTCCTGACACCTTACACTAAAATTCACTCTAGATGGATTAAAGACTTAAATGTAAGACCTAACACCATAAAAATCCTGGAAGAAAACCTAGGCAAAACCATTCAGGACGTAGGCATAGGCAAGGACTTCATGACTAAAACACCAAAAGCATTGGCAACAAAAGCCAAAATAGACAAATGGGACCTAATTAAACTCCAGAGCTTCTGTAAAACAAAAGAAACAATCATTAGAGTGAACCAGCAACCAACAGAATGGGAAAAAATTTTGTAATCTACCCATCTGACAAAGGGCTAATATCCAGAATCTACAAAGAACTAAAACAGATTTACAATAAAAAAACAAACCAACCCATCCAAAAGTGGGCGAAGGATATGAACAGACACTTTTCAAAAGAAGACATATATGAGGCCAACAAACATATGAAAAAATGCTCATCATCATAGATTATTAGAGAAAGGCAAATCAAAACCACCTTGCGCCAGTTAGAATGGCAATCATTAAAAAGTCTGGAGAGGATGTGGAGAAACAGGAACACTTGTACACTGTTGGTGGGAGTGTAAACTAGTTCAACCTTTGTGGAAGACAGTGTGGCGCTTCCTCAAGGACCTAGAAATAGAAATTCCATTTGACCCAGCAATCCCATTACTGGGTATATACCCAAAGGATTACAAATCATTCTATTATAAAGACACATGCACACATATGTTCATAGCAGCACTGTTTACAATAGCAAAGACCTGGAACCAACCCAAATGCCCACGGGCAATAGACGGGACAATGAAAATGTGGCACATATATACCATGGAATACTATGCAGCCATATAAAATGATGAGTTTGTGTCCTTTGTAGAGACATAGATGAATTTGGAAACCATCATTCCCAGCAAACTGACACAAGAACAGAAAATCAAACACCGTGTGTTCTCACTCACAGACGGGTGATGAACAATGAGAACACATGGACACAGGGGAGGGGAGCATCACCCAATATACAGTGGGGTCTGTTGTGGGGAGCCAAGGGAGGGACAGCGGTGGGGGGAGGGAGATTGGGAGAGGGGATAACACGGGGAGAAATGGCAGATGTAGGTGACGAGGGTGATGGAAGCAGCAAACCACATTGCCATATGTGTACCTATGCAACAATAGCAAATAATTGAAAACAGCTACAAGTCCATCCATAGGTGTGATATGTTGAATTGTGCCCCCCAAAAAGATAAGTTCAAGTCCTAGTCCATGGCATACCCGTGAATATGACCTTATTTGGAAATACAGTATGTGCGGATGTGATTAGTTAAGACAATAGTCCCCAACCTTTTTCACACCAGGGACTGGTTTCATGGGACAATATATCCATGGATGGGGTGGTTTTGGGATGAAGCTGTTCCACCTAAGATTATCAGGCATTACATCCTCATAAGGAGCGGGGCAGCCTAGATCCCTTGCATGCGCAGTCCACAATAGGGTTACCATGAGAATCTAATGCTGCTGCTGATTAGAGAGAGGAGGTGGAGCTCCGGTGGTAATACTCCTCACCATTCACCTCCTGCCGTGTGGCCCAGTTCCTTAACAGACCACAGACCGGTACTGATCTGCAGCCCAGGGACTGGGGACCCTTGAGATGAGGTCATATTGATATGGCTCCGATAGAGTGGAGGAACGCAAGAGTTCTTGGTCCTCATGCCAGTTTAGATAAAACGACAGGGACACAGATGGAGTGGTTTTAGAGGAGCAGAGAGCTTAATAGTCAAGAAAGGAGAAGGCAGAAGGAAGAAGCTCCCCACTACAGAGACGGGGGGCGGGGAGGGGGGATGTCTCCAAAGCTGAAAGAGGAGACCCCAAGTGGGTTGGAAACCAGCCAGGCATATAGAGAAGCTGGAGGCAGCGGTGTCTGATTTGCATAGGGCTCAGAGGATTGGTTAGACCAGGCATGTCATTCATGTAGCGGGATAAAAAGCTTGCCCTCCCACCCTAGCCTTTTAATATGCAAATGTAGAGCACCATGAGGTTCTACACACGCCGGGGATTTGTGGGGACGGCCATGTTGCCAGGCACATGTGGGGGGGCAAGGGCAAGAAGAGTGGGAATCGCCATGTTTGGGTGGACCCAGTTTTTAATGGCCTGTATTTGCATATCAAAGGTTGCCTGCCCGGCTCTGAGAGCCAGGACTTTATAAGAAACATTTCCAGAGCAGCCTTAAAAACAAAAACTTGCTCAGGATCCATTTTCCTCTCTGCCTAAAATAATTTCTTAATAACTCCTACCACAACATGAGTTAGAGTTGACCCTAAACCCAATGATGGGTGTCCTTGGAAGAAGAGCACAGAACACACAGAAACAGACACATATAAAGAAGAAGTCCACATGACCATATTGGCAGAGATCAGTGTGATCGGGCCATAAGCCAAGGAACACCTGGAGCCACCAGAAGCTGGAAAAGGCAAGGGAAGATTCTTTTCTAGAGCCATCCGAGGGACTGCAGACCCGTTAACACCTTGGTTTTGCACATCTGCCCTCTAGAACTCTGGGAAAATAAATTTCTGTTGTTTAAGCCACCCAATTTGTGGTAATTTGTTCTGGCAGCCCTACAAGAATACTGTAATAAGGGTTAGTTCAATAAATAGCGGTACTGGCCGGGTGCAGTGGCTCACACCCATAATCCCAGAACTTTGGGAGGCTGTGGTGGGCGGATCGCTTGAGGGCAGGAGTTCGAGACCAGCCTGGCCAACGTGGTGAAACCCTGTCTCTACTAAAAAATACAAAAATTAGCTGGGCATGGTAGCCCACGCCTGTAGTCCCAGCTACTCTGGAGGCTGAGGCAGGAGAATCGCTTGAACCCAGAAGGTAGAGGTTGCAGTGAGCTGAGATTGCGCCACTGCACTCCAGTCTGGATGACAGAGTGAGATGCTGTCTCAAAAAATAAATGGTACATACACATGACTAAAGATGGAAGTGAAACCCTCCCATCTATTCCCTTTTTGTTTTTTGAGACAGAGTTTCGCTCTGTCGCTCAGGCTGGAGTGCAGTGGCGCAATATAGTCTCACCTCCGCCTTCTGGGCTCCAGAGATTCTCCTGCCTCAGCCTTCCCTGTAGTTGGAATTACAAGCCCACACCACCATATCTGGCTAATTTTTGTATTTTTAATAAAGAGGGGGGTTTCACCATGTTGGCCAGACTGGTCTCAAACTCCTTTACCTCAGGTGATCCGCCTGCCTCAGCCTTCCAAAGTGCTTGGATTACAGGCATTAGCCACCAAGCCCAGCCTATTCTCTTTTATGTTTTGGTTTCTGAACTATGTGAATATAATTTCTTTCACAAAAATAAAGTAAAATTTAAGGGCCGGGTGTGGTGGCTCAAGCTTGTAATCCTAGCACTTTGGGAGGTGCAGGCAGGAGTATTGCTTAAACCCAGGAGTTTGATAGCAGTCTGGGGTAACATCGAGAAACTGCATCTCTACAAAAAATACAAAAACTAGCCAGGCATGGTGGCATGGGCCTGTAGTCTCAGCTGCTCAGGCGGCTGAAGAGGGGAGGATTGCTTGAGCCTGGGAGGCTAAGGTTGCAGTGAGTGGTGACTGTGCCACTGCACTCCAACTTGGAGGACAGAGTGAGACCTTGTCTCAAAAAATAAATAAGTGAATATGGCCAGGTGCAGTGGCTCATGCCTGTAATCCCAGCACTTTGGGAGGCTGAGATGGGCAGATCACCTTAGGTCAAGAGTTCGAGACCAGCCTGGCCATCATGGTGAAATCCTATCTCTACTAAAAATACAAAAATTAGCCTGGCGTGGTGGCACGTGCCTGTAGTCCCAGCTACCTGGGATGCTGAGGCAAGAGAATTACTTGAACCTGGGAGGCAGAAGTTGCAGTGAGCCGAGATGGCACCACTGCACTCCAGCCTGGGCAACAGAGCGAGACTCCACTTAAAAAAAAAAAAGTAAATAAACAAAAGGACATTCCATGTTCACTCTAAAACCAAGTTACTAAGAAGCACTTTTCATCCTGCTGAACCGGTTAGACTTGGCTCCCTTGGTACAATTGAACTTGATTTTTCACTTGAAACCAATTCAGAGTTTTTATTCTCATGCCAAAAGGAGCTTCAGTAGAAAACAAACATAACTTTCAACTCCACTTAAAGTTAACGGAGATGTCACATGATCACTATAGATGTAGATACTTGTTCCTTGCCAACAGTAATAAAAAGATCACTTTTAAAATTAATGTGATCCTGTGGCTGGGTGCGGTCGGTGGCTCACGCCTGAAACGCTTTAGGAGGCTGAGGTGGGCGGATCACTTGAGGGCAGGAGTTCGAGACCAGCCTGGCCAACATGGTGAAACCCTGTCTCTACTAAAAATACAAAAAATTAGCCGGGCGTGGTGGTAGACACCTGTAATCCCAGCTACTCAGGAGGGTGGGGCAGGAGAATTGCTTGAACCCAGGAGGTGGAGGTTGCAGTGAGCCAAAGTTGAGCCATTGTACTCCAGCCTGGGCAACAAGAGCAAAACTCTGTCTCAAAAATAAATAAATAAATAAAATAAAATCAAAGTGATTCTGAACCTTGTTCTCTACAGTATGAAAAGATTAACTCATAGCACATGCTATAAGAAAACTGGAAGGGGAAGAGAGTCCTCATCAAGTAGCACAGGAAGAAGAGTTTTAATTTTTATTAATATAACAACCAGCCTGGGCAACATGGTGAAACCCCATCTCTACAAAAAAGTACAAAAGTTAGCCAGATGTGGTGGCACTCACCTGTAGTCCCAGCTACTCCAGAGGCTAAAGTGGGAGGAGCTCTTGAGCCTGAGAGAGAATGGCTGTAGTGAGCTGTGATCGTGCCACTGCACTCCAGCCTGGGCAACACAGTAAGAGCCATACTCAAAAAAAAAAAAAAAAAAAAAGAGAAAATAAGAAAACCAAGCATGCCCTAAAAAGCCTGGGTACTTAGCATACATTTTGTTGACTCAAGATGCATGGAAGTCTCAGTGATAGTTTACTCATACTGTACTTAATATGCAAAATTAGAATAATCAAGTAAGAACTGTGATTAGATGCCATTTTTAAATCCTAAAATGAATGCCATGGTGGGGTTGAAAGAGTGCTGACCTTGAACTCAGAAAACCTAGGTTCAAGTCTGGGTTTTTCCCATTTCTAGGTTGTGATCACTTCCCTCCCTGAGTCCTTAATTAAAATACCCTGTTTGGCCAGGTAGGGTGGCTCATGCCTGTAATCCTAGCACTTTGGGAGGCCGAGGCGGATGGATCGCCTGAGGTCAGGAGTTCCAGACCAGCTTGACCAACGTGGAGAAACCCCATCTCTACTAAAAATACAAAATTAGCCGGGCGTGGTGGTGCATGCTTGTAATCCCAACTATTTGGGAGGCTGAGTCAAGAGAATCTCTTGAACCTGGTAGGCGGAGGTTGTGGTGAGCTAACATCACGCCATTGCACTCCAGCCAGGGCAACAAGAGTGAAACTCTATCTTAAACAAAAAAACAACAAAACCCAGTTTATAAATAGGGATAACGATATCTGCCTGACCCGATAACAAGGGCTTGTGAGTACAAAATGAAATAAAGAGAAAGCCATTCATGGACTTTGACTCTCAGTGCCCAGGAAAAGTCTTGTGCATGGAGAAGGTCATTAGTGATAAGGACCACAGGTGCAGTTGCAATCCCTGTCTTCTTTGGCAAAGGAAAAGGACAGACCCAGCCTGGCCAACAGGATGAAACCCTGTCTCTACTAAAAAAATACAAAATTTAGCTGGGCGTGGTGGTGTGCGCCTGTAGTCCCAGCTACTCAGGAGGCCGAGGCAGCAGAATTGCTTGAACCTGGGAGGCGGAGGTTTCAGTGAGCCGAGATTGCACTATTGCACTCCAGCCTGGAAGTTGGAGCAAGACTCCAGTCTCCAAAAAAAAAAAAAAAGAACAAAACAAGCAGCCTCTAACTCAAGTCATACACCAAGTCAGTCCCTTGCCAGCACATTGCCCTGCTGCTGGCACCGTCCTGGTCTTGCCAGTCATAGGCTGGGAGTCCTCATCTACTGCCCGCAACCTTCAGTAGTTTCCTCTTCAGTTTATCTAGTTAAATGTTCAAGATAATCCTCCCCTTTTGCCCCTGCCCCTTCAAGTGAAGAAACTCCATCTCAGAATGGCTTAACCAATGTAGAGGTGTATTATCTCGCCGAAGAAGAAATTCAGAGAGAGTGTGGCTTCGTGTTAATGAACACATGGCTGGAAGATTCCAGCTACTCAGGAGGCTGAGGCATGAGAATCGCTTGTACCAGGAGGCGGAGGTTGCACCACTGCACTCCAGCCTGGGTGACAGAGCAAGACTCTGTCTCCAGCGACAACAACGTTTGAATCCTGCAGTCACATCCCAGTTTGAAACACATGGACTCTGTGATATATTATGGGGCAGGAGCACCCCACAGTCATAGGATCATGGAGTTTCCAGGTTGGAATGAACAGGCCTGCCCTAACATTTGCAGGGCTGAGACAAGAGCACAGATAGAGGCCCTTATACCATATGCCAAATGCTTAGATATAATTAATCATGAAGACACAGCTACATAAAATATGTTCTATCAGCCTGTCTTAAGAAATATACCTTCATAAAGACCTGGAAGGCAGGTTCAAATGTGGAATTCTTGGACTTTTTTCAGTTCTGTGTAGAAGGCTGGCAGTAGAGAGCTGGCTGCCTGCCCGCCCCTGGCCTGTCCTCTTTTCCCCAGTCCTGCTCCTTGTGGCACTGGGCGGGGCCAATGTTCAAGGCTAGCAGTGAACTCAATGAGGGACAGTCCCTGCGTGGCCTGTTCAGGATCCTATATACAGGCTCAGGGCTCTTTGGGCAAGAAATTCTGGGATGCTGGTACTCAAGTGGTGTTCTAAACAGTGGTCCTTGGCTGGGCACAGTGGTTCATGCCTGTAATCCCAGCACTTTGGGAAGCCAAGGTGGGTGGATCACTTGAGGTCACAAGTTCGAGACCACCCTGGCCAACATGGAGAAACCCCATCTCTACTAAAAATATAAAAATTTAGCCAGGTGTGGTGGTGCACACCTGTAATCCCAGCTACTCGGGAGGCTGAGGCAGGAGAATTGCTTGAACCTGGGAGGTGGAGGTTGCAGTGAGCCGAGATCACACCACAGCACTCCACCTGGGCGACAGAGTGAGACTCCATATCTAAAAAAATGAAAAATAAACAGTGGTTCTTAACTGAGTGATTTGGCAAGGTCTGGAATTATTTTTGGTTGTCCCAGCATGGCAGGGAGGGGGAAGGTATTACTGGCATCTGGTGAGCAGGTGAGTAGGGGCTAGGGATTCTACTAAACACCCTACAGTGGACAGGACAGCCTCTACAGCAAAGAATTATCTAGCCCAAAATGTCCATAGTGCCCAGATTTGACACCCTGCATTAGGAAGACACAAATACCCTTAATTATCACGAAGTTAAATTCCTTACGCCTGTTCCAGGAGAGATGATGTTCTTGCAGGGAGCACCTTGTTGGCTTCAACACATTTTTTTTTTAGACGAAGTCTCGCTCTGTTGCCCATGCTAGAATGCAGTGGCACGATCTCAGCTTACTGCAACTTCCACCTCCCTGGTTCAAGCAATTCTCTTGCATCAGCCTCCCGAGTAGCTGAGATTACAGGCGTGCTCGACCACGCCCAGCTAATTTTTTGTATTTTTAGTAGAGAGGGGGTTTCGCCATGCTGGCCAGGCTGGTCTCAAACTCCTGACCTTGTGATCCTCCTGCCTCGGCCTCCCAAAGTGCTGGGATTACAGGCGTGAGCCACCGCAAACGGCCTCAACACATTCTTTTCTCCATGGGAGATGATGCCAGAAGAGGGACAGAACAGGGCCCTTTAAAGTATGGGACTCCCTTGTTCAGGTGTAAGGATCGTCGTAGGAAGGCACCACCCTGGCATCATTAGACCATCTCAAAAGAAGAGTAATTCACCGTCCCAAAGCAGCTCTCTTGTGTCGACGCGTGGCTCCCTTGGCAAGTTTACAATGAACTGAAATCTGCTGAACTCCTGGAACCCAGAGAAACTTCAGCCTTGGGCAAAGGCCATTTGGCCATCATTTGTACTGTTTATGCAACCGTCTAGAATATACTAATTATCTGCAAACTACTAAATACAACAAGCAAAACTACAATTATGTATACTTCCTGGAGGATGATCAAAAAATGTGAATTGTGTTTCTCTGATAGGGGATGCATTAGAATCCGAGGGTCTAAATAACATAAATAATAAGTAAATACATAGATAATAGTGTACTCCAAACAAGGCTGGAGTAGCTTCTGTTGTTCATACCGGACTTGAATTAAGTCTCAGTATATTGCCATGCTCAAAACTAAATGCTAGGCTGGAAGTGGTAGCTCACATCTGTAATCCCAGCACTTTGGAAGGCCGAGGTGAGCAGATGGCTGGCTTGAGCTCAGGAGGTTGAAACCAGCCTGCGCAACATGGTGAAATCCCCGTCTCTACTCAAAATACAAAAATTAGCCGGGTGTAGTGTCGCATGCCTGGGGTCCCAGGTACTTGGGAGGCTGACGCAGGAGGATCACTTGAACCTAGGAGGTCGAGGCTGCAGTGAGCTTGATCGTGCCGCTGCACTTCAGCCTGGGCGACAGAGCAAGAATTTGTCTCAAAAAACAAACAATCCCCCCCACCCCGAAAAAGCAGTTTATACTATTTTCTCATTTCATAATATGTTTTTGAAATATTCCCCTTGAAATATATGTCATCTTTATCATCCTGTTGTATGGAGGGGATCATAAATTATGTCACCTTGGGGCCAGAAAAACGCAGGAGATGCGCAGAAGCCAACTAGTTGCCGTTTTGGTTATCTGTAGGGCTGTGGTCCTGCCAAAGAGGAAAAATGTAAAAGGAGTATGGAATTCTGCCAACCAAATAAGAAACTTTGTGCTAAGGACTAAGAAAATTGCAGGGGAAGAAAAGGTGAGGCCGAGGATTGAGGTGTAACGACTTCTACGCCTTCAGAAAACTAAAAACCAAGACAAAAAAATGAAAACTACAAAAGCATCCATCTTGGTACGTCCCAATTTCTAAGTAACAAATGAGACGAAAATCAGTCATAACTATAAGACATTTCTAGATAAAGTGAGTTCAGATCGCCAAGGCGTACCGTGTGTACCTCATTTTGCCAATGTCGCGTCCTACATTCGGCGGGCGACGCGCCCGTTTGGAGAAAGATGTGGTTTTTTTCCACATTTCGGGTTTCTGGACCTTTCCCGGCTGTGGGGCGGGGGGGAGCCTGCGGCGCACGCGGCCCCTTGGCCACGCCCCGATCATTCCCGGCCATTGACGTTCCCAGGCTGACGCAGAAGGCGGGCTGAGCGCGCGCGCGGCGATTGGTTCCGAGCCAGAGTGGGTGGGGCGCGGAGGTCCGGTCTATAAAGTGTCCGCGGCGCCCTGGTGCGGGTTTGCGCCGTTGTCTTCTGCAGCGTTCGTGGTTTCCCTGGCAGTCTTTGGAACCCGGATCCAGGCGTGGCCTCGCTAGTGATGGCGATGAAGGCGGTGTGCGTGTTGAAGGGCGACGGCCCGGTGCAGGGCACCATCAAGTTCGAGCAGAAGGCAAGGGCCGGGGCGGAGACTAGTGGCGAGGCCTCTCCCGCCCGCTTGCCCGCCCACGCACCTGTGCTTGGAGCGGGCCGCAAGCCAGGCCTCGGGGCTGTCCTAGTCCGCGCCCGGCCCCGGCCCGTGCCTCCCGGTCGGTGTCTTCGCCCACGGCAGTGCGGCGTCCGCTAAGTGCTGAGTCACCGGGCGGGACCGGGCGCGGGGTGTGGGACTGAGGCCGTCGCGGGGCTGGGCCTGCGCGTGGCGGGGAGCGCGGGGAGGGATTGCCCGCGGCCGTGGAAGGGCGGGGGGCGGGCGCGCTGTCCTCGGTGGTCCGTGGACCGCCGCCTCGGGGTCGGTCGTGGTGCTTGGAGCGGCTGTGCTCTTCCCTTGCCTGGCCGTGTTCTCGTTCTGTGGGTCCCGCGGACGCCGAGTGGCGCAGTGCCAGGCCCGGCCCGGGGGTGGCGACTGCGCAGGGGGCCCCCTGGTCTTCGCATCCCTCTCCGCTTTCCTACTTCAGCGCTCTAGGTCGTGGAGTTTCGGCTTTTGTATACAGCTCTAAGGCTAAGAATGTTTTTTTATATCTTTAAAAGACTTTGGAAAAGAAAAATACGCAACAAGAGACCGTTTTGTATGGCACTTTGCAAGAAAGTGTGCTGGCTGTTGTAGGTCTGTTACAGGTCATGATTGGGCTGCAAGGGCAGAGAAGGTAGCCTTGGACAGAGGTCCTTTTCCTCTTCCTAAGCTCTGAAAGCCAGAGATTTAACTGACCCTTTCGGGGATTTTCGAGGGCAGTGATTCTTAATTCTGGGTGCACAGTTACCTTATTTGGAGATCTTACTAAAACTACAGACACCAGAGCCCAACCTCAGACCATTTACATCCAAACCTGCCCTAGTGCAGGGTGAGTATTGCCCGGGTTTTAAAAATTTCCAAGGTGATTTTGATGTGCACCCACGATTTAGAACTGTTGTTTGAGGTCAGTGGGTGGGGTTTAGGATTTGGAAATTAGAAGAACTGGAGTTTCCATTACACCGAATTGGCACTTAATAACTAGTCGGAGCATTTCTGAAGCCAACTTCTCTGTAAAGTGGCTTTAAAATTGCTCTGCCATTAGGCAGGTTGCTAAGATGGTCAGAGACAAACTTCTGAACGAATCTTGTAGAATAAAATATACAGAAATATTTTCAGAACTGTTATCAAGTAAAATTGCAAAACGAGTTGCCAGGAAGGCGGTTGTGATAACACTGTCCCCAGAACCTTAGCCGAAGTTACCAGCTGGTGGAAAATTGTCTCGTACTCGGCTTAAAAATCGAGAGGGATATTTTACTGTATGAATGAGATTCAGTCTTTAAAGGGATTTACAGAAACAAGAGAGGACAACAACAGTCTGTGTAAGTGTCTGAAATTTATGTGAGGGAGATACGAGTTTAGCTTTTTTTTTTTTTTTTTTTTTTAATTTGCGACAGAGTCTCGCTCTGTCGCCCAAGCTAGTGTGCAGGGGCGCGATCTCTGCTCACTGCACCTCCGCCTCCCTGGTTCAAGAATTTCTGCCTCAGCCTCTCCAGTAACTGGGGACGACAGGCGTGCACCACCATGAACAACTCATTTTCGTTTTTTTAGTAGAGACGGGGTTTCACCATGTTGGCCAGGATGGTCTTGATCTCCTGACCTGGTGATCCACCCGCCTCGGCCTTCCAAAGTGGTGGAATTTACAGGCGTGAGCCACTGCACTCGGTCAGCTTTTTCTTTAATAGACCTCCAGATTTTCTGGAGAAGGTTCTTTGCCATTTGACTTCATTTTGCAGGTGTCATTTGTCATTTTGTT
Organism: Ateles fusciceps; assembly: GCA_036589455.1. Taxonomy (NCBI): domain Eukaryota; kingdom Metazoa; phylum Chordata; class Mammalia; order Primates; family Atelidae; genus Ateles; species Ateles fusciceps. The sequence goes on from JAZHEH010000222.1 coordinate 14,139,776, forward strand.
TTGTCCCTCTTGAGTTCTCCCCACATAATTCACCAGTACTAGTCTTAAGAGCCTCTGAGGAATCCCCCTCTCCTTGGCCATTGAGAATCCATGCACGAACCCAGGTTTCTGTCATTTTCTACCTTCCCTGAGCAGCTTGCATAGTTCCGTCTTTTAAGCTCCAGGCTTCATTTTGGTGATGCCCGTTGTACCTGAGAAACACCCTTGGATAGTGGAGCATTCCAGCTCTCCAGATACGCAGAGATAATTGCCTGCAAACTACTTGGCTTGGCCCATTCTGTATTGAAAATCTTGCACTCGTTGCCAGCTTTACAAATCAGAATTTTTCACCTATTAATTAGTCCAGTTTTCCTAGCTTCTCTTGGAGAGATTTTGGAGATCTCTTCATACTGAGCCTTCACTGGCCCAAGGGGCAACACAGCTGGAGCAGTTCGTGTATTTTTTCACTTCCCAGGCCTGTGTCATTCTCCTAACAGCCTGGTCCCTGTAGGGTTGTGCCCAAGCACAGCTGCTTACATGTTCCCAACGCATTACCCGTTAAATGGAGGTTTGAAAGAACCTGTTCTTCTTGGCTCTGTGCTCTTGATAACACAGAGTGTTTGAGGGACAACTTTCACAGTTGAGTTTTTTTCAAAATTAAAGGTTGTAGAAGGGTTATGGCATCTATTCTCAAAAGAAAAGAATTTAAAAAGGCAGCAGTTGCCAGAAGACTTCGTTTGAGCAGTGGTATTTTCCAGTGGAAAGTCACCTCTTAAGGGCTAATGCCTCTTAACTGTTGGCCCTGCCTATTTGAAAACAAACCAAGCTAAAAACAAGAGACACTAACGTGTTGTATGACTGTGGTGTGGACCCTGTGTCTATTTTAGTCAGATGTAGTAGTAACTTCCTTGATTTCTGTATATAGCCACGGAGCACCATTGCCTGTCACTGTTACCTGAATGGCGATCCTGCTTATCATCTTCTTGGTAGAGTGGAAAGGTTATCTAGGTTTCAGTGCTTGAAAAGATTTCAGAAAACACTAGTACCTCTGGTTAGACTAGAATCAGTCCTCTCCCAGGGTCTGTGGAATAGGGTAGTTTCTGACACCTAATTAAAAATACCTGGCTGGGTGCAGTGGCTTACGCCTGTAATCCCAGGACTTTGGGAGGCCACGGCAGGTGGATCACGAGAGATCGAGACCATTCTGGCTAACACAGTGAAACCCGTGTTTACTAAAAATGTGAAAAATTAGCTGGGTGTGGGGGGCATGCACCTGTAATCCCAGCTACTCGGGAGGCTGATGGGGGAGAATCACTTGAACCTGGGAGGTGGAGGTTGCAGTAAGCCGAGATTGCGCCACTGCACTCCAGCCTATGCGGCAGAGGTGAGACTCCATCTGAAAAAAAGAAAAAAACAAAAACCTATGATGGAATCTTAAAAACACTCACTGAGTGCGGGAGTGGGGAGTAGGGGTCCTAGGATTGCCTGTTGGACATTTCCAGGACGCCTTTTTCTTTTTTAAGAGTCATGTCCGTATGCCATGGAAGAGTGTCTGTATGAAGAAAAAGCAAGGTACTAATGAGTGTAGGATGAGACATATACTTTTGGGTTAAAAAGGTTTACAGGTACATGTATATTCAACATGTACAAATATGGCCTGTTCAAAAGTATTTACTAAATAAATAGGTACTTAATATTTTTTACTGTAATAGTCAAACCTTCCAAAGTATCTAACCCTGATGTGTAGGTACTCACTATGCTTACCACTCTGTTAGGTGCTTTTTATGTTATTTAATCATAAAGCCTAGCCACAGCACTTGCGCATTGAGTGCGGGACAAGATTACCATCTCCCTTTTGAGGACACAGGCCTAGAGCAGTTAAGCAGCTTGCTGGAGGTTCACTGGCTAGAAAGTGGTGGGCCTGGGATTTGGACACAGATTCACTCCCAAGTCTGGTCTTTTACTTGCCTGTGAGGGGTAAAGGTAAATCAGCTGTTTTCTTGGTTCAGTAACTCTCTCGCACTTTTCTTTGATTAAAGGAAAGTAATGGACCAGTTAAGGTGTGGGGAAGCATTACAGGATTGGCTGAAGGCCTGCATGGATTCCATGTTCATCAGTTTGGAGATAATACACAAGGTGGGTGTTGTGTTCTGCTAGTGACCCATACTTGTTCAGCCTAGTTAAAAACTCAGTAGCCCCTAAACATGAAAACCTCTCAACTCATTTTCATTTTTGAGACAGGGTCTTGCTCTGTCACTGAGGCTGGAGTGTAGTGGTGCTGTGCGATCACGGCTCACCGTTAGCCTCCCAGGCTCCAGTGAGCCTCATGCCTTGGCCTGTAGCTGGGTTTACAGGCACACGCCACCACGCCTGGCTCATTTTTTGTATTTTTTCTAAAGGTGGGGGTTTCATCATGTTGCCCAGGCTAGTCTTGAACTCCTGGGCTCAAGCGGTCCATCCTCCTCGACCTCCCGGAGTGCGGGGATTACATGTGTGAGCCACTGTGCCTGGGAAAACCCTCAACTCTTCTTTTAAAAAAAAAGGTCAACTTTATTGTATAAGCACTGTGCTAAAACTGCAGAGACTAGGACCGTATCTTGGTTTTTGTAATAATGCTAGCACAATGAGACAGGAAGAAAAGTAACTGCACTAGATTGTGAAGACTGGGGTAGACCTGTTTCCTAATGTCCAGTGTCCTTTGTCTTAAGATTTGGTATAGTATATCTTTAGAAACCAAAAAAAAAGTCAAGGTGAAATAACTATGATCAACCTTAAGATTAGCTGCAAATCTGGTCTTTGACACCTAGGCGTGGAAAAGAAGGGGAAAGAGTTGATGTTTTTTGTTTTATGGCTTCGTTGTAGTAGAGGGTGTTTTTTAAAGAATGCAATAGAAAATAAGAAGTTGAGCTCTTAACTCTTGGAGTGATCCCAGGGGTTTGAGCTGGGGGTTGAGGGTGGGTGCCTCAAGCAAAGGGGCTGTACTTATTTGCATAATGACATATAAGAGCAGCTCCGCGCCCTAAACATAGGCTCCTTAGTGGGACAAAAGTATGATACAAACTGAAGTTGGAATGTAGATGATGATTGGTGCTTTGGAATAAGCTTTTTAAAAAAAAATTTTAAGTATTTTTAAAAATCAGCCCCTAAACCGGAGTAGGTCCTAGAAATGCCAAGTTTTCTTTTTTTTTTTTTTTTTTTTTTTTTGAGACAGTCTCACAGCTGTCACCCAGGCTGGAGTGCAATGGCACGATCTTGGCTTACTGCAGTCTCTGCCTCCTGGGTTTAAGCCATTCTCTGCCTCAGCCTCCTGAGTAGCTGGGATTACAGGCCCATGCCACCACGCCCAGCTTATTTTTTTTTTTATTTTTATTTTTTTTTTAGTAGAGACAGAATTTCACCATATTGGCCAGGCTGGTCTTGAACTCCTTAACTCGTGATCCACCTGCCTCGGCCTCTCAAAGTGCTGAGATTACAGGCGTGAGCCACTGGGCCCGGCCCCGAGTTTTATTTTATTGATTTGGGATTCGAAGCAAGTTCACAAATGTTTATGAGTTCAGTTGCATTTAGTGATCTTTTGCCATATTTGAATAATAATCTGAATTTTTTGTTTCTAGATTTCTTAAATTAACTTTATTCATCTTGCTAATTTAGTTCCAATAGTGATTTTGAATGATCAGATTGGATCCATTTCCAAAATTGCTGAAATTCCCCCAAGTTGCTTTTTGGCTTTTCCGCCTCTGATTTGGGAGGTGATTGCCCTGCTGCGTCCTGTAACTTGCCTACTTTTTTCCCTGTGTGGGACTCCTGGGCTGGGGGAGCTGCTGATTGAAGACAGCCGTGTTATGAAAGGGCCTCCTGTGCTGTCGAGGCTGTGCTCTGTGAATGTCATCCCCTGGTGCACAGGAGTGCCCTCTACACAGGATACAGTCGGAATGCCGTCCCCTGGAGTTGTGTAAGGCAGCAGCCTTGGCCCTGGCACATAAGATGCTGTTGAATATTCTGCCTGCACCAAGTAAAGGGCACAGATAGAACTGCTTATAGTATGTTGCTGGGGAGATGAGATTTTTGTAGTTAAAGAATACTACATTCTTAAAAATTTGGATCATAACCATGGGATTTTAATAGAAAAACTGTTGAAGATCAGTGTAGTCCCCTTATTTTACAGTGAAGAAGCCAAAGCCCAGAGAAGGGTATTAACTTTACAAGTGTCCGACAGTAGTTAAAACTTTTTATTTATTTATTTTTGAGACAGAGTCTTGCTTTGTCACCTAGGCTGGGGTGCAGTAGTGTGATCTCAGCTCACTGCAACCTTTGCCTCCCAGGTTCAAGCAATTCTCCTGCCTCAGCCTCCCAAGTAGCTGGGACTACAGGTGTGCACCACCATGCTCAGCTAATTTTTGTATTTTTTAGTAGAGACAGGGTTTTGCCGTGTTGGCCAGGCTGATCTCAGACTCCTGACTTCAGGTGATCCACCCACCTCAGCTTCCCAAAGTGCTGGGATTACAGGTGTTAACCTCTGTGTCTGGCGATAGAACTTGTTTCTGTTCCCTTCTCGCTGTGCCTGTACCAAGGTGTTGCTTATCCCAGAAGTCATGATGCAAGCCTGTGCTCTCTCTGTTGGAAGTTGTAGCAGTGTTTATTTTTAGAATGTATTTGGGAACTTTAATTCATAATTTGGCTTTTTTTTCCTTGTAAATAGGCTGTACCAGTGCAGGTCCTCACTTTAATCCTCTATCCAGAAAACATGGTGGGCCAGAGGATGAAGAGAGGTGAGGAACAGGATGCTTAACTCTCTTAATAATGGCGCTAGCTTTCTGGAAGCCTTGTGGTGTGCTACTGTAAATATGTGCGGAGGTAGTTCCGTCTTCTCCCCACCTTTGCTTTTGAACTTGACTCTCATCTAACCCCCTGCCCCCAAGTGCTGGAATGCTTCCTTGCTAGGCTTAAAGGAGTTGACAAATGGGGACACTTGAAATTTGGTTTTGTAGCATTTATTAATATAGAACGAATACAAGTGCCGAAGGGAACTAATACAGGACATGTCATGAATAACAGTACTGTCAACCACTAGCAAAATCAGTCATCATTATGAAACATAGGAAGCTTCTTAGATTAAAAAAAATTGAAAACTAGTCGAGACTCCATTTGTATGCGTCTGTTTTCTGAAAGCCTTTCAGGAAAATATTAAATTTAAGGACAAGATTATGTTTGTAACAGAGGCCCTGGGACATAGCTTTGTTAGCTATGCCAGAAATTAACAGGCTTAACTCAGTAACTGAGAGTTTACCCTTTGGTACTTCTGAAACGAGGTGTACCCCCATCTTCTTCCCAGAGCATTAGTCTGTAGACTTGAAGGCTTGCTGGAAGAGCTGTGTCTAGAATGCCTAGCTACTTGTGTTTACTCAGTCAAGTTTTAATTTAGCTCATGAACTACCTTGATGTTTAGTGGAATGAGCCCTAATCCATCTGATGCTTTTTCATTATCAGGCATGTTGGAGACCTGGGCAATGTGACTGCTGACAAAGATGGTACGGCCGATGTGTTAATTGAAGATTCTGTGATCTCACTCTCAGGAGACCATTCCATCATTGGCCGCACGTTGGTGGTAAGTTTTCATAAAAGGATATGCATAAAACTTCTTGTAACATACAGTCATGTATCTTTTCACTTAATGATTGTTAGTCATGGTTTCTAAAGATCCAGATAAATTGTACTTGCAGTTCAAATTGGGAAAAGCAATTTTTCTGGATGATTACAGTGAAAATGAATTATTATATCTAGGTCAGTTAAGAACACTGTTCTGCTAAGATGCGGTAAAAAGCAGGTTACATTTGAGCATATTAGAAGATCTGAATTGGGAAAGACAGAAGTATTGTTTAGTTTTAAAGCAGTCAGATTTTCTTGCCAGGATTCGTTTTCTCACTTGTTAAACAGAACATTTTGTAAGTTTAAAACCTGGGATAGACTAGAGTATTCATGTTCACTCAGGTCTGCAGGTTATCAGGACTGGTTTAACTTGTGGAAAGCTGCTGCCCCAAGTTATCCTGGGGAACTGCATCTGGTTCATGCCAAACGCCAAGCAGAGGCTCTCTCTACCTACCCTTGAGGGCATTAACAGTCAGTAGTCACTTCCATTCAGGTGACCCTTTCTATGGTTTTCTTGGGCCATAGTTGTAAAGCAGAAAAATCATTTATAAAGCTTTGATGAGCAAAATTCAAAATACTGTTGCTAAAACATGAAGGTATTTGTAGGGTTATACCTTATTTATAGGCCTATTGCTCATTTGGCATATTTTGAAGGTTTTCGTTCACTTTCACTTTCCTTATTTTCCAAAGCAATTAAAAAAATTGCCAAAGTAACATTCACTGCTGAACTAAGTTTACTGTAATTTATGGAGGATTAAGAGTAGTGTGTGGTGGTCTACAAAACAGTTATTTGGGTTTTTAGTATTTCATGTAGACATAGCAACACTTACCTAATGTTTAAAGGTAATGTCTTTGCAACACCTAGACAAAGCCTTTAGTAGTAGTTTCTACTTTTAAACTACTAAATATTAGTATATTTCTCTACTAGTAGGATTAATGTTATTTTTCTAATATTACAAGGTTCTTAAACATCTTTTGGGTATTGTTGGGAAGAGGTAGTGATTACTTGACAGCCCAAAGTTATCTTCTTAAAATTTTTTACAGGTCCATGAAAAAGCAGATGACTTGGGCAAAGGTGGAAATGAAGAAAGTACAAAGACAGGAAACGCTGGAAGTCGTTTGGCTTGTGGTGTCATTGGGATCGCCCAATAAACATTCCCCCTGGATGTAGTCTGAGTCCCATTAACTCATCTGTTACTCTGCTAGCTGTAGAAATGTAACTTGACATTAAACACTGTAATCTTAAAAGCATAATTGTGTGATTTTTAAAAAAAGTTGCTTTAAAGTACCTGTAATGAGAAACTGGTTTATGATCACTTGGAAGATCTGTATAGTTTTATAAACCTCAAATTAAACTGTTTCAGTGACCTGTATTTTGCCAGACTTAAGATGGGTATTAAACGTCAGAATTTCAATTCTCATTCAAGCCTGTGAATAAACACCCTGTATGGCACCTATTTTGAGCTTATTAAAGAATCCAAATTCAAACTAAATTAGCTCTGATGTTAGCAGCTTCAGTGGAACAGATTTACTAATATTAACTGATAGCATTTTATTTTGAAAGTGTTTTGAGAACATCAAAATGCATACTTTTTAAACAGCAGGTCTTTTAGCTGAAACTAACACAACTCTGCTTAGACCAACAGGCTGTCCTTAGCTTTAGGGAAATGTGTCCCTGCTTAGTCATTTTAGCATTCATAAAGTACCTCCTTATTTTAAAAAGATGTTATGGTGTAGGAGAGCCATTGATAACTTAGCTTTAAAAGGCAGTTACAGCCTTAGCTAATGAGATTATCTATGTGCCAGAATGGCACAAATTCTACATTCAAGGTTAGAGGTTGGCACAAACTACTTACAGATTAGCCCTTTAAAGAAATCTAGCATTAGAAGATGGAACAAAGGAAATGTTTTAATGTGGATTCTGGCTGTTTAAGAATTTACACACTGAATTAGTGAAATTGAGTCACTTTCTCTTAATATGTACCTGTGAGAGAATGCTTTTAAATGTTAATCTAACTCAGGTTTGACTAGTTTATTCCATTGGAAATTATTTCTGATAAACCAGGAATAAGTGACAATCCTGTTTGTTCATAAATATGTACTTTATCAAATGTAAGATGATTTAGGAGAGGAAAAGCTAAACTGAAGACAAATTTGTAGTGTTTCCAAAGTTTTAAAATTACAGTAAAGAATATGCTCACAGTTAAGTGGTGAAAACCACCATCCTTTAAATCTTGGTAGAGAATCTTTGAAAAACAGCATTTAACAGGTTTCTCTAATGCAGTTTGTTGCATATGTGGAATAATTCAAATACAGAGACCTACTTAAGGCTTTTAAAGCTTCACATGTAAAATCACACTAGTAGTAGCTTATTCATGTGCATATAGGATGTTCTCAATACTTTCAATTGGAAATACAGGCTGTAAGTCTTTGAAGTCTGGATGTTGGGTAATCACGTATTCTTCCAGAAGCCCATTTGTTAGGACTTTTAACCTTTCAGTGGGCCAGTGTAAAATTAAGGACAAGTTTCATAATTTAAATTCACAAACAATTTCCTCTCATTTTCTAAAAGCAGGAATATAAGGACATTGCCCTAGATATATTCTCCCCACCAAATCAAAGGTCTTATTTAAAAACCATAGTAATAAAGCAGCTTTGCCTGAGGATGAAGGCAAAGACAAAGTTAACTGCTCAGCACACTGAAACTAAGAGTTTAAGTAATTAAAAACAGCTTTGAGGCCATAAATACTTGGATAGTGTAACATCAGATCTTGGCACTGGATTTCCTGCAATTTCAGATGAAGGCTTGGCTTGGCTTTGAATGTCTTCATGTGATAATTCTTGGATAACCTACGATTTTTCCTAGTTAACCCAGCAACTTTAAGCAAAAGAAAGTATATGTGGGGGAAAAAGTTCAGTTTACCTCTGCCCAGCAGGGGAATTAAAAAAACTGGTAAAGGCAACAGGCAAGGCTTATATAAGAAAACAATAGGTTGCAGTGAAGAAGTCCTCAAACATACAACAGAAAGCTTTTAGGTTGCAAATGTTAACCTTGATTCTTTTACCCTTTCGAAAAATTTAATGGGATGGTTAAAAAAAAAAAAAATACAACCTTCTAAGTAACATCCAGGCAATCAGATAATTTGTAGTACAACTTGTAACACCGGTATCTAACTTTCTCCAGCAAAATCTCCTTACAAATGAATTAGGACAACATTTTACCACAAAGCCAATGAGGAAAAAAGAAAACCTCGACTAAACTGCAAACACAGCTTTTCAATTGACATTAAAACTAACCTTTACCTAAAAATCAAAAGTATTACATATGAAAGAATAACTACATAAAGTGTCTTATTTCCATCAGATAAGTCTAATTTAGACTCCAACAGTATTAACAGATCAAACTTCGACGGTGAACAATCCTTTTCTACCTTAATGCAGTGTAGGAAGAATAGCACACATTAAAGTTTGTTACGAAAATAGAGTTTATTAAAAACATCCCTATTGTTTTGAGGAGCTTTCACCGTTACCTTGTCTTAAATTAAAAAAAAAAATAGCACTTCTAATTACGATTTGTAAACTTTTTAAAGTCAAAACTTTTAAAAAGTTACAGCAAAAAGGGTAATATTTATTCATATTTTCAGTATTTTTTGTTATTTTGTGGCTATTTTTAAATAGAAGGGAAGCAATCAAATTGCTTACAGTTCCCCACCAGCTGGCGCGGGGCTGCAGTACAGCGGGAGCGGATATAATACAGCATCTGTACACCTCAAGCTCTACACTCCAGGAAGTGTCACTGTCACATTTTCACAAATTCCAGTCTCTAACGAGGAGCCTCTGCTGCTGAGCCAGAATCCTTTTCGGGTTCAACGGATGAGGTAGCCTCAGCAGGTAACTCTTCAGAAGGCTTTAGGGCTGCGGCCTCAGACTCCCCCTTCTCAAGTTCTGAAGCAGTGTCTACATTTCCCACTTGGCTAATGGGAGGTTCAATGGTTTTGTTACCACCTGACCTGTCTGTCACCTCAGGCTTTTCCTTTCCTCGGGTCTCTTCCTTCTCTCTACGAGACTCTCTATCTCTAGAATCTCTCTCTCTGTCTCGATGCCCACTAGAGCGTCTATTTCTGTCTTCCAAGTCTCTGTGCCTGTCCCGGTCAGGGCTCCTCCTTCCCCCACTCTCTCCTGTCACGGTTACTATTATCTCTATCATCATTACGGTTCCCATACCGTTCCCGGTCATTTTCCACCCTATTTCCGAAAGATCTTCTTCCAAACCTTTCTTGGTCTCTACCTGAACTGAATTGCTGCCTGTTATCATTTCTAAACTGCTGCGCCTGCTGCTGTGTTGGTGGAGGCTGTTGCGATGGTGGCGGCTGCTGCTGCTGCTGTTGCTGCGGTTGCTGGGGCGGCTGCGGCTGTGGCTGCTGCTGCTGCTGCGGCGGCTGTTGCCTTCCGTCTCTGTCTTCAGGACCCCCTGGGCCTGGCCCTGGGCCCCCCGAGCCCTGGCATTCCACCAGGCCTAACAAAGGGGCCATGCGGTGGGGAAGGGACCTTTCATTCCGTGAGGCGGAGGCATCGCAAAGCTCGCTGGTCCTGGCGGTGGGCCTCTGTGCATCATGTGCGGCGGCAGGGGACGGGGCGGCATCAGAGGGAACCGCTGTAAGTGAGGTGGGGGCATTCCCGGAGGGCGCTGGAGCGGGATGAGGCCGGGCCGGGCGCCAAGAAGACCAGTAGATGGTGCCTGGAGTCCAATTACAGGACCAGGGGCAACTCCTTGAGTGCCTAAAAGATGATAAAAATAAAAATGTAAAATAGGACAGAAGATGGCACTTCAGTTTCAGCTGTGTTCTGTGGAGCTTAAAGCACAAAATTCAATCCACCATCTTCAAATTTCATACTGTTTGCCAGTCTGTCACACACCCAGTGTGAGGTCCAGTAACAAGCTAAGGCAAGCAACTGCAAAGACATTTTTAAAGTATCTAATACAGGTAGGGGCCAAAATAAATGGGAAAGAAAATAGTAATGGTAATACCGATTTTTGAACAGTATGTCAAAATCTCCCGTGGCTTTCATTAGAAGCTGTTTTCCCACTCCAAATACATTTGAGAAACACAATGTGCTAAGTCCAAATGAGATGAATACATTCATTATCAATAACTATTCAAGCCAACTAAGCATACTGCAGGTGCACACTTAGAACATTTACAATCTAAGTCTTTTTACTTATTACTAGGAAAAAATGAGGTCACTGAAATAGAAAATCCGGTAAAGAGGAAGATCTCTTTGATTCCATGCTACACTTAGTCCATATTAAAATGCCTCATGTAGTTATTATGCAATGTGTATCAATTAAACACTAACGTCTACAAAACAAAGATCCATATGCAAATGTGAAGTTTACTGTTACAGCTCCTTTTTCAAAGCATAGCACAATATTTAACTTGCGAGGCCATCATGACGTGACTAATGCTCAGTGTTCAGCAGCTCACCTTCTATTCATTCTTTCAAAGGTGGCAAGTCTGGTAAGGTTCATGTTGTTAAAGTAACAATGACTTCTTGGTTTTATTTTCCCACTTACATGAGGGTTTGCTCATACTGGTATAAGAGTCACATAAGTTCAACAACCCGTCATTTTCTGCTTGGGGTTCACCACTTAAGTAACAGAAAAGCACTGGGATCTCTTAATTTATTCCTTTGCAAATATAAATATTGCAAGGCAAATATATAACACTATGACTGAAAGGAGTTATTCAGTCATATTCCATTAAGACTAAAAGGAACACAATGGAAAACATTCCAGATACTGTTAAGAAAATGCCATTTACCCACGTGCTGCAGAAAGGTCTTTGAGCAAGTTATGGGTTATCATCAGTTAGCAATGATCAGAAAAATGGCCAATACTTTAGTACTATTTTCTTTCTTCCCCAACACAATGTTATTTTAGGTTTACAACTTGAAGGAATTTCTTCCTACCTACTTTAGCAAACTAACAAGTCCTGTTTCTAGATTTTATGTATTAATAATGACAAACAATAACTTCTACTTTTGTTTTTGCTACTCACAATGTGTTGTCCAGTAGTACTTGTTAAACTTTAACACTAAAGTGGACCTGAAAATGCATGTACACCAGGTTGTAACTCTTTTAACATAAAGACTCACCAGCTTTGGTATTTACATAAACAAAAATATCTTCTTCTAAATGTTTAAAGAGAAATACATTTGGTGAAGTATCTTTTGAACATGTGCCTTAGTATTCTGGCTTATAAAATGGGCATAGTAATAATACCTGCCACTTGTTGAGATCAAATAGGATAAAATATGTAAGAGTGAGTTCAGTATTTGACTCACGTAACTGCTGAAATTATTCTGCACATCTGTTTAGAAAGGTAATAAATATCCTAACACTAAACATTTCATTTCGCAAAAAACACATTTCTACTTCAGATAATTAAAATCTTAATCAACTCTTCTTGCTTCCACAACACCTGCCATAGCTTAAAGTCAAGTACTTGGGTAACTGGAAAAAATACACTGAACTTCCATACGTCAGGTCTAAAGTTGGGAAATGCTAATTACCACAGCAAAAACGCCAAAAATTGTGAAACAGATGAGGTGATGACTGCCCCTTCACAGGCTCTTCAGACTCTTTGGGAAAATCCCAGATAATGAACATGTACAGGACAGGACGCCACCTATACTGTATCTCAGATCAAAAGAAAATCTTCTTTACATCATTTGGGAAATATCTACTGAGTATATACCATACACTGGGGCATCAGAAGCACATGTCCTTGCTTTCACTTAGAAAAGGAATAGTGTAGTCCCAATACCTGTGGACTTTAATCCAAAACACAAAATGCATTATGTCCAGGCACTCTCTTTTAATAGGGGTATCATTATATAGAAGCACCTGAAACAAACAGAACTTTACTTTCTCATCACCTTTTATTAGGAAAGATTTGTTTTCCAGGACTAAAATGACCATTGTTTACTGTTATGGAGGTCAACGTAGCACATTCCGGTGCCTATCTATAGGTTTAAGTGGCCATGCCAAATTTTAAAATAACACCAGAAAAACAGGGGAAACAGTTTCAAAGCATCTTATTATAACAAGAGAATTTAGTTGAGATGAGTCTTCAAAAGGAAAGGGATTCCTGAAGGTCATACTCCTGATTGCCCCATGATTTGGCTTCAAGTATCTGAGAGTGGCTAAAGGATGCAAAGCCATCTCAACTTTGTACAGGAGAGAGAAAATAGGCCAATACGATAAAACACCAACCCCAGTCTGAAGGACCACATCTCTTAAGTACTTTACAGCGTTCACTGGAGGGTATAAACAGATTAACAGGGTTAATATTTACAATAATCATGAACCTCCTATAAAAGCCCCATTTTTATAAAGAATTGCCTATCCCATACATGTGGGTATTTGTGTGTGAGAGTTGTTTAAAACTGTATGCACTCAAATCCTTTCCCTTCTTTGTAAATAAAGCTAAAAAGATGTGTGGTCAGCTGGGGTTTCCTTTTAACCCTTTGTGAGTCAACTAAATTTATGATTTCTGATAGAATATTCCCAGTCCCAAATGGCCTTCAGACCACAAAATTTTATCTGTAGTTCCTTTTTTCCCTTTTGCAGTGAACATGTAATGCTTTTATAATCAAATTATATTAAAAATACATTAGGTGGCAGAAGACCTTGGCAAACATGCCAGCTAGGAAAGCTGGCATTATGCATAAACCATCAGAGTATATTGTGAACTACTCAGGTTAAAAAGGCATTCAAAGCAATTATTCATTTCATCTGGAAATATGTGTGATATCACTGACAAGTTTTCTAAAGTTATAAATTTTTTAAAAACTCAATTCATTCACATTATGTATTAAATACCTGAATTTTCTATTACCTCATTTAATAGTCCTTTCCTTCAAAAGGGACAAAGTTTAGCAGAAATAGACAAATTTCAATTGCGTAGGAGATGGCACATGGTGGTACGAAGGTAGAACTGATAAAGCTGGTGTGTGAATCTGAGTGGGGGTCCTGGGGATGTCTGAATTGGATCTCAAAGGAAAATAGTCAAGACCAGTGTGAGTTAAGGAGGGACACTACTATCAAGACATTACTAGCAGCTTTTGAAAAGGCATAGCAAGGTAAAGCAGTGGCGTGTGCTGTTCAGAGAACCACAATAAAATGACTTGATGAAAACGAAGGAGGGAGAATATACAGATGAGGTTTATGAGGCTGAAGAGGTAAGTCAGGGGCAATTCAGAGACCATATATGCCGCAAGGAGGAACCTGGACTTTGACTTCTAGTGGTGCAGAAAACCAAGGAATTTTTAGCAGGAATAAATGATTCTATGATTGTTTTTGATAGGTCCTTTGTGCAAGTAGTATAGAGGATAACAAAGAGGGGAAGGCCCCTGGAGAGTAGTTAGGCACTTATTTGGAGAATCCAGTAGTGACAGTGACAGTGACAAGAGACCGAAATGAAAGAGAGGCGCTAGAGATGGAGGACACACTGAAGACATTTAGTGGACAGGAAGGACGGGGTGTAAACGATGAAGGAACACAGCTCTCTGCCTTAACTGAGCGAATGCAGCTGTCAATGCAACATCAGAAGAGTGATGGTATTAACTCCCCCTGAAATATAGGTGAAAGAAAAAAGGGCTCAGACCTGTGAAACAAACTTTTAATACAGTAGGTTTTAGGGCAGACTAAAAAAGTGACAGCTCCAAGTGCCTGTATTCAAATTTGAGGAGTACAGAAAACACACTGGAGTTTAACTAACAATAACCAAGAATCAGTAAATATTTCCTATGATGATTCAAAAAACAGCTGTTTTACAATTTAAAAAAAGGAGGTGGGGGAGACACCATTACCATCTACAGCAAAGATGCCCGGAATGGTGTCAGAACAAGTACATTAAAGGGCTATGGGGAAGGTGGGAAAAAAGAAAGTTATTTCATAGTTGGAGTCCAATGTGGACCTTGAAATCTCAGGAGAATGTGCATAACGGATACAAAAGACATATAAATGAATAGGGTGGCTTTCTGTCAAGAAGGACCACAGAGTGTACGCAGTCAGGGAGACAGACATGAACATTAAATGTAAAAGGTCTGACTTAAATACTGTTTGAGTGACCAACTGCACCAGTTAGACAATTTTGCAGAAGGTGCAAGATTTCAGTGGGATCTTTACAGAAAAGAGGAATGAGTCAGTTTCTCTACCTTTTTTTTGGCCAACCCTATCTTCCATACTACCAGAGCTACCACCTCTAGGAGCTCTAGAGGTTTGATCACTAATAACAGTATTACTTCCAAATTCCCAATTTCAAGTACCCAACTCTTTACCCGCTTCTCCTCTTCCAGGTTATTCTCTCCAGGTCTCCTTTCTCCAGACAATCTTCAATCCCACCAGGCTCATGCCCCCCAGGCACTTCATGTCTTTATGTTCCTCCTTACCTGTTTTGGAGTCCATGGCTCTCCCTCACCATATCTGCCTGGAAAATCCCCAACATTGGTTTTCAACGCAACTCTTCTGCCTAATCTTCACCTGGATGTGGCTGTGGGTTGCTCCACCCCCCAGTATGCTGACTGCTCTCATTTAAAATTTTCGTTAACTACAGCCTGAGTCCACCCTTCATTCTGGTCAGCAATCTTAACATTTTCCTAGTAAACCCATATTCTCATGTCCTGGGTATCTATTCCCATTTGCAAGTTTCTCCTTAATCCTGCCTACTCTTAGTTGTTTTTATAGTAATTTTAGTGGTAAAATTCACACAGCCTATAATTTACCCACATAAATGTACAACTCAATGGTTTTAGTATATTCGCAGAATTGGGCAGCTATCACAATCAACTTTAGAACATCTTTATTACCTTAAAGGAAATCCTGCATCCGTGGGCCATCTCTATTTCCCCCAGCTTTCCCCCTCACTTACTCCAGCCCCAAGCAACCACGTTTTCTGTCTCTGTGGGTTTGCCTATTAACATTCTGTATAAATGGAATCATAAAATATGTGGTCTTGTGTGACTGACTTTTGCTTGACGTATCTTCTCAAGGTTCATCCATGTTGCATTAAGTCCTTCATTTTATTGATCTTCCATTATATGAATATATCATATTTTAGTTATCCTAGTTGGCCTGTCATTAAAAATGGTCTTTAGAAAGACTTTCTCATCCACCCACATGCCACCAAATCTACCAATTTACCTGCACCTGAATCCACATTACTCCTACCGTCTGTCCACACTCCAACAGCTACACCCGTTATTTGTATCCCCCTCTCACCTACATAACAACCTAGCACACAGCCCTTCTTGCTTGCACCAACATTCTCCCCTCTACTGGACTTTCCAATGGTAAGTATACCGTAGTTTTGTCCATCTTTCAGAAACAAGAACAAAAATTAAAAACTCCCTTACCCTGGACCTCCTTCCAGGTATCACCCCATTCTGTTGTTCTCCTCTATAGCAAATCATCCTGAGATGCTCAAAATCGTAATTGTATCCTTCATCTCCCATTCTCTCACAACCCTATATAACTGGGCTTTTGAACTCATCAATCCAATGAAAGCACTTTCTCAAGGTCACTAGGAGCCTTCATTTTGCTAAATCCAGTTGCCAAGTTGCAGCACTCTTTCTTGCTCCATCAGTGTCATCTGATAGTTCTTCTCTCCCTCTTTCCTGCCTAGAAACTCTACTTGGCTTCCAGAATCTCTCTCTCTACTTTTGTATTCTAGCCCACAGGCTACACCTTCTCAGTATCCTTTGCTGGAGAGTACAGTATAGATAGTGGTCAAAAGCATAGGCTCCTGTTGGAGTGAGGCTACCTTGAATTCTAGCACTGCTACTTGTAGCTATGTGACCTTTGGAAGATTACTTCATCTCCAAGTGCTTCACCCCCACCCCCCACTCCCAACTATAAAATGAAGATAACCCTGAGGACTGCAAGGCTTAAATGACTGAGATACACAAACTGCTTGAGAGTTCCTGTCATGTGGAACTACGTCCATCTTAGCTCTCAGTATCATATTCTTAGCTGCTAAATGCTGAAGAATTATTGTCCTCACACCTCTCATCACTTCTCTATTTACATTCTCTCCTTAGGCAATCTCACAGGCTCCCGTGGCTGTAAATATTAGAATTTACATCTCTATTAGATGCTATCAGTTGTTTACTTGGCATCTGTACCTGGGTATCAAAGTTAAAATATCCAACTTTTTAATTTGATAGGCTCCCCTCAAACCCACTCCTACGGATTTGGACATCACAGGAATGGCAATTACATTCCACCAGTTGCTCACATGAAAAACTTGAGTCATTCTTGACTCTCTTTCATATTCGTATTTAAATAAGGCAATTCTGAAGGCTCTATCTTCAAAGTATATTCAAACTGCAATCACTTATCACCTCCATTGCACCAACCCAATGCGAGCTAGCTCCCATCTCCTCTGCTGCAGCAGCATCAGAACTGGTCTCCTTTTCCCTCCTACCAATTTCAAGTCCATTTCTCTAACAGCCACAGTAATACTTTAAAAATTGTAACTGAGATCATGTCATGGGTAAAAAGCTCTAGTTTCCCACTGCACTCAGCCTAGCGCTCAACCACCTTCTCTAAGCTCATCTCCTGCCACTTCTTCCCTTTGCTCTCCTTTCCCACTGTGATCCTTCAACAAGCCCTGTTCCATTTCAATTCAGGTCCCCTTATCTTTGGCCCTCACTCTACATTCCTTTCCTCTGTATTTACATGGGAGTATTTTCTTCATTACTGGTTCAGATGCCTTCCCTAGCCATCATATTTAAAATTGCACATATCCATGTTACACCCTTAAATCTCCTAACTGTCCTGTTTTACTCTCTTCATAGAAGTATCTCCATGTTAAATTATCAGTTTACTTATTACCCAGGTCTGCAATATAAACTCCAGGACAGGTTTTGTTTTGTTCATTCTGGTATTTCTAGTACCTAGAAGGGTACCTGGCACACAATGGTTATTGATTAGATATTTATTCAAGGTATGAGTGAATGGTGGTTGCAGAGGTGATGACCAAACTCATCAAGGAGAAGATACCCTTCAGAGGATTAAGAATAGAGGTTACAGGGTCCAGATCTTTTCCCAGGGTGGTAACAACCTTTCCAGCATAAACCTAGAAGATTTGAACTTTGAGATAGGATGCAGTTTTCTTTCAACCTCCTTTTCTGTTCCTTGTTGTAGTTCCACCGTTCTCTACAGTATAAGTGTCACTGTGGCATTTTGCATGAACTCAAAAATGAAATTTTCTCACATGAAGAAAAAGATCAACCACTCTTAACTCTTTCATCAATGCCTTGAAGATCCCTAAGCATATATCCCTAAGTATTTTTTAATCAAGTATTTTTCTTTTTTCATTTCAGACCTGCAGAAAAGTGAAATAACAGTACAACCAACACATTATTTCCTTTGCCTAGATTCACCAATAACATTTAGGCCTATTTATTCTGAAAACACTCCTAGGTGATTCTTATAGTAAGCACTATGTTCTGAGAGCTGGGGAAAACAGAAGAATAAGGAGCAAATTTTCAAAGACTAAGAAAAAGCATCTTTCAGACTGTATCATACATTAAGATTATACTGAAAAAATGATGCTTAGAATGTTTGCAAAAGTTTAAGAGAAATTTGAGTTTTCAATAATACATACTGCAGATATACTGAGATGTATGTAACTCATCTATTCTTGGCACAAGGGTGCATTATGTTTTGATAACATCTAATACATGAAAAACAATTACAAGTGAAACTGGAGAATGATTATCTTTTTCAAATGCTTGGTTTTTTCAAAATAATGTACAGTAAGCTCTGTATGGCTAACTTCCCAATAGATTTACTTTTTAGAATTTCAGTGAGTATACTATGTTACTATAATTGACAAAGTACATCAGCTATGAGTTAAAAATTTCACTATTAGAATCAATAAGTTTGAAATCTACAGTTAACTTTCTATCACTGAATGAGATTATCTGTAGGCAATTTTATTTTCAATGTTAGCTGGAAAAAATCTTACCCGAAATTCTTTACAGCAATTAACTTTGTCTACCAAAATCAATCTAGAGCCCAGAGTCACTGCCCTTCCCACCTTCCTCAAGATGTCCCTCAGAGAGATTTAAATTTAAGACATTCTTCAGACTTGTACTCTAGAGCAGCCTAAGAAGTGACAGCCCAAGAGAAATGGAGACATCGTGTTAAAATATTTCAAGGTTTTCTGCAAGACTTTCTCCATGTTTCATTTGAAGTGCTTTGCCCTTGTGAGAAACTATGGTGTGTTCATGTGTAAATGCATATCCATGCCAAATATTTGTTGTAGATTAATCACTGTTTTGCATTATCCACTATACCCAATGAATAATGTTATATACTAAGTTGAAGGTACTATAATTCGTATTTAAGAAACCATTTCTACTATGTAACGCTAGTGGAATAACATGATGCAATAATTAGAATACCAATTCAAATATTTTAAAGCTTTCAAAGAAGAATGCTTTTATAGGATAAGTAAACAGGCTTTTTGGGTACCAAATCAAATACCTGATACATCACTTCAGCTTATAATTTAATGTAACCAAACATTAAAGTTCAAAAAATTTAACACGCAAAAATTGTTTTTAAAAAATTAGGTTATTACGTTAGTATTTTAAAAACTCTACTTTCTTGAATTTTCTTCAGGCTTCCTTTAAATGTCAGTGGCTAACTAGTGCATTACTAGTAGATTGGCGCTTTAATGTTCTAATAAGTGTCGCTAAAAATTGTGAGCTATCAAAAATCATAAAATTCTAGACAGAAATTGGGCAGAGAAATCCAAACTTTAGTGAAATCATCAAAATCAAATTCCAATTTTAAAGCAACTATTGAAATTGTTGGTAAAGTTATTCAACTTCTAGGCAGTTTCAGGGATCATAATGATAGCATGAAAACATTTACACCTGTTTAAATATAATTCACAAACCAATTCTGTCCCTACAATTTCCTGAGGTGTCCAAATCTGAAATCATCAACGCAAAAGTCTACTGAAGCCATGCCGGGACGGCAGCACATCACACCACTGCCTAGTAATTCAGCCACAGGCCACCAACTTGTGACTTGTGCTTTAAAACCTTTGGTAACAAAAATTACAAGTAGGAAGTGATCTTACAAATACCCAATTCTTATTTATGAACTTTACCATCATCTACAGTAGTGTGACAAAAACTGGCAGTAATCTTTTCATATTCATAATTAATGAATAAATATACTTGTTAAGAGGCTTTCATTTTCCATAAAAGGAACGAGTTCAACCTAGAACAGTGTTTGCTTGAAAAGATACTTTGGATATACTGGTAACACAGCAGAGATAGGTAACACAAACAAACATTTTTTTGTGTATTCTTTTTTATTGTTTGGAACACCAAAGTAACCCAAACTTTACATTTACAATGAACTTTTTAATAAAAATATGCTGTACATATTAGAGATACATGTTATACAAAAGTTTTTGAAATGTAAACACAGACACTTATACAGTAAAGAGAATGAACTGGATTGCTATCATTTTTTAATATTCCTTCTCTCCTAAGTGACCAACAACTGCAGAATGTTACCTTTCGCTTTTATGAAACTACCACATTCTAGCTATTTTGGTGTGTGAGATTTCTTTAAAATCAAGTAATAATGAATGATTATTGTGCATCAAGTAATTATATATTTTCAGATTATAAAGTATTACTAAAAGAATCAAAATTTCTAAAAGTTGGTTTTATTCCCTCCAAATTTGGTAATACAACTCAACTAATTACTAAGACCCACGCTTAAGTGTGATGATACAGAAAAAATTTTAAACCAGACCATCCTTAAGGCACCCACTGCCTCTTTCCAGTATAATCAGGCTTCACTACAGAATTTTTGGAGACCCACTGAACAACTGCTTGGTGCCTCCTACTTTAGAAATATTGCCATATTTCACAAATTAAGATCCAAGACTCAATTAAGTCTCGCTCACTGGAAAAACTATAGATCCCTAGGTGTGCTATTTATCATTAAACCGACACACATTTTCTCATTAAGCCAACTGATGGAACTCCGATATGTGTAAATTTATGATCTAATCCATCTCAAAAATATCTGATGCAACTATGTCAAGATAAATTTTTTCCTAAAAAGTAGGCCGGGCACGGTGGCTCATGCCTGTAATTCCAGCACTTTGGGAGGCTGAGGTGGGCAGATCACGAGGTCAAGAGATCGAGACCATCCTGGCCAACATGGTGAAACCCTGTCTCTACCAAAAATACAAAAATTAGCTGGGTGTGGTGGCCATGCGCATATAGTCCCAGCTAATCAGAAGGCTGAGGCACAAGAATTGCTTGAACCTGGGAGGTGGAGTCTTGCAGTGAGCGCAGATTGCGCCACTGCACTCCAGCCTGGCAACAGAGCAAGACTCTGTCTCAAAAAACAAATTTGCTTCTTCTGTTTGCCGATACAACAGTTTAAAACAAATCACAGCTGAAGTAATATCATTTTAGAATTGTAAAAGATACTCTTCTCTAGGTGTTATAAATATAATCTATGACATTTATTACGTGTTTAATATAAGCACCCACCATTCAGTAAGTGCCTGCCCTGCAGCAGGCCCCATAGCAAGTGTTTTATATATGTTAACCCATTACATCACTGTGACACCCTGTTGTGTCTGTCATTTTTATCCCCCCTTTAGAGATGAGGAAAGTGAAGTTTAGTATCAATTTCTAGGCTTACCGTTTTCTGGTCAGCATAACACTTCCCTTTATTATCTTAAAACGTTAGAGTACCAAGAGGAAATATCGAAGCATCTTAGTTCTGGCATTCTATCACCTGGTTATCCCAACCTAATTACTGATCCTTTAGTACTGCAATACTGCAGTGTGGTTACCACATTCTTTTATCAAAATGATAAAACTGGTTAGTCTTGGATGAATCCTTCTTAATTTGCATACATATTTAAAACTCATACCTCTATAAGGTCAAAATTCATGTGATACTCTTTTCAAGACTGCTGACTGAAGGCACATGGAAGGCATTCTCTCTCATGACTGGAACTAAACTACTGTATTTTAGTTAAAAGTGCTTATTTTAACAAAACTTTATTTTTCTTATGTCAAACTCTAAACCCTTATGGATTTAAAATAGCCTTCAATTTTAAAATTCTGTTTTATAAGTTATGAACGAAGATAATCATCAGAGGTAAAATATGAACAGTCCTGCATTGAAAACCACCCACTCATGTAACAAATGTTCCCTTCTCATGGGTCCATCTAGTGGGAGGAAGATGGGCACGGAAACAGATATGTCAGGTGATGATAAATGCTACAACTGATTCAGAATTTAATTACATTTCTAGCTCTGCCTAGCTTACTATGTATTTCCAAGCTCACCAATTTCTCATCTGTGTTTGGTTTCACATGTTGGATGCAGAGGTTAAATCTTATGTTCAGTAGTGATAAGAAATAACAGGCCGGGTCTTCAAGACCTAAATGTTAAATCATAGGCAAGGCTACTTACTACTCTTCAGGGTTGTTTGAAAGCGGTGGTCATTAAACTCGTGGAGATCATGAGATCTTTTCATTCATAAGTTTGTTAAGCCCAGTAAAAAGCACAAATGCAGCAATTTGGTAAATAGTTTCAGGTAGTCTAACATCCATGGACCTGAGACTAAGATTCACAATCAAGGGTGTGTGTGTGCACATGTGGGATGTGAAGAGAAGGGGTTGATCAGAAAACCATCCACAGATTCTATAATTCTTGTGCAATCATGTTAATATATATAAAAA
The DNA here is from genome assembly GCA_036589455.1 of Ateles fusciceps. Classification (NCBI taxonomy): domain Eukaryota; kingdom Metazoa; phylum Chordata; class Mammalia; order Primates; family Atelidae; genus Ateles; species Ateles fusciceps. The sequence goes on from JAZHEH010000222.1 coordinate 14,162,210, forward strand.
AAAAAGCACAACAAAACAGATCCAAAGATGTTCCCTGGTTCCTAGTCCAATGTTCCTTGTATAATATGATTTCCATGGGAAGGCAGACGCTCTTAAGCAACTTCCTCATTAAACAAATGATTTTCCATCATTATGGTAACTATGTTCCCTTATCATTTCTGATAAATTTTAATTCCAAATCCTCTTTTACCATTACCTAATCTGTGTACTAAGAGAAATAAAATCAAGGCTATTATCAGCCTAAACTTAGTCTGGGGAAGGGCAAAATACAGTATACCATTTAAAAACAAATTGATTTTTTTTATTATAAATGTAGTACATGCAAAAAATAAAAAATTCCAACAGTACTGAATAGTATGTGTGAAAAGTAAAAGTCCTCCATTACAAACCAATGTTTTACTGTCCTACATCTCAAAGGTAATCAATGGATTCTTTCCTAAAACAACTCAGATTATGAAAGCAAACAGGCATATACATTTATCTTTGAAAAATACTATGGGCTCACAGGACTAGAACACTGCAATACTCTCAAGGTATTAACTTCCAATTAGGAGATTCAAATGTTAATTATATTTGGCAATACCACTTCAAATATAACAATTTGTTAATTTAAAAGATGATCTACTATAACAAGCATGAGATGTATTTATTCATAACTTAAGCAAGAGAAAGCTCTCTCTTTTTTTTAAATTTTTATTTGAGACAGAGTCTTGCTCTGTCGCCCAGGCTGGAGCGAAGTGGCACGACCTCGGCTCACTGCAACCTCATCTCCCAGGGTCAAGCGATTCTCCTGCCTCAGCCTCCTGAGTAGCTGGGATACAGGTGCACGCCACCACGCCCAGCTAATTTTTGTGTGTTTTTTTTTTTTAGTGGAGACGGGGTTTCACTATGTTGGTCAGGTTGGTCTCAAACTCCTGACCTCATGATCCACCCACCTCGGCCTCCCAAAGTGCTGGGATTACAGCCGTGAGCCTCCGCGCCCACCCAAGAGTAAGCCCGCTTAAAGATGTAAAAGATCTAAGTCACATCACCCTTGATCACAGTATTCAAGTTGTGGGTAAAAAGTACAAGAGATAAACTCCAGCCAAGTAAACTGAGAGTGAGTGGGAAAGTGGTACCTCAGACTGTGCAACCATCACTCAGAAAACTAAGCCATTTTATTGCAATGTATCAAAGATGAGCCCACAAAGAACGCTACCAAAGTCCATGGGTTTCAGATGGATAAAAATTGGTCCAGATAGAGAAAAACCTATGCTGTTAAAGAAATGTCCCTTTAAAAGCTGGGAAGAAACTTAGGTTAAGTGAATTATGAACTCTATACCAATTCCTTTGCACAGAGATTACGTTCCTCGTTTTTCTATACTAAATAAGGATGTGAAGATCCAAACTTTTATTCAAGACAGACAAACATGATTTCATCTTCGAGATTATCTCTTGGTAAAGACCAAGTACACATATTTGACTTTAACAGGAATATCTTCCTCAAAAACAAAAACAAAAACAACCAAAAAAACCCCGTCTTAGAGATCATTTTACCAAAATTAACATTGTTTTTTTTTAAAAAACCTAATTTGGGGATGGGGGGGGTAGGGAAGGAAAATTAGTAATAAAAAAAATAACTTACCAAGAAGTGAAACAGGCTGGGTTACAGGAGGGGGTGGGCAGATTCGTGGGTGCAGCAGGTGGCACAGCAGAGCCATACATTTTCACACTGTCACCAGACTCGGCGTTTCCTCTAGCCCCAGACACCACTGTTGGAATGGGATTTCCAATAGATAAGTCTTTTGTAGTGTCTTCATTTATACCAGCGATAGTAGCTAAGGAATATAATTATATCAACATGTGAAGCTGAATAATTAATTATCTCCCGGTCAACATTCTTCTGCCATACTATAGACCCTATTACCAGTTGACTTTCCCTCCTACACCCAGCTCCAAGACGATAAGCAAACACAAAGAAAAAAACATGCTTACAGTTTGGGATGCTTATTGGTGGAGTGTGAGGAGGAGGAATGGATACTGGTGGAGTTATAGGAGGTGGGGGTCCAGGAGGAAGAAAACCTAAAATAAGAGAAATAATGTCAACTTATGTTCTATCACTTCATTGCAGGCTCTAAAGTAAGTATGTTCTCAATTTGGTGTACCTGGTGGTAAATGCATTGGGTTGAATCCTGGGCGCAAAAATGGTGGAGGAGGAGGGGGAGGAGGAACACCAGGACCAAAGCCTGGAGGTGGAATTCCCAGAGGAGGTGTGAAAGCAGGTGGTTGGAGAGCACCAACTACAGGTGGACCCGGTTGATGTGGTGGGACCTAGAAAGAAAGATAAAAAATGAAACCACCTATCTAGACACCCTCTCATCCATACAGTAAGCACAGATAAAAGAGCATACTGTTGAAAAAACAGATGTTTCTTAATTTGTGCTTGTTAGACCGGTAAATTCATTAAATCAGGTGGTAGTTAACTTCTATTCATACGAACTGATTGAAATCAAAGCTGTGCTCTCCACTTTATGACAGCAAATTCATATTACATTTCATTAGTGTTTACTGGTGTTCTGACATCATACATTTTAAAATGGTCCATGGTTCAATCAAGTAACTTTGGGCAATACAGGTCTAAGCCAGGCTACTTGGCAATTTACAGTGGCTAAGCTCACGGGTCCTAGAGACAAACTGTCTGCCTCTCCCCACCCCCTTTAGTTAGCTGTGTGACGTTGAGCAAGCTATTTAAACTCTTTAAAACGGGAAAGTACCAACCACACATAATTATGCTGATTAAATGAGTTAATACATACTAAGTGCTGGTGCCTGGCACTTAATAAACAGCCAACAAATGTTAGCTATTGTTTTTTTTTTTTTTTTTTTTTAAGATAGATCAATAGCAGCATTAGATTCTCATAGGGGCATGAACTCTCATGAAATGCACATGTGAGGGATCTAGCTTGTGCACTTCTTATGAGAATTTAACTAATGCCTGATGATCTAATGTGGAGCAGCTTCATCCTGAAACCATTATCCACTCCAGTCCATGGAAAAATTGCCTTCCAAGAAACTGGTCCCTGGTGCCGAAAAGGTTGGGGACCACTATTTTAACAGATTAGGCGGGTTTCTGTAAATGAGTGCTGACACACATTGTTTGTTTAGAACCTGCACTGGAAGGGCATATCCAGAAGGTCAACTGAATAACTGCCAATTAGGAGAGTCCTTTTAAATCACAGCTAAGAATGTACCAAAGCATATAGTTTTCCCTTCACAATGAGAAAAGAGTTAATTCACTTTTGTGATAGCTTAGACTTACCAGATTCAGATTTAATGTGAAAAACTGAGGAAGAAAGGTATTGAAACAAAAATCTAGTAGGTCACACATAAAACTATGGGTCAAATTCTTATAATTTTCAAAGTGTTTTTCATTTTTCATCTCTTATGATATAACAAAAACATGCTGAGTACTTAACATATATTATTTCATTTAACTCTCAAAACAACTCTAACATATGAGGAATGCCAAAGCCAGGAAATTGAAGCTTAGAGGTTAGGTTACATGCCAAATGCCATATTGCTGAGTATAAACAATAGAGTTGAGAATTAAACCCAGTTCTACCAGAATCTGTTCTTTTAAGTAACAGGTTGGTTGACTAGACAGCAAAGATTTTATAATAAGAACATAACTTCATGTTAAACAGGATTAATTATAAATAGTTCAATCCATTTACAAATTTCATGATACCACCAAGGTGAAGATAAAGAAAATCCCTTTCCCCTCAAAGCAGCAGCTTATTAGGTACATATGAAAGTTCCTTCAGAACATAAAATCCTCGAAGAATGAAGACTCAGAAAAAAAAAGTGGGCAGAATCTATGCAACTTGATACTGAGTAACCTGGATAGACAGATATAAGACAATATAAATTTATTTTGGTTCTATAAATATTTATGTGCCAGGTGCAGTGGCTCATGCCTGTAATCCCAGCACTTTGGGAGGCCACGGCAGGCAGATAACTTGAGGTCAGCAGTTTTGAGACCAGCCTGGCCAACGTGGTGAAAACTCGTTTCTACTAAAAATACAAAAACTAGCCAGGTATGGTGGCACATGCCTGTAATCCCAGCTACTCAGGTGGCTGAGGCAAGAGAGCCGCTTGAACCTGGGAGGCGGAGGTTGCAATGAGCCAAGATTGTGCTACTATACTCCAGCTTGGGTAACAGTGAAACTCTGACTCCAAAAAAAAAAAAAAAAAAAAGAAAGAAAAGAATATAAACTTTAACTCTCACAAAACATGAAAAGCTAATATGCACATATATGTACTTTTTTTTTTGTTTGTTTTTTTGTTTTTTTTTTTACTATGAATCCAGATGTATATCTACAGTAAGATTTAGAAAGGGAAAAGTTTAATGTCCCAATATTCTCACCTGCGGAGGTGGCACTGTTATAGGTGCAGGAACAGGAATAGGAGGGACAGGCACGGGTAATGGTTTAGGTATGGGTGATACTGGTTCTGTGTGTGAGGTTTCAGCACCTCCATTTTGAGCAACTTCATTTTCAGGCTTCTTAGGAATTCCTTTCCAATCTGTCAGAGTGAAAGAAATTTAACAGTAGTTTACCATTTTCAGTTTATAACTTTAAAAGAAAAAATGTTGATTATAAAAAACTGCCCAATTATTAAAGAAATTCCTATGCTAATTTTAGAAACAGTAATTATTTAAATTAATAACAACAGAAACATGCAAAAGAATACTTGCTGTGTGCCAGGTGCTGTCACAAGTACTCTATACTAGCTTATTTAGTTCTCAAAACCACTTACAAGTAGATACTGTTATTAATCCCATTTTACAAATGAGGAAAGCAAAGACTGCTTGCTTGCCCAGGATCACATTCTTAGTAAATGGCAGAGATGGATTCAACTCAGACACATTTTGTTCTAGAGTCCACGTACTTAATTATAAGAACATATTGTTTGAAGTATTAAAAATAAAGTATAATGAAACATCCGATTATTTCCTAAACAAATATTCGCTAATATTAAAGAATAACTTAAACCTTTCACCTATTTCTACATATCTTCTAGTCAAATGAAAAACAGAAAACCATCTTTCTGCTCTGTCCTGTGGGGCCCTGGCTCCATCAGAGATTCTCCAATATTACTGACCCTTTCAATACATTCTCCACTGGACCATGAGCTCCAGGATGACACCGTCTTCATCTCTTTACCCTCGTCCAGAGCCTCCCAGATATCTGGCACATAGTTGGTCTTCAATACCTGATTGCCTGAATACAAGTCTAGTTCTATCCTTAGGTGAAGGTTTTGTGCATTAATGGAGGGAGTAGGATGTGGGAATAGTACAGCATTGTTTCACCTCTTTTTGGCTGTCAAATCTCACTATTACTTGAAGCTTCCTTTATTTTATTTTTATTTTTTGAGACGGAGTTTTGCTCTGTCTTCCAGGATAGAGTGCAGTGATGCAATCTTGACTCACTGCAACCTCCATCTCCTGGGTTCCAGCGATTCTCCTGCCTCAGCCTCCTGAGCAGCTGGGATTACAGGCACCACCATATCCAGCTTTTTTTTTTTTTTGTATTTTCACCATGTTGGCCAGGCTGGTCTCGAACTCCTGATCTCCAGTCACCTGCCTGCCTCAACCTCCCCCCACAAAGTGCTGGAATTAGAGTCATTGAGTCACCACGCCCAGCCTTGAAGCTTCCTTTAAATGTTCTGAGCCGGGCACAGTGGCTCATGCTTGTAATCCCAGCACTTTGGGAGGCTGAGGTGAGGGGTGGATCACCTGAGGTCAGAAGCTCGAGACCAGCCTGGCCAACATGGTGAAACCCATCTCTACTAAAAAATACCGCTGAGCATGGTGGTGTGCACCTGTAATCCCAGCTACTCGAGAGGAAGGCTGAGACAGGAGAATTGCTGGAACCACGGAGGCAGAGGTTGCAGTGAGCTGAAATCATGCCACTGCACTCCAGCCTTCGTGACAGAGTAAGACTTCATCTCAGGATAAAAAAAGTTCTTTCTGTGTTGTCATGCCAACCTATGCTCCTCCTTGTTCCTGTCTAGCAATCTCCAGGTCATGCCCACGCATTCTGCCATTTTCCCCACTGGAATCTGTCAATCTGGCATTTTAAATATTTATACCCACAATAACTGCAACTCCTTGTCTTAGATGTTTACTTTAGATTGCTTCTCTGGACATCTAAAACTATCCAAGGTAATTATTATGAAGCACTGGATTAAAACACAATACCAGGCCAGGTGCAGTGGCTCACACCTGTAATCCCAACTCTATGGAAGGCCAAGGTGGGTGGATCATCTGAGGTAAGGAGTTTGAGACCAGCCTGGCCAACAGGGTGAAAACCCATCTTTACTAAAAATGCAAAAATTAGCCAGGTGTGGTGGCATGCACCTGTAGTCCCAGCTACTTGGAAGACTGAGGCAGGAGAATGGCTTGAACCTGGGAGGCGGAGGTTGCAGTGAATCAAGACTGTGTCACTGCACTCCAGCCTGGGCGACAGAGTGAGACTCCATCTCAAAAAATAAATGAATAAAACATAATACCAAAGATGCTGAGTTAAGAGCTATATGATCTGTTAAGTTTCACAGGAAAAGTTCTACTTAATTCTGTAATTCTTAAACCCCATAATCAGTAAGCACTTCACTTGTGTTTGCATCTCTTTTGTCTCATTCACTATTTAATCCTCAGTTTATAATGGACAGACTGACACAGGAGAGATACTAAAAAAATCTCAAAAATCACACCCTAATGCAAGGAACAGGACATTCTATTTGTCATGTGTACTACCAAGCAAACAAGTGAACTCTAAGAGAAATGAAATACTGCTTTACCTGGGTTAAGTGTGTCACTGTCCAACATTCCTCCTTCACAAAAACTCTCCAGTTCCTCAGGCTTGACTTTGTCCCATGGAATATAAGTAACACCAAGTTCGACATCCCAATACTGCTTATAATCTGCCTTTATTCCTTTGTTTAAGGCCCAGGCAATCTATTTCAACAGTAGTGAAAATATAAAAAGAAAAGGAAAAACAAGGTCATAAGTCTTGCAAATACTATTCTCTATCATTCTATCCATTCTGACTTTGGCAGCAAGGGAGCAATCTGCACCAGCTAGGCTTGGATCTCATTCAAAACCTTATTATCACTAAGGAACTGGTTACCTTTAATTCTCACTTTGTCCTAGGATGGACACTTCACTGGCATTTGCTCCTTACCAACTCTCACCCAACCCAGTCAACATAAAACTTAGAGAAAAGGAAAAAGTTTATCAGGGAAAGGCTGAAGTTCACTGAATAGCACAGCAGCATACTGGGGGACTACTTTTCCAAGTCTAGGAGTGCGTTGTTATTACTTAACATCAGACAAAATCCTTTTGCAGTGCAATCCAATGGTAAAATGGGGTGTTAAGACACACAGGAAACACCGACTTTAGCTTCTTAGGGGAAAAATACCCTTAATTCTCAGATGACAAACTTTAAAAATATGGTATCCAAATTTTTTGAACAGGACAAAACATACCGCTAAAGGACATGATATTTAAAGCACTAATTTACCTTGATGAACACATCTACACTTGAACAAAACAAAACCAAAATTCTACCATGCATGTAACTTTTACAATTTTATGTTAAAACATTGGAGTTCCTTTAGGAGACACTCTCTTAGATAAAATAAAATAAAATAAAGATGCACATGAAATGCCTTAATGTCAAAAGCTATTTTTAAGATCCAAATTAGTTTTTAAAGGCCACATATTATTTTGTCCCCTTCTGCCTCTGCCTATTTTTAAAAAATGAATTATAACATGTAAGTCTGTACCTTTATGGATTTCTGGTTCACTTTATAGTTTCCTCGGCTCAGCTTCTGCAGGGCACGATAGGCATCTTGCCTATGAACCATAACAATATAGGCACAACCCCTGGGAGGAATCATCTGCTCCAAAACATTTTAATATTATAAAAGATAACAGAATTAAGAGCAACAAGATATAATACTAAGTAACTAGTTCCAAGAATCCCACCCCTCATCCCTCTATAATGTAAGGTTAAATTCACTTCTATGATGGCAATTCAAGTTTGGTCTCAATTGAGTCCTCCAAGCTTTGTTATATAAAGACTTACCTAGAAATGTTTGAAATTAAACTTGGTTATCCAAGAAATGTTAAATACACGGAATTCTAAATGTGGACTCAGAACACTTAAACTCTAGTCACATCTATAAACCTAGGCAAATTGTAAGTTAGGTCTCAAGTCCTTCATTTCATAAAATGACATTAATCACACCTGTCCATCACACTTAAATAAATGAATAGACACTCACGTTAATTGATTCAATTGGACCAAACTCTTCCAAGAGACTGGCAACATCCTGCTGAGTAGTTCTTTGTCCAGCTGTCCCACCCAGAGTGTAGTACTGCAAACTTAAAATAAAATTACAATCATAAAGAGATTCACATTTGATAATGAGCAGCACTGTAGCTAAAAACAAAAAAAAAATTACACAAAATATCCATGAACTATATTACAACACCACAAGTTTAAACAGAAAATATGACCTACATTTTAAAAATTCTAGAAAACTACATTAGTACTTCCAAAAAGAGAACTGGGATAGTGAAAGGTTATACATAAAGGTTGGAAAAAACTGGCTTTTTTGCAGATTGATCTAAAGATTTCGTCTACAAAAACTGAAGCCAGGGAAATAATAACTTGCCCACATTACCCTGCCAATGAACAGCAGAATTAGGACCGGAGCTTAGGTCTCTTGATTACCAACCAGCTGAGCGCTTTGTTCACTACATGTAACTGTCCTTTCTCCACTCTTGAGTGTTCATGATTTTCTTTTTTAATGCTGTGTCCTAGGTAATAAGCCTTACAGAATCAGAAACCTTACATATGTCCTAGTCACATTATGAATTAAAATCTTAATCAGTTTTTTTTTGTTTTTTTGAGATGGAGTTTCACTCTCTTTGCCCAGGCTGTAGTGCAATGACATGATCTCGGCTCACTGCAACCTTCATCTCCTGGGTTTAAGTGATTTTCCTGCCTTAGCCTCCTGGGTAGCTGGGATTACAGGCATGCGCCACCATGCCCAGTCAATTTTGTATTTTAGTAGAGACAAGGTTTCTCCATGTTGGTCAGGCTGGTCTCAAACTCCTGAACTCAAGTGATCTGCCCGCCTTGGCCTCCCAAAGTGCCGGAATTACAGGCGTGAGACACCGAGTCTGGCAATCTTAATCAGCTTAATAGTTATTGATTTATATCAAATGTATGTCTAGCATACCTTTCTAAATGTATACGGAAGATTTGATGAGATTCAGAAAATAATGCAAGTGAATATATTCTGTAAATGTTTGGTTCACTCCCTACTGCTGCTTTACAGCTGGTTTAAGGTACAAAAGCAAATCTAAGGGTATACATCAATGCATAAACAACTAAGACAAAATAAAGCAATATTTCAAATAAAAAACACAGTGGTAGTATTTCTTTTATATTTTTGCTAACAGTTATGAAACACTTTAAACCCAAGACAAGAAATAGTGCAGGAAGTTTGAATATAAAGATTGAGTTACCACTTGCAGTTTCTGGTTTGACTTGAGGGAGGCCTTTTTGTCGACGTTCTCTCTCTTTTCTCGATCCCGTCGTTCTTGGGATCGAGATCGGGGGAGAATGTCGGCGTCTATCCCTGGACCGAGACCGAGAACGTCGATGACGAGACCTTCGAGATCTAGAACCAGATCTAGATCGCCTCCTTTTTGGTGACCTAATGTTTTCAAGAGAAGGGAGAATGGATAGCATATAGACAAAAAGCAGAAAATATAAGCACATACTAATTTAAAAAAAATACAACTAGGTAATTTAATGTTTGGATTATGTAAGAATGCAATAGCTGGGAATTCATTTTACAGATTTTAGTATGTCCCAAATTAGAAATCATGCACATTATTTAAATAAAATAAACAATGTTGACAGCCTATATAATGAAAGTATCTGTCATCTTCAGTGCCTCTGGTACTATATTAAATTACATTCTTGTAATTTAAGTAGCTAATTTCCACGGTTGAGATACACTGCTATTACTTTTTTTTTTTTTTTTTTAAAGGGACGGGGTCTTGCTATGCTGCCCAGGTTGGAGTGCAGTGGCTTTTCACAGGCACGATCCCACTACTGATCAGCACAGAGTTTTGACCTGCTCCGTTTCTGACCTGGGCTGGTTCACCCCTCCTCAGGCAACCTAGTGGTCCCCCGCTCCCGGGAGGTCACCATATTGATGCCAAACTTAGTGTGGATACCCGATCGGCATAGCTCACTACAGCCCAGAACTCCTGGGCTCAAGTGATCCTCCCACCTCAGCCTCCAGAGTAGCTGGGACTACAGGCACACGCCATCACGCCTGGTCATTGCTACTACTGTTACCTACCTTCTTAGTAAAGTATTTTCTGCAGCAATTAAAAACATTCTCTGATTATGGCATTACTGTGATCTTTCCACTTTTGCTGGCTAATTAAGTTGTAATAGAACCTTGAAAATACGACATACTGTATACCTAAGGTATAGAATTATATTTTCGAAGTTCCATTACATCTGAGCAACTCAAATATAGAGGAAAAATGTAAGATGAACAAGACAGATTTTTTTTTAAATCAACACTTCTGCCCCCCTTCTACACACACATACAAATACAAACATACCAACTGTTATTTTATTAACATTCTGAATATCTGAAAATAACCCAATCTAATTTTAATTTCTATGTCTCCTAAGACATACAGGGTTGGAAAAAACATTTTCCATAGATTACCTGGATGCTGACCTAGATCTTGACTTTCTGTTATCAGACATATGTCGCTTAACCTCTTGAATACAAGGTTGTTCTACTTCCATTTCCTTAAAAAACAAAAACCATCATAAAATGAGAAATATAAAAATTCTAAAGGCAAGAGGACAAAATCTAACAAATGCTACATTAAAATTCTCCTGCCCCTAAGCAATTCTCTTTTGGTTGCTCGGGACCAAATTACTAGTTCAATAACAACTAGTCATCATCACTGGAAGAAAAAGAAAAAAACACTTTTACATTGTTTAAAAGATTAAAATAAATACTTCTCTATTTCTGGAAAAGTTACTTTGCTTAAATTACATACCATTTTAACAAGCCTTTAACACTCTATCTCAAACCTCACAGAATCCTACGGAAGTTGGTAGTTTTATGTCCACTTTCCAGATGAAACAGTTGGAGCACTGAGTTTAACATGTACTCAGGTCTTTCTTTATATAGTCAAATATGAAGACAGCAAGCAAATAATGCAGATTTCTGCATATAAGTCAAGGCAACAAAAATGATACAACTGAGAATAAAATTTTACCTGCTGATGTGGCTTCTGTGTAAGTGGTTCATTTTGTGCCTGAAAAGAAGCTTGGAAAGGCTGCTGCACTGGTGTAGTCGGAGGAATCACAGGCTGAGCCATGGGAGGAAATGGAGGTGTGGGAAGAAGTCCAAATCCCGGCATTTGTCCATTAGGAGGAAGTGGAACCTTTCATTTTTAAAGAAAGTATATGAGTAATAGCTACCAAAATAATTTGGAAAACCCTTAGTTATTACATAAAACTAAAATATCTTCAATAAACTTTGATCAAGGAAAAGTTATAATGATATTCAACATTGTTTAACAATTTCCATATGTACAATTTTCATGTAAGGATTGTTACATACCAAGTATATAGTTAAAAATCCTGTAACTCATTTTAAAATTATGAATACACAGGTTTAGCTTTTAAATATTTAAAGAAATACTTTCATTTATGTAAGAAAGCAATGTGATAAACTGAACTTCAAGTCGGAAGTAGTACTGTATTGCAAATGGTCTCATTTCAGCTTTAAAGGCAAGTATTTTAAGACTTTTGGGAGGAAAACTGGCTTTCTAGAAGCAATAACTTCTAGGTTTACTTTAAAAAAAATTTACCATGGGGGAATTTCAACTAACATACACAACTTTCAGAGTATCATAACAATGAGTAAACTACCATCTAACATATTTCTGCATGTACAATTTAAACGCAAAGAAAACTACAAATATAATGCTATCAGTATTCTTTCTAAATTATTTATGAACTTTGAGTAATTGTTAAACACCTGAAATAACAAAAATCGTTTCTACCCCGTCCCCATAATTTAGATGCACAGCCAAGTTTAAGAAACACTCAATGAGATAATTTACTGAAACAAACTGAACAAATCTCGACTAACTTCCTGCAACTCTCCAGTGTGCTATGTATGCTCCTTTTATTCCAGATTTCAAACTATATTACTCAATGTTCAGAGCTCAGAGCCCTCTGAAGTATCTAACCACACAAAATACAGAAGAAAGGCCCTTCCAGGGTAAAAGGCTGTATAACTAAATAGATCGGTTTCTTCAAACAGAACTGTAATTTCTAGATTATTTTAACTAAAAGGCCTATTATTAAAATATGAGCATGCGATTTTACCATCCTTTTTTTAATTACAGAAAAAAGCAACTCAAAACAGTTACATGTTCAACAGCTTTTACCAGAGCTGTAATACGACTTAGTGCATAGTGGTCTGTGGAGTGCAAACCACATGCTCTAATAAATAGATCTTTTTTCAACCGCAAGAAAAATGCTTGTACCTGATGGTGCATTGGATCCTGTTGTATTCCCATCATTCGTGGCTGAAACTGATCCATATTTTGATGCTGTGTGTATGCTGGCTGCTGCATGCCATCTCCAGGAAAGCCACTAAAAATAGGTGGAAAATCTTTTTTACCCATTCAAAAGCACAAGCTTCTCAGTCACACTTACACTTCAGAAAGAGTGTTGCTCACGAGCCATTAGTCAACATGTTACTAAACCATATATCTATCTATACATTAAATTTATAAACTCAGTATTATCCCCAACATAAAAGCCATTTTTTGATTTAAATCTTACAGGATCCCTGCCTCATTTAAGAGAAAACTAATTCCACAAATTGTACAAAACAACTTCACTGAAAACTGTAACTGCTAAATGTTACTTAGATTATGCCTTTACAACTATTACCAATTTTCTATCTGCTGAGGAATAAAAAAAAACTAACAATGGTGCCTGTGGAGGAGGAGGAGAGGCAGCAGTGGGTGCAGTAGCAGCAGGCACGGTGGCGGTAGGAGCAGGAGGCACAGCAGCAGCAGGTGCTGTCGTGGTGACGGCAGTGGTATCCTCTTTCTTTGATTCTTCCACAGCTTCTGGCTCATCATCGTAGTCAAATCTATCAAGCAACTTCTGGAAAATTTGTATCAATATTCCATTTTAAAATTTAGACTGATTCACTGCACAAAAAACGTTATAAAAACTAAGGATGTTTACCATATCTAGAAACCCACATTGTTAAGCATAATCTTATTTTCCCACATGCCCCTAAGGACCTTGGTTTGTAGATATGAACAGTTTTTACACAGATGCCAGTTTGGAAAACACACAATGTTTTTATTCTGTTTTCCTTCCCCAACTGAAAGTACAGTGTTTTCTTTCTATTTTCTATCAGTATATTTCACAAGCAATTTAGCAGCATACATTTTTCTAAAATACTCATTTCCCTAGACTAAAAATGTTTGGAACACTGTGCAAATGAGCATACATTTTCAGTCAGCATAAAATGTACAAAAAGACTGTCTTATCCAATCACCATAAATGTACATAGAAAAGTGTCCATATACTGCTTGCTCAAGAATATACTAACATTAAAAAAAGAAAAAAAAATGGCATAGGACAGGGACACAAAAAAGTCACTAGCAGTTCACTAAGTAGTTCACTCACTTCTTTCTCACAACTTTACAGCATATCAGAAACTTTCTTTTAAAAACAAACTCAGGAGACTTAATGAGATCACCTATCCAGAAGAACAATTTTAAGTAAGATTTATTCAGAAAAAAAGGTAATGCATTAAATACCTACTAATGAGTATCAGATTATATAGACTTCATCATCACAAGAACACTGCAATGTAGATATAATTTCTTTTTTACAGACAAGGAAACAAAGGCTCAGGTGATTAAGAAACATGATCAAGATTGTACAGTCAGTGAATGGTAGAATCAGGAGGAGGACACTGATCTTTTTGACTTCAAAGCCCTCAGTCTCTGGCTTTCAATAAGCAATCGTTCCTTTCAAGCTGTGCCCATTCTGCTCATGGACTTCAACTTTAAATCCCTAAACTTGTATCATTCTTTAATAGTTCTGCTTAGAGATTCTGGTTTTGCTTTATTGAACAACAGATTTTTAAATCAGTAATGAAAGTTTCTGCCTTAGACAACACAGTATATAGGACTAAACTAAGTGTGAAGAGTGTTTTGGGATAGAACTGACTTTTGTTTCTTTCTTTGTAGTTCTAGGCCAAGTGAGCAGTTCTTACAAATGAGCAAGTTAGTATTTTCTGAACAGGAACCATAGCCCAGGCACCTTGCTGTTTTATACACACTTTTATTTAACCCTCATGGCAACAATAAAATATTTTTACTACCATCTTTATTTTACACTACTGAATACTAAACATTAATTTAACAACAGGACAGTCTGTAAGTAATTGGAGCCAAAATTAAAATCTGGTCAAATTTGCCTACAAAAAACAAAACCCATGATCTTCACAGTTTATTACATATTAATATGTTCTTTAAAGTTTGAAGAACATTGCTTTGAAAAAACTACATAAAGCAATAAAAAAATTAACATGGGGTCTATCCAAAAAGAAATTTTAGTTGCTTTTTATGAAACTGAAGATCTATAAAGCAGCTGAAACAGACAAATTATTTCCAGTGAGTAGACTGAAACAGACCTTCTTAGCCAAAGGAAAAGCACATAATTACTTTTTCTAAACTTATGGGCAATCCACTTAAAGTTAAATATAGAGGAATTACAATTCACATTAATAAGAGAAAGACGCTCATTATCATGGCTTTTCCTAAATTTACCTGTAAATTCAAAGCATTCTATACATTGATATAAAAATGCATAGAATTTTCCACTTCATTTGGAAAAGTACACTGTGATGGTTAATTTTATGTGTCAACCTGCCTAGGTTATGCAGTGCCCAGCTGTTTGGTCAAACACTAACCTAGATGTTACTGTGAAGGTATTTTTTAGATGGGAGTAATATTTAAATCAGTAGACTCTGAGTAAAGCAAATTATCCTTGATAATGAGTGGGCCTCAGTCAATCAGCTGAAGGCATTAAGAATAAGAACTGTGGTTTCCTATAGAAAGAATTATCCTCAACATTGCAACAGAGAAACCCTGGCCTGAATTTCTAGTCTGCTAACTTGCAAATTCACACTCAGACCTTCAATGTTAACTCCTTCTGAATTTCAAGCCTGCTGACCTGTCCTACAAATTTCAAATTCATTAGCCCCTACAATTGTGTGAGCCAGTTTCTTAAGATAAATCTTTCATTCTTTTAATCTAGACAGATGCAGATGTAGATACAATTAATGGTTCTGTTTCTCTGGAGACTCCTGACTAATACACTTCATGATAAATAAAGTAAGTCTGAAAAAGACTAAGTGGGATGGGTAGAGACAGGACACCAAGAAATCAAAGAGTCTGTTACAAGAATTATTATGATGCAGAAATAAACAAATATATTAGTGTGATAGAACAGTGTCCAGAAATGAGACATAGAAACATATGAGAATTTAGTGTATGAAAAAGCAGTGAGAGAGATTGGATATTTTCAAAAATATAAAGATTTCACTGTCTTGAACCATATTCTAAAACTTCCAGAGGGACTAAACAAACACAAAAAAAACCCTACTGGAATATAGAATTCTTTTTTAATACAAACGAAGAGTTTTCCTAATCACAAGAAAAAAAAATGAATAAAACCAAATATATGAGTTTATGTTCATATGTGCATGTAAATAGGTGTGCAAGAATATACACAGACAAATCTGTTCAAATCTATAGTGCAGAATTCCTTCCTTTTTTATTTTATAACTTTCTGTATTTTTTTTCCTACAGGCATATATTTCTTTACTCAAAAAAATTTATCTGACTTTCATTTAATCAGTCATCACTCATAAATCACTAAGATATAATGAAAACTGGTATTTACTACATGGATTTTTAATTTAGACTATGGGCAATAAAGTCCTTCTGCTTTTATAATTAGGATGTTGGAAAGAATCAGAAATTTTAGAGATGATGAAACCAAAGACATCAGTCCCGATTTACAAACTTTTGAGGTTTTTTTGCAGTGAAAAGTGAAGCCATAAACCAAATAAAACAGACAAGAGTGGAACTGTTAGGATTAAATTTCAATGAGAAGCTCTGAGCTGTCAGTGGCAGCTTCTAATATATGCCTAAGAAACCATAGGCCCAAAAGAGCAGCTGAAAGACACTGACCCAACTCAAATCCTCTTTTTTGTTGCTTGTCTTTTAGAGACAGGATCTCATTCTGTAGCCCAGGATGTAGGGCAGTAGCACAATCATGGCCTACTGCAGCTTTGAATTCCTGGGCCCAAGCAATCTTCCCACCTCAGCATCCTGAGTAGCTAGGGCTACAAGTGCATGCCACCATGCCCAGCTGGTTACCAAACCCTCTTATTATATATATGTTAACTGAAACTTAATAATAAAATACATAATTACACAAACATTAAAAACATTGAATTTTTATATATTATTAAAAATAATACCTATATATTATTAAAACACACACATATATATTAAAAATAGATACATACAGATGGGGTCTCACTATGTTGCCCAGGCTGGTCTCAAACTCCTGACCTTATGAGATCCTCCCTCCTCAACCTCTCGAAGTGTTGGGACTACAGGCATGAGTCACCACACTTGGCCGTCAGGTATTTTTAACAGCAAAAAACTGAAAGCAATTTGAATGTCTAGTAGTAGTGGAATGGCTAAACTATAATGTGCCCATGAAGTGGAATACTATGTATTACATGCATTTAGTAAAAATGTAGATCTAAATTCACTATTAATCTTAACAACAACAACAAAGAGACAAAAGTATTAACACCAAAACAAGTGGATAGGTATGACGATCAATTAAAGAAAAGCAGCCAGGCAAGGTGGCTCACGCCTGTAATCCTAGCACTTTGAGAGGGTGAGGTGGGTGGATCATGAGGTCAGAAGTTCAAGACTAGCCTGGCCAAGATGGTGAAACCTCATCTCTACTAAAAATACAAAGATTAGCTGGGCGCGGTGGCAGGCACCTGTAATCCCAGCTACTCCGGAGGCTAAGTCAGGAGAATCCAGTGGGTGGAGGCTGCAGTGATCTGAGATCGCGCCACTGCACTCCAGCCTGGACAACTGAGTGAGACTCTGCCTCAAAAATAAATGAATAAATAAAAGGAAAGCATATATCTGTAGGAAATTAATTCTGAAAACATGTAAGGCAAAATGTTACATAATAATCCCCAAGTGTGGGTTAATGAAGAATTTTCTATTCCCTTTACTCCCTAAATTTTTTTTTTCCTTTTTTTCATTTTACACTAGCAAATTCAGTTTCAAACCCTGAAAATTTTTGCAGTGAGCACGTATCACATTTAAAACCAGGGAAAATAATCGATGTTTTGATGTTGAAGGGGACAATCTCTCAAATTACAAAACAACAAAATGAACAATCCACAGGAGGGATAACTTCCATAATTTAAGTTGAGTGATATAAACAGTGGGCTGGGTTATGTGAGAGAAATGTACCTTGTCAAATGCAGTTTTCTGTTCAGGTTGGGGGAAAGCAGCTTTTTGTTCAGATGGTTGTGTAGGAGTTGTCTTTAACTGAGCTGTGATAGCCTGAACCTGAGCCATCACAGCATTGTCAAGGGCAGGAGACTGTGGTTTTGGAGGCTGCTGAAAAGTCTGAAGGATCTGCTGAAGCTTAAAGAATGGGAAAACCAGTAAATCACACAACAAAGTATAATCATACTATCAAAAGTTAATTAACTAAAAAAAAGAGAAAAAAGGTGATTCAAAATAGCATAGGCACAGAATAAACTGGGAAAAAAATCCTTTTACTAATGGTTAAATTTGTTGTGAATGAATGAATATACAGAAGTACAATGCGCATTGCTTAAGGTTAAAAAATGTATGCTGACAATGTCAATGATACAAGATGATGGTTGAAGAGAAAATACACTAAATTGTAAACAAGGTAAAAAATGGAAAAATTCTGTCCATTACAAATAATTTTGAAATCCATCAGAAATGCTAGAATTGTGAGCACCAACACAAGCCACTTAGCAGTTCTGAAGTCCTCTTCAAAGAGGTACTGCTATTTCTAAGTGTGTTGTTTCCTTGTTCATCACTTTCACATTTTCCCTATTATTCCTACATCATTACTTCTCTCTTATGAAGGCTTTTCTAGTTGAAAAGCAGACTTATTTTCTCCTTTGAATGTGGTTATTAATGAAAAATGGAAAACAAGAGGTCACAACAGTACCTAGTCCTGTAAACAATTTCACCTGTGACTAGACACTTTACCTGTTGGCCTTGAGTTGTTTGAAACAGCTGAGCCACAGCAGCAAAAGCATCAGAGCTGGGCAACTGTGGTACAGTTGGGACAGAGTTTGGAGTGGCTTGTTGGGGCGGTTCAGAAGAAACTTTTACTGGAGGTGGAGGTGATCCTAAAAAAGAAAAGGGCATTAAGGCCTAAAAAAAAACCTGTTAACCTACAAGTTTTCCTAATTAAGCTTCTTCTCTAAAATAAAATTTTATCCAGTTTAACACAGTATAAAATATATAGATTGTGGAACTAGAGTTTATACTGTAACAACTAACAGAAGAGCAGACTTTTATTATAAACAGGAATTACAGAAAGAAAATCACACCTTCCAAGATGTAAACTCAAGTTTCTTTCTTACAGAAAAACTCCAACAATACAGATAAACTCTGACTCTTTCATGTGCAAAATATGTCATTGTGTAGCTCACAAATACATTTGATCATACCTTCGTTATTGGTAACATTTTCTGCTACTGGGGCTGCATTACTGGTTCCTGCTGCCATGTCCAAAGAGGTTGAATGATTTCAATTTTGAACACTCCATTTTTTTGCCAAAGGTTCAGCACACGAACTATTTTACTCTGTTATGCATGAGGAAACACAAATATACAATAAATATTTGCATAAATAACCTACTATGCTCTTACAAAAAAAGAGGAAAACTCTCTAGGCTAATATTTCCATACTATGTGTGTTTCAGAAATGGGGGGAAAAATCAGAATTAAAACCTGGTTAAACTACTTTAATTGCTGGGCACAGTGGCTCACATCTGAAATCCCAGCACTTAGAGAGGCCGAGGCAGGTGGATGACCTGAGGGAGACCAACCTTACCAATGTGGAAAAACCCCATCTCTACTAAAAAACGCAAAAAATTTGCTGGGCATGGTGGCACATGCCTGTAATCCCAGCTACTCGGGAGGCTGAGGCAGGAGAACTGCTTGAACTTGGAAGGCGGAGGCTGTGGTGAGCCAAGATTGCACCACTGCACTCCAGCCTGGGCAACAAGAGCAAGACTCCATCTCAAAAAACAAAAACAATGTACTCTAATTAGTCTTTCTACAGTGGTATCATCTAGAGTAAGGCACAGAGATGAATACAGACACAGACAAGAAATTTATTATTTGACATTTTCATTTTATTTTACATATAGTTACAAAGAAACTCCATCACTGACCAAAAAAAAGCAAAAAACAAACCAAAAAAACAACTATCTTGAAGGAAGTAAAGGAGAATTTTTTCAGAATAATTGTAAAAGCTAAAATATTTAAGAAACTGGCCTGTAATCAAAATTTAACTTATGTGGCCAAGTAAATATGAAGGAGATCCAGAGAAGATGTGTTATTCATGGGTACAACTTTCATCTTTACTCAAGGAATCATCTTGGTTTTTGGTGTATTTTTCCCACAAGTGCACTCTTCCAAGAATATAAAAACAGCCATCTATGACACTCAAGTTTATATGCTGTTTATTGTAAATGTCTCTGTTCTTCATTATTCTGAGTATGTTTACTAGTATAACTTCCCCTATTTATAGCCAGTTACTATATCTACAATGTTTTTCTACTTTTATATAATATGTTGTAAAGCCAACTGTATATATAAGGAATTAAATACTGTAGTCTGATTGCTAACGAATACCACTTAAGCTGCAGTACCTCTGTATGTTGGGAAAGAACATCAATTATTGGCCCTTTCTTTCTGGAATAATCAACATTAAGATGATCGCTGCCTTTTTCTACTGCAGAATTTCTCCATCACTCAACTACACAAGCGCATCTTTCCAAAGATATCTTCTTTAAAGCAAGATGATGCTCCTTTCATATTATTTTTAAAAGATTTTACTTTACTGTGGTAAGAACATTTAACATGAGATCTACCCACTTAACAAATTTTTAAGTGTACAATACAGAATTGTTAACTAAAGGTACAATGTTGTTCAGTAGATCTCTATAATCTATTCATCTTGCTTAATTGAAATGTCATACCTACTGATTAGCAGCTCCAACTGTTACTCTTACCCCTAGTCCCTGACAACTGCTATCACATTCTTTGATTCTATAAATTTTGCTCCTTTCATAGTTCAACAGTATGACTGTATTTCTGAAGAACTTTGTCAGAAAATAAATAAATATGAAATGGCTGCTGAAGAGAAAACTGGGTTTTGTTTCAAGCTCACAGACATCGCTACACAAAAATCTCATTCAGGAATACAGTAGGCTCCAAATATCAACATACCTTTAAAATATTAATTTTTTAAATAAAGAATACAAGCTTTAGTTTAAAAATTAACTATACCTTATCTTCTGATGGGCAAAGATATAAATATTGGAATGTGGCAGTTATGTTTTTAGAGAATCTTGGCCCAAAAACATCTTTATCAGTTCCAAACTGATGACGAGACTGTCGCACAATTGAGTCAATTACATATAATCCTGGAACCTTGTATTCTGGTTTACACTGTAAGGATAAAGATGTAAAATCAGTACAAAAAAAGCAAAGTCACAATTTGACACCCATTAATTTCACCTTTATGAAACTTTATATATCCATCCAATGATTGCTTTTGGTTAAAAACTACTTGAATGTTTCAGCTCTCTAAACGGCTAACTTGTCAGATTTCCCATGTTTATACAGAACTACCATTCTCTTAATACTACTGACCCCCCAAGATTTTATTCTTCTTTGATTTCTCTGCCTCCCCACACCCAATGTCCCAGAATCAACATTACTTTACCAATCCTTAAGCCAGTCTCATACAAATTCACCTATTATGATAGTCTCTACAATTCATCCTGCTCAAAAAGATAATTTTAACCTTTCAAAATTAACATTTTTTTAAATATCAATTTTAATTCTATTAAAGTATAGTACCAGATAAATTAAAATTAAAAAGAAGTTGTTTTTGGCTAATCAAACTGACAACAGCAGAAAAACAGACACCTACATATGTTTCTGGTGGTAATATATGTAGGTGTCTGCTTTTGTAGTACAAAGAGGTATAACCTTTTATCAAAGACAATTTAGCAATAAAAGCAAGGTCTCATTTAATCCACCAAATCTACATCTAGGAGTTTATGCCAAAAAAAGAAAATTAGGTCTAACAATTCAGAAAATGGCTAAGTGCATCACGGTAACAACCACAAAGAGGAGTATTTTGCAAATGTTTATGATAAACTCAGTGGGAAAAGCAGGCTAACAACCAGTATTATATCAATTTTTACTTTTATAAATGTACATGTACATAAAAAATAGATTCAAATGTATTAATAAATATTGCAGTAATTTGGAGGCAATGCCTGTAGGTAATTTTTTCCATTTTATTTGTCTTTGATGTACTACTATGCAAAGCTTCTACCAACCAGTTTTTTTTTTTTTTTGAGACGGAGTCTTGCTCTGTCACCCAGGCTGGAGTGCAACGGCATAATAATCTCCATTCACCGCAACCTCTGCCTCCTGGGTTCAAGCGATTCTCCTGCCTCAGCCTCCCAATTAGCTGGGATTACAGGCATGTACCACCATGCCCAGCTAATTTTATGTATTTTCAGTAGAGATGGGATTTCACCATGTTGGCCGGGCTGGTCTCGAACTCCTGACCTTGTAATCTGCCCACCTTGGCCTCCCAAAGTGCTGGGATTACAGGCGTGAGCCACCACGCCTGGCCTCTACTAACCATTTTTTTGGCCTGTTGGAGCTTTAACTACTAGACCTAAGCCAGTATACAAAGGCCATGGATTAGAGGCATTTTTATAAACACTGAATAGTAGGTATTACATGTCACAGCTCCAGGTCAGAAGTTAAGACAAAGATGTCCAAGTCTCTGTTCTCAATTTTCTACTAAGACAGATGTGTGCTAATCACACAGTTAAAAACAACAGACAACTATAACTCAAAAAATTTTATTCTGATGGGAAAAGTTGGGAAAATTTTACAAAGAAATTTCATTTGAAATACTCAAAGGTGAGTTAAATGTTTAAACATCAACAGTAGAAAGGGCAAAGGGTAGAGCAAGCACTTCAGGCTTAGAGAAGGGTCCTGCCCAACATATAAGAAACTGCTGTGAGCTGAGTGTTAAGCTCAGAGTAAGTGAAGTACCAATTAATGGCACTGCTAAAAATTTATTTTTAAACTTCTAGTGATTAAAAATAACCTCTAGTGACTACTTTTTTATGAAGTGGGTTTAGAAACACAAGCATCCATATTAAAATTTACAAAGTAAATTACAAATCATATTGTAATTAAAATGAGGTAATAATGAAAGATAGTTACCTTTTTGATGAACTTTTCTACTATTTGAACTACATGCTTATAAAGCTGAAAAGAATGAAAAGAAAATTACTGTTCAGTTTACATATTTCTACATTTCCTCTAATTAGAAAATACTTAAAACTTTGAAATCTGTACAATTTAAATATTATCAATACATGAGAAATAATTCATAATAAAATATTATCAATACATGAGAAATAATTCATAAAAATTTTTTTAAAATCTTAAAAAACAAATCAGAGAAAAATAAACGAAAAGCAGAAAACTACAAAAATTCCCCCAAACAGAAGATCCTTTTTCTTAAATTTTAAATCAATAAACCTTCATAAAGCAGAATATCTGGCAACCTGATGGGACAAAACCAATGGAATTAGAGCTAAACAATGTCACTTTTTCTAAAATAAGTCACTTTTTAAAGTGTGATTTTGGCTTAGACTTTTAATTTCACAGAGCTTATATTTTTTCTCTCTTTAAATAAAAATGAAACAAAATAGTTGGTTAATAAGGAATAAATGAAAATTTTAAAAACTGCTTTGAGGCTGGGCATGGTGGCGCACGCCTGTAATCCCAGCTACCTGGGTGGCTGAGGCATGAGAATCACTTGAACCCGGGAGGCGGAGGGTTGCAGTGACCTGAGATTGCGCCACACAGCATTCCAGCCTGGGTGACACAGTGAGACTCTGTCTCCCCACGCTCCAAAAAAACCAAACTGCTTTGAAACAATACATTACAATGCAAATATACGCTTATCACATACCTTCAGCAAAGGCTGGTTAGGGCTCTTTGATTTAGGCCTAAACTACTTCACAAGTTGACTTCCCATGTTTAAAAAAGCAGTATTTTCAAAACTGCAAAAACATTTCTCAAATTGATTATATTTATGTTATCATTACCTTAATAGCTTTAATAGCAGCTTTAGTGATGAGAATCATCTTGGCTCTAGAGATGGGAGGTTTCATATCCATAAGTGAAAAGAGCTTAAAAGACAAAAAAAGAAAAACTTAAAAAAACGTTTGAAATGAAAAGTTTAACTATTTGGCTAGTAAACAACCACCTTTCCTACATATCTGCATCACCACTTGGAAAATACAAACAGGGCATCTTAGCAGCTCGGGCAGCGGGAGAAGCTGCAGTGGCCAGGGAGTCCAGTTTTGCGAAGGCTCTTGGTGTGCAGGCACCCAGCACACACCCTCCCCACTGCCATGACACCCAAGAAGGTAGTCAGCTCTGCCAAAGTGGCGAAGGGGTGGTGAAGGAAGAGCCCAAGAGACAATCAGTATGGCTGTCAGCTAAACCTGCTTCTGCAAAAGTGGAAATGAAGCTGAAAAATTGTAGCAGAAAAGGATAAATTCTAAGACAAAAAGTGCGAACAAAGGGAAAGGGAGGGGGAGCAAAGAAGAGAACAGGCTCAAGTGGCTAACCAAGAAAGTAAAGATTTACCTGCAGAAAACGAAGAAACTAAAACCAAGGAGAGTCCAACCTCCAATGAAGCCAGAGAGAAAGAAGCCAAGTCCACTCAATACATACCATGTCTTACCAGTGGTCCCTGTCTTCCTTCTAGTACGATCCATAGTAGTATTTTTATCAAATATTTTGTAAATGCAAGTAGGTCTAGAAACATTTTTTAAAGGAGGGAATCCCATTTCTTCCCCCTTTTTAAGTGTAATTTTTTTTAAGAGGTAAATCATTCATTGGTTGTTTCTTTTATTTTCTGGTACAACCAGAAGAGTGTGGGATATTGTATTGCTTTGACTGTCTTGGGTGTTAGCTTAACATTCCATAGATGGGGGAGGTTACTTTTTATATCCTATAATGTCTCTACTAAATTTACAAAAATTAGCTGGGCATGGTGGCACACACCTGTAATCCCAGCTGCTCAAAAGGCTGAGGCATGAGAATTGCTTGAACCCAGGAGGTGGAAGTTGCAGTGAGCCAAGATTGTACCACTGCACTCCAGCCTGGGCAACAGAGCAAGACGTTGTTTCCAAAAAAGAACACAAACAAATAGGGGAAAACCAAATTTAACAAATCTCAGAACAGTAAATCCCAGCCATCAGGTGGTTCAATGAAACTTAACCACATACTTTTACTCCTTTCCCCAAACGGTTAAATCTAACCAAAACATAAGGAGAGTCCATAGAGGATTATAAAGATAAAATCCTGACATTAAGAAACATATCTACCTTCTTAAATTCTTGTTTTTGTTTGGTTTAATCATAAGGATACACTTCCGAGACTTCAAAAAGATATTGTGAAGTAAGTTTCAGATTCCCAACATTATGAAACTCATTTCATAATGAGTTTCAATGATATCACATTTCCATTCTTTCCATTTATGGCAATATTCAAAATATGGACCCCTAGGGTATGAACCTTTACTAGACCACTAGCTAATAGGCTAGCCTAAAACACGAGTGTTTTCTCAGAGTAAATGGCCCCACCTAGAAGTGTATCCTAAGAATTCAATTTTCACAACTTTTCAAAACTATAGACATCAGTAACAATTTTAGAAAAGGAATGAAATATAACCCATAAAAAAACCAGATAATAAAGCAGAAAATAACAGAATTTTTCCATAAGATACAGAAAATGGGAAAAACACTAAGGTATTAATACAGGACTCCATTTTAATAAAGGGATTCTTTAAATAAAGTTGTGATTCTTCATTGCATTATTTCATTTACCAAGGTAGTAAAATAATTCTCTTGAGAATAAATGCTCACTAACTGAAAGGCAATTAGAAATAGTAGGTCAGGTGCTCACGCCTGTAATCTCAGCACTTTGGGAGGCCGAGGTGGATGGCTCACCTGAGGTCAGGAGTTTGAGACCAGCCTGGCCAACATGGCAAAACCCCATCTCTACTAAAAATACAGAAATTAGCCAGATGTGGTGGCACATGTCTGTACTCCTGGCTACTTGGGAGACTGAGGCAGGAGAATCATTTGAACCCAGAAGGCGGAAGTTGCAGTGAGACAAGATTGTGCCACTGCATTACAGCCCAGGCGACAGAGTAAGACTGTCAAAAAAAAAAAAAAAAAAAAAAAGAAAGACAAGAAAAGAAAAGAAAAGAAATAGTAGATCTTTAAAATTATGTGAACCAGTAAAAAAAATTTAACGTTTCAACTTAAACACAAATTCTAAAAAATATCAACACTGCATAATATGTAGCATACATTTATAAAAGGTATACTCTGTGTTATAAAATCTATTGAGACAGTTGCTTATTATTGTTCTATTTTCTTTCCTATACCTTATCACAGAGAAAGGAGATGCAACACACACACACACAAACATGGATCTTAAGAATAAGCAACACCCCCACCCACACATTTAATTCTTGGGGTTGTCTCCAGAACTCTTAAATAATTTATGCAAAAATCCTGAAGAAACTAGAAACCCGCCCTTGTTCTCAGCCTCCTGAGTCAAGACCACTTCTTGATGTGATTCATGCCAAATACTTGAGACACTGCTATATTTTCATATAGATTAAATCTATCCAAATAATTAATCTATATTTTTAAATATAGATCAATCTATAATATTATAATTTAATCTATATTTTGGATAGATTAAATCTTTAATCATAAGGTAGAAGCAATAAGGGGCCTTCCATGTAGAAAGTCAAGAGGGTCAGGATGGTCAGGAATCTAAATGTATATCCAAGGAAGTCTGAAACGTTTATGCAAGTACAAGATACTTATGTTAAAGTAGCCACAAGACTGTTTAACATGAGATGAACAAATGTGACTCCCTGTTTATTGCTACAAATCAAAGCTTTGTGTGAAATCTTAAATTTATAGGGAGGCAAGGTGGGTAAGAAAGCCTGTACCTGTCTGTTCTTTTCCTGATCCCTTCCACTCATTCCTGAACTATAAAAGACTTAGCCGCATTGGGCACTGGTATCCCCATCACTCGGGGGTGGAGGGTGTGGGGGGTGTGTGTGTGTATTTGATGATTGATTTTGCTGTACCAAGTACTTCCTTTCTCATTTTCTAATGATTTTGTAACACACATGCTGACTCTTTTCCCTTCCCTTCTCCTTTCCCCGGGAACATACAACGAATAAATAAAGACTTACTGGTACTGACACTGCAAAAAAAAAAAAAAAGAGCAGTAGTAAGAACTACTTGTCTGGTCATTAAAAGCTTAGTGTAAATTTTAATAAAGACTAAGCCAGAGATAATATTCATCTAACGTCCCAAAAAGCACTTCTTCCTCCATAGTCTCTATTTAAATTATCATTATATATTTAAAAAATTAAAGTATGGACTATACCACATAACAGTATAACCATCATTCAGGCAAAAGACCAGCAAGAGAACCGTCAGGTACCATAATCTGAGACAGTTGAAAAGTATTATTACGTTCCATAAAGATAAGATTATTTGGGAAGAGAAGAGGTAACCAACATTTGAGCGCTTATCAGGCAGCAATGAGCTGGGTGATGTGGTGTGTTGTAGTTTTTACTTAATCATGTTAACTAAGGCAGATCTGTTACGTCTGTTTTGAGATGATACTCAAAAAGGCTTACATCTGTTTTAGATGATGCCTAGGCCATGATCTGAACTAAAATTTGTTGATTCACATTCCCTAACAACATACCCATACCCGATACAATGCTGCATACAGACTAAATTTGTGCAGAGACCATTAACTACGATAGGAAATATAAGGAAAAAAAAAATCCAGGCAGGCATCTGTGCCTGCTTGTATACTGTTTGGATTCAGGGATAACAATGAAACATACTGAATTTAATTTGGGATGCCTACCAAATATCCAGGCAGAGAAAGACATATGGATCTTGAATGTGTAACAGAGATCCAGGCTAGAAACTGAAAGGTTATAGAACCATGAGGATGGGTTAGAAAGAGCTTTAAGAAAGAAAGGAGTCAAGAACATATACACTAGGCCAGGTGTCATGGCTCATGCCTGTAGTCCCGGTATTGTGGGAAGCCGAGGAGGGTGGATCACCTGAGGTCAGGAGCCTGACCAGCATGGTGAAACCCTGTCTCTACTAAAAATACAAAAATAAACCAGGAATGGTGGCACACACCTGTAGTCCCAGTGACTCAGGAGGCTGAGGCAGGAGAATTGCTTGAACTCAGGAGGCAGAGGCTGCAATGAGCTGAGAACACACCATTGTATTCCAGCCTGGGCAACAGAGTGAGACTCCGTCTTCCCCAAACAACAACAACAACAACAACAACAACAACAACAACAACAACAACAACACATATATACCAAACATTCCAATGTGGCAGAGAAAAAACATGCAAAAATGAACATTGGGACAAAGTAGAATTCCAGAAATTAAAGACATCTGGCATAGCCAAATGCTACAAGAGGTTAATCAGGATGCAAAACAAATCTTGTTCATTTAGTTTGGCAATTAGGTGAATGTAAGTAATATCAGATTTTGAAAGTGATTCCAAATTCCAACCGGTTAAGGAATGAGTGGCAGGCAAGGAAGCAGAAATAAATGCATTTTTGGCTCATTTGTCATTAATTCAACAAATACTGACAGCTTAGTAAGTGGCAAGCTGAGTGTTTCGTATGTAAAAATGAGACAGGACCATGTTTCAAAGCTTTCACCCTTACTTAAATCCTATCTGTTAGCATCATAAAGTTTCCATTTCTCCCCCCGCCCAACCGCCCTTCCCTTTCTTTCTCTCTCTCCCTCTCCAGAGTTCAAGTGATCCTCCCATCTCAGCCTCCCCAGCAGCTAGAACTATAGGCATGCGCCAACTCCACCCAGACATTTCTTTTCAGATGACTTTTATTCTCCTTTACCAACATTTTAAAGAAAATTTCAAGCTGTGAATTTGCATTTGATATAATTTACAAAGAAAAATACTGCAGGCAAATACAGATGTTTCAAAATTGGAGGTTTGCAAAATCACCTTTTAACACTCAGTGAATGCTGTTAATATTTTATTGACTTCTTTAATGCACAAATTCATCAAAGGGTCTCCACCTTTTGCAAGACAAAAAAGTTCCCTGATACCTACGCCTTCACTGGACAGATACAGAAATCCAGAAATTATGCTGATGTACTTTGACAAAAAGGCTATAAATTGATATACTTTCGTGGTAAGCATGTACATTGACACTGCTCATTTGGACAGAAATAGTAACAGCCTTTAAGGTGAGGCAGATGTTGTTAATTCCATTTCATAGATGATAGCACTGAGGTTCAAGAATCTGCTCAGTCATAAAGTTAATTAAGTGGCAGAATTCAATCTGTAACCTACCATTTCCCAAAACTCTAATTCTTTTTAATTAGCACCTAACAGTAACGAAATTATTTCAAATATATTAGCCCAGAAGAATAGTGTGCCAATAGTAAAAATAAGGACTATACAGCCATGTTAAGTTGGAAAAAAAAATGCAATGTAGACCCAAACTAGAAAGTAATATACTAATATATAATTGTTATGAGGGGTTGGACTCAAGAATTTTTTAATAAAAAAATAAGCAGCACAGAGATATAAAGTGATGTGCACACCCCAAGCAACAAGCTAGAGGTGATATAAATTACTAAAATAGTGTCAATTTTTTGGTGTGTATGGCCCTAGAATACTGAGTGGGCTAAATTAGGGGGAAACTGTCGGCATAATTTATTTAGATGATTAAAATAGTGATCAAATTTCAATTTCTCAAGACTAAAGATCAATACACTGTTTTTATGTTTTAGAACTCAATTTTATCTTAGGGCATGAGGGACAGCTTTAAATAGCCAGCATGTTATACATTCAGAAATTCTTATTTCTGAATATTGACTCATCCAAATATTTCTAGGTGAGACATGGGTCCTCTACTGTTGCCAGTTCTGAGTTTGATTCTCCCATTCTTTTTTTTTTTTTTCTCCAGACAGAGTCTCACTCTGTTGTTCAAACTGGAGTGCAGTGGCGCAATCTTGGCTCACGGCAACCTCTGCCCTCCGGGTTCAAGCAATTCTCTTGCCTCGGCCTCCTGTGTAACTGGGATTACAGATGTGCACCACCATGCCCAGCTAATTTTTGCATTTTTGGTAGAAATGGGGTTTCGCCATGTTGCCCAGGCTGGTCTTTAACTCCCGGCCTTGTGATCTGCCTGGCTCAGCCTTCCGAAGCGCTGGGATTACAGGCATGAGCCATCGTGTCCGGCCTGATTCTCCCATTTTTAAAACCAATACTGATTGCCTTCTTTATAAAACTGTTAATAGCATGAAATGAAATGAAAGCATCTAAGATAACCGTGCTTAATAAATGTCTTGGTTTCTAACTCCTCCTACCCCCTCTCACATATACCAACCCCTGACTTTTGTTTCCCTTAATTAAAAAATCAATTATACAGCTCATTATTATGTTTTATTTTCATTTATGCACAGTATGTTTATCTCATTCTAAAACAAAATGAACTTGTTAGTTGTAAATGATTTATTACTGGTCCTTACCTGTGACTAAAGCAAAGCTGCAATTTGTTAATCTTAAATAAAAGAGTTAATTGTCATGGTCACCAATACTGGTTGAGGAATCTCTCAAGAGAAGTGCATAATCTTGTGGTAATCTAAGATTTTGATGATAGTTACTGATTTTCCGCAATAATTTGTTTTTTTTTTCCTTCCTTTTCACCTGCAATTATTTTAAGTGCACGGGTTCAACAATCAACTGCCCGAGAAATCTTGGCTCTATCACTTGCTACCTATGAGAATTTATTTCTCCATCTGTAAAATGGGGGATAACAGTAATCCTTACTTATTTAGTGAAGTGTAAGAATTAAATGCAAACAATACATATAAAAGTACTTACAGCAGCACCTAGCACAAAGTAAATACAAAATAGATATTAATGAGTATTACCACTACACAGAATTTTTTTGAGAGAGAGAGAGAATCTTGGAGTTAATCCAGAACAGTGTTTTTCAAACTGTGGGTTGAGATCCATGAATAAATTCTATAATTCCTACTGTGGGTATTGTGCTCAAAAAAATACGAAAGACAATAATCTAGGGAAAAATTATTTTGGGCCTTTTTATTTTCCTCATTTCTAAAACTGCCAGTCACCTTTCAATAACGTATAGATTCCTTCAAACCATTCATAAATTTCTCATGGACAAACTGAGGGGGCGGCAGGGGGCTGGGAGCAGCACTGCCATGTCTGAAAAAAACTTCATGGTTTTCAATCAAGGTTCGGTACACATACGTAGTATGCACAGAGTAGACAAGAGATTCAAAGATAATTCAGTTACTTATGACCAACATCCAATTTCAGTCAACAAATCTCAAGAAAAAAAGCTATTAGCTTTATATAACAAGTCTGAAAGCCACAAAATTTAATGTAATTCCAACAAAATCTACTAGTGAGAAAAACTAGAAATTGTGGTATTCTGTAGAGGGAAAGATTTGGTTTTGAATCTGTGTCTGGTCATGCATTTGATTTTAGACATATTAATTTCTCTAAGCCATAGTGTCCTCATTTGTAAAATGGATATACCGATATAAAATGGATATACTGATACCTGCTGCTTGATAGGTATCAGTTTCAGGGAGAACTAAATGAGTTTCTGTCTATGGAATGACTTGTACTGTGTTACGCGGCAGAGGACAAGTATTCAGTAAACATCATTAGGTGCAGAGCTCCCCCAACATTATAGCCTGTATTTGCAATTAATGTCATCTGTGAATGAATAAAGTGTCAAAGCAGCCAGAGAAAACCATGAAATCCTCCTGCATACAGTAACAACGGCTATTCCAAATAAAAGACTTCTTTAGAAGGGATAAGCATAGTAGAAAAGCATGCTACTTGTCAGCAGCAGACATGAGTTAGGCTCTTTGCTCTGTCTCTAGGTGAGTGACTATGAAAATGTCTAAACATGACCACTGCCCTGCTGCATGACATATAGAAATCTGAGACACAAAATACTCTAAAAATTATGAAGAACGATTCATCCTGATCTCTTTTTTTTTTTTAATGGAAGAGGCAGCTGGACATCCTGATCTCTTATACCAGTAAAGAGTTTCAAGTGAAGATGAAGAATGAGAATATTTGGCCTGTGATACCTGGTAGAATTCGCAATGTTTAGGGATTAGTCAAAGTAACATAGTACTCTGCTATTTACCAATGGCATAAACCATGACAAGTTTAGTTAATCTTTCTAAAACTTCAAGGATTTTTAAAATCTGAAAAACAGGGATTAATAGACTCACCTTACCATGCTGTTAGGATTAAATAGGATAATGTATATAAATCTCTTAGCCCAGTAACACATAAGTGCTCAGTAAATGGACAAAAACAATGTGAAGATAATTAGCATGCTTCCCTCTCTATTCTTTAACTATTAGCCAAATGATAAGGTTTCTAGAAGATCCTTGTTAATTCCTTTTAAGTATGGTATCCTCAAATGGACAGGGTCTGGATGTAGTCCTGCATTAATGGAATTTAAGAGTGAATTGCCTTTTTTATTAGTTTCCTATTCCTGTAGTAAGAAATTACCACAAATTTACTGGTTTAAAGCAACACAAATTATTTTACAGTTTTGAGGTCAGAATCTCACCTAGAATCAGCAAGGAGACAGTCTTGTAGAGGCTCTAGGAAGAATCTATTTCTTGCCTTTTCTAGCTTCTACAGGATGCTTACATTCTTTTGGCTCATGGTCTCTTCTTCCATCTTCAAAGCCAGTGGAACAGGATCTTCTCCTTCTCTCTACTCTACCTCTTCTTCTATTGTCTAGTATAAGGACCCCTGTGATTACACTGGACCCACCCACCCAGACAATCCAGGATAATTAACCCACCTCAACATCCTTAACCTTATTCATATCCCCCAGTCTCTTTTGCCTTGTATGGTGACATATTTACAGGTTTTAGGAATCAGATTATGAACATCTTTGAAGAAGGGGGCATTTAGTACTTAAAAAAAATAGAGCTTAATTCATTAACTCCAATTTGTATTCAACTGAAATCCTCAGGCTGCTTTCACCAGGATTCTCATCAAAACTAGATATTCACATTGACTTTGTGTTGCTTTCTGAGAGACCTTTCAACCTATTTAGGTACTCCAGAAGTCATTTTCTGCTATTTGATGTAGTCAGCTATTCCAATCGGCTTGTAAATTTCATCAACTTGTTTTGTATGCTTTCCTCCAAGTCAATGTTTTCTAAAAATTAAAACAGGACCTATTTGTAAGATGATCTTAACTGATACTCCTTGGGTATTTATAACTAGTCAGCTAAAATCCACTTAGCAATACTGTCACCCTGCCCATATTTTTCCAATTTATTCATAATGCAAATATACCCAATACCTTTCTGAAATATTTGGTGTATAGTTTTCACTAGACATAACGTACTTTACAAATGAAAAATGTTTAGTGTGTTATAAATTGTTAGTGAATTTGTTCTGGCTCTCAGTGACTAGCAATTTCTAAAAATTAATAAAAACTGGCAGAAACAAAAGTAAACTGACACAGTCTATAGTTTCTAAAGTATGCTTTTCCTACTTTTTGAAATAAAGTTGTCAAGGCAATGATAAGAACTAGAAGACTATATACTAATCTAAGTCATATTAATCTAAGTCATTCTTTAAAACTTAAATCTCTCAAACAATATTTATTTCTGAATCATCCTCAATGGAATACGTATCCCTTTCTTTTTGAAACCTAAACTTTTCTTTTTTTTCTTTCTTTTTCCCCCAGCCCGAAACCTAAACTTTTAAAAATGTATTTTCCTTAATTTACTTTGTAATGGATTATACTGATTATTTCCAGTATTCCTTCCTTTGCCAGTATGACTTCCAAGATGACAAAGCAATTTTTCCTTAAGCTCTTATTACTACGTAAAGTTGAATTTAAAGAAAAAATAAAAATGCTTCCTAAGAGAAATACATATATACTCACAATGACAGGCTAGTATTCAAATCTCCTGCCTGTTAGATACAAATATCAAAGCATTCAATTCTACAGTCTTTCTTCCTCTTTCATTCTCAACTCAATATATCAGACACTCTTAAACCAAATAAAGTTAAATCCAACACAATTCTATGTTTATTACCAACATATAAACACTGTATAATAAAGTACACGCTAAATTTCTTAAAAGATAATCAGAAAGAAAGTTTTAAAATCATCTTTCCTGTAAAGATGCTTTATCTACCTAACTTAAACCTGAAGACAACTCCATGAAACACTACTGCTAGAACAATTAGGTAAGGGATCCTGTACAGACCCTTTCCTACCTGGTATTTCCTCTTACGCCTTTGATATGTAATTTACTAAATGTATGTCTGGGTTAATACTTTCTTAATATCAGGTAATATAATGAGGTGAAGAAAGAAAACCAATCACACGTTAAGTAAGTACCACTATGTCACTCTACCTGAAAGCAGAATACTGTGTATGAGTTAATCAACAATACATACACACAGTTAGAAATACAATGAAACTGAAAAATGTACAGAAGCAAGTCATTCAACAAAGAAAATCCCAGTTATCTTGGCCAGGTGAGGTGGCTCACACTTGTAATCCAAGCACTTTGGGAGGCCGAGGAGGGCAGATTACCTGGGGTCAGGAGTTCAAGACCAGCCTAGCCAACATGATAACTAATAAAAATATAAAATTCAGCCAGGCATGGTGGCACGTGACTGTAATTCCAGCTGCTCAGGAGGCTGAGGCAGGATAATCCCTTGAACCCAGGGATTGGAGGTTGCAGTGAGCCAAGATCACACCACTTCACTCCAGGCTGGACTACAGAGTTGAGACTTGGTATCAAAAAAAAGGGAGGAAGAAAGAAAGAAAATCCCAATATCTAATTAATAAACACAGGAAAAAGTGTTCAACCATACCAATTAATAATCAGAGTACAAATTAACACAAGGAGAAAAATTCTTCAATTATCTAACAGCATAAAGCAAAAAGAGTACTGGGCTGGTGAGACCTAATGGATGAGTTTTAATTCCAAAGAGAAATTTAAAACTATAAAACAAGAACTAAAAAATGTCCATATCTTTTAAACCAGTAATTCTACTTCTAGAAATTTATCTAAGGCAATAATTAGATGTTCTCAAATTTTCCACAATGACTACTGAGAAAATAATAGATAAATTCACGCTATTAAAAAGATCTGGTAACTATATAAAAATTTCCAAACGTAAGTGGAGGAGAAGAAAAGACTGAAAGGAAATACTCTAAAATGTTAATGGTGTTTGATAGGATTATTTTATTTTCTAATTTAAATTTATTTAACTTGCATTCATTTTTAAATGAAAAAATAAAATTCATGGATTTAAAAATGAACTTTAATTTTTATCTGTTTGAGATGTATCTTTGTCCAACTTTTGATTATAAATATAACTAAGTGATAAAGGAATGTGGTTATATAGAATCACCATTATCACATAACTTCTCCACAAAGTAAATCTTATCTTTGAAGCTGAGTTATTATGCTTAAATCAGTAACTTGCAAATCTTTAATAAAGGCTTTCAAAATTCCAATTTTTTAAAATTAATAAATTAAAAAACACCCCTCCTCCAACAAATCCTTATAATAACTGAAGCCCTGTGGATAAAATGAACATCATACATTGTATAAAAAAAAAAAAAACAAAAAACTGGGAAATCACTGCTTTGTGTTTTTTCGTTAACATCTCTTAATTAAAGAAAGTGTCCCTTTCAATACTGATACACAGTTTATTTACTCCCATATAAATTTCATTTACTTGTCACAGACTCAAACCTTCTGAAACCTGAACATTTAACCACTTTTCCACTTGCTTAGAGGAAGGTATGAAAACAAAATAGATCTGGCATTGTCAATATGAAATACTCTGCTAAAGTAGAGACAATCAGCCTTTTTTTTTTGTACAGATGGGGTTTTACCATGTTAGCCAGGTTGGCTTCAAACTCCTGCCCTCAAGGGATCTGCCAGTCTCAGCCTCCCAAAGTGCTGGGATTATAGGCATGAGCCACCTTGTCCCGCCCTGAAAAGCGTCTTAAAACAGTCAGGGAAACACAGTCAGGGGAAAGATGCTATGCCCTTTTCTTGCTCTCCTGAGCAGAGTCTTGTTTGAATGCAAACACTAAAAAAATAGTCCATCTACTTCACAAAGTGCACTCTTCGGATTTCAAGAGATTCCAAACCAGGTACTTTCATAGGCAACAAAACTGCACATAATATTCTCAAATTCAAAGGGTTAAAAAAATTTTTCATATTTACTTCTTCCTAAATTTCTTTACCTTACTGCATTCTCCCACAAACTTGTTGACTGTTCTTCTAGTTCCAGAATTTAAAGAAATGTTTTATCAAATAAACACATGAAACTGTGTTTATTTTTAGTATTTATATTTAATAATAAATACAAAATCATTTTTAGGTTAACTACTTATATTTCAATGTGCATTAAGAACATTAAGAAAACAGAATATAATAGACGATGGTTTAAACTTCATCTGCATTATTTTTCACTCTTTAATTGTATCATCCAGCTCTTATTCTCATTCACTTCTGGCAGAACTAATTTTCTAAGTATTAATAGTTAATTTCTGAAGATTTACTCTATAAAGTATGCCCTAACGTATTCTTCATTTTACACTACCTCCCCTACAATTTCCAAGGGTCTACCCTTCACTCAAACTTTTCACTTTTAGAACCAAGGCTGTACACCTCATCAGGGCTTTTAACCTCATCGGTTCCAGCTTACCACATTAGGTCATATTCCAAATGTAGTTCCATTTTTGGTTCACTGAACTGCAAATCAATCCACAAGATCTTCCTTTTCACTTGCTTGAAAGATAGGCCAGGAGGTGATTTTAGGAAACGCCAAATGTTTTATTCAATGCCACTGCTCTACTTTACCAGCACAGATGCCAGATTTAAACATCACATTTATTGTGCCTCACTAATGAACTTTTGGCTATTAAACATTTTTGTGAATTAAATATTTCTTCCTAGATATCAATACAAGAAATACAAATTGATTCCAGGATATAAAATCATTTAATTGGAAAATAATTTTAATGTTACCATTATAAAATCCTTAATGAATTATAATTTTTAATTGAGTATAAACTGGTAAAAACATGCAGACATCTTCAGTTTTAAATGTTGATTACATTTACTGCATTACTGTGGATGGCTCAAAAATTTAACCAAACCTTGCTATTCTTAAACGGAGACAAGTCCTTCCAAATGTATACATTATTTTGATAGTATCACTTGCTACCAAGCTTCAAATGTATAAAAGACAGGCCAGGAGGCCTATAAGACTTGTTCTCCGAGTCTTCTCCCCCACACAAATAGTCCATTAGACAAGGATTTGCTGCTCAAAAACGTCACAGGAGCCACGTGGGGCTGTGGACTAGACTCAAATGGGCTCTTACAAGGACTGAGTCAAATCTCAGAACTGTAACTTTTAAACTGCGAGACCTCAGACCATTCACTACACTTCTATAGTTTCCTCACCTTTAAAATGGAAAGAATGCAAAGTCATATATATAACACCTAACTCATTAGCCAGCACCTGGTTATTTAATGAGCAAATGAAGGGTTATTTTCTTGTCCTTCACTTGATCTGTCCCCCACTGGATTACTCCTTAAAATAGCATGTCAAAACTAAAGCTATTCTTTGAACAAACTTAGGATTCAGGATCAATAAAATAATTTACAGAGCCATGCAGGGGCTACTGGATATTGTTTTCATCTTGATAGAAAAAAGATAAGGCAAGCAAACAACAAAATGGTTATGATATAGGCTGACATTTTTGTGTATTTTACAACAGCTTTGTGATATAAATCACATACCATAAAATTCATCCATTTAAAATGTACAATTTTGGTA
This sequence comes from Ateles fusciceps, assembly GCA_036589455.1. Lineage (NCBI taxonomy): Eukaryota > Metazoa > Chordata > Mammalia > Primates > Atelidae > Ateles > Ateles fusciceps. Next base: position 14,199,805 of record JAZHEH010000222.1, read on the forward strand.
TACTCAACAGTTGTGCACCCACCAACACTTTAGAGCATTTTCATCATCCCCAAAACAAATTCCATTTCCATTAGCAGTCACTCTCCATTCCTCCTCTTGCTCTCGGTCAGCCAATAATCTACTTTCTGCCTCTATGGGTTTGTTTATAAAGTATGTACCTATATATGTTAAAGTAGACAGTGGTAAAAGACCTTCATAAAGATGTGGACTTATTTCAACTGATCCGCAAACTTGGCTGCCCTATCTAAAGTGTTTTATCATTCAGCATCTTTGAATTAACGTGAACTAAGTCATGTATGACCATTAAAGTTTAAAAACTATTTTATATTTGAGGCTTTAAAAGGGATATTACAGTAAATTTCTGTATTACAGGTCTCCTTTAAGCAAAGTATTATAATTCTACTTCAACTGAAACAAAGTCAAAAGGAGGAAATATAGAGAAATACTCATGATGGAACGCATAAAGATATATTGGGGATATTGCAGAGGGAGACTTGACAGACAACTGGAATGGTCAACTATTGCTCTTTAATGCAATAGCATACCTAGATCGAGGCCAGGGGAGCAGTCCACCCAGGTGCAGGCAGTAAGCGGATGAACTACCAAGACTAAATAAAATAGTAAGATTTTGATTTTGTTCTTTTATTACCATCAAGCATGGACAATTTTTTTTTTTTTTTTTTTTTGAGATGGAGTCTCAAGCCATTCTCCTGCCTCAGCCTCCCGAGTAGCTAGGACTACAGGCATGAGCCACCACACTCAGCTAATTTTTGCATTTTTAGTACAGATGGGGTTTCTCAATGTTGGCCAGGCTGGTATTGAACTCCTGACCTCAGGTGATCCACCCGCTTTGGCCTCCCAAAGTGCTGGGATTACAGGCAGGAGCCACGGCGCCTAAGCATCGGTAACTGTAAATAACATCAGAGATAAAATGTATCTACCTCCAAATATTTTGGCAATATTCTTAAGTTTTAAACTGTTGCTGTGGTTACTGATGAGTTTTTAACAACATATAAATATCAAATCTGCACATTTTTATTACATACTCTTAAATAAGCAATCCATCTTAATCGGAAGTTTATTAGGAAATCCCCATTATCTTAATCAGTTCCCAATGCATGCAGATTTGATATGCCTATTCATTTGGAGAGTAAGAACAAAAAGGTTCAGGATAGCGTCAGCTCTCCTCAGGCTCAGTATGACTTTAATCCTATTGTACCTGTATACATTTCTGTGTTTAAATAATATGTTCAAAATTATAGCTGTGTCCAATTCTTCTTTTCTGAGATATATTTTTTCTGGCATGAATATTTACAAACAACCAGAATTCACCTCAAACAAATACAGAGATGAATATAAAACTTTAAAAGTGAAGACCCGTGAACAAAAATTACAGAGGTGCCATCACTAAGCAACGAAGTACAAGGAAATAGAGCTATACTTCCTTGTACCTGAATTATCAAAAGTGGTTATCAAATATAATAGACACATTGAATTTTCAGGTGAAAATCATTTCGGTAAAATTTTGACTGAGGCATCTGAAAGTCATTAGACTCAATGATGAAAAAAATACATGGATAGGAGACTGTGATTTCTAGAATTTATTGTGAAGTGTGCTTATAAATCCCTGCTAAACACAGTATGTTAAAAACTTCCTATTTGTGTATGTGCTGCTTTATGTACAACTTTTTGTAATTAAAATTAATCAAAAGTGCTCTTCAACTGTGGGTGAAAACAAATGAATAAATCTGGTTATAATTGTCTACTGAACACAAATATGTGAAGATCAATTTTAACAGTCACTGACAGATCTGCCTAAGACTTCAAAAGAAACTGGCCATGCTGGCCAAAATGGTGAAACCCCATCCTTACTAAAAATACAAAAATTAGCCAGTCGTGGTGGCACGAGCTTGCAATCCCAGCTACTAGGCAGCGCTGAGGCAGAACTGCTTGAACTCAGGAAGCAGATGTTGCAGTGAACTGAGATCACACCATGGCACTTGAAACTGGGCGACAGAGCAAGACTCCGTTTCAAAAAAAAAAAAAAATCTGCTCTGGATGTGAAATATGCTAGCTACAGCTGCTGCTCTCTGTTCTCTTCCAACTGGGATTACTGACCCATATGGATTTATACCAAGAATCACAATTATCCAAACACAAATTAGAACTTTCAAGAGGTATTTATTTGGATGGCCATCCACCTTTCACTGAGTCCTGCTGTTCTCTACCACTAGTCAAAAACCTGGCTTCTAATTCTTAACTCCACTTCTGAGTTACATTGGTTTTCTTCCTGAATTTTCTACTAATCTGGTACAGTGCACTTTACTGGAATATCAGATTTCTGTAGATTCATCTATGTCTTCAAAAGCACCAATTAAAAGGCTCAAACTACTCAGTAATGAAATGTAATCAATAAATTATGCAAATATTGAACAGGATGAAGGTGATCAGTGCATAATAAATTATAATATTGTTTGTAAAATCTCTTCCAGTTCTCAAAATCACAGCAGCACACTATTAATTACATTTAATATTAACACAGAAATGTAGACATGTCTCTCCTATTCTAAGCTCTCAACAGATCCTGATAAGGCCTATTCTAATGCAAATTTAACTATTAGCCACCTCTATATTTTCTGTGGTTCGACAGAAACATAATACTAATTAATACACCAGTGGTACCAAAATTTTGAATGGTTAATAGGTAAGCTGCTTATTCTGGTATATACCTAACAACACAGTGTAGTTTTTAGCTTATCATGAAAGTTGTATGCTGTTGCTCTAAAGTGTGCTAAAAAAAAAGGATTTGGCATATTGTCTCAACAAATATTGTGAATAACACTAAAAGTTTTGTTTACATAACATTTTCCCCCTACTATGTTATAAAGGTGCATTTCAAATGAGATTTGAATGTGTGCAGATATGTACAGAAAAGTTACTTTGAATTCTGAAGTAAATCATATTTGCTTGTGCTCCATAACAGAGAATAACCTACAATTTTTATAGTGACTTAGTATGTGGTAAAGGAAACAAAAAAAACAAAACAAAAAAACACTATCAATTGTCTCATCTTTCTAGTAGGTACACTTTTAACCTGAATTCTGTTTCACGATATTCAGAAACCAACTTTTCCATTATTCTAATTTTTCTCTGAATCAATTCCTCATCATATGTTCATTTAATGTTTTCTGAAACAAAATACTAGACAAAATGATAGACTAGGGAGGGGAAATACTTACAAGAACATCGAGTGATAAACCCTGCTACAGAAAGCTCTGAAGAATCACTTTATTGCAATCACTATAAAGCCAGACCAATACCCTTGTCAGAGATTAAGAATTCCCTGAGAGTCAAGAAAGCACAGAAAGAAAACTATGTATAACCAACTTTCAATATTCAAAAACTCCTAAGACAACATGGTCAACTTTGGCAAGGGAAATCTCCAATTTTACTGCAATTAGTGACCTGATGTGTGTTACTGCAAGAGACTGAATGAAAAAGTGGAATCTGGATCCAGGTTTTATTAAAACAAAGTTTAAATGAGATGTGCAAAAATGTAAAATGATGTCACTCTCACTAATTTTGTTTTAGAAATGTTACTTATCAGTAAAAATGTTATTTATGTTAACATTGTAATAAGTTTATTGTTATTTTTAATAAATTAATAAACACTTGCATTTCTCAGTTTAAATTTCTAATACGGTAAATATCAATAGATACAATAATCCATAGATGCAAAAGCGCTCTGTGGCCTTTAACTTTTAAGAATTTAAAAGGATCTAGTCAGGCATGGTAGCTCACACCTGCAATTCCAGCACTTTAGGAGGCTGAGGTGGGCTAATCACTTGAGCTTAGGGGTTCGAGACCAGCCTGGGCAACATGGCCAAACCCCATGTCTACAAAAGAAAAAATACAAAAATTAGCCAGGCATGGTGGCAGAGGTCTGTAGTCCCAGCTACTTGGGAGGTTGAGACAGGAGGATGGCTTGAACCCAGGAGGCAGAGGTCACAATGGGAGGAGTTTGTGCCACTGCCCTCTAGTCTGGCCCGCAGAGCCAGACCCTGTCTCAAAAAGCAAATATATAAATGGCTCTAAAACCAGAAAAAGTTTGAGAATAGCTGCCCTACAGAAATTACTATACATGTCCACGGGGAGACATGTTTCAAAAGTTCATTGCAGTCTGTCAGCAAATATTAACTAAATCTTAATAGACAGTATTAATAATATTTAAGCAAACAAAAAAAGGCAGGTCAAAGCTGTAGTAAGCTGTGCTGGCACCACTATACTCCAGTATCAAACACAGAAGATCACATATTGTTTACGGACCACAGAGATTAATACTAAATTATCTGATTGCCTCTCCTGCAAGTGGGAGGAGGGTTGGGGTTGGAGGATAAAAGAAAGACTTTATATTTTATTTTTAAATTAAAAACACAAAACAGTAATGACTGTATATTCTTACTGTTTTACTTTTTCTGCATTATTTTTGTGGTGTTTATTTATTTTTTTTTTTTGAGACAGAGTCTCGCACTGTCGCTCCGGGCTGGAGAGCAGTGGTGCATCGCAACCTCTGCTTCCCAGGTTCAAGCGATTCTCCTGCCTCAGCCTCCGAGTAGCTGGGATTACAGGCGCCTGCTGCCATCATGCCTAGCTAAGTTTTTGTATTTTTAGTAGAGATGGGGTTTCATCATGTTGGCCAGGCTGGTCTCAAACTCCTGACCTCATAATTCACCCACCTCGGCCTCCCAAAGTGCTGGGATTATGGTCCACTGCCCCTGGTGTATTTTTGTACTTTAAGTGTCTTAAAATTGCAGATGATGCAAAAAAGTGGGAGGGGTAAGATATAATTCTTCAGGATTTAGGGAAAATGGATTAAAGACTAAAAATACAATCAATGGGTTAAAAAATACAATCGGGCCAGTAATCCCAGCACTTTGGGAGGCTGAGGCAGGCAGATCACGAGGTCAAGAGATCGAGACCATCCTGGCCAACATGGTGAAACCCCGTCTCTACTAAAAACACAAAAAATTAGCTGGGCGGGGTGGCACGCGACTGTAGTCCCTGCTACTTGGGAGGCTGAGGCAGGAGGATTGCTTGAACTGGGAGGCAAAGGTTGCAGGGAGCCGATACTGTATCACTGCACTTCAGCCTGTTGACAGAGTGAGACTCTGTGTCAGAAAAAAAAAAAATTACAACCCATACTCTTTATTCTATTCCATAAACTTTAACAAAATCTTCATATTCAGAAATGTATAAACAATACAACAGACACAATTAAGTATTAGCCATAATTGATAACTCTCTTTTTAACTCATCTTTTCACCTTTCACAACACTTAATACAGCGTCTTGCCATAAAAATTCTCCAAACATTCTGTTAAATGGGTATCTTTAATAACCTCATCTTTCTTACCTTCCTTTCCTTCTGGGTCAGAGGTGGACGTCTTTTACCCGTGCTTCTGATTTGTCCCATTTCTCTTATTCATAATTCTGCTTCAAGTTAGCCATCCCCTCTTGTTGGTAGACTACGCTTTTCTATACTCCCTTCCTTGAAAATGCTAAAACCGTCTACTCCCATCTAAGAGACTAGGGATTCAACACTACTAACTAAAGCTAAAACTTTATATATTTATTATATAAACAAATGTACAGCCTATCACCAGTGCCTAGTACATTGTTAACTGCCCTTCCTTCTCCCATCCTTAAGCAATGTTTCCCTCTAATCCCTTAAAATTACTAAAGACTACTTTATACTAGCTACCTCTTATTTCCTTATTTCCCAACACCATTCAACTCTAAACTTCAAATTCTGTTATCCCCCAAAATTTCAGTAGCCAAGTCCCCTCATACTACACAAAACATTATCTTCGGGCAGCAATTAATTTGGAGAGATCCTTATTCAAATCCCAGTTCTGCCATTAACTAGTATGCCCTTGGGGGAATTAGCATTTATTATAATTTCTTGGAAAATCAGTTTCCTCATCTGTAATTAGACGTCTATGCAGAGTTGTGGGAATACAATTCTATTAAATTAGATATGTGTGTATATGTAAAGTGTCTGACAGGCCACTACTGGTGTTATACTAATTCCTTTTTCTCCCCCTTTCGATTTCCCCCTACCTTTCCCATCTGAACTCCTGGATGTCTCCCTCTATCTCTTAGTTGCTTCCAACTTGAAGTCTTACAAGCCCAATTGCTCGCCAAAAATTTTCACTATTGTTCCACAATTAACTCAAACTCAACCTGTTCAAACATCAAACACATTTTCTTCTCTACTAAGCAGGCTTTTGATGATTTGTGTTAAGGGTATCACCACTCTCTCAGCCCTCAGGATGTGGGGACAAAGGTGCTTATAAACCCATCAGATGCCAAGGTCCATGGATTCCTTTGGCCCACATCCTATCCCTCTTCTCCATGCCCTATATACATTTGCCAAGTTCAGGTTTTACTTATCTTTTCTACCAAGTCTCTGGCTCCTACAACACATACCACTACGAACCAAACAGTTTTGATTATATTATCCCACTGCTTAAAACCTTCAATGTTTACCCACAGCCTAAATATGAAGTTCAAACAGATTAGGCAAACATGAAACTTGTCAAGCCCAAACTATTTTACCATCCTTACTTTCCAGTAGCCTTCAGAATCAAAATACTCCCTTTTCAGCACTATTGCCCTTCAATCACTGCTTCCTACATCTTCTGAAATCCTAAAACTGGTAACACCTTCTCTTCCCAAGCCTTTACTGAATCTCCAATGGCGATACCACACTGCAATTGAAGGATCCCAAAGGAAGCTGTTCTACCACATATTAAAATTATTTGTCTAAGTCTTATGTCCTCTGTTAGATTAGACTTTTAGGTAACTGAGATCCTTGGTAGCCCTACAGTATTCAGGACATAGCTGTGCAGGTGAGCAGGCACTCAAAAGTTTGCTAAGTGAAGATTAGATCTGAGAGATTCAAGATTATGGGGAACAAACGTAAAACATTTCATGAATGGGGAGAAATAGTTGAGAAGCACTACAAATCAAGTAGGCATAAGAAGATTAATTTTAAAATCAGATTAATTTCTCCGGAAGTTTTAATTTAGCAGAAGAGAGCTGGCATTCTTTGCAGTTCATAAAGACTAGGAATAGAATTGAAATGAACTGTAAAATGAACAATGATAAGAAAATGCTCATTTTGCACATTTAAAAAGGTCAAAAATACCATTTCCCCTTTTCAAGGAGTCAATACCATTTCTAACTTTGGTTTTCCAAAGTAAAAAATTACTGATGGTACCTTTTCAGGATTAACAGAAAATACTTTGCTTAATAACGTGCTTGATGTCAACTTCCACAATGCCTGAATCAGAACACTTCTGATCTTAAGAATAAACTAAAAAAACTCCTCTTCTTTCATCAAAAACATTCATTCTTCCGATTCTGAAATAAATTTTAAAAATGCACATTCATTGTTGGGAGAAAAAATGTGTCTGAAATTTTTTATTGTTACGCCATTTGTTTAAATTCTCATTCAACAATTATTTGCAAGGCACCTGTTTTGATTGGGAAAGAAGGGAGAAAGAACAGAAACTTCCTGCCCTCATGGAGCCTGGAGCCAATATTCCAGTGAATTTATCTTCAGAAAATTGTCAACTTCCAAACCTGAAATATCTGGAGCATTATCACAAATTCTCTGGCGATCAAAAACTAGGACATATTATTTTTATTGTTTTGAAAATCATCACTACTGAACTTTTACAAGACACTGTCCAATAACAGTTGCAACTACTGCAGTTAGGGCATTGTATGTACCCATTAATTGAAGAAAGTCATTTTTAGAATAATTTATATGACAATCAATTGTCTCAACTGCGTGTAATTGGAGAGTCCCATATATTATGGCATTGCAAATCTAAAGGAAAGTTATCGCAACAAGTAAACCTACAAAATCTGTGAGATGCAGCACGTTTTTAACGCCACATCCACACATCTCGAACTACTACATCTGATTTTTCAATGCTGGTTATCTTTAGTATTTGGAAAGAGAAGACAATACAACTCAACCCATGACAATAGCTCCCATTCTGTAACTTCATTTTAAATCATCAATGGTCAAGTCTCCTCCTCCCAAATCGATTCTGACAAATAGGATGTATGGACTCTACACTCCAAAAGCAACACCTGGAAAGACGAGAGAAACAACTAGAGAACTTTAAGGCTGCAGGCAGCTTTGTTCCCCGGTTTGGGGAGGTTTTCACATGTAAATGTCCTCTTAGAAGGGAACCGAGGATTAACTACCTCGGGAGGGGGTGCGAGGGTAGGGAACTGGAGGACAACGCCAGCTTTCTAGTGGACTAAGGCGGGGCGAATACTCTTCTCTCCCATTCATCTTTTTAGGCGTCACGTTGGGGCCACAGAGCCTATAAGAGGGTTATGTTCACGACTTTAAATTTTCATTTATTAGCCCTATTTCCCAAGTGCGTGAATCCCGAAGAAGGGGGGATGAACACCCTCTCCAACTCCTCCTGGACCTGGGATCAGAGTCCAGCCGTCGACGCGCCAAGGCCTGAGCAACAGGAGAGCTGAAGCCACCGCTCCGCCAGCCCCACGACCGGCAGATGCTCCCGCTCCCCCGCCCCCAACCCCACACGCCCGCCCGCGCTTCTTTCTTAGTCCCTTGCGGGCTCCCGGCACTGCGAACCCGACAACGGGGCTCGCGGAGCAGAGAGCGAGGGCGCCCGGACACGAAAAAGGGCCAAGTTAGAGGAAGGGGCACCGACTTGGGCAGGGGGAAACCGCAAGGGGACGAGGGGGGAGCCCGAGGTCGCCCTCGGGGGGTGGGTAGTGGGGGGGAGGGGTGCGGGGTCAGTTCCCGTGGTCGCCTCGACCTCTCCCGGGCCACAGGCCCCGCTCCGCGCAGGCCCCACCGCCCCGGAACTGGAGCAGGAAGCGTCCCCACCCGGACCAAAGCTTTAAACCTCCGGCGGCGGGAGAATCGGGCCCCGGCTCCCACAGCAGGCCCGGCACCCCCCCTGCCCCGAGCACCCCTCACCTCCTGGTTGAAGGCGTTGACGGCGTCCATGTTTGCGCTGCGGCGGCGGCTGCTCCGGGCCCGCCGGTCACATAGACCTCGCGCCGCGGCGGAGCGAGGCCGGGAAATCGGCCGGGCTTGGTGGCGGTGGGAGGCGACGCGCGGCGGAGCCCGAGGCCCGGGCAGGAAGAGGCTGCGGCCGAAGCGGCGAGGCGGGAGGCTGAGGCAGAGGCGGAGAGGTGGCGGGCCCCCTCTCAGTCCCGTTCGCAGGATGAGGAAAAGGAGGCGGCGGCGGTGCTGGGCTTCAACATGTCCGTTTGGTGGTAGCGGCTGCGCTCTGCGTCTCGCTGACACGACCCCCCGCGCCCTCACGCACTGGCCCGGCCGGCGAGCGGGCGGGCCTCTCTCCCTCTCACCAGCGGGATGGCGGCAGCGGCCCGAGTCCACGCCGCGCGGGGCACCCTGGGACAGCTCAGGCCTCCCGGCGCTTCCTGTGCCCGGCGTCCGCTCCGCCCCGCCGCGCTGGCCCCGCCCCCTCCCCGCCTTGTCCCGCCCTGTTCCGCCTTTTTCCGCCTTATCCCGCCCCGCGCCGCCCCGCGTGCCTGGCTGCTGGCGTGTGACGCCGGGACGCCAGGCGTTTTCCCGCCGGCGGCGGCCGCGGGCGGGGGAGACTGCCTGGCACCGAGGCCAGGCCCGGGGGAAGGGCGCCGCAGAGCGCGGGATCCCAGGGCTGCGAGGGTGACCCGGAGCAAGCCCTGGCTCACGCACGCTCCGCCCGACGCGGTGCTCCCGGGTGCGTCTCTGCGAGCAGTTCGGCCCTAACTGGCCCTGCACCCGACCAGACCGGGCGGGCACGGAGCCGCTAGCTCTCCGCTGCCGCAAACAAAGGACGCAGGATTTAACCTCGGCCTGTTGGGCGTGCCTTTGCAGGCCTTCGTGCGCTCTGCTGGGAGAAAAAAAAAGCTCTGCCAGTGCCAGTGCAGCTGTGTGTTCGCTGTAGTTGTGCGGTTTAATTCTGCGCGAGCTAAAACACCGAGGAAGACAGGCAGGCACCTGATATCCACGCAGGCCTTAAGGAACCCCTGTGCAGCCTTGTGCCACGAGAGGAGTGGATTCACTAACTTTGACGCTGATTCCTCAAACCGGGTTTCATTTTTGGCCAAAACTCTTCATGCTGATCACTTTCCTTGAGTACCTACTGTCTGCCTGGCGTTGGGGGATTTAGAAATAAAAGATAATTGTTTTGCCTGAAAACACCACACTTTAGTGGAGAGGACAAGTGAGCAAATACTTATCAAAGCATGCTTAGTGTTAGGGCAGAGGCCCTGGGAAACAAGAAAGATGCGCCACCGACCAGAAGGCCAGGAAAGCTTCCCAGAGGAAGTGGCACCCCATCTACATCTGGAGGGAGGAGAGGCCTACAGAGCCTGATGAGGACTGCACCATCACCTCCCCTTGAAGGAGGACCAGCTGGAGCTTAGAAGCAAGGTGAACTGAGAGAGGGGAGTGAGACCAGATCCTAAAGAACCTTTGCTCTTCCAGAGTTTGGATTTTGCTCACCTAAGACAGAGGGGGAGCCCTTGAAAGGGGAAGGTGGAGTGATGGAGGCAGTGTGCTCTCGGAAGGTTGGTGCAAAAGTACTAACAGTGGACAGGGAAAGAACGGCCCTAGTCCCCCAGGATAATGAGGGCTGAAAGTGGTGGCGATGGAGAAGTAAAGACAGCTGTTTAGGAAGTGGAGTGGAAGGGCTGAGGCACAATGACTGTGAGGTTAAGAAACGGGGCGGTGGCTCACGCCTGTAATCTCAGCTCTTTGGAAGGCTGAGGCGGGCAGATCACGAGGTCAAGAGATCGAGACCATCCTGTGGTGAAACCCCGTCTCTACTAAAAAATACAAAAATTAGCTGGGTGTGGTGGTGTGTGCCTGTAGTCCCAGCTACTCGGGAGGCTGAGGCAGGAGAATCGCTTTAACCCGGGAGGTGGAGGTTGCAGTGAGCCAAGATCGCACCACTGCACTCCAGCCTGGCGACAGAGCAAGACTGTCTCAAAAAGAAAAAGGAAAGAGGGTGTCAAGGAGGATGCCCAGAGTCTGACTTGATGAATGACATGGGTGGGGGGTTTATGAGTAAACGGCAGATTTATGGGGGAAGAAGGCATGGGTTTGAGGGAAGACAGAATGATGGTTAACACTTGTAGATTGCTTACCATGTGCCAGGGTCTACTGACATGCTGTTCTGTGCTGTTTGGTTTAATCTTCATAATAGGCTTCTGGGTGAGGTGGCTATTAGTAATACCCTCATTTTATAGTTCAGGGAGTGAGTTAACTAACGTGCCCAAGGTCACACAGCTGGATCATTTCCGTCTGGGGCATGTGGAGTTTGAGCTGCCCTGGGGGACCCGTAAGTGAGGATGTCTAGGAGGCAGTTGGGTAAATGTGCAGAGTCAGGAGAGATGGCTGAGGTGATAGAGATCTGGGAGTCATCAGTGCACAGCTAGTGGTGGAAGGAGCTGAAATAGATAAGGGGGAAAAAGCCCAGGCACACAGATATGTAAAGGATACGTTAGAGGTAAGAAGAGGTGAAGAAAGCTCTGAAGTGATCAGCTCTGTCTGGTGCTGAAAGTAAAAGTCCAGCAAGGTAAGAATTGGAAAGTGTCTGAAGGATGCTACGGGCAGGGAGCTTGTCTTGCATGTAGGCTGAAGTGGTGAGGGCAAAAGCTAGACTGGTGTGTATTGAAGAGGGGGAAGGCAGGCAGGAGAAAGTTTATAGAAACTTGGCTGTGAAGGCAAGTGGTGAGGACAACAGGAAAAACCTGCAGGAGGAAGTGAAAGTGTTTGCTTGTGTGTTTTGTGTTGTTTTGAGATGAGACTGATGTACCCTTAATTACTTGTTAAAGGAACAAACAAAGTAGATTGCAAATTTTATTTTCGGGTCGACCCATCTTCTAGTTCATTACCACTCCCTATCACTACTTTTTAATCTTCCCACTGAACTACCGTTATATTTTCCAAATCCATCTTGCTTCTGTAAAAGCTGTCATCCACAAGACCACTAACATTGCATTAGAAAGTACAGACATGAGGCCAGGCGCGGTGACCCATGCCTGTAATCTCAGCACTTTGGGAGGCCTAGGCAGGTGGATCACTTGAGGTCAGGAGTTTGAGACCAGACTGGCCAAAATTGTGGAACCCATTCTCTACCAAAAATATAAAAAATGAGCCGGATGTGGTGGCATGTGCCTGTAATCCCAGTTACTCTGGAGGCTGAGGCAGGATAATCACTTGAACCCAGGAGGCGGAGGTTGCAGTGATCTGACATAGTGCCACTGCACTCCAGCACTCCAGCCTGGGTGACAGAGCAAGACTCCATCTCAAAAAAAAAAAAAAAAGTACAGAAGTGAGTAGATCATTAGATCTCTGTTTCCTACCCTTTGGCATTTCTGGAGATCTATTGTCTACCAAATTCTGTCCAAAATCCCCACACCATGTTTCCAGCCTATTGCCAGGGCACAACCCAGGTTTTGTAACTCCCTAGACACATCTGGGAATTGACATGGCTGGGCCTTTGCTCTCACAGAAAACCCCTCTCTGCTCCTCTATGGAGGCAGGCCCATCTAGCATCTAGCTGAGATTCACATGTCCCTGCCTTTTCATTCATTAACCAGGTATTGTCCATGTACTTTGTGCCAGGCACTATTTGGAAAAGCTTCCCCTCTCCTTTCAGCCAGTCTTGGCATCTTCCACCATATGCTTCTATGACTCCACCATAGCACCTCTTACCTTGTATTGCTATTATCTGAAAAAGAAAAAAAATCTACATTATTCTGACATGACGTGCCCCCATCCTGCCTCTGCTTGTTTCTGCAAAGTAGATCCCTTCACAAAGCCAAATGGGATCCCCTTTCCCCAATTCATACAAGCAATCTGCTTTCCTCCTGTGAGTCAGGGAAATAGATTTGGCTAAGGAAGGATGAAGTGGGGTTGGAAAGGGGGACTTGAGAGGAGAGTGGTGGGTTGAGCTTCGGACAGGTTGCCTTTAGGACTCGGTACTTTACAGCTATCGGGCTCTATAATGATTGTTGAATGAGGGAATGATAGTCTAAAGGGGCAAGATTTTCTGTGTAGCATCCTATTGAGATTTGAATGCACAAGAAACAAAATTTGGTTTCTAAGATGCATGTGTTTGAGGCAGTTAACAGCTTTTGGAGGTTCTTTTCTGGATAGGATTGTTTGGTGTTTATGTTGACAGTATTTGAGAGGTCTTTTAACAAGTAGTTGGGGAATATATACTATCAGCTAGACTTTGAATGGCTTAGCAGCATTATCTAGCATTTTCCTGTTCTGAAGACAGCAGCACCTGTATCTGTTCTGGAACATCTGGTGGCCATTTGCACAGTTATTGCTGGACTTCCATCTTTATATCTCCAGGCAGATGAGTCAAACCTTCCAATAGGAAATTTTGAGTAAATGACAAAAACTCATGAGGGTTGTCCTTTGTGAGCAGACTCTGAAGCAGTAGGAATGTAGCCTATTGAAAAGATGGCCAGAGATTCAGAAATAAATGTGACGGATAAAAATCAGCAAGACATTTAATACACCTGCAAACTTGCCTTCTTTCAAAGAACACTGATTGAAACAGATTTATTTGTTCATAAAGTGGGTGTGAAAATAGTTCTGAAAAGCCATTCTAAACAAACTTTTTTTTTTGAGAAGAAGTCTCGCTCTGTTGTCCAGGCTGGAGTGCAGTGGTGTGATCTCTGCTCACTGCAACCTCCACCTCCCTGGTTCAAGCGATTCTCCTGCCTCAGCCTCCTGAGTAGCTGGGATTGCAGGCACCTGCCACCATGCCCGGCTAATTTTTTGTATTTTTAGTAGAAATGGGGTTTCACTGTGTTAGCCAGGATGGTCTCGATCTCCTGACCTCATGATCTGCCCACCTCGGCCTCCCAAAGTGCTGGGATTACAGGCGTGAGCCACCAAGCCCGGCCACAAACTTATGCTTTTAAAAAGAGTAGATGAAATCTATATGCAGAGAAAGGAAAAGATGACGTTAGGAAGCCATATTCTGGTTAATTCTGTGTTCTTCAAAAGTCACCTCATTTTCTTGAAGGGATTGCTGGCTACAATCCACAGGTATAGAGAATATGGAGAGAAAGCATCTCATGCCGGAATAGCCCAATAAAACATTTATAGATAAGAATTTAAGAGAATATAGGTTATTTCTGTTTTTTTTTTGTTTGTTTGTTTGTTTTTGAGACAGAGTCTTGCTCTGTTACCCAGGTTGGAATGCAGTGGTGTGATCACGGCTCACTGCAGCCTCGACTTCCTGGGCTCAAATGATCCTTCTGTGTCAGCCTCCCAAATAGCTGGGACTACAGGTACAAGCCCCATGCCCAGCTAATCTGCCTGTGTTGCCTAAGCTGGTCTCAAACTCCTGGGCCCAAGCAATTCTTGCATCTCAGCCTCCCAGAGTTCTGGGATTACAGGCATGAGCCCTCACACCTGACCTAATTTTTAAATTTGTTTGTGGACGGGGTCTTCCCATGTTGCCCAGGCTGGTCTTCAACTCCTGTTCTTAAGCGATCCTCCTGCCTCGGCCTCCCAAAGTGTTGGAAATATGGGTGTGAATATGAGCCATGGCACCCAGCCTTGAAAATGAGTTCTCTCTCTGTCATATACTTTTGGAGCAAGTATAAACTGGTTGTATTATGTGAGACTTCTTTCTCCTTGGTCTGCTTTCTTCTCTGGCCGGCTCCTGAATTCAAGTCATTTGTCAGATATGTGTATTGTAAATATTTCCTCCCAGTCTGTGGCTTACCTTTTCATGGTCTTGCCCTTCCTCTCTCTGAAGCTTTCCCTGAAATTTCTGTGATTCTTCTTCCTCCCCACTTAGGGGTGTAACTGAACTCTCTCCTGGTTTAGACTGCATTTCAGCTGCCCACTGGGGAATTCCACATGTGTATCCCTCCATTCCCAAGGGCCCCACCTGACTCCTTTTTGTGCCTTCCTCTGTCTTCATGCCGTTTATGCTGTTGGGGCCAAAACAGTGGAATGAACTGTGTGGAAAGCAGGAACTCCAAGAAGGAAGAGTTCAACAGCAGTTGGGCAATGGGATTTTAGGGAATTTTCATTTTCTTCTTAATTTTTCAGCGTTTTTCATACTCCCCCACAGAAGGCATGTATCACTTTTTTTTTTTTTTTTTTTTTTTTTTTTTTGAGACAGAGTCTCACTCTGTTGCCCAGGCTGGAGTGCAGTGGCATGATCTCAGGTCACTGCAATCTCTACCTCCTAGGTTCAAGCTATTGTCCTGCCTCATCCTCCGGAGCAGCTGGGTTTACAGGCACCTGCCATCATGCCCGGCTAAGTTTTTTATTTTTATTTTTAGTAGAGACAGGGTTTCGCCATGTCGGCCAGGCTGATTTAGAACTCCTGACCTCAGGTGATTCACCCACTTTAGCCTCTCAAAGTTCGGGGATTGCAGACATGAGCCACGGCGCCAGACCAGTTTTATTGTCAGAAAGAATAAGCGCCTTAAAAAAAAGAGAAAATATACAAGTAAATGTGCAGCAAACCTAAAATGTTCTGGATTCTCTGATTGTAACAGTGAGCATGTGAGTAAATAATAAAGGAAAACCATTTCTTTTTGTCACTTCATATCTTACTTAGGAATAGAAATCCAAGATTCTTTTTCAAAATGGAAAGTATGAAAAA
Source organism: Ateles fusciceps (assembly GCA_036589455.1). Classification (NCBI taxonomy): domain Eukaryota; kingdom Metazoa; phylum Chordata; class Mammalia; order Primates; family Atelidae; genus Ateles; species Ateles fusciceps. The sequence continues at coordinate 14,215,529 of JAZHEH010000222.1, forward strand.
CCAGTCTCATCTGAAGTGAAATGTCACCTTTTAGGACTAGGCCTCCCCCAATCCAACATTTGTTCTTTCATTCATTCACAAAATAAATATGTACATCTCTTGTGGATAGGCACTGTGTTAGGTGAGTGCAATACCATGATAAGCCCAAACACAGATAAGTTTCTTCCTTGAGGAACTATCCCTCCAGGGTCTGGCACCTTGCCCTGATGTTGAGCATTTTACATGTGTATATTGGCCATATGTATACTTTTTTTAGGAAAATGTTCAAATGGTTTGCTCTTTAAAAAAATGGATCATTGGCTGGGTGCGGTGGCTCATGCCTGTAATCCCAGCACTTTGGGAGGCCAAGACGGGCAGATCACAAGGTCAGGAGATCAAGACCATCCTGGCTAACATGGTGAAACCCCATCTCTACTAAAAATATTAAAATAAAAATTAGCCAGGCATGGTGGCAGGTGCCTGTAGTCCCGGCTACTCGGAAGGCTGAGGCAGGAAAATCACTTGAACCCGGGAGGCGGAGGTTGCAGTGAGCCAAGATTGCACCACTGCACTCCAGCCTGGGTGATAGAGTGAGACTCTGTCTCAAAAAAAAAAAAAAGGATCATTTGTCTTCTTATTGAGTGATATGAGTCTTTTGTCATATATGTGGTATTGTAAGTATTTCCTCCCAGGTCTGTGGCTCTCCTTTTCATTTTCTTTTGAAAAGCAGATGTTTTTAATTTTGATGGATATAATTATTTTTTTTTTGAGATGGAGTCTTCTTCTTCACCAGTCTAGAGTGCAGTGGAGTGATCTCAGCTCACTACAGCCTCCACTTCCCGGGTTCGAGCAATTCCCCTGCCTCAGCCTCCAGAGTAGCTGAGACTACAGGCACGTGCCTCCATGCCCCAGTTAATTTTTTGTATTTTAGTAGAGACGGGGTTTCACCATGTTGGCCAGGATGGTCTTGATCTCCTGACGTCGTGATCCACCCGCCTTGGCCTCCCAAAGTGCTGGGATTACAGGTGTGAGCCACCACGCCCTGGATATAATTTGTTATTTTTTTATTTTATGGTTCGTGCTTTTCTGTCATATTGAAGAATTTTTGCTTATCCCCAGGGTATGGAAATGTTCTCCTATATTTTCTTGTTGAGTCTTTATAGTTTAGCACTCCTGTTTAAGTCTGTGATCCATTTTGAATTAGTATACATGTATGAGATAAGGTAAATGTCAAGCTTCATTTTTTTACATTAGGATATCTTGTTGTTCCAGCATTATTTGTTGAAAAAAAAACCATCATTTCTCCCATTGAATTACTTTGGCTCATTTGTTGAGTATCAGTTGACCACTGTGTGGATCTAGTCCACTATGTGTACTCTGTTCTGTTATCTATAGATCTATATACCTGTATATACCTGTCTTACATATAAATAGCCCACTGTCTTCATTTCTCTAGTAATTCAATAAATCAGTTAAAGTTGCCAACGTAGTTCTTTTAAAAATTGTTTTCACTACTTTGTGATCTTTGCATGTCTATATAAATTTTTAAATCAACTTGTTAATTTCCAAAAAAACCCCACACAACTGAACACAAGACAAAACAGGAAGTATGAGGTGATTTTCTTTGGGTTTGCATTGAACTGTAGATCAATTTGGGGGGTTATTTCGACCTTAGCTGTATTGAATCTTCTGATCCATGTACGTGATATATCTATGCATTTATTTAGATCTTCTTTAATTTCTCCTAGCAGTGTTTGCTGAGATCTCAACATGTCTTGCCTATATTTTGTTAAATTTATCTCAAGGTTATTACTAGTTTTGGATGCCATTATATATACATATATATAGATATTTTTAAAAATTGAGATAAAGGGGGTTTTACTATATTGCCCAGGTCTCAAACTTCTGAGCTGAAGTGATCCCCCACCTCTGCCTCCCAAAGTGTTGTGATTACAGGAGTGAGCCACTGCACCCAGCCAGGATGCTACTATAAATGATATTATTTTAAAATTTGTTTCCAATTTCTTATTTCTAGTATAGGGAAGTACAATTGATTTTGTATATTCAGCTTGTGTTCTGCAATATTATGTATGTTGCTCTTAGTTCTAGTAGCTTTTTTTGGTTAGTTCCTTAAGATTTCCTATATACATGCTCGTGTCTTCTGAGAATAAAGACAGTTTTGTTTTTTCTATCCTTTATTTATTTTTCTTGTCTGAACTGACTAGTCCTCCATGACAATGTTGAGTAAAAGTGGAGAGTGGACCTCCTTACTTTGTGTCTGATCTCGGAGGCAAAAGGTTTTTTTCACCATTATTTATGTTGTTAGCTGAGGGTTTTTCATAGATGCTCTATAATAGGGTGAGAAAGTTCCCTTCTGTTAGTTCCCTGAGAGTATTTTTATTCTTTTAAATCACAAATGGGTGTTGGATTTTGTCAGATGCTGATGCCATATTCATTGAGATGATTATCTGATTTTGTCTATTTTATTCTGTTAATATAATGAATTACTGTGATTGGTTTTTAAATGTGAAACCAACCTGGCTTTCCTGTAATAAAATCCACTTGGTTTTGGGATATTACTTTTTTTTATATGTTGCTGGATTCAATTTGCAAAGATTCTGTCAAAATATTTCCTTCTATCTTCATGAGTGGTATTGGTGGTGCTGGGATAGCTTGCGCTCATCAAATTATTTGAGAAGTGCTTCTTTCCTCTTCTATTATCTGTTTTTTTTTTTTTTTTTAAGACTGAGTTTCACTCTTGCCGCTTGGCTGGAGTGCAGTGGCGCCATCTCGACTCACTGCAACCTCCACCTCCTGAGTTCAAGTGATTCTCCTGCCTCAGCCTTCTGAGTAGTTGGGATTACAAGCAGCCACCACCACACCCAGCTAATTTTTGTATTTTTAGTAGACATGAGGTTTCACCATGTTGGCCAGGCTGGTCTCGAACTCCTGACCTCAGGTGATCTACCTGCTTTGGCTCCCCAAACGGCTGGGATTATAGGCGTGAACCACCACACCTGACTTCCTTCTCTGTTTTCTAAAATAGCTTGTATAGAATTGATATTTATTTATTTATTTATTTTCCTAGAGAACCCTAATACAGATTTTGGTAGATATTATTTATTTCTTAAGATTTGTTAGAATTCACCAGTTAAGTCACTTGGGCATAAAGTTTTCTTCATGAGAGGGTTTTATATTAAGAATTCAATTTTTTAAATGGATATAATGCTATTCAGGGTTTCTGTTTCTCAAGTGAGTTTTGATAATCTGTATTTTTTCAGAAAATTATCCATTTAAAAGTTGTCAGTTTATTGGTATCAAGTTTTTCATGATATTCTCTTATTAACCTTTCAATGTCTGCAATGATATTTCCTCTTTCATTCCTGTTATTGGTAATTTCTGTCTTCTTTTTTTCTTTTCTTGTTAGTCAAGTTAGAGATTCATCTATTTTGCTGCTCTTTCCAAAGAAACAAGTTTTGGTTTCATTGATTAGCTCTATTGTTTGTGGACTTTATAAGTTCATTGGTTTTCACTTACTTCCTTTCATCTGCTTACTTTATATTTAATTTGTTCTTTTCCAATTTCTTTCTTCTTTCTTTCTCTCTCTCTCCTCTCTTTCTTTCCTTCTTTCTTTCCTTCCTTCCTTCCTTCTCTCTCTCTCTGTCTTTCTTTCTTTTGAGATGGAGTTCGCTTTGTTACACAGGCTGAAGTACAATGGCGTGATCTTGGATCACCACAACCTCCGCCTCCTGGGTTCAAGTAATCTTCTGCCTTAGATTCCTTATCGATTAGAACATTTTCTCTTTATCTATGGTAACATTCCTTGCCCTGAATTCTCTTTTATCTGATATTGATAAAGCCACTCTGGCTTTCTTGTGCTTAATGCTTGCATGGTGTACTTTTTTCATCCTTTTGCCTTTAACTTATCTGCGTCTTTATTTTTAAAGTGGATTTTTTTTTGTAGACAGCATGTAGTTGGGCCTTGCATTTTAGTCCATTCTGATTTAACTGAATTGTTTAGACCATTCACATTTAATGTATTTGTCAATAGGGTAGAGTTTAAACCTACCATTTTGCTGTTTGTTTTCTGTTTGTCCCATCTGCTCTACTATTTTTCTCTTTGTTTAGCTTCCTTTGGCATAGTTAAGTATTTTATTAGTATTTTATTTGATCTCTACTAGTTAACCTACTATGTGTACCTCTTTTTTAGTGGTTGACCTAAGGTTTACAATATGCATCTTCAAGTTATCACAGTCTACTTTCAAATAAATTTATGTCACTTGACATATAATGTGTGGTTCTTATTATATGCCTCTATTTCCTCTCCAATCCTGTGCTTATTGTTGTCTTATACTTCACTTCTACATATGTATTTTGTAAGTCCATAATACAGCAGTGTTGTTTTTGCTTTAGTTCTTATTTTGAAAACAAGAAAATGCTTTTTATATTTTTCCACATATTTAACATTTTCAGTACTCTTCATTCCCATGTATAGATCCGAGTTTCCATCTGTTGTCAATTTTCTTTTTCATAGTGAAGTTTCTTGATTATTAGTTTTAGGCCGGGCACATGGCTTATGTCTGTAATCCCAGCACTTTGAGAGGCCAAGGTGGGTAGATGACTTGAGGTCAGGAGTTTGAGACCAGCCTGGCTAACATGCTGAAACTCCGTCTCTACTAAAAATGTAAAAATTTGGCTGGGCGTGATGGCTCACGCCTGTAATCCCAGCACTTTGAGAGGCTGAGGCAGGTGAATCACTTGAAGGTTGGAGTTCGAGACCAGCTTGGCCAACATGACGAAATCCTGTTTCTACTAAAAATACAGTTAGGCGTGGTGGTGCGTGCCTGTAATCCCAGCTACTCAGGAGGCTGAACAGGAGAATCACTTGAACCCAGGAGTTGGAGGTTGCAGTGAGCCAAGATCGTGTCACTGCACTCCAGCCTGGTGACAGAGTGAGACTCTGTCTCAAAAAAAAAAAAATTTTGTTTTAGTGCACATCTGCTGTCAGTGAAACCTCTCTGTTCTTGTTGATCTGAAAAGTCTATATTTTACCTTAAATTCTGAAAGAAATTTTCTGTGGGTATAAAATTCTACATTTATAGGATTTGCCCCCTACCCAGCACTTTAAAATGTGTTATTCCATTGTTTCCTGGCTTACATAGTTTCTCATGAGAAATATGTGAAATGATTCTTATATTTTAAAATAATTGCCTTTTGTCCAATGTCTGAAAATTGTTATTTCCTGTATATTTTCCAGTTTTCTGGTTTGTTTCTTTTTTCATGGTGAAATGGTAATTCTGCATCCTGTTACTACCTCATGATGAGAGATAGAGTTCCCAGAAGTTTTTAATTATTATGGAGTAAAATTTATTAGGTTTTTTTTCTTCTACACTTACAGCCTTTGTGTGTGTATGTGTGTGTGTGTGTGTGTGTCTGTGTGTGTGTGTGTGTGTGTTTTGTTTGGTTTGTTTTGAGATAAAGTCTTGCTCTTTTGCCAGGCTGGAGTACAGTGGCGTGATCTTGGCTCACTGCAACCTCTGCCTCCTGGGTTCAAGCAATTCTCCTGTCTCAGCCTCCGAGGTAGCTGGGACTGCAGGTGCACGTCACCATGCCCAGCTAATTTTTGTGTTTTTAGTAGAGATGGAGTTTCACCATGTTGGCCAGGATGGTCTCAATCTCTTGACCTCATGATCTGCCTGGCTTGGCCTCCCAAAGTGCTGGGACTACAGGCATGAGCCACTGTGCCCAGCCAGCCTTTTTGTATTCTAAGAAATCTCTGCCTGAGAGATCATGAGGCTATCCTCTATGTTTCTTTTAAAAGCTTTATAGTTTTAGTGCTCAGATTTAGGTCTATGGCCTATCTCAAGTAAATTTTTTGTATGTGTGTGAGACAGGAATAAAGGTTTATTTTTTAAAAAGTTATTTCATCCTCCTTTATTGAAAAGCTTTCTTCCCTCCATTGAATTGCATTGGAACTTTTGTCAAAAATTAAGTGGCTACATATGTGTGGGCCTGTTTCTGACCTCATTATTCTTTTCCTTTCATCACTAATACCACACTGTCTTGATTGCTGTAACTTTATGGTAAGTTTTGAAATCAGGAAGTATAAGTCTTCCAACTTTGCTCTTCTTTGAGGTTATCTTGCCACAAGGACCCTGGTGGAGCAGTAATTTTTAAAGCTTCTCAGGTGATTCCAATGTGTAGCCAAGGTTAAGAAGTATTGTCTTAGGGGTTGAGGAGGCCTAGGCTGGTCCCGCTGGGTTTGTGGTTTTGTGGTTTTGTGTTTTCAACACATTTCCCTCAGGACAGCACGTTTCTAGTCTATTTGCTTCTTAACAATTTCATGTGTAAGTAACCACATCCAGGCTTTGTAGAGAAATGGTCTTTATGCATAAGAATTCTTGCCTCCAAGCTGCTGGTCATTGTGCACTGTCCAGTCCCCCTCTCTCATGGTCCAGTGGCCATTGGATGAGACAATTTGATAGAAAAGAGTTACATGGGGAATGTTACCCTTAGTCACCTCTTTGGTGCCTAAGTGCCCAAACTCCTGTGATTACAGTCACTTTCCTGCTTCCCTTGTATTAGCTTCAACTGAAGAAGAGGAAATATTACCTTTATTAACCTGGCCATGCTTAAAATAATGGGACTGTCTGTTAAGTTGGATTGGAGAAGAACATCACATTTAGTAAAACTGATTTTTCCCTCACTCACCTCTCAAACCAGGTGTCTCTAAGTTAAGGTCTCATGTATTGATAAGTTACGGTATAAGATAAGCTGCTGAAACAAAAGGACCCCCCACTCCCTAACACAAATATTGTATTTTTATAAGTTTATTTCTTTCTCAGGTAATGCTCCAGAAGTGAGCAGTCCAGAGCTAGTGAGGTGATTCTGCCATCCCCAACATATGAACTCCAGGGTGACTCTGCCATTTATCATGATTTTCTAGCCACTAGGATGGAGAAAGAGGAAGTAGAAGGCATGCAGTTTCCGTTTTAGGATGTTACGTACTTCATGTTCACTCACATCCCATTGGTCAGAGCTTGGTCACAGGGCCATGCAAGCTGTAGGGGGAGGATAGGAAATATATTTTTGGACTGGGTGACCATGTATCTTGCTGAACCTCAGAAAAACTTCTATTATTAAAGGGAATTAAGTCTGAATGGCTTTGGGAGGAAAATCATTAATCTTCACCATGGCTCTCTTTTGCTGAGAGCCTGATAAGGTTTGGCTGTGTCCCCCACCCAAATCTCATCTTGACTCGTAGCTCCTATAATTCCCGTGTGTTGTGGGATGGACCTGGTGGGAGATAATTGAATCATGAGGATGGGTCTTTCCCATGCTATTCTTGTGATAATGAATAAGTCTCACGAGATCTGATGGTTTTATATGTACAAGTTCTCTTCTCTTGTCTGCCACCATGTGAGATGTGCTTTTCACCTTCTACCATGATTGTTAAGCCTCCTCAGTCACATGGACCTGTGAGTCCATTAAACTTCTTTCTTCTGTAAATTGTCCAGTCTTGGGTATTCCTTTATCAGCAGTATTTGAACAGACTAATACAGAGCTGTAACAATGAATCAAAAAATCAACGTTCTATAACTTCATGTCATTCCTCCCAATAGTGCAGCATATAGTGTTAGCCACATTTTACCTAAATATTTTGCCATCATCAAATTACTGACCTGGAATAATTTAATCTCACTGCCTTCTGTCCTACCTCTTCTGCTCAGCCAATTAATATTTTAGAGTCTATTCCTCACAGACTTCAAGCCCACTTCAAAACATAAAATTCTGTCTCAAGTAGGAATGCTTATGGCTGCAAGTAAAGAAAATCTGATCAATAGCTTAAAAAGGGGTTTATTTTTCTCATTACGTAAAAAGTCTAGAGTAGGTGGTTTCTGGAATTGGTTACAATGCTACAGCTGAGGATGAAGACTCTTTCTGTCATTCTGCTTGACTTTTCTTAACATGTTGGCTTTTTGACTTCTTTTTCACTTTGTGGTTACAAGATGATTGCTGTAGTTCCAGGCATTGCATCTATGTCAAAGTGTGAATCAGGAGAGAGGGTGGTATCTGCTGGGTCTGCTCCTTGTGTAAAGAAAGGCAGTTATTCCACCAAGATCATGCCATTGCACTCCAGCCTGGGCAACAGAGCAACTCTCTGTCTCAAAAAAAAAAAAAAAATAATAATAATAATAATAATAAAATAAAACAATAAAAATTTGAAAATTAGAAAGAAGGCTATTCCGGAAATGTTTCCCCACAGGTCTCCTTACCTCTTTATTGACCAGAACTGAGCCACGTGCTCATTCCTAAACCAATGGAAAGAAGAAAGGGTTTGGATGAACACCAGTCAGGATTCATATGCTAAGGCTAGAATATGAGCAACTTTCCCTTAGAACAAGGGATCTTTGCCTCCTATCTGAACAAGTAAGTTCTGTTAGCAAGGTAGAACAGGGAAGAAGGGAGCTAAGGTATGGCTACTGAGTGAGAACAAGGACTAACGGCCATGCAGACAGGACACTGAATGTGAGTGTGGACTGTGTGATTGTGTAAGCACGCAGGAAATGTGGAAGGATGCATACTCATTGTTAGCACACACCATATCACAGTGGGAAAAGGGGCACAAACGCAGGTGAAGGCGAGAGGGGAAGCAAGCAAAACTGAAAAGAAAATGTGGCCTAAAAATATGAAGGTCACATTTTTGCATTTATGTCCAATTATGTACTTATGTGAATATCCACATAAATCAGAAAAATTGTAAAAATAATCCCAATCCCATTCAAAATACAAGTAATTTTTTGCACTATATCAGTACCCTGGCTGAGCCCCTGCATTCAAGGAAAAAAATTAAATCAATGAATGATGAGTAAATGAGTAAGTCCATGGCAGCCACAATAAATGTCCATTGTCATCACATTTAAGATCGTGCATGCCACCAGCTGGAGGGGACAGCCACTCTGCACTCACTCCCTAGTGTAGTTTTTATATACATATATATATTTTATTGTACTTTAGATTCTGGGGTACATAAAAACAGATTTGTATTTTGTTTTTAGTAGTGTTGTTTTTATGGTGGCTGGTCTCGCCTGATCTCCTCACTGCCTCAGAGTCTCAGGTATCTTATAGCGATCCGCCTCCTCCCATACCTCCTCCACCTCCTGCCTCAGGCCTCCTCCTCCTCATGCCTCCCAAAGTAGACAAATAGCCATGTGCAGGCCCAGCCTGGGCAAGTCTCACAAGACCACACTCAGCCAAAAAAAAAAAAAAGGCTGGGCGTGCATGTTTGATTCCACTCCAGCTACTCATGAGAATTATAGCTCCTGAGATCGACCAGCCTGGCTGGGATGGGCAGAATCATTGCTATGAGCCATGTGTTCAAAAAAAAATATATTTTCTTTAATTTAGCTCCATTATCAAGTGGTAGCTTGCCATTCCTGTATTCCTGGCGACAAAAATAAAAAATAGCTGTGTTGTGCAGCAGTGAAGCCTGCAGGAGAGAAATATTTGTATTTTTTGGGAGAAAATTTTAAAAAATAATATTAGCCAGTGAATGAGCCTAAAATTCTGAGGGAAGGTGCCATCAATTTTGTTAGCTGAGTTGAACTAATTTATACCCCACCAATAGTGAAAAGTGTTCCTATTTCTCCACATCCTCTCCAGCATCTGGTGTCTCCAGATTTTTTAATGATCACATTCTAACTGGCGTGAGATGGTATCTCAATATGGTTTTGATGTGCATTTCTCTAATGACTAGTGGTGATGAGCATTTTTTTAATATGTTTGTTGGCCTCATATATGTCTTCTTTGAAAAGTGTCTGTTCATGTCCTTCACCCACTTTTGAATGGATTTGTTTTTTTTCTTGTAAATCTGTTTTAGTTCTTTGTAGATTCTAGATATTAGCCCTTTGTCAGATGGGTAGATTGCAAAATTTTTTTCCTATTCTGTTGGTTGCCAGTTCACTCTAATGAGTGATGGTAGGCTATTAATTGGTGCCTCAACTTCAGCCCTCATTATTGGTCTATCCAGGGTTTCGACTTCTTCCTGGTTTAGGCTTTGGAGGGTGCAAGTGTCTAGGAATTTGTCTATTTCTTCCAGGTTTTTTTTTTTTTGCTGTACAGGAGCTCTGGAGTTTAATTAGATCCCATTTGTCGATTTTGGCTTTTGTTGCCAATGCTTTTGGTGTTTTAGTCATGAAGTCCTTGCCTATGCCTATGTCCTGAATGGTTTTGCCTAGGTTTTCTTCTAGGGTTTTTATGGTATTAGGTCTTATGTTTAAGTCTTTAATCCATCCAGAGTTGATTTTAGTGTAAGGTGTCAGGAAGGGGTCCAGTTTCTGTTTTCTGCACGTGGCTAGCGAGTTATCCCAACACCATTTATTAAACAGGGAATCCTTTCCCCATTGCTTGTTTTTGTGAGATTTATCAAAGATCAGATGGTTGTAGATATGTGGCATTGCCTCCGAGGCCTCTGTTCTGTTCCATTGGTCTATATCTCTGTTTTGGTACAGTACCATGCTGTTTTGATTACTGTAGCATTGTAGTATAGTTTGAAGTCAGGTAGTGTGATGCCTACAGCTTTGTTCTTTTTGCTTAGGATTGTCTTGGCTATGCGGGCTCTCTTTGGGTTCCATATGAAGTTTAAGTTGTTTTTTTCCAGTTCTGTGAAGAAGGTCATAGGTAGCTTGTTGGGGATAGCGCTGAATCTATAAATTACTTTGGGCAGTATGGCCATTTTCACAATATTGATTCTTCCTAACCATGAGCATGGAATGTTTTTCCATCTGTTTGTGTCCTCTCTTATTTCCTTGAGCAGTGGTTCATAGTTCTCCTTGAAGAGGTCCTTTACATCATTTGTTAGTTGTATTCCCAGGTATTCTATTCTCTTTGTAGCAATTATGAATGGCAGTTCACTCTTGATTTAATTCTCTTTTAGTCTGTTATTCATGTATAGGAATGCTTGTGTTTTTTGCACATTGATTTTGTATCCTGAGACTTTGCTGAAGTTGCTTATCAGTTTAAGGAGATTTTGGGCTGAGATGATGGGGTCTTCTAAATATACAATCATGTCGTCTGCAAATAGAGACAATTTGACTCCCTCCTTTCCTAATTGAATACCATTTATTTCTTTTTCTTGCCTGATTGCTCTTTCTAGAAATTCCAACACTATATTGAATAGGAGTGGTGAGAGAGGGCATCCTTGTCTAGTGCCAGATTTCAAAGGGAATGCTTCCAGTTTTTGCCCATTCGGTATGATATTGCTGTGAGTTTGTCATAAATAGCTTTTATTATTTTGAGATACGTTCCATTGATACCTAGTTTATTGAGAGTTTTTAGCATAAAAGGCTGTTGAATTTTGTAGAAGGCCTTCTCTGCATCTATTGAGATGGTCATGTGGTTTTTGTCTTTGGTTCTGTTTATGTGGTGGATTATGTTTATAGACTCATATATGTTGAACCAGCCTTGCATCCCCAGGATGAAGCCTACTTGATCATGATGGATAAGCTTTTTGATGTGCTGCTGTATTCAGTTTGCCAGTATTTATTGAAGATTTTTCATCTATGTTCATCATGGATATTGGCCTGAAGTTTTCTTTTTTTGTTGAGTCTCTGCCAGGTTTTGGTGTCAGGATGATGTTGGTCTCATAAAATGATTTGGGAAGGATTCCCTCTTTTTAGATTGTTTGGAATCGTTTCAGAAGGAGTGGTACCTTTGTATGTCTGGTAAAATTTGGCTGTGAACCAGTCTGGACCTGGGCTTTTTGGTTGGTAGGCTATTAATTGGTGCCTCAACTTCAGCCCTCATTATTGGTCTATCCAGGGTTTCGACTTCTTCCTGGTTTAGGCTTTGGAGGGTGCAAGTGTCTAGGAATTTGTCTATTTCTTCCAGGTTTACTCGTTTATGTGCATAGAGTTGTTTGTAGTAATCTCTGATAGTAGTTTGTATTTCTGTGGAATTGGTGGTGATATCCCCTTTATCCTTTTTTATTACATCTATTCAATTCTTCTCTCTTTTCTTTTTTATTAATCTGGCTAGTGGTCTGTCTATTTTGTTGATCTTTTCAAAAAAACCAGCTCCTGGATTTATTGATTTTTTGAAGGGTTTTTTGTGTATCTACTTCAGTTCTACTCTGATCTTAGTTATTTCTTGTCTTCTGCTAGCTTTTGAGTTTTTTTATCTTGCTCCTCTAGCTCTTTCAATTTTGATGATAGGGTGTCAATTTTAGATCTTTCCTTGCTTCTCATGTGGGCATTTATTACTATAAATTTCCCTCTAGACACTGCTTTAAATGTGTCCTAGAGATTCTGTTATGTTGTGTATTTGTTCTTGTTGGTTTCGAAGAACATCTTTATTTCTGCCTTCATTTAATTGTTTATCCAGTCAACATTCAAGAGCCAGTTGTAAAGTTTCCATGAAGTTGTGTGGTTCTGAGTTAGTTTCTTAATCCTGAGTTCTAATTTGATTGCCCTGTGGTCTGAGAGACTGTTTTTTATGATTTCCCTTCTTTTGCATTTGCTGAGGAGTGATTTACCTCCCATTATGTGGTAAATTTTAGAGTAGGTGTGATGTGGTGCTGAGAAGAATGTATATTCTGTGGATTTGGGGTGGAGAGTTCTGTAGATGTCTATTAAGTTTGCTTGGTTCAGATCTGAGTTCAAGTCCTGGATATCCTTGTTAATTTTCTGTCTCACTGATCTGTCTTATATTGACAGTGGAGTGTTAAAGTCTCCTTCTATTGTGTGGGAGTATAAGTCTCTTCATAGGTCATTAAGAACTTGCTTTACGTGTCTGAGTGCTCCTGTATTGGGTGCGTATATGTTTAGGATTGTTAGCTCTTCTGGTTGCATTGATCCTTTTACCATTATTTAAGGCCCTTTGTCTCTTTTTATCTTTATTGGTTTAAAGTCTATTTTATCAGAGACTAGGACTGCAACTCCTGCTTTTTTTGCTCTCCATTTGCTTGGCAAATCTTCCTCCATCCCTTTATTTTGAACCTATGTGTGTCCTTGCACATGAGATAGGTTTCCTGAATACAGCACACTGATGAGTTTTGACTTTTTATCCAATTTGCTAGTCTGTGTCTTTTGATTGGGCCATTTAGCCCATTTACATTTAAGGTTAATATTGTTATGTGTGAATTTGATCCTACCATTTTGATGCTAGCTGGTTGTTTTGGCCATTAGTTGATGCAGTTTCTTCATTTTGTCGATGGTCTTTACCATTTGGTATGTTTTTGGAGTGGCTGATGCTGGTTGTTCCTTTCTATGTTTAGTGCTTCTTTCAGGACCTCTTGTAAGGCAGGCCTGGTGGTGATGAAATCTCTGAGTACTTGCTTGTTCGCAAAGGATTTTATTTTTCCTTCACGTATGAAGCTTAGTTTGGCTGGATATGAAATTCTGGGCTGAAAGTTCTTTTCTTTAAGGATGTTGAATATTGGCCCCCACTCTCTTCTGGCTTGTAGGGTTTCTGCTGAGAGATCCACTGTGAGTCTGGTGGGCTTCCCTTTGTAGGTATGCTGACCTTTCTCTCTGGCTGCCCTTAGCATTTTTTCCTTCATTTCAACCCTGGTGAATCTGATGATTATGTGCCTTGGGGTTGGTCTTCTTGAGGAATATCTTTGTGGTGTTCTCTGTATTTCCTGGACTTGAATGTTGGCCTGCCTTGCTAGGTTGGGGAAGTTCTCTTGGATAATATCCTGAAGAGTGTTTTCCAGCTTGGATTCATTCTCTCTGTCACATTCAGGTACACCTATCAAACATAGATTAGATTTTTTTACATAACCGCATATTTCTTGGAGGCTTTGTTCATTTCTTTTCACTCTTTTTTCTCTAAATTTGTTTTCTCATTTTATTTCATTGAATTGATCTTCAGTCTCTGATATCCTTTCTTCTGCTTGGTCAATTCGACTATTAAAACTTGTATGTGCTTCATGAAGTTCTTGTGTGGTATTTTTCAGCTCCATCAAGTCATTCGTATTCTTCTCTAAGCTATTTATTCTCATTAGGATTTTGTCTAACCTTTTTTCAAGGTTCTTAGTTTCTTTGCATTGGGTTAGAACATGTTCGTTTAGCTCAGAGAAATTTGTTATTACCCAACTTCTGAATCCTGTTTCTGTCAATTCATCAGACTCATTCTCCATCCAGCTTTGTTCCCTTGCTGGTAAGGAGTTCTGATCCCTTGGAGTAGGAGAGGCATTCTGGTTTTTGGTGTTTTCATCCTTTTTGTGCTGGTTTCTTCCCATCTTTGTGGATTTATCTACCTGTGGTCTTTGTAGTTGGTGACTTTTGGATGGGGTCTCTGAGTGAACATCCTTTTAGGTTGAAGTTGTTTCTGTTTTTTGTTTTCCTTCTAACAGTCAGGCCCCTCTGCTGTAGGACTGCTGGAGGTCCACTCCAGACCCTGCTTGCCTGGGGATCACCTGCAGTGGCAGCAGAACAATAAGGGTTGTTGCTGGTTTCTTCTTCTGTTATCTTCCTCCCAGAACAGTACTCACCAGATGTCACCCTGAGCTCTCCTTTATGAGGTGTCTCTTTAGATATATAGGGGTTGGGGAGCTGCTTGAGGAGCTGCTTGAGGAGACAGATATATAGGAGCTCAAATGCTGAGCTGGGAGCTCTGTTGTTCCATTCAGAGCTGCTGGGCAGGTACGTTTAAGTCTGCTGCAGTGGAACTCATAACTGCCTTTTTCCCCCAGGTACTCTGTCCTGCAAAGGTGGGGCTTTATTTATAAGTTCCTGATGTGCTGCTGCCTTTTTTCAGAGATGCCCTGCCCAGCAAGGAGGGAGTTTAGTCACAGTCTGCCAGCAGAGGCATTGCTGAGCCTCTATGGGCTCTGCCCAGCCGCTGTGTGAACTTCCTTGCAGTTTTGTTTATAGGGTACAGTTAGAACTGCCTCTGTAATGGCAGTCTGCCTCAGTAATGGCGGACTGCCTCGGTGAAGGTGGACTGCCTCAGTAATGGTGGACTGCCTCGGTAATGGTAGACTGCCTCAGTAATGGTGGACTGCCTCGGTAATGGTAGACTGCCTCAGTAATGGTGGACTGCCTCAGTAATGGCAGACTGCCTCAGTAGTGGAATGGCTGATGCCCTTCCCCCCCACTAAGCTGGACCGTCCCGGGTCCAGCTGTGCTTGCTACAAAACTCTCAATCCAAAGTGTTTCAGATTTCTGGTCTTTGTGGGGATGGGACCCACCTAGCCAGATCACCTGGCTCCCTGTTTCAGCCCCCTTTTTTTCAGTTGAATGGGCGGCTCTGTATCGCAGGTGTTCCAGGCACCTGTTGAAATGGCCGCTCAGATTTGTATGAGTTTTGTGCTGAGACTTGCTGTGCTGGCTGAAACAGCCATGCTGGAAACTCATGGTGCTTTTCATCCTGGGAATCTCCTGGTCTGTGGGCAGTAGAAACTCGTTTGGAAATGCGGTGATCGCTTACCCTCTGCGTTCTTCTTGCTGGGAACTGCACTCCAGAGCTATTCCTATTTGGTCATCTTGTATCCTCCCCATATCTGGTGCAATTCTAAAATCTTGAATCATTGTCTTCTTTTTGTTTTAAAGTCCCAGCATATGAGAAGTAGAAAAATAGGCCAGGCGTGGTGGCTCATGCCTGTAATCCTAGCACTTTGGGAGCCAAGGCAGGTGGATTGCCTGAGCTCAGGAATTTGAGACCAGCCTGGGCAACACGATGTAACCCTGTCTCTACTAAATACAAAAATTTAGCAGGGCGTGGTGACATGTACCTATAATTCCAGCTACTCAGGAGGCTGAGGCAGGAGAATTGCTTGAACCTGGGAGGAGGGAGGGGGATGTTGCTGTGAACTAAGATCATGCCACTGCATTCCAGCTTGGGTGACAGAGTGAGACTCTGTCTCAAAAAAAAAAAAAAAAAGAAAGAAAAAAATAGAAAAATAGTTAAGGAGGCTGGTGGAGATAGGGAAACTGACAGCAAGCAACTACAGGTAACAGCTGACAGGTTGACAGTGAAGGAGAAGGCACCAATATATAGGAAGCAGACACAAGAACACACAAAGACAACACTGTCAGGCTATTCTGTTTAGGAGGAACTCATTCCAGGCACCTCCATAACTCCCGGTAGCACTGGTTTTACAGCAAGTTGCAACAAGGCTGCTATACACATCAGGCCCCAATGAACCAAGAATGGGAGAGTATGCACCACATTTTCTGTATAAGAAGGCAGAAGGGGGCCGGGCGCGGTGGCTTATACCTGTAATCCCAGCACTTTGGGAGGCCAAGGCGGGCGGATCACCTGAGGTCAGGAATTCGAGAACAGCCTGACCAACATGGAGAAACCCTGTCTCTACTAACAATACAAAATTAACCGGGCATGGTGGTGCATGCCTGTAATCCCAGCTACCCAGGAGGCTGAGGCAGGAGAAACACCTGGACCCAGGAGGCGGAGGTTGCGATGAGCCAAGATTGTACCATTGCACTCCAGCCTGGGCAATAAGAGCAAAACTCCATCGCAAAAAAAAAAAAAAAAAAAAGTAAGGTGGTGTGTGATATAACAGAGGATGAGGGCTATGCCAAGTTCATCCTTGTGACTTTCAAGGCACAGCTTTCAGCTCTCAGCTGGATACCACATCTGGACTCTGCAGCCTTCTCGAGCTCAGCACATTTTAAACGATTCCTGCCTCGTTTCCAGTTGAGGTGCCAAGTTGTCATTGGCTACCAAAGCGATAGTGAGGCAAATCCATGTATTGAGATTTTCAAGGGTCATGTCTGAGAAAGTGTTTCTCAGCTCTTCCTCACCCTTCCTTACTTCATAATAAACATGATCAGGGTGCAAAGAGAGAGAATTTGGGATACGGAGATTGGTAGTGAGAGGTTTGGAGGAAAGATTTGAGTTACAGGCTTCCAAGCCCTCTCTATTTGGGGCGAGAGGCTGGCAAGGTTTTGGCCTGTGAGCCAAATCTGGTCACAGCCTATTTGTATAAATAAAGTTTAATTGGCGCACACTGCCATGACAATTTGTTTGAGTAGTGTCTCTGGCTTTCTTTTACTTTCTTTTTTTTTTTTTTTTGAAACAGGGTCTCACTCTGTCACCCAGAATGGAGTGCAGTGGTGCGATCTCAGCTCACTGCCACCTCCACCTCCCAGGCTCAAGTGATTCTCATGCCTCAGCCTCTGGAGTAGCTGGGATTACAGGCATGCGCCACCACGCTCGGCTAATTTTTGTATTTTTAGCAGAGGTGGGGTTTCACTATGCTGGCCAGGTTGTTCTTGAACCCCTGACCTCAAGTGATCTGCCGCCTTGGCCTCCTAAAATGCTGGGATTACAGGCATGAGCCACCGTGCCCGGCCTCTGGCTATTCTGTAGTATCAGTGGGAGGGTTGTGACAGAGACAGAAGCCCATGAAGCCTAAAATATTTGCTGCCTGGCTCTTTCCAGAAAAAGTTTGCCGCCCTGATTCTAACCTCGTGCCTCATAAGGAAGACTCCAGGGGTCCCCAGGAGAGTTTTAAAACATGTCCCTGGTAGGTGGGCAACATAGAGGACCACTACATAGACTGTATCTAAGGCAGCCACAGGCCAAGCTCTACTCTCCTGACAGGGAGAGAAGGGTGAACCCCTGCTTTGGTGACACACTCAGTGATGTGACACTGGGATCGGAGGTGACGCTGAGTGTTCCCAAGGACCACACTCCGGATTGAGTGGGAGAGAGAGCAGTCACCTCAGCAGATAGACGCTGGAGTGGCCCAACTCATGCCCAGGGATTAAAGACATTGCAAGAAACAGCCCAGGAGAGGTGCATTCTTTGCAGTCAAAGGAAGTAGGGGAGAAAAGTTGCAGAAAAGAATTTCTAGGCTGGGTGCAGTGGCTTGTGCCTGTAATCCCAGCACTTTGGGAGGCTGAGGCAGGTGGATCATCTGAAGTCAGGAGTTCGAGACCAGCCTGGCCAACATGGTGAAACCTGGTCTCTACCCAAAATACAAAAATTAGCTGGGCGTGGTCGCATGTGCCTGTAATCCCAGCTACTCAGGAGGCTGAGGCAGGAGAATTGTTCAAACCCTGGAGGCGGAGGTTGCAGTGAGCCAAGATCATGCCACTGCACTCCAGCCTGGGCAACAGAGTGAAATTGTGTCTCAAAAAAAAAAAAAAAAAATCTCTAAAGAGCTCACCAAAGTGAGAGAGAGCCTCCTCTAACCATCTACCAGCCCTGAGACAGCATGAAGCCAGCAGGCAAGGTGGAGCTGGGCTAGACCCTTCCCCTCTCCCTATCCACTGCTTCTGCTGTACCTGGTGGGACTGCACCAACAACTGGCAAGTTGGGGGAGGCATGAGTAAGGGAAGAGGAGGACCAGAAGGCCATGGTACCTTCTCCTCTGCAGGCTTCCAACCAAAATATGAGGGAGATTTCACTGTCAACTTTGGCACTCTGACATTCTTTCTTTTTTTTCTTTCAGATGGAGTCTCGCTCTGTCACCAGGCCAGAGTGCAGTGGCACCATCTCGGCTCACTGCAACCTCCACCTCCTCAGTTCAAGTGATTCTCCTGCTTCAGCTTCCCAAGTTGCTGGGACTGCAGGTATGTGCCACCATGCCCAGCTAATTTTTGTGTTTTTAGTAGAGACAGGGTTTCACCATGTTGGCCGGGATGGTCTTGATCTCTTGACCTCGTGATCCACCCGCCTGGGCCTCCCAAAGTGCTGGGATTAGAAGCATGAGCCACCACGCCTGGCCCATTCTTTTTTTTCTTGAGAGAGAGACAGAGTTTCACTCTGTTGCCCAGACTGCAGTGCAGTGGCATGATCCTAGCAGCTCACTGCAGCCTCAGTCTCCTGTGCTCAAGCGATGCTCCCTCCTCAGCCTCCTGATTAACTAGGACTGCAGGCATCCACCACCACACCCAGCTATCTTTTTCTTTTTTTGTAGAGATGGGATCTTGCTGTGTTGTCCAGGCTGGTCTCAAATTCCTGGTCTCAAGAGATGCTCCAGCCTCAGCCTCCCAAAGTGATGGGATTATAGGCGTGAACCACCACACCGAACCCATTCTAACATTCTAACTACTAAATTGAAACTGTTGGTCACCTACTGTGACTCACTGGTTCCAAGGAGTGAGTGGAAGAGGTTTGGGACCTGCCAGAGTCTCCCAGCTCACGAGAAGGCCACCTCCACTGAGGAGAGCTATGGCGGGGGAACCCCGCAAGTACTGTGGCATGGACCTGAAGCCTTGATTTAGAAAAGAATTAGAAACATAAGCACATAGTTATTCCTTTATATAATCATATGTAATCTTACAGTTACTTATAAAGATATATACTCAATATAACCTTTAATTTTACTAATGATTATCAGGTTATGAAGCATGGAACTGAGGTGGCATTGTGAACAAAGTGATCCTAAGGCAAGACGCTCTAAGCCCTCTGTCACGCCCGCATAAGGGCTGCTGGAGGGTGCCTTGGCTGTGTGACTGCGCCAGTGCTATGAAAGCACCTACTGTTTAGCCAGCTAGGGAAGGAGACGTCCAAGATGGCCAAGACGTCTCCTTCTTTGGGGAAGTTAGGAGAAAACTCCACTCTTCCAAGCTCTTGTGGCAAGGCCTGATGGCTGTCAGGGAGGCCCAAAGCTATCCGGGGGCTTCACTGTCTCTATGTGATGCTGTGCTTCAGTGGTCGTGCTCCACGTCCACTCTCACGCTCTGCTTCTGCACCTGGTTTCTCTTTTTCTTAGAAGATAAGAATTAATAATAACAACATAATGTCCTTGATATTTCTGACAAATATGCAAAGAGTGCTGACACATTAAGTTTTCTCCTCGTCTGGGCTACTTGAAAGTCCTGGGCTCACTGTCTCTAACACACGTGATTTACCTGACCCTATCACCGACCATTACCTCACCCTACCTTCCCTGACCCCTGCTTTGTAGTCAGTAAAAGTCAGAGCATCCAGGCACTCGGGGCCACTGCCGGACTCTGCACTTTGGTTGGCAGTGGACTGCTGGGCCCAAACTCTCTTTCTCTATCTCTGTGTCTTGTGTCTTTATTTTCGCAGTTTCTCATCTCCACACCTGTAGAGAGGGAGTCACAGGACCCTGTAGGGCTGGACCCTATAGAGAGCTTAGGGGAGATGAGGGGAACACATTGAACTAAAATTTGGTTTCTGGCATGACTTATGCTTGTTCAATATGCTGGATCCAATAACTGATACAGATTGAGCGTCCCTAATTCCCAAATCCTAAATATGAAATGCTCCAAAATCTGCAATGTTTTGAGAACTGATGTGACATCACAAGTGCAAAATTTCACGTTGGACCTCATGTGAGGGGTGGCAGGCAAAACACAGTCAAAACTTTGTTGCATGCACAAAATTGTTAGAAATATTGTATAAAATTTCCTTCAGGCTATGCATATAAGGTATATATAAAACATAAATGGCTGGGCGTGGTGGCTTATGCTTGTAATCCTAGCATTTTAGGAGGCCAAGGCAGATGGCTCACTTGAGGCCAGGAGTTTGAGGCCAGCCTGGTGAATATGGTGAAACCCTGTCTCTACTAAAAATACAAAAATTAGCTGAGTGTGGTGGCATATGCCTGTAATCCCAGCTACTTGGGAGGCTGAGGCCCAAGAATCACTTGAACCCAGGAGGCAGAGTTTGTAGTAAGCCGAGATTGCACCACTGAACTCCAGACTGGGCAACAGAATGAGACTCTGTCTCAAAACAAACAAAAAACAAAAACACATAAACGAATTTTGTATTTGGACTTGAGTTTCAACCCCAAGGTATGTATGTGCAAATATTCCAGTAGGTGAAAAACATCTGAGATCTGAAACACTTCTCATCCCAAGTATTTTACATAAGAGATATTCAACCTATAATAATATTATTATTATTAATATTATTTGAGACAGAGTTTCACTCTTGTTGCCCAGGCTGGATGCAATGGCATGATCTTGGCTCACCGCAACCTCCGCCTCCTAGGTTTAAGCATTTCTCCTGCCTCAGCCTCCCAAGTAGCTGTGATCACAGACATGCGCCACGGCGCCCAGCTAATTTTTTGTATTTTTAGTAGAGATGGGGTTTCTCCATATTGGTCAGGCTGGTCTTGAAGTCCTGACCTCAGGTGATTTGCCTGCCTCAGCCTCCCAAAGTGCTGGGATTACAGGTGTGAGCCTGGCCTCGACCTGTATTATTAGGCACATGCCAGACATCACGCTAAGCTCTTTCATGCACTACACATTAAACCTCCCAACCAGCCTCTACTAGTAAGCCAATTTCACAGAAGAGGAACCGAAGCAAAGGAAAGATAGGCTATGGTCTAAAGTGAGCTTGTCCAACACGCAACCTGCAGGCTGTCTGTGGCCCAGGACAGCTTTGAATGCAGCCTAACACAAACTTACAAACTTTCTTAAAACATTCTGAGTTTTTTTGAGTTTTTTTTTTTTTAGCTCGTTAGCTATCATTAGTGTTAGTGTATTTTATGTGTGGCGTAAGACAATCCTTCTTCTTCCAAAGTGGCCCAGGTAAGCCAAAAGACTGGACACCCCTGGACTAGAGCCTCACTATTAAGTGGTAGAGATGAGATTCAAACCCAGGCAGCCCAGGGCCAGCCTGAGTTCTCAATTGCTGTGTCATGCTGGCTAGAAGCACAGCAACCCAAGACTTGGTTCTCTAAGGGTTTGTTATTGGCTGAGAGGTCTTGCCTTCCCCTAGAATCCTAGGGTTATGACTTTGTTTCTCCCACCAGAGCCTGCCACAGATGTATTATTATATCTGAGCTGGCCAGAGACCCTTCAGGCCTCATTGGATCAGCTGGGTCACAAGCACTAAGTTGCTTGCAGTGCAGCCTGGACCAGCTCTGGAACTTCTCATTGTCAAAGCTAAGAGTCACCCATTGAGTCACCCATTGAGTTGGATGACATAGTCCAATGTGTTGCACAAGTCTAAAATCCTGTGGAGGCCCACAAACATTGTACCAGAGTCCTAGTGATAGGGCATACCAGGCATAGCAACTTGCTCTTCGTTTTGGAGAAAGAGCCCTAATCCCCCAGATTATCGAACACCTTCCCCCACCTCTGCTCCAAATCCACTGTCCCAAATCTTCTGTAGCTTTGGGATATTTCTCTTCTACCCATTGGTGTGAATTTTATTTTTTCTTTTTCTTTTTGAGATGGAGTCTTGCTCTTGTCGCGCAGGCTGGAGTGCAAGGGTGCAATCTTGGCTCACTGCAACCTCTGCCTCCCTAGTTCAAGCAATTCTCCTGCCTCAGGATCCCGAGTAGCTGGGACTACAGACGTGTGCCACCACTCCCGGCTAATTGTTTGAATTTGTAGTAGAGATGGAGTTTCACCATATTGGCCAGGATGGTCTTGATCTCCTGACCTCATGATCAACCTGCCTCGGCCTCCCAAATTGCTGGGATTATAGGCGTGAGCCACCATGCCCAGCCAGCTGGTGTAAATTTTCTTACCCAGGCATCCTTGGTGTCTGCTACTTCAGCTCCCTAGATTCTATCAACCTGATGTACCATTAGATGATTAAGGCTCTCACAGACCAAACTTAAGCCCAGAACCAGAGAGGTAATACCAAGGTAAGTAAAGAAAAGATGTACTATTGTCCTTACCAGGTACAACAAACAAATGAACAAACAAATGAACCAACAACTAACTTGCTTCTAGTGTTCTTTGTGCATCAGAATAAACATTTGGCAAATCCACAGATGCATACCAAGTGCCAGAGTCTCTGTATATCTGCTTTGGTCAGGTGAAGCCACCTGGAACAGCAGGTGTAACTGATTAAGTTTATGAAAATGCAGTGTCTTTCCCCAAGCCCCATCTGGTTTTCTTCACTAGTCAAACTAGAGTGTTAAAAGGGAATGTGATAGCAATCATCACCTCTGGATCTTTCAGGTCTATTAATCTCTGAAATTCTCCTAGGGATGTGGTATTACTTGCGTTGTGCCATTTTGTGCATGAAGAACTCTTTGAGTTTACACTTGGCCATTTGAGCCAATGTGGGCATTTGCTATTGTTACATGTATATGTATGTCCCACTTATACCCTTATGAGCTGGGGAAATACAGATTTGGGGGACTCTTTGGGCCTAGGGACAAACTTAAAACTTAGTTTCTTACCTAACTCACCATAAATCCATCTTCTGACTGGTGGACAACAGTAGCACTCTGGGCCCATAGAAATTAGCGTTAGTAATGGATGCAGTTGGCTGGGTATGGTGGCTCATGCCTGTAATCCCAGAACTTTGGGAGGCCAAGGCATGTGGATCGCCTGAGGTCGGGAGTTCAAGACCAGCCTGACCAACATGGTGAAACCTCATCTCTACTAAAAATACAAAAATTAGTCGGGCTTGGTGGCAGGCGCCTGCAGTCGCAGCTACTTCGGAGGCTGAGGCAGGAGAATTGCTTGAACCTTGAAGGCAGAGGTTGCAGTGAGCTGAGATCGTGCCATTGCACTCCAGCCTGGGCAACAGAGCAAGACTCCATTTCCAATAAATAAATAGTAACTAATGGATGCAATTTTCAGTAATCCTTTAAAGGTCTAGATTTTCCATTTCTCTAGTACACCTTTGCCTTGATAAATGTTGGTAGTGATTTAGGGGACAGATAAGAATGAAGATTTACAGCAGGGTGTCCAATGTTTTGACTTCCCTGGGCCACACTGGGAGGAGAATTGTCTTGGGCCACACATAAAATACACTTAACACTAACAATAGCTGATGAGCTAAATATATATATATATATCGCAATGTTTTAAGAAACTATGAATTCGTGTTGGGTGGCATTCAAAGCCATCCTGGGCCAAATGCGGCCCACAGCTCGCAGGTTACACAGGCTTGATTTCGAGTATGTATCTGTAGTCTTACTGTAACGTTCTTCATCAAGAATACCTGGTCTCTTTTCATTCAAGAGGCTCTGGGTCTGTGATCTAATTCAGACCTTGGATTTGAGAATGTCTATCCCGGTGGCTCAGCCCATGCCTCTTGTTAATCAGGCCTGAGTGGGCCTTCATGCTTTTGGTCCTAGAAGTTCCTTGGTCAATTAGCATGGTGAAAGACCCCTGCTGGGCAATCGATTGGATTGGATTGGATTCGACTGGATTCGAGTCGATCCGATTCGATTCTGGGCAAACCAGTTGGATTCTAATCCTACATCCTTGTGCACTAGGGGATTGTTTGGGGATGAGCTGGGGAAAGAAATGCAGATTTGTGTTTGCCATCTGGGGGTGGTTTGGGGATGGTGGTGGTTTCTAGTTAGCCACGTGTAGGTCCCTTATCCACACCCTTGCAACAGAAGAGCCAGGGGGAGTTGTGAAACTGATATTTTCAGTTTCAACTGTGGGAAATAGAGTCTGCCTTTCAGGATGATTTATAATCTGGGGAAGTAAATTCAGATTTTCATTCTAAGTATAGGAAGAAGGCTCAGAGATTGCTCAGCCAAAAATGATGACAAATGCTTTTCCACAATCCACTTCACCTTTTTCTATCATTTAACAACTGTAAGGTTTAGAAGATTAATCTCAGCTTCAAAGGTAGCCCACGTTTTATTCAAACCAAGCTGAACAATGCAATTCTCTTTGCCAGTGATTTGTTCAGAAAATCAGACCTAAGCTAGTTATGCACATGGCATGTCTCCCACCTCGGGGGTTGGTTCAGGTATAAGCATCTGATACACTTTGGTCTAATGAGACACAGATGATTTGTTTGGGAGATTCTGGGGAAAAGTTTCTCCTCTTCCAGAGAGCCAGAGAAAGACAATAGTATCTTCTGTATTTGATCCCTGCAGGCATCTCGATAGCAGCATGGAGCTGCCGCAGCACAGTGAGCAGAGCTAGAGAATCGCAGAGGAACTGATCGGGATCTGTTGGGATTTATTTTTTTATTTATTATTTTATTATTTATTTATTTATTTTGAGATGGAGTCTTGCTCTGTCACCCAGGCTGGAGTGCAGTGGTGCGATCTTGGCTCACTGCAACCTCTGCCTCCTAGTTTCAAGCGATTCTCCTCAGAAGGAGGAGAATCTATTCCTTCTGAGTAGCTGGGACTATGGGCGTGTGCCACCACGCCAGGCTGATTTTCATACTTTTAGTAGAGATGGGGTTTCACCATATTGGTCAGGCTGGTCTTGAACTCCTGACCTCATGATCTGTCCACCTCGGCCTCCCAAAGTGCTGGGATTGCAGACATGAGCCACTGTGCCCGGCCTTTATTTTTTTTAGGGACAATGTCTCATTCTACCCAGGCTGAAGTGCAGTGGAGCAATCATAGCTCACTGCAGCCTCGAAATCCTGTGCTCAAGAGACCCTTTGGCCTCAGCCACTCCTGCCTCAGCCTCTGAAGGGGCTGGGTATACAGGCACATGCCACCACACTCGGCTAATTTTTATATTTTTAAATTTGTTTTTAGAGGTAAGGTCTCGCTTTATTGCCCAGGCTGGTCTCAAACTCCTGGCCTCAAGCTGTCCTCCCGCCTTGTCTTCCCAAAGTGGTGGGACTTAGAGGCATGAACCTCCCCGCCCAGACTGAATCTTATGGTTTAAACCAATATGAGGCCTGATTTCCTTCAAGACTTGCTAGATTTACTTCTACACATTTCCTCATTGGTTAAAGCCAAATTCAGTTGGGTTTTCTGGTATTTGTGATTGAAAGCATCCTAATTTGATTCCATATAAAATCATTTGTGTTTACAGCTCCTAGTGTCATCTTCCATAACTGGTATTCCTTTATAATAATCACTACTGTCCTGAGAGATGGGAGTGGCTGGAATCTGGAGAAAAATGGCAATATAACAAATGTAAATATTGATATGAGGGGGAAATAAATATTGATTAAATGAAATAATTATTGAAATGTATAGTTTTTATAATAAAATAAATGCGTTTTTGTTACCCAAATTTTTATTGTTCTTTTTCTTTTTTTTTGAGATGGAGTCTCGCTCTGTCACCCCGATTGGAGTGCAGTGGCCTGATATCGGCTCACTACAACCTCCGCCTCCTGGGTTGAAGCGATTCTCCTGCCTCAGCCTCCCAAGTAGCTGGGATTACAGGCGCCTGCCACCATGCCTGGCTAATTTTTGTATTTTTACTAGAGACAGGGTTTCACCATGTTGGCCAGGCTGGTCTTGAACTCCTGACTTAAGGTTATCTGCCCACCGTGGCCTCCCAAAGTGCTGGAATTACAGGCATGAACCACCACACCTGGCCCCCACATTTTTTAATATACGGACCATTCAATTCCACATAATACAAATAAATGAGGCACCATTAAGTGTTTAGAGAATACTTATACAAGTAAAATGATAAACTTATTTCTGTCTCTCTCCACCCTTCCTCTCCCATTGAGCCGATTCGTTATTCTGAGGCATTGCAAAGTCAGGGGAGCTGGTTTGTAATATGGCCTTAGACAGGTGAATCTTCTTTTCTCAATCTTAGGCTTCTGGCCTGCAAAACGATTTTTGTTAGTATCAGATTAGTTCATATGTGTGAAAAATCATCATAAATCCTGGTGCAGAGAAGAGGTAGGTTTTATTCTGGGTTCTGGAGGGATGAGATGGTCACACTGCTCATTAACGAATTTTAGTTATCATGCACATACTTTGTTCCCCATTTTGGTGGCTGATTTTCCTATTTGAAAAAAAATCACAAGGCTGGGCGTAGTGGCCCACGCTTGGAATCCCAGCACTTTGGGAGACTGAGGTGGGTGGATCACTTGCAGTCAGGAGTTCAAGACTAGCCTGGCCAACATTGTGAAACCCCATCTTTACTAAAAATACAAACGTTAGCCAGGTGTGATGGTGGGTGCCTGTAATCCCAGCTACTTGGAAGGCTGAGGCAGGAAAATTGCTTGAAGCTGGGAGGCAGAGGTTGCAGTGAGCTGAGATCACCCCATTGCATTCCAGCCTGGGCAACAGAGCAAGACTATGTCTCAAAAAAATAAACAAAAAAACAAAGAAACAAGTCAATTGGTGTGTATCTTCGTCTCCCATAGCAACATAATTAGTATCCCACATATATTTGATAGACAAGTAGGCATTATTAATAACAGTTTATGAGAGTGAACATAAGTAACAAACCACGTTCAAATGCATAATCGAATTTGAGCTATGCAGGAGCTCTGCAGTGGGAGAGAGGGCAGTGTTATGACCACAACTTTGGGTCTCAATTTGTGTGGCTAGTTAGTGGTAGAAGTAGAATGTGAATCCTGTCTTCTGATAATATTTCTATCAGAGTCTAATTTGACATTTCTGTTTTTTTCCAGCTACTAGCTTTGTGGCCTTGGACAAGTTACTTAGCTTCTTCATGCCTTGGTTTTCTTATCTGTAAAATGGGGATAATAATAGCATAGAGTTATCTTGAGAATTAAATGAGTGAAGTGTTTGGACTAGAACTTTGCACTTAGTAAGCACCATGAAAGAGTTTTTTTTTTTTGTTTGTTTGTTTTTTTTGAGACAGAGTCTTGCTCTTGTCACCTAGGCTGGAGTGCAATGGCACGATCTCAGCTCACTGCAACCTCCACCTCCTGGGTTCAAGTGATTCTCCTGCTTCAGCCTCCTGAGTAGCTGGGTTTACAGGTGCCTGCCATCATGCCTGGCTAATTTTTGTATTTTTAGTAGAGACGGAGTTTTGCCATGTTGGCCAAGCTGGTCTCAAACTCCTGACCTTGTGATCCACCTGCTTCAGCCTCCTGAAGTGCAAGGATTACAGACGTGAGCCACTGTGCCTGATGAAACTGTTTTAAAATAATATATAAATTTTTTTTCTTCCCCTGCTACTATCACCATCACCATGGTTAATTCTCACCTTCAAGTATTTCTCCTAAAATACTTGTGTCATCTTGATCTAGTTTGTTTTTGCCTACTATGCATGAAAGAGTGTTTTACATTAGAATATGTTGTTACTTTTCACACAGGGATTTAGATCAGGGTTGGCAAAATTATGGCCAAATCCAGCCCACCATCTGCTTTTATAAATAAAGTTTTATTGGAACCCAGCCACTGCCATAATTTACATATTTTCATACGCTACGATTGGCAGAATTGTGTAGTTACAGCAGAGAATGTATGGCCTGCAAAGCCTAAAATATTATCTAGTTCTTAACATAAATAGTTTGCCATCCCCTGTTTAAGATATATATATGTGATATATTTATATATCACAAAAAATATATCGTATATTTTTTCACATATAGAAAAAATATATGATGTGTTTTTTCTTTTTTCTTTTTTTTTTTTTTTTGAGACAGAGTTTAGCTCTTGTTGCCCAGGCTGGAGTGCAGTGGCACGATCTCGGCTCACTGCAACCTCTGTCTCCTGGGTTCAAGAGATTCTCTTGCCTCAGCCTCCTTAGTAGCTGGGATTACAGGCACGTGCGGCCACACCCAGCTAATTTTTTGTAATTTTAGTAGGGACAGGTTTCATCATGTTGGCCAGGCTGTTCTCAAACTCCTGATCTCAGGTGATCCACCCGCCTCAGCCTCCCAAAGTGCAAGGATTACAGGTGTGAGCCACCACGCCTAGCTTATATACATCTTAAATATTTTTAAAAACTCTCTCTCTCTCTCTATATATATATATATAAATATATATATATATATATATATATATTTTTTAGACGGAGTCTCATTCTGTTGCCCAGGCTGGAGTGCAGTGGCACGATCCTGGCTCACCGCAACCTCCACCTCCTGGGTTCAAGTGATCCTCTGGCCTCAGCCTCCTGAGTAGCGGGGACTACAGGCGTGCACTACCATGCCTAGCTAATTTTTGTATTTTTAGTAGAAACCGGGTTTCACCATGTTGGCCAGGCTGGTCTCCAGCTCCTGACCTCAAGTGATCTGACCATCTCAGCCTCCCAGAGTGCTGGAACCATAGATGTGAGCCACCGTGCTCGGCCCTAAGATACATTTTTTTCAGATAAATACTTGGAGTTTTAAGGTCTTCAAGAGAAAGGAAATGGTACACTTAAAAAAATACAAAGGCTGGGCGCGGTGGCTCATGCTTGTAATCCCAGCACTTTGGGAGGCCGAGGCGGGTGGATCACGAGGTCGAGAGATCGAGACCATCCTGACCAACGTGGTGAAACCCCATCTCTGCTAAAAATACAAAAATTAGCCAGGCATTTGGCATGTGCCTGCAGTCCCAGCTACTTGGGAGGCTGAGGCGGAGAATCGCTTGAACCCAGGAGGCGGAGGTT
Source organism: Ateles fusciceps (assembly GCA_036589455.1). Classification (NCBI taxonomy): domain Eukaryota; kingdom Metazoa; phylum Chordata; class Mammalia; order Primates; family Atelidae; genus Ateles; species Ateles fusciceps. The sequence goes on from JAZHEH010000222.1 coordinate 14,244,661, forward strand.
GCAGTGAGCTGGGACTGTGCCACCGTGCTCCGAGACCATGCCACTGTGCTCCAGTCTGGCAACAGAGCAAGATTCCATCTCAAAAAAAAAAAAAAAAAAAAAAAACGAAAACAGTATTTCCTTTCTTGTTCCTACTGAATAACAAAGGACAAATATAGATGATTCCTGCAAAACTATTCACTTACCTTATCTACATCACAGACAAGGGGCAATTAATATTATCATTATTAATCTGTTACTATTATAGCATTTGCAAATTGCTCTTGCCCAGCCCATTCCTGCCGAGAAGCTTGTGGATTCGCCTCTTTTAAAGAGGCTCATTTCTAGCTGGGCATGGTGGCTCATGCCTGTAGTCCCAGCCCTTTGGAAGCCTGAGGCAGGCAGATCAGGAGGTCAAGAGATTGAGATCATACTGGCCAACATGGTGAAACCCTATCTCTACTAAAAATACAAAAATTAGCCAGGCATGGTGACATGCACTTGTAGTCCCAGCTACTTGGGAGGCTGAGGCAGGAGAATTCCTTGAACCCAAGCGTGAGCCACTGTGCCTGGCCCTATTATGATTTCTTCCCTGGGAAAGCATTTCAGGGCACATGACAAGTGCCCGCTGCATACACAGGACCAGATCAAATGCCTGGCATGGGACTGTGTCATTGTGTATGTTTACTGTTCTGATGTTTTATGTTTTAAAGTGATCCATGACCCAGTGGCTCCCTCAGTTCTCTCCCATCTAATTCTTGCAGTGGAATTGCTTTTTCTCAGGGCCTCTTCCTATACAGATCACTTTGGACAATTTGTCTTTAAAGCTTCTTGAAATGATCCTAATATTCCCCCGCAATTCTCACCACTCTAAGAATCTGTCTTCTCTAGACATAATTCCTGTCATTTTATAAGGCAATGATATTGCTTAATAAATCCTTAATGTATGTTACTATTCAGATTGACAGACTGTATACTTATTATGTATGACATTTTCACTTTTCTTTTGAAAAGTGACATTATTGCCATCCCAGCCTGGGAAAGATTTAATACCTGATTCTTCCTCCATCCATTTATCAGAGTCATTCAGAACTCCCTCTTTTTCCCTCCTGCCTCAAAGTATAAATTCAAAGATTTTTCTTTCAAACCTATTATTTCCTTGGGTATTTTTCTCTAGTAATCACTTTGTTAAAGAGATGTTACTACCTAAAGGACAGTCATTTACTTAGTCCCTGTCTGCATCCAGATTTATCGAGATAGTTCATAGGCCTTTAAAGCCAAATTTCATTTCCTTCCTCCCATCCTCCCTTCCTCCCTTCCTCCCCCTCCCTTCCTTCCTTCTTCTTTCTTTTTCTTCAGACTTTTTTTTTTCTTCTTTGAGACAGAGTCTTGCTCTGTCACCCAGGCTAGAGTGCACTGGCACGATCTTGGGTCACTGCAACCTCTGCCTCCCAGGTTCAAGCGATTCTCCTTGCCTCAGCCTCCTGAGTAGCTGGGATTACGGGTGCCCGCCACCGCGCCCGGGTAATTTTTATATTTTTAGTAGAGACAGAGTTTCACCATCTTGGCCAGGCTGGTCTTGAACTCCTGACCTCATGATCCACCCACCTCGGCCTCCCAAAGTGTTGGGATTATAGGCGTGAGTCACCGCGTCCGGCCAGACATGTTTTATTATAATCTTATACAGCTTACTTGTATTTTCTTGCGTTCAGTTATAGCATAATAAAAATCAAATACCTGGGTGATGAAACAACATGTACAAAAAATTCCCGTGACGCATGTTTACTTATGTAACAAACCTTCACATATACCCCCAAACTTAAGTTAAGACCAGGTGTGGTGGCTCACACCTGTAATCTCAGCACTTTCGGAGGCCAAGGCAGGCAGATCATGAACTTGAGGTCAAAAGTTCATGACCAACCTGGTCAACATACTGAAAGCCTGTCTCTACTAAAAATTCAAGAAAAGAAAAAAAAAATTAGCCAGCCATGGTGGCATGCACGTGTATTCCCAGATACTAAGGAGGCTGAGGCAGGAGATTTTACTTGAACCCGGGAGGCAGATGATGCAGTGAGCCGAGATGGTGCCACTGCACTCCAGCCTGAGCAACAAAGAGAGACTCTGTCTCAAAAATAAATAAATAAATAAACAAATAAAATAAAAGTAAAAAGAAATCAAACCACTGTTCCTCTGAAATAAAGCAGGCAATCACCATTCAATAAACACACTTGATTGATTTTGTATAGAAGGGCTAAGTTTACAACTAAACTTTTATAAAAAGTTTAGCATGAATAAGTACATCATTACATTTTTTAATGCAGAAATATACATCTTTGCCACTATACAAGAAAACTCTAATTAAAGAGTTTACAAGGTTTCAGTCAATAGCTAGATATTCCTACAGAGTTCAATAGGCTTGTGTCAAAAAGGTAATTTCTGACCAAAAGACTTCATTTAAGTGACTGAATCCAGGATCCTTCTGTTATTCATGCTCCACTCTTGAAAAAAGGCTAAGTCTGCTTAGATTGGGCAATTCCTTGTGATTTTAACATTTTTGTTTTCATTCCCCATGGTGTGAGTAGTGTATAAAGAAAATCTTCCAACTGCAGAAAGGGCATTTAAATGTCTCTTTCATAATAACAAATATCACATACTAAGTCAGAGAATACCCTGCAAAGATGATCATTCTTATTTTTCCTTCCACATTTTTTCTTTTTCTTTTTCTTTATTTATTTATGTTTTGAGACAAGTCTCACTTTGTCCCCCAGGCTGGAGTGCAATGGTGTGATCTCGGCTCACTGCAACCTCTGCCTCCTGGGTTCAAGTGATTCTCCTGCCTCAGCCTCCGGAGTAGCTGAGATTACAGGCATGCGCAACCACACCTGGCTAATTTTGTATTTTTAGTAGAGATGAAGTTTCTCCATGTTGGTCAGGCTGATCTCGAACTCCTGACCTCAGGTGATCCACTTGCCTTGACCTCCCAAGGTGTTGGGATTACAGGTGTGAGCCACCGCACCCAGCCTAATTTTTGTGTTTTCAGTAGAGATGGGATTTCACCACGCTGGCCAGGCTGGTCTTGAACTCCTGACCTCAGGTATCTGCCCACCTCAGCCTCCCAAAGTGCTGGGATTACAGACATGAGCCACCATGCCTGGCCACTAAACCAAACTTCTAAGGAATTATTCAAATACATTGCTGATGATAAAGGAGCATTGTTCTATTAATTCCTTACAAATATTATTTATAATGTCTCTATTAGAAACATTATAAGTGGTTTCTAAGTTGCTTCTATTTACAGTTTAATGTTTACGGAAACTTAAACTCTTAAACTCTATTTTTAAAGAGATGATTTTTAACAGCCTTGAAAACATCTTCAATTTTGATGACAAATTGTTAAACTTGAAATATTAATTTGTGTCTTAATTCAAAGGCAGTGGGAAGGCAGAATGGTGCAGGGTTCCTGCCCTCATGAAGTTTGCAATTTCAGGTGAGAGTCCAACACATCTAAAAAAATTACACAATGTCTTCTTTTGAAGTGTCTGTTCATATCCTTTGCCCACTTTTTGATGACATTTATGCAGTCAGCAAACATATGAAAAAAAGCTCATCATCACTGGTCATTAGAGCAATGCAAATCAAAACCACATTGAGATACCATCTCACTCCAGTTAGAATGGCAATCATTAAAAAATCAGGAGACAACAGATGCTGGAGAGGATATGGAGAAATAGGAACACTTTTACACCATTGGTAGGAGTGTAAATTAGTTCCACCATTATGGAAGACAGTGTGGCAATTCCTCAAGGACCTAGAAATAGAAATACCGTTTGACCCAGCAATCCCATTACTGGGTATGTACCCAAAGGAGTATAAAACATTCTATTATAAAGACACATGCACACGTATATTTATTGTGACACTGTTCACAATAGCAAAGGCTTGGAACTAACTCAAATGCCCATCAATGATAGACTGGATAAAGAAAATGTGGCACATATATACCGTGGGATACTATGCAGCCATAAGAAAGATGAGTTCATGTCCTTTGTGGGGGACATGGATGAAGCTGGAAACCATCATTCTCAGCAAACTGATGAAAGAACAGAAAACCAAACACCGCATGTTCTCACTGATAAGTGGGTGCTGAACAATGAGTACACATGGACACAGGGAGGGGAACTTCACACACTGGGGCCTGTCAGGGGGTTGGGGGAGCCAGGGGAGGGCTAGCAGGGGGTAGGGGGATTGGGGAGGGGATAACAGGAGAAATACCTAATGTAGATGACGGGGGGTTGGATGCAGCAAACCACCATGGCACGTGTATACCCATGTAACAAACCTGCACGTTCTGCACATGTACCCAGAACTTAAAGTATAATGATAAAAAAAAAATCACAGTGTGGGAAATGCTAAGGCAGCTACTTTTCTGGGTGAGTCCTATTGGTTTTACTGGAGCAAGTATGATTGCATCATCTAGGAGGGCTTTCTGGAAGAGGTAAACTAGGTCTTAAAGGAAGCATGAGATGTCACTGGCTTGGGAAAGACATTCCAGGAGGAAGGAACAGGTTGTACAAAGTAAGTTAATTTTGTTTGCGGAAGTTCCAGCAGGTCCACATGAGGACAAAGTTGAGATTGTCTAACTCTATACTCATAACTGTAGTGCTTGGGAAAAGCCGAACTAAGCCAGTGTTAACAGGCTTGTCTGGTCAATGCAGCAGGTCTGGAAGCAGGTTAGAAGGACTAGAAGAGAGAAAAAACACTCTGATGTAAGAAATGAATATAGCTGTACATAAAAGAAGTTTAGAGCTACGAATTGCAATTACATTAATAGATCTTTAAAATAACACTTCTGTATGGTTCCCATCTAGGTTTCTTTTTTATTCCTTTCTTTCTTTTTTTTTTGAGATGGAGTCTTGCTCTGTCATCCAGGCTGGAATGCAGTGACTCCATCTTGGCTCACTACAACCTCCACCTCCCAGGTTCAAGCAATTCTCCTGCCTCAGTCTCCTGAGTAGCTGGGATTACAGGGACAACACTATGCCCAGCTAATTTTTTTTTTTTTTTGTATTTTTAGTAGAGATGGGTTTCACCATGTTGGCCAGGCTGGTCTAGAACTCCTGACCTCAGGTGATCCACCTGCCTCAGCCTCCCAAACTGCTGGGATTACAGGTGTGAGCTACGGTGCCTGGCCTCTCATTTAGGTTTCTAACAGGGCAATCAGAATTTTCTCTAATCTTCCTTTATGGTTCTATTGGGTAAGACCCTTATTTAGTGAACAGGTCTGCAGATAGAAGGAAACAAGCCAAGGAGAACACTGCTTCCTCTGTTTCTCTGGGTTATCTAATTTTAGGAAGCAGTGCACCAAATAATAAAAACGAATGTTTCTAAGTAGATTGTGTGTGTGTGTGTGTGTGAGTGTGTGTGTCCTTTAAAACCTTTCCCCCATCCTGGCTTCATGCAATGTCAAAAGAAGTAAGTGAGCAAATTGGTACTTTCTTCTTTTAGTGATTATTATTATTATTTGAGATAATATGTGAGTCTCACTTTGCCACCCAGGCTGGAGTGCAACGGCATAATCTCGGCTCACTGCAGCCTCAACTTCCTGGGCTCAAGTGATCCTCTCATCTCAGCCTCCCAAATAGCAGGGACTACAGGTGTGCACCACCACGCCTGGCTAATTTTTTATATTTTTAGTAGAAACGGGGTTTTGCCACGTCACCCAGGCTGGCAGTGATATTATTTTTATCTCCAGCATGCACTCGTGGCAGGCTGGTCTCTGCTCTCACCCCTAGAACCGAGTTATTTGCTTAAACTCTCTCTAATACAGTGGCTATGAGCAGAGTCCCTGGAGCCAAGCTGCCTGGATTTGAATCCTGGCACTACTACTTACTATTCACTGGGATGAGTTACTCAGCATGGCTAAGTCTCAGCTTTCTCATCTGCAAAATGGGGGATATTAATAACAGTATCAACTTCATAAGCATTTTGTGAGGATTGAATGAATTGACCTATATAAGTGCTTATAAGGGTCCCTGGCACATGCTAGGTACAACTTGAGTTTGGCCAGTCTCATCTCTCAAATAGCAGCATCTAAGGACATAAGCTCAGAGCACCAAGAGGACTGATCTTCAGTGTGCTCTCTCTTCCTTCTTTCCCCACTCTCTTATTCACTGTTCAGTGTCTACCCCCCTATCGTCACCCCAGTTAGCTCCTGGGATTCACACTTAATTTCTTGAGAGGAGGAGTGGCCTGGGCAGTGTTAGGCCTGGTAGCAATGAGGTGTGTTACGTGTTGATGCCTGGCAAAGAGGAAATTAGAAGAAATCCTATGTCTATTTCTCCATCACTGCTTACCAGCTTTAGGAAAATCTAAAAAGCCTATGACCCCCAGGTTCCTCATCCTTAAAGTTGTGATAATAATAATTATCCTCATCCCCCCTGGACCTCGTGAAAGTCACAGGAGAATACTTATTTATGGAAATCTTTTGTAAACTGTAAAGTGCAAATAGATGTATAGGATTGTTTTCATTAACCTAAACACTTGTCAATGAATAGTATTAGCTTTCCTTGGTCTTAATGTATTATTGAGTACCTGCCATACAATGTCAAATAGAAATCTTGTCTTAGTCCTGACTTTTATGGGAGAGATTTGTAATACCAGACATGTAAATTTATGCTTGCTTTGATTACTAACATGCTTGATTAGGTTTAAGACACTTCTTTTCCTGAGTTGCTATGATGAATGGATGTTGTCTTTTAGCGAATGCCTCTGAAAGATCTGTTAATACCACCACATGGTTTTTCTACTTTGATTTTTTTTTTTTAGATGGAGTCTTGCTCTGTCACCCAGGCTGGAGTACAATGGCGTGATCTCAACTCACTGCAACCTCTGCCTCCCAGGTTCAAGCGATTCTCCTGCCTCAACCTCCCTAGTAGCTGAGACTACAGGTGTATGCCACCATGTTTGGCTAATTTTTGTATTATTAGTAGAGTCAGGGATTCACCATGTTGGCCACGCTGGTCTCGAACTGACCTCAGGTGGTCCACCTGCCTCAGCCACCCAAAGTACTGGATTACAGGCATGAGCCACCATGCCCAGGCTCTATTTTGAACTTTTTAATAGACTCTTAATATGGAAACATCTTAACATTGCCAGAATGATCCTTTTGTACCTGTAATACACTGTTAAATATGAAATTTTCTATCTTTGTTTTTACTGTTATGTAAATATATATATTTGTATACATACATGTATATGCCATATATATTGTGTGTATATTGTGTGTACATATATATATGTACGTATATATATGTGTGTGTACCTATATATACGTACGTATATATATTGTGTGTACATGTATATTGTGTGTGTGTGCTGATTGATAGATACAGATAGATATAAAGTCGATATGGTTTGGCTGTGTCCCCACCCAAATCTTATCTTGAAGTATAGTTCCCATAATCCCCATGTGTGATGAGAGGGACCTGAAGAGGTGGTTACCTCCATGCTGTTCTCATAATATTGAGTGAATTATCATGAGATCTGATAGTTTTATAAGAAACGTTCCCCCTCTTGTTCTGGGCTTTTCCTTGCTGCTGCCATGTGAACAAGGACATGTTTGTGTTTCCTTCTGCCATAATTGTTAGCTTCTTGAGGCCTCCCCCGCCCTGTTGAACTGTGAGTCAATTAAACCTGTTTCCTTTATAAATCACTCAGTCTTGGGTATGTCCTTATAGCAGCATGAGAATGTACTAATACAGTAAGTTGGTACCAGTTAGTGGGTGCTGCTATAAAGATACCCAAAAATGTGGAATCAACTTTGGAACTGGATAACAGGCAGAGGTTAGAACACCTTGGAGGGCTCAGAAGACAGGAAAATGTGGGAAAGTTTGGAACTTTCTGGAGACTTTAATGGCTTTGACTCAAATGCTGATAGTGATATGGACAATAAAGCTCAGGGTGAGGTGGTCTCAAATGGATGTGAAGAACTTCTTGGGAACTCTTCCTATGCAAAGAGACCGGTGGCATTTTGCCCCTGCCCTAGAGATTTATGGAACTTTGAACTTCAGAGAGATAATTTAGAATATCTGGCAGAATAAATTTCTAAGGGGCAAAGTGTTCAAGAGGAAGCAGAGTATAAAAGTTTGAAAAATTTGCAGCCTGACAATGCAGCACAAAAGAGAACCCCATTTTCAGGGAGAGATTCAAGCCAGCTGCAGAAATTTGCATAAGTAATGAGGACCTAAATGTTAATCACCAAGATAATGGGGAACATGTCTCTGGGGCATGTCAGAGACCTTTACAGCAGCCTCGAAGACCTGGGAGGAAGAAATGGTATTGTGGGCCAAGTCCAGGGCCCCCCTGCTGTGTGCAGCCTAGGGACTTGGTGTCCTGTGTCCTAGGCACCCCCCCCTGTGGCTAAAAGGGGCCAAGGTACAGCTCAGACTGTTTTTTCAGAGGGTGCAAGTCCTAAGCATTGGCAGCTTCCATGTGGTATTGAGCCTGGGGGTACACAGAAGTCAAGAATTGAGGTTTGGGAACCTCCACCTAGATTTCATAGGATGTATGGAAATGCCTGGATGTTCAGGCAGAAGTTTGTGGCAGAGGTGGAGTCCTCATGGAGAACCTCTGCTTGGGCAGTGAAGAAGGGAGATGTGGGGTTGGAGCCTGTGCCCAGTGGAGTTGTGAGAAGAGGGCCATTGACCTCCAGGCCTCAGAATGGTAGAGTCACCAAGAGCTTGCATGGTGCACCTGGAAAAACCACAGGTACTCAATGCCAGCCTGTGAAAGCAGTCTGGAGGAGGAGGTTGTACCTTGAAAAGCCACATGGGTGGAGCTGCCCAAGGCTGTAGGAACCCACCTCTTGTATCAGCATGACCTGGATGTGAAACATGGGGTGAAAGGAGATAATTTTGTAACTTTAAAGTTTAATGACTGCCCTATTGGATTTTGGACTTGCATGGGGCCTGTAACTGCTTTGTTTTGGCCAATTTCTCCTGTTTGGAATGGGTATATTTACCCAATGCCTGTACCCCCATTGTATCTAGGAAGTAACTAACTTGCTTTTGATTTTACAGGCTCATAGGCAGAAGGGACTTTCCTTGTCTCAGATGAGACTTTGGACTTGGACTTTTGAGTTAATGCTGGAATGACTTAAGACTTTAAGGGACAGTTGGAAGGGAATGATTATGTTTTGAAATGTGAGGACTTGAGATTTGGGAAGGGCCAGGGGTGGAATTATATGATTTCGCTGTGTCCCCACTCAAATCTCATCTTGAACTATAGTTCCCATAATACCCACATGTGGTAAGAGGGACTTGGTGGGAGGTAATTGAATCATGGGGGTGGTTACCTCCTTGCTGTTCTTGTGATAAGTGAATGAGTTCTCACAAGATCTGATGGTTTTATAAGGGGCTTCTCCCCACTCCTTTGCTCGGCACTTCTTCCTGCCACCATGTGAAGAAGGATGTGTTTGCTTCCTCTTCCACCAGTAAGTTTCCTGTGGCCTCTCCAGCCCTATGTGTATGCCCTTATAGCAGCATGAGAATTGACTAATACAAAGGCACCAGCGTTTTTTTTTTTTTTTTTTTCAGAGACAGAATCTCACTCTTATCAGCAAGGCTGGAGTGCAGTGGCATGATGGCACACTGTAACCTCAAATTCCTGAGCTCAAATGATCCTCCCACCTCAGCCTCCTGAGTAGCTAAGACAACAGGCACACATTACACATGCTTGGCTATTTGTTTTTAATTTTTGTAGAGATAGGGGTCTCACTTTGTTTCCCAGGCTGGTCTCAAACTCCTAGCCTCAAATGATCCTCCTGCTTTGGCCTCCTAAAGCACTGGGACTACAGGTGTGAGGCACCTCAGTGTTATACTAAACCTCTAAAATCAGAAAATGAGTTAAGTAAGCTTCCCAAGTTTTCCTAGGCTCAGAGGCAGTTTATATAGAATTATCTCTTCCTTAAAGCTTTGGCAGAATCTACCTGAAAAACCCTCTGGACTCAGTGTCTGTTTTAGGGATAGATCTTTGAGTATATCTTTGATTTCCTTGATGGTTATGAATCTATTCAACATTCCTTATTTTCCTTGAGTGAATCTTTGTAATTAATATTTTTCTAGGAAATTCATCTCTTCATCCAGTAATTTTCAAAATGCTTGCCATGAAGATAAACATTCTTAGTTTTTGACTTGTGATTTTTTTCTTGAAAGTATGCCAAAGATTTGCCTTTCTATTACTTCTCTCAAAACTACAAGTTTATTTTTATTTTTTAACTTTTATTTTAAGTTCAGAGATACATGTCATGGGGGTTTGTTGTACAGATTATTTCATTGCCCAGGTGTGAAGCTTAGTACCTATTAGTTATTTTTCCTGATCCTCACCCTCCACTCTCTGATAGGACCCAGTGTGTATTGTTCCCCTCTATGTGTTCATGTGTTCTCATCATTTAGCTCCCACTTAAAAATGAGAACATGCGGTTTTGGTTTTCTGTTTCTGTGTTAGTTTGCTAAGGATATTGGCCTCTAGCTCCATCCATGTTCCTACAAAGAATATGATTTTCTTCTTTTTATGGCTGCATAGTATTCCATGGTGTATATGTACTACACTTTCTTTTTCCAGTCGATCATTGATGGGCATTTAGGTTGATTTCATATCTTTGCTACTATGAATAGTGGGGCCATGAGCATGCACATGGATGTGTCTTTATAATAGAACAATTTATATTCTTTTGGGTATATACCCAGTAATGGGATTACTGGATCAATTGGTATTTCTGTTTTTAGGGCTTTGAGAAATTGCCACACTGTCTTTCACAATGGTTGAACTATTTTTCACTCCCACAAACAGTGTACAAGTGTTACCTTCTCTCTGCAACCTCACCAGCATCTGAAAAATCAGTCATTAATGCTATCACCTCTTTATTTCCTAGTTTTATTAATTTCTACTCTTATCTTTCTTAATTCATTCCTTCAACTTTCTTCAGACTTATTTTGTCTCTCTCCACCTCCTGCCAAGCTTCTTGAGTTAAAACTTGGTTGATTCATTTATTTTCAACCTTTCTTGTTTTCTGCCGTATGCACATAAGGCTATGTGTTTTCCCTGTGAATGATGCTTTAGCGTGTCCCATGGGCTTTGATATGCATGGACTGCCCTCACTGTGATTCAGTTCTAAATGGCTTGTAATTTCTGTTTATTTCCTGTTAAGCCCAAGATTTATTTAGTGGAATGTTTTCAAATATCCAAGAGGATAGATTTTTGTTAGTTAACCATCTTTTATTATTTTCTAATTTTATTCCATTATAGTTCATAAATGTGTGCTGTCACAGTTTTACTTTTTGGGATTTGTTGTGATTTTCTTTGTGGCTTAATACATTCAGAGAATGTCTCATGAGAGTTTGAAAAAAAATGTGCAATGTCTGTTGGATAAAAACTTGTTTCTCTCCATATGTTTATGAGGTTATAAATGTTAGTTCTGTCAGCCAGGACTTCTGGAGCCATATTCATTTGGGTAGTAGTTGATCAGTCTGTTTTTGAGAAATGTGTTTAAAGCCACCCATGATGGGGACTTACCAGTGTCTCCTTGCATTTCTATCAGGGCTTGCCTTGCTTACAGATCTTGAGGCTGTGATTGTAGATATATAAAGGTTTATGACATATTTTGTGGGTTATAATGTTATACTTATGATATATTCTTTGTTTTTTTTTTTTTTTTTGAGACAGAATTTCGCTCTTGCTGCCCAGGCTGAGAGTGCAATGGTGCGATCTCGGCTCACTGCAACCTCCACCTCCTGAGTTCAAGCGATTCTCCTGCCTCAGCCTTCTGAGTAGCTGGGATTACAGGCATGTGCCACCATGCCCAGCTAATTTTGTATGTTTAGTAGAGATGGGGGTTTCTCCATGTTGGTCAGGCCGGTCTCGAACTCCCGATCTTAGGTGATCCACCCACCTCGGTCTCCCAAAGTGCTGGGATTATAGGCATGAGCCACCTTGCTCTGCCTCATAATGTTATAATTATGATATATTCTTTTAATGATTTTCATTTTGCATTTTATTTTGTGTGAGATGACTACTATTAATATACACCTGGCATGCCTCTTTTTTTTCTTTTTTTTTGAGATAGGGTCTCACTCTGTCATCCAGGTTGGAGTGCAGCCACACAATCTTATTTCACTGTAATCTCTGCCTCCCAGGCTCAAGTGATCCTCACACAGCCTCCTGAGTAGCTGAGATTACAGGCCTGTACCAGCATGCCTGGCTAATTTTTGTATTTTTAATAGAAATGGGGTTTTACCACGTTGGCCAGGCTGGTCTTGAACTTCTGACTTCAAGTGATCCACCCGCCTTGGCCTCCCAAAGTGCTGGGATTACAGGCGTGGGCCACCGTGCCCGACCTACCATGCCTTTTTCGATGTCTTTTCCATCTTTCCTGTGCTCTTTTCATTAGGTGTTAGGATCACTGACATATTTGGCCTTCTTTCTGGCTGTGGCAGAAGGTTAGAATCGTCTTTCGCAAGTACATGCCATTTGGCTATCAAAAATGCATCCCCCTTTTCCTAGCATGGAAAGTGACAACCTAGTCAACGGCTATTTTCTCAACCCTCCTCATGCCCAGTTATGGTCATGTGATTAGTTCTCAGCAATGAAATGTGGGCAGCAGTGACGGGAATCACTAAAGACTTAATTATTTTCTCTGCTTTGATTGAATGCTCACTTAATTGGTGATGAGCTGCAGAGAGGTGGAGAAAGCAGGGGAAGATAAGGAGTTTCTATTTGTTTACTGATTCTAAGCCCTCAAAATGCCAGGTGATTGGAGGTGATCGGAGGTGTCTGCATCATATTGGTGGTGCCAATGACTTGCTTGATGTTTGCCTTCTCCATCACTTAAGCTCCCTGAGGCCTGGGACTCTGCCTACCAAGTGACCCATGGTCTCCCTAAAGCTTGGCTTGTAGTAGACACTTTATTAACATTTACCGTATGAATAAGTGAAATGCTTTACATTTACTTTCTGGTGACCTCATGAACAGATTCTTTTGGTAAGTAAATTTCTGCTTAAACCAGACCAGATCTTTCTTTTCTTTTTTTTTTTTTTTTTGAGAGGGAGTTTCACTCTTGTGGCCCAGGTTGGAGTGCAGTGGCGCAATCTCGGCTCACTGCAACCTTTGCCTCCCAAGTTCAAGCAATTCTCCAGCCTCAGCCTCCCAAGTAGCTGGGATTACAGGCATGCGCCACCACGCCCAGCTAATTTTGTATTTTTAGTAGAGATGGGATTTCGCCATGTTGGTCAGGCTGGTCTCGAACTCCCAACTTCAGGTAATTCGCTCTCCTCCGCTTCCCAAAGTGGTGGGATTACGGGCATGAGACACCGTGCCCAGCCAAGACCTTTCATTACAAGAAACCAGGCCAGTGAATCAGGGAGTGAGACCAGAGGAGAGGAAGTCTCCCTTTTGTGTCTTTAAGTTGCGTATTGTGCCATGAGTAGCTGGAAAAGCTGCAAAATAGACTCATAGAGAGAAGCTGTGTATATCAGCAATAGCAAGGATCACCTGTTTGAGGACCTGGTTTGTGCCACTGATCTTGATGCTTTTCATACATTGCTTTATTGAATGCTCATAAAAGCTACCACATTGATGTTATTCTCCCTATTTTACAGATGCCTCAACTGAAGTTCTGTGCAGTAAAAATAAGTTGTCCAACGACAGACACCAAGTAAGTGGCCAAGTCAGAACTCAAATCCGTCTTCCTGACTTTGAGCTTGAATTCCCTTCTACCATACCCTATAAAAAGAATTCAGCGCCTGCGGTTCAAGGTTCAGCTGCACGATACTGAGAATTCATTTAGTTTCTCTGAGGCGCCATCTCCTCATTTGTGGAATGGAGATGATGATGCCACTGATTGATTCTCAGCTCCTCACAGGATTATTGTCAAGACAAATGAGAGGATGACGATGTGTTTTGCAAGTGATTAATTTCTGCAAACACAAGTCACCTTACAGTATACTGGAGACACTTATATTAGACTTTAAAACATTTATATATATTTATTATATATGCATGTTTTTGAGACAGGGTCTGACTTTTCACCCAGGCTGGACTGCAGTGGTGCAATCTTGCCTCACTGCAGCCTATATCTCCTGGGCTCAAGAGGTCAGATCCTCCCAACTCAGCCTCCCGAGTAGCTGGGACTACAAGAGTGTGCCACCACGCCTGGCTAATTTTTTTTGTGTGTGTATTTTTTTTGAATAGGTGGGGGTCTCGCCAGTTTACTCAGGCTAGTCTTGAACTCCTAACCTCAGTGATCCATCCACCATGGCATCCAAAAGTGCTAGGATTACAGGTGTCAGCCACTGCTCCTGGCCAGACTTTTTTTTAAGAAAACTTTATTTTTTGGGGTACAGTGATGTGATCACGGCTTATTGCAACCTTGACTTTTTGGGCTCAAGGGATCCTCTTGCCTTAGCCTCCCAAGTAGCTTGGACCACAGGCATGTGCCACCATGCTCAGCTAATTAAAAAATATTTTTTTGTAGAGATGGTGTCTTGCCATGTTGCCCAGGCTGGTCTCGAACTTCTGGGTTCAAGTTCCCACCTTGGACTCCCAGTGTTGGGATTACAGGTGTGAGCCAATGCGTCGGGCAGCATTAAACTTTAAAGTTTCTGAATTTGAGGATACGACTTTATGACAGGCAACCTCTCAATTTCTCAGAATAGAAATAATGCTCTCAGTCACACGAGAGACCAGTGTCTTCTATTTTAAGTCGTCAACTTTCTCTTTAGTGTTGTTTGTGGGTGGGCAAACCCTACCCAAGTTTCTGTTCCTGAAATCAATTTCTTAATTTGCGTTAGGTAAAAGTGTTGCATAAGCTTATCTTAGTATCGTCCAGCTTTTTATAGATCTTTGCTGGGAGACAATACGGGCCTGTCAAGAGAGGCCCTGATTGGCTGTCGCAAGGCCTGGGATGGAGTCCTAGCCCTAGCACTTAGCAGCTGTGGGACCGTGGGGTGAACTACTTCCCATCCCTGCTTCTCAGACTCCCACATCTGCTAAGTGAGAACAAGGAGAGCTCTTTCCCTAAGGGCCCTTCTGCTGTACCACTTAAAAATGATTGCAAAGAGTCTTGTGTTAAGGCAAAGTGAACACCTGCTGTAAATGTCTGCACCTCAGCAACATGACCCACGGTGGAATCTATATTTAGTTACATTTGGATAATCTTCCCTCCCCCTTTTGCTTTAGAGCTTCCTTCCTTCAATTATTTATTACAGTAATGCCCCCTTTTTGCTCTATTGATGTCGGGGGAGATGCAAATGGGCCTTTTGAGACTCCCAGCCTGTGTCTCCCAGGCCCCAAGTTGACAGATGGGAGACAGAATGACTGTGGAGTACATCTTCGAGCTGACGGGTTTTGAGGGGCAGGAAGTGTTAGTTAACACATGAGAAAAATGGGGTAAACAGCTGGAAAAGGCTGAGCATTAACTGACAGGCTCGTTAGCCAACTGCCCCAGGACTGGATCAGGGCCCTGTGCATGGTGGGAGAGGCACCTAGGACCTGTGGAAAGGACACGAGGCCAGACCCAAGAAACCTCAGGCTGCAACCTGGCCCTCACTTATTACCACAAAACTTAATACAGGTGTGAGCCTGAGCCAGGTACAGTGGTTCACGCCTGTAATCCCAGCAGTTTGGGAGGCTGAGGCAGGTGGATCACTTGAGGTTGGGAGTTCAAGACCAGCCTGACCAACATGGGGAAACCCTGTCTCTACTAAAAATACAAAAATTAGTCGGGCGTGGTGGTGCATGCCTAGAATCCCAGCTACTCGGGAGGCTGAGGTAGGAGAATTGTTTGAACCTGGGAAGGGGAGGTTGCAGTGAGCTGAGATCGTGCCACTGCACTCCAGCTTGGGCAACAAGAGCAAAACTCCGTCTCAAAAAAAAAAAAAATAGTGTGAGCCTCGTGAATCAGCTGCAATAGATTGTTGCCTTCAGGACAAGACAGTCTCAACAACTAAAAATTAGCAAAGCATGGTGGCTCATGCCTGTTGTCTCAGGGCTTTGGGAGGCTGAGGCAGGAGGATTGTTTGAGGCCAGAAGTTCAAGACCAGCCTGGGCAACACAGTGAGACCCCCGCCCTCTCTACAAAAAAATTTAAAAATTAGCTGGACATGGTGGTGCACACTTGTAGTCCCAGCTACTCAGGGGGCTGAGGTGGGAGAATTGCTTGAGCCCAGGAGTTTGAGGTTGCAGTGAGTTATGATTGTGTCACTGGACTCCAGCCTGGGCAACAGAGCACAACTCTGACTCAAAACAACAGCAACAACAACAACAAAACACACATACACACACAAACCCCCCTAAAAATTATTACAAAATAGTCTGGATTTGGTGGACCCATTTCTTACGCCAGGCACGGTGGCTCACACCTTTAATCCCAGCATTTTGGGAGGCTAAAGCGGGCAGATTGTTTGAGCCCAGGAGTTCAAGACCAGCTTGGGCAATATAGGGACACCCCATCTCTACAAATTAGCCAGCAATAATGTCATGGGTCTATAGTCCCAGCTACTCGGGAGGCTGGGGTGGGAAGATGGCTTGATCCTGGAAGGCAGAGGCTATAGTGAGCCGAGACTGGGCCACTGCACTCCAGCCTGGGTGACAGAGAGAGACCCTGTATAAAAAAAAAAAAAAAAAAAAAAGAAAAGAGAGAAAGAAAAGAAAGCATTTCTTGAATACTGGGAAACCCAAGATATGACAACTGGTACACAGGAGGCCATGTTCCTTTGTGCAGCGGGGTGGCAAGGCCCGCACAGGCAGATGTGGCCTCTCAAGAAATGTGCCATGATTTCTGCCTTCCTCCCCTGGGGCAGTTCTGTTCGATTGTGCAGGAGGCAAAAGAAACTAATGGCTTGGAAAATGTCCTCTTGATACACAACTAACCTGTTTAAAATTTGGTGAGATTCAAATTGTCTCTGAGAAGTACCATTTAGGCTAGTCATGTTGCATCCTGCTTCCACCCTACTATATGCATAACCTGTTCCTGCTTATACGCAGCACTCAGTATTTACATCTGGTTTTATAGGGACCAAGAACCCATTACTGTTAATGATCTGCCAAGCCACACAACAGTTCTGTGGAGGCGGATAATAATGCCCAGTTTACAGACCAAGAGGATTAGATTTGAAGATGCACAGGACCTTTCCTGGGGCCAGATACTTTGACCAGACACAGGGAGCTATGTTGGAATTTTCAAGTGTATAACTCTTTGCTTTTCTGAAAGGCATGCATACTGTTGGGTGTATTCCAAAGATTGTGGATTCTATTGATGGATACCAACTCATACACAAAAGAGAAACTGTAGGAGGAGTTCTGCCCAAAAAGGAGCCTGTGCCTTGCTCGGGTCTCTAGGGATGTATCTGTCGACGTCCATCTTACCTGGCAAGAGGCTTCTTCCCTCCAACGCCCCCACCACTGCCTAATGGTTCTTATTTAAACCTAGTTTTTATCTGGTCAGTCCTTTGCTTGGAAGTTTCCAGAGTAAGAAATATAAATAAAGGGAACATGTATATACAACTAGGGGGACAGTGAGTCCCTTTGATCATTTCAGAAAACAATTTGAGGGAACCTAGGAAAGCTGGAGGTGCCCTGCCATCCAGAAGCCCTTGCACTTTTGCAACAGACAACACACATAAGAATGCCCAGGCAGCATTTTCTTTTTTTGAGACGCTGTCTGGCTCTGTCGCCCAGGCTGGCGTGCAGTGGCACAATCTCAGCTCACTGCATCCTCCGCCTCCTGGGTTCAAGCAATTCTCTGCCTCAACCTCCCAAGTAGCTGGGATTACAGGAGCCCACCACCATGCCTGGCTAATTTTTTTGTATTTTTAGTAGAGACGGGGTTTCACCATCTTGGCCAGGCTGGTCTCAAACTCCTGAGCTCATGATCTGCCTGCCTTGGCCTCCCAAAGTACTGGGATTATAGGCATGAGCCACCGCACCTGGCCCACAAAAGTATTCTTTTCTTTGCATGACATATTTAGTAAGGAAAAAAAAAACATAAGTAAACCACCTCTGGGAAACCTTACCTTTTCCCACAGCACCTATGCTTCTCTGTCTAACTGGAAGCCTCTCCCAGTCCGGCAGCTCTGGCCTTCTAACATCAGCCAACACTAGTATTACATTGTGCCAGGAACTGTCCTACATGCTTTATATCAAATTGCCATATTCAATCCTAACAACTCGATAAGACAGGCACCATTATTATCCATGTTTTATACATGAGGAAGCTGAGGCCCAGAGAGGTGAAGTAACCAGTCCAAGTTCACGTGGCTAGTTCATGGCAGACAGACTATAGCAACCTATATGGTCTGGTGTAAGAGTAGGAATATTGCTGGTTTCTCCCCTCTAGTTTTCCCCTTCTCTCTGGCTGTGCCTTTCTTCTTACTATTTCATGCACATTTCCACCTTTCCCACTCATACTTGCATGTGTCTGGTTCTCTTTAATCAGAATGGTCTTTCTCAAGTATATGCCACAAAACATCACAACCTTGAGATCCTCTGCTTAAGCAATGGGAGTGCCACAGTCAGATAAATTGAGCAAACACTGAAAAGTAAAACTCACTCTCAGAGTATTACAATGGTCATCAGTGATTAGATGTTCTCTGGTGGAGGCTAAGGAAGGATCTGTATTTGTGGCTGGCCAGAATGCCAAAGGGTAGGGCAGAGTAGTCTGTGGTCAATGCCAGCAGATGGGCCGTGGAGTATGATATGGGGATTGGCGTATCTGATGGGCATGAAGAGGATGGCCGCTGGGAGCACTGAGTGCCCAGCAGGTGGGCAGTCAGCCAATAGACCTCCGGGAAGCCTGTGGAGAAGGACTCCGGTCCTTAGGAGAAAGGGGAGTAAACCAAGACAGCACTCGAGACCTACAGGGACATTGATATAAGGCCCTTGGTTGAGACACGAACTAAGGCACAGAGAACACAGCAGCAGCCTGTTTATCCAACTGGGATATTGATATAAGGCCCCTGGCCGGGACATGAACTCGAGCACAGAGAATGCAGAAGCAGCCTGTTTATCTAACTGGGATCCAGAGGGGATTGTGGCAGTGTTCCTCAATGGGGGGTCTGCTGGGTTACAGATAGCTCAATTCTGCATTGTGTGGCAATTTCCTGACTATTGCAGGATATTTGGTATCCCTGGTTCCCACCCACTAAATGCTGGTAACCACCCTAAGTCATTTTATCAATCATTTTGGGATAGTACTGTAAGACATCTTGAAATGTCTCCCTAGGGGGTGGTAATGCTCCCAGGTGATACTGAATTATGACCAGCCTAAGGTTGGAATGGATACTGGGACTAGGGGCAGCTATGAGCCTGGGGAATAAGCCCACCAGCCCTAGGAGTGAGCAGATGTGTGTATAGAGGGAGGCCTCATAAGTACAAGAGACACTATTGTTTTGTCTGTTTTTTTGTTGTTGATACAATGGAACTTACTTTTCAAGTCTTTTGTGTAGTAGTTTATGCAGTGGCTCCTCCATTTTCTCAATCATCTTCCTTTTCTTCCTTTCCTACTCACAATATTACAATTTTTTCTTTTTCTTTTCTTTCTTTTTTTTTTTTTTTTTTTTTGAGATGGGGTCTTGCTCTGTCGCCTAGGCTGGAGTGCAGTGGCATGATCTCGGCTCACTGCAACTTCCACCTCCCAGGTTCAAGTGATTCTCCTGCCTCAGCATCCCAAGTAGCTGGAATTACAGGTGCCTGCCCACATACCCAGCTAATTTTTGTGTTTTTAATAGACATGGGGTTTCACCATCTTGGCCAGGATGGTCTTGAACTCTGGACCTCATGATCCACTTGCCTTGTCCTCCCAAAGTGCTGGTATTACAGACATGAGCTACCGCACCTGGCCTAGTTTTTCTTTTTCATGGTGACTACCCTAGCTGAGATCCTTGTTCTGTCCATGGGTGGTTGTAAGAGGTCCCTAAATGACTATTCTTTATCCTGCCCCTTCACCCCATCAGCTGCTCTACACATGCCTTCTGGAACATTCTTTCAAGCTCAGATCTCATCATGTGTGCCATCGTCCCATTAATTTGTCTTTTGGGGTCCCCACTGCCAGCCCAGTGAGGGCCAGACTTGGCTGGTACTGAAGACCCTCAGCCAGTCTTGCTGGGTGGTCTTCAAGCTTTATGTCCCAGCTCTAGAGTCTACAATTCTCTTGGTTTCAAGTTGTTCCTTCCTGCTGGGACAAGTCCTAATGTGTGTGATGGATTATATTGTTTGCTGAGAACGACAGCAAGGAAAACCGAGCTGGCTTCCCAACCAGAAAACTGCTCAGGGTGTTCTTTGTATATGTATATCAGACACCACTTAAACTAAACACGGGATATATGACCCCGCCCTCATTGCTCCCTCATGGAGAATGCTTTCTAGTTTGTTTTTGATCAGTAGTAAGCAGGCATCAGCTGCCTGCCTAGTTTATCTTTATTCTATGAGAAAACACAGAACACCTCTTTATTAATAATAATTACCTGTTCGGAGATAATAAATACGTGGGTCAGAGTCTGCTTGAGGCTCTCAGCTTGGAAGGCTGTTAGCCTCCTGATCCCACTTTGGTGTTCTACCTTTGTATCTGTTTCTTAATTCCTTCAGCGCTGCCGGGTTGGGGTCTCCACAACCGAGCTGGTCTCGGCACCTTCTCCCGGCACACCCTTGGCCATTTGCTTCCACAATCTCTAGATCATCAATGACCCACCCCTATCTTTCCCTTTATGCATCTCCATCCTGTAATGACTGATTCAAATACCACACTATCCATGAACCAGTAAAGCACACTGATAGATACAAGGTTTCTCAAAAATTTTTTAAAAAGTATTAAATCACTGATTTTATGTGGTGTTCCTATGAACAGATACTATAAATGTTTAGATGCTTCTGGTCTCCTTTTAGCCATGAAATGACATCCACATTGATGCAAGAACCATATCTAGATTTGGGTAGTTAGTGGTGGAAAAAACTGAGTCTCAAATATGAAACCACATTGTTTCTTTCTCTCAATGTCATTTTCTTCAAAAATAAAATACTGAGTTTTCTAATATGAAGGTGGTGTTTTCTTCTGTTTTGTTTTTTTTTGAGACAGAGTCTCACTTGCTCTGTCACCCAGGCTGAAATGCAGTGCTGTGATCATGGCTCACTGCAGCCTCGACTGCCTGGGCTGAATTGATCCTCCCACTTCAGCCTCCCGAGTAGCTGGGACTACAGGCATGTACCACCACACCCAGCCAATTTTTTATTTTTGGTAGAGATGGAGGTCTTGGTATGTTGCCTTGGCTGGTCTTGAGCTCCTGGGCTCAAGTAATCCTTCTGCCTTGGGCTCCCAAAGTGTTGGGATTATAGGCATGAACCACCATGCTGGAGGTATTGTTAATTGTAACAAGTTAAACTATTTAAAAAATTTTTTGGTCGTTTTGTAAGATACCTACCCCAAGAGAATTTTACAAAAGTTAAAGTCTGATTCAATACTTTCATACTGTTGAGCTGAAAACCTGAGTAATGGATAAACCCATTCTGAACAGCAGAGGGCTCTTATGTACGCAAAAAAGTCTGCATCAGCAGACTTTTTTAAAGAGCATCAGCACAGGTGTGCAAATCATATGTTCTCCCCTGTGTGCCTCTATAGGCATGAGTGTCAACAGGAGTAATGACTGTGCTCACAGCCACCCTCACTTGTACCTTTCTATTCCCCAGTGTTTTTAGAAAGAGCGCAATGAGACAAACAGCCTGTGGAAAAGTATTGTAGCAACTCTAAACCAAGATGCAAATGGGAAATATTATTAATCAGTAAAAGTACAGAAGTAATAACAACTTCACAAGATTGCTGTAAGATGAATGAGCTAAGGCATACAGAGGTGTCTGTAAGCTATAAGTTGCTACACAAATGCTTCTTTTTCTTTTTTTAACTGCAGCTTCAAACTCCTGAGCTCAAGTGATCCTCCCACTTCAGCTGCCCAGGTAGCTGGGAACACAGGCATGCACCACCACACCTGGTACAAATGTTGGTTGTTTGTTGCCTGCTTGCAAGGGGCTCTTAGTTCTGGGTTTCCAGACCTGGGCTCTCTCTAGAATTCCAGAGCTGCATCTATAATGTTCTACTTGGAATCCCTTCCTAATGCCTAACAGGCATCTCAAAATTAATGGAGCTGAAACTGAACTCTTGATCTACTCCCTACCCCACATCAAAAGAAAAACAATCAATTACTCCATCCTCAGTCTTCCCCATCTCGGTCAATGGCACCCAACTGCTCAGGACACACATCAAATTTTTAATTCTGCCTTTTTTCTCATTTTGCTAAATCCAGAGTAGCTCTTGCCCACCTGCATTCTGAGGCACATCTCAACTCTGCCCTCTCTCTCCATCCTCCATGCTTCCAGCTAGCACAAGCCTCCACAGTTGCTCATCTGGACTCCTGCCAAGAACCTCCTGATGGTTCTTTTCCTCCTGCAATCCCTTCCTCAAACACAACAGGGTGTTCTTTCAAAACAAATCACATCATCCCTTGCTTAAAACCCTCCCAAGTCTTCTCCATTGCACTTAAAATAAAAACCAAGATCCTTTCCTTGGCTTAGAAGGTCCCATCTGGTCAAGCCCTGTCCTAAATTTGCAGACTCATCTCCCGCCATGCTCCTTCCTCTGCTCCACTCCAGGCCCTCTGTCCATGCTGTGGGCACAGTAGGCATGGATTCGTCTTCTTTTCATCACTGGCTTCTTTGATGCATCCCATTCTTAGCTTAAATGTCACCCCCCTCAGATAGGTTCTCCCTTGCTCCCCAATCTAAAGCAGTGACCCAGTCTTTCTTTCTTTATTCACTCTACCTGAACTCTCTACTTATTTCCCAGTAGTTGGTATCACACACCAACCACATCATGTCCTTAATAAACCATTTACATTCACATTCCAGCTAGTGACATAATTTCTTCAATGAGATAATTGAGGTGCTATACCATACCTCGTTGGGATTATGAATACAAGAAAAGAATACAGAAAATGCTTTCAAAAAATAAGCAATAACATGTGTTATAATGGAGATAGCCACAACCTGTTAGTGTTCCTTCTGCACTCAGAGAATCAGTGATTTTAGGATGTTGGGGAAAAACACTGGGTGCGGTGGCTCACATCTGTAATCCCAGCACTTTGGGAGACTAAGGCGGGTAGATCACCCAAGGTCAGGGGTTCGAGACCAGCCTGGCCAACATGGTGAAACCCTGTCTCTACCAAAAAATCCAAAAAATTAGCCAGGTATGCTGGCGGGCACTTGTAATCTCAGCTACTTGGGAGGCTGAGGCAGGAGGATCACTTGAACCCAGGAGGAGGAGGTTGCAGTGGGCAGAGATCGCACCATTGCATTCCAGCCTGGGCAACAAGAGTGAAACTCTGTCTAAAAAAAAAAAAAAGAATGTTGGGGAAAAGAATCCACGCAAAATATGACTACACCACCACCAGCACCGTATAAGTCCATTCTGATGGTGCTAGTTAAGACACACATGAGACTGGGCAATTTGTAAAGGAAAGAGGTTTAATTGACGCATAGTTCAGCATGGCTTGGGAGGCCTCAGGAAACTTACAATCATGGCAGAAGGGGAAGCAAACACAGAGTGGCAGGAAGGAGAAGTGCCAAGCAAAGGGGGAAAAGCCCCTTATAAAACCATCAGATCTCGTGAGAACTCACTCATTATCACGAGAACAGCAGCATGGGGGTAACCGCCTTTATGATTCAATTACCTCCCACCAGGTCCCTCCCATGACATGTGGGGGATTACGGGAACTATAATTCAAGAAGAGATTTGGGTTGGGACACAAAGCCAAATCATACCAACCACTATTATCACCTGCCACTACCTCCACCACCACCACCAGCACCATCATCATCATTACCACCATCACCACCACTACCACCATCATCATCACCAGAGCAGCAGCCAAAGCTTCTTTTCTCCATTACTTCAGAAGGTCTTGGGGCAGTGATTTCATTTTCCTGTTTCCTTCGGTAAATTCAATCTTATGTGTCTCCTGCTTATTAACATCTCCACCAGGGGGCAGGCTGTGGAAGAAAAAGTTTGATGCAAGAATTTTACTCTATACTTGAATTTTGGAGCTGCCACTGTGTGAATTCTTCCAGATTCTCCCTGACAGAAACCATACTTTATATATCTGCTCAGCAGTTCTATTTTTTGATTTCTCTGTCACAGAGAGTTCCTCTTGTTCCATGAAATATGTATGGTTTTGAATATTTGAACCCAATGTTTTCCTCTTTGCTCTAACTTCTGAAATGTTTTGCCAAATGTGGGAAAGTGGAGCTTGACGTGAGTCAATTGCATTTTTTTTTCCCCCTGCCAAAAGGTGATTTCAATCTTCAGCTGCAGACATAGGCAAAAGATGTCTAGAGTAAGAGAGTTTACATTTCTGGGCCGGCAAACATGGTGGCATGCAGACCACACTTCCCTCCTCTGTGCTCACGATGGCATGGTTGATAGATGGTGGCAATTCCAAAGGCAGTTCTAGACACCTTCTCAACACATCACTTCACTCAGCTTCTAGAGATCAATGGCACTTGAGATAAAACCAACTTGGCATTTCTGAGATGTTCTACCTCAAATTCCTTCTATTGCCCTCCATTGAAAGTATAGTGTTTGGGTCAGGGGATTCTATTTCAAGAAGAATATTTGTGCAGTCATGCTTAATGAGCGCACCTCTGCTCCCAGGGTGTTTTGCAAATCTGTGGGCATTTCTTAGTAATCACAGCCAATGGGGACACACCTGGCACATAGTTGGTGGGAGACAGGATTTCTGATTCATCCTGCAAGGTGTGAGGTTTTCCCTCATGATGAAAACTTCTCTCCCAGCCTGCAATGGTTTTGAGTGTCTTGTTGATCATTTATATAGGTGAAAAACCTGTTGATAATAATCTAACGCTAGACTTGAACTCTATTTTGTATATAATACAAATTATTTTCCTATGCTTTTAATACACACAGAATTTCCCAGTTGTATAACTGTCATATAAATTGAAATCTTGTACTCTGTTTTGCAGAAACTTGACTAAGAGTTGCTTACCATTTTTTTTTTTTTTTTTTGAGATGGAATCTCACTCTTGTCCCCCAGGCTGGAGTGCAATGGCACGATCTTGGCTCACTGCAACCTCTGCCTCCCGGGTTCAAGCCATTCTCCTGCCTCAGCCTCCTGAGGAGCTGGGATTACAGGTGCCTGCCACCATGCCTGGATAATTTTTGTATTTTTTTAGTAGAGACAGGGTTTCACCATGTTGGCCAGGCTGGTCTCGACCTCCTGACCTCAGGTGATCTGCCCGCTGCAGCCTCCCAAAGTGCTGGGATTACAGGTGTGAGCCACAGTGCTCAGCTGAGTTGCTTACCATTTCTGAAAATTGCCTCACCAATGACAGCACTGCCCATAGGATCTGAGTTGCCAAAGCAGCACGTGGGGTTCAACGGCATGTAGCGGTCCTGTTGACAGGGATTTTACATGCAAGCCACACATCTGACTTCTTACTGACATCTTCTATTTTGGTCAGACTTGGGGATTTACAGGGATATGTGGTGGTCATGCTACTTATGAATTCTATTTCAGGACAATAAAACAAGTGGTTCCAATATTTGGTCTAGAGAGTCCACTAGGCCGGGTGTGGTGGCTCCTGCCTGTAATCCCAGCACTTTGGGAGGCCGAGGTGGGTGGATCACCTGAGGTCAGGAGTTCGAGACCAGCCTGGCCAACATGGTGAAACCCCGTTGCTACTAAAAATACAAAAAATTAGCCAGGTGTGGTGGCGGATGCCTGCAATCCCAGCTACTCAGGAGGCTGAGGTAGGAGAATCGCTTGAACCTGGGAGGCAGAGGTTTCGGTGAGTTGAGATCATGCCCTTGCCCTCCAGCCTGGGCAACAAGAGTGAAACTCTGTCTCAAGGGAAAAAAAAAGGAAGAAAGAGAGTCCGCTAGATAGAGACAAACAGTTGCTTTTCTTATCTCTGTTGAAGAAGGGGGTGCAGACATTCTATGCTGGCCTCGTGTAAAATGCTAAGCTGAGTGGATGTGCATAAGTGAGTGTGTGTGTTTAGTGTTTTAGTTTTTTTTTTTTTGAGACAGTCTTGCTCTGTCACTCAGGCTGGAGTACAGTGGCGCAATCCAAGCTCACTGCAACCTCCACCTCCCAGGTTCCATTAATTCTCATGTCTCAGCCTCCTGAGTAGCTGGAATTACAGGCATGCACCCCCATGCCCGGCTAATTTTTTTTGTATGTTTAGTAGAGATGGAGGTTTCACCATGTTGGCCAGGCTGGTCTTGAATTCCAGACCTCAAGTGATCTGCTGGCCTCGGCCTCTCAAAGTGCTGGGATTACTGTGCCTGGCCCTTGTTTTTTGCTTTTTTTTTTAATAGTGGTAACTGACGTAGGCTGACCCACTTCCACTCTTTCCAGATCCAAAAAATGCCAAAAGCGCAGATTTTGGGGAGACACATCATTTGAAAGAGGCATTGCTCTGGTTCATGCGCCATGTAAGATTCACTGATATATGTCGGATCCAAGGAACCAATGGCCCTTCATTTCTATCATGCTCTAAGAATTTTGGGTCTTCAAATCACTTTTAAGTTATGACCTGTAAGAACAGGTTTAGAAATGACATCTTATGGCTGAGTGTGGTAGTTCATGCCTGTAATCCCAGCACTGTGGAAGGCTGTGGTGGGGGGACCTCTGAAAGCCAGGAGTTCAAGACTAGTCTGGAAAATATCAAGACTCCATCTCTAAAATTTGTTTTTGAGACAGAGTATTGCTCTGTCACCCAGGCTGGAGCACAGTGGCGCGATCTTGGCTCACTGCAACCTCCGCCTCCTGGGTTCAAGTGATTCTCCTGCCTCAGCCTCCCGAGTAGCTGGGATTATAGGTATGAGTAATTTTTGTGTTTTTAGTAGAGATGGGGTTTCACCATGTTGGTTAGGCTGGTCTCAAACTCCTGACCTTGTGATCTGCCTGCCTCAGCCACCACGCCTGGCCCCCCATCTCTAAAATAAAAAAAAACACAACAATTTGCTGAAGATGGTGGCACACACCTGTAGTCCCAGCTACTCTGGAGGCTGAGGCAGGAGGGAGACTAAGGCAGGGGACTGCTTGAGTCCAGGAGTTCAAGGCTACAGTGAACTATGATTGCACCACTGCACCCTTAAGGGTATCAAAAACAAGTCATCCCTTACGGTATAAAAAATCTGGAAACAGCATCCTTTTTTGACACAGCAACCTCCTAGGTATTTATTCTGAAAAAATATTGGGAAAATGTGCAAAGATGAATAAATAGTTTGCATTATCAGTGAAGAAACAGGAAGAAAAATTTAGCTGTTGAGCAATAGATCACTGATTAAGTGAATTAGTTAAATTTATTTATTTTTGAGATGGAGTCTCGCTCTGTCGCCCAGGCTAGAGTGCAATGGTGTGATTTCAGCTCACTGCAACCTCTGCCTCCCGGGTTCAAGCCATTCTCCTGCCTCAGCCTCCTGAGGAGCTGGGATTATAGCCGCCCGCCACCACGCCCGGCTAATTTTTGTATTTTTTTTTAGTAGAGACGGGGTTTCACCATGTTGGCTAGGCTGGTGTCGAACTCCTGACCTCAGGTGATCTGCCCGCCTTGGCCTCCCAAAGTGCTGGGAATACAGGCGTGAGCCACTGCACCCAGCATTTACATTTGTATACCGGAGAACTACCCACCATTAAAATTAAATTTATATTTACTAAAATGGAAGGGCAAAATTAACATATTTAGTGATGACAGATTATATGTATATCATTACTCAATTCAAAATTTATGTATTTACATATAAAATGTTCTGGAAGGACATCAACCAATGGCAAGGGGAGAAATTAAATGCCATTAAATTTCTTTTTTATTTCCAAAAAATTTTTATAATAATTATGTATTAAATACATAATTTCAAAATTAATAGGCTTCCCCGAAACATTTAAAATAAACAAACTTAGTCTATACGCTTGCTGTATTCATTTGCTAGGATGTCCGCCACAGAGTACCAGAGACTGGGCAGCTTAACCAACAGAAGATCATTTTCTTATGATTCCGCAGACTGAAAGTTGGAGCTCAAGGTGTCAGCATGGTGGGTTTCTTCTGAGGCTTCTCTGTTTGGCCTGTAGATGGCCGCCTTCCTCATGTGTCTTAACACTGCCTTCCTCATGTGTGTTCTGATCTGTTCCTAAAATGATAACTGTAACATTGGATTAGGGCCCACCCTGGTGACCTGATGATTTAACTTAATGACCTGTTTAAGAACCCATCTCCAAGTCCAGTTACCTTCTGAGGTACTGGGGGTTGGGATCTATACATATGAATTTTAGGGAGGACTCAATTCTGCCCCTACTTCTGCCTTCTAAATAAAATAAGGAAGGCTTGGCCGGGTGCAGTTCATGCCTGTAATTCCAGCACTTTGGGAGGCCGAGATAGGCGGATCACAAGGTCAAGAGATCAAGACCATCCTGGCCAACATGGTGAAACCCCGTCTTTCTAAAAAATACAAAAAATTACTTGGGCATGGTGGTGCACACCTGTAGTCCCAGCTACTTGGGAGGCTGAGGCAGGAGAATCACTTGAACCTGGGAGGTGAGGTGGAAGTGCAGTGAGCCGAGATCACACCACTGCACTCCAGCCTGGCAACACAGCTAGACTTTGTCTCAAAAGAAAAAAAAAATAAGGAAGTCTTGTAGTTTTCACAGGAAACACCTCTGTTAATAAATATTGTCATGACATGATCATGCTAATAATTATTTTATAGCAATAGTTCCAAACCTTTCTGGCACCAGGGGATCTACTTCATGGAAGATAAGTTTTCCTCAGACTGGGGTTGGGGAGTGGTTCCAGAATGATTCCAGAACATTCCATTTATTATGCACTTTATTTCCTCATATAATGAAATAATTATATAACTCACCATAATGTAGAATCAGTGGGAACCCTGAGCTTGTTTTCCTGCAACTGGATGGTCCCATCTGGGGGTGATGGGAGACAGTGACAGATCATCAGGCATTAGATTTTCGTAAGGAGTGGCAATCTGGATTCCCTCGCATGTGCGGTTCACAATAGGGTTTGTGCTCCTGTGAGAATCTAATGCGACCGCTGATCTGACAGGAGGTAGAGCTCGGGTAATAATGGGGAGCAGCTATAAATACAGATGAAGCTTCTCTAACTCTCCCTCTGCTCTCATACTGTGCAGCCCAGTTCCTAGTAGGCCTTGGACTGATACTGGTCTGTGGCCCCATGGTTGAGGATCCCTGTTTATAGCTTAATAAGAACTATTTTATACATTTGAGCATAGATTCTCAAAATGCCTCTGTTGATATGAAGAAGACTCAAATGCATACCTACAAAGTGGTCTTCCTTCCCCAGCAGATTCATGGCTTGCAGTATTTGAATTGAGTCATGCTTCTTTTTAAAAAACTATGAGTATTATTTTTCTTTTTGTATTCACATCTCAGCAGCAGAAGGAAGAGTCACGCCTTCTTAATTTGAGGTCAGCAGTCAGTCAATCCACATTTACTGGACACCCACAGGGTATGGCACATTTTACTATGTGTGGGGGCGAACTAAAAATAAATAGAAGCTTAACTCATGCCCTAAAGGAGATTTTAATTTCCTGGAAACACAGAACACTCCTGCTGAACACAAATACGCTAATAATAAGGAAACATTTCATGTGGGATTTAGAGATAAGCAGTCTAACTTATTTTCTGAAGGGTGATACATTTTGTAATTAAGTGACCACGGAATAATGGGATGGCCAGGACGGGCCCTCAGGCCTCTTGACTCCCTGTGGAACTTTTCCTATTAGGTCACCCTGCCTCCAACCCTAACCAGCCCCATCAACTGCAGTACAAATGTGTGCCCTAAATATTGAGGGGGAGTTAAAGAAAACAAAATCAGATTTTTTTTTTTTTGAGAAGAAATCTCACTATTTTGCCCTGGCTGATGTGCAGTGGCACGATCTTGGCTCATTGCAACCTCCACATCCCAGATTCAGATTCAAGTGATTCTCCTGCCTCAGCCTCTTGGGTAGCTGGGATTACAAGCATGCACCGCTATGCCTAGCTAATTTTTAAATTTTTTGTAGAGACGAGGTTTCACTGTGTTGGTCAGGCTGGTCTCAAACGCCTGACCTCAACCTCGACCTCCAAAAGTGCTGGGATTGCAGGTGTGATCCACCGTGCCCCACAAAATCAGATCTTGGTATCATGAAAGCATATCAAATGCATTTTGGAGAAAAGAAGAAACATGGATTAAAAGGAAGATCAGGGAGTGGGAGCTAAGAGTTGGTCTAAGAGTTGGCTGCATAGAGTGGTACAGAAAGCCAGGAGCTCCTCTCAAACCAAGGGAGGGAGGGGGTTAAGGGCTGTGGGAGGCAGGAGAGGTTCTTCTGTGGGAAAGGACAGGTCTGTATGAGCTGAGGGAAGGGGCTGCCTAGAGTCGTCACAGGACTAAGGCCGGTGCAGGGAGGCAGAGGTGAGCCTGGCAGAAGCTGGGGTGTCAGAGACCCCTCCCCATTCCATAGCTTCTTTCATTGCAACTTATTTCTTAGTTCACTTAGTAGAAATTCAGTCTTTTCTTGGGGAAAGTCTATGGGTATTATTCCATAAAATCTGGAGCAGTGGAGTGGATTTGTTTTGGCATATGTGTGACTAAGTGTATAAGTGTGTGTGAGTGACTGTGTGAGCATGTGGGTGGATGGGACTATGCATGTATGTGACTGTGACTGCATAGTATGTGAGATGCACGTGTGTGTGTGTTTGTGTGTGTTGTATGTGAGAGTCAGTGTATAGGTACATTGCCCCTAGAGGTCACTATTTTTGTTTCCTCTTCCCACTGTGACAAAATTACCACACATTTAGTGGCTTGAACCAACACACATTCATTATCTGAACAGTTCTGGAGGTCAGAGGCTGAAATCAGCCTCACTGGGCTAAAATCAAGGTGTGAGCAGGGCTGCATTCTTTCTGGAGGTGCGAGAGGAGAAGCTGCACCTTGCCTTGTGGCACCTTCTCCATCTCCAAGGCCAGCAATAGTAAGTGAAACCTTTCTCATCTCCAGTCCCCTGACCTGCTCCTCTGCCTCTCTCTTCTGCTTTCAGGAGCCTTGTGATTACACTGGGGCTGCCTGAATAATGCAGTAGAATCTCTTTCTCTTAAGGTCGACTGATTAGCAACCTTAATTCCATCTGCAGCCTTCATTTCCACGTAACCCAACATATTCACAGATTCTGGTGATTAGGAGGGTGACATCGTTCTGCCCACCACAGTTACCACCATAATCTGCTTTCATAAAGCAGAAATACCTCTTCCCCTTTCTCCAAATGTTGAAAGGCCTTGGAGGGGCAGCAGGCCCAGGCCTGGAGAAGCCGGTGTATTCTGCAAGCGCACCCCAGGGGATTCTGATTCAGTCTCACTCTCATTGTGATCCACTGGTTTAAATGTTAGCTTGAAGCAGCATTTATCTTTCCACAAATAGCAATGACAAGAAGCTCTTTTGCGGTGATTTAACCCATTCATTTTTATTCACGAGGAAATGAAGAGCCCAGCTGGTGAAATGACTTATCCAAGGTCTCCCAGCTTGTGGGGTTACAGCTAGACCACCTACCAACACCCTCAAAACTCCATCCACTGCTCTTCCTATGGTTAGACTCGTCAGTCTCACAAGACTATTTATTTCCCTGCCTTTTCTAACCAAGAGAGATATGGTTTTTGACCTTCAGAAGGCATTAATTATCTGAGGTAGCAAAGTATATCTGTCGTGTGTGCATGTGTCTGAAAAGCAATTACAATAATTAGATAAGATGCTTACACGGTTTAGTTGCCTTTGCTGCTGGAGGCATGTAATGGGTTGAGGAGGTGAGGCTCAACATGAATGTGCCTGGCATTCAATCTGGAGTGCTGTGGTATCAAGAAGATGCAGATAACTTGGAAGAGGTTTACAGGAGATCAGCTGAAATGGTGAAACGAGGGAAGATTGAAGCAGCTAAGGAGGAATCGCTTCATTAGGCAGCTGGCTGGCTGGAAGAAAGCAGGCTGCAGGCCTTCCACAAATATTTTCAAGCTGGGACAAGAGGGGACTTAATTACTTTTGCATTCTGGTGGGTCTAAGAAAATATACTGAGTGTAGATACAAAGAAAGAAAACTACTTTGTGCCAACGCTGAGGGGCAGCCAATCATTTTACCTTAACTCTGTCGACCTCAGCTTGGAGACATTCTGTTTTTCACTTTGGCTGGCAGCTAGGATGATCCGTCTAAGAAAGACACAATATTACAGGATAAAGGAGGGTTCATGCTGCTCGCAGGTTGGGCCTCAGCACTGGAAGTTGCCGAATTAGTCATGGTGAAGGGAAATCTGTCTCTCTGAGTCCATCAGTTGGTTCCATTTCTACCTCCATGGCCACTTTGCATATGAGCCCATCAGTCAGCAGGGTGGCTGGGAAGGAGGTTGACTGCTATCTACAAGGCTGATAATTTTGTTCACTGGTTTATTCATTACCTTTCCCACTGTGGAGTAAGGGTCTTCGGGAGAGAGTACACTTTTGGGAAACTTTCTAGATGCCCATCCACATACCTCCTCAAACCCCGCTGTGGCTAATTCTCCAATCTTGTTCCTTCCATGTTCATGACCAGCTATCCAAACATCAGCCACAACCTGCAGCCCAAGAATCTGATAATGCTTTATATCTCAAGTTCTCTCACTGTCCAGCAAGAGTGGCCAACGAAGTGTTCCACTCAAGCTTCCATCCTCTGGGAGGAGTTCTCTTTACCCACAACCTTTAGGGCCATTCGAGAGTGGGGATATAGAGCCAGTTGTTTACTTCTGGTTGGAGCAAGCAGATGAAGCAGATCCGAGACCACGCTTGGCTTTAAGCTGTCATAGGGGAACGCCCCATGAGGCTGTAGGTGTGAGTGGAGAGAAGGATGGTGGAGTGGAGAGAAGGACGGTGGAGTGGAGAGAAGGACGGCGGAGTGGAGAGAAGGACGGCGGAGTGGAGAGAAGGACGGCGGAGTGGAGAGAAGGACGGCGGAGTGGAGAGAAGGATGGCGGAGTGGAGAGAAGGATGGCGGAGTGGAGAGAAGGATGGTGGAGTGGCAGGGGTGAGGCTGCTGCTCATGGAGCAGCTTGTGTCATTACAGTCTGCTCAAGCACCCGCCTGACTATCCCTCTGCCACCGATGGTGGAGCTCTGTGGCTCACACCAGACTTTTGTTAGGGCAGAAAAACTGACCACTTCAACAGGAGCAATCCAGATCGTGTGGCCACTTGGCATTCAACAATGCCACCAACATTGTTGAACTGCTGGGCTAGGAGCCAGTCTTTTTTTTTTTTTTTTGACACAGAATCTCCCTCTGTTGCCCAGGATTGGAGTACAGTGGCATGATCCCTGCTCACTGCAACCTCTGCCTCCTGGGTTCAAGTGATTCTCCTGTTTCAGTCTCCCAAGCAGCTACGACTACTATACCCAGCTAATTTTTGTATTTTTAGTAAAGACAACCTCCACCTCCTGGGTTTAAACAATTCTCCTGCCTCAGCCTCCTGAGTCGCTGTGATTAATTACAGGTCCCTGCCACCATACCCAGCTAATTTTTTTGTATTTTTAGTAGAGACAGGGTTTTATCATACTGGTCAGGCTGGTCTCAAACTCCGGTCTCAGGCCTCCTGCTTTGGCCTCCCAAATTGCTTGGTTTACAGGCGTCAGCCACCGTGCCTGGCCCAGGATTCGGTCTCACTGCAACAGTTTGCACCACCAGCAAAGGATTCACTGTCATCCCCCACTTGCCTGTATCACTTGGTCTTAAAGCAAAATGCACTATGATTATACAAGGCCCAAGCAACCTAGGATCACATGCCTACCTACGCCTGACTGTGAGGGTAGCTGGGAAAGAAAATATCTGGTGTTTTCAGCTTCTGTAGTGCGTGGGTAGACAAGCTTTATAAAAGGAATTTTCTCCGGGCTGGGTGTGGTGGCTCACACCTGTAATCTCAGCACTTTGGGACGCTGAGGGAGGTGGATCATGAGGTCAGGAGATCGAGACCATCCTGGCTAACACAGTGAAACTCTGTCTCTACTAAAAATACAAAAAATTAGCCAGGCATGGTGGTGCACACCTATAGTCCCAGCTATTCAGGAGGCTGAGGCAGGAGAATCACTTGATCCCGGGAGGTGGAGGTTGCAGTGAGCTGAGATCATGCCACTGCACTCCAGCCTGAGCAAAAAAAAAAAAAAAAAAAAAAGGAAAAGGGATTTTCTTCAATTATAAGAAAGGGATTCAGACACTGGGCAGTTAAAATATCTCTAATAAATGTTTCCTCCTGCCCTTTTTGAAAAAATACAAAAAAATTTTAAAGAACATTAAAATAAAATGTAATTCAATAACTCAGAAATAAAAAATTTATTAAAATTTAGATGCATTTCTCCCACATGTCCTCTAATGAATATTTGTCTTATAAGAACAAATATTTCATGAGGTCAGGGATGTCATCTGTTTTATTTGCCACTGATTTAATATTAATAAATGAATGCCTAAATGAATGGTTGTTTTGTAAATCTTCAATTGATATTGCAATCATTTTTCATTATTAATAACAATCTTCATGCAATCAGTTTTAATGGCTAGGTAAGGTTTTATCTAGTGAATGTACTATGACATTTGTAGTGAGCTGGGATCTAAGAATGACACTGTTGGAAAATGAAGTGACCCTTGCCACTCCTTGCCTCTTCTGCAGGCTTTTCTTTACCTTTTTTTTTTTTTTGAGATAGTATCTCATTCTGTCATACAGGCTGGAGTGCAGTGGTGTGATCTTGGTTCACTGCAACCTCTACCTCCTGGGTTCAAGTGATTCTCATGCCTCAGTCTCCTGAGTAGCTGGGATTACAGGCATGTGCCACTATGGGCTGGCTAATTTTTGTGTTTTAGTAGAGATGGGGTTTCACCATGTTGGCCAGGTTGGTCTAGAACTCCTGTCCTCAAGTGATCTGCCAGCCTTGGCCTCCCAAAGTGCTGGGATTACAGGCATGAGCCACCGCACCCAGCCATCTTCAGGCTTTTCAAACCTGCCTAAAAGTGAAAGGATTCACTACTTATCTCTATCATAAATCTTTATTCTCCCTGAAACCAAACTCGTTTGAGGAAGGAAAGGCTAATTATTTGCAATGGATCAGGACCCTGAACACTAAGTCTTTTGTGGCAGAAGCAGAAATTCAATTAACAAAACATTTTTGTTGTTGTTGGCTTGTTTGTGACACTCATGAGGTTCTGGTGAGGCAGCAGGACACATATGCAAATACAACAATGATGATGTGTTGATCAACTTACGGATAGACACTGTTCTCAGTGCTTCACGAGTGTTATCTCACGGAGTTTTCACAACAACCCTATGAAGTATTATCCCCCAAGGTTTACAGAAGGTTTCACATTGCTGGTGTAGTGCCAGAGTCTGCAGCGAGACGGTGAGCGAGACGGTCTGACTCATTGACATCGTTCCAGGTGTGGTCTCAAATGAATTTATTCAAGTGCATTCTTGGCAAAGAAGGACATGAACAAATAACACCAAGAAATGGGTGGAGCTTTTTCTCTTAAAATGATGGCAGGATGTTTAACTCCTATTGGGAACCACAGAAGCCCCTGGCTTAAAACAGGTTGAAAGATCTCTAATGATTTCTTTGGGAGAAGAGCTTCTTGGCAATTCAGGAAGATGGGTTGGTAACTTGGGGTTTACAGAGAATCTGCTTGCCCTGTTCTTTCTTCTCTGGCTCTGGAATCCAAAACAGGGCACCTTCTGAAGCGGAAATGAGAGAAGTACTCTCTGACTCGTTCCACTGGCTCTTGCCTCAGTTCTCCTTTGACCTGGGCTTCTTATCTGATCAGGAGTGAGGAATATCTCATAAAGAACCTCCATTTAACTGACTCCCCAAATGAATGAACACTGGACGCCCTCCCAAGAACACACACTAACTAATGCTCACAGCAGCTTGAATGCTTATAGCTAGTCAATGACTCTCTCATGCACCCGTGCACCCACCTGCTGATTTACCTGCTGTGTGTACCAACAGTCAGTTGCATTAGCTCCCAAACCTCTTTCTGGCATTTGTACTTATTGTTGTAACTAATTAATTTAATTAAATATTAAGTAAACCACTTTATTCAACAAATGAAACATCTATAATATGGAAGGCAATGTTCTTCATGTGTGGAATAAACCAGTAAACAAGAAAACAAAGATCCCCTTTTTCATGTAACTTACATTCTATGCAAAAAGACATCATCTACTTCACCAACAATTCAGTCGAATGCTTTGGTAAGATCCAACAAATGTAAGTTGCTTAAAATTTTTGCTTAATTTGGTGTGGTTGAGACAACTGTAAAAAGATTGAGAAAAATATTGCAAGGCTCTGGAAGGAGTCCATTCTCAGAATACTTCACAAGTGTCTTCAAATTCTTGTTCTATTTTAAAGAAGTCATAACTAGAAATATACAGTCATGATTTATGCAAGAAAAACAATGAAGAAATCCAATGCGCAAATTCAAAGGAAGGCCTTGGACTTAAATCAAAAAAAAATTTTTTTTACATGTTTTAAATTAAAATGAAATGTTTAAGTTTAAATATTTATCTTTTTTTCTTTTTAAAAATGAATTTTCACTGTAAGTGGCTTTTTCGATTGACAGTTGACAACTAGTCCCAACAGAGCCGGAAGAAAGAGTTTCTACTCTATTTTTCTTTTCTCTTTTCCTGCTTACTTCAGAGACAAGGTATTGCTCTTTTGCCCAGGCTGGAGTGGGGTTGTGTGATCACAGCTTACTGTAGCCTCCACCTCCTGGGTTCAAATGATCCTCCTGCCTCAGCCTCCTGAATAGCTGGGACTACAGGTTCTGTGCCACCACACCGTGGCTAATTTTTTTTAAAATTTTTTATAAAGATGGGGTTTCACTATGTTGCCTCAGTTGGTTTCAAACTCCCGGCCTCAAGGGATCTTCTCACCTTGGCCTCTCAAAGTGCTGGGATTACAAGCATGTACCACTGTGCCAGTCTTACTCTTATTTTTCAAGGACCATTTGAATGAGAATCACTAGGGAGCTGCAGCCCCGAACTGGAAGTTCTAGGGGTGGGCCCAGAACAAACTCCCTAGAGATCAACTCAGGAGAGTTGGCTGCTGAGGGCTCTTCTGCCAATCAGGGGCAGACTCCCTGAGTCCTTGGTCTGCACCTACAACCTGGAAGATTAAGGCTCAAGGTATCATTCAGTGGGAAGGGCCTATACTGTCTACAGAGAGAAAAACCTATTAGGGGTCTTATTTTGACTTGTGTTATAGCAGAGACCTGGTATTAAAAGACAGGAAGTCGGCCGGGCACAGTGGCTCACACCTGTAATCCCAGCACTTTGGGAGGCCGAGGTGGGCAGATCACAAGGTCAGGAGTTGGAGACCAGCCTGGCCAATCTGGTGAAACCCCATTTCTACTAAAAAATAAAAATAAATAAAAAAAAATTAGCCGGGCGTGGTGGTACATGCCTGTAGTCCCAGCCACTTGGGAGGCTGACACAGGAGAATCACTGGAACTAAGGAGGTGGAGGTTGTAGTTAGTCAAGATTGTGTCACTACACTTCAGCCTGGGTGACAGGATGAGACTCCGTCTCAAAAAAAAAAAAAAGTCATGGCCAGGTGCGATGGCTCACGCCTGTAATCCTAACACTTTGGAAGGCTGAGACTGGTGGATCACCTGAGGTCAGGAGTTCCCGACCAGCCTGGCCAGCATGGCGAAACCCCATCTCTACTGAAAATACAAAAATTATATGGGTGTGGTGGCGGGCACCTGTAATCCCAGCTACTTGGGAGGCCGAGGCAGGAGAATTGCTTGAACCCGGAGGCAGAGGTTGCAATGAGCCAAGACCATGCCACTGCCCTCCAGCCTGGGTGACAGAGTGAGACTTTGTCTAAAAAAAAAAAAATACAAAAATTAGCTGGGCATAGTGGTACACACCTGTAATCCCAGCTACTTGGAAGGCCGAGGCAGGAGAACAGATTGAACCTGGGAGGTGGAGGTTGCAGTGAGCCAAGATTATGCCACTGCACTCCAGCCTGGGTGACAGAGCATGACTCTGTCTCAAAAAAATAAAAAATAAATAAATAAAAAAGAAATGAAGTCAATATGTAATTCTTTGTGCCCAAATTAGAGATTACAAGGAGATGAAGAAAGGATCCTATTCTTGAGCAGTTTATAATCTTGAGACAAACTCAGTACAAATTACTAGGTTATGTTACTAGATAGCAGACAGTATTGTTAGTAGCAAAATCATATGCAATGCATCCTTTAGAATGGTGAGAATCTTGTAGTCCCAGGTTGCCCAGGACTAAAGGGTTGACTGCCACACAAGGCTTTCAGTATTAAACTGAGATGAGCCCAGGCAAACACGATGGTTGGTCACCATGGAGAAGGATCGATTTGCGTGCAAGCACAGCTGGGGAAGGCTCTGTAGACTAGGAGGGAGACATCTGAGTGGGCGATGAAGTCTAGAAGAATGTACAGCAGCTGGGAGCTAGGAGGGAAGAGGGAGAATTCTCATTTGAATGCATGAGCAGCCTCAGAGATTCCCAGCACTATTTGCTTAAATCCAGGTATTAAAAACCCGGTGTGTTTTAAGCGATCTCTTGGCATGTTGCTACAAGAAGTGTGACAGAGCTAAATGGTTCTGCAAGCTGAAGTGGTAACAGTTCATATGCACACCCACCTCTGAGTACAGGTTAATTAGCTTGTGTTGGCAGAGCCCCAAAACCCAGATATTATTAGCCGGTTAGCAACACCTTAAAAAATACCACATTGCTGCAGTCCCTTCAGCTCTTGTTTCTTCCCAATTTTGTGGAAATAGCTAGATTCCTGCAGATTTCAGCATGAACCTCTCACTGGTACTGAAGTGGCCACAGTGCCCGACACCTGCGTGAATGTGATTGCAAACCAACCCGAGGCCTGGGCTGAGTTATTGGTCTGCTGCTGGGTCAATTTCCAAACTGTATGCTGTTGCATTCCTGTTAGAATGGGTTGCATGCTTCCTCTCTGCCTCTTCTCTTGTTGGCCTGTTCATAGACATGGTTTCTACACACACACACACACACACACACAATCTTTTATATGCCATACATGTGATATCATAGACCATACGATATTACATCATAAATCTTATAATGAGAGATATGCTAATATCACAGAATGACCACAAACCCAGGATGACAGCCCGCTCTTGCCTGGGCTCAGGCTGAGTCCAGTGTCCTTGCGGGGGCGCGGAGGGGGAAGCAAAAGATGGAAGGGCTTCAGCACAGGTGGCTTCCTCCCTGTCCAGAGCTGCTGCCGCAGGAGTTGGGGGGTGAGTTGGATCCCACCTTGGAGCTTGCTTCCTCTTCACAGGCAGCTTCCAAGCTTAGCCAGGCAAAACGACTGTGGTGATGGCTGAACTCTCAAAAGCATGTATGTGTGAATATGTGATCTGTGTGTGTGTGTTGTGTGTGTATTGTGTGTGTGTGTTGTGTGTGTGTGGAGTGGGTGTATACGTGTATATATGTATGCATACGAGTTTGGGGGTGCGTGTGTTTTATATATATGTTTGGAGAGGGTGTGTGTGTGTCTGCATGTAGGTGCTTGTGTGTGGGAGGAATGGAATGGCGTGTATATGATGTGTCCATGAGAGTGAGAGGCAGAGGGAAT
The DNA here is from genome assembly GCA_036589455.1 of Ateles fusciceps. Classification (NCBI taxonomy): domain Eukaryota; kingdom Metazoa; phylum Chordata; class Mammalia; order Primates; family Atelidae; genus Ateles; species Ateles fusciceps. The sequence continues at coordinate 14,284,401 of JAZHEH010000222.1, forward strand.
GACAGGCTGATTTTGCTGCTAGCAGTAATCAGTCTCAGACCTGCTGCCAATCTACCAGCTACTATAAGCAGCTCCCCAGCCATTGTTGCTGACCAGGGACACACGAACCTCATCCTGTGCTTGGCAGCTCCACCTTCAGCTGGGGTCTCCTAAAAAGAAAGCGCATGCCCAGACAGGTCCACCTCAGTCCTACTCACAGGGGGAGCCTGCCAATTCCAGAGCTTCCCTGGATCAGGCCGCCCCCTCAGGCAGCCCACCATGCAGCTTGGATGGAGTGGCAGTCAGCAGAGCTGATTTTCCAAAGAGCTTTTATAAAGCCTGAGTAAAAACAAACTCAAAGTGCTTTATTTCTCTTTTTTCTTTTTTTTTTTTTTGAGACAGAGTCTCACTCTGTCACCCAGGCTGGAGTGCAGTGGCATGATCTCAATTCACTGCAACCTCCACCTCCCAGGTTCAAGCGATTCTCCTGCCTCAGCCTCCTGAGTAGCTGGGACCACAGGCCAGTGCCACCATGCCCAGCTAATTTTTGGATTTTTAGTAGAGATGGGGTTTCACCATGTTATTTCTATTCTCTTACTCCACAACAATCAATATAGAAGACTTCTGAGACCAAATGTGTGTGGGTTTCCCCTATACTCCAAGGGAGCAATCAGTCTGCAGCGGACACCAGCTGGCTGTCCTCCAGTTCAATTCCAATGCCGTCTACCTGGAGCTAGCGTCAGATCCCACAGGGGTGGGGGCTTAGTCCCTGAAGGATGCCCCCCTCTTCTGATGCCATTCACAAGCCCCTGGTTATTTTGCCTGTGGTTGTGACCCATCAACCATAAATCGGGGGTTCCTACAACCTCCTCCTTGGGTTCGATTAATTTGCTAGAACTGCTCATGGACCTCAGGGAAACATTTTCTTCCATTTACCAGTTTATTACAAAGGATATTTTAAAAGATACAAATAAGGCTGGGTGCAGTGGCTCATGCCTGTAATCCCAGCACTTTGGGAGGCCAAGGCAGGCAGATCACCTGATATTAGGAGTTCGAGACCAACCTGGCCAACATGGTGAAACCCTGTCTCTACTAAAAACACAAAAATTGGCCGGGTGTGATGGCAGGTGCCTGTAATCCCAGCTACTCAGGAGGCTGAGGCAGGAGAATTGCTTGAACCTCAGGAGGCAGAGGTTGCAGTGAGCCGAGATTGCGCCACTGCACTCCAGCCTGGGCGACAGAGTGATACTCCATCTCAAACAACAACAACACAACATTAAAAGATACAAATAAACAGATGAAGAGATACACAGGGAGAGGTCTGCAGTCCTGAGCCCAGAGCTTCTGTCCCTGTGGAGTTGGGGTGCGCCACGCTTATATACAGGCACATGCATGTATAAGCCTCCATGTGTTTGGCTATGAGCTGGCTCTCTGCACCCAGTTCTTTTGGGTTTTTATGCAGGTTTCATTATGCAGGCATGGTTGATGACATCACTGGGCATTGGTGAACAACTCAACCTTCAATCCCCCCCTCAGCCCACTGAGGTTGGGGGAGGGGCTGAAAGTCCCAATCCTCTAATCCTGTCTTGGTCTTTCTGGTCACCAGCCCCCATCCCAGAGTTACCTAGGGGCTGCCAGCCATCAGTCAAATCATTTGCCTACAGAACACATCACTTTGGAGAGTCTGAGGATTTTAGGAATTATATGCCAGGAAACAAGATGAAAACAAAATAGATGCTTCACAATATTGCAGGGTTCCAGAAATGGAGGCTACTCTTGCAGGACTGCTATACATGAGCCTTGAAAAATCAATATGGCAGTGGAATACACACTAGCCATTTACTGTTTGGTAGTGGAGGGAGGGGGTAGAGTCTTACCAAGCAAAGCAAAGATTTAAAAACACAGACAGGTGGAGACATGGGTGTCAGTCACTAACATGAACCCTGGAGTCTGAATACCAAAGATTCCTGGAAATTACAGATTCTTGGGGTTTGTCTCCTGACAGGTTTAGACAAGAGTTTGTTGGCCTCTGGGTGTCCCCCCCAACCCCCCATCCCAACAGTGATGCACTCATAAATTGTTGCACACCTGACCCAGTGTCATCTTAAGAAAAGGAAAAGATGTGTAAACAGGGGTGTAGGGCTGTTTAAAGGGAACATCTCCTCCCTCATATTACGTCTTTTAAATTGACTCACCAACGACCAGCATGGCCTGTGACCCTGTGCCTGCAGACTCACATGTACACATTTTCCAAATGAGAAAGTGCTTGCTGCCTCCCAACAGGATTTCAGACAAGTCCACCTCGGGTCATTGTTTTGTTTTTTTTTTCCCTTAGAAATGATGGGTTCCCTTCGTCTTCGGTGAGCCCCTTTACCGCTGATAATCATCTGCTTATCCTTCCTTTCTTCTCTCTGTCTTCGTTCCTTTCTTTGACTTGTGTTGACAAAGCACCTAGAAGTAATCCTTTCAAAAAATTGTTTTACTCTTACTGTAGTCAGCAAAGTTCACTTTATATTTTCTCAATGTTCATTTTAAAAGTAGAAATTTCTCTGGGCACAGTGGCTCACGCCTGTAATCCCAGCACTTTGGGAAGCTGATGTGGATGAATCACTTGAGGTCAGGAGTTTGAGACCAGCCTGGCCAACATGGTGAAGCCCCATCTCTACTAAAAATACAAAAATTAGCCAGATGTGGTGGTGTGTGCCTGTAGTCCCAGCTACTTGGGAGGCTGAGGCAGGAGAATCACTTGAACCCGGGAGGTGGAGGTTGCAGTGAGCCGAGATTGCACCACTGCACTCCAGTCCTTCACATGGTGAGTGGGAGGTTGGGTTGGGAAAGGCTTGCTGAAATGTCAGTCATACGGGTGAGAACATTTCAGTTCTTCGCCAAGCATTTTTTGTTGTTGTTGATACAACAGGTTTATCTGCTCATTCATAAAGGAAAGCAATGGCTAAACCCTGAAATGAAAGGGTGACAGTCAGACTCTGTCTCAAAAAAAAAAAAAGTAAAAATTTCAGATATCGGTCTTTCTTATAAGCATTACTTACATTATAGATTAGAGATATGCACTAGAACTTTTCTCAATGATGGGAATGTTCTGTATCTGCACTGTCCTATTAAACTAGCCACTAGCCACCTGAAGCGCTGGAATACTTCAAATGTCACTAGTGTAATTGAGGAATCACATTTTCAGTTTTACTTAATTCTAATCAATTAAAATGTAAATACCTGCACGTGGCTAGTGGCTGCAGTAGCTAACCGTGTAGTTAGGGAACAGGCACAGATCTCCAAGGCGTTCCTCCCCCAAATCCCAGTTCAGATTGATTTTTCCTTGAGCGATCCAGGCACACTCCCCCACCCCTCTCTCGGCACCCTTGACAAGAGAGGAAGTAAGCAAACACTCAGCTTTTTGCCCTGCTGTTTCTACAGTGCTCAGCGTCCTTCACATGGTGAGTGGGAGGTTGGGTTGGGAAAGGCTTACTGAAATGTCAGTCATATGGGTAGAACATTTCAGTTCTTTGCCAGGCATTTTCTTTGTTGACACAACAGGTTTACCTGCTTGCACATAAAGGAAAGGAAAGCAATGGCTAAACCCTGAAATGAAACGCCTGGGTCCCAGGTGGCTCATAGTTCTATTTTGATTTAATGCATGTTTAAACGAATGTAAGTTATTAGAGTTATGCATGCTTGAAGGTAATCTATGATAAACATTTTGGGGAGAAAGCCTATGGAAATTACAGTTACATAACCGGAGAAGAATTTGAAGAGTCCTGGGTTTGCATGGAGGAAAGCAGCTCGAGGCTGCATTTCAGCTTTCAAGGGAGGCACTGTCTCTCCAAGACATTACTGTAATCTGACTGTAATTGGGTGATTGATTGTTGGCAAAGACCTAGGATGAGGGGAGACGAATAGGAAGCATTAGTTTATACAGAGAGGACAAAGGGACAAGGAATTTCCAGGGTGGAAAAAAAAACTCAAACTTTTTAGCAAGAGTCAAAGGCAATGATGAAACCCTGAAAGGAGGAAGTGGCTGGAAATATAGTACAGACAATGCTGTACAACTGGAAAGGATCTAAGAACTCGAGAGAGCTCATCAGTGTCTGTCAGAAAACAAGATCAACCAGGCCTGCCTGAGCATGGGTGGCAGACAGAGACTATGTGCAGGAAGCATTCGCAGATTTGGAGAAGAGTTCTTGGTTAAAACAATAGGATGTAACCTTTTGCCTGCCTGCCTCTTCCTTCCTTCCTTCCTTCCTTCCTTCCTCTCTTTCTTTTTCTGTCTCTCTTTCCCTCCCTCCCTCCCTTTCTTCCTTCCTTCCTGTCTTTCCTTCTTTCTTCTTTCCTTCCCTCTCTCTTCCCTCCCTCTCTTCCTTCATTTCTTCTTTTTTCTTTTGCTCTTTCTCTCTCTCCCTCTCTCTTTCTTTTCCTTCCTTCCTTCCTTCTTTCCTTCCTTCCTTCCTTCTCTCTCTCTCTCTGTCTTTATTTCTTTCTCTTTCTCAGATTCTGGCTTTGTTGCCTAGGCTGGAGGGCAGCACCTCCCAGGTTCAAGCAGTTCTCAGCCTCCCAAGAAGCTGGGATAACAAGCATGTGCCACCATGCCTAGCTAATTTTTGTATTTTTAGTAGAGATGGGGTTTCACCATGTTTGCCAGACTGGACTCAAACTCCTGACCCCAAGTGATCCACCTGCCTCGGCCTCCCAAAGTGCTGAGATTATAGGTGTGAGCCACTGCAGACTTGACTGAGTGACAGATGAAAGATGTACACTGACACAGGCTTGCCAGTCAGCATGAACAGGGGACCTCTGCCAGAGTCAGCAGTGGCCTTGATAAGCCGGCAATGCCTGCATTTATCTAGTACAGATTAAATGACAAAGGCCTCAAGTAAACACCATTAGAGGGTAATTAACATTGCCAGCCTCCCAAGTAGAGAGCAGTCATGTGCCTGTGGATGATCAAAGGTGGGTCTTAGGACCACATGAGTAAACAAGCTATTTAGAGAAACTCCTCTATATTACTTTATATCTTCCGGCAGACTTGACTGAGCGACAGATGAAAGATGTACACTGACACAGGCTTGCCAGTCAGCACAACCAGGATACTTCTGCCAGAGTCAGCAGTGGCCTTGATAAGCTGGCAATGATCATATTTAATTAGTACAGGTTTAATGACAATGGTCTTGAGTAAATACCATTAGAGGATAAAATCCTCTATATTCCTTTATATCTACTCTTGGCTGTTAGCCCAAGGTAAGAGGATTGGGCTGCCTTCAGCCATAACCTTCTCGAACAAGGCTTTTTGCAGAATATTCTGGCCTTCCAAGAAGGTTTGCATTTTCTGTAATTTCTCCCACTATTCTGACCAATCTCCTACAGCAGGCACCTGAGGGAATGAAAGCAGCAGGCTAGGAAGGGATCCAGGCTCTGTATGCAACATGGATGAGGGCAGGGAGGGGCCAGTGGTGGGGGAGAAGCCCTAGGAGACTGGTGATAGGATCTGGGTATCTTGTAGGGTAGCAGGGATGGGAGTGCTGTAGGAAGAGTCTGAGGACCACTGGCAGAATGAGAAAGTTGAAGATGAAAGATCAATTATGACACCTTGGGCAGAGATAGGGATTCAGGAGAAGAGGCTGGAATAAACAGAAGATGAATAGTTTAGTCTTAGACATGCAAGAAGTACAATAAACTATGACAAAATGAAGGATCTTGGGAGATTGTAACTATAACTCTTGGCAAATTGTAGGCTCCCGGATAATTATGGGGCCTTTCTGAATTATTTCTGTGCTTGGCTCCTTGACAGATCTTCCCTTTATCAGTAGTCCTATCTCACTCCATATCCACATCTGACCTGCAGTCCTGGCTCCCCACAACTTTCTGGATAGAAGAACAAGATGAGTCCTGTCACATTTCTCAGGGGATTTGCCTGGGGCCCTGGCAGTGCAGACTTGAGAGGATGCTTTCCTGTTTCCCAATTCCAAAAATTCTCCCTGAATACATTCTTCTTGAATGCTTTGGCTCTGGACTTCTTGTCTCCCTGGGAACCTAGCCTGGCTAGTGTGTGAGAATTGAGGTGAAGGCCTGTAGGGGAAAGAGACTCTTGGATAGGACATGAAGGATGAATAGAAGATGTCATCTGTACTGGGTGGGAGAAGCAGGTATACAGCTGCTCAGGGGAGAGACAGCATGATTTAAGCAACAAGGGAGATCCCAAGAGGTAGGCAAAGGCCACGTTGTTCAAGCAGTTTGGACTTGAACCTTCACCCTAAGTGTAACTGAAGCAATTGAAGGGTTTGAAGCAGGGTGGTGATATCATTGGTTTCTACCAGCATCTAATGAGCATTTGCTGTAAGCCAGGAGTCATTTGGTCTTTCATACACATTATCTTATTTAATATTTTCAGTGATTCTATGGAGGTAGGTGTCATCCTTCCATCCATCCGACACTTTTTTAAAATTCAGAGACCACTTTGTGCCAGTCACTGTATTTATGCTCATTGGACAGATGAGGAAACTGAAGAGTTCTCACTCCCAGGGGGTCAAATCAATTCCTAAAAGACTAACCAGAAAGAGGCACAACCAGGATTCAAACCCAGGAAAGCAAATTCCAGGGCTTGTCCACTGGGCTTGAGGCATCATTCAGCCAAACCCTCTCCCTGGGGTGCAGGTGCAGGTCCTGGGTGCATCTTAGAGGCAGCAAGGTCGGTGAGAGCCAGGGTCCTGAAGTATGAACTGATCTTGGGTAAAAGCGGGGGTCAGTGAAGTCACTACAGGTAATGTGAAGAGAATAAAAGGCACTTGCAAATGAACTTGGAAAGCATGGGCACTTGCTATTTCTCTGCTTTCTTTCTTGCTAACAGAGCTCTGATTTTCTTTTTCTTGGTGGTTGGCCTGGGGGGTTGGAAGGGTGGATTGCCATGTGTTCAGATCCTTGAATGAATTGTGATTGGTCTTAAGCCAATTATGACTATGCTAATACTATTTGCCAGGCAGTCAATTGGCTGCCCCTCTCCTCTTGTAGCTAACAGGAGCCATTTGACCAAGTTTTGGTCAGTAAGACAAAAAGAACATCTGTTGAGGGCTTGTGAAAAATATTTTTGATCCCCCCCCTCTATAGAAGGCAGAAAACAGAAAGTCCTGTGTTATGTGGCTGCCTCACTGGGTGCTGACTTTGAATGCAGTCATGATTCTTGGAGCTGTGGCTGCCATCTTGTGACCATGAAGCAACAATCACAAAGACAAAAAGCCAACAAATGAATAGCAGCAGAATGGAGAGAGCTAGGTATTTCATGAGCCTGAGAAGCTGAACTAATGGCAACACGTTTTCCCTCCAGACTTCTTAATATGTGAGAAAGGTAAACCTCTAGAAGTTCATGTGTTTTCATTACTTCTAGCTGACCATGTGCCAACTGCTATAATAAGCACAGTGGAGATGAGGTAGGAAGGAAAGGTGAACCTATTTGGAGTACAAGATAATGTGTTAGGAACATTGCTTTGTTTTCTAATTTTTTTTTTTTTTTTTTTGAGACAGAGTCTTGCTCTGTTGCCCAGGCTGGAGTGCAGTGGCACGATCTTGGCTCACTGAAACCTCTGTTTCCCCAGTTCAAGCGATTCTTCTGCCTCAGCCTCCTGAGTAGCTGGGATTACAGGTGCTTGCCACTATGCCTGGCAATTTTTTTTTTTTTTGTATTTTTAGTAGAGACGGGGTTTTGCCATGTTGGCCAGGCTGGTCTCGAACTCCTGACTTCAGGTGATCTGCCCACCTCTGCCTCCCAAAGTGCTGAGATTACAGGCGTGAGCCATCACTCCTGGCCCTCTAATTGTTATATGTATTGTAAATCTTGAAGACAGAGTCACCTTTTCTTTTCTGTTTTCCCCTTCCCACTTGTACTCTCCTCGCCTCTCCTTTTCCTCTAACCTATATTAAGCCCATATGCTCAATAACCATTTTTTGAATAAAGAAATTTCCCCCTCTTTAATTCTCATTGTACTTCTATGAAGCTATCAAAAATATTCAAGGGCAGAGGCCTAAACTTTCCCACTGTGCTCGTGAGGACATCAGAGAAGCTTTGCTTACTTTATTTAGTGCCTTGAAAGGAAGCTGGCAATTTAGAAACTTAGATTATTCTTTGAGGAGAAGAAAGACCTAAAAGAGAAAATGTCATGAAAGACTGGGGTGGAGAGGAGGGCAGTTATAAAAATAAAATGACAAAGACAATGGAAGAACGGGGAAAGGGAGGACGAAAAGGAGAGTCTTTTGTATCACTGGCATTTCAGGGTTTTCACACCAGCAGTCTCTTCTATCAGTGAAGACATATTTTTGAAGTCTCTAATTATGATGGTTTCCTATAGCAGACACTGTTAGTTAGCCTGCAAACAGCTATCTCCCTTATTTCACTTGAACAGAATCCCATTTTTAATTATCCTCTAGAGTATGGCAATGTTCCTCACATTAGGATGGGCCTTGCAGTAGCCCCAGACCCAGCTAGGGAATCTTATCCCTCCCCACCCAGGGATTGGTTTATGAATGGTCATGTGACACAATTTTGGCCAATGAGATGAGAGGGGAATCCTGCCGGGGTCTTATGGGAAATTTTCCTTTGTCTTTGGAAAGATATCCCGTGCTCTTTTTTCAGCTTCTGGTGTGCCTGGGTAATGCCTGGAACTATAGTATCCTTTTAGGGACCATGAGAGGAGCACACCCAAAAGGATAAGCCAGTACACTGAGGCTAGTGAAAAGAAAATAAAAAATAATCTTGAACCTTAACTTCATTTAACCTCCATATGAACAAACTCTGGTTATATCTGTTAATACTTCTGTAAATAAATGATTAAAGAAAGAAAGAAAGAATTTAAAAGTCTCCTGTGCAGGATAATCTCAAATAATTTATATAGCTACTCTGTCCTCCAGGAGATAGAATATAGCTTCCCACTCCTGAAGTGTGGATTATACATAGTGGTTTCCTTCTGATGAGTACACTGGGTGGAGAAAAGGGTCATTGTACAGTAGGGAAGCCTGATAAACACTCCCTCATTTGGTGATCACGGTTACCATCAACAGTGGTAAGTCATGTTGATAGTATGTACCTCTGACATAATGTGATGAGAATGGCACTTTATCTCTCTGGTCTTGTCCAACCATCCCCAGACCTACAAGTCTGTCTAATCCGTGAGACAAACATCAGACAAACCCAAGTTGAAGTATGTTCTAAACAAAATTTCTTTTCAGTATTCCTCAAAACTATCAAGGTCTTCCAAAGGAGGAAAATTTGAGGAACTGTGACAAGAGGCACTCAAGGAGAAATGATTATTAACTATAATGTGGCATCCTAGATGAAAGCCTGGAGAAGAAATAGGACACAAGGAAAAAAGAAAGAAAATCTGAATAAAGTATAGACTTTACTGAACAATACTGCATCGATACTAGTTCCTTATGACAAATTTACAATACTAATGTAAGATGTTAATAATAGGGCAAAGTGGGCCTGGGGTTTATGGGAATTTTCTGTAAATCTAAAACAATTTTAAAAGTTTATATTAAAAATAGAGACACTGATACCAAGAATGAAATGTTCAATCATTCCAGATTCTTCAGATATTAAAAGGATATTATTAACAACATTGTGCCAATAGATTGGTGACAATATTGACTCCTAAACCATCATGATTTTTCTGGGCACTTGCCTTTGAATTTTCCTTTTTTTCCTTTAACCTGAGGGTTTCCAAATCTCAGGTCTACTCTTTCCTCTTCTGTGTACATAATTTCTCACAGGGAATGTACCAGCATCTTCAGCACTGTTTACAACACCTTCCTTCCTTCCTTGGAGAGTGAATAATTTGATGTCATCAACCCAAGACACTTCACTGAACATGGAGATGTAGGTGGTAAGAATTTAAATTCATACCTAATAACCAGCTTGCCTTTTTTATACTTTAAAGACTTTTTTTCCAAAAGAAAAAATCTAATTATGCACAAGAGCAATTCACTTAGAATTAATTCACTAGGAATTAAATTGAAAAAAAAAAGGTAAGGATGTTAACAATCCTTTAAAAAATAATTCAAATTAGAAACACTAATTATAGGAACTCCTTTATATAACATGAAACACAGTTCTCTGAGGCATGGTGAAGAGAGCTGGCTGTAAAGCAAATTCTCAGAGAACAAAGTTTCTGATTTATGGAGGAATTTATTTGAACAAGGAATAAAATTTCCTTTGAGTAGTTACTACTCAGTCGTGCTGATCACTGTCTGATTGTTTCTGGGGACACCACAGGACATACATAGCATGACTGACACTTAATTCTGGGATCAAAGTCTAAGGGCTTACTGTCTTGAACTCAGGAAGTCAGAAATGAAGCAAGTCAAATGTTTGGGTAGCCCCTCTGATCTCAGCCTCCAGTCTCCTCACAGAACAGGAGCATGCAATGGGTGATAAGGGTGAGATTTCTATTTGGGTGTGTCTCACTCACAGTTTTTATTCTTTGCATTTCAGCAAGTTTTCTTGAGGACAGGAAAGGATTGGGATCTGAGGGCCATTTTACTGACTCCTTATTAAGGTTTTATTTGGGCCTGGGGCAGTGGCTCATGCCTGTAATCCCAGTGCTTTAGGAGAATACCTGAGGTGAGGAGTTCAAGACCAGCCTGGGCAACATGGTGAAATCCCATCTCTACTAAAAATACAAAAATTAGCTGGTTGTGGTGGTGCACATCTGTAATCCCAGCTACTTGGGAGGCTAAGGCATGAGAATCGTTTAAACCTGGGAGGTGGAGGTTGCAGTGAGCTGAGATCACACCACTGCACTCCAGCCTGGGTGATAGAGAAAGACTCCATCTCAGGAAAAAAAAAAAAAAGGTTATGTTTGCTGATTACCAGGCCAAAGGGCACAGTCAAGGTGATAAATAGTGCTTTTCAAACTGTTGGGCTGTGTCCCACTTTTTGGATTGTGAAATCAAATTAGCACATCTCAATATGTAATTTTGAAAAACAGAATAGAATAGAAAATGCCAGACTGCATTGGATACATGCATAAGGAGTGCTAAGGGCTGAATCATATCCCTGCAAATTCATATGTTGGAGTCGTAACCCCTAGTAGCTCAGAATATGATCTTATTTGGAGATTGGACTTTTTAAAAAAGTGATTAAGATCAAATAAGCTTATTAGGGTGGACTCTACTCCAATATAACTGGTATCTTTATAAGAAAGGGAGATTAAGACACAAACGCCCACAGAGGGAAGACCATGCGAGGATACAGGGAGAAGATGACCATCCACAATCCAAGGAAAGAGGCATCAGAAGGAACCACCCTTGCTGACACCTTGATCTTGGACTTCCAGCCTCCAGAACTGTGAGATAATAACTTCTGCTATTTGAGCCACCCGGTCTGTAATGCTTTGTTATGGAAGCCTGAGCAAACTAATACAAGGGTTAAGTATTATTTTGAGGAATTTTAATTTTGATTTACACACACACACACACACACACACACACACACATGTGCACAGACACACACACACACACACACACATTCTTAAGATTTATGGCCTAAAATGATTGAAAAATACTGGGTTATAATGGGCCCACAACGTTTCCATATTCAGGGAGCAACCAGAGAGATGGTTTGTATCCATCCAGGTGAGGATAATGAAGATAGGAAGTAAACTCTCACCATTAGAGCAAGCAAGCGCTGCCTGTTTCTCCCTCAGTAGAAAGAGAAGCCTTGACTTGGCAGTGGGAACTCTCCTATCCCCATATGTGAAATTCAGTGTTTCCTGTTTCACCAGGGCCAAAAAAAAAAAAAAAAAAAAAAAAAAAAATGTGTGTTAGAACAGAGCAACAATCTGGAAGTGAAAATTATTCATATTGATTTTTTTAAAGGGAGAAACTTATTACACAGTAAATTCCAATTCCATTTGGAATTCACACAAGGGACTAGAAGAAAGCAAGAAAGTTTATAAGTCAGTGAGGCTAAGTGTCATAAAATCCATTCCCCTGAAGTTCACCTTTATTCACAGGAAAACTCCTCTGGCCCTCATTCGGTCTCCTTAGTCTTATTTTAGACCCTAATAGTTTAAAAAGAAGTATTATTTTAAATTTAAAACATGTGAAAAGTTACTGTATTTGTTAGCCAAAATCAGGGGTGGAGTCTCTCCTTTAGTTCCAGCGAATTCTTGGGGGATGAGATACATGTTGTAGGATGCCTGCAGACACAGATTACTCCAGTCATTTTGCTCTCTTTATTTTCATTCAGAAATTAGAATACATCTTTAGACCACGCGCGGTGGCTCCTGCCTGTTATCCCAGCACTTTGGGAGGCTGAGGTGGGCAGATTACTTGAGGTCTGGAGTTTGAGACCAGCCTGGCCAACATGGTAAAACCCTGTCTCTAGTAAAAATACAAAAATTAGCCAGGCATGGTGGTGGGGGCCTGTAATGCCAGCTATTCGGGAGGCTAAGGAGGAGAATTGCTTGAACCCTGGAGGAGGAGGTTGCAGTGAGCTGAGATTGTGCCACTGCACTCCAGTCTGGGCCCCAAGAGTGAAACTCCATCTCAAAAAAAAAGAAAAAAAAACTGGCTGGGCACAGTGGCTCACACCTGTAATCCCAGCACTTTGGGAGGCTGAGGCAGGTGGATCACAAGGTCAGGAATTTGAGACCAGCCTGGCCAAGATGGTGAAACCCCATCTCTACTAAAAATATAAAAATTAGCCAGGGCGAGGTGGTAGGCGCCTGTAATTCCAGCTACTCAGGAGGCTGAGGCAGGAGAATTGCTTGAACCCGGGAGGCGGAGGTTGTGGTGAGCTGAGATCATGCCACTGCACTCTAGCCTGGGCGACAGAGCAAGACTTTGTCTTGAAAAAGAAAAAAAATCTTTTAGATATAATCACACATATCTCTGCTCCGTTGGTGAGATCATTTATGCTTGCATGAGTGGAAGCAGCACAAGACCCACCAACTTGTAGGGAACCCTGAAACTGGTGCTCAGGAGAGAAAAGTGCTGGAACTTTCAGGGCCTCTCTTGGGCCAATGTGATTGACAGCTACAGCATCTCATCACATCTCTGTGACTAGGCCTGCCCCTTTTTGGTCTTTGGGACAGATTTCTTGCAAGGGCTTTGCAAGCATCTATGTGCTGAATTTCTTGCAGTGCTGTGGAGTTTCCATCTCTGAACCAGGTCCGTGCAGTTCTTATTCCTTAAATACAACATCTCTCTTGTTAACGAGTTTTCTTTTTCCCCCAGAAAGAGAAGGGAAAATTATAAATGGTGAGGAGAAGTAGCACTAGGCTTTTAAAGGGGGAATCTGACCCAGCGTCTCTCAGACTAACAACCAGAATTCTAGCATCCTCATTCTACCGTACTAATTTGACATATTTCACACATACCCAGCAGTCTGGTTCACAGCACACTGGAAACAGTAAATTGGAAAATCGAGATTGCTGACAAAAGCAAAGACAACAGCTAATGGAATAATCAGAAGAGTGACAACCAAAATATTACAGCTAGACTTAACAACCTTGGAAGGCATCTCCTGGGGCCATTTAGTGCAGAAACAACCCATCCTGCATACCTTGGTAGCCACTGAGGGCATGGTGGTGGTTCAGACCCGAATGACACCTTTGAGTAATGAAGAAGGAAAGCCATGATGCCGCTGAGTGATGCCAAAGATTCTCTCCTGGACCGGACGTTAGGCTCCTCCAAGGCCTCTTTTCAACCAGGCTTCGGCCTTGGCCATTGTTCTTGCCAGGCCTGCCTAGTCCAGTTGTAGCAAGAATTCTGCTATGTCAGTTTAGACAGAGCCCCCCACCCTTGCTATCTGATTGCGCTGGCCTGCCTTCAGCAAGCATCCTGTTAAGTTAGTTTAGAAAGAGTCCTCATGGCTGGGCGTGGTGGCTCACACCTGTAATCCCAGCACTTTGGGAGGCCAAGGCAGGTGGATCACAAGGTCAGGAGTTCGAGACCAGCCTGACCAACGTGGTGAAACCCCATTTCTAATAAAAAAATACAAAAATTAACTGGGCATGGTGGCGCATGCCTGTAATCCCAGCTACTTGGGAGGCTGAGACAGGAGAACCACTTGAACCAGGAGGCCGAGGTTGCAGTGAGCCGAGATTGCACCACTGTATTCCAGTGTGGGTGACAGAGCGAGACTCCATCTCAAAAAGGAAAAAAAAAAAAAAAAAGAGTCCTCATACCCTTGATGTCTCCTCTTAGTAATATCCCTTCCACTGACCTTCTCTCCTGCTCACTGGCTATAAATCCCCAGATGTCTTTGCTATACTTGGTGATGAGGCTAATCTCCTTCCTCTATTGCAGTAGTCTTGACCCCAATTGCAATAATCCCAAATAAAGTCTTCCTTACCATTTTAACAAGTGTCAGAATAATTTTTTCTTCAATAGTAATCAAGAATATAAACTCATTGCAGCAGCTTCAATGCAGCTGTTTCAGCTATTTGCTGTCGCTGTTCCAGGAAATGTAGGCAATAGCTCCTGCCCATTTTCCTCTGGATAGCACGAATCTGAAAGAGGAGCTAAGATAATTATTATTTTGACTTGGTTTTTCCAAAGGCAAGGGTGTGTTGTTGACAAGAGTCCCCAGCTGAACCTAACCCACACCTATTTGGCCTGTGTCTTGCTCTGGTGTAGAGCTGTGTCCCCAGCGGGATGCCTTATTTTCATCTTTGCAGAAGCACCATCAGTTCACCAAACTGTGCACCTGCTGGACGCATTCCCCTGGAGGGTTGCATTTAAACACTGGTTCAAGGTGTGGTTGGAAAAGTAGTTAGAACATAAGTAAAGGAATGGGTAAGACAGAGCAAAGGATTAATTTGCTCAAACACATTCAGTATCAAATCAGCTATAACAAAAAGAACAATATCTGCAAGTTGAGTCATCTACCTGCCAGGGCAGTGCTTCCCAAATCTCAGTGTGCATCAGAATCGCCTGGGGGGAGCAGATTCCTAGGTTAAACCCCAGCTTTCACTGAATTCAGTTGCAGTAGGCTGGGGCCCTGGGATCTGTGTTTTAAATAAGTACTTACGTGATTTAGGCGCTCGAGGCTCTTGGACTACACTTTGGAAATCACTGTCTGGAAAGACTGTAGGATCCACGTAGGGGGAAAAAAACCTGCTGTTTTGGTTTATGGAAACACCTGAGTAGGCAGATTTTGTTTGTCCACCTCTGTGGCTAGAGTTTGGGTGAAGACATATGAGCAAAGACAGTACTGCATTGTTATGTGTGATCAAGCAATACGAATCTAGAATTGCTAGAAGCTTCTGCTGCTTCTTCTCCTTCTCCTTCTCCTTCTCCTTTTTCTTCTTTCTTTCAAGATCTTGCTCTGCTACCCAGGCTGGAGGCAGTGGCATGATCATAGCTCACTGCAGCCTTGAACTCTGGGGCTTAAATGATCCTCCTGCCCTGGTCTCTCTAAGTGTTGGGATTACAGGCATGAGCTATTAAGCCCAGCCTAGAAGCTTCTTAAAGATGGAAAAGGCTCTCTCATGACAGAGGAGGAGAGCCCAGTGACCTGTTAGGAGGCCAGAGCCAGGGGAAAAGATGGGCTGAGCAAAGTTCCCAGTGGTGAGAGTAAACAAGAAACTTTTCAGAACTGTGATGTTGCATATTTGAGTTTAAGTTGTTTACCATTGTGAATCATAATGCCCTTCAATGGCCCTCCAATCTCCAGTAAATCTATTATATAAACTGGTCTTGTACCAGAATTGGGTGAGGAGGTGATGGGTCTGCAGAGAGGCTGCACAGAGAGGGAACTGAGAGCCTTAGTTAGGAGTCAGGAAGGCAGGGGAAGCTGGCTGAAGCAAGCCCCAGTCAAAGCCGGGAGCAACACACTCTCTCTCCCCAGAGGTACTAAAGCAGTGGTGTCTTACCTTTTCAGATCAGGTGCCTCTATCAGCAAAGAAAAATTTTGGGCATGGACACTATATTTCATTTTATGATTGATTCTACATTAATTCTGTTCAATGTGAGGATGATGAGGATGAAGATCTTTATGATGATCCACTTCCACTTGATGAATAGTAAATATTTTTTCTCTCTCTTATGACTTTCATAACATTTTCTTTCCTCTAGCTTACTTTATTATAAGAATACAGTGTCTAACACATAGAAAGTACAACATCAGTGTTAATCAACTATTTATTTTACTGGTAAGACTTTCAGTCAACATAAGCTACTGGTAGTTAAGGTTTTGGGGAGTGAAAGTTATACACAGATTTTAGACTGCATGGTGGGGTCAACCCTCCTAAACTCCACATTGTTCAAGGTTCAACCATATAAATATATAACATGTAATATGCATGCTACTGTACTAATATATTATTGACATTACAAAAATATGTAAAAATAGAGGGTAAAAAATAGGAAATCAGTATAAAAGTTCTAATAATATACTTTGTACCCCAGTTAATTAAGCTGAGTAGCCATGGAGCACCATGGGCTCTGTATTGAAAAGCCTGATCTTATCCTAAGCAAACTAACACAGTAACAGAAAACCAAGTGCTGCATGTTCTCACCTATAAGTGGGAGCTAAACATTGGGAACACATGGACACAAAGAAGGGAACAACTGGGGCCTGCTTGAGGGTGGAAAGTGGGAGGAGAGAGAAGATCAAAAAACAACCTATTGGGTACCATGCGTCTTACCTGGTGATGCAATAATCTGTACCCAAAATCCCAGTGATATGCAATTTATCTGTACAACAAACCTGCACCTACTAGGCACATGTAACCCTGAACCTAAAACAAAAGTTAAAACACACACACACTAATTAATTAATTAAGTTAAAAAAAGTAGGGGGAAGGACAGCCCTTACTGTTACACGAATAGGGCCTGTTTAGTTCCAGACACTTGAATAACTCAGTCACCGAAATTGAGAAGGGTTCCATGATAAGACTCAATTCTGGGGTCAAACCATGGTGTTTTTGTGCTTCTCAAACATTGGTCTGTAGATCTTCTGTCAGAAAGAAAGCCCAGGAGAAAAATACCGCAATTATAACCAGTCGTGATCACAAATTAAAATGGAGGAGAAAACCCCAATAATTTCCTCAGGGCAGCAACCTTAGGACACTCCATTCTTGTTGCTTAGCATTAGCTGGAAGCTCTTGACCAGGAATCCTTGGATTCTCATGAAGACAAGAGCAGGACATCGAGAGAGGTGCCTGATATGGTTAGGCTCTGTGTTCTCACCCAAATCTCGTCTTGAATTGTAATCCCCAGATGTCTAGAGACCTGGTGGGAAGTGAGCGGATCATGGGGGGTGGTTTCCACAATGCTGTTCTTATGATAGCGAGGAAGTTCTCATGAAATCTGATGGTTTTATGAATGGCAGTTTCCCCTGCAGTCTTCCGTCTTTCCTGCCACCTTGTGAAGAAGTTACTTGCTTCTTCTTTGCCATCCACCATGATTGTGAGTTTCCTGAGATCTTCCCAGCCATGTAGAACTGTGAGTCAATTAAGCCTCTTTTGTTCGTAAATTGCCCAGTTTCAGATAGTATCTCTGCAGTAGTGTGAAAATGGACTAATAGAGTACCCACACCGAAAGGTTGGAGGTGATACCTTTTACAGGGGTGTGGATCCCAGCTTTTGGGCACCTTGCTTTTTTTTGTTTATTTATTTTTAATGTGGTAAAATATGTATAACATAAAATTATGCATTTTATCCATTTTAAAGTGTTGTTAAGTGCATTCACAATGTTGTGCAACTGTTACACTATCTGGTTCTAAAACTTTTTCATCACCTTAAACAGAATTTCCATATCCATTAAACAGTAATTCCCCATTCCCTCTCCCGTGACCCCAATAACCTCTAATCTACTTTCTGTCTCCATGAATTTGCCTACTCTAGGGACCTCAAATAAATGGAGGATATGATATTTGTCTTTTTGTGTCTGGCTTATTTCACTTAGCATAATATTTTCAAGGTTCAATTATATTGTAGCATGTGTCAGAACTTCACTCCTTTTCATGGCTCAATAATATTTCATTGTATGGATAAACCATACCGTGTTTACCCATTCATCTGTTGATGAACACAAATTGTTTCTTCTAGCTTTTGACTGTTATGAATAATGCTGCAGTGACCACTGGTGTAAACCTATCTATTTGAGTTGCTGTTTCCACTTCTTTTGGGTAAGGAATAGAATTCCTGTGTCATATGGTAATTCCATGTTTAGCTTTTTGAGGAACCTCTAAGCAGTTTTCCATAAAGGCTGCACCATTTTACATCCTTACCAGCAATGTATGAAAGTTCCACTTTCTCTACAATATTTGTTCATTTGAATTTTTAAAAATGACAGCCATCCTATTAGGTGTGAAGTGATACCTCATTGTGGTTTTAGTGTGCATTTCCCTAATGACTAATGACATTGAACATCTTGTATGTGACTATTAACCATTTATGTATCTTCTTTGGAGAAATGTATATTCAAGTCTTTTGCATATTTTTAAATTGAGTTGTTTGTCTTTGTGTTGATTTATGAGAGTTCTTTATATAGTCTGGATACTAAACTCTTGCGAGATATGTAATTTGCAAATATTTTCTCCCATTCTGTAGGGTGTCTTCTTGCTTTCCTGATAATGTTCTTTGATGAACAAAAGTTTTGAATTTTAATGAAGTCCAGTTTATTTATATTTTCTTTTGTGGCTTGTGTTTTTGGTGCCCTATCTAAGATGCCATTGGCAAATTCAAGGATTCAGAGATTCACCTCTATATTTCCTTTGAGGAGTTTTATTGTTTTAGCTCTTATATTTAGGTTATCGACCTATTTTGAGCTAGCTTTTTAATATGGTGTAAGATAAGGGCCCAACTTCAATTCATTCTTTTACATGTGAAAATTCAGTTGTCCCAGCACCATCTGTTGAAGAGACTGTTATTTTCCTATTGAATGATCTTGGCATCCTTGTCAAAAATCAATTGGCCATATATGCATGGATTTATTTTTGGACTCTTCATTCTATACCATTGGTCTGTATATCTATCCTTATGCCAGTACCACATTGCTTTGATTATTTTTGTTTTATAAGTAAGTTTGATATTGGGATTTAAGCCCTCTGATTTTGTTCTTTTATTTTTCCCAAGATTATTTTAGCTATTCAGGGCCCCCTTGTAATTCCATGTAAATGTGAGGATAAGTTTTTCTATTTCTGCAAAACAGTTTGTTGCAGTTTTGGCAGGGACTGCATGGAATCTGTTGATCACTTTGGGTACAGCTCAGAATTTTTTCCAGGACTATTAGAATTATTGGGAAGGCTTCTCATCTGGTTCCAGAGGTGCTAATCTTGAATCGTCTTAGCCAGGAAGCTTAATAACTTCTCAACACTCTACATGGTAAGGTTGGAGCAGGGAAACCAGTCAGAATGTTCATCGCCTATCTTTTCTCCCAGAGCTGGCCGAACACATTATTCAAAATACCAACACATCTCTCTTGCATTTGTTCCAGCCTGGAGACCACATTTTAGAACCCACTGTCTTAGTGGGTTGATGAATCAGTATCCAATTGAGGCACTGAAATTGGACCAGCTGGGTGTTTTGAGGCTCAGTTGGAAAGTAGACATTGAATTAGCTCTTAGATTTCCAGTAACTCTTTCCCTTTTGGGAATGTATTTTATCACTTTTGTAGTTAAATATATTTTGCAGCTTGGAATGCATTCAGTTGGATGTAACAGAAGATTTATTTTTTTTCACACAATGAGAAGTCCTAAGGTAGATGGCTCTTGGCATTAGCTCAGGCACTCAGAGATCTCAGGGCTGGCATCCTTGCAGTACTTTTTGTCTTTCTCTCACGATCTCAAGATGGCTTCGCCCCTCCAAATATCACATTTACATTCATAACAGGAAAGGATGGGAGAAGCACCCCAGAGCTCATATCGAGAAGACAGAAGCTTTCCAGGAAGCCCTAGAAGACTTCCCATTATATTTTGTTAATTAGAATTGTATCCCATGGCTCTCTGTAGGTGAAAAGAAACTGGAACCTTAGGGAACAGGATCGTCGTGATTGGCTTTAACCAATCCTGATCCATTGCCTGAAGCTGAGCACATTGCCTTCCTAAATAAAATTGGAATTTTGTCGGCAAGGGTTAAGGAGCAGCAAGATATCAGTGTACTACTTAGGCATACACACTTATATGGTTATTTTATTACCTATTTTCTTAAGCACTTTCTACCTCTAAGGGCCTGTTCTCATCCCTGATATTCTAAGAATATAGAATAACTAGAAATTTCTCAGCCTGTATATTTTCCTTTTGGGCCCGGATGGTGGCCTGGCACGTAGTGAAGTTAGTTGCAGAGAAGGCAGGGTGTGGCCACCCCGTAAGGCTGTAAGCAAATGTGAGCAGGCTTACAGGCGCTGCATCTTTAAGGCCCCGAGTTCACACTGTTCATGATATGTTTCCTAATTGTTTCCTTTAAATGTTGAAAGCACTTTCTTTTCTTACCCTTTAGGGAAAAAACCAAGTTTCAAAAAAGCATCTCATCAATGATTCAATCAAAGAAATGTCATTAATGAGAAGACAGAAAAAAAAAAGCCTCCAACATTGTATTTGGGTAGATTTCAACAGTTAATTTGTATTTCAAAATGTGAATGTAAATTAAAAGGCTAAATACTTGAAAGTCAAAAATATTCCTTATTTGACATTAAAGTCAGTGAATTGATCACATTTGCTGAATGTAGCTAGTAAAAAGTGCTAATTTATGGCTAAGTAATTAAACAGGGAGACAGATGGAGAATCAAATGAGTTTTCTTCACATTCAAATTTGCATACTGTTTCTGATGGTGAAAACTCTTATTGCTCTGTGTGGTGCCCTCCAGTATTAGAAGAACATAGAGAGCTATTTATGTCAGCTTTGCCCAAGCAACCCCAAAGAAAGAAAAGGGGAATTATATCAAGTCCTAGACTTAGAAAAATACAGAGCTCAGTTAGATGTTCTCTTCTGTTTCTCATTCATTCATCATTTTTGCTTCCATTTCATAACGGGTAGAATAGGCAACTGTCAAATAGTGGAGTTTTCTCCTTTCTCCATTGTATCATGGAAAATGCCATGGCGTGGGGAATCACAAGATGGTCTAATTCTAGGTTTCTCAGTAACTTGTTGTGTGACATGGGACAATTCTGTTCTCTCCAGTCTTCGTTGCCTCGTTTGACAATTGAGTTTTATGTTGCCTAGATTATTTCTAGGCAGTATGGCACAGTGGAGGAAGCAAGGACGCTAATTTTGATCTTGGCTCAACCACCTACCAGCTGAGTGATCTTGGATAACTTAATTTAGCCACTGTGTGCTACAGGATTTTATTAGTAAAATAAGGACGTTTGGTGATCATTTTCTGCAAAGCCCTTAGAACAGTGCCTGGAATGTAAGCACCCCTCTATGTTAGCTGTTTTGTTTGTTATCTCCAAGATTCCTTTCTGTACTAAGATTCCTTGAGTCTGTGTTAGAGCACAAAGGAAGGTGACTTAATGACAGCTAATCTAGCTTGCTCGCACCCTGTGTAAAACTCGCAATTTCTGGAAGTTACCATCAGAGATAATTTAACTATCAGGACCTTAGTTGCATTCCCTTGATGATACAGTGTCACCAGAGGGAAAGATTTCAATGTCTTCCAGCGCATGCCAGTGCTTACACCTGCCAGGGTGGTACTGGCTGGAGCAAGTGGTCCATCAGCCAGTGCTGTGCTCAGAGTTGTTTTTATAGTTGCTAGTGAAACTTGCAGAAGGGAACTGTGACTCTCTTCTCCATCTCCCATGCCTTCAGTTCAACAGAGAGGACCTGGAAGTCAGTAGCCCTGGCACTGTTTTTAAGACCTGGTCTCCACTTCCACCTGAGCACTGCTACAGCTGCACAGAGCTCGCTCTGAGCTCCAGGCTCCTCCTAAGCTAGCACCACCATCGACTCCCTCCAACTGCCATCATTATTACCTACTGAGATCTCATCAGCCACAGAGAGTTATCCTCTGACTTTTACAAAGATTCTGGAAATCAGACACAGGCTGTGCCTGGAGGTGGAGGGGAAGATGGTCAGTAGGATAGACTGTAACATTGAAGACTTTCCCATTAGTGAGAATGCCTCCACTGAAGACCCCTAGGGTAAAGGTGTAGAAAGCACAGTAATCGACGCTGTTGTTATCACCATGAACCATCACTTGCCAGAAACCAGCTCCACGAAAGAAGCTTACAAGAAGTACATCAAAGATTACATGAAATGAGTCAAAGGCAAGAGACCATAAAAAGTAAAATCTTTGATGATGGACTGCAGAACAAATCCATCACATCCTTGCTAATTGCAAAAACTACCAGTTCATTATTTGTGAGGACATGAAGCCAGATGGCGTGCTGGCTCTACTGGACTACCATGAGGATAACGTGACCCCCTATATGGTTTTCTTTAAGGATGACTTAGAAATGGAAAAATGTGAACAGATTTGACAATTGCTTTGGCTCTATCACCTGTCATTATAACCGGCTGCCGCTTGTCATCCACACAACACCAGGACTGAAGACAAATGGGACTGATGTCACCTTGAGCACTTTATTTTGACCATGATTTATTTGGAGTGGAGGTATTGTTTTTAAGAAAAAAAAATGGCCATATATAGGTTGTCTAAGAATAAAATACATTTAAAGTTAAAAAAATACAACTCCGTGACCTAGACTAGAGCTGTCAGCTACCCCTCCCCCCACCCACATATATACTCACAGGGAGCTCTGCTAAGGACAGAAGCAAAATTTCTTTAGAATTTTTTAGAGGTTTATTTATGTATTTATGTACCTTTCACTGGATTTTTAACCAGTCATGGATAGGGAAGACCCAATGATCGGGTGCAAGTGGTTTTACAATCCATTTCGTTTTCATTTTTGTGGTATAGCCAGTTGTTTGGGATTACAGCAGTACTAAAATCTTTAAAAATAAAGCTTCTTCTCATGCCTATAATCCCAGTACTTTGGGAGGCCAAGGTGGGAGGATCACTTGAGGCCAGGAATTTGAGACCAGCCTGGCCAATCCTGCAAAACCCTATCTCTACTAAAAATAACAAAATTAACCAGACGTTGTGGTGCATGCCTATAATCCCAGCTACTTGGGAGGCTGAGGCATGAGAATCACTTGAACCCAGGAAGTGAAGGTTGTGGTGAGCCGAGACCGTGCCACTGCACTACAGCCTGGGTGACAAAGTGAGACTGTCTCAAAAGTTAAAAAAAAAAAAAAGAAGTCTCTAAAACATGTCCATGACAGACATCACTATCTGGCAACCAGAACTCCTTGTTTTCCTAAAAGAACCTTGATGTACGTCTTACTGTTTTAATGTAATAGCAGATCAAGGTGTTCTGCCCTTCCCTACCCAAGAGTTGGGAACTGGTTCCCAATTGGGCAACTTGGCTTCTACTCTGACTTTAAATCTCATGCAAAGTGACATAAGAATGGGTGTTGGGGAGTCTACATTTGTGTCTCTATCTCCACTCTCCAGCTATGCACCTTAATCGGTGTCCTGCAAGGTTCATCTTTATGAATTACATCAGAGGGCTTCCTTAACCTCTGCCTTCCATTTGGGTTTGGCCAGTGGAAGGCACTGGCTGAAGACAAGAAGGTAGAAGAGATTCCTCTGGGGTGTTTTTCACCTTCTGCCCTCTCTGCTGGGCACTGTAGGTTGGTTCTTTCCCTATCCTAATGCCTCAGCTCCATATGGCAACCCTAAAAATTAATAAATCCTTTTCCAGTTTGGTACAATCATAGAGCAGCAGACTTGATTATTGCTCTTTGAAAATCAGTGTCAATAATGTGAGTTGAAAACTGTCTAGAAGAAACCCCACAGAATAATATTTCAAAAGCTCTGCATTCAGAAATTAGGTTGGGAGCTAAAAAAAAAATGAAAATTAAAAAAAATTTAAAAGGCGGGGCATGGTGGTTCATGTCTGTAATCCTAGCACTTTGGGAGGCCGAGGTGGGTGGATCACCTGAGGTCAGGAGTTCAAGACTAGCCTGGCCAAAATGGTGAAACCCTGTCTCTACTAAAAATACAAAAATTAACTGGATGTGGTGGTGCGTGCCTATAATCCCAGCTACTTGGGAGGCTGAGGCAGGAAAATTGCTTGAACCCAGGAGATGGAGGTTGCAGTGAGCCAAGATCATGCCACTGCACTCCAGCCTGGGAAACAGAGCAAGACTCTGTCTCAAAAAAAACAAAAACAAAAACAAAAACATTAAGAGCTCTGCAGTTGTTTTTTAAAAAAACATGAGAATTCATTTATAAATTTATAATAAATCAATAAATGTATTAATCTCTTTTCTTGGTAGATATTTTCATTTATCTAAAAGTATTTTCTTGTGTGATTTCTTCTTTGACTCATTGGTTCTTTAGTTGTATTAATTTTCATATTTATGTAAATTTCCCAAATTTCCTTCTGTATCTGATTTTTAACCTCATTGCATTGTGGTCAGAAAATAGGCATTTATGATTTCAGCTTTTTTAAGCATATCAGAGTCTGTTTTATGGCCTAACCTATAGTCATTCCTGAATAATTTTCCTTGTGTGCTTTAGAAGAATGTGTGTTGTTCTCTCATTGGGTGCAGTGTTCTATAGAGGTCTGTTAGATCTAGTTGTGTTATAATGTTGTTCAAGTCTTCTATTTCCTCATTGATTGTGTCTAATTATTCTATCTATTTTGAGGTCTCCAATTATTGTTGTTGACTTATCTATTTCTCCCTTCATATCTGTTCATTTTGTCTGATTTTGCTTCATGTATTTTGAGGCTCTGTTGTAAGGTGCATATATGTTTATAATTGTTATGTTTTCTTCATGGATTGTTGCAAAGCTTTGCCTAATTTCTAGAGTTCTGAAAAAGTTGATACTACTGTTGCTAGTGTCTTTCTTTCTTTCTTTCTCTTTCTTTCTTCCTTTTTTTTCTTCCTTCCTTTCTTCCTTTCCTTGTTGCTTTTGCAGGGGAGTAGCTTTTTGAAGATCCTTACTGTGCCATTTCTAGTGATGTCTCTTTGTAGTTTCTAATAAGAGAAAGTCCCTGAGTGTTTTGAATAGAAGTATGCATTTATTTTGTGTGTTCTTAGAAATACCTTTTATATTTTAGACTCACTTTTACATAAAATAAGAAAACAATTCATAAACACTGGGGTAAAATAAACTTTAACATAATTAACAACTACTAAACTGGGGGATTTTTACATGAGCATAGGAGGTGTGACATGGATCCAACTAGTAGTCATCATTTCAATGTCACTAGACTTTATCTTTCTTAAAATATGAATGGTTATGATCTTATCCCTTTCAACAGTAGATATGTTTTTGATGAAGATTTGCCTCTACCATGGGTTAGTCATATAAACATTCTGCCTAAGTAGAGGTTCACTGGAGGGCCACTTTGATTTTTTTCCAAGACCATTTATGTACTCTAAAGATTAATAATGAAGTAATGGAGAACAATTACTAACTAAAATATTAAACAAATAAAACTGGACATGAAAAAGGAAGTCCACATGAAATCCAAGGTATTGCCAATAAACTTAAGAAATGCTAAAAACGATCAGCAACTTTGTAATAGCAATGTTAACTTTTCTTCCCAAATAACTAGTAGGTTCTTAGATTTTTCCTTTTAAGTATTGGCTAAAAAGCCCAAATTACCTGAATTTCCTTTGAACTTTTTGTACTTCATACATGGACCTTGCCACATTTTTGGTCATACCATAATTATTTTAGTTGCTTTTATTTTCTCTCTTAGGTTGTGTGGGCTTCAGTAGTATGACCTGTGCCAGTCATCTATTTTTCTCCAAGGACACCAAGCATAATATCTGGCACACAACTGGTATATTAGAAAAATTGGGTCTTGCATTCAGGAAATTACATACTAAAAACAAGAAGGGTTTATGGGAAAAATAGATTTAGGAGCAGACTGCTCAAAACCTAAAGTACTTTATAACAAGAGCACAAGTAAAGAGAAACCTAAGAGTGAAAAAGACATGTTAAATTTGTAAAAACAAAAGAAAAGTTAAAGTAAAGAGTTCTCTCCTTTCAAAAGGTGATGGGATGAGCTTCCTTTCTTAACTACGCCACTGAGCTGATAGATAATTTTTTTTCTGGCCCACCAGTTAGGAACTGATGATTTTTATCTCCCCAAAATTCATATGTTGAAATATAATCTCCATTGTGATGGATTGGGAAGTGGGGCCTTCAGGAGGTAATGGGTGGAGCCCTCATGAGTGGGACTAGGACCCTTAAAAGGGATCCTGAGAGAGGTAGCTTACCCTCTTCTGCCACATGAGGCTCCAATGAGAAGGTGGCTGTCTGCAACCCAGAAGAGTGCCCTCATCAGAACCCGACCATGCTGGCACTTTGATCTCAGACTTCGGCCTCCAGAACTGTGAGAAATGCATTTCTGTTGCTTATAAGCCACTCAGTTTATGATACTTTGTTAATTTGTTATAGTAGCCTGAGCTAAGATACCACCCAATTGCTGAGGTTGCAGCTTTTTGGCAATTCAGATCCACACAAGGGTTTTAATTCCTCCCTCTTCTTCTTGCCTAATGCCTCAGCAACTATTCCCACATGAGCACTGAAACTCAAGTGCCTTGGTTATTTAGACCAACAACCAGGTCCCAGCACACCTACAGTTCCAGCTTACATACCACTTTCCAGTTCTCTCTTCCATGGGGCCGCTAGGGTTTCTTCTTTCCTTCTGCCTTGTGAGCTCAACTATACATTTTAAAAGGGTTTTTAAAAACCTGCATTTTAGGCAGCATAGCAAGGAGTCTATTGAGGGAGATTTTTGCTGTTATCTATTATCTTAGTCCACCTACCATCTTCCCAGCAGAGCTTCCACTCCCATTATTCTTCTCACAGAATCTTTTGCTAATAGATCACTGTTACTAGAATAATATAAACATCGGGTTCATTGCGTATAGCAGTCTACACTCATGGGAAGAGAGAGAAGGAGAAACAGAGATTTAGTACAAAGAGGAATTCATTTTATATTGAAAGTATAATTTTGAGGCCATGCGTGGTGGCTTGTGCCTGTAACCCCAGAACTTTGCGAGGCCAAGGCGGGAGGATTGCTTGAGCAAAGGAATTTGAGACCAGCCTGGGCAACATAGTAACACTCCATATCTACAAAATATAAAAAAACTAGCTAGGTGTAGTGTCATGTGGCTGTACTCCCAGCTACTTAGGAGGCTGAAGTGGGAGGATCACTTGAGCCCATGAGATGGAGGCTACAGTGAGCCATGATCATGCCATTGCACTCTAGCCTTGGGAACAGAGCAAGACGCTGTCTCAAAAAACAAAAAATAGAAAGTATAATTTTGAGCCAATTCTCTAGGGTTTATCAGGTATTTTTTTTCCCCCCCCCAGCATTTTCTCTAATATACACTGTCCATACAGGGAGTTGACTGATTGCTTTAGGACTAGTTACTCAATGTATGAATGATTAGATCTTTTGTCTTCGTCCCTCTTCTCTATTTATTAGCATGTCTGTGGTTGGCTGGACCATGGAAAAAGAGGCCATAGGAAACACTTAACAAAATTATTTAATAACAATCACTAACATCTCTTATAGAACCATGGTTGGAAAGATGCAAGAATCACCGGCTGAAATAAGATCTGAATCCCTACCTGAGTCTCTGCTCTTGTTCTCTTCTTCTCCACATATACATTTGACAACTGCATCTGAAGCAACCTGTAGGGACCATCCTGTTGCTAAAGGGAATTTTAAATCTTCTTCCATGGAACACTATGTTTCCTGAGAGTCCTTAATGAATTCTGCAGGAAATAGTATATCTGTATTTATTCAACAACTATTCACTGAGCGTTGGCCAGATATCTGACACCGGGTTGGGCCTGGTCTTTGGGGAGACAGAACTGCCAAGTTTCTGGCCCAAGTTTCCTTCAACCAGAGCAGCTCTCCTGGTGTCTGCTTTGTAGTTGATAATCCCTGTTTGTGGGGGGAGGAGGTTCTGCTGCCTAAGGAAAATTTGAAGTCTTCTGTGGCATAGGGAATGCTTTTCTTTAATAGAAGTTCTCATCAAGCAGAGCTATTTTGGGGCCAGGGCCTAATAGTTGTAGGTTTATACATCAGTACAGTGAGGAGCACATAGTGAGTATACGTGTGGTTTAGGGAAGTCTATATTAAGCTGCTGTAACACATGTCCCCTACATCTCAGTAACTTGCAATAGGAAAGGTTTACTTCTCACTCATAGTATACGCCCGTGGTGCATTGTCTGTGTCTCCAGTTTGAGTATGAGCTGACTTTTGGACTACAGCTGACAGAGCGGCCTCTAACTGGAACACCATTTGTCCCTGGGGGGGGTGAATTAAAAATACAGTGAAGTTGACATTCGTTCTTACAGCTTCCGTCTGGGCGTTAGACAGGTCTCTGCTATTGACATCTCATGGGCGAAACAAGTTAAATGGCTTCACAGGATGTCATTGGCACAGGGAAATATAATCTTTCCATAGGGAGGGACAGCAAATATTTGGTAACAATAATGCAAAGGGCTCTAGTGCTCAGTAAATGTGTGCTGATTAAACAACTGTATACAATCAACAATCATGTATCAACGCATTCTCAGCTCCCAACCCTATAAACCAGTTTTTTTCTGAGTAGAAGTCCCTGAGATGTTGTGCTTTTTGTGTTATGAGAAGAGCTGAAATGAGCTGAAAATAATCTCAAGAATTTTATTGTCACAACTAAGTCACAACTGGCCTTCAACACTCCCCACCAATTGGGTAAGGAAACCACATCCAGTCCCCAGCCCCACATCTATCTCGCCTTCTCAAAATGTGTTGTAAAATATTAGAAGGAAGAAGGTCTGGAACTTCTAAGGATTAAGAAGAAATTCACATCAGCAGAAAGCCAGGCTGTAAATCCCCTGGGAGTTGAAGAGCTTAGTTCCAGAGCCAGATTGTATAAGACAGGGCTTAAAAAGTAATCTGGAGCCATTTTATGTAAAACAAATTGTCCGCCAACAGGAAGCCTCAAAGCAGGCTGCAGAGTATGAAGGAATGAAGTGGATTCCAGGCTGCCATGAGGATTTTCTTGATTGAAACAAGACCAACTTATGGAATCAGCTCTGTGTGAGTCCAGTGATTTCCCCCTTTCTGCAAAAACACAAAAGAAAGCATGTAGAATGTTTGTTGTGGCTGGATTTCATAAGGGGAAGATGCTTCTCTGTGTAAAAGGTATCCAAGGGAAAGCTGTGGTTGGACTCTGCTGTGTAAGCGACAAAATCTCAACTCATAGTTGCCCTTGCAAAAGGAAATCATTCTGGTTCTCAAAGCTGAAAAGTCCAGAGATGAATTTTGCCTTTAGGTCTGACTGGATCCAGGAGCTCAAGCAATATGACCAGGACCGGTTCTCTTTCTCCTTGCTTTTGTTTGGCTTTATTCTACAGACTGGGTTGCATCCATCCAGGTTTGCCTCATCAGGGCCTTGCCCACTGCCTGCCACACTTGCCTTGGCTGAACTTTTAAACATCTCCAGAGCTACCTGCAACAGAATTGCCTCTTTAGCCTGCTGCTGGCCTGTGTCAGTTCTTCCCTTACAGTGGATAGGGCCTCTTCGTGGGTTGCTCCCACCAGGTCCTCTGGCTCTCATCCTTGGCCATTTACTGCTGGTAATCAATCCTCAGTCTCTCATCATCTTTCTGCAGGATGTCAGCGTAACTTTGCATTACTCAACCCACACTGTTGTCTTGTAGGCTTTGTTCCCCCAGATTCTTCAAAGCCTACATCACTGTACCTATCACAGGCTTCTCTGCCACTGGATATTTGACCAGGTCAAACCACTGGTAAAATGTGTCACATTAGAGCCATTCTTTGTAACAGGGGTTATCCTTGTCCTACGTACCAACCCTGACCTTATTCTCTTGGTCCACCAGGCAGTAGGTGAGGAAGCCAGAAATGCTTGTCTTTCCACCTGCATTGTCTGACTTCTTTAGTTATCACTTAAGCTTCTAGATCCTCCAAGAAACAGATGTTAAAATTGGATTAAGTGTATGGGAATTTTATTAGGGCAAATGCCTGTGAGAAAATGGGAAGGGGGATACCCCTCACCTTAGTCCTTGAGAGATGAAGGGAAGGAAGGGTGAGTGGAAGTGTCCTCTACTGATACGAAGTTTAAAGAAGGTTCCACAAGGATGCCATGTGGTCCTTGAGCCAACGTTGGCTATCGGAGGAGTCCTGTCTCCAGGAAGGATTAGCTGCGTAATTTGAGGGTCCAGTGCAAAATGAGTATGCAGGACTTCTTGTTAAAAATATATTAAGAATTTGGGGCTGGGAGCAGTGGCTCATGTCCATAATCCCAGCACTTTGGGAGGCCAAAGTAGGCGGATTGCTTGAGCCTAGGAGTTCGAGACCAGCCTGGGCAATATGGTGAAATCCCATCTCTACAAAAAATACAAAAAAATTAGCTAGACATGGTGGCATGCTTCTGTAGTCACAGTTACTCAGGCTGTTGAAGTGGGAGGATCACCTGAGCCTGGGAAGTCAAGGCTACAGTGAGCCGTGATCGAACTACTGCACTCTAGCTCGAGTGATGGAGTGAAACCCTGTCTCAAACAAAACAAAACAAAACAAAAAACAAAAAAGAATTTCAAGACAAAATAGCAGAGTGCTAAACTTAGCACAGGGTCCTTCTGAGCTCAGGACCCTCAGTGAGTGTATGGCTCTCACAGCCATGAAACCCAGTGTGGTCTACCTTAGTACGTCCCCTCTGTGCTTAGTAATCCCATAGGAAGCATGGCCTCAGTGCCCCCTGGTGATGGATTTCAGATTCCAGCAGCCGAGCCCTTGGACAATGATGCTCCCTGTAGTTGGAGGTCTTCAGGCATGTTCTCACAGTTACCACAGATGAACAAATTTATTATTTTTTTGTTATGGTTTTTGCTTTTTGTCTCTTAAGAAGCTGAGGATAAACACGTTATCCTCTGTTTTCTAGCTAATGCTTTAAAAATGTTTTTGGGCTTTAATCCTGATGGAATTTATTCGTATTATTGGCATGAAGTAGGGGTTAAGTCATTTTTTTCCTTCCGTTGATAACCACATGCCGCATCATCGCTTATTGAATGGCTGGTATTTTCCCTTCTGATTTAAACGTCCACTGTTGTCAAATATTAGATTCCCATATATAAGGCATGACAGGAAGTGATAATGAAGCTGTTTTTATCTTATTTTTGCTAAATCCCCCAAGAGTGCAGATGCGAAGTCTCACATTCCATGTGGAAGCATCTAAAGGATTGAAAAAGGGATGTTTCAAGATAGGTTTTTTGGGCCGGGCGTGGTGGTTCACGCTTGTAATCCCAGCACTTTGGGAAGTCAAGGTGGGCAGATCACCTGGGGTCAGGAGTTCAAGACTAGCCTGGCCAAAAGGTGAAACCCCATCTCTACTAAAAATACAAAAAATGAGCTGGGTGTGGTAGCACGTGCCTGTAGTCCCAGCTACTCAGGAGGCTGAAGTAGTAGAATTGCTTGAACCCGGGAGGCAGAGGTTGCAGTGAGCCAAGATCACGTCACTGCACTGCAGCTTGGGTGACAGTGAGATTCCATCTCAAAAAAAAAAAAAAAAAAATGGTTTTTTGACCCTTATCAATAATATAAGGTGCATACAGTAATTAAGATTGAGGTTAGAGGAGGATAAGCCTTAGAGTTATTGGTGAATCTTGAGTCTCTCCCACCTCTCTCCTTGCGCCCTGGGTTTGGCCATTGCAAGGCCCCAGTGAGAGCTGCACGTGGACGAGAAGAGAGGTGGGAGCTTGGCTTGCCTGGCTGCCTCCCTGCTGGGGCTGTTTGTGGAATCACTGTAGTTCTCTGCCTTTGGTCACAGCATATCTGGACTTAGACACCCCCTCCCTCCTCTGCTCCTCCAAGTCCCAGGGCGAGATGTGCTCCCCGCTTTTGCTACCCTCAGAGGACCTCCCCTCCTGTGTCTGTTCCCTCAGCTCTGTGAATCCTCCCTTAATTGCATCATCTTCCATTTTCCCTTCCAAATGCACCATCTGTTTCCAATGGAAAGGAACCTCAATGTGATGCCCTCTCATCTTTCAGAAGATGATGTTTCTTCATTTTTCTCCTAATTCAAGCCTTAATATAAGTGGTTTTGTCCATTTTGTGCTGCTGCAACAAAAGGCCTGAGACCAAGTACTTTATAAAGAACAGAAATGTGTTTTTTCACAGTCCTGGAGGCTGGGAAGTTCAAGATCAGGGGCCATATCTGGTGAAGGCCTTTGTACTGTGTTACCCCATGACAGAAGGAGAAATTGCGAAGAGAGGGCTAGAGGTAGAGAGAGAGATGGAGAGAGACGAAGGGGGCTGAACTTGTCCTTTCATAAGGAGCCTACCCCTGTGAAAATGGCATCAATCTGTTCATGATGGTAGAGCCTGAACACCTCTAAAAGGTCCACTTCCCAACACCTCCACCCTGGGGGATCAAGTTTTGGAGTACATGTTTGAACCACAGCAATATGATTATTGAATAAAACGTGGAAATTAGAGGCATAATGCAGAAAAATTGCAGGGGATATCCCAGGTGTTCTTCATTTCTCTGTTCTGTTCCTCATCCCTAGATAGTCCCATCTGGGACCACAGCTTCAAATCCATCTATTAATATATGCTGCAGACTCTAGAATTTATATCTTCAGCCAGTATTCTCTTCTACATTCCAAGCTTGTATGTCCACAGCCTATTTACTATGTCCACTTGGTGTCTAACTGAGATCCTAATCTTCCTCCCATTCCACGACCCAAGCCACCCTCCATCTGATATATCTTCCTCCTTCAGACTGGCCTATCTCAGTCATGGCATGTCACGTACCCAGCTATTGAGCCTCCAACTTGGAGTTACTGATAATGATTTCCCTCTTACTCTCTGCTATGGACTGTTTCTGTCGCCTCAAAATTCCCATGTTGAAATCCTAGCCCCTAATGTGATGATATTAGGAAGTGGGGCCTTTGGAGGGTGATTAGGTCATGAATGCAATTAGTGCCCTTATAAAGGAGGTGGCTATGGCCTGACTGTGTCCTCACCCAAATCCCATCTTGAATCGTAGTTCTCATAATCCCCACATGTTGTGGGAGGGACCCAGTGGGAGGTAATTGAATCGTGGGGGTGGCTACTCCCACGCTGCTGTTCTTGTGATAGTAAGTGAGTTCTCACAAAGTCTGATAGCTTCATAAGGGGCTTTTCCCTCTTTTGCTTGGCATGTCTCTTGCCTGCCACCATGTAAGACATGTCTCTGCTCCTCCTTCACCTTCCACCATGATTGTGAGGCCTCCACAGCCATGTAGAACTATGAGTCCATTAAACCTCTCTTTCCTTTATAAATTACCCAGTCTTGGGTATGTCTTTATTAGCAGTGTGAGAACAGACTAATACAGAGGTCACAGAGAGCTTTTGTTCTGCCATGTGAAGATACAGTGAGAAGGCACCATCTATCCACAGGCAAGGGAGCCTCTGGTTCATAGACGGGGAGTCCTTTACCAGATACTGAATCTGCTTTCCCCTTGATCTTGGACTTTGTAGCATCCAGAACTGTGAGAAATAAATATTTGTTGTTTAAGCCACTCAGTCTATGATATTTTTGTTAAAGCAACTCAGATGAAAGCACTCGTGCCTCCCCTTTTCTTTATCCCTCACATTGAATCCATCATCAGGCACCATCAGTCCACCTCTCCATGCTGCTGCCATGACCCTTGCCCAAGAAGCCTTCATCACGTGTCTGTGCAGGAGCCTTTTTAGGGTCTTCCTCCTTCTGTCCTTTTCCAATGAGTCAGACTTGCATTGCTGGGTAACTTGAGCCATCTGTGTTTTTCCAAGGTGCATGGCCCAGGTGGCCAAGGGGCTGACATCCAACTTGATTCTGGTCTTGTGTCCTGCCATGGGGTGAGCTCTGCTCTGAGGAAAGGGTGCCTGTCTCTAATTGTGCAAAGAGGTCCTGACTGCAATGCTCGCTCTTAAGACCTGGCTGCTGCTGTTTCTTCACCATCATCCCTCATTGATTGCTCTGTATGTTGTATCCAGCACTCTAGCTGTGCTGACCTCCTTCCTTCTGTGGACATGCTCATTCTCACCTCTGTGCTGCAGCAGCTTTGGGTCTGTTTGTGTTGAATGTTTTTCCGCAAACTCTGCACATGCCATGCTCATTCTCAGTCTTTGGGTCTCAGTTTGAATATTGCTCCTCAGAGAGGTCTTCTCTGACTATCCATATAAAGTGACTTTCATAGTCAATTCTTATACTTATGAAGTGATTCCATAAATAGTTAATGGAATGCCTACTGTGTGCAAGGCAGTGGTCTATGTGCTAGGACAGTGAAACAAATAGACAAGAATTCCTGCCCTCATGGAGGTTACTTTCTAGTGGCAAGCATTGAACAATAGATATGATATGTTAACTTTGTGTGCAACTCGATTAGGCTATGATGCCCTGATGTTTAATCAAGTATCAGTCTAGACATTGCTGGGCAGGTATTTTTAGCCTGTAGACTCTGAGTGAAATTGATTCCTCTCCACAATTCAGGGCGGCTTCATCCAATTAGCTGAAGGCCTTAAGAGAAAAGACTGAGGTCCCCTGAGGAAGAAGAAATTCTGCCTCCCCCTACTTTCAGACTTGAATCTGCAGCATCCACTGTTCCCTGGGTCTTGAGCCTACCAGACTGCCCTGCAGATTTCAGACCTGCTAGGCCTCCACAATCATGTGAGCCAATTCCTTAAAATAAATCTCTCTAGGTATACAAACATGCATGCACATATGCATGTATATACTTGTATATGCATGCACATATATAATGCATGTACACATACACATGTGCATGTATACACGA
The DNA here is from genome assembly GCA_036589455.1 of Ateles fusciceps. Classification (NCBI taxonomy): domain Eukaryota; kingdom Metazoa; phylum Chordata; class Mammalia; order Primates; family Atelidae; genus Ateles; species Ateles fusciceps. The sequence goes on from JAZHEH010000222.1 coordinate 14,319,189, forward strand.
ATGTAATGTATGTATATATGCATGTACATTCACACATATGTGTGTATACGCATATACATACATGCATATCTCTTTCCATGTGTATGTGTGTATAAATATATCTGTTTTACTTATTTATCTTTATTGGTTTAATCAGAGTTCTCCAGAGAAACAAAACCAATAGGTGGTATTATATATCTATACATATACCAACAGGAGGCTGCAATGCTACAAAGGCCTGGCTGCTGCTGTCTCTTCACAATCATCCCTCATTGATTGCTCTGTAGTTTGTATCCAGTACTCTTGCCGTATAGACTGCCTTCCTTATATATATATATATCCCAATGGGAGGTATATATATGTGTATACCTTTTGCTGAGTCTGTCCCACAGACTCTGGCTGAGTGATGGATGAAAGGAGTTCGCAGACACAGGTATTTTGCCTGTCAGCACGGCTAGGGGACCACATGGCTTAGCACAGCCGACGAGAAAGTGTGGCCCCAATAAGCGGCAGATGCTTGAATTTATTTAGTACAGATTTAATGACAAATGCTTGGAGCAAACAGGATTTGTGGGTAATTAACTCTGTCGACCCCCCCCAAGTAGGAGGCAGTCCTGCACACGGATGATCAAAGGCTGGTTTCTGGATAAATAGGTAAATAAACTTTCTAGATAAATTCCTTTGCACTCCCTTGTTATCTGCCCTCTGCCATTAGCTCAAGTTAAGAGGATTAGGCTGCCTTCAGCCATAACCCTTTCCTGACGCTTTTGGAAAACCTCCTGACCTTTCAAGAAGATTTGCGTCTTTCCTATAATTTTTCCCACCACCCTGACTGATCTCCTACATCTCCTCCTTTTCTGTTTTTTGCATCAAGTTTGTTGATTGAAGAGTACAGATGTGTGCAGCAACAGTTTTGTCAGGTGTAGTGGTATGACTCGTGCTCTGTCTTTGCATCCTAGAATTAGTAAATAACATAAGACAAACATGAGTATAATCAGTAACATTCTTTTCCAATCAAGGAGGGATCCTCTGGAGTGGGGGAATATTCTCGCACATCCTTCCATCTGGCTGTTTGTTGGGCGTTTAGATCTATGACGTTTCCGGATTCTAGAATTTTAGTTTTAGGTTACTTTACGTCTGCTGTTAAATTATCAGGAAAGTTTCCCCAGAGGTGGTGTTTCACCTCATCCCAACTATATTGATTGATTCCAAGGTAGAGAGGTGACACAGATATGTTTATGCTCCCAGTGGCAGTTTAATTGCTGTCAGAATGCCAGTGCATCTTGTCGCTCTCCTCTTGAAAGGGCAGGAGGTTTTGCAAAAGCTTCAGGAAAGGGTTATGGCTGAAGGCAGCCTAATCCTCTTACCTTGAGCTAAGTTGAGTTGTGAAGACACAGTGAGAAGGCATCATCTATGAATGAGCAAGGGGGTCTCTAGTTCATAGATGGGGGCTCCTTTACCATATACTGAATCTGCTTGCACTTTGATCTATATACCATGTATATATATATATATATGCCATATATATACATATATATATGGCATATATATATAAAATATCTTGATCTATATACCTCCTGTGTGTGTGTATAAACGCCTTGATCTATATATATAGATCTACATTTATATAGCTCTATATACCTCCTGTGTGTGTATATATATAATATATAAAATATAAAAACATTGTTCTATATACCTCCCGTGTGTGTGTGTATGTGTATACATATATAACACCTTGACATATATACCTCCTGTATAATATATATCACCTTGATCTATATACCTCCTGTGTGTGTATATGTGTATATATATTACATCTTAATCTATATACCTTCTGTGTGTTTATATATATATAAAACACCTTGATCTATATACCTCCTGTGTGTGTATATATATATGTATAAAACGCCTTGATCTATAAGCCTCCTGTATATATACCTCCTATGTGTGTATATATACCTGTTATGTATATATATACACACACACATAATATATATTGTATTATATGTAGTATATATATTATGGTATGTGTGTGTATATCTATATCTATATCTATATATATCTATATCTATATCTATATATATCTCCTATTGGTTTTGTTTCTCTGGAGAACGCTAATGAAAACAATAGACAAGATAAATCAGTAAAATAGATTACATAGTGCAGCAGTTAGTGATAAATGCAACAGACAAGTCAGCATAATCTTCTTTATTTTCTTCATAGCATCACTTGCAGCTATCTTGCTTGTTAGTTACAGGTACAGTTATCTGAGCAGTGTACAGATAGTTGCAGTTATAGGTTGGTAACTTTTTTGCTCTTGGCCTTCTCTACCAGTGTATTAGTCACTGCGACATGCTGTTCTGGTTATCTTTGCTGTGTAACAATGCATCTCAAACTTAGCGGCACAGCTGTTTAGCAGTTGTTTTATTATGCTCACACATTCTGTGAATGTAGATTTAGAAAAGGCATCATGGGGATGGTTATTCTCTACTCCATGATGTCTTGGCCTTTGTTGGCAAGACTTTAGTCTGGGGGCTAAGAGAGTGGGGGGCTGCAGGAACCACCCCTAAACTGGCTTCTTTATGGATACTTCTGGTGCCTGGGCTGGGATGCATGAAAAATGGGCTGAACTGAGACAGTTAATGGGAACATTGTATGTGGACTCCCATGTGACTTGGGTGTGTCCCAGCATGGTGACTGGGTTTGGAGAGAGAACTTCCCAAAGGGGGTCTTTAGACGGTGAGCATCCCAAGAAGGCCAGGTGGGAGTGGCTTGACCTTTTATGGTCTAGTTTCAAAAGTTACATTGCTTCACTTCTGTCACACTCTACTGGTTCAAGCAGTCATCAGCCCAGATTCAGCAGGAGGGGTACACAGATCTCTCAACTGGGTGTCCAAAAATTTCAGGCCATGCTCTGAAACCATCTTACATGCTTACCAGTAGCATAGTTCCTAGCATATAAAAGATATTCAACAAATGTCTGTTGATTTCATAAACAGAAAAGCCCAAGCCCAGCAAAAGAAATATTACATTTATTCTACCACCTAGGGATAATCACTATTAGAACATGCTTCTACTATTTTTTCAATGCTGGGACTTAATATGCTTATATTCTTTTTACTCAAAGATTATTTCTTTAAGTACCTTTAACATTATAGTAGTGTTCTACTTAGTATCGCAACTTTCCCATGCTCACAGATACTCATCCACACCATAATAACTGTGGGATTGCTGTGTAATTGTGGAATGGCTGTGTAGTTGCATGCTTTTTGAAGATATCACATTTTACCTATTTAATTCCCCTAGTATTAGACAAGTGGATTTCTTCCAATGTTTTATAAAATATCCTAAGTACATACAGCAGTAAATATATTTATGTGAACATCTCCGGACACTTTTCTAGGAATTTTTTTTTTGAGACAGGATCTAAAAAACAGCTGGATCTGCTGGGTTTTATTTACTTATTGTGTTTTTTATTTTTATTTCATTAGAGACAGGGTTTATTCTGTCCCTAAGGCTGGAGTACAGTGGTGCAATCACCGCTCACTGCAGCCTCAAACTCCTGGGCTCAAGCAATCTTCCTGCCTCAGCCTCCAGTAGCTGAGACTACACAAACGTACCACCACAACCAGGTAATTTAAAAAATTTTTTTGTAGAGATGAGGTCTCGCTATGTTGCTAAGGTTTGTGTCAAACTTCTGGCCTGAAGCGATCCTCCTGTCTCAGCCTCCCAGAGTGCTGGGTTTACAGGCATGAATCACCATAATCAGCCTCTAAGAATTCTTTTAAGGATAAATTCCTAGAAGTAAACTTGCTGCATCAAAAAGTATGTGCATTTCCAAGATCATTGATATATATTCATAAAATAATTTTCTCATTTTGGAGGAACCAAAACTGAACATCCAACAAATTCCTTTTTGCGTGTTTTAAATTAGATGTATTTTCTTTAAAAACAATGAAGTTATCTAAACGCACATTTCAGTAAAAAAAATAAATAAATAAAAACAATAAAACATAAGGGTATTCCCCTTCATTCTGAATATTTACTTCTGTGGTTTTTGCTTTGTTACAGTTGGTATTTCAATCAAATCGGTAGTACTTCTGAAAGGAGATATCAGGAGGCTTTCTAAAAATATCACATCTTTGCAAAAATGTTCAGATTTGAAAATGAAATATGTCCCTAGTAATTGAATTCCACTGCAAACCTATTCATTTTAGTTCTTAGGAGCAAAGAAAATTGCACCTTGAGAGTCGTGACTATAGCACATTACCCATGACTTGCAGACTTGCTTGAACTAAGATCTGGAGTCCAGATAGACACAAAGAGAAAATTCAGGTTTTATTGTGTGATGGTGATCCAGTGCTTCATCTCTTACAACATGATAGTGTTCTATGAGTTTTAATCTTGGTGGGAACCATCCTATCTTTTTCATTTTTCACAATTTTAGTTATATTAATTGTGGGTATTGTACAAACGCATACTCTAATTTTTATAGTCTCTAATTTTTATAGTAAAGAAACATACTATACTGTACTATACTATAAGATAACTGTATTTAAAATTTATGATCTTTGTATAATCGAGCTCTCCCTAAATTCATATATGAAGTTCTACTTGCTTTAAAGCTGCACATTCTATGTTTGGCTTTATGGTATCTAATATTTATTTATTTATTTTTAATTATTTTATTTTATTTTTTGAGAAAGGATCTTGCTGTGTAACCTGACCTGGAGCGCAGTGGTGCAATCATGGCTAGCTGCAACCTCGGCCTCCTGGGCTCAAGTGATCCTCCCACCTCAGCCTCCTGAGTAGCTGGGACTTCAGGCATGTGCCACCACCCCCAACTAGTTTTTGTATTTTTTGTAGAGACAGGGTTTTGCCATGTTATCCAGGCTCATCTTGAACTCCTGGGCTCAAGTGATCCTCCTGTCTTGGCCTCCCAAAGGGCCAGGACTACAGGCATGAGACACTGCATCCGACCAAGTATCTAATATTTAATCTAGCCAGTGTGATGTCAAACCACTTCAACAGTGTTGGGAAGGTGACTTGTAACACATCTCTCTCTATATATATGTATCTCCTGGGCTCAAGTGATCCTCCTGTCTTGGCCTCCCGAAGTGCTGGGAGTATAGGCATGAGACATTGCGCCCAGCCAAGTATCTAATATGTAGTCTGGCTGCCAGTGTGATGTCAAACCACTTCAGCATAGCGATCATGTTCACTCTTAATGGGATCTAAAAAAAGAAGAAAAAAAAAAAAACCACTTCAACAGTATCAGGAAGATGACTCGTAAAACCTCTCCCCCCATATATATATTAGTTCAGATATATATATAGAGACAGAGATAGAAGATGGTATGTATATATAAATAAGATACATATAAAGATATATAAGATATATATATATAAATATATATATGTGTGTGTGTGTGTGTGTATACATCTATCTTCTTTAGAGCAATTGATAGTGGAATAAAAGAATAAAGGCTCCAGGTTGTTAGATTGAAAATAAAATGATTGATAGTTTTCTCTGGCAGTATTATAGCAGCATCAGTTTGACAGCCTGTAGTGGCATTATCACTATTACTGACACCTGCCTCTAATGAATTCTTACAAGATCTCTGTTCAGCAGAGGTTTCCTACTATGTCTTTCTAACTCCTTGCTCTTTTACTGTGTCTTCTTTCTGTGTCGGTGAAGTGAGCACTGGCGTTATGAGGAATTCCTTGCAATAGTTTGAATCACGTCCCAGACACAATTTCACCTGCTAGGGGATATGACTATAGGCTCAAACGTTGCTTCCTTCTTTCCCCTATATCACCACAGGAATTGCGGCATTTTTTGCTTTCTGTTTCACTGGGTTCTGGGAAGAATATGAACATTTGCACATGAAGAGGCTGTAAAATAAGTTTTAAAACAAGAAACAAATCACCATTTAAGATTCTTTTTACAAAAAATAAACTTCAATTTTTCAGATATAATATTAGCTTATGTAAGTTCACTCAACAGATTTGGGAAGGATTTTATTTTATTTTTTTGAGACCAAGTCTTGCTCTGTCACCCAGGCTGGAGTGCAATGGCATGATCTTGGCTCATTGCAGCCTCCGCCTCCTTGGTTCAAGCAATTCTCCTGTCTCAGCCTCCCAAGTAGCTGGGATTACAGGCATCTGCCATCATGCCTGGCTAATTTTTATATTTTTAGTAGAGGCGGGTTTCTCCATGTTGGCCAGGCTGGTCTTGAACTCCTGACCTCAGGTGATCTGCCTGCTTCAGCCTCTCAAAGTGCTGGGATTATAGGTGTGAGCCACTGAACCTTGCCAAGTATCTATTTATTTAATTATTTATTGTTAGGCCAAGGAAATTTCTGTTATATCAACATACTGGTACTTTATATCAGCTGGGACTTTGGTGGCTTGACTTATTCAAGGATTATGCACTTGTAACACGGTGGTCCTTGCTGGGTTAGGTCAACAGGGTTTCTGGGACCTGAAAGAAAACACTGAGCACTTAGAAGTGTCTTTATTGTTTCCCTTCATTCTTAAGGGGCTCAGAAGTCCCTTGGGAAGGAAGTTGATTCCTGTCCATGACGGGTTATATTCATAACCCATGTAAACACTCATGACACCATGAGACGTCATAAGTCTCATCTCATCTGAGACACTGCATCTTAGTCTTTCTCTTGCCATCTGTGAAGAATTCCAGATGTTTCCATAGGTCCAACACAAAGGCTCAAGTCCACCAAACTGTCTGATTTTTCTTAGAGTTTACAGAAATGGTAAAAAATATTTCTGAGATATTTGAGTTCTTAGTTAAAATTTCAGGAAGCCCAGAGGCTCATTGCATAAATAAATAGAAATATTTACTATCTCAATTCACAAATGGTAGCTTTGTTCCACATTTTTTTTTTTCCCCCCGAGGATTAACTGTCAAAAAAGCCCAATGGTTTCTTTTATCATACTTCCATGGAAGTATTCCATGTTGTTTTCACCGTGGTTTCTGAATTTTTCTTCCTTGCCAGTCTTCAGCACTTTTTTTGGAAGTGAACGCACACCATTGGTCGGTCACCAAGTCACCAAAGCTTGAATTTTTATTTTTATTTTTTTTTTTGAGACAGAGTCTCACTGTGTCACCCAGGCTGGAGTGCAGTGGTGCGATCTCTGCTCACTGCAACCTCTGCCTCCCAGGTTCAAGCGATTATCCTGCCTCAACCTCCCGAGTAGCTGGGATTACAAGCACGTGCCACCACTCCTGGCTAATTTTTGTATTTTTAGTAGAGATGGGGTTTCACCATGTTGGCCAGGTTGGTCTCAAACTCTGGCCCTCAAGTGATCCACCCGCCTCGGCCTCCCAAAGTGCTGAGATTACAGGTGTGAGTCAGCATGCCCAGCCCAAAGCTTGTAATTTACACTTGTTTTCTTTTGTGCTATGTACTGTATCACTAAAAAACTAGAATTTTTGAAATTTATTTTTTTTTCATTTCCATAGGTTTTGGGGAAACAGGTGGTATTTGGCTACGAAGTTCTTTAGTGGTGATTTGTGAGATTTTGCTGCACCCATCACTTGAACAATATACATTGAACCCAATTTGTAGTCTTTTATCCCTCACCCCTTCCCACCCTTTCCCCAAGTCCCCAAAGTCCACTGTATCATTCTTATGCCTTTGCGTCCTCATAGCTTAGCTCCCACTTATGAGTGAGAACATACGATGCTTGGTTTTCCACTCCTGAGTGACTTCACTTAGAATAATAGTCTCCAGGAGGCTGGGCGCAGTTGGCTCATGCCTGTAATCCCAGCACTTTGGGAGGCAGAAGCAGGCAAATCACCTGAGGTCGGGAGTTGGAGACCAGCCTGAACAACATGGAGAAAACCTGCCTCTACTAAAATGCAAAATTAGCCCCAGGTGTGGTGGTGCATACCTGTAATCCCAGCTACTCCGGAGGCTGAGGCAGGAGAATTGCTTGAACCTGAGAGGTGGAGGTTGCAGTGAGCTGAGATCGTGCCATTGCACTCCAGCCTGGGCAACCAGAGTGAAACTCCGTCTCAAAAAAAAAAAAAAAAAAAAAAAAGTCAAGTCTCCGGTCCCATTCAGGTTGCTGTGAATGCCATTAATTCTTCTCTTTTATGCCTGAGCAGTATTCCGTAATACATATGTATACCACAGTTTCTTTATCCACTCATTGATCAATGGGCATTTGGGCTGGTTCCACATTTTTGCAATTGCAAATTGTGTTGCTATAAACATGTGTGTGCAAGTATTTTTTCTTATAATGACTTATTTTCCTCTGGGTAGATACCCAGTAGTGGGATTGCTGAATGAAATGGTAGTTCTACTTTGTTTAAAAAATTATAATTTTGACTTTAATTAAGGTAGATCTCATTAAAATCTTTTATTACATTTTTGAGAACAAGTCTGGACCCTGAATTTTCTAATATGCATCTAGATTTATGTTTGTATAAGCTTGAACATATTAATTCTGTTTTGAGATTGGTTTCTAATTTGGATATTATGCTTTTGATCTAAAAAGAGCATTTGGTTTTCATGCTTCTTTTACTTTGCATGTTTACATTGACCCAGGAGCACTCATTTGTCTTCAAGATTTGTCTTAGTCCATGTGTGTTGCTGTAAAGGAATACCTGAGGCTGGGTAATTGAAAAAGAAAAGAGATCTAGTTGGCTCATGCTGGGATAATTTTTGTAAATTTTAGCTGTAATGAATGGGTATAGGTCTATTGATGTTTACGTCTCTAGCATATTTTACTGTGAGCATTTTACCCATTGTAATTCATTTTATTTATTTTACAGTAATATTTATCATGTATTGACTAATGCTGTACAAAAGCATGGCAGCGGCATCTGCTTCTGGTGAGGCCTCAGGCTGCTTCCACTCAAGGTGGAAGGTGCAGGGGACCAGTAGGTGCAGAGGTCACATGGCGAGGGAGGAAGGAAAAGGGCTGGTGGAGATGCCAGTCTCTTTGTAACAACCAGCTTTCACGGGAACTAACAGAGCAAGAACTTAATCACTTCTTCCTAGCCCAGAGAGGGCAGGAATCTATTCATAAGTGATCTGCCCCCATGGCCCAAACACCTCCCATTAACATTGTAGATCAGCTTGAGGTTTGGAGAGGTCAAACATCCCAAACTATAGCACTGTTGTAGTCTCATCTCCCTGTTAAGGGCAGCCCCTTCCTTTTCCTTGGAGATGATGCAGAGACCCTAATCCTACCTCCCTTCCTGGCCAAGAGGCCAACAAGTAGAGTTAAGTCACAACATGGCACAGCTGGTGAACCGAATAAGGGAGCAATGCAACCCTATGTTGAAGGAGCTGGAGGCTTTACCCAGTGTGGGCTGGCCGAAGGTGCAAGGAACTGGATTCTCAAGGAGAGTGAAACATAAAGTTGGATAAGGGAGAACTTATCGATTTGGGAGCATCCTGCTGGGATTTAGAATTGAGTATGCTGGCAAGACCCACGTAAGAGACACACTCCTGGGATGCTCTTAGAGGCTGGGAAAAGCACTGGTATGCTAACTGAAGCAGGAATGCCAGAACTGCCACGGAAGACAGAGAAGAAGGCCTCAGAGAAGTGGGCATCTGGAACTCACTGACAGAAAGGCTAGAAACCTCACCAGTTGATTCTATTGCACACAAAGGCATAGAGGACCTTCCACTGTCCTAAGCAATAATAAATGCACAGGTGAGAGGGCCACTGGAGGCAGTGAGAAGCTCAATGGTGGCTCTCCCAGGGCTGTAGTAGAAGATGCCACAGCAGAATTTGGTTTATTCATATGAATTGATATGATAGGATATTGAAATAACAGAGGCCAGGGGGCAGCATCAACCACCAGAAGCCAGACAGGTGCCATTATGAGAAAGAGCATCAAAGTTGGATGGCAGTCAGGGAGGATTCACTCACAGGGAGTGGTGAAGACAGTTAAAGAGTGTGATGTCCCTAGGGGTAAGACAGATGGCAAATGACTGAGGATATTATTTAATTTATACAACCAGAAGAAATCAAGGGCGGATGCTCAGGAAGCTGAGGGCAGCTGCCCAATAAACTAATTATAATCCTTTGCTCAGTTTTTAAACTTGAGCCAATTTTCTAACCTGGAGCCCATTGACTGAAGAGAAGTCTGGATCTTTGGGAGAAAGGACTTTACTATATTAGAGCAAACAGGCACATTAATGACTCCGCCGATCCGTCCCTAGAGGGACCTACGGCCACTTGCTTGGCTAACCACGTGCAAGAGGAAGGGGCGTGTAACTGGCCCCCGAGAGGAAGGGGCGTGGTAGCTGGCCCTGAAGATGGGTTCCAGGGCATCTCACCTCCTGCTCTTCATGCCTCTGTGTGGTCGAATGGGGCTGACCTGTGACAACTAGGACATTGTGCGAATGGCGGAGTGTGACTTCTGAAGCGAAGGCATAAACACACTGTGGCTTCTGCCTTGCTCTTAAACATCACTGCTTTTGGGAGAAGCCATCTGCCGTTTCATGAGGACACTCAAACCAACCTTTGGAGAGGTTCAAGTAGCAAGGAACTGAGGCCTCCTGGCAACAGCGCCCGTGAACAACAGCCACGCATCATGGAATTGGATCGTCCAGTTCCCATCAAGCTTTCAGTTGGCTGTAGCTCCAACCCACATCTTGACTGCGACCTCATGAAAGACCTTCTGCCATAACCTCGAAGGTCAGTCACCCCCAAATTCCAGACCCACAGAAACTCTGAGAGATAATAAATGTTTATTGCTGTTTTAAGCCACTAAATTTTAGGGTAATTTGTTACACCGTTATAAAGAATTAAGATAGGGACCAAACATTTCAATGACTATTTAGGTCTGAATTGATATGCAGAGATTTAAAGCCTTATCATAGACTCCCTGTTAGGGCGGGGGCAGATAGGTGCAAGATAATTAATTCAGCCTTGGCGTGGGTCAAGCCACAGTGGGTCCACTGTATTCGTGGACTTAGGTGGTGGTTGTTCCCACAGTTGCCAAGTGTACAATTGGAATGGGCATCCTTGCTACCTGCCATAACCACTGCATTATTTGTTCTGTGAGGTAAGGGATGTTGTAACAGAAGGCTGAGTGGAAGGCCCTAAAACTGGAGGACAATTGTGCATCTCAAGAGTGCTAGAGATTAGTGTCACCCTTAAGGACTCGCAGGATGCAAGTGTGATGGCCCCAGCCCATCTCTGTTTAATTCACCAGCCTGGCCCCTGTGGAAACCACTGGACCCTGGATAACGATAGCGCACTACTGCAAACTCCATCAGAAGGAGCCCAGATTGCAGTTGCTGGGCCTGGTGTGGTATTTTTACTATAACAGGTGAATGTAGCCTTCAGGGGATATGTGGCCATTGTTGTGGTGAATGTGTTCTATTCTGTCACTCTTGAAAGGCGGAGGAAAAAAAAAAAACTGTTTGCATTCACTTAGACCAGGCAATAGTATGTATTTAGTCTTCTCTCAGGTGGTGCTAATCCTCCTGCCCTCTGTCACATATGATACATAGTCTGAAGAGAGCTGAACCTGCTGGACACCCTACAGAATGGCACCCTCGTCCACAGTATCAGTGCCTCATGTCAATCAGATATCAGATGGATGAGCAAGATGCAGCAAGTGTACTGAAAGCCCTGGAAAGGCACGTGGGCTTCAGATCATGGGAGACAAACCCCCAGGTGTCAGAGGCCCATCACGTCACTTGTAGAAGTCTGGTGGTCCAAGGGACACTGGGGATACATTTAAAGGATAAATGATTGCATCTCACACCTCCCACCATGAAGAAGGAAGCACAATGCTGGTAGGTCCCATAGCTTCTGTAGGTGGCATAGTCCAGATCTGGGAATACTCTTCCTACCCATAGACTGGATTACGTGGAAGGCTGCCTCCTGTAAGTAAGGCCCAGAGGAGGGCTCTGGAGTAGATCCAGGCTGCAGTGCAAACAGCCCTTCTGCTTGGGCTGAATAATCCAGCATGCCTCAGGTTACTTGCAATCTCAGAGGTGGGGAAAGGCCACCATGTGCAGTTTATAGAAAGTTCCACAGGGGGAGTCATGAAGGACCCCTAGGGTTCTGGAGCAAGGCCATGCCATCTGCAGTGGAAAGTTTTACACTTCAGAAAAGAGCTCCGGGTGTGCTGCTGCTGGACCACGGGAGAGATGAAGCATCTGGACATGGGATACCAGGTGACCATATGCACCTCCAACTGCCCGGCATGGGCTCATCAGGTTCTAAGGCTGGGTGGGCCCCCGCAGTAGCCAAGGCAAGACAGAAGGTCTGGCATCCACAATCAAATATGTCAGCAGGGCCTGGAGGCCCAAGCCAGCTACACTGGCACCTAGCTCAGACTTCCGGAGCCCCCATCACTGTTGCACCAAGGGTACTCCCTCAACTCACATCTGCAGCCACATTTGGAAGGGGGAAACCCTCACGACCCACTGGTGGAGGAAGAAAACGTAAGCTTGGATCTTGGATGGTGAATGTGGACAAAAATGGAGTGACTGCATTACAGCTGAACTCAGGATGGGCCGTGAAGACATCAAGGGGAAATCCTAATGGGTGGAGCTTCATTGGTGTTCTAGCTTATCTTGGTGTAGATAGAGAATACCTATCTTCCCCCCTCCCTCCCTCTCTCCTTCCTTCTTCCTTCCCTCCTTCCTTCCTTCCCTTCCTTTCCTTTCCTCCTCCTTCTCCTTCTTCTTGTTCATCATCTACTGATCAGTGTGTCTGCTGACTTATTTTCTATCAATCACCTATCTATCTAGATATCATCTCTCTATTTCTTTATCTGTATTTATTAATTATCTATCATCCATTGGTCATTCGTGATGTATCTGTCATGTCTTATCTCTATTATTATTCTATCTAATGAATCTATCATCTATGTCTATCTACCAGTCATCTATCACCTATTTATTCACCTATCTCTTTACCAATTATCTGTTATTGGTCAGGCGCAGTGACTCATGCCTGTAATCCCAGAACTTTGGGAGGCTGACGAGGGAGGATGGGCTCAGCAGTTTGAGACCAGCCTGGGCAACATGGTGAAACTCCATCTCTACCAAAAAAAAAAAAAACAACAAAAAAAGAATTAGCCAGGTGTTGTGGTGCACACCTCTAGTCCCAGCTGTTTGGGAGGCTGAGATGGGAGGATCACTGGAGCCCAGGGGGGTGAGACTCCACAGTGAGCCATGATGGCACCACTGCACTCTAACCTGGGCAACAGAGCAAGACCCTATGTAAAAAATCTATCATCTATTTCTCTATCATCTATGTATCCATGTATGTATCTATCTATCGATCTGTCTATCAATCTATCTATCATCTACCTACCTACTTACCTATCTATCTATCACTATCTTTCTACACATATGGACTCATTGGCAGTAGCAAATGGTTTGGCCAGTTGCTCAGGGGACAGGAAGGAGGAAAACTGGAAGAGGAGGGTTGAGGAGCAGGCCTAGGATAGTAGCACGCTGTGCATGGAGTGGGCCCAAAGCCTGCAGATGTGTGAATCCCACGCTAATGCTCACCAGAGAGCCTCCACCACAGAATGAAGAGGCCCTGGACAACCACGTCTTTTCACCCATTCACTCCTTGCTTTATTTTAAATGTATTGTTTTCAGATTTATGTCCCAGACACTTTTCGCTCTGATTTAAGAATGCTGTGCTAAGCATAATCAAAATAGCTTCTATTTTCATAGCATTTGCCCATAATTTGCCTCATTTACCCTGACAGCAGTCCTGGGACTTAGGAATGACAGGGAGAAGTTCTTGCTTTCCAGGGGGGAGAAAGCGGATGCTCAGAGACAGTAAGTGCCCTGCCCAGGGACGCGGAGGCAGCTGGTGAGGGTAGGTCTGGACTCCAGTCTTGCTTTTGCTCCAGGGCTCCTTGGACCGCTCTGGGCTGCAGAGGGAAAGCAGAGCCGAGTTGACCAGCAGGGGGCGCTAGCCCCTTTTGTCTGTATCTGTCCACCTGGCTGTGCCAGGCAGGCTTCTGCAATCAGCACGGGGGCCCAGTCCTGTGATTGGTGAGTGGGCTCAGTTCCAGGGTGCCCTCCGCCTCACTGCATCTGCACCTGCTGGGCACACCGTAGACCATGCCCTGTCATAGTCGTATGTGCTCACTTCTAAGTCCCACAGACCCATCGCTGCTGCAGGCTCTACCCAATCCCTCTAAGAAATGGACAGGAGTGGCCGAGCACGGAGGCTCAAGCCTGTAATCCGAGCACTTTGGGAGGCCAAAGCGGGAGAATCACGAGGTCAGGAGTTCGAGACCAGCCTGGCCAACATGGTGAAACCCCGTCTCTACTAAAAATACAAAAAGTTAGCTGGACGTGGTGGCAGGCACCTGTAATCTCAGTTACTCAGGGGGCTGAGGCAGGAGAATCGCTTGAACCCAGAAGGTGGAGGTTGCAGTGAGCTGAGATCGTGCCACTGCACTCTAGCCCGGGCGGCAGTGTGAGACTCCGTCTCAAATAAAAAAAGGAAAAAAGAAATGGACAGGGGTTAGCACCCAGCCAGAGACTGTAAATAAATCTCAGTGCTAACAATAACCTTTCCCTTCCTGCCGTAGCTTGTCGTGGAGGCCCTTCTTTGAGGCATGAATATTGATCTTTTGCCATATGCCTTTGTGATGTGCGCCTTCTCCAGCAGGACCCGGTTTTATTGCGTTTCTCCTTTCTGCCTTCTCTTTTAGTAAGGTTGTCCGCTTCTGCAGCTAGAGATCCTGTGAATTACAAGTTCAGTCAGCCACAACAAATTTGTGTTGAGCATTCCCCCAGGGGCCAGGCACTTTGCATAGTGAACCTAACCAAAGCCCCAGCCCTCATGGAGCTGACATTCTAGGGAAGGAGTCAGACAATAAGCAAATAAAGAGGGAAATGATGTAATGTGTCAGATGGCAATAAGTGCTGTGAAGGGAAATAAAGCAGGGAAGGGGAATAAGGACGAGAGGTGCGGTGGGGGTGGGGCATAGCCCAGGGGAAATTGGCATCATAGAGAAAAGCTCAGAGAAAAGGGCCACAGAGAAGGTGACATTTGAGCAAAGACTGGAAGATGGTGAGGAAGCCAGCTCTGTAGCTATTTCTTGGGATAATATTCCAAAAATCATGATGGGATGAAGGAAGAGAGATGAGCCCTGAGGGTGGGATGCAGATTGCGTTGGGCCATAGGGATGATGTTGGTGTCAGTGTAAGGTGGGAAGCCACTTTTGTTTTGAGATGCAGTTTCGCTCTTGTTGCCCAGGGTGGAGTGCAATGGTGTGATCTCGGCTCACCACAACCTCCTCCTCCCAGGTTCAAGTGATTCTCCTGCCTCAGCCTCTCGAGTAGCTGGGATTACAGGCATGCACCACCACACCAGACAATTTTTTTTTTTTTTTTTGTATTTTTAGTAGAGACAGGGTTTTGCCATGCTGGTCAGGCTAGTCTTGAACTCCTGACCTCAGATGATCCACCCGCCTCAGCCTCCCAGAGTGTTGGAATTACAGGTGTGAGCCACCACACCAGGCCAGGAAGCCACTTTTGAATGAGAAATGCATGCAAGGGGAAGTGGTCCAGATGAGTATGTGTGTTGCCTTTCCTACAAAATATTTAAAATTCCATTCCTTCTCAATGGCGTCTTGGATTTAGAAGAGGAGACCACACATCAACATATCCCAAAGCCCTGGGTCCATTTGTAGCTGGGAGGTGGCAGATACATTTTTCTTACTGAAATAGCCATTGCATTCAGCTTTTGGATGGAGGTAAAACTGTGATGAGTCCTGTGAGAAGCTATCAGCATCTTGTTTGAAGAATGCACCTTTTTCTTCTTGAATATCAGCTCACTGGCTGCTGGGAAGCAGCTGCAGGAGGTTGGCCTGGTGTCACTAACCACACACCATCACGCTGCAGCACCACAACTACACAAAGCCCCAGAAACTCCTTACTTTCCCCAAACGGACAGATCAAGAGTGGAGATGAAGCTCCGCATTGCCATTGCTGAATGTATACAGTGTACCAGGTATGCACGGGTGTTGGGATACAAAGTCCCTTGCTTCATGGACCTTAAATGAGAGAGGGAGAGAGAGAGAGAGAGAGAGAGAACCCATAAACAAGTGAATGTATATTCTTCTGTGTTAGCTAGTGATGAATGACATGAAAAGTTGAGTGTGGTGATTAGGGACCCTGGGGAAGTCCGCCTGATTTTTGATTTTCTGATTGAGAGAGCTAAGCCTTGAATGAAGCGAGAAACTTCAGAGATGTTGAAGAAGTGTATTGTTGGCAGAGTGTCACGACAGTTCTCCAACAATACACTGTATGAATGTTTGTATCTCCCTGCCCAAGTTCATACGGTGAAGCTGTGATCTCTGATGTGATGGTATTTTTTGGTGAGACCTTTGGGGAGGCATTTATGCTTAATTGAGTTCATGAGAGTGGGACCCTCATGATCTTTTTTATAAGATTTATTTTTATAAAGAGAAGAGACCAGGGCTGTGTGTCTTTCTGCCATGACAGCACTTGGCGAGAGCACTCGTCTGCTACCCAGGAGGAGAGGCTTCCTTCATGAGAAACTGGATCTGCTGGCACCTGTGTTCTGGACATCTCAGCCTCCATCATGACGTGAGTCAATTCCTTAGAGTAAATCTCTATATGTGTACATCTGCTGGAACCTAAATCTTGGATTCCCCAGAACCATGAGAAATAAATGTCTGGTGTTTGAGCAACCTAGTCTAGATGTTTCGTTATGGCAATCTGAGTGGACCAAGACACAGAGGCAATGGCAAAGGCAAAGGCTTTGAAGTGCGGAGAGCTTGGTGTCTGGCTCCCAGGAGGTGACAGTGAAAGGAAGAGGGGAGGCAGGCCACATCGAGATAAAGTGCTTGGGGAATCTTTTCTGCAGGGGTCTGTTGAGCAGGTTTCGAGTGTAGGGAAGTGATATGATCTGATTCCCATGTTTTTCTTTTTTTTTTTGAGATAGAGTCTCGCTCTGTCGCCCAGGTTACAGTGCAGTGGTGTGATCTCGGTTCATTGCAACCTCCGCCTCTGGGGTTCAAGCGATTCTCCTGCCTCAGCCTCCCGAGTAGCTGGGATTACAGGTCCCTGCTACCACACCCAGCTAGTTTTTTATTTTTAGTAGAGACGGGGTTTCACCACGTTGGCCAGGCTGGTACTGAACTCCTGACCTCAGGTGATCCGCCTTCCTCGGCCTCCCAAAGTGCTGGGATTACTGATTCCCATTTTTAAGAGCTGGTTGGCTTTGGCATGGAAGCAATGGATACCACTTAGGAAGTGAGAGGAAGGGTCACAGATGGGTATGGGATTTGCTGGTGAGTTGGATATGAGGATCAAGAAGCAGAGAAAACAAAGGATGACTGCTAAATTTTGGGGTGAATTTGGGTGAAGCCTTAGGAAAGAAGTACAGAGGCATGTGTGTGTGTGTTTGTGTGTGTGTGTGAATCCCAAGTTAAGTCTAAGATCCTATCAGACAGCCTGGCAGAGTCGAAGAGGATTGACCACAGGACTCTGGTTTCAGGGAAGAGATCCGACGTGGAGATTATGCTTTGGGATTCATCAGTTACCGGGGCAGTTGTGTTGGTGGACTTCTGGGGCATTCTTGAGTCACTTCTTTTAGTTTATGATGATGATAGTCGTATAGGTAGAAGGCGTGAAAGCTAAGATTCTGCTTGTGTTTATAATGTCTGAGTGCTTTGTGTGCACAGTCTCACTGACTCCACACTATTCTTTAATATATCATGTTTGCAGCTTAAGGAAACTGAAGCACCAAGAGGTCAGTGTCAGGACTCCTTTGTAGAAGCGTTTCATTGTGGGATGCTGGCAGCCGTCTGCTCAGCAATACCACACTAGGCTGCCTTTGCACACGAGTCTCCATGCCCGAGGAATCCTTTCGTCCTCAGCCGTTGCATTGTGCATGTTCAACAGCTGGATGTTGTAAAAGAATAATACTGGACATGAACTCCGGGGGACAAGAGTTCAAGTCCAGTCTGTTATTTACGGGATGCTTTGTTAGGGGAGCATAAACATATAGAGTTCACAGGATGTCATCCAGGCAAAGTTGATGATCCATGTCTGCTGTCTTTGCTTTGCCATCCGTTCCTTCTCCAGTTACCAGCCGGCTTCTGCCAGCCTAACTCCTTCTAGCCAACTCTCATTTCCTGGCTGTGCCAGCCTGATTACTTCTAATTGTCTTTGACTGCTTCCAGCTGGGTCTTCTAGCTGGCGTTCTGTGGGAGCACAGAGGCAGTCTCCCAGCCATATGGGGTGAGGAGATGGGGGAAGGAAAAGGGGAGGAAGGAAGCAGCTGGTACGAGTCAACTGAGAAATCTTCCTGAGGTTTCCCAGCCCACTGGGATTGGTCATGTTTTTGAAAGGGTTAACTCATCTGAGTTAGAGAATGACCCATCTTTGACAAGACAAACAGTTATATTTGTTGATCCCCCAAAGGCAACCAAGAATGCAAGTAAAGACGCTTTTAGAAAGTCACTGGTAACGTCTCCGCCAGGACAGACAGGGTCTTGCTCTCAGGAGCAGTAAAACTCCACTTGAGAATCAAGTGAATGATTACTTTCATTCATTTATTCAACAAATATTTACTGAACAATGATCATGTCTCAGACACTGTGCTAGGTACTGTAGGGCAAATAATAATAAAATTAGACACAGACCCTGTCCTCAATGAGTCTACAAGAGGAGAAAGCCATAGATGATAAGTACGACAGGACATAAGGGGAATGTCAGATGAGTAAATGTGCCGAGAGAGAGAACAGAGGGAGATGGGCTTCTTGCAGCTTACTGGTTGGGGAGGGCTTCATGGGAAAGGGAACACCTGTGCTACGTAGAAATGAGTTCGACACAGCAGATTGGGGGCGGGCATGGCACAGGCAAAGGTGTGGCAGTAGGGAAGCCCGATCCTGGCTAATGACAGCTGAAATGTAGCACCCCCTCGTCCCCCGCCCACCCCAAGATAAGGCTAGAAATTCAGTTTGGGCTAATTAGCAGAGAATTTTCAATGGTGCATTACTGCTGCGTTGAATAATCATGTTTTCTGCACATTGAATATGAGGGCAATACATTGTGTACTAATTTGTTTTACATAAAGACATTTCTGGGGTGATTTCTTGTTAAACAGGCCATTTCAGAGACTAGGACTTGTAGTTCAAAAACCAGTTACAAAGCTGACGCACGGGTAGGATTTGGACTTCTCTTGGCATCCATCCCAGCTTATGGAATTAGCAATGGACGTGAATCAAACCCAGGCAGCAGGCTTCAGAAAGATTTAATGGGCCTGGATTTTCTTTCTTCTTCACCCCTTTCCTGACCTCTACCCTGAGAGGATAATTAAAAGGAGAGAAAATCTCTATTTCATTGTAAATGTCATCCACCATTTTTGTGAAATTTTTTTTTAGTCCACAAAGATACTTGGGGAACAGTCTCTGAAATTTGCCTTAAACTAAAATTTAGAGAGAAATAAATTTCTAAATTTTTACAAAGAGTGCACGTCCTAACATTAAAAAAGAAATCTTACCCTATTAACTCAGCATTGGGTGAACTCCCAAACTGTTTCTGATGGCAGATTCAGAGTGGTTTTTGGCCCCAAAGTGAGCTCCATACTCTTATTCTTTAGACAGTTGCTGGACATCTATTCTGCTGGCACATGCTGTCACCATCCCCCTCCCATTCAACTGTCCTCTTAAGATTTGATTACTGAATTAGAGACGTTAAAAGGATTGAATGAACCTTACTGAAATAGTCAAGGCCTGTGGGAACAAAGATGTCCCTGAAGCATGGCGAGAAAAACATTTTAAGCGGTACCTTTAATATTGGTAAACGGGAACAATGAGATAGAACCACAGAAAACGCAATATGTTCAGTCCTAATAACTGAGGCTGGTGACTTGTAACAGGTAGGCAGATGAATATAATAGTGTATTTAAAATTAGATCTATTGAAAGCAGGTGTTTCTCTGGGTCCCTCTTCAGATGGGCCGGCGAGAACCCAGACACTGGATTGATGACAGCTGTTGTCCCCACCCCCGCGCCCCCACCCCCAATCTTAAAGCATTGCTATGGGTCGATGCCATACTTGTTTACTCAGGAATAAACAATGAAAGGAACTTTGTCAGGACCAAATCCTTCCTTTCAGCTGATGTTGCATGATCGGCATGAAGTTTGCATTAAATGCGGGCACCTCAACAGGTAGCATTTTGTAAATGCCTCCCCTACCTACCCTCCTGCTTCTCCCTCACAAGATTCTTCATTTTCGGTATGAGAAAACGTTGCGGATCCTGGAGAGGGTATCCAGTGTCGTCAGGGCAGCTGCAATTGTTTATGCGATGAGTACAGTCACAGCTTTTGCAGAACAAAAGCATCGAAGAGCGACGAACGCCAGTCCACTTCCTGCAATCACGGGCATCATTTCAATGGAAGGCAAAGAAGGTGTAAGCTACAAGCAGAGGCAGCAAACGCCCTGGTTCCTACGTTGCTGCTGCTACTATTACCGCTGTGGCTGTGCCTTCTCCAGCACAGCCATCTAGGCTGCGTGCGAGCCCGGTCAGATGCCGGGCCACCTCCCCACTCTTTCTTCCTGCCATCCATCTCCTATCCTTCCACCCCAGGTCCGGGGGCCCTACTGTGTGCTGGACTCAGGACCAGGCTCTCAGCCCGACCCACAGTCTACGGAGTTCGAGAGCCTTCCCCCTTCCCCCCGCCCCGCGTAGGTGCGCCCAGTGGGGGATTTCACCGCCGAAAGGTCCAGAAAACCCAAGCCCAGATCCCGGCGAGAGGCGCAGCCGGAGGCCGCCAGACCTGGGCTGCCCGGGAGCGCGCGCCTCCGAGGCCGCGCAGGGTTCCCCCGCCTGGCGCTCAGGTGGCTCCTGCGTCCACTCCGTCGCTCCCCTCCCCGGGCCCTCCCCTCTCCAGCGAGGGTCGAGTTTGACTGTGGCGCGCGGGGGAAGGAGGGGCTACGAGGGATTTGAAAGTGCACGGGATGCGGAGTGGAGCTCGCATCTGTTCCCGCCGCCCGCGACCGGATTAAATTTCTGCAAATTCAAACTGAATGGGGCTTTCTTCTGCTGCCTTCCAGAGGGCGCCTGCAGCCCGCCGCGCGCTTCTCTCCGGCGGGAGCGACCGCCCGGCGCAAGGCTAGAGCGATCGCGCGAGCCGGACCCAAGCCCGTGCGGGCCAGGCGGCGGCGGCGAGGCATAGGCTGCGGAGGCGCCCGGGCTCCGGGACCCAGGCACCCAGGCACCTAGGCACCCGAACCCCGGGACCCAGGCGCCGCCGGACCGCGCCCCACCCCGCGCGCCGAGCAGGGCGACTGTCATTAGCCTCCTGGACGGGACCCGGGGCGGGATCCTGGCGTCCTGAAAGGGGCCTGGGCGACCCTCTGAGGAAGAACTTTTGGGGGCGGGGTCCCCAGTCCCGCGTCGCCGGGGCGGCCGCTATTGTCTGCGCGCCTTGCTTGGCGGCGCAGGGGGCGTGATCGCGGCAGCCCCGGGCGCGGGGTGCGGATACCCGGGCGGGGCTCGGCCCAGGGAGCCGCGGGAGCCGAGGAGCCGGAGGAGGAGGAGCTGCGAGCGCGGGAGCCGAGCCGGAGCCGCGCGGGCCGCGGGCGAGCGCGATGCCGGCGGCCGCTGGGGACGGGCTCCTGGGGGAGCCGGCGGCGCCGGGGGGGCGGCGGCGGCGCGGAGGACGCGGCCAGGCCGGCGGCGGCCTGCGAGGGAAGTTTCCTGCCGGCCTGGGTGAGCGGCGTGCCCCGTGAGCGGCTCCGCGACTTCCAGCACCACAAGCGCGTGGGCAACTACCTCATCGGCAGCAGGAAGCTGGGCGAGGGCTCCTTCGCCAAGGTGCGCGAGGGGCTACACGTGCTGACCGGGGAGAAGGTGAGTCGCCCAGGCGCGTGGGGCTGCGGGACCCGGGCGGGAGCGGGAGGCCGGGGCCCCGC
This sequence comes from Ateles fusciceps, assembly GCA_036589455.1. Taxonomy (NCBI): domain Eukaryota; kingdom Metazoa; phylum Chordata; class Mammalia; order Primates; family Atelidae; genus Ateles; species Ateles fusciceps. The sequence goes on from JAZHEH010000222.1 coordinate 14,341,095, forward strand.
GGGGGAGCACTGCGCTGGGAGTCCCAGTGCGCAGCCCCGGGCCGGCGCCTTCCCCCCTCCTCCCGGCTTTCCTCTTGGGTTAAAGAGGGGTCGAGCCAAACTCGCGCTCAGACCCTCGCAGCCTTTCCCGAAGGGCGGTCTGGGCTTCGCTGCCCCGGGGCTGGGGGCTGGGAGGGGGCGTCCCGCGCCGCCGTTCTGCTCGTGGGGAGGGCGCCGCCTGGCGGACACCAGCACGGGGGGCGGGATGGGGCCCCTCTGCCCTCCAGGCCGGCAAGGGTGGCGGATCCTTGGCGAGGCGGCAACCTAGGCTAGAGGAGGTGGGCTCTTATGTCGTGGGCAGGGGGAGCAGGAGAAGCTAACAGCCAGCCTCAGGGGGAGCTTAGAGTCTGATCCCCGTCCTGTGCTCCAGGAGGAGGTGGGGGGAAGGCTGAGATCCTGCATTCATCCCCCACCTGTGGGCTCCCGCAGCTAGGGAATTTTTCATGCTCAGAGGACGGTTTTTGTCTCTGCCCTCAACCTGTCCATCCCTCAACCTGGGCTCCTCTCCATCCACTCAAGCCTCCCACCCCTGCCTCCCGTATCACCCACCATTCTCATGCCCGCCGTTCTCATCCCCTTCTCTCTGTCCCCCCAGCTCCTCCGTGCCCTCCAGGCTCAGGGTGGGAGCTGCAGTGAAGACCCTGCTACTGGCAGGAACAGAACGACAGATACCGCCCCCGCCCCCTCGCCCCGAGGCTGGGGAAATGCCTTCTTGTCTTTCTAGAAGAGGGGAAAGGAAAAGGGACCTCCCCCGATACCGAAAGGGGCACCTCTCCAGCCTTGCTGGAAGTTAGATGGTTGTGAACCCTTGCCAGGCGAAGGGCAGGTAGATGGAAGGTGTAACTTAAAACTGTGAGAAGAAACCCAAGAGGTGGTCACTTGTTTTTGAGGCTGGGTCACCCAAGGCTGGGAGCTTCCCCGGAACTCAGAGCTAATCCAGGCTGGAGCTGCCCCAAGCTCCTGTCATCTTGGGCTCAAGACTCCTCCCAAGCTGGGGGTGGCTCCGCCTTGGAGGAGGACCAGCTCCTTTGTGTGGTCCATGGGCCAGGGAGGTGTCAGCCGAACGGAGGGGAAGGGGAGAGTTCAGGATTCCCAACCGAGCAGGTGGCCTGGGAGCTAAGCCCTCTGCCTTCTGACCTGGGGCCCTCTGCCCAGCCTGGGGCTGCCCTGTGAAACCCCTGGTCACAGGGCCAACGTGCCCTTCCTGCCTGTCCCCAGCCTCACCCACCCCACCTTTAATTTCCCTTCCATTTCCCCCACTTGGTCTTGAAGCTTCTTGCATGTGCATGCAGGTGTCCGTCACCCTTGTCATTTCCCAGTATTCCTGCAGCCGTTCTGAGTGAGGCGCCCCTTCATTATGGGCAAGTGGGGTTAGAGTGAGTAGTTTTTAGAAGTGCCTCCCGCCTGAATTCCCATGCAAAAAGGGAGCGTTCCGTATGAACTTGAGTAACTCTTCAAGGAAGAAGGAAAAAACCTCCAAACCTCGTCCTAGTCCGCAGGGAGTGAGGCACACTTTTACTCCTCAATTCGATCCGATTCAGAGGAGCTGTCTGACTTCCACATTGCGAGTCCGTTCAGGGCGCGAGGATGCTGTGAGGCCACACAGTTGGCTAATTAGAGTGAGCGCACTCCTCCCGGCCCTGTGTAAATTCCTGTTGGCACTGTCGATGGAAGTTTATTTTCCTTGGAAACGTATAGGATTCAGTCTGGTTGTGCATATTTCCTCTCTAAACATAACAGAAAGAGGCGAGTCTTTATGCTGACAACGTAATGGCAAACACTGCGAGTACATTCTTCTCGCCTGGCCTGCTGCACAGACTTCTGGCTTCTCTCCACTTTCCTGTGTTGTGCTGTGCCTCCGGCTCTGTCTCAGTGCATTTTTGCGCCATAAAACTCTTGGCCTTGGCTGAACTGCCTGGGGACGGATAGAGAGCTCAGCCAGTGCTTGGGTTCTGGAGCTCTGCGCTGGGCCCGATGGGAACCCCCCACATGCAGGGAATTCCTTCCCAAATAGGATTCACTGGAAGAGATTCGCTGCTCCTCCAGGCCTCCACGCCCCTTTCCCTCTCATCTTCTCTTTCTTAAATGATGAATCTCACTTCAATGTTGCAATAATGGGAGACGTTAATTAGATGTACAATTGTTTCCCCTGGATCCACTGATGGATCGTGGTTAAGGATGGTGGTTCTTTGGGTGGAGGAGGAGGCAGGGGAGAGATGTCTGTGTTGAAAAACTTGGTTTTCCTGGGATGCTCCTCTCCAGCTGGGAGGACCAGCGCTCCAGGGATGGCAGGCATGGGGGAGAAATCTGGATTTTAGTTCACTCCATTGCTGGCTTTCAAGAAACAGTGGTGTCATTCCTAGCATTTATCTCCCAAATCCAACACCTTTAATGCTTAACAAATAGATTTGGGTTTTAGCAGATTGTAGGGATTAAAATGGTTGTGTGTGTGTGTGTGTGTGTGTGTGTGTATGTGCATGGGCACTTCACTCTGGGGAGGATTACTAAATTAAAATGAGTCCCTATCCGCACTCTAGTTTTGGGTATTGCCTAACTAAAGCCAAAACAAAGATGACGGCAGCCTCATGCTATTTGTAACCTGAAGCTCTTTTAAACCGTGAGAGGCTAAGAGGGTTTTGGTCTGAGGGAAAGCTTCCTCCAGTGAGTAGAGCTGAGGACAAGGAGGTCATTAAACCTCCAGTGTCTCTCACTGTGGGTGACCGAGGGAGGCCTCTCTCCCTCATTACATCCTCTTTTCTTGAGGTGTGTACATTTTGGATTTAGAACTTTACTTTTCTCCTGTCCTTTCTTTTTAGTTTTAAACATTTTTTGTAGGGGAGAGGGGTCTCAGTGTGTTGTTACTTAGGTTGGTCTCGAACTCCTGGCCTCAAGTGATTCTCCCACCTTGGCCTCCCAAAGTGCTAGGATTACAGACATCAGCCACCACACCTGACCTATCCTTTTATATAGTATACATTCCACATTAGGAGAGGAATGAAGTCATTAATTCTGTGGTGAGAAGTACTCCCAACCCACATGGAGCGAAAGGTTCAGGGGAGCTTGTCTTGGAAAAATCAATCCATGACAAAGCTGAAAGAGGGCATAGAGAAAGGGAAGTTGAGAGGGCACCCCAAGTTTGGCCTGCTTCATAGCTGCATTCTCAAACTGTGCACTTGGTTTGGGGTGATTTGTGCTACAATCTGGGTTATTGTTGGTTGAAGGCATTTAGTACTGTGTGTGTGTGTGTGTGTGTGTGTGTGTGTAGTGTGTTGTATTTCGACTTGGTTACATTTCCAAAAAGCTTTGGGTGAAATCTTTCATGGTTTGCTGGGAATCACTGTCTGAGTCCAGGTGACAAAGGAGCCAGTTTTTTTCCCAACTTTCCTTTTAGATTTCAATCAGATCTCATCAAGAGGCTCCTTTTGCCACCACTGCCTGTAGGGCAGTCTTTTGCCTGCTTTTCCTCTGAAGTTGTTTGTTTAGAAGTCATTTGAATCTAGATGGCCCTTTTACTGCTTGTAAAGAAAAGATGGCTTGAGGCCGAGACCTAATTTTGTCCTCCTTTGAGTTAATGCAATCTCTGTTAATCTGGCTTTAAAAATAAATAGTTCACTTGGCCCTGTGAAACTCTTAACAGGTACCTTCTCAGTCAGGGCCCAGTGTCTTTGACTAAACCTAAGCTGATGATTAGACCAGGGGAAATGATCACAAAGCCAGATTCTGGAAAGTACCATTCTCTGGCTTTGAGACAAAGAGCAAAGCCACGAAGCAAGAGTGTGGCATCATGACTTTGAAACACCTGGAGTGGTTGTGCTTGCAGACCCTGGTATTGATTTATGATACCTATGAGAGGCGTGGTCTCTGGCACATAACAGGTGCCCCCCAGCCCCGGCCCCCATCCAGACAGAGTGACTTGGGGGCTGCTGCATGGTCAGATAATATCACCTATGGACAGAAGAAGGAAAGTGACTTACAGAAAATGGAAGTGAGGCACAGAAACAGGTTGGATGTGGTGGCTCATGTCTGTGATCCCAGCACTTTGGGAGGCCAAGGTGGGTTGATCACTTGAGGTCAGGAAGGAGTCTAGACCAGCCTGGCCAACATGGTAAACCCCGTCTCTACTAAAAATACAAAAATTAGCCGGGCGTGGTGGTGCGCGCCTGTAATCCCAGCTACTCGGGAGGCTGAAGCAGGAGAATCGCTTGAATCCGGGAGGCGGAGGTTGCAGTGAGCTGAGATCGAGCCGCTGCACTCCAGCCTGGGTGACAGAGTGAGACTCCATCTCAAAAAAAAAAAAAGAGAGAAAGTTTAAGATTTTAAATTTCCATAAACATTAAGCTTTAAGTAGAAACAACTTAGAATCCACTTATAATGTTTCTAATAGAGACATAAATAATGTTTGTAAGGAATTAGTAAAACAATGGTCCTTTATTATCAGCAGTATATTTAGATTAATTCCTTAGAAGTTTGGTTTAGTGGCCAGAAGCGGTGGTTGGGAGGCCGAGGTGGGTGGATCACTTGAGGTCAGGAGTTTGAGACCAGTCTGGCCAACATGGAGAAACCCCATCTCTACTAAAAATACAGAAATTAACTGGGTGTTGTGGCACACACCTGTAATCCCAGCTACTTGGGCGGCTGATGCATGAGAATTGCTTGAACCCTGGTGTTGGTTCATGATAACTATGAGAGGCATGGTCTCTGGCACGTGACAGGTTATTATGTTTTGTAAAAAATTGATAAAAATTGAAAAAATATAGTTGGAAAAATCTTAATTGAGAAAAATGTAGGTATATCTCAGGTATCAAGCCAGTGTCGTGGGCAGGCAAACTGCAAAACGAGAATGGACGGTCTGTGCCACTGTTACCTTTTTTTGTAACTGAGTCTCACTGAGTGACAAAGTTGAGTACATAAAATGATTGGTTAAGATGTTGAAATCGCCGGGCGTGGTGGCTCACGCCTGTAATCCTAGCACTTTGGGAGGCTGAGGTGGGTGGATCACCTGAGGTCAGGAGTTGAAAACCAGCCTGGTCATCATGGTGAAACCCCATCTTTATAAAAAAAAAAAAAAAAAAGATGTTGAAATCTCTTGTTCTAACCCTGGGTTAAAAAAAATAAACCTGCTTGTCACTTCCATTGGAACTATTTTTAGGCCAAGAGTAAGTGTTGCCTGCTTAGTAAGTTGCCAATAATCATGCTTACAGCACGACAGTGCCAGATACCTGGAGTGAAGGAGTTACTAAAAATATGATTTACTATGTTTCGCTGAGCAGGAAATATGACTAATCTTAGAGGTGGCCTTTTGGCAGATCTGTTTTTAGCAGGTATTTTTTAAACAAACAGGTGCTAAATCCTGTATTTTTGAAGTGCTAGAAATTTAGGAATAATCGCTCTGAGGAACAAGAAATGCTTAGAGAACTGGAAATTCCTATTAATCCTTGGCAGGAACTTCTTGGCAAGAAGGAGGCATTGGCGAAGCACCTGCTCGGCGTGCCCTATGTGACGAGGCAGTGCCTGTAATTTCAGAGATTGCATTCTGCAGTTGTGGGCGGGTTCTTTTGAACTTCCTGCTCTGCCTCATCTTTTTGAAGTACTTGTGAATGATGGAAATTGGCACGTACGGCCTGGTTCCTAGTGTTCATTGATACAGGTCCCAAGGACTTCAAAGGGTGCTTTGAGTCAGCACAGCAGTAGAGAAACGGTGCCCACAGAGAAGAGTACAACCCTACATTTTCTCTGCAGGTGTCGAGTCAACGCTATAGCTACCTGTGCACACCAATCCGACTTAGGTCTGTGAGACTATAGAATTCTGCATGCTGCCGGAGGTGGCAGGTCGGCGTGGCAATCATCCGTCCCAGGGTTTATCTGCCCAGAAGGGATGGGGAGTGGCAGCCATGTGCCCCCAAAGAGAGGGACAGGTTCTCCGTGGGAAGGTAGCTTGGGCACAGGGTATCATTTGCCTTGGGACATATATTCCCTCTGTCGATTATTCATGGTAATGGAGAGACCTGCTCTCTTGGCTAATTGAAACCCATAGATAATCCCCAGGCCTTATTTTAGCTGATGGGTGAAACCTCTTCTCCACTCAGCCCCTGTCTAAGTGCTGATCTGAATTGAATTTCACGGTTTCTGATAGGAGGTGCCACTGCATGGTAAGATGACCAGCAGGAAAGGGCTGGAAACACAGGGCCCGAATAGTCCCTGAGCAGAGGGATGCCTCCTGTGAATTCGAGAGAGCTGTTTCCTCTCCTCCATCATCAGCACCAGCCCAGTGCGACACTGTTTTATGGTTTTTTTCAGGGTCTCCCTCTCGTGCACATTCTCGTTAGATGCTTGCAGCAGCCCTGGGGGGTACCAACCAGCTTGCTGGTGTTCTTGCCTACACTGATTATATAGAAGGGTGCCCTGAGCAGAGCTTCTCTCTGACTTTCTCTGAGTTTGCTAGGATGCTTCTAACAAATTACCACACACTGGGAGGCTTCAACAAGAGAAATTTATTCTCTCACAGTTCTGGAGGCTAGAACTCAAAACCAAGGTGTTGGTAGGGCCGTGCCCCCCTCAGAAGCCAAAGGAGGATCCTTCCTTGCCTCTTTCTAGCTTCTGGTGGTAGCCGGCACGCTTTGGCATTTTTTGGCCTATGACGGCAGCGCTCCAATCTCTGCATCTCTCCTCACATGATCTTCCTCACTCTGTGTGACTCTTCTGTCTCTTGATCTCTTCCTGTGTCTCTTTATAAGGACACCAGTCATGGGATGTAGGTCCTCCCTAATCCAGTATTGCCTCTTTTTAACTCGATGACATCTGCAAAGTCCGTATTTCTATTTCCAAAGAAGATCATATCCACAGGTACCAGGGGACTTGAAGGTATCTTTTAGGGGAGCATAGTTCAAGCGCCAGCACCTTCTTAGGCTGTCAGTATGGGTTGTGGCTGATTTCCTGACAAGCATATCTTGGGAAGGAGACGAATGTGCTTTTAGGGATTACTCTCAGAACTGACATCTGCAAGGGAAGGGGCAAAGCAGCACTGGGCAGAGGGAGAAGCTGGGCTCCAATGCCGCTCTCGGCCAAGCCCCCCCCTCCCCCCATGCCATGGTGAGTGCTGGCGCTGAGCTGGCCTTTCAGAGCTGTCCAACTTGGGATGAGAGGACTGGGCTTTGTATTTCTGCATGGGCCAGTCCTTGATGGGGGCTGCCCAGGTAAGGGGCATGGCCTCGGACAGGACAGTTGCTGAGGGTGGTTCCTGGGGAGAGCTCACAGCTTGAGAGCCTGTGTCTGGGGGAGTCAATTCTTCAGCACTGATGTAGAATCTAGGGGTACAGCCCAGCATTTGCTGTTTACTGAAAGAGACAGGGTTAGAGCCCAGGGCTCTTCATCTGAGTCCAGGCTGGTGCCATAGACAAAGCGGGCACCTTTTCCATGCCCACTTTGGATATGAGTATTCATCATTTCCATGTGTTGGTATCAAGTCCTCTCATCTCGTTACCTTGAAGTATACAAAGTATGGCCAGGCACGATGGCTCACGCCTGTAATCCCAGCACTTTGGGAGGCCGAGATGAGTGGATCACCTTAGGTCAGGAGTTTGAGACCAGCCTGGCCAACATGGTGAAACCCTGTCTCTATTAAAAATACAAAAAAAAAAAAAAAAAAAACAAAAACCAATAAACAAAAAACTAGCGTGTCCCAGCTACTTGGGAGGCTGAGGCAGGAGAATGGCTTGAACCAGGGAGGTGGAGGTTGCAGTGAGCCGAGATTGTGCCACTGCACTCCAGCCTAGGCAACAAGAGCAAAAACTCCATTTCAACAACAACAATGAAATATACAAAGTATTGCTACTAAGTATAGTCGCCCTAGCCAACATTAGCGTTTAGTCCTTCTGTCTGTGTATGTTTGTACCCATTAACCAGCTTCTCTTCATGCTGCCCTACTTTGCTGCTTGACTGTGGTCTCTCACCCTGAAATGAGGGGGCAGCCGGTATGGCATCTTATTAGCAGATTCTGTGTGCCACACACTGGGAAATATTCTGGCCTCACGTTTCTCTTTGGTTAGAATCCTCGGGGCTCTGTTGTGTTTCTTGGAACTCACAAGGTTGAAAGCTCACTTTATATGCTCTATGGGTTTTTTCCTGAGAACTCTGGGGCAACTGAGATTTGGCCAACTTCAGAGACAGTGGCACTTTCCTGGGAAGAGACTCTCCCTTCCCCATTACTCATGAGTGATGGGAAAAGTTGTTGAAGGAGTTGTGGAAATTTGGATTTTTGATGAGTAGAGTAACAGTTTGGGATATTCTCATGGACGTAAAGAACCACTCAGGGTATAGCCATCTGTTAACCTCCTCTTGGCACTGATGGTGCTCACTGTGCCCTAGCTATGCAACTTCTAATCACTGGGTTCCTTTTGGTTTTTAATCATCTTTGTGTTTCCAAGATGCATTTAGTTAAGTTTTGGAATCAGTAATACAGACACATGGTCTGAAATTCAAAGGGTCTGAGAAGGTTTGCAGTGAGAAGTAACTGCTTCTTACCTGGGCTCTTCAGTTCCTGGGTCTTCCCCTGAGGGATCACCCCTCTTTCTAGTTCTTGTGTATCCCTCCAGAGATACCCTATATGCATACAGACCCATATACATATTTGTAAATGCGTGGGTATGGGGAGATTTTTCTTCTTTTATTGATACATAACATTTTACATATTTATGGGGTACATGTGAGTGTTACATGCATGGAATGTGTAATGATTAAGCCAGAGTATCGGGGTATCCATCACCTGAGTATTCCTTTCCATGTGTTGGTATCATTTCAAGTCCTCCCTCCTAGTTACCTTGAAATATACAAAGTATGGCTGCTAAATATAGTCACCCTAACAAACATTAGACTTTAGTCCCATCTATGTTTGTTTGTACCCGTGAACCAGCTTCTCTTCATCCATCCCTCCCACCCACCAGGGCAGATGTATTTTTAAACTGTACATGCTGTTCATTATCTTACTTTTTTCACTTAGCGATATGTCTTGAGCATCCTTCCCCATGGCTACTAGAGAATTGCCCCACTGTTTATGTTACTTAATTATTGCATAGTAGTAGTCATTGTGTGGAGGTATCATATTGTCAGTGGACATTTAGGTAGTACATAATTATTTTTTTGTTATTCCCAAAACATACTGCAGTAAATATACATGTTCATTTGTCACTTTGTAAATGTTTCCACTGTATCAGAGGGTCAAATTCCTAGTTTTAGTCCAAAAGGTATGTTTGTTTTCTTTTCTTTTTTCTTTTTTTGAGATGGAGTCTCAGATGCTCTGTTGCCCAGGCTGGAGTGTAGTGGCATGATCTTGGCTCACTGCAACCACCACCTCCTGGGTTCAAGCGATTCCTCTGCCTCAGCCTCCTGAGTAGTTGGGACTACAGGTGTGTGCCACCACGCCTGGCTAATTTTTGTATTTTTAGTAGAGATGGGGTGTCACCATATTGGCCAGGCTGCTCTCGAACTCCTGACCTCGTGATCCGCCCACCTCGGCCTCCCAAAGTTTTGAGATTACAGACATGAGACACTGTGTCTGTTTTAACTGTTGATAAGTTAACCGGTATGTCTGTTTTAACTGTTGATAAGTATTGCCAAATTGCCTGCCATAGAGGTTGTCAATGTATAATCACATTTATAACCCTCATCATTTATAAGGGTTTCCAACTTGTAATCACACCTACCTGGTATGGGAGTGTTTGCTTTTCCACATGTCAGCCAACAAGATACTCTTTTTGATCTTTGCCAATCTAGTGTATTAAACATGGTATCTCGTTTTATTTATTGTTTCTCTTATTTACAAGGGAGTTGAGTATATTTTCCTACCTTCTCAACTGTTTGTATTTCATTTCTCTTCATTGTTCGTGTCCACTCCCCACTTTTATTTTGTGTTTTTGGCCTTTTGATTATTGATTTATAGGAGTTCTTTATATATTAAGAAAATCAGTCATCTTTGAGTGATATATTTTGCAGTGTCTTCCATCTTCCCTTGTTCCCCATTATTCTTTCTCTTTTTCTTTGTGATTCTTGCCATTTGCAGAGGTTATTTCTTGGAAGTTCATGAACTAGAGAAGGATAATTGATAAGCTTTGGAGGTATGGAGCCCTGTCAATTGTGTATATGTAATCATATTTCTGAGGAGAGGGTCTATGGGTTTCATCAAATTCTACATGGAGTTATTTACCTCTAAAATATTAATAGCCACTGCTTTGTTGCCCATCTTTGTTGGCTCTGCTGACTAAATGGAGGTTTGCAGATTACTGGGCTGAGGGTTTGGGTCACCTTGGTTTGTTAACACCAGTGCCAACTGGGCTAAAGCTGCAGATTATACATACTCAGGCTGGGCAGGTTGGTTCTGCAACCATGACCCTGGACTAAGCAGCCTTGATTCTGCCCCCACCCTTACTGTGCCTGGATTGCAAGGGAGAGGCATGCCAGTGTGTGGGATGACCTTTGGAAATCTTTGACTCTTGCTGGTTTAGGTAAGACAGCTGTGAATCCATGCCCCATCATCTCTTCCTGGGAAACGTGGTACAATTTATGGTGGATGGTTGCTGTGATCAGAATGTTTGTGTTCCCTAAAATTCTCTTGCTGAAATTCGAACTTCCAGTGTGATGGTATTTGGAGATGAAGCCTTTGGGAGGTGATGAGATCTACCCTCATGAATGGGATTAGTGCCCTTATAGAGGGTGCCTGACGGAGGTTGCAGTGAGCTGAGATCGCACCATTGCACTCCAGCCTGGGTGACAGACCATGACTCTGTCTGGAAAAAAACTTAAAAAAAAAAATGGCCAGGTATAGTGGCTCATGCCTGTAATCCCAGCACTTTGGGAGGGTGAGACGGGTGGATCACTTGAGGTGAGGGGCTCGAGACCAGCCTGACCAACATGGTGAAACCCCGTCTCTACTAAAAATACAAAAATTAGTGGGACATGATGGTGGAAACCTGTAATCCCAGCTACTTGGGAGGCTGAGGCAGGAGGTGGGGGTGGGAGGCAGAGGTTGCATTGAACAAAACTCTGTCTCAATCAATAAATAAATAAATAAAAATAAATAAATAAAATAAAGGATGCCTGAAGGAGCTTGTTTGCCCTTCCACCATATGAGGACTTGGTGAAAAGGTGCCATTTCTATGAGGCAGAAAACGGACCCTCATCAGGACTGGATCTGCTGGTGCGTTAGGCTTAGACTTCCCAGCTTCAGAATTGCGAGGAATACATGTCTGTTCTCTTTTTCTTTTTTTTTTTGAGACGGAATTTTACTCTTGTTGCCCAGGCTGGAGTGCAATGGCGCGATCTTGGCTCACTGCAACCTCCACTTCCCAAGTTCAAGTGATTCTCCTGTCTCAGCCTCCCGAGTAGCTGGGACTACAGGCGTGCGCGACCATGCCCGGCTGATTTTTGTATTTTTAGCAGAGACAGGGTTTCACCATGTTGGCCAGGCTGGTCTTGAACTCCTGACCTCAGGTGATCCGCCCATCTTGGCATCCTAAAGTGTTTGGATTGCAGGCATGAGCCACCATGATGGGCTAAATTGTCTGTTTTTTATAAGGCATCCAGTCTATGGTATTTTGTTAACACCAGCCCAAGCTGACGAAGACAGTGGTTGAGAAGAAAGAGAAAGGGAGAATATCGAGGGAAATTATATTCCCGCTTTCTCTTCAAGGAGTAAGAGCCACGATGCAACTTGGACATAAAATGCATTAAGCCAAGTATTCATACATTAATGGCTATGTGTGACAGTGTACCTTGGGACTCTTTGAGGGGCTTTGTCTATTTGAGAAGCCCTTTGAGGAGCAGCCCTGGTGGGGCCCACAGGCAGGCCCTGCTGTTGGAATTCCAGTGGCCTAACCCTGAGGACAGTCTCTGAATGCCCTGTCCCCTGTCACTCTCTGCCCCTTCACTCTGCTTTGTTCCTCCTCACCACCTGGACTGGTTTGCTAGGGCTGCCATAAGAGTGCACCACAGACCCGGTGGCTGGACAGCAGGCCTTACTGTGTCTCATTTTGGAGGCTGGAAGTCCAAAATCAAGGTGTCGGCAGGGCGGGTCCTTCTGAGGCTGTGCGGGAAGGATCTGTTCCATGCTGTGCTCCTTGGCTTAGCCATGGGGCTGTCTTCTTCCTGTGTCTCTTCGTCTGTCCTCCACGTGTGTCTGTCTATGTATTCAAATGTCCCATTTTGATAAGGACACCAGTTCATATTGGATCAGGGCCCACCCTAATGACCTTATGTTAACTTGACTACTTCTCTAAAGACCTCATATTCAGGGCCCTGGGCGCAGTGGCTCACGCTTATAATCTTAGCATTTTGGGAGACCAAGGCAGGCAGAAGACCTGATGTCAGGAGTTTGGGACTAGTCTGGCCAACATGGTGAAACCCTGTCTCTACTAAAAATAAAAAATTATCTGGGCGTGGTGGAACATACCTGTAATCCCAGCTACTCGGAAAACTGAGGCATGAGAATCGCTTGAACCTGGGAGATGGAGGTTGCAGTGAGCTGAGATTGAGCCATTGTACTCCAAACCGGAGACAGAATGAGACTGTCTCAAAAGCAAATCAAAACAAAAAACACCTCATATTCAATAAAGTACTGAGGTACTGCAGTTAGGACTCCAACAGATGAATTTTGAAGGGGCATAATTGAACTCTTCACATCTCCTGATCCCATGGCATATACTTAGAGTTGATGTTTTTGTCTCTGCACTAGACTGCAAGCCCCATGAGGAAGAGACCACTGCTCTATCCCCCAGTGCCAAGAATAATTTCTGGCACAGAGAAAATGCTCAGAAAATACTTTTTTTTTTTTTTTCTGAGACGGAGTTTTGCTCTTGTTGCCCAGGCTGGATCTTGGCTCACTGCAACCTCTGCCTCCCAGGTTCAAGCGATTCTCCTGCCTCAGTCTCCCGAGTAGCTGAGATTACAGGTGCATACCACCACACTTGGCTAGTTTTTGTATTTTTAGTAAAGACAGAGTTTCACCATGTTGGTCAGGCTGGTCTCCAACTCCTGACCTCAGGTGACCCACCTACCTCGGCCTCTCAAAGTGCTGGGAATATAGGCGTGAGCCACTGCACCTGGCCAGAAAATATTTTCTGAATGGATCCAAGAATGGTTTGATCTTCTCAAGACATGAGGACAGCCTTCTGGGGCGTAATGTCCAAGCTGGCAGGCTCTGTTCTGCGCTGTTGTTTCTCTCATTCCTTGCTGCTCTGGATATGCCTGTCTGGGTGATGACTAGGTTGAACGGGTTGTCTGGCTGGTGCTCTGTAGAAAATCCTGGCCCCTGAACACCTGTGCTTTCTGCAGGGATTTAGGTAGGCACCTCCATTTCTGAGTGACAGGTGATCAAGCGGAACCAGACAGTATTTGGCAGTGTCAGGGGACTGTTAATGGACCCTCGCTCTTTCCTGCAAAAATGTGGCAACACTGCAACAGATGGGAGAAGTTGCTATTTGCAAACATACATTTTTTTTTGGATGTTTCGCATGGAGATATATGTAGGTTTGGAGTCTGTCTCTTTGACTGTAATTTTTTTTATAAGTTTATTAGTCTCCTAAACCACATTCCTGCCAAAACATTTTGCAATGCTGCTTGCTTCCCTTGCCCATTTTCTGAGCCATTTGATTCATTCTGGGCTCCCTCCCCGCATCACTGCTGCCATTTTGATCCTCTACTTGAGTTCTTGTTGTCTTACGTTCCACCCCAAGGCTTTTTGGTAAGTTGTCAGGCCACCTTTCTGCTCCTTTTCAGACACTCTTGTATGGGAAGCTCCTCTCTTGTCACCACCTGCGCTTCGCTGGAGCTCTGTGTGTAGCAACTTGAGAGTGGACAGCAGTAATGGGTGCCCAGTGAGCATAAATTGTGGTGCCAAGAAGCAAAGGAAACAGGGGGATGTAACCGCCTTCAGGGAGCTTTCCAGCTCTGTTTAGGGATGATAGAATGAAGTTTGGATTCTTAGCGATTCCCTTGTCTACCTGGAGCAGAACAGGGATCGCATAACCTTTCAAATCAACAAAAACCTGCAGGAAAGAAATGGGTGCATGGTTTTTGCTTTGACCATGAGGAGGTCTTACTAATAATGAGAATAATGAATATTTATGGATCTCGTACCATCTGCTCGGTCATGTCTTGGATGCTTTGCTGTCTAAGACAACTTATTCTTCATAGCAGCCTTTTGTGGTAGGTACTGTTGTCCTGATTTTGCAGATTAAGATGACCAAAATCTTGGTTTGCTCAGGACTCTCTCAAGTTTAAGGTAGTAAGTCCTGCATTTGGGGAAGCCCATCAGATAATGCCAAAACCACATTCATCCAGGAAAACATTTCATCAGAGTGTTTGGAGTCCGAACTGCAGGTTTCCAAATACAAGTAATAATAAGCAGCCAATCAGGTCATGAATCAGTGATGAATTAAAACCCAAAGCTCTAGGCATTACTGGGATCCTTGTGGGTAATAATAACCTCCACATTTGGTCCCAGGGAGGGAGGGGGTGCCTTTCTCACATATGTAGTACTGGTCTACCATCTTTATGGGTTCATTATGAGATGAGCAGCTTGAGCTATTAATAATATGTGTGTTGTTGGGCTGGGCACGGTGGCTCATGCCTGTAATCCCTATACTTTGGGAGACCGAGGTGGGTGGATCACAAGGTCAGGAGTTTGAGACCAGCCTGGTCAAGATGGTGAAACCCAGTCTCTACTAAAAATAACAAAATTAGCCAGGTGTGGTGGCGGGTGCCTGTAATCCCAGCTACTTGGGCGGCTGAGGCAGAAGAATCACTTGAACCTAGGAGGTGGAGGTTGCAATGAGCCGAGATCACGCCATTGCACTCCAGCCTGGGCAACTGAGTGACACTCTGTCTCAAAAAAAAAAAGTGTGTTGTATGTGCACACACAAATGTATATGTGTATATATATAAATGCATGCATATACACAGATGCATGTGTGTATTATATATAACATTAAATATAAATTATATAATACTATGCTAAATATAAACACACACGTATACCTTCTTTGTAGCAGACTTCCTCAATGAAGGAAGCAGTGGGAACCGGTGGCTTCCAGAGTAGCTCTGATAGCATCCGTCTAACTCTAGTACTTCTTTTTTACGCTGGGGGTTGAAAAATCTCCAGAAGGGGAGAGGGGTTTTTGAATCACATGGTGAAGCTGGAAATGCATGTCTTATGTAGGACAGTGAACAGTCCCTTCCAATCTCCTTGTGAAACCATCCTCCTACGAGAATGAACACAGGTTACTTATTAAAAACAAAACAAAATACTCAGTTCTTTTTCCTTATGATGCAGACAATTTGGAGGTAGACCAGCTTTCCCAAGCCATTGCTTAGTCCACAGTTGGACTGAAAAGGAGATCAGAGGCAAATGGAATGAGGAAGTGCCCCAGGTGAAAAGGAAGCTTAGGGAAAGTTAGCTGTTGAGTCTGAGATCAGAATATTTTAGCATTTTATCTGAACCTACTTCAGTGAAACCACATCCATAAAGATAAGTGTTATTACTTATGTAATCTGGTTTTTAGTTGGAATTACTGCTGCTCTGGTGAAGAAGTCTAGCTTTCTCAGTGCATTCTTGATTCCAGGTTAAAAATTTAATTAGAGAAACTAGTCGATGACTCAGTTCTCAGTTGAACATTTACATTTAATCATACTAATAAAGAAAATTTGTTTTGAAAACATGTCTCCAGTTTTGTATAGTGTCATTCCCAAAGGGTGACATTTTATTCTATTAAAAGCTAACATTTGTGAGAAGTAGTTGCAATTTCAAGGCCAATTTGACGTAATAAAATTTGAATTTCTCTCTGGAGAGAAGGTGCTAGATGGCTATTGTACTCCCAACTAATTTATTACTCTGAGATGCTTTTTCCAAGATCAAGAATTAGCTTTTTATCATAAAGGGCCATTAAAATAGCTGAGAAAGTACTTGAGAATGTGTGAAGTAACAAATAGTTTCTTTCCAACGTTCAGACTTAGAATTATATTCTCCAGATTTCAAAAGGACATACTACTCAACAGCACATTTGTTTTTAAAAAGTCTAATATAAATCAGTGTTTTTTCTATCAACTCTAAATATTTTAAAAATAATTTTAAGTATTTTTGACCAAGCATTAAGAATTTAAAAATTCTTTAAATCAGTTAAGTCACAGGTATATTCCAGAATATTTGAGATTTTTAACAGATCAAAAGAAATCTTGGGCTAATATTTGATAGTTGCCATCTAAATCATGACCACGTATACATACTTTTTTATTGTCAACTTGGCCACTTGCTAGTATACTAATCACATTGCATTATCCACTTTCTTTCTATTTTAGATACCTTTTTTTTTGTTTTTTGAGACAGTCTCACTCTGTCGCCCAGGCTGGAGTGCAATAGTATGATCTCAGCTCACTGCAACCTTCACCTCCTGGGTTCAAGCGATGCTCCTGCCTCAGCCTCCTGAGTAGCTGCGATTACAGGCACCTGCCACCACACCCGGCTAATTTTTTTGTGTTTTTAATAGAGACGGGTTTCACCATGTTGGCCAGGCTGGTCTCGAACTCCTGACCTTAGGTGATCCACCCCACTTGGCTTCCCAAAGTGTTGGGATTACAGGTGTGAGCCACTGCATCTGGCCTAGTGGACTCTCTTTCTAGACCAAATATTGGAACCGCCTATTTTATTGTCCTGAAATAGAGTCCATAAATAGCATGACCACCACATATCCCTGTAAATCCCCAAGCCTGACCAAAATAGAAGACGTCAGTAAGAAGTCAGATGTGTGGCTTGCATGTAAAATCTCCGTGAACAGGACTGCTGTATGCACACATGTGGTATATGTTACACACGTTATATGTTATACGTGTTTGTTATGAAATTGGGATTATAGTGTTTATATTATAACTTTACTTTAAAATACAGAGAATATTTTCCCATGTTGTTAAATATTCTTTTAAAATTTGATTTTCGGTGATGCAGAACGTTCTATTATTTGAAGTTGCTGTAATTGTTGAAACCAGTTCCCAACTGTTGGACATTGAGGTTGTTTGAAGATTTTCCCTGGATATGTGATACTGCTGTTACTACCCTTGTAAATTCATCTCTGAGTCATTCCTTAAGATAAATACTTGGAAGCCTTTTGACATATTGCCACATTGCACTTCAGAAAGGTTATACCAAGTGAGACAACAGATATGAAAGTGTCTCTTTAACTGTGCATTTTGATAATTAGTAAGGCTAATCATAATTTGTGTACTTGATTGAAAATGTGTTTCTTCTTTTATGAACTGTTACTGATCATTTCCCCCTATTTTTTCTCCTTTTTATCTTATTGGTTTGTATGAACTCTTCATATTACAGTTATTAGCTTTTTTATCTTCTGTTTAAAAAAACTTTAGGCAAATTAAACTTAATGGTTTAATTGAGCAAAGAATGATTTGAGAATTGAGCACCCCTCCGCCCCAGCCCCCAACCAGACAGAGTGACTTGGGGGCTGCTGCATGGTCAGATAATATCGTTTATGGACAGAAGAAGGAAAGTGACTTACAGAAAATGGAAGTGAGGTACAGAAACAGGCTGTACGTGGTGGCTCACACCTGTAATACCAGCACTTTGGGAGGCCAAGGTGGATGGATCATCTGAGGTCAAGAGGTTGAGACCAGCCTGGCCAACAAGGCGAAACTCCCTCTCTACTAAAAACACAAAAATTAGCTGGGCGTGGTGGTGCACCCTTGTAATCCCAGCTACTCAGGTGGCTGAGGCAGGAGAATTGCTTGAACCCAGGAGGCAGAGCTTGCAGTGAGCCGAGACTGTGCCACTGTACTCCAGCCTGGGCAACAGAGTGAGACTCTGTCTCAAAAAAAGAAAGAAAAGAAAAAGAAAAACAGCTGGAATGCTTACAGCTTGGCATTTGCCTTATTTGAACATGTTGTGAACAATTGGCCACCTGTGATTGACCCAGACTCTGTGACTGGTACAAGAGTAGGTTACATTTAATAATACCATTAAATGCATTATTACACATCTGTTTTCACATTCTGTTAGGATCCTGTTTACACATGCAAGTTAGGTTACAGTTCACTATGTACAGAGAAATCTTTAGGCTGAACTTAAAATTTGCAAGAAAGCAGCGTTAGCTAAACTTTATTTAACACTTTGTTATGTTGTAAATATTTTCTCCCAGGTGATCATTTGCCTTTTGATTTATCTTATGGTGCTTTTGTTTTAGGAAGCCGGCAGAGGCACATGGAAATTTTGTGTTTTGTCTAGTCAACCTGATAGCCTTTTTCTTTAGTTTTCTCTTACTGCTTTTATGATAAGTAAACTAGAGGGCTTGTTGTTGGTTTTGTTTTATAAATGATCAGTAAGCCTTTCCAGTGTTTCACAGTTGTTTGCAGAAAAATCTTTGCCTTGGTAGGGATGTTTGACTATATGTTCTAACTTATTACATAATGATTTAACCTCTTGATGTTACATACTAAAGCACAGGCTGTGGGGCTGACAGCTTTGGGCTCCCATCTGCTTTCTGCTACTTGGCATCTGTGTGATCTTGGGCACAGTATTCAAAGACTCTAAACTTCAGCTTCTGTATCTGTAAAATGGTGACAACCATATCTCATGATATTCAATGAGAATGTGGTTTTGAAAAACACATACAAGTGTGTGTGTGTAAAGCACATAGCCTGAAAATACAGTCATTATTGTGTTAGTTAAGAAACAGTTGGGCGCGGTGGCTCACGCCTGTAATCCCAGCACTTTGGGAGGCCAAGGTGGGCAGATCACCTGAGATCAGGAGTTTGAAACCAGCCTGGCCAAATGGTGAAACCCTTGTCTCTACTAAAAATACAAAAATTAGCCAGGCATGGTGGCGAGTGCCAGTAGTCCCAGTCACTCAGTAGGCTGAGGCAGGAGAATCACTTGAACCCAGGAGGCGGAGGTTGCCGTGAGCCAAGATCACACCACTGCACTCCAGCCTGGGTAACAGAGCAAGACTCTGTCTCAAAAAAAAAAAAAAAAAAAAAAGAACTGGTAGTTGGTTGTTCTTTTCATTTAGACTTTCATAGTTCTGTTTACCCCCTAAAAGTATGTATTATTTAGAGTCTTTCAGACAGCAAGAAACAGATACCCACTCAGTTTATCATAGATAATGGCGTTTTAAGGATAAAGGGAGGTGAGGAGAAAGATTATGGGGCACCTCTCCTACAACACCTCTCTGGAGGTCTGCATTCCTGGGATTCCACTTCCCTCTTGCCCACCTCTGCCACGACCTCCCTCCTTGACAGCTTCTGTAGTTCCTAGGGAGCATCCCGCCATTCACCCTGTTCCCTATCGAGGCATCCCACTATTGATGGCTTCTCTGCCTCCTCCTGTTTTTTACTTTTTGCTCTTTCTGGATGTAGGGGAGGGAAAAATATCTTCCCTCCACTCTTCTACTTCTTTGGGTGGGCTACAAATTACATCGACATAAGACAGAGTAGCAGGAGGAAAATCACATTTAAGGACATTGTATGCATGGAAGTCCCACGGAGTATGAGACTCCAAGAAGGGCCAGGTGATGGAAGCGTCTCTAGCATCCTGAGCTACAGAAAAGAATAAGGGCTTGGGGCTTTGGGGGGTGGTGGCGACACATTATGGGAGGATGAGGGGGAAGGAATGTATGGTGGTGAATAAAGGTTGTCTTGTTATGCAGATAAAAAGTCTTCCTGGTAATAAAAAGTTATCTAAAGCAACTCACTTCCCGATACGTAAATTTTCTTTATAGATATTATTTTATTTTATTTTTTTGCAAAATGACAGCTTTTTGACCAGGCACAGTGGCTCATGACTATAATCCCAGCACTTTGGGAAAGGCCGAGGTGGGCGGATCACCTGAGATCAGGAGTTCGAGACCAGCCTGGCCAACATGGTAAACCCTCGTCTCTACCAAAAAAATATCAAAAAATTAGCTGGGCTTAGCTGGGCGTGGTGGCGTGTGCCTGGTCTCACCTCCTTGTCAACTTTTTGCCACTGAGCATCCTTTAACAGAGAATCTTTTTCACAGTGGAAGGAAGAATACTATTTATAGATGATCCTCCACAAATTAGTAGATTCGTATGGTTTGAGAAAGTTTGTGGGACAATTGAATTCTCCATGTTTTTGGTCGGGTAGGCAACTCATGCCTCTACCCTCAGCAAAACATGTTACTGTCTTTAAGGGTTATACTTCCTCCCATGTTTGTAGTTTTGGGGATAGCTCGCTGCATTTTTTTCACTGACCCTTTGCTAGAAGTTCTGTCACTTTCAGTGTGATCTAACGCTTCTTTAGATTCTGGGACTGGGTTGAGAATTTTGTCTTGGATTCTTATTGCCAAAATTTCTGGGTTTCCAATTCCCGTGGTTTCTCCCTTCTTCCCCCAGGCAGTGTTATTCTTGTACCCTTTCAACTGCATTTGGCTGCCAGTTGTCCCATGGTGTGAGAATAGAATATTGATTGCTTCCTGTTGCTTGTGGGACAGGAATGCTTCTTGAATTAGAGCTAATTTTGGAGTTTAAAGTATTAAATGTCAAATTTGAAAGAAAGCATGTCTAAGACCTCTTTGTTGTGGAAGGGAAGGTCATCCCAGGGCCTAGGGGAAGGGGAAAGGAAGGAAGAAAGGGAAAGGAGAAAATAGCTGACGGGCTTCTTCCTTTTCCAGATTATTCCCTCTACGCTCATGGAACGCTCTTTCCATTTTCGTAAAGTCCATTTTTAGACTCAGAATTCTGCATCTCAAGCCATTTGCCAGGTGTACTGTGATGTGAGAATACTCACTGCTGGGGAAATTTCCCAGTTGTAACTAGCTTAAAGAGTAAAACAAATGTTACCTTTACTTGGGAGATGATCCTTTGTATTTTCATTCAAATACTTAATGATTGGCCTTTTTATGTAGAGCTGCTGATAACCTGTATGGGCTTTTGTACACATTGGAAAAGCTGTGCCTTGCCAGACCAATTAGAAAAAGACATCCCCTCTGGGTAAACTAATTAAAAAAAAGCACTTTCTCAAGTGGGCCAATTAGAACAGGCGTCCCCCTCTGGGCAGCCTAGTTGGACAAAGGCTTCCTGTTTGAATGGATGCAGCTGCAAGGTGCGTGGTTTAGCAAGCAGACAGCATTTTGGGAGGAAAATATACCCTTTGCTCTAGGGCACAGAGGTTGGCAGTGGGTTCTGGATTTCTCCCCCCAGATGGCCCCCTCCATTGGCTGCTGCTGTCTAAAGCACCAAATGCACTGTGAACAGGCTCAAGAATCCAATCTGCCCTCAGTGGAGCCTGCCTTCTGGAGTTGGAGCTAAGCTGTGAATCACAAACACGGAACTCATGCTATTACAGTGGAAAAGGCCATGTTTCCTCCAGCAGTGACTGATTAAGTGTCCTAGGATTTTAGCGAATCTCAGGTAAAAATCTGCAGAATCAGTTTTGCTCTCTTTCTTCGGCAAAGTCTTACTTTGTTGCTTGTTCTGTAAGAGAAAGAGAAGCAAGATGAAGAATTTGGATGAGAAATAAATTCAGTGTGTTTATGTCACTCAATGACCAGGAGATACAAGACAAGCTCTGGCATATGTGATCGTTAGGGTCTTGGGGAAATGCCCTTCGCGGGACCTATGAACTTTCTGTGTCCTGAGTCATCATTCAACCTGCTGCAGAGGCCCACGGCTCTCAGACTTCCTGTGTGTGAAGAGCTGAAACAGCTGTTGAACTAGGGTCCCAGAGACTCCAGTCCGCAAAATTTGAAGAGAAAAATCCCCCTCAAAGTGCTGATTCCTTATCAGCCCGGTTCCTTCTTTGGATGGGGAGGTGGTGTGACAATTTAATAATGGGCCTGTGACAATTACATGCAAGTGGAGAGAATGAAAAACCAGCCTTGGAACTGAGATTTTTCTTTTTTTCTTTTCTGGGAATGGAACGTAGTGGTTTTGGCTTTCTCTGTGTGTAATTGGAGAGGCTCATCCATCTCTGTGTGACAGAGGAGAATTTCAGCATTAGGAAAGTAACTTCTGATTTATCACAAACAGCTGGGTGGGCCATGCCTCACTGGTGTCCAGGCATAAGCAACCTTTTAAATTGGGTTGCTCAGTGTGGCTTCTGCCTTCGAAAGGGCCAGTGAGCTGCTGTGTGTTTAGCAGTGGTTGCTGAGCTGTTGTCATCCTGAGTACCCCCAGTAGAGGCTCAGTGTGGAGAAGGGCATTACCTTGAACCTGACAAGTCTTGTATCTGTCAAAGAGTTTGCTATGGACTGAATTATGAACCCCCCCCAACCCCAAATTCATATGTTGATGTCCTAACCCCCAGCATCTCGTAAGGTGACTGCATTTGGAGATAGGGTCATAAAGAGATAATTAAGGTGAAATGAGGTTATCCGGATGGGCCTTAATCCAGTATAGCTGGTGTTTGCAGAGGAAGAGGAAATTTGGACACAGAGGTGCGCACACACAGAGGGAGGCCACCGGAAGTCACAGTGAGATAGTGGCCATCTACATGCCAAGGAGAAGGGCCTCAGGAGAAAGCAACCCTACTGACACCTTGATCTCAGACTGTGGGCCTCGCAAACTGTAGAAATACAGTCCCGTTGTTGAAGGCGCCCAGTCTACAATCTTTTGTTACGGCAGCCCTGGTAAACTAATACACTCGTCATACACCTGCATTTACTGAGTGTCCTGGACGCTAAGGCCAGCTTCAGGAATCATGCTGGGAAACTTCACCTGATTCGTGAGACCTCTTTCTAATGGGATCCTCTTCTTCAGTAACTTTTTCCTCTGGGAAGGAACCTGGGGTTTCTCTCTCTTACTTCTTGCCTCACTAAACTCTGTTCTGTAACGAGTCACACTCTGCCCAGATACTATAATACCTAGAAACAATCTCATCCCTGAGTAAGGAAATCAATGATACTCATTGGATTCCTGACTTGTATGGTGTTGTGTGCTGTCTCATTCCATGTTGGGTCAAGGAAAGAAAAAAAAAGAAAGAGAATGTTGTCACTGTATGGTTTCTTGGTTTCCTTGGAATATTTCTACGAAATATCATCATCAGAAGAAGGCGTTTGAAGTTCCTATTAGAATTTCTTCATGGACACATATACAGATGTATAAAATTATTAGGATGGTCCATAAAACTCATTATATTTTTTGTAGGATATTGATACATGACTTGTGATTACTTTGCATATGATTTGTGTGAACCCAAAAGATTATTCTCTGTAGCTCTGAAGATGTTCACTCTTTAGGAACACTCTTAAAGTGCTCAACTAAAACATGTTGCTAGTAGCATGATGTCATGTGCATTTGTCATCTGGGGCCGCCATAACAAAGTACTACAAACTGTGTGGCATAGGGCCAGGCGCGGTAGCTCATGCCTGGAATCCCAGCACTTTGGGAGGCCCAGGCAGGTGGATTACTTGAGCCCTGGAGTTTGAGACAAGTCTGGGCAACATGGGGAGACCCTGTGTCTACAAAAATACAAAAAACTACTCGGACGTTGTGGCAAAGGCCCATAGTCCCAGCCACTTTGGGAGTCTGAGGTGAGAGGATCGCTTGAGCCCAGGAGGTGGAGGCTGTGGTGAGCTGAGATCGTACCACTCACTCCAGCTGGGGTGACAGAACAAGACCCATCTCAAAGAAACCAAAACAGTAAGACAACAGCAACAACAACAAAAAACGGTGTGGCTTCAACAAACGAAAATTTACTGTCTCATTCTGGAGGCCAGAAGTCTAAGATCCAAGTGAGTTGGTTCCCCTCTGAGGGCTGCAAGGAAAGGCTCTTTCCAGGCCTCTCTTCCAGCCTCTCACAGCCCCAGGCATTCCTGGCTTGAACCGGCGCCCTCCCAGCATCTTCACATCATCTTCCCCTGTGCATGCCTGCCTCTTGTCCACATTTTCCATTTAATAAAGACACAGTCATGTTGGATTAGGGCTGACCGTAATGACCTCATCTTAACTGGGTCATCTACAAAGACTATTTCCAAATAAGGTCACATTCACAGGTACTGGGAGTTAGGATTCCAGCATCTTTTGGGGGGACAGAATTGACCCATAACACCATGTTATTATTTTTCTCATCCTATCTCATTAGTTGCAGAAGGATCTTTGGATCCTGGAAGCAAAGAGCAAGAGACAGGCAAGGCCAAGAGGACTGTGAAGGAGGTGGAGTGTTCAGGGCTAAAAGACAGACTGCCACAGGCACTGGTGTTCCTTGGGTTTTGGGTGGAGAGTGCTGCCTCTGTTCCACCATGTTCTCACTTTCTGAGCTGCTCACCTGCTCCACTGCCCCAGGATGCCCATCACTGTCAAGTGCCCTTGGGCTGATAGTTCATTGACAGTTCACTTGGAGAGAGAAAGAGGAAGGCTACGTGGAGGAGGGATATGCTGCGGAGATGCGAGAGTTATGTTGACATTCTGTGAAGGAAGACCCTAGACTCTGGAAACAGACTTGATTTGCAAGACCCCCAGCTGGTCTGGCTTCCAGGAGAAGGCCGAGAGGTGGGCCACACAGGGCAGGATTTCTCAGTCTTATTTTTAAATCCATGTGCCCTGTAGTGAATCCCCCACCTGGCAAAACCATTTTATGTGTTGTGGTTACTATTAGGACAAGCTTTATACTTTGTGGCTTTTAAATTATTTATTTATTTTTGAGATGGTGTTTCGCTCTTGTTGCCCAGGCTGGAGTGCAGTGGCGCGATCTTGGCTCAGTGTAACCTCTGCCTCATGGGTTCAAGTGATTGTCCTGCCTCAGCCTCGCGAGTAGCTGGGATTACAGGTGTGTGCCACCACGCCTGGGTAATTTTTTTGTATTTTTAGTAGAGATGGGGTTTCACCGTGTTGGCTAGGCTGGTCTCGAACTCCTGGACTCAAGTGATCCACCTGCCTCAGCCTCCCAAAGCACTGGGATCACAAGCGTGAGCCACCGCGCCCGGCTGCGGGTTTTTTATTAGGGCAAAAATAGGTGGACTGAATGTGCCTTTTGCAGCTCACTTTTTTTCTGACTCTGGAGGCCTCTCCATCTTTTGGTCACCCCTATGGAGAGGCCTTGCGTTGAGCTTTGTTGTGGGGTGGGGTGGAACAGGCCAGGAGTGGGGTCCAAGCCTCTGGAAGTGTGAGGAGAGAGGATGATTAATATTAGGCCAGCTCTGCTTGGAACATGTGTGAGAAGTTTGAGAGAAAGGGCAGTGTCTGTTGATGCTAAGAAAGACTGGAAGGCAAAGCTTTTAATATCCACAAAGCGACAATCAATATGCCTGAATAGTTTGTTAGGTGCCTCTTAAGGAATACCATCTGTGAGCTTATTTGCTTTTATGGTTCAATGTTACAAACACTTATAATATATGTTATCGTGGAAATGTTTGAATGATGATAAGCCGCTCTTAAGTTACCACCCTGTTCCACTGTTCTTGATAGTTTTATGAATATAAAAGGGGAAAAGCTCATTCTGCACTTTGTGCCATGGAGGAAATGATTTAAAAAGTCGAGGCTGGCAACGACTTCCTGCTGCACAAATTTTACTTAGATCTTCCCTTTTTACATTCTGTATTAGTTTCCTGGGCTGCCATACAAAGTACCATAAACTAGGCGGCATAAAACAACAGAAAGTTACTGTCTGACAGTTCTGGAGGCCAGAGCTGGCACAGCCACGCTGTCTCTGAATGCTTTAGGGGAGGGTGTTCTTTGTCTCTTCCTAGCCTTGGTGGTTGCCTGCAGTGTTTGGCCGGCTTTGGCTTGTAGATGCATCACTCCAGTCTCTGCCTGCAAATTCGCATGACCTTTGCTCTGTGTGTGTGCCTGGGTTTCTTCTTCTTGTAAAGACACCAGCTCTGTGGGATTAGAGACCCATCCGATTCCACTATGACCTTATCTTGACTAACTACATCTGTAATGCCCTATCTTCAGATAAGGTCACATTCTGGGGTACTGGTGGTTAGGACTTCAACATAGCTTCATGGGAAATACAATTTAACCTACAATGTGTTCTAAACCAAGCTCATCGCCTTCGCCACTGACTGCTCTGCCTCTTCATTCCCTGTTACTCCTGCTCAGCACCATCCTGGTTCCATCTTCTCAGTCCCTCTTGGGTTATTTGGCTCCTGTAAGTTCCACCTCTGGCTGCTTTTTGTTGTTGTTGTTGTTGTTGTTTTTTAGACAGAGTTTCACTCTTGCCCAGCCTGGAGTACAGTGGCGTGATCTTGGCTCACTGCTACCTCTGTGTCCCAGGTTCGAGCGCTTCTCCTGCCTCAGCCTCCAAAGTAGCTGGAATTACTGCCGCCTATCACCATGCCCTGCTAATTTTTTGATTTTTTTTTTTTTTTTTTTTTTTTTAGTGGACATGGAGTTTCATCATGTTGGCCAGGCTGGTCTTGAACTCCTGACCTCAAGTGATCCACCTGCCTCAGCCTCCCAAAGTGCTGGGATTATAGGTGTGAGCCACCGTGCTCAGCCTCTGGCTGCTTTTGGATTTTATCTCCTGCTGAGTCCCTCTGACACAGTCTAGTTGAATCCTCGTTCATTCTCCACATTCCCTGCTCCTTGCGGCATAATCCATCCTAATTGTCTAGAAATGAACTCTAATGAGTCCACAGACCTGCTGAAAAAAATCTTCATGGGTCTTATTATAAAAGAGCAAACTCTAACTTCTGTCCCCTGCATTCAGCGTTCTCTGCGATCGGCCCCCTATGCTATGTTCTGAGTTTCTGCGCTAGCACTGTCAGTGTCTGCCGGGCAAGGCGAACTGTCTTCCTAGTGTCTGCTGTGGCGCCTGCTGGCCACCTCTGCCCCCTGCTGGTGCCCCTCCAGGCCCAGCCTCCTAGCTCCTTCCAGCTCCACTGAGATGCCACGTTAGTTCATCATGGAGCCTGCCCTCCTCTGCTCAGCTGGAGGTAGTTTCTTCCCGCTCTTTGTTCTGGCTCCATGTTATCTCTGTTACTCCAGGTAAACATCTTGAGCACAAGCAAGCGTGTGTTAGCTGCTTCCCAGGTTATAGATTAGTTCGGCTAGAACCAGGTCTTAGTTATTAAGACACACACACATACACATTCTACTGTGCTTGTCATGATTTTTCACAAGTAGTGGGTACTTGGACAGACTCAGTAGAATGAAGGTCTCCATGTGGAAACTCTGGCTGCCATTCTGAGGTTTTGTCCTGGTCCAAAGGTCTCCTCTTTGAGTCTGGCTGTCTCAACAACACCATTCTACTCTGGAGCCCTGTGCACAGTGATACCCAAGTTAATCAGTACTCTGGAAGTAAGCCTTTATCCCGAGTCAGCCATGGATTTACTGGGGTTTATGTTTTAACTTTCTGATGGACTGGACATGGAGTGGTTGGAAAGCATTTCCCAGGGTGGTTGCAGTGTGGATCAGATGCCTGCAGCCCTTGAGTACTGCAGTTGTTTCCTGGGGCTACCATGACAAAGTGTCATGGACGTTAGAACGACAGAAACTGACTGTCTCACAGTAAGCCAGAAGGAGCTGGAGGTCCAAGATCAAGGTGCACCCTCTGAAGGATTTGGGGAAGGGTTTCTTCCAGGACTCTCTCCCCAGCTTCTGGCACTTCCGTGGCTACTGACAGCATGAGTCCGGTCTTCCCATGGCATTCTCTGGCATTCTCTGTCATTCTCTGTGTCTCTCTGTGTCCAAATTCTTGCCACCCCCCACACCCTGCCTTTTTTTTTTTTTTGAGATGGAGTTTCACTCTTGTTGCCCAGGCTAGAGTGCAATGGTGCGATCTCAGCTCACCTGCAACCACCGCCTCCCGGATTCAATCAATTCTCTTGCCTCAGCCTCCCGAGTAACTGGGATTACAGGCATGCGCCACCACGCCCGGCTAATTTTGTATGTTTAGTAGAGACGGGGTTTCTCCATGTTGGTCAGGCTGGTCTCGAACTCCCGACCTCAGGTGATCTGCCCACTTCGGCCTCCCAAAGTGTTGGTATTACAGGCATGAGCCACCACATCTGGCCCACATTTCCCCTTTTTTATAAGGACGCCAGTCATATTGTATTAGGGCCCACATGAATAATGTCATCTTAATCATACCTGCAATGACCTGATTTCCAAACAAGGTCACATTCCGAGCTGCCTGGCAAGGATTTCAACATGAAATTTGTTGGGGGACACATAACAGGTTCTCAGCTTGGCTTCTTCTGTAGAGTCTGGGGTGTGTCTGCTGGGTGACTTGGTCACTGAAGTTTGCAGAGGGGGAGAGATGCACCCTCAGCCATGAGGAGAAGTGGGTGACCATCTCCACCTGTACTGTCCCCTTCTTGGCCCTGGGAAAACAGCTCCTGTTTGTACACCTGGCTTCTAATGCATTGCCAGGAGTTCTGTGATGTGGAGGCCTCAGGCTGGTTGCAGGAGTGATGAACTCAGGCTGAGCATGCAGCTTGTGTCACCTCTGCTTGGCAGGCCTCGGAGACTGACAGGCTGCCAAGATTGGCAGCCTGCCTCGGAGGGAGCTTTGAAGTCTCAAAGTTAAGAACCCGGGGTCAGTCACATTAGTTTAGCTAACGTTTAAACTTGTAACTCACCTGTTCTGTTTCTCACTGATACTGCTCCCTCTGCAAACTAAGCTATGATGGTCAGGTGTGGCAAGGCTACTTCTCTATGCTAAGAGAGCATAGGTTGTCTTGCTAGGATGTCAGTGGTGTAGAGATTTGGGGATTATGCTTTTAAAGTGACAAATTTGGATATTAAGATATTTTTGTTTTTCTTGGTCACATTGAACTACTGTCTGATTTAGGTGTTCACAATGATCAAATAACCCACTGGGTAACCCAGCTCAGGCCTCAGCCCAGATCATACCACCCCTCTAGATGGCAAGGGACTACTTAGCTGTTGGTTGAAAGTCATATGCATACTTGACCATGTCCCAGCTGGACTGCCTATGGGCAGGTTTCTCAATCTGTGTGAACCAAAATTTCCCCTCTGTGAAAAGGAGAGATAATGGCCAGGCGCCGTGGCTCACCCCTGTAATCCTAGCACTTTGGGAGGCTGAGGCGGGCAGATCACCTGAGGTCAGGAGTTCAAGACCAGCCTGGCCAACATGGTGGAACCCCGTCTCTACTACAAATACAAAAAAATTAGCTGGGCGTGGTGGCGTGCACCTGTAATCCCAGCTACTGAGGAGACTGAGGCATGATAATCGCTTGAACCCCAGAGGCAGAGGTTGCAATGAGCCAAGACTCAGCCACTGCACTCCAGCCTGGGCAACAAAGAGCAAAAATTCCTTCTCAAAAAAAAAAAAAGGTGGGTGAGGGGCCTGAAATAATGGGATCTTCTTTCTCGTAGGGCTTGTGGGGGGTTACATGAAACACGTACAGTGTTTTGCAGGGTCTTGCTTGTCAAGTGCTTATTAAATGAAACTCGTCCTGCTTGGAGGTTTCTATGGCTTGATGACTGTGGTCCACACCTATGCCTTTTTGTTTTCACACCATGCAGTTGACAGAGAAATGGTGATTGTCCAAATAGCTCATCAATTGCATGCTTATTGACAGCTAAACTAGTTAATTTAGACCACTAAATGGATCTCCCCAGCCACTTTGAATACTTACTAAGCTTGAGTTAATCAGGCAGTTGCCTACATTTATTTATTTATTATCTAGACCATGGAGATCCACCATATGTGCTGCTTAATTATAAGCTGTCACACTATTCATCTTTATGTAATGATAACCTGTGTTTAATATAATGAGATTAACACTACTGATCCACTTTTAAAAATATGATAATGATCAAAGTGTCTAATTTTGCTTTTTTTTCTTGGTGGGGGCGAGAGGTGGAGTTTACAACCAATAAATCTTTATTCCCATGAAAGCCACATAAACTCTTTCTAACTTGATTTTGACATAAGAAAGCTCCATTTATGTTGATGAAAGCAACAGATAACTGATGCTTGACCCAAATTCAGAGTTTGGGGCTCAGTGGGATAGAAAATCATAAACCGAGAATAATAACTCCAATCATAGCTACCCCTCCACCATAAGTCAAAAAATATATCTCAGAATTTAAAATGGATTTTATAGTTAGTGACTACGTTCTTGTAAGTGGAAAACATCCCTTTGAAGTCAATGATATTTTACTCTCTAGAAATAATTCTTTTATTGAACTTGACTATATAAATATTCATGTTGCTGTGTGTGTATGTATATTTCATATTGTTTCATTGGTTTCTTTTGGCCATTGGAAGAGTAAAAAAAATGTTTGCTAAGTACTAAAAATACTGTGGAGTTGAAAATGATTTTCATTCTCGGCCACACAGATTAATTTACTCTTGCCAAAAAAAAAAAAAAAAAAAAAATTCCTTTACAGCTAGGTGGTTGACTAAATGATGAATAAGAAGTCTATATTTTAAAAGAATTTCGAAAGTTATTGTCCTGGATAGAATAGAAATGTTTGTGATTCAGTCTTGGAATTGTCTATGTGACTCTAGGCAAGTCCCCAAACCTCTATTAAAATTTACCCCTCTGTCAATGGAAACAAAATGAAACCCTCAATTGTTCCGTGAGTGATCACAGTTTCAGAAGGACTGAGCTATTTCTTCATGCTCACAAGATGGGATCCAGTAGATTTTGGAGAAAGTAAGAAGAATTTTGTTTTCTTTTTTTTTGAGACAGAGTATCACTGTGTTGCCAGGCTGGAATGCAATAGCACAATGTTGGCTCACCACACCCTCCACCTCCCAGGTTCAGGCGATTCTCCTGTCTCAGCCTTCCCAGTAGCTGGGACTACAAGCTTGTGCCAGCTAATTTTTGTATTTTTAGTAGAGACAGGGTTTCACTATATTGGCCAGAATGGTCTTGATCTCTTGACCTTGTGATCTGCCCACCTTGGCGCATCCCAAAGTGTTGGGATTATAGGCATGAGCCACCACACCCAGCAGAGGAATGTTTTAAGTAAGTTTTTCTAAAACATCCTCAGGTTGTATCTAATGAGATCAACAGTATTGGTTAAAAGTCATTGGTTTCCTCTTTTGTCTTCTGATAGCTGATTTGGATGATGTTACTCTTAAGTCGTGATGCTGTTTAAGAAAACTAAACAAAATCAACTAAAGAAATAGCCTACTTGGGGGGTAGCTGTGAATTTCTCATCCAACAGTTAGGTTACCGCAAGAGTTTAAGTACCTCTTTATGGAGATATTTTGAGTTCCCCCTTTTCCTGTAAGCTAAGCAATTAGTCACGGTTCTCCATCTAGTGTACAAATCACGGCTATTCACCACAAAAGATTGGCCTCTTATGTTCAAATACTGAAATCCTGGGAGATTTCGACATGGATTTTGCTTCAGGAAATCTTTTGGGCCCCTTCTGTCTACTCTGTGGGCCCCTTCTGTCTCTGTTTACATTTTACTAAACTTTAAATGGTTGAACAAATGGTAAAGAGTAGAAACTACATTTATCTGATGTTTCCTAAACTTTATGCCTCACTGAAAGCAGCTGAGAAAATGAAAATCCAAGGTGATTAATGCAAGTAAAAAGATGGTGACCTCTTTTTGCAAAGATAAGCAAGAAGTAGAGATGTCTCCAAAATTTAGATGCCAAAGATAGGCTTATTTGCAGAAAGGATAGTAGCTAAAATAGTATATCAAAAGTCATAAGCTGGGAAACATGCGATAGAAGAAAAGCAACTCAAAGCATCAAGTCTGCCTGGAGATGTCTTGGGATTGTTGGTGTTTCCTCGAGTCCTTTTGCTTCCTCTCCAGAGTTTCCGCAGGTCTTCCCTGTTTTAGATCTATTTCTTTCTTGCTTAGTACTAGAATTCCTGATAAATTTTACTGGCATTATGGGATGAATTGTGTCCCCACCCCCAAATTCACATGTTGAAGCCTTAACGCCCTGTACCATAGAATGTGGTTGGATTTGGAGATAGTCTTTAAAGCGATAGCGCTTTGGGAGGCCGAGGTGGGCAGTTCACCTGAGGTCAGGAGTTCGAGACCAGCCTGGCCAACATGGTGAAACCCAGTCTCTACTAAAAATAACAAAATTAGCCGGGGGTGGTGGCAGGTGCCTGTAATCCCAGCTACTTGGGAAGCTGAGACAGGAGAATTGCTTGAACCGGGGAGGCAGAGGTTGCTGTGAGCCGAGATTGCACCACTGTACTCCAGCCTGGGTGACAGAGTGAGACTCCATCTCAATCAATCAATCGATAAAAAGCTACTTGAGTTAAAGTGAGGTCCTATGATGGGCCTTGATCCAATCTGACTGGTGTCTTTATAAGAGGAAATTTGGACACAGATACATAGGGGAAGAAGCGTATGAAGACACAATGAGAAGATAAATGGGGTGATAGGAAATAGACTATTAGTTAATTTCATCTGTTTCCTTTTACTTTTTAAAGCCATCTACAAGCCTAGGAGAGAGGTCCCAGAAGTAAGCAACCTTGATCTCAGACTTCTATCCTTTCAAAATTGGGAGACAGTAAGCCACGAAGCCTGTGATACTTTGTTGTGACAGCACTAGCAAACGAACACACTGGGAGATGGTGATTAAAATGACTGAAAGAGCAAAATGAAAAGAAAAAGGAGTCAAGGCCAGCATCTTATGATCTCCATGTTGTTCTTCCTACCCTACCCACATGTGTGTGCAAACCCGCGCCCACCTCCCCACTGAGCTCCCCTGTTATCAGCTTATGGATTCCTGGCCCTTCTTGAGAGCCATTATCTGCTGTCAGTGAAAGCAGAGCATTCGTTATTCCCAGCCAGTGCAGGGAGGCCGGCAGGATTTATGGAGTCATTGCAGGAACACAAATTCCGCTTTGTACAGACTGACACCATAAACGCACATGAATAAATCAGGGCAGAGTGGAAAAAAGACCTACTTTTCCTTTCTCATGAACACAGGCACGGGGGCTGGCCCCGATGTTTAGTGTGTGATTTAGGTGAGGAGGAAGGAAGCCTCGTGCTCTATAGCAAAGAGAAGAGCCATCTGCAGAGGTTTATGGAGGACCTCCTGTGAAGGGGTCACCAGCAGGCCCGGGGGGTGGGAGGAGCTGTGATAAGAGTTCCTGTGTTCAGTTTAGTGCACAACTGTTATTTTGATTTTTTTTTTCCTGGAGCTGCTGTGTGTCTCCCTCCCTTGGGTGTTTGCACCCCTGCTCCTGCCATGCACTGGCTTGCTTTGATATTTACCCTTCGCATCATCTGTACCTATTAGCTATATCTTAATTCCACTGTGTTGCCATTATTGTTGGCTCAGTTTTAGCTACAATTAATGGATGGTCATTATGTGCAAGCACTTTGCCTGATTTACCTTTGCCACTATGATTATCCCCCAGCTTATTGACGAATAATTAGAGGCTTACTGAGGTTAAGTTTCTTGCTTAGGATTGTCAGTACTGGGACTCTGACCTAAGTTGGGTTCCAAAGGCATGATTTAATTTTCATTACAAATGTGTGTGACTGGTGGCCGGACATGGTGGCTCACGTCTGTAATCCCAGCACTTTGGGAGGCCGAGGTGGGCAGATCACCTGAGGTCAGGAGTTCAAGACCAGCCTGACCAACATGGAGAAACCCCATCTCTACTAAAAATACAAAATTAGCCCAACGTGATGGTGCATGCCTGTAATCCCAGCTACTCGGGAGGCTGAGGCAGGAGAATCGTTTGAACCCGGGAGGTGGAGGTTGCAGTGAGCTGAGATTGTGCCACTGCACTCCAGCCTGGGCAACAAGAGCAGAACTCCGTCTCAGAAAAAAACAAACAAACACACAAAAAAACCAATGTGTGCGACTGGTAATCTCATGTGTGCTTTGTACATGAGAAAACAGAGCATTTATTCCTTCCTTCATTCATTCTCCAGATTTTGTGGTTGCTGTTGTTGTTTATTTGTTTTTGAGACAGAATCTTGCTTTGTCACCCAGACTGGAATGCACTGGCATGATCTCAGCTCATTGCAACTTCTGCCCCCAGGTTCAGGCTCCTGCCTTAGCTTCCCAAGCAGCTGGGACCACAGGTGTGTGCCATCACACGTGGCTAATGTTTGTATTTTTTGTAGAGATGGGGTTTCACCATGTTTCCCAGGCTGGTCTTGAACTCCTGGGCTCAAGCAGTCCACCTACTTCAGCCTCCTAAAGTGTTGGGATTACAGGTGTAAGTCACAGCACCCAGTTTGAACCTGGGAGGCAGAGGTTGTAGTGAGCTGAGATCGTGCCATTGCACTCTAGCTTGGGCAACAAGAGCGAAACTCAGTCTGAAAAAAAAGAAACAGAGGCCATCGATGTGGCTCACACCTGTAATCCCAGCACTTTGCGGGGCCGAGGCAGGCAGATCACCTGAGGTCGAGAGCTTGAGATCAGCCTGACTAACATGGAGCAACCCCGTCTCTACTAAAAATACAAAATTAGCTGGGCGTGGTGGTGCATGCTTGTAATCCCAGCTATTCAGGAGGCTGAGGCAGGAGAATCACTTGAACCCCGGAAGCGGAGGTTTCCCTGAGCCAAGATTGTGCCACTGCACTCCAGCCTGGGCAACAAGAGTGAAACTCCATCTCAAAAAAAAAAAAAAAAAAAAATAGAAATGTGCCTGGTCCAAACTGAGATATGCTCCAATTGTAAAAACGCACACCAGATCTCAAAACGTCATAGTGTGAAAACAGAACGCAAAATATCTCTTTAAGAATTTCAAGTAGCTGGGTGAGGCGGCTCATACCTGTAATCCCAGCACTCTGGGAGGCTGAGGAGGGTGGATCACAAGATCAGGAGTTCGAGACCAGCCTGGCCAACATGGTGAAACCCCGTCTCTAAAAATATAAAAATTAGCTGGGTGCAATGGTGCGCCCTTATAGTCACATCTGCTCCGGAAGCTGAGGCAGGAGAATCGTTTGAAACTGGAGGTGCGAGTGAGCCAAGATTGCGCCACTGCATTCCAGCCTGGGCGACAGAGTGAGACTCCATCTCAAAAAAAAAAAAAAAAAAAAAAAAATTCAAAATACTGGTCACATGCTGAGATGATAATATTTTAGATAAATGGGGTTGTAGGAAATAGATTGTTAGTTAATTTCACCTGTTTCCTTTTACTGACTGTGGCTACTAGGAAATGCAGAATTACATATGTGGCTCCCAGATCTTGGTTGGATGGCAATGGACATGTAGCTGAGGCGAGGATGTCTCCCCGTGGATTCTCTTGTACCATTCTGAGGTTGTTCCCCTCTGAACCAAGAGTGACAGTGCCCAGGTGGGGACCGTTGGTGGGCTAGATGTGTGAGAAGCAGGGAGGCAGCACGGCACACCTGGAAGATATAAACAGTAGAGAGGAGTCACAACCATGGGAATATATTTCACACCTCTGACTTGTGCACTTAAAAATGCTGAGGACTAGCCGGGCGTGCTGGCTGGCACCTGTAATCCCAGCACTCTGGGAGGTGGGTGGATCACTTGAGGTCAGGAGTTTGAGGCCAGCCTGGCCCACATGGTGAAACCCCCGTCTCTACTAAAAACACAAAAATTAGCCAGGCATGGTGGCGTGTGCTTGTAATCCCAGCTGCTAGCGGGGCTGAGGCAGGAGGATCGCTTGAACGGAGTGGAGATTGCAGTGAGCCGAGATCCTGCCACAGCGCTCTAGCCTGGGCAACAGAGCAAGACTCTGTCTCAAAAAAATTCTTTTTTAAATTAACAAAAACTTAAGGAGTATGTGTCTCACTATGACTATTATGTAAAAGCATTTAAAGAATGAAAATTTTATTTGACCATAGGCAATTTGGCTAAACAAAAATTGATAGAATGTAAGCTAGTCAAAATAAACTTTGTTCTGAAGGGAAAAAAAGTGGAGAGGGAGGTGTGGGTGGGAGTGTGGTGCTGGCAGCAGATCATGAAGGACTTTGAATTTCTCATGGAGGAATCTGGACTTTATTCAGACGATGACCGTAACCGTCTGTAGAAAGAAGACTCTGGGGCCTCGGTGTGAGAAGGGGCTGAAAGCTGGGAGGTGGAGGAGTGCTGGGGGCCTGGCAGGAGGCTGGCCAGAGCAAGGGGGGGTGGCCAGGAAGGAACCTTCCAGAGGAGACTTGGCAGTCAGTTGCAGGGAGGAGCAAGGGGGAAGGTGATGAACGGGTCAAACCACAGGTGGGGGAGGAGGCAGGCCTCATCGAGGAGGAACGATTGTGAATGTGACCTTAGAGAGGCAGGGAGGGAGAGTGGGGGTGCAGGCCGCCCAGCATGTCGGGGTGTCCAGTGGGGGATTGAGTCTCCCGTCACAGCTGGTGAGGGGTGGTCATGCATAACCAGCCCATTGTTTCTTTGGATCCTGTGGATCTGTTTGCTTTTAGATTATGTAATTTGAGGCTTCCTCTCTGTTGTTGCGAAGTTACACTCTGGATGATTAAAAATCAGGCAGAGTTGGAAGAGACTGGAAACAGACAGGGCTACTGGGGAATTAATGGGAGTTTCTGAGGATTTAAGACCATTGGGTGTTTAGGGTTTTTTTGCCAATATATTTATCAATTGTGTTGCAGGGGTCAAACATTTTGGGGAATACAAAGATGAGTTACATATGGTCTCAAAATACTTGTAAACTGGGCCTTTTTGACTTTACCTGTTTTTTTCTTTCTTTCTTTTCTTTTTTTGTTTTTTGAGACAGAGTTTCGCTCTTGTTGCCCGGGCTGGAGTGCAATAGTGCGATCTCGGCTCACTGCCATCTCTGTCTCCCGGGTTCAAGCGATTCTCCTGCCTCAGCCTCCTGAGTAGCTGGGATTACAGGCATGTGCCACCACACCCGGCTAATTTTGTGCTTTTAGTAGAGATGGGGGTTTCTCCATGTTGGTCAGGCTGGTCTGGAACTCCCGACCTCAGATGATCTGCCTGCCTTGGCCTCTCAAAGTGCTGGGATTACAGGCGTGAGCCACTGCACCCAGCCGCATTACCTGTTTTGACAACACTCATCTGCCTTTGAGATGCCCAAGTTTTGGTGCACGGCAAGTAGGCA
This sequence comes from Ateles fusciceps, assembly GCA_036589455.1. NCBI lineage: Eukaryota > Metazoa > Chordata > Mammalia > Primates > Atelidae > Ateles > Ateles fusciceps. The sequence goes on from JAZHEH010000222.1 coordinate 14,378,044, forward strand.
GGACTCTGGAGGGACTGAGAGTTATTTTTATCCTTGTGGATAATAAGTGCATCTTGGACAAAGGAAGAACACATATTTTAACTAAGTAGCAGGCTTCTGATAAGAATTGCGGCCATTGCCCAGGCCCAGCAGTTGTCTCTGCAGCCCAGCCATTCTGCCTGGCTATCTCCAGATGCTCTGTTTTGCATTCCTCTCTTGCAGGAACCAGTTTCTGGTTTCTCACCAGCAGGATGCGTTTCCAGGGTGATTTGCTTACTGAATTGGGGCTGGAGCCCAGGCGTGCAGAGGATCCCCCAGGAAAGCGGCTTCAGAACACCCCTACGTGGATGTGGGAGGGTTTCCCAGTCCTGCACTGGGAGCTGACATTGTTTTTTTCTTAGAGTCGAGCTTTTTGCCTTTGCCCAGCACCTGGTTCTGTTAGCACCGCCAAGATCAGTCCTAATGAGCTTTGTTGTTTAAACTGGGGAAGGAAACTTTTTTTCCCTCATTTACAAGAAGGCGAATTTTAGCTCAGCAGCAGGAAGGTGGCCAGGAGGGAGCCAGGGGTCAGAGGCAGTTGAACACTGCTACATAAATAGCAGCAATTAATGGGCCCCTGTAAAAGACAGGGATGTGTGTGTTTGCTGTCTCTAGCATAGTTTCTCTGTGAATCGGAGCAACACCAAAATTAATTATAAAGCCAGCAATGGATATTTTCTGCTTTCTGTTAAATAAGTATCATCCACGCAGGAGCACGTTCCACTCGGATGCATTTACACACATCGCTTCTTTGGAAGACGGTGTGAAACCAATTTATTTTCAGAACTTCCCACTGGGTCATGCTAATCACCACAGTTTTCAGCCCTCTGATGCAGAATTCAGGCTTGGGCTGGAGCGGGGGAGCCCTCAGGCCCCCCATCCTTTCCTTCATTGCTCTGGGAGCTTTCCCTTTGCCCACCCTGCCCAAATCATTTCCTCCAGCACTATCCGCCAGGTTTTAATTTTTATGATGAGATTTACAAAGCAAACCATTCCGTTATTACTAATAACCATCAGAAAGGTTCTGCTTTGGTTTGCTGGGGCTCCATAGTAAATAACACAGATCGGACAGCCTTCAACAACAGACATTGATTTTCTCTGAGTTCCGCAGGCTAGAATCCTGAGATCAAGGGGTGAGTAGGTTTGGTTTCTCCCGAGGCCTCCTCTCCTTGGCTGGCTGAAGGCTGCCTTCTCACTGTGTCTTCACACAAACGCCCTCTGTGCTCTCATCCCTGGTGTCTCTCCTCTCTCCTTATCAAGACACCAGTCCTGTTGGGTTAGGGCATCACCTTCATGTCCTCATTTAACCTTATTTACCTTTTTAAAGGCCCTGTTTCCAAATACAGGCATCTTTCTGTATTTGCGGGGATTGGTTTCAGGATCTGAGACAGAGTCTCACTCCGTCGCCCAGACTGGAATACAGTGATGCAATCTCGGCTCGCCGCAACCTCTGCCTCCTAGGTTCAAGTGATTCTCATGCCTCAGCTTCCCGAGTAGCTAGAATTACAGGCATGCGCCACCACGCCCGACTAATTTTTGTATTTTTGTTAGAAACGGGGTTTTGCCATGTTGACCAGGCTGGTCTCGAACTCCCAACCTCAGGTGATCTGCCCACTCGGCCTCTCAAAGTGCTGGGTAGGATCTCCTTCTGATATCAGAATCCAAGGATGCTCATGTTTCTGATAATAACTAGTGTGGCATTTGCATGTAACCTATGCCTATCCTCCTGTATATTTTAAATCATCCCCAGATTACTTAGAATATCTAAGGCAATGCCTACTCATCACCTCACTCACGTGGACTTGACTTAGTACTTGGCATGCAGCAAATTCAGGTTTTGCCTTTTGGAACTTTGTGAATTATTTTTTCCCAACATTTCTGATCTGAGGTTGGTTGAATCCATGGATGTGGAACCCATGGAGGGTCCACTGTACCGTCACACTGGGGCTAGAGGTGGAATTTTGGGAGAGGACACAACTTAGCCCATAACAGGTTCTGAAGTAGTTAATAGATTCTTCTTCTTCCAACTGCATTTGGATTCATTCATTCAAGACATACTCATTGAGTGCCCCCTGTGTGCTGGGCTGTTCTGGAGGTGGTAAGTATGTCAGTGAGGAACCATCCCTTCCCTCTGGGGCTTCCAAGCTTCAGGCAGATTCCATGCTCACTCAGTTCTATGGGACTTCAGAGGGGGATAAGTGCTGTGGGGGACAGATAGCCTCGGGGTACAGGGATTGTGAGCTCCAGGTGGTGTGGTTATAAATGAGTCAGGGAAGCCTCTCTGAGAGCTGACATTTCGGCAGCATCTTAGAAGCTGAGGGAGTGCTATGTGGCCAATGCCCCCAGGAGGGAACACACCTGTTTCTGCTGCTGAGGAACAGCGAGGAGGAGGCAGGTCAAGCAGAGGGAGCTGGGAGCTGCCTGATGGGAGTGATGCCGGCCTCCTCAGGACTTTGATTCTTTCCTTTGGGAGTCACAGGGAGCCTGGGTGTATTTTCATGGTCCTCACTTTTGGGGAGCCTTCCTGTCCCTCTCGATTAGCTGCTCTGGAGAAGGTGACAGCTCAGACAACTTTGGGACAGAGATAGGGTACCCACCAGGGGGATAGCCCAGAATTAGACATTGGCGTGCCAGGAATTTTAGGAGGGCACATGGGGGCTGGTGGTGAAGAATGAGGGCCCTTCTGTCATGGAACGCCTGCTGTAATGCTGGCATGTGGTCTCCCCAGCACCCCTTCTCCCCATGACCTGTCCCCTGCTCTTAGCCACACTTTTAGGAAGTGAGAAACCACTTTCTGTAGCAGGAAGGCTGGATGGCGAGCAGATAGTTCACTGCCTTGGACTCAGCAAGGACCCTAAATGCCTGTCTCTGTTGAGACTCTCCCAGAGCTGCTTGGCCTCCTCGTCCCTACTTTCTAGCACTGGCATTCAGTGTCAGCTGGACGACTGCTGTCCATCCCAAAGTGGAATCTGGAAGGCACACCTGGGATCGGGGCCGGCTGTGGCCATGCTACCGTCCTTCCTCTCTGTCCCTCCCTCCCCATTTCTTTCCAGGTCCATGCTGGCCCTGTTGTTATCCAGGGCATGCTGATGGAGCTCCTTCCAGGTTCCTAATGGTGCTGGATGCTGGACACACAGGGTTCAGTCACTTTTGAAATGACAGAGGGTTTGGTGCCGGGGAGGGGGTTCTGGAAGTGTTGTAGGAAAAGATTGGGCCTTGAAAAAGGGTGAGAAGGAGCCAAAAGGGCTGATCCCAGTAGGGGTCTGGAGAGGGGGAGACTTTCCTGTGGTGACAAAGGAAACCCTATTGTAGCCTAGTGAGTTGGGGGGTGGTTTGGGGGATAGGGGGTGGGGATAGGGTTAGGGGATTGTGAGTGCCTGGGTTGCGGGAGGAGAGGGGGTAGAGTTGGAATTAGGCTAGTTGGGGAAGCCTCTCTGAGAAGGGGACATTTCCCTTTTTTTTTTTTTTGAGATAGGTGCACTCCACGCTGTCACCCAGGCTGGAGTGCAGTGACACGATCATGGCTCACGGCAGCGTCCCAGGGTCAAACAGTCTTCCCACGTCAGCCTCTCAAGTGGTTGGGAACACAGGCATGTACCACCATGCCTGGCTAAGTTTTTGTACTTTTTTGGTAGAGACGGAACCCGTGTGGCCCAGGCTGGTTTCGAGCTCTTGGGCTCAAGCCATCTGCCTGTGGGACATTTCTCAAAGGGAGTTCTGTGGACTCTGTGAATCACGATCGCACACAAGCGAAACTACGTCCACAGAGAGCACCCACATTTGATGATTTTCATGTCTGAAGGGAAGGCGTTGGTCTACCTACATTGTAATTGGGAAATCTGAGAGCTTAAGTGGTGGGACTTCCCAAGGCAGTAGCAGAGACAATCAAGAATTTATACTGACCTCCGGTAGTGCACTGCTGGGATTTTCCACACACGCATTCATTTATTCATTTATTCCCTCTTTCCCTTGCTCCCATGAGCCCAGCGCTGTGCTAGGTGCTGGGAGGCCAGATACCATTTCTGTTTTCCTGGAAAGTACAGTGGAGGGTATCACAGCAGCTAAGCGTGTGTGTGATGGCTGTGACAGCTGGGGAGGCCCAGAGTGACCCCAGCCAGTCTGGGTGGCGAAGCAAACTGTAACCTGAGGCCAGTGGTGGGTGGGAACTGGGAGTTGACCTGGCCAAGAGTGTGTGGGAGGGAATTCCAGGCCGGGCTGGGCGGGGGTGGGAGACAGGAGGCAGAGAGATTAGCAGGAAGGCTGAACTCTGCCAGAGGGATGATGGTGAGGCTGCAGCAGGGGAGTATGGGAAGGAAGGGGAAGGGGGAGGCAGATTTTCCAAGGTGGAGGTGACAGACCCTTGGTGATGAATGAGGTGTGGGACTAGGGGCGGGGTAGCTAGAGGAGGACGTTACAGTGGGGCCACCTGTGGATGATGGTACTTTAGGCTGAGCTGGGAGCCCCAGAGAGGAGTGGGGGCAGGGGGAGGTAACAGGCTGGGAAGCCCAAAGATCATCCAGGTGGAGATGGCCAGAGGCACATCGGAGTTCAGGAAGAGGTGTGAGCAGGACAGGTGTTGGCACTCATGGGCAGATGGACAGTCATGAGAGTGTTGGAAGTGGAGGGGTGGACACGTGCCTCCCCCAGCAGAGGAAGCCTCGGGAGAGAACCTCAAGGAGGCTGCAGGGGGGGAGAAGCAGGAGGTGTGGGACTGGGAGAGCAAGGGAGGTGTGAGAGGTCAGCAGGGAGATTGGCCTCCAGGTACTGGGGATCCTGGTGAGGGTAGTCACAGGAGTGGTGGGGAGTGGGAGTCCGGGGCAGGGGCTACCTGGCTTCTGTGCCTACCTGCTCCTCTGTACCAAACATGCAGAGCCTGACCACCACTTATTGATGGATGCTTCCAGTGCTACAGACCTTTTGTAGATATCTCATTTATTTCCTCAACATCCCTGTGAGGTAGGCACTATTATCCCTGTTGCATTATCTAAACAAGTGGGGGAAACGGGCTCAGAGAGGTCCAAGGTACCAAGTGGCAGAGCCAGGGTTTGCAGAGTTTGCAGCTTCAAAGCCTGCGTGCCCAGCTGCTGGTGCTGTGACGTCCCCAGACTGGGCAAGGCAGGAGGAGAGTGGAACAGGAACTGTAAGACCTGGCCCTCTCCCTCAGTGAACGAATGCTTGCCCTTTGTTCTAACATTTTTTCTCTTCTGCACGGAATCCTGCAGAATTGTAGGATGCCCAGATGGTCTATTAGTCTGGTCAGGCTGACACAACAAAATACCATGGCCTGGATGGCTTAAACAACGGAAATGTACATTTCACAGTTCTGGAGTCTGGAAGTCCTAGATCAAGGTGCCAGTGGGGTTGGTTTCTCCCAAGGCTCTCCCCTTGGCTTCTAGATGACCGCCTTTGCCCGTGTCCTCACATGGCTTTTCTGTGCAGGCTCAGAGATAGAAATTCTGGAGTCTCTTCCCCTTCTTATAAGGACATCAGTCCTATTGGATTAGAGCCCCACCCTAATGACCTAATGTAACCTTAATAACCTCTTTAAAGTCTCTGTCTTTTTAAATAGTCATGTTGGGGGTTAGGGCTTCAACATACCCAGTTCTGTGTATTGCAGATGGCAATCTTGAACCATTACAAAAAATCTGAATTATCCTCCCCTCCCCCCCCAAAATGGACCTAAAGATCCATGACTCTTTTATAGTACAGGTTAATTATCCCTTATCTACTTGCGAGCTGGCGTGTTTTAGATTTGGGATTTATTTTATTTTACTTTTTATTTTGGGATATTTGCTTTGTACCCAGTGGAGCACCCTTAATTCCAGGTGCTCCAGTGAGCATGTTCTAGAGTTGTCATGTTGATGCTTAACAAGTTTCAGATTTTGGAACATGTTGGATTTTGGGTTTTCAGATTCGAGATTAGAGATGTTCAGCCTGCATACACTTATACCTGGAACACTGGCAGGTATATTTTAGGTGCTTAATAAACGTTTGTTGAAGAAGGAGAGATTCATTTGAGTTTAGCATACAGTATTTATTGTATTTATTGTATTTATTTATTTATTTATTTTTTGAGACAGAGTCTCGCTCTGTTGCCTAGGCTGGAGTGCAGTGGTGCGATCTCAGCTCATTGCAGCCTCCACCTCCCAGGTTCAACTGTTTCTCCCACCTCAGCCTCCCAAGTAGCTGGGATTGCAGGCGCCTGCCACAATCATAAATATAAATTTTTGTATTTTTAGTAGAGACGCGTTTTCACTACGTTGGCCAGGCTGGTCTCGAACTCCTGACCTAAAGTGATCCACCCTCCTTGGCCTCCCTAAGTGCTGGGATTACAGGCGTGAGCCACTGCACCCGGCCGGCATACAGTATTTATTAAGAAACCAAAGTGTTTCGGAAAGAAAGCTTTTTGGGGGGGGATAAATTCCATGTGAAAAGAAAACTCAGTTGATCAGGGTTTCCCATTCCCTGTGCATTTTGATATTTAAAACACGGTGTAAAAGTGCTTTGATTAGGGAAAGACTATGAACTTTCTAAAATACAGCACATTGTATAATGTGTAAAACATGTATGTATATTTCTGCGATATTAAAGAGGAGTCTCTGATCAGTTTTTTTTCTTCCTCTCAGTCATAGAGAAGATCCATTTTACATCTGACTTCTCATTTTAGAGATTGGATACATCAATACTTGATGTGTTTCAGAGTAATGAATTTTAAAGGCAGTGAAGGGTGATACAGGAAGAAGGGATGAATTTAAAATCCTGTTAACTCTGATCCTATGTAGATAGTCTCGGCTAAGTCAATATTTAAAGAAGATGAGAGACTTGCCTGATAGGAAGTCACTGCCTTGGGATTTAAAAGCAACTCTATTCCAGAGAGTTCGAAACACTAATACAGTTCAGCCTTCTTTTTTAATATGCTGAAACCACTGGTCAAGGAAATGCACATTTTTTTCCTTAGCTCGAATGCTTTTTCACCCTCTCTACAGGTTGATTCATTAAAGTAAATTGGTAATGATAATAACAGTGCCAATTCAAGGAGCACTTCGTGTGTGCCAGACATTGTACTAAGTGCTTTCTTTATGTACATTATCTTAGGGACCTATTGGTTGATGGAAGCGTGTGTCATTACTGGGTGCATTACTGGGCCTGGATGATTTTGTACATCCCTTATTCTAAGTAAAATTCTACATTGGATTTTTTTCTCTTAATGCCTAACAAAGGCCACCAAGCATGAATTCCATGATGGTTAGCAAATGACCCTTCTGATGGATTGAAATCCACACACATGGCTTCTTCCTCCTGTCCTGTGTTGGGGAGAGCAGCACTTTCCTTTCATGCAGGACAAACTCGTTCTTCTCTTCCTCTCTTCCTTAGAGTTTCCTCTCTCTGTTTTTTCTATTTTTGATATGGAGTCTCGCTGTGTCACCCAGGCTGGAGTGCAATGGAGGTTTCTTGGCTCACTGCAGGCTCTGCCTCCCGGGTTCAAGTGATTCTCCTGCCTCACCCTCCCTAAGTAGCTGGGACTACAGGCATGCGTCAACATGCCCCGCTAATTTTTGTAGCAGAGACAGGGTTTCGCCATGTTGGCTAGGCTGGTCTTGAACTCCTGACCTCAAGTGATCCATCCGATTGAGCCTCCCAAAGTGCCACGGTGACAGGTGTGAGCCACCGCGTCCAGCCGGGTTTCCCATCTTTCATTCAGTCTCTCCTGCATCTTGTATTTCTTTATCCCTGTAGCTGCTGCTAGTAATTTTTTGGCCTTGGGGGATTTCCATTGCTTTCTTATGAGCTTAGCTATTTATTTAAAAGTTGGTGCCGGGTGCGGTGGCTCATGACTGTAATCCCAGCACTTTGGGAGACCGAGGCAGGCGGATCACCTGAGGTCGGGAGTTTGAGACCAGCCTAACCAACATGGAGAAACCCCATCTCTACTAAAATACAAAATTACCAGCCCAAGAGGTGGAGGTTGTGGCGAGCCGAGATTGCACCATTGCACTCCAGCAAGAGGGAAAATCCATCTCAAAAAATAAAAATAAAAAGTTGGTTTGCTGATTTTATCCATCACCATTGATTGGTGTTGTTTGTCTGGCAGGGAAGGAGGGTGGAACTACCATATTGTGAGAAATGCTATTTCTGTTTTTTGTTGTTGTTGTTTTTTTTTTCTGAGACAGAGTCTCACTCTGTCGCCTAGGCTTGAGTGCAGTGGTAAGATCATAGCTCAGTGCAGCCTGGAACTCCCTGACTCAAGTAATTCTCTCACCTCAGCCCCTCGAGTAGCTGGGACTACAGGCACAAGCCACCACACCTGGTTAATTTTCGTGAGATGAGGTTTCGCCATGTTGCACAAGCTGCTATTTCTTAATTTAAAAAAGAAGTTGATGAATAACTCTTTCAACTGTCATCTCATATTGGAACTGTGCTGTTCTCTTTTTACTAATTTTCCACCACTGCAGCACTTTCTACTCATCTTCTTGGAAATATGGGGGAAATCTTTGGAAAACTGATTCCTTTGCAAAATTTTGAAAAGCCTTGCAACTTGAATCTGTTGCTGAGCCTTGGTTTTACTGATGTTTGACAGAAAGTTTTTGTTATTCTTGTGCTCATGGTGACATCCAGGCTTAGATACCCTTCTGAAACTCCCCCATTCCCAGACACATACATCCACACCCATGGACTGAATTGGGAATTCCCTGGCAACACTGGCTGGGGGCCTCATCCTTAAGTGAATCGGCAAATGTGCAGCGTTGGTAAGAGCCATTCATTGGTGTGGTGCTATCACTTCTGCTTCCTGGAACACGCTAAACTTGCTTATTTTACTGCCATTTGATAGCAGAGATTTAATTTCACTCTGTAAAACTCTCCCGACTCAAGCAGTTTATTTTGCAGCTAGAGATCCATCATTGCACTGGGCTTTACCCAGTTGGAGTCAGCATTAGGTCTGTTTTGCCTGCAAACCTCTGATTACTGTCAAATTGAATTAGATGTCTCCCTTTGCTGATCACTGATTGACTTTTCCTTAATTTCTCATTCAGTTTTTTCCCCATTTCAGTTGTTATAGATGAAGTTGATTAAACGGTTTTGTGTAATCAAGAATGGCATTCCATTTCAGTATTATCAGCGCCGAGCTTGTAAGTCAGGGGGTGGATGCAAACAAGCTGGTAATGAGCTGGTATTTGAAAATCGAGAGGGAGCTTACTAGGAAACCTTCTCCCGGGTGAGGTAGCTTAAGGGCTCAGGGTTTTCATGGAGGGACGCCTGACTGGCAGAACTTGGGAGTGAAGGTGTCAGATGATGGCAGGGCACACACCAGCTGTGTTAGTCTCCTGCAGCTGCTGTAACAACTGACCACAAACTTGGTGGCTTGAAACAACAGAAAGTGATTCCCTCACAGTCTGGAGGCTGGAAGTCCAAAATCAGTCTCATTGGACCAAAATCAAGGTGTCAGCAGGGCCGCGCTTCCTCCAGAGACCCAAGGGGAGACTTGGACTTTGCTTCCCCCTGGCTCCTGCTGGCTACCGGCATCTCCTGGGCTTGTGGCCACCTTATTCTCTGTCTCCATCTTCACTTTGCTTTCTTCTCTGCTTGTCTATCTGATCCCCTCCCCCACCACTTTTTTTTTTGAGATGGAGTCTCGTCTCTGTCACCCAGGCCGGAGTGCAGTGGCTTGATCTTGGTTCACTGCAACCTCTGCCTCCCGGTTCAAGCAATTCTCCTGACTCATCCTCGTGAGTAGCTGGGATTACAGGCATGCACCACCACACCTGGTGAATTTTTGTATTTTTAGTAGAGACAGGGTTTCACCATTTTGGCGAGGCTGGTCTCGAGCTCCTGACCTCAGGTGATCCAGTCATCTTGGCCTCCCAAAGTGCTGGGATTACAGGCATGAGCCACCACACCCAGTCCCCACCCTCTTTAAAGACACTTTTGATGGCATTTAGGACTCTCAGATAATTCAGGGCAGTCTCCCCATCTCAAGACCCTTCACTTCATCATGTCTACAGATTCCTATTTCCCTAATCAGATAACATTTTCAGGTTCCAGGGATTAGCATTTGAGTCCATCTTTGGGAGGCCATTTTCGGCTTACCACACTGGGCCCGCTTCACAGAAGGCTTTGGTACGATGGCCCAAGGCCAGGGCTGGACTGAGTGGTGTGAGGATGAGGGGCTGGAGGGGGTTTCCAGTGGGTATTTCCCCAGCACCCTAGATCACCTCATTGCCTTGTCCTTTCACCTTTGGGAAAGGGAGGGGGAAGGGCTGGAGGAAGAGCAAGCGGTGAGGGAGTGGGGGAGAAGTGCTTGGACGTACTGCATTTGTGCAAAGTCAGACGGTACAGGAAGAACCGCCCAAAGGAAAGCCTGGCGTGCACCCCTAAGCCTGGCATGTTGGAACCAACACTAATTGTTAGGATGACTGCAATCGTACAGCTGTGATAAAGGGGTCCAGACTCATGGAAAGAGCCACCTGGGCTGTTCCTTCTTTTTGTGGGGAGTCTGCAGTGTAGACGTTTGCTAACTAATTATGGAGCTTTCTAGAGTTTTACCGTGACAAAGCTTTTGGAGGTGCAAAATCCTGGTATGGGCCGATTCAGCCCAGGGAGTAGAGCCTGGGAGAGAGTTCGTGAAGACTTTGCTCCCTGTGGGTCTCATGGACGTGGGGGGAGCAGAGGGGGATGGTGGAGTCAATTGTCAGAGGCTCCTGCGACTACATTAAGGGGCTAGAGTGAGGAGGAGAGAGAGGCTGCCGGTGAAAGGTGGTGTCGTTCCCCACTGCCAAGGAGGGTCTCTCCATGCCTGGAAACACATCCCAAAGGGCAGCATCAGATAGACTCCTTTCTTATTTTTTCAGAGAAGCTATTTGTTTCTTGTGGCCACTATAACGAGTTACCACTCTGGTGGCTTAAAGTAATAAATTGATTCTCTCACGGTTCTGGTGGCCAAAAGTCTGAAAAAGTATTGGCAGGGCCATGCTCCCACCAGAGACTCTAGGGGAGGATTCTTTCCTGCCTCTTCTGGCTTCCAGTGGCAGCCAGCATTCCTCTGCTTGTGGCCCCATCACCCCCAATGTCTGCCTCCTTCCTCCGGTGGCTGTCTCTCTGCTTATTGGTGTGAAAGCTCCTTTTTTCTCTATTTTATAAGGACACTTATGAGGACATTTAGGGCTTACCCAGGTAATCTAGGTTAATCCAATCTCAGAATTCTGCACTTAATCACTTCTGCAAAGACTTTTTCTCCAAGTAAAATCACATTTACATGATCCAAAGATTAGGCCATTATTCAACAATGTATCTTAAAAATAATTGTATATTCTGTTAAAAAGGCAGATTGTATTACTGCTGGGCTTTTAGACTTGTTTATTCATAGTACTTTTAAGAATTTCATTGCCAGAGGGTATAATTTTTTAAATACTGCAATACAGAGTTGAGAAAAGACAATGCCTAATTGTACTGTTCAGCATTCCTTCTTCTCCACCTCACTGAGGATGGATATGAAATATGTGTGTGTCTATGTGTTTTTGGAGGGTAACAGTTTACAAGCTGTCAGTTTAGCATCTCCTGAACTAGTTGGGGCCAGATACAGCCAGAGTGTAACTTTAACTCCTGTGGTCTGAGACCATCGGCCGGAGCTGACTCCCGTAGTGCAGGCCCCTTGCTGTGAGGTGTGGGTGGCAGGGGCTCTTCCAGCCTGTCTGGTCCCCTTGGGGGCTGGTTGACTCTTTGTTACTCCCATCTTTGATTAAGGGCCTGAACCTCCCTATTAAAATAAGATTCTGGGCCAGTAGCAGTGGCTCACGCCTATAATCCCAGCACTTTGGGAGGCCCAGGTGGGAGGATCACTTGAAGCCAGGAGTTCGAGACCAGCCTGGCCAACATGGCTAAACCCTGCCTCCACTAAAAATACAAAAATTAGCTGGGTGTGATGGTGGGAGCCTGTAATCCCAGCTACTCAGGAGGCTGAGGCAGGAGAATTGCTTGAACCTGGGCAATGGAGCTTACAGTGAGCCACTACACTCTAGCCTGGGCGACAGAATGAGACTCCATCTCAAAAAACAGGCAAACGAACAAACACAACAACAACAACAACAAAAACAGACACTGTTCTATAGAAGGAATAGTAGATTATGCTGTTTATAGCCATTTTTGCTTTGTTGATCCCGTCTGTTAGTCACTATTAATCACTTACTGTTTATAAAGTGCTGTGTGTCGTGAAGGGGGAGTGGTTAAGCCATGACTTGTCCTACAGCTTACCGCTGATTCTGATGTGTAGGGAAGGAGGGTGCAGGGGAATCTCTCTGGAAGGGAGGTTAGCCTCTGAAGGACTTGGGGTCTGGGGCTTGAGTGGGGCAAGGGGGTGGCTGGAGCACCTGGAGAGTGATAGAATACATGTCCAAGTGAGTGAGGAGACGTGGCCAGGAGGGAGAGCTGGGAGGACTTGGGGCCGGGTGGTGGTGGGGCTGAGGAAGATGCTTGACTGCTTCTGTAGGCAGCAGTGAGCCCTCAGGAGCTTCTGCAAGAAATGAGAGTTCCAGACCCACTGATTTGGAGGCAGAGTGTACAGTGAATTCAGGAGACTGGGAGGAGCCTCAGGAAGAGGTGACGTCCATACCTTAGTCCACGCTGGTGGCGGCCAGACTTTGATTGATTCATTCACTATTTTGTTTAATTCAAAGTTTGCCTTTAGTTTGGACTTTTTTTTCCTTTTTTGTTTTCTCTTTGTTTTTTAAGGCTTTTTTCCCCAGCTTGATTGAAACTTAACTGACAGATACCCGCACGTGCTTACAGTGTACAGTGCGAGGCTCTGGTGAGTGGGCATGCTGCGAAATGGTTCCACAGTCCAGCTCGTGCACACTCCATTACCTCACAAGGTTATCATTTTTTGTGCGTGTTGCGAACATTAAAAAGATCTCTCAGCAGTTTTCTTTCTTTCTTTTTTTTTTTGAGACTGAGTTTCGCTCTTGTCGCCCAGGCTGTAGTGCAATGGTTCGATCAATCTCAGCTCACTGCAACCTCTACCTTTCTTCCTTCTTCCATTCCTCTTCCTTCCTTCCTTTCTTTCTTCTCTCTTTCTTTCTCTCTTTTTCTCTTCTTGGTTCAAGTGATTCTCCTGCCTCAGCCTCCCGAGTGGCTGGGATTACAGGTTCCCGCCATCATGCCCAGCTAATTTTTGTATTTTTAGTAGAGACAGGGTTTCACCATGTTGGCCAGGCTGGTCTGGAACCCCTGACCTCAAGTGATTCACCCACCTTGGCCTCCCAAAGTGCTGGGATTACAGGCGTGAGCCACCCACCCGGCCTCTTAGCAGTTTTCAAGTGTGCAATACATTATTGTTAACCCTGGTTGCCACGCTGTACGTTAGATCTCAGACTTCTGGTTTTTTCTTTTTTTTTTTTTTGAGATGGAGTTTCACTCTTGTTGCCCATGGTGGAGTACAATGGTGCAATCTCAGCTTACTGCAACCTCCGCTTCCTGGGTTCAAGTGATTCTCCTGCCTCAGCCTCCCTAGTAGGATTACAGGCATGCAGCACCACGTCCAGGTAATTTTGTGCTTTCAGTAGAGACGGGGTTTCTCCATGTTGGTCAGTCTGGTCTGGAACTCCCGACCTCAGGTGATCCACTCACCTCGGCCTCCCAAAATGCTGGGATTATAGGCGCGAGCCACTGCGCCCAGCCTGTTTTTTTCTTTATCAGGAACTATGTCCACAAAATAGTATTTGAGCCCCTCACTAAAAACATGTATTCATCTGTATTTATTTACTTATATTTATTTATGTACTGTACCTCTGTATATGGCATATTGCATATAATGCATATTGAGGGCATTGTGAAAAAGGTACAACATATAATTACAAAAAAGAGAAATAAAGGGAAATGGGAGGTCCACTGTGTTCCTCCTGCACCAGGAGGCTCCATAGCTGTGTGAGAAGGAGTTCCTGGGTGCTCGTGTCTCAGTTAATGACAGGGCGTCTGGGCACTGGGGGCAGTGGTTGGAATGAACCAGATGCGTGGACAGGGGAAAGAGAGGAAGGACAGGTGGTGAGGCAGCTGGCAGAAGACATTGACATCATGTGTTGATGTCAGTGGCTGATCACATTAGAGAGGGGGAGTGAAGACGAAAGGGGCAGCCGGGCGCAATGACTTACGCCTGTGACACCAGCACTTTGGGAGGCTGAGAAAGAGAATCACTTGAGGCCAGGAGTTCAAGACCAGCCTATGCAACATTGGGAGATCCCTTTCTACAAAAAGAAAAAAATAGCCAGCTATGGTGGTGTGTGCTTATCAGCTCCTGGGAGGCTGAGGTGGGAGGATCGCTTAAGCCCAGGAGTTTGAGGCTTCAGTGAGCCATGACTGCACCATGTACTCCAGCCTGGGCAATAGCAAGACTCTGTCAAGAAAGAAAGAGAAAAAGAGAGAGAGAGGGAAAGAGAGAGACAGAGAAGAAGGAAAGGAAGGAAGGAAAGAGGGAGGGGAGGGAGGAAGGAAAGAAGGAGGGATGGAGGAAGGAAGGAAGAAAGGAAGGAAGGAAGAAGGGAAGGAAGAAGAAAGGAAAGAAGGAAGGAAGGGAGGAGGGAAGGAAGTAGGGAAAGAGGAAGGGAGGGGACAGAGGGATGGAGAAAAGGAAGGAAGGAAAAGAAGGAGGGGAAGGAAGAAGGGAAAGAAGGGAAGGAAGGGAGGGAGGGAAAGAAGGAAAGAAAGAAGGAAGGGAGAGAGGGAAGGAGGGAAGGAAGGAAAGAAAGAAGGAAGGGAGGAAGGGAGGGAAGGAAGGAAGAGAGGGAGGAAGGAAGGAAGGAGGGAAGGAAGGTAGAAAGGAAGGAAAGAAAGAAGGAGGGAAGGTAGGAGGGAGGGAGGGAGGGAGGAAGGAAGGAAGGAAAAGGGTGAACACCGTGGAGAGGTGACTTCCCCTAAAGGAAAGAGGACTGGAGACAGATGCAGATTTGGGGTGGAAATGACAGTCTTCCCTTCCCTTCTGTCCCTCCATCCTTCCTTCTGTCTTCCCTCCCCTCCCACCCTACCTCTTGTGACAAGTTGATTGTGAGGGGAAATGCCCCAGGAGGAGCTTCCTGGGGGTGGGAGAGATGTGACTGCGGAGTAACAGCAGAGGTTGGGTACTGACAGTGGCGGCTGGGTTTCCCTGGGAGTGATTCATCAAGGCAAGGAGATAGACCCTGGGGCTTGAGGGCCTGTGCAGGGCAGAGAGAGGGTGGGCAAGGTGAGGGGTGCTGCATCTTTGGGCAGTGCCCCCCAACCGTGCCCTGGAACTAAGATTGGGGCCAGATTTAGCTGTTTCTGAAGTGGTTGGAGGTCCTCTGATCTGGAGGGAGATGATGGTGAGTCCTGAGAGGGACTGGGAAGAGTCCTTTTTGGAGGAGAAATTGTTATTTCATCTTGCCATCCTGTAGAAACATAAGTTGGACATTAACCTTGCACTGTGCCTTCCAGACAGCCATTCAAATTGTCTTAGATAAATTCCATTGTCTTCCTTAATAACTGGACCTTTTGATTTTTCCTAATGTTATATATACATATGTGTATGTATATATATATATATATATATGTTATGCATAAATATGAATGTGTATATATATATTTTTTCTGTTGATGCTGTTTTACTTTTTTATTTTTACTTTTTTTTGAGACGGAGTCTCGCTCTGTCACCCAGATTGGAGTGCAGTGGCACGATCTTGGCTCACTGCAACCTCCACCTTCCTGGTTCAAGAAAATTCCCCTGCCTCAGCCTCTGGAGTAGCTGGGATTATAGGCGTATGCCACCATGCCCGGCTAATTTTTTTTTTTGCATTTTTTTTTTTTAGTAGAGATGGGGTTTCACCATGTTGAAACCTCGCACTCAGGGTGGTCAGGCTGGTCTCGAACTCCTGACCTCGTGATCCGCCCGCCTCAGCCTCGCAAAGCACTGGGATTACAGGCGTGAGCCACTGCATCCGGCTGATGCTGTTTTAGATAAGTTGTTTCTCCTGCTGCAGAGAAGTAGCTATACATTCTCCCTGGGTTCTTGAGAGTAGCCCAGGAATCACTATTGTCTGTCACGTCTGATAACAGGCATGATCTTGGTTTCTCCTTAGGTGGCCATAAAAGTCATCGATAAGAAGAGAGCCAAAAAGGACACCTATGTCACCAAAACCTGCGGCGAGAGGGGCAGATCCAGCAGATGATCCGCCACCCCAATATCACTCAGCTCCTTGATATTTTAGAGACGGAAAACAGCTACTACCTGGTCATGGAACTGTGCCCTGGGGGCAACCTGATGCACAAGATCTATGAGAAGAAGCGGCTGGAGGAGTCCGAGGCCCGCAGATACATCCGGCAGCTCATCTCCGCTGTGGAGCACCTGCACCGGGCCGGGGTGGTCCACAGGTGAGGGCCTGGCCAGGCGATGATCGCGGACTGCGCGCTCCGTGGGTGGCACTGTGCTTCAGCACTCTCTGAGCCTCTGAGAAAGGCTGAGCAATTGCAGTCTGTTTTACAATTTTTCTATATTTTTATTTTATTTATTTGTTTATTTTTTTGAGATAGAGTTTCGTTCTTGTTGCCCAGGCTGGAGTGCGATGGTGCAGTCATGGCTCACTGCAACCTCTGCCTCCCAGGTTCAAGCAATTCTCATGCCTCGGCCTTCCAAGTAGCTGGGATTACAGGCGCTTGTCACCACGCCCGGCTAATTTTTTTTTGCATTTTTAGTAGAGACAGGGTTTCACCATGTTGGCTAGGCTGGGTTTCTATATTTTTATTCTGTGGAATTGTTTTGTGAGTTGGGTTAATGCCAGTGTGAGGGTTAAAAGAGTAGAATCTGAAGCCGAAGTGACTAGGCTTGCAACCTGGCTCTTCCCTGTAATAGTTATGTGACCTTGGGCAAGTTACTTAAAAGTAACTTGCTAGGGGAGGTTACATTTTTTTTTTTTTTGAGATGGAGTCTCACTGTGTTGTCCAGGCTGGAGTGCAGTGTCACAAACTCGGCTCACTGCAACCTCCGCCTCCCAGGTTCAAGTGATTCTCCTGCCTCAGCCTCCCTAGTAGCTGGAACTGCAGGCATGTGCCACTGTGCCTGACTAATTTTTGTATTTTTAATAGAGACGGGCTTTCTCCCTATTGGTCAGGCTGGTCTTGAACTCCTCACCTCAAGTGATCTGCCCGTCTCCACCTCCCAAAGTGCTGGGATTACAGGCGTGAGCCACTGTGCCCCGCCAAGCCTCAGTCTCTTAATCTGTAAAATGGGAATAATAATGACACGTCTCTCTCAGTTGGAGTAAGGGTCAATGAGTTAATATATGGGAAGAGCTTGGGACAGTGTTTGGTACCTAGTAGGCATCAGGTACGTGTTAGCTGCTTTTCTTCTTATTTGCATACTCATGAGACCAGTTGCTTAGGCCTAAAAGAGCCAGTGTTAAGATGGCATGAGATTATTTTTCACTTAGTGCTAGGGATGATGGTGCTTTCATTGTCTTTGCTTTACATATGGTAGCCACTCAAGAGCTGTTTTATTCAATGATTTTTTTTTTGTTTTTTGAGACAGAGTCTCGCTCTGTCCCCAGGCTAGAGCGCAGTGGCATGATCTTGGCTAAATTAATAAATGTATGTACTATAAAAGTCACAATTTGAAAGTATATAATCTAGTGTTTTTTAGTATAGTCACAGAGTTGTGTGACCATCACCACCTTCTAATTTTAGAATTTTTTTGTAACCCCCTCAGAAGAAACCCTCTACCGATTAGCAGTCACTCCCCATTTCCCTCCTCCCCCAGCTCAGGCAACTACTGATTTACTTTCTGTCTCTGTAGATTTGCCTATTCTGGCCATTTCATATAAATTTATATTTCATATAAATGGAGTTATATAATATGTGGTCTTTTGTGACTGATTTCTTGCATGTAGCACAATGTTTTTCAGATTTGTCCAAGTTAGAGCATGTGTCAGTGTCTCCTTCCTTTTTGTGACTGTATAATACTCCATTTATGGATATACCAGAATTGGCCGATCCATTTGAGTGGTTCCCACACTTTGGCTAATATGAATAATACTGCTATACGCCCTATTTTCACTTATCAGAAAACTCCAGTCTTAGAAGTGGAATTGCTGGGTCATATGGCAGCTTTCTCTATCCTTTCAGGAAACATGTATTTTTAAAAAATTCAACATCTAATGATAAATCTAATTTTAATTTTAATAATGATAATATAGTTCTGTTTTAAAGCCTTTCCTTCCCTCCTTTCCTCCCTTCCTCTCTTCCTCCCTGCCTTCCTCCCTTCCTCCCTTCCCCCTTCCCCCCTTACTCCCTTACTCCCTTCCCTCCTTTCCTCCTTTCCTCCTTCCCTCCTTCCTTCCTTTTCTTTCTTTCCTTCCTTTTTGAGATGGAGTCTCACTCTTTTGCCCAGGCTGGAGTGCAATGGCGCGACCTCAGCTCACTGGAACCTCCGCCTCCCAGGTTCAAGCGATTCTCCTGCCTCAGCCTCCCGAGTAGCTGGAACTGCAGGCATGTGCCACTGTGCCTGACTAATTTTTGCATTTTTAGTAGAGACGGGGTTTTGCCATGTTGCCCAGGCTGGTCTCGAACTCCTGAGCTCAAATGATTCACCCTCCTCCGCTTCCCAAAGTGTTGGAATTACAGGCGTGAGGCCCCGCGCACGGCCGTGAAAGCCATTTATTTTCCAAACAGTGATGAAAGCAGCTCCAGGCCTTTACTTAATAGAACTTAGGCTTTAGAGACTTCCAAGGTAGAGATTGCTGTCTCCTTACTAATGGGATGGGTGCTGTGGGATGCTCTCATGTCTAAACTGGGGTAAGTCCATTGTCCATGGCTTTTCTAGGGCCAGCCTTGGCCGGGCACCATTCAGGCTAATCATTTCCTCCTCACCGAGGAGAGAGAACCTCTTCACATATGGACTCTCAGTTGCGCATGTTGTCATGAGATCACACTTCATTAGAACTCTTTGGGCTTAGATTAGCAAGGAAGAGAACATTCAGAAACTGTAAGTGAATCACACTATTTTTGGCTCTTTCCAACAATACCCTTGGGTAGCCTGAGGTGTCATAGCTCTGCCATTATTAGGAAAATGATAGTCGTAAGTGTGCCTGGCTCTGTCTTTGTTTATTAAGATGACAAAGGCAGAAACCTCACAAGTGAATCAGCTTGGATTACCGGCTCCATGGGTCACAGTTGAAAATGGAACCAGGCCTGGGAGTGGCAGAGCTCTCTGTGGTACTCGGGGTGCTTTTCCAAGGGTTTTGTGCTGTCAAAAATAAGATGAGCATCAAGCTTCTAGGATTGTGAGAACAACAAAGAAAACCCAGTGAAAGCTGTGCCTTGCACACTGGCCTCTCCTGCAGGAAATTCTCAACAGCCCTTTTAAAGTAATATTAACAAAATCCAATCCCTCTCAGTGCAATTACTGTCAGAATGTCAAAGCAATGAATTTAATAATGTCTCAATAGCAAAGACGGTATGCTTTTTCTTTCTCTGATCTCCAGCTTTTCTTACTTTTGCCTCTCTCTCTTCGGGAATATATTTATAATCCAATAATGGCAAGGGCTCAGATCTTTTAAGCTTAGAGAAGATTGGAAATATAGGCATGATTTAGGAAGATTTTTTTCACTTTTCCCTCTAAAAATCATGTTAACGTGTGTTGCCGTACACGGACATAGGTGATGAGGTGGTTGAGACCTCACATTAAAATGCTTGTTTAGAATATACTCACAGTGGCTTTAATGGAATGTCTTGACTTTCAAAGACTCTATACCACTAATTTTGGGTGTTCGTATTTCAGCTGACCATTGGTATGCTTTTTACTGGAGCGCTTTCCCATAAAGAATTTTCTCCTTGATGCTCCAAAGGTGGAATGAATTTCATAAATTATTTTGAGGTTAGGTTTTTCAAATGAATAAGAGAATATTGCATTTCAGAGAGGCCCTGGGGTCCCTGGTGGGAAGATTTCTGAGTAAATACATTGGATCATGCGAAAGGATTCAGGGTGATTTTTTTGTGGCTATATGTATACAGTGATTTAAAGGGCTTCTCTCTCTCTCTCTCTCTCTCTCTCTCTCTCTGTGTGTGTGTGTGTGTGTGTGTGTGTGTTAGGGGATGCTTTTTTTTGAGTTCCTGGCTGGGCGCGGTGGCTCATGCCTATAATCCCAGCACTTTGGGAGGCTGAGACGGGTGGATCACGAGGTCAGGAGTTCGAGGTCAGCCTGGCCAACATAGTGAAACCTCATCCGTACTAAAAATACAAAAAATTAGCAGGTCGTGGTGGCATATGCCTGTAATCCTAGCTACTGGGTAGGCTGAGGCAGGAGAATCTCTTGAACCTGGGAGGTGGAGGGTGCAGTGAGCCGAGATCACGCCACTGCACTCCAGCACGGGCAACAGTGCAAGACTGCGTCTCAAAAAAAAAAAAAATGCTGTTCCTGATTAGGCTGATATTATGTTGTTATGTCATACTCAACTTAATGCTAGCAGAGCCCTCATTTCCTGTGGCATTAAATTGAAATATTTATTTATCTTTCTAGAACTATTTAAACATCATTTAAAAGAAACAATAAATATTACAAGTAGATTTTTTTTTACAAAGGAAACTAAGCATGTATAAAGCAGATTCACTTTGCTGGCCGAGAGCGTCCTATTAGATTGGACCTTCCACAGCCTCTGTGTGTATGGCTGTTGTTCATTTTTACAAAGGTAGAGTATGGTCTCACTTCTTTATTACTCCATGTTAGAATTGTCTAAGCTTCTCTAAAATATAATGAGTCGTTTTTCCTTCTCCCAAACGTGCTCACCCAGCAGGATGCCAAAATCTGATGATTTGCCTATTGTATACAGAGCATCAACTCTTAACATGAATCACTCAGAAGCCGATTCTGCTGAGAGGCTAATTTGAGATTCGTGTGTTCATTCAAAATAACAAAGTCCAATCAAACTGTACAGATAACACACAACAGGGTAATACAATACTGCCATCCCTAAGCAGAAAGAGAAAAGCCACAGGGCTGCAGGACCAGGAGAAAGACACATGATCAAAGGGAGCCCGAGCCTGAGCTGGGATGTGTGTCAGCGCTGTCGCTCCTGGGCGTGACCTTACCCATTCATCAATATGAGGAAAGGGCTCTCTGCGCTTAAGAGGAAGGCAGTGGAAGAGAGGAGGCCCTTCTTTGTTCTTTTGGGCCTGTCAAGAAGCAGGCACAACCTGTGTTGGGCGGGGTTAAGAAGTTCTGTTAACTTTCAGGTTTTCTTGGAGAGGAGAGGGAGGGGACGGCAGATGAGAGGGGGAATGATTTCTGCTCATATCCAGGAGCTGGGTGGAATCCCACGGTCTTTTGCTGAGAGTGAGCACATATCTGGAGGCACCAGTGATAGCAAAAGTTGTTTGTTTGTTTGTTTGTCTGAGATGGAGTCTTGCTCTGTCTCCCGGCTGGAGTGCAGTGGCGTGATCTCAGATCACTGCAACCTCCGCCTCCCGGGTTCAAGCAATTCTCCTGCCTCAGCCTCCCGAGTAGCTGGGACCACAGGCACACGCCACCACGCCCGGCTAATTTTTGTATTTTTAGCAGAGATGGGGTTTCACCATGTTGGCCAGGATGGTCTCGATCTCTTGACCTTGTGATCCACCTGCCTCGGCCTCTCAAAGTGCTGGGAATACAGGCGTGAGCCACCACGCCTGGCCGGTGACAGCAACAGTTTTGTGTTTAATTGGGTTTAAAAAAATAGCGTTGGAAATGTGAGCTCTTGCAAAGCTCCAGCCCAACAGCTTCATGGATTGGGATGTACAGTGCTTCGCAAGCCAGACCCCCTTGTCCACATGCTGGTCTGACCACTCCAAAGTGGCACTGGACAAATCACTCGGGCTTTTGTGCCTGTCTTTCCACATCTACACAATAGGGAAAATAGATTATCCACTTCATATGGCTGTGGTGAGGATTAGATAAGTCAATCTGCCTAAAGTGCTGAAAACTGAGATGCTGTGTAAGGCCTGAGTCCGTGTTCTCTGTAATTACTACTGAGTCCAACCCATTCATTTTATCCATGGGAAGCTGAGGCCCACGGTTCATTTTATCCCACCCATTCATTTTATCCATGGGAAGCTCAGGGCCCCACAGCTGTTCTGTGCTTGCACTGCCCTTGTTATCTTTGGCTGAATTCTACTCATCCTTCAGGTCCCAGCTCCAGGCTCACCCTCTCCAGGAAGCCCTCCAGGCTGGGCCCCCTGGCCATAGACTCCCCAGCATCCTCTGCTTTTCTTTCTGAGCCCTTATCCCACAGTTACTTTTCTCTATGTGCCTTCAGCCATAGCTTAGCCCAGTGCCCAGGCCTGTGGGCACACAGTAATACTTTGTTGAATGAAGGAAGGGAAATTGAATGAATAGAGCTTAGTGTCAGAGTTTGCACCGGGATGGAAGCTTCCTGGTAGCCAGTCCTCTCTCTTGGAATGATCCATATTCTCCCTGGAATTTCAATAGAGTTTCTTCATTGACTTAGTGTCAATGTGTTTATTTTTTAGGTCACAATTTGCAGAGTGGCATCTTTCTGGTGAATAGGTCTTTCAGTTTTATAAACAGAATTTGTTTCTGGAACATTACGGGAACTCAATAAAGGTTTCATTTTGAATAAATAAATCAGGTACATGGATAACACATTATTCTTGTATTTTACCAAAATACCCATTTGTAAATAAATCGAGGATTTGCAAATCATTTGCTTTTAACACAGCACTTTTGAAGATAAGACCTAACCAAAAATATCATGTTCCCTGCAAAATGCCTGTTGCCTTGGGGGAGTTACGTGCTTGGGGAGTTTGGGATGCTTTATTCTTAGTTTATTATTAAAATCCATCTTGTGACCATCCCCGTAGACAAAACTGTTTCCATCAAAACTTAATCCTGTCTGAATTGGGTCTAGCCTTCCCTGGGCCCCTTCTCTCTTACCTTTCATTAGGCTGGCGGGGCATAACCCCCAATACTGCTTGCTTGTGGCCAAATTAATCACCTCTTTTAAGTATTTCTTGGAGTCTTTCCTCTTCACCTTGTCTTAGAATCTTTGACTTTAATTATCCTCACCTCCAGCCTCTTACCTCATAAATGGAGTGGCCTGCAAAGCACTCAGGAATACATCTTCTCATTGCCCTCTGCCAGTGGTCCTGCTGGGTGACCCTTCTCATGGTGGCCGGGCTTCAGGGCAGAATCAGAAGCTCAGAGATCTTAATTGACTTGCCTAGGGCTGGCTGGCGGGTCCATTAGAGAGAGCCAGACCCCAGCACCTGTCTTTACTCCCTTCCCTGGGCCTCCTGGCTTGGCTGCCTGTCTTTGCCTGGCCTTCCCACTTGGGGTGTTCACTGGCTCTGCCATGTCTCAGGCTCTCCTCCCCTTCTGTCCTCTCCTGATGCCTCAGGGTTACGCCATTCAGTTCTTCACTTTCATCTTTGGACTCAACCCTGAGTGGCTCCCCCCAGACGCTTTCCCGAGTTCCTGCCCCTCAGCCTAGACTTCCTGGGCTGGGCATGGCCTGCGGAGGCCCAGGAGAGAGACTCTGCCTTCTCCCATCCCACAACTCTGGATGCATGTGATGCATGCACGCACACACACAGACACGCACACACATTCCCATGGCCATATACACAGTGTGCATGCTGACACATGAGAGCTCACACGTATGTGTGTATGCAACACATATGCGCAAACTCACATGTGTACATTCATACACCCATGGATGTGTGGAAGTGTGCACACACATGCACATACCCACACATGTATGCTCATATGCTCTCCCACATGCATGCACATACATGCACACACTCACATGAACAAATGTTGCAATGTGCACACACAAACCCATGTGCACTTACACACTCAGGTGTAAAAACACACACACACACACACACACACACACGCTCCTGCTTTCCACCTCCCCCAACATCTCCTGTCTCCCCAGCACTCCTGTCTGCCTCATTGCTCCACATATTGGAGCAGCTGCCTTCTGCCCCCAGGGGTAGGGGAGCACCTGTATGTTGTCATGGTAACAGGGCCCTCCCTGATTCTCCTCCCTCTGTTCAGGAGGGCAGTGACTCAGTTTATGGCAGCCGGTCTCAGAACCTTCCAATTGACCATCTTGAAAGAGATGCAAGGAGGGTTTGGGTGGGTAGGTGGAGGGGCAGGGAAGGGGTTGCTTGGTAGCCTGTGGGTGAACCTTGAATGGTTAGTCATGGCCTGTGTGCCTGCTTGTTCTTTTGAAAGAACTTGGAACAAAGGGCCGTGATTAGGGAATATCTAGAGTGTGTGGAGGAGGCTTCTCCCCTTAGGTCCCTTCCAGATCTCTGTAAAAACACCCTGCACACATCTCAACATCTGGTCTGTCTGGTGTGATGGATCCCATTGAGCATTTCTCCCTGGAACTGCCTAATAAGCAGAGAAGGGTCCTGAAGCCTTCTGAGTCTGAACTGCCATCTCTCTAGTGGCCTCTTCTCTGCTGAGCTCCTGCTCCTGCTTCACGTGGCTTCTGGTTGGTATATCGGTGCTGTGTGTTGTTCTTCCCAAGACATCCCCTGGACCTCTGTGTCCTCACCCCCAGCACTGTCCTCACCCACCCATCTTCCTGCGCTGCCTTCTTTTTTTATACAGAGTCTCACTCTGTCCTCCAGGCTTGAGTGCAGTGGCGCAATCTCAGCTCAGTACAACTTCCACCTCCCAGGTTCAAGTGATTCTCCTGCCTCAGCCTCCCCAGCCTGTAGCTGAGACTACAGGTGCCCATCAACACACCCAGCTAATTTTTGTATTTTTAGTAGAGACAGGGTTTCACCATGTTGACCAGGCTGGTCTTGAACTCCTGACCTCAGGTGATCCACCCGCCTCAGCCTCCCAAAGTGCTAGGATTACTTATTTCTTTTTATCACTGAATATGCCATTGTTTGGATGTAGCAGAGTTTGTTCATCCATTCTCCTAATGAAGGACGTCTTGGGTGCTTCTAGTTTGGGGAAAGCATGATTGAAACTGCTGTAAACATTTATGATCCATAAGTTTTCCATTCATTTGGGGAAATACCTAGGTAAAAGCTATTTAAAAAATGAGATTTTAGTGCCTTTTTTCCTAAAGTCAGGAGGAAAGTATCCCTCTTCCTTCTGGATAAGTTACAAAGGACACAACAGGAAGCAGACATAAATAAAGCCAAAGGCTATTGAATGTTCCTTTCTTTTGGGTGCGTAAGTACACTCTTGGACAGAGTCTTGGGAACAATGCGCAGCACCGATATACCAGCTCACCTTTCCGTTAACTAGTGTGGAGCCTTTAGTCGGCTTGGTTGTCACTGAAATCTTTTAGAAATCTGGACAAATAACCCTGGTTAACCAGGTTTGTTCTGTACACTTTTCTTAGGGGATGAGAGTCGGTTATAATGGCATGCTGTGGATGACTATGAGTGGGAAGATAGTGACTTTGAACTGATTTTATTTTTTCTCAGTTTGCCTAATTATTACATTTAATATGTCCTCCCCGGTTTTAGGACATTTCTTAGATTTTAAAAGTGTGTATTTTTTCTTTTGCATTTTCTCTTGTTTTTGGTCTTTCGTTTATATCATTCTTCTAATCACTGTGGTTGTTCTCTAGGCTTTTGTGGCCCCAGAATTACCCAGCTTAGTTTTACTGCCCTTGGCAATTGCTGTCTTTTACCTTGCCTCTTTAGGATGTTTTTCACCATAGTATTTGTTCTGAACCAAATTTCTTCCTTAATGCTTTCACATTCTTCCCAGGCAAAGAGGCTTAATTTCATTTGAAACAAATTATAGCCTTCCTTTAGATTTAGATAGTGCTGCTGTTTATAATCAGGGTTCATGGAATGACAGTTTGGAATATTTCTGGCATACTATTTTGTGTGTGCACATGTGTGTGTTAGAATTACCGTATATGCTTGGATAGAAGTCAAGCTGATAGTATGTCTTCATTATCTTCAGAAAAGAGGAAGTGCCTTACAGAGTCCTTGCAAATCTCCCATGTTATAAGGGACACATTTTCAATTATAGTATTTTATTTTCAATAACAAAATACTAGTTGGAGAAGACACATAAACCTTGATTTGGCTTACTGATGACTTTGGGTGCTCTAGAAATCACTTGAGGAACCCAGTAGGAAGGAAGGCAAAAGCATTTTACGTGGCTTTAACGATAACTTCTCACCGGGTGCACTGGCTCACGCCTGTAATCCCAGCACTTTGGGAGGCCGAGGCAGGCGGATCACCTGAGGTCAGGAGTTTGAGACAAACCTGACCAAAATGGAGAAACCCTGTCTCTATTCAAAATACAAGAAAATCTAGCCAGATGTGGTGGCACAAGCCTGTAATCCCAGCTACTCGGGAGGCTAAGGCAGGAGAATCGCTTGAACCCAGGAATTAGAAGCCTGTGGTGAGCTAAGATTGTGCCATTGCACTCCAGCCTGGGCAACAAGAGTGAAACTCCATCTCAAAATAATAATAATAATAACTTCTAGGGGTATGGCCTCATGATTGTGATAGTTAGAGATACCAGTCTCAAAACAGTTCACTGAGTGATTAATTTATGGAGATTTTAAATGGGTGCGTATGATTTGGGATAAGATTTCCAGCAAATACATCATATGCAAATTTTAAAAATGTTTTATCTTAAATATCCAGTCACCTGAAAGATCATGTTACACTGAAACACTACACAATGACTCAAAAAGTCATACTGGTTCTGGTGTGACGAGTTTGAATAAAATTGTTTCATGAAATGTGAGTGTGGAAACAGTATTTCTTAAATTAAAACTATGTTAACATTTTAATATATGGTCTTAAATAGGATGATGCAGCTTCAAAGATAAGTAGTATAAATAGTCATTTAATAATTATATTGCATTCCTAAAAATTATACGTTTGTGTTTTCCAAAAACCTCTCACTGAGGGACAAGGTCTTCCTATTGGAAAAGCAAGGATGTCACCTTATATTTGGCGTCACCCTGTATTTGAACATATGTGATACCTTTAAAAGTCATACACAGTTTTGAAGTATTTCTGTGCATTGTTTCATTTGTAGTGAAGGGAGAGTATACAATTCTTCTTCCTGTTTGTGGGAGCATTGGAATGGGGAATGCCTGTTCATATCCCC
The DNA here is from genome assembly GCA_036589455.1 of Ateles fusciceps. NCBI lineage: Eukaryota > Metazoa > Chordata > Mammalia > Primates > Atelidae > Ateles > Ateles fusciceps. Next base: position 14,405,160 of record JAZHEH010000222.1, read on the forward strand.
AGCTTGAACACATATCTCCCTTCTGAGCCAGCGCCCAGCCCTAAGGCTATTGGCAACTTTGAATCTGTTGGACACTTTTTAGAGCTCACCCTTTTTTCTGCATTTGACTCCTTAATTCCTTTTTTTTTTTTTTTGGAGTCAAAGTGTCGCTCAGTTGTCCGGCTGGAGTGCAGTGGCACGATCTTGGATCACTGCAATCTCCGCCTCCCGGGTTCAAGCAATTCTCCTGTCTCAGCCTCCCCAGTAGCTGGGACTACAGGCATGTGCCACTATGCCTTGCTAATTTTTATATCACCATGCCCTACTAATTTTTGTATTTTTAGTAGAGATGGGGTTTCGCCATGTTGGCCAGAATGGTCTCAATCTCTTGACCTTGTGATCCGCCCGTCTTGGCCTCCCAAAGTGCTGGGATTACAAGTGTGAGCCCCCGCACCGGGCCGTGACTCCTTAATTCTTAACATCTTGGTGGTTCCTGTGACTACAGGCTGGCTGACATCCCCCCCACCCACCCCCCACAACGGCTCTTTCCCAGTTTGCTGTGAATGCCAGTGTTCCCCACCAGCCTGCTGGTCTTTCCCCACAGTTCTCTGCCCTCTCCATGACAATCTCATGTCCTTTCAAGGCTTCAGCTTCCACCCACATTGAGGTTGAAAACTGGTAGCCTGCAGGTCATATCTTGCCTGTAAGATGGGGGTTACGGTTGTTTTAAATATGAGTTTTTTGCCAGCATTTAAACATTGAGATCACATCCAGACCTCTGGCTTCTTTTGAGGTGAGCTGGCAGCACTGGGACGGAGCCAGGCGCAGCTGTCCCCGTTAAGCGAGGCACTGCTGTCCTGTTCGCCACAGCCAGTCCTGGCTGCCGCGACTTTTTGTTTGGACATTGACTGTATCAGTTACCGTTTTTGTTTTAACATGATTATACCATTCAATTCCTTACAATAGAGATAAGAGGAAAATGAAACATTTCTCTCTATTCAAAAGTGAGAAAATAAAAGCTGGACCAAGAATGGTATGTTTAAAAACAACGGAAGATCGCTTCTCGGCCTTTTGGCTAAGATCAAGTGTAAAAACAACGGAAGAGAGCCTGTCTCGTTCTCTCTCTCTGTGTGTGCGTGTGTGTGTGTGTGTGTGTGAGAGTGTGAGTGTGAGTATTCTTACATAGTTAACATTCAAGGTATGTCTGGGCTGACACGCTACAATGTAAGATGCCAGAACTGATAATCATTGACCTAGATGGTTTTTATGTCCAAATATATCCTTTTGCCCACATGAATACTTCTGCTTCTGAAATCTCAAATGATCTCGTTTGTAATCTTGATTCATTGGTATTTACTGAGCGCCTGGAATGTGCAGAGGTACTGGGGTACAATGGGAAGCAGGGCAGACATGCTTCCTGCCTTCCAGGAGCTTATGGTCGCACGTGCAGACACCACAGGCACCTGACACTCAGCATGACCCTGGGATCACTTCTCCCTTCCACCTCCTCCCGTCACCTCAGTGTCAATCCGTGGTGGCATCACCCATTGTCTGATTAGCAATCTTCATCCCATCTGGAACTTATCTTCCTTTAGCTCTGTAAAGTTAACATATTCTCAGGTGTGACACCAGGAAATAGGACACCAACATCTTTGGAGTCCATTATTCTGCCCATGATAATATCTGCCTGCTGAGTAGATGAACTTAGCCTTATCTGCCAGTTTGGCGTGATCCTTGGGCTCGAAACATGAAGGTCACTGGACTCATCAGTTAAGTTGGCTTTCACGTGTTTTTTTTTTTTTTTAAATTGCTTCCCCAAATCTGGTGTTGCTGACAGTGTCACCAACCCAGGGCCACATCCGTAGGAACGATTTCCCTGGCCGCTCAGGTAGCGCTATCTTGAATGATGTATTTCACTCTCCCCACACAATGGTTCTGCTTAACTTCCAAGTCCCAGTTTAGGTCTTGCTTTTTCCAGAAGCTTTTCATGATCCCTTCTGCCCTCTTTGCTCTCTGTCATCTCTAAAATTCTTCAGCTTTTATAGTCTACAGCAATTAATTATTAATATTTCATGTCTTTAAAATATTTACTTGTTGATTGAGTTTTGGCAGAAAGCTTTACGGGTTGGTTAGAAGTGGCTCTAAAACCAGTTCATTTCCCTTCAGAAGCAAAATGTAATTCCATTATTTCGAATGCTTATCTGAAATGTTGTGTGGTTTTGTTTATTTCAGAGACTTGAAGATAGAGAATTTGCTACTAGATGAAGACAATAATATCAAGCTGATTGGTATGACTTCTTTTTTAAAGCAAAATTATCTTTTAAGTGTTGTGTTGTCAGTTCTCAGCTTTGAAAATTATCCATGGCCTTCCTCTAATACTCAGACAATATTCTAGATTGTCTTCTTTTACCTCCAATATTTAATAATGGTTTTGAGAATAAAAATTAATTTAAAGAATAGCTTTATAATTTAATTTTAATAATAATGTGAACCTAATTAGAAGGGTAAAAATACTATAACTCAGCCAAGAAATGGATTTCACAGCCACCAAATAAATATATCTTGGTCATGTGTTTCCTTGTATTATTCAAACCATACCTTCTCTATAAATTCAAATGGAGCTGACCTTTTGTAGTTTTGTAGAGTTTATTTTTGTTTGGATTAACTGGAAAACTTTTGTTTTTTTTTAAGACAGTTTTGCTCTTGTTGCCCAGGCTGGAGTGTGATGGCACGATCTCGGCTCACTGCAAACTCCACCTCCTGGGTTCAAGTGATTCTCCTGCCTCAGCCTCCTGAGTAGCTAGGATTACAGGCATGCGCCACCATGCCCAGCTAATTTTGTGTTTTTAGTAGAGACGAGGTTTCTCCATGTTGGTTAGGCTGGTCTAGACTCCCAACCTCAGGTGATCCGCCCGCCTCAGCCTCCCAAAGTGTTGGGATTACAGGCGTGAGCCACTGCGCCCTTCCGGAAACTCCTTAAAGATAGTGAAAGATAGTTTGGCTTAGAAATGCTTCTCATAGCTTTGCCATGTCTTATTTCACTTCTCAGTGAATGCAGGGATGCCTAAAATAAGGGGGAACGCAATTGACCTTCTCTTTTTAATACAATCTTTATTCAGGCTTGTTGGTACAATGGGAGCTGTGCAGAGAGGTCCCCCACAGAGAGATAATTAGAAATCTGAACGAATCAGAAGGAAGCTACAAGATGGAGTATCATAATCAGTTCATAATTCAGGGTCCATAGCGAATTCAGTACATGACTCATTTTCTAGAAGAATTCAGGTGGTTCTATTGTTGTTATTGTCTCCCTCTATGGTTGCTCTGGGCAGAATTCAGGGCATCATTTTTATATCCAGATATTAGATGGCACCATCTTTTATTCCTCTCTCTTTTTTCCCACCTCAAATGCAAGTAATTTCTTACACCTCAATGGCTTGAAAATACTTTATATGAGGGAAAAAAGAAGGATCAATAGGACTTTGTGAATTTAACTTTTGTACCCAAGAGGGAACTTTTGTTTGGCAAATGCTGAAAGCCATTACGAAATTCTCCAGAATACATCCTTAAAATGACTTACTAGATATTTTGGAATTACAAACAGCTCCCAATTCAGTACCAGGCAAGAGGCTGCACAGACTCTGGATAATTAAACACCACTGACAGGTGTTGATGGATACACCTATTCGAAAATTAACTGTGAAGAGGAAACCAACTTTTCCCCAAAAAACACTTAGAAGAATCTATTCTTAGAAGATTCTTAGATAATTCAAAGGATTTTCTTTTTCTTTTTTTTTCTTTTCTTTTTCTTTTTTTTTTTTGGGACAGAGTCTTGCTCTGTTGCCCAGGCTGGAGTGCAGTGGTTCAATCTTAGCTGACAGCAGCCTCTGTCTCCTGGATTCAAGCAATTCTGTCTCAGCCTCCCGAGTAGCTGGGATTATAGGTGTGCACCACCACACCCACCTAATTTTTGTATTTTTAGTAGAGACAGGGTTTCACCATGTTGGCCAGGCTGGTCTCAAATTCCTGACTTCAGATGATTCGCCCATCTTAGCCTTCCAAAGTGTTGGGATTACAAGTGTGAGCCATCGCACCAGGCCAATTTTCTTTTTGTTAAATTGTTTTACTATTGCGTTTTAATTGTCTTGAGAGCCAAGTGCAGAAGCTGGAAAACAAGGCGCTTGTGTTGAAATGCTTGCTGTATATCTTTCTGGTCCTCATTTCTGGTGTCCTGAGTGTTAAACAAAGGGGCTTCCTGATGGGGTAAGGAGGAAAGGAGTTTTTTGTTTTAGGTTCCCTGGCAGGCTGACCCCTGGAACTGTTCTTTGGAAAACATGGAGGTGACAGTGACAGAGTTGTCCTAACAGCAGCAGAGACTGTAAGAGAACAGGCTTTATAACAGCAGTATTTATATGACAGTAAAAGTTAGAATAGGCTGGGCGTGGTGGCTCATGCCTGTAATCCCAGCACTTTGGGCGGCTGAGGCAGGTGTATCACCTGAGGTCAGGAGTTCGAGACCAGCCTGGCCAACATGGTGAAACCCCATCTCTATAAAAATACAAAAAATAGCCACCTGTATCTGGTGGTGCATGCCTGTAATCCTAGCTACTCAGGAGTCTGAGGTGGGAGAATCTCTTGCAACCTGGGAGGCAAAGGTTGCAGTGAGCCAAGATTGTGCCACTGCACTCCAGCCTGAGTGACAGAGCAAGACTCCAAAAAAAAAAAAAAAAAGTGTTAGAAGAATTCACTTCCATAGGGCGGCATGCAGACTGAGGCTGGTGAGTCATGTAAGGTTGCAGACGGAGTTTCCACATCTCAGCTGGGCATTGCCCATCCTGTTTCTTCCCTTCCCTCTTGCTCCTCTGTCTCCTCTGTGCTTGGTCTCTCTGCTTTCTCCTTAAGTGATTGCTCTAGGTGACCATTGACAGAACTGTCTTGTGGAATAAGCAATGGTGAAATGCACAGACCTTTTTATTGGTTGGACGTTTGCTCAGGGGATTCTAGAAAAACCAATCATTTCACTGCTGCAGTCAGTGGATGCATTTATAAGGAGCTCACAGATTGGGTGAATACTAAAACCTCTTAGAGGAGACCTGTCCAAGTCAAGTGAGGAAATTATACACCTAAAGCAGAGCCCACCCCTCCCCTCTTGTTGCATGTGATGGTCACTCTTTGGGTGCCAGGAACCATTTTATTCAAATCCCTCAGAGTCATCGCCTCTGCTGGCAGTGCCTGGATGGGCACTACAAAGACATTTCAGGTCTTTGGGACAAAATCGGCCCCTTCAGAAAGCAGGATGCCTGCACCTGCTTGAAAAGAGGCAGTGATTGTTGGATTTCCCTTTGTTAACTGTGCCCATTCGGTTGCCAGTTCTCTCCTGACCAGTGAAAACTGAGGAGCCCTACCTCACACCTGCCCCAGAGAGAGCCCAACCTCACACCTACCCCCGAGGGCTGGTGGAAACTGCATTTTGTTAAGAAAGAACGCATTTCCTCACTCAGAGAGATGAAGACCCAGTCAGTGTTTTGTGAGGTTTCTTGCCCCCGGCTTGGGCAATTTGGATCAAAGGTCTTCCAAATTCTGTCTTTTTGTGACTTGAAAGCTCTTTGAACCTTCTTTTCTTCAAAGGCATTACCTACTTGTTTTTTCAAAGGTGATTATAGCTATTATGATTGCCTCTTAATAGTTTCTCTTTCTTTGAAAGAATTTGGTTTAAATAAATCTACTTAAGCCATGTTTCAAATTAACTAGAATTACCAGGAGTAAGATTTGATTTAATTAGGAGGGTTTTTTTTTTTTACCTTTCAAAAAAAGCAGTCTGATGTTTGGTAGGTTTAATCTTAAAATGGAAGAGCTGCAACTTAGAACAGTTTTGCACTTCAGTATTCCAAAGCAGGGCTCACTCGGGCATTTTGTGAGGTTGGTTTTGCAGCTCTCAGAGAATTGGGTGGTCATTGGCTGATATATTTACCAAATCTAACTGAGCAGACCCACGTGACATTGCTGGGAGGTGACCTTCTCTCTAGTTCCACAATTCCAATTATAGTCAGATGTGTACAGTTTTAATAATTACATTTATGAATGTGAAGCAAACTCGTTGTTTCTCTACAAATGTATTTTAAATGAAACCCTTTTGGCTGCATCAACGTAAGTTTCCTAACATGCAGATGCTATCTCCTCCACCTCCCAAATCCTCTGCTAAGCTGTGTTCTCGAAACCGTGCTAAAGATAAGGCCAGGCTGTTCCCAAACTTGCCTGGGATGATGGAGGGTGATCTGGCCTCTTATCTCTCTCTCTCTCTCTGCCCTCTTCTGAGAACAAGTCCTTCTTTCTGGTCCGGGGGAGGTGAAGAAGTGAACAGAGCGAGGCAGCCCTTTGCTGTGAAGGGAACCCTGCTGAGATTAGGAACGGAGTCGGAGTCTTTTGCTTTGATCTCAGAAATTTAGAGATAATTTTGAGGACTCTGAGGACACTGGGGCTCCCCCAACTGTTATTTTCTTTATTTGATGGTGCTGTCTCTCACAGTAGGTGGTCTTCATGCGTTTGTTTGTTCCTTAACATTCTTTTAGGTTCATTTTCAAACTGAAAGCAATCAAACAACCCTCCAATTTAAAGCATGATATGATTTTTCTTCTCCTGAAGGTATCTTGGGCAGGGTTTGTGGGGTCTATGGGTGCTGGCTGCGTTGATGGGAAAGGAAATGGGGTGTAGGGGGAGGGTTGGGGTGAAGAGTAGGGGAGTCAAGGAGGAGAGAGGGAGAGAGGTTAAGAGAGAAAATGGAATCATAAAAAAAAACAAAAGAAAAGTTCAGTGTTTGAACATGCAGCATTCCTGGTTGGTTTGTTCGCCGTTCCCCTCTTGTAGTTAGGGCTGAAGTGTTTGGGTGACATTTAGAGCCTTCGAGAGTTTTCTGAGCTCCGCTTAGATGGGATTCTCTTTAGAAAAGGTTAACCCAACGACTTTCGGAAAACTTTTTGGCTGTGACATCTAGATCCATGGTGTGCGATTAACTTCACGGACTGGACTGTATTCCTCCTCCCCCTGAGATTTCCTGCAACATTCCTTGCAGTAATGTGCCTTGCAGGTGGAGACATGTTAGAGTGAGGTGAAAATACAGTCATGAAACTAGACATAATACTGCTGATTGAGAAACTGCGAGAGTCTTGTTCGAGACTGGAAGCCTGTCTCTGCCTGAGCCCTGCAGCCTGAGTCTTCTGTTTGAGGGGGGTTGGACCATAATATTTACACTGAAGTTCAAAGGATGAACTGTGATCTTAATTCTGAGATCAACAAAGATTAGGGAAAGATTCAGATGAGGGCATAACACTAACAGCTCTCTAATTACCTGTCAGTTTCAGTATCTTTAAGATCAAAAGATAAACATGGGGCAGAAGGCATAGTAGACCCGAAGTTGCTTTAGATGCGTTGCACTTTCTCCCCCCCCCTCTTCCTGGGTATGTTAATCATCCAGGAACAAAGCGGCGCCATGAGGTCGCTCTATCTAGTTTGCATTGCCATCTTGCTGGTGCTACTTTTCCAGCCAACATTCAGGGTTGTCTAAACTGCTGGGCATATTTTTCCCCCTCTTCAAGTCACTATATGTGCTGCATGTCTTTGGGGGAATTTTAAAAAGACTTCCATGAAACGAAAACATTCAGCTGAAAAAGTCAACTGTAAATGGCTGGATCGAATGTCACTGAGGGTGACACAGGGAAAATCAATCTTCCTTCAATCTTCCTTCATCTTTTCCCCAGTTGGCGGCTTAGAAGCCACCTCCAATCCCCTCTGCCTGTTCCTTCTTCCTGCCTTGGTCCTAGAAAGCGAATTCCCTCTTTTTTCCCGAATGACTCATTTACAAGAGTGGATGGAAATAGGTTTTAGTGCAGCATACCTTTCGCTCTAGCTGGCTTTTACAGTGAGGCCCGATGTCACGTGCTCTCAGCTAAGCCAGGGAACCACCACCTGACATTATTTCGCCTTGGGTCTCATATCCAGAGGTTATGGTTTGCAGCTGTTACGTTTTTCATGTGTTAGCCTGAGAGAATGTTTCCTTTCCTGCTGCCCTTTTTATTTTTCCTTTTTTTTCCCGCTCTTCATTTCCGCAGTTTTCTAATTCAGAGCTTGTTTTGTTCTCTCTTTGCAGACTTCGGTTTGAGCAACTGCGCAGGGGATCCTGGGTTACTCGGATCCGTTCAGCACACAGTGTGGCAGCCCCGCCTACGCCGCACCTGAACTGCTCGCCAGGAAGAAATACGGCCCCAAAATCGATGTCTGGTCCATGTGAGTTATCGAGCTTCTGAAAGTGACTGTCCCTCCTGCTGTCTCCACCGTGCCTGTCTTGGGAAATCATGCTTGAGTATTGATGGCATGCATGAGGTGACAGGCGGAGGGAGTATGTCGTCAGGGATTCTTTGGTGCCCGCATCTCTGTTCCTTCTGGTCTTTTCTGCACAAACTCTCAGAATGTCCTTTACCAAAATTCACTGAGGGGCTGAGGCGAGAAGAAAACAACATCCTGCCCTCACAGAGCCCACATTCTGTCCTCCAGACTCATTTCTGTCCCTTCCTCGGCCCTTAGCTTCCCATCGCCCTCCGTGTGGAACTCCATCCTGCTGCCTAGCCTGCGCTCCTTGCGGATTGTTCGCCCATCTCCTGCCTCTCTGGGCTCAGTTCTGCCACAGTTCTTCAGACACATTGGCCTCCCTTTTGTCTCTCCCACCTCTGAGGTTTTTTTTTTTTTTTTTTTGAGACAGAGTCTTGCTTTGTCGCCCAGTCTAGAGTGTAGTCGCATGATCTCAGCTCACTGTAACCTCCCCTTCAAGTGATTCTTGTGCCTCAGCCTCCCGAGTAGCTGGGATTACAGGTGTGCACCACCACACCCAGCTAATTTTTGTATTTTTAGTGGAGTTTTTAGTGGGGTTTCACCATGTTGGCCAGGCTGGTCTCAAACTCCTGACCTCAGGTGATCCACTTGCCTCGGCCTCCCAAAGTGCTAGGGTTACAGGCCTGAGCCATGTGCCCGACCATTCACTTGTGATACCTGGAATGCCCTTTCCCAGTTCTTTGGATGGCCTGCCCATTCCCACATCCCAGTCCCAATCCAATGGTGCCATTGCCGAGACCATCTCTGAAGTCCCTGCCAGAGAGTGCCCCATACTCTCTTCTCACCCTTTTAATTTCCTCTTCACCACCTCTCACTGCCTGTCCTTTTCCTGTTCTAAATCCATTTCTCTCCTGTCTCCCAGCCAGCAAGGACTCTGCACGGGAGGAGGGGAACTGATTGGTCTAGTTCGCCATTTTGTTCCCAGGGTCTAGTACAGGAAGGGCCAGCACGGTAAGCACAATGAATATTTGAAGGATGAATCCTCAGTTTCATCAAAGGTAGAGCCTGGGGTCCCCCATGATCCCAGTGAGTCACCCCTTTCAGCATATCCTGTAAGTGACGGTACACGATTAGCTCAGAGTCTTGGATCCTGGGGTAGGACTCAATCCTTTGCCATAGGGAAAGGAGCTAGACACAGAGTGAGGTTCTGATGAAGATATAGGCAATGCAGTGGCCCACACCTGTAATCCCAGCACTTTCGGAGGCTGAGGCGGGCAGATTACCAGAGATCAGGAGTTTGAAACCAACACAGAGAAACCCCATCTTTACTTAAAAAAACACAAAAGTAGCCGGGCATGGTGGTGCATGTGCATGCCTATAATCCCAGCTACTTTGGAGGCCAAGGCAGGAGAATCGCTTGAACACGGGAGGCGGAGGACTCCAGCCTGGGCAACAAGAGTGAAAAAAAGAGAAAAAACATATATAGACAAGAAGAGCTTGTTTGCGTGAAGGGTGTGTTGATCCGGAGTATTTCTGAAACTCCCCTGCCTCTCTTCACTGTAACTCTCCTGTCCAGGTTGGCAGAAAAGTTAACACTTGCTCAGTGTTTGATGTGTGCCAGACATCATGTCACTTAGTTTACACAATGACCTGGTGCGATCGTTACTCTCTGTTACCCTATTTTATGGAAGAAGAAACCCATCACAAGAGAAATGAATAAAATCGCCCAAGGTGCCACAGCTGCTAAGTGGTGGAGTAGGATTTGAACTAGGCAGCGTCCTTTCAGGGTCTTAGGACACAGCCCCAGCTCTCCACGTAGCAGGTGGGGGCCCTTGCTTGCCCTGTGGCCTCGTTGAAGGCATGCCCTCTCCCCATCTCTCCCCACCTATTCTCTGGCTAACCCGGCATTGTTCCCTGTTCCCCCGAACACAGCCTGTGCCTGTTACATTCCAGCCCTTACACGCACAGATCCTTCGGCCTGGAACCCTCTCCTTTTCTGTCTTGTTTTGTTGAGTGGCAGTTCCTCTGGGCAGCCCTCCCCTGTCTCCAGCCGGCTGGCTTTGAGGCCCTCCCCAGGTCCCCTCCAGCCCACTGCTCTCTGTGTTCCTGGGCCTCACCGTAAGGTCTTTGTCCACCTGCTGAAACCCTCTGGGCTGCAGCTGAGCGGGCAGGGGCCACTTGGCTTGTTCCCAGGATTTAGTCAGCACCTGGTGGAGCCTGGAGGAAGGGAGGGAGGAAAAAGCGAGGTGGGAAGGAGGAGAAAGGAAAGAAGGAAAGGAGGGAAGAAAGGAGGTTGGGAAGGGAAAAGGGAAAGTAGGACAGGAGGAAGGAGCGGGGCGTTTCATCCAGGGGAAACAGAAGCTGGAAGGCCAGGGCAGAAGCTGGCAGAGAAAGCAAACAGGAATGTGGATCAGCTCAAGGGTCTAGAAGCAAGAGGCACTTAGGATGTTCTGGTTGGAAATTGAGAGGAAACAGACTAGAGCGAGATGTAGAGAGATAGAGAATCCCTGGAACTTTCCTGGATGCTCCAGTCACTCACCCTGGATCCTCAGGACAGTTCTGCAAGGCACATCTCTTGTCCCCAGTTTTCACAGACAGAAGAGAGGGGTGAGCACTGCCCAGATGAGCCCAGCTGTAGTGGAGCTGCACTTTACCGAAGCCTGGGCTCCCAGTCCCTTCACAGGTGTGGTCTGATGTGCAGGCTGCATGTGGGCGGTGTGTGGTGTACCAATGATTGGGCCATGTGGAGCCGGTGGAATGGAGCAGGGAACAGCAGAGGATGAGAGGATGCCTTCTTTTCTAGGGCATGGCCAGTTACAGACTTCGCTTCTGAGAAGTCCTCTGAATCCCTCTCAATACAGCCGGGACTCCTGGCAGCTAATACCAGCGGATCAGAGTTGTATATGGGAGGAAATCCATTATGGATTTCTTCCAGCTCTTAAGAACTCTCACAGGTATCTGGCACACAGTCTTCCCTCAATAAATATGTATTGAATGGATGACTATGAATATATGAGTCTATAATCACTTTCTTAACAGAGAACTCATTTATGCTAAATGGGAAGCTATGACAGGAAGAATTTGTGCGCACACACACACACACACACACACACACACACACACACTCGCACATGGCTATGGGAGCCTGAAAGACCAAGAGGTCCCCTGTCTGTGTCTGTTTCTTGTTGCTGCAAGTAATACCTGAGGCTGGGAAATTCACAAGGAAAAGAGCTCTATTTCACTCATGGTTCTGCAGGCTGTACAAGAAGCATGGTGGCAGCATCTGCTTCTGGTGAGGCCTCAGGCTGCTTCCACTCATGGTGGAAGGTGCAGGGGACCCGTGTGTGCAGAGGTCACATGGTGGGAGAGGAAGTAAGAGAGGGGAGGTGCCAGGCTCTTTGTAACGATCAGCTTGTATTGATTCATCCCATCTGCCTAACGACCCTTCCAGGTAGTGCTGTGTTACTCCCAATTTATGAAAACTGAGGCATGAAGGGCCTCAGCCGCTTGCCCAGATGACAGCCAGTGTGTGGCAGAGCCAGGATTTGACCTACGTGGTTTACCTCTAGGCCTCTGAATCACCACCCTCTACTGCTTCTGTTATGTTGTACTTCCTCTGGTGAGGTTTACATGCTGGTGGGACAAACAGCTGGTATTTTAAAAGCTATAAACTGAGTGTGGTAAGAGCTGTGGAGGAAGTGAGAGGGATTCAGGGAAAGGGATGGAGTGGCCTCTTGAGGAGAAGACTTCAAAGCCACATCCTAAGGATCAGAAGGAACCAACTACAGGAGGAGGAAGGTATCAGTGAAGAGGGCCAGGAAAGGTCAAAAATAAACTGATGAGTAAAAATCAGATTTTTTGTTATGGCAGCCTGAGCACATACGGCTGCACAGCTGGGGTAAGTGGAGAAGGCATCTGTATGCAAGACTGATCTGTTCCTGAAAGATGAGTGGAGTTGGCCAGGTGGAGAACAGGCAGGGAAATGTTCCAGACAGAGGGAACACCATATTCCAGACAGGGAACAAAAGGCTAGTAGGTGTGACTCATCTGATTCTTCTTCCTCTTAATCTTGGCCAAAACATAAAACTTGAGAACCTTTTTTTTTTTTTTTTTTTTTTTGAGACAGAGTCTAGCTCTGTTGCCAGGCTGGAGGGCGATGAAGCGATCTCGGCTCACTGCAACGTCTGCCTCCCGCGTTCAAGCGTTTCTCCTGCCTCAGCCTCCCGAGCAGCTGGGATTACAGGTGTGCGCCACCACGCCTGGCTAATTTTTTGTATCTTTAGTTGAGATGGGGTTTCACTATGTTGGCCTGGCTGGTCTCGAACTCCTGACCTCCTAATCCACCTGCCTCAGCCTCCCAAAGTGCTGGGATTACAATGTGCCCGGCCTTTTTTTTTTTTTTTTTTTTTTTTTTGAGATAGAGTCTTGCTCTGTCACCCAGGCAGGAGTCCAGTGGCTTGATCTCAGTTCACTGCAACCTCTGCCTTCTGGGTTCAAGCGATTCTCTTGCCTCAGCCTCCTGAGTAGCTAGGACTACAGTCACGTGCCATCACACCCAGCTAATTTTTGTATTTTTGGTAGAGATGTGGTTTCACGATGTTGGCCGGGATGGTCTCGAGCTCTTGACCTTGTGATCCGCTAGTCTCAGCCTTCCAAAGTGCTGGGATTACAGACCTGAGCCACCAGCCCCAGCCCAGACCTTTTAAGAGATTAATTTTCTATTGCTTTAGGGTATTGTGTCTGAGATATGGGTTAGGTTTCTGTTTGATGCCTATGACTTTGCTGGCAGAAGTAGAAATGGAAAACCCAAAGTGAATTTAATTTAGAAGGCTGTTTAAAATGATGGTGAAAATGGAACCAATTTTCTCCCTGGGTTAGACACTGTTATTATAAAATGACTTCTCTTTTTTATGGCTCTGAAACAACAACAGAATGAAGAGTTCACTTCCAACAAAGCAAACTCCCCCTCCCGGGAGGCTTTGGACCCTGATGGATGGCAGGGACTTCATCCACAACTTCTGAGACGGATTTAGAGAAAAAAAAATCAGCGTGACATTGAAAGAAACCCTGGGAAAGAAAGCTCTTCCCTACAAATAGGGCCCCCAGGACCTTCCTCTAGTGAAGCCACAGTTAACAATGGAAATGGGAAATGGTGCACTTTCTTGGGGGTTTTCTGTTATTTTCAGTGGTCATTATTTTCAAGACCATAAAAAAATAGCTGTTAAATAATTCACTTCTTTCCTTTACTCCAGATTCTATCTACATAACATATAGATGTGTGTGTCTTCAATGAACTTTGAGATTTCAGAAACAAAAACCAAAAACGATCATTCTGGTACATTGAACTTTTATTACTGTGAATCGACTTTTCCTCAGAGTGACATACATGCTAATTTAAAACAACTGTAATGCAGATGTACTTTTTAATTGAAAATAATCAAAATTAATTTTATCTTCAGAATATTGCAATATTCACTGGCAACCTTCAGTGAATGCCTACTGGTGAGGAAAACAGAAACAGTTCTATCCTGAGAAAATTGAGAACGCAGCATTTCTGGACTAGATCTGTCCTTTGCGCTCATGGGGGCCCCGGGATGGATGGGTGAAGTATTTGCGTGAGGCCTGGTGCCTCCTGAAGAGTCATGCACAATACACTCAGTCCACCTTCCCAGCTCATTGAATCTGTTTTCACTTAGTGGAAAAAAAAGCCCTGTCTCCAGTGCTGTACCTTTGGGTAGACAGCTTGGCCAAGAGGCACCATGTCTCCAGATAGCTCTCCTGTCTCCAAATAGAACTGCGTGTTCAGGAGGGAGAGTGAGAGAATTTGTTCTAGTCTCAGACTCAGTGTTTTGTGAAAGTACTACCAGATGTCATCAGCTACAGGCAGGGGCCATATGTAGAAGGATGGTAGTAATATTTTCTCTCAGTTGAGACCCTCTCAAAAGGAAGGATAGCAGGAGGAGGGGAAGCTATGACTCCTTTGGGGAACTTTAGGGCTTTTGACTCCCCCCCCCAGCCCCAAGACAGAGTCTTGCTTTGTCTCCCAGGCTGGATGGAATGCGATGGTGCTATCTTGGCTCACTGTAACCTCTGCCTCCTGGGTTCAGATGATTCTCCTGCCTCAGCCTCCCGAGTAGCTGGGATTACAGGCATGTGCCACCACGCCCAGCTAATTTTTGTATTTTTAGTATAGACGGGGGTTTCACCATATAGGCCAGGCTGGTCTTGAACTCTTGACCTCGTAATCTGCTTGCCTTGGCCTCCCGAAGTACTGGGATTACATTTATGAGCCACTGAGCCCGGCTAGGGCTTTTGACTTTTAAGAGAGAGGTTTCCTTTAACTTCTGAGATTATTCAGTTATAAAATACGATTTTTTTTTGTAGCTAGCGTGTACATGTAACATAGAAGAAAGGAAGGAGAGAAAGGAAAAGAAACTACGTTCTCGAAATCCCCAAGAAAATAATTTCTTGCTAAACATAGACCATTTAATAGAACAGTGGTGAAATTTGAGATTTTCCGAATGGATGAATTGGTTCCTAGTCTACTTTCAAGACCTTAAATTGGAAGTCGTATTATTAAAAGTTGATACTGAAAGATAAAAAGATATTGCTTTGAGGTGGCAAGTTATTTTTAATTTATTCAAGGCAGTGTCTTTCTTGGAGACCCCACAGAAGCAGGTGGATCTCCTGAAGGTCCTCTTGGCTGCACCCTGTAAACTGGGCAGTTTCCGAGTCTCCTGACCACGTGTCCCTTAAGAACAAGTAATCAGACCCTCCCTCCACCTGCCAGGGTGGCTCTGTCCATTGCTTTGTCCCTTGCATCTTGTTAGAACTGCCAGCGACTTCTCCACGGAGCAGTGACTCCATATCTTCCCTTTTTGGGATGGCAGGCGATACCACAGCTTTTCCTCCAGGGAGTATTTTGTTGTGTACCAGTCTAAATAACAGGATGGCCATTTGGCTTTTGACTTAATTCCAAAGCTTCCCCATTTGTATTTTGTAAGTAAGGCCCCCTTTCCTCTTCTTTCAGCTACCCACAGTGTCTGCCTTTCTTCCTCTTTTGAGATCAGAGTATTCCACACTGCCTAGTATCTTTGAGTTTTCTTCCACCCAGCAATGGCTCATCCTTATTTCATACTGCTGGGAAAAGCCCCCGGTCATATTTGATTGTTGCCCTCTTTCGTCCCAGGCTCTCATCTCTCTCATTTGTTAAGACTGTCTTTGATTCTTGGGAATCGCATGTCTGCCACGGAGAATCCAGAAAGCCCCTGGGCCATATTTCAAAAGACCCATCAGGAAATTCTGAACATGTTTTGAAACTCCTCCTAATTCTATGGGATTACAGAGGTTTATAAACTGCATTCCACATTTTTCCCTTGGTATCCTCACATACTTCTGAAATGTCAAAGGGACTAGATTTCTCTTTATCCAGATATTAAACATGTATGCAAACTCTGGGGGACAGGAATTAAGATACTCAGTCTGGTTTCCCTTTTAAAATCTCCTAGCTAGGATTGTATGACCGTTCATGCAGGTTTCCAATCTTATTTGGCAATACAGTACAAATATAATTATAGCTTTTCCCCCTCTTACTTTAAGAAAGTTTTTTTTTTTTGATGAAACAATAGATCCCAATTTATCAAGCTTAATTGATTTCAGCTACAGAATTCAGGTCTTCCTGTGACTTAGTTGATGTGACCCTCATACAACTTGAGAGGTGGGTACTATTATTATCCACATCTTATGGATGAGAGAGGTGGGTCCTCTTTAAGGATTTGTGACAGGTTTTTTGGGTTTGCTTTTTTTTTTCCCCATGATAAACTCTCCAAAAGAAATGGAATTCTGGAGTCAGTTTGTAAAGTCATCAAAGTTACCATGAAAACCGCTTGCTCAACTCTGGCCAGACCTGCCACCTGGATGGCTCTGGCACCGTCTTGAAGACAAGCGTCTGTTAAACTTATCTGTGGTCCCAGCCAGATGATGGAGAGAGGCAAAGACCAGTGTAATATGCAGTGACTTGAGGAGACTTTTGGCATCTCTTAAAGCCAGTTGGTGACAAGGAGGCAAGGAGTTTGGTGTCTCAAGGTCTCCTTCAAGAAAGAAACATTCATACAGGCTTTAGAGTTGGTCTTCTGGCCCCATATGTTCTCCAAACCCCTTTAGTGGGGTTCCCCTCCCGTTATCATGACGTTCTATTTCCTAAAGGCATTTGACTATATACCCCCATGTGGGACAGGAAGCTAGGTGTCCCCTAAAGATTAAAGGGAATATAAAGGGCCATAGAGCAGTGTTCTTCAAACTTGAGGATTATACACTGTCTTTTTGTTGTTGTTATTGGCATACTTTATTAGATACCCACATCTCACATTTTATAAATTATTGATGTCTTCGGGTAAAAATAAGTTTTTCTTTAGAAAAGTATGACTTCATAGCTAATCATCAAAAGCTGGTAGAATGAACTGATTTTAAACTTCTCTTTAAAAAAATTCACAACTAAAGTGTAGTGACATCAAGTATTTACAACACTAAGAAGGAAAGCAGTGACAGTTGGTCCAGTGTAAACTCCGCAAAGGGGAATCGTCGTCAGCCTGGAGACGGGGAACCCAGGGCTGGGTGCTCTCACCCCTGTGCCAGCAGGCGGGCCCTGCAGCTCTCGCGGAGTTTGGCGACAGTGGCTATGGATAAGCTTCCGGGTTCTGAAAATATTTTCTGCATGAACGTGTGACACATCATCACGAAACTCCCTTTGGTAATCTGCTTAAACTTATCGCAAATGTCTGGAATGCTGGTGGCTTCCAAAACAAACTCTTGGTGTTGCTTAGTTAAGGTCAGGGCCACCCGAAAGATAATCTTCAAGCCTTCGTTGAACAGACAGTCCCAGATCCGAAGCACTGTCTCCACAGGCAGGACATCCACAAACAGGCAGATGAACCAGCTGATGACTGGAGTCATGGGTGGTTCAGCAGTAACAGCACCACCTGAGAACTTGTTGAAAACACACATTCAGCCAGGCGCGATGGCTCACACCTGCAATTCCAGCAATTTGGGAGGCTACAGCACGCCGAGCTGCTCCATCAGGGCCCTCATGGCCGGCAGCTTTGCCCGAACCAGCTCCCCCAGCACCTCCTTGATGGTCTTTAGGCCCAGCATGGCCGGGGTGTAGTAATCAGTTAGTATTCTTCCAACAAGAGCATCTAACAGCCAAAAAGATTCTTATTCATTATTTGTGATGAGAATCAGATATCCTGCTATAAAATTCATTCCCTGGCAGTAGCCCATGGCCTGGCTATGGTGCCCGTATGCCAGCAGCACATTGTACAGGGTCTTCTGTGAGCAGGGCTCCGTGGTCTTCCAGAACTTCACGTTGTCGGGGAAGGTCCGGTTCAGGTCTGTCCGGATGGCGTCCTCCAGCCTGGGGTTTCTCTCTCCCTGGAGAAGCCGATGGTAGTAGCCGGGATTCTGGTCCATCTGAGCCTGGGCCCCACTCAGCGCCATCCAGACGCGGGCACGGTGCTCCAGCGGGACCTCTTTCCGGACGTTGCGCTTCACTGAAACCCGAGAGGAAAGAGGGGCGCCTGAGCTGGACCAGAGGCCCGCAGAGCCCACGCGCCCCTGACACCTTCCACTCTCGCCACTTCTCTTTTGCGCGGCCCCTCAGGACGCCCCCACCCTGCAGCAGCCGGGACCACTTGATGGCCCTGCAGGTGAGCTTGACCAGGTAGTTGGAGAGGAACTCCTCGTAGGCGGCGTCGTCCAAATCCTCGGGCCTCTCCAATCCATATGGGTCGATCCTAGGGACCCGCGAGCGCTCAGCGGGCTCCATGCGGGGAGGGAGGCGCACACCGAGCAGGGCAGGCGGGTCCCGAGTTTCCTACACTGTCTTTTTAAAGGAAGTACATTCTTGATAACTGTGTGTGTTGATGGGAGGTTTTTTTTTTTTCTTTGAGATGGAGTCTCGCTCTTGTTGCCCAGGCTGGAGGGCAGTGGCGTGATCTTGGCTCACCGCAGCCTCCGCCTCTCAGGTTCAAGCGATTCTCCTGTCTCAGCCTCCCAAGTAGCTGGGATTACAGGCCTGCGCCACCATGCCCAGCTAATTTTATATGTACACGAGCCCCAAATTAAACTCCTTTTATTTTATGGCCCTGTACAGCTGAAAACCAAGACTCATTTACAAGTTAAATATAACCAAGAGCAAAAGAACCCCAGAATATTGCAATGGGCAACATGAATGCAGTGGCTAATGTTTGGTGGGAAGGGAATGGGTGCGCATAGCATGAGTGCACTTCTCACTGCCGGGCACAGGCTCTCTGAGCTTGTCAGGCTCATCTTGTGATGCCTCAACTCCCCTCAAACTTTTTATTCTTCTAGGGTGTTTCAAATTTTTTAAGTACGCATCAGAAGCACCTGGAGGGCTTGCAGCAACACCCCCGACTTTCTGATTCAGTAGATGTGGAGTGGCACCCAGGAATGTTCATTTTCTTTTTTTTCTTTAAGAGTCGGGGTCTCATTCTGTCACCCAGGCTGGAATACACTGGCACGCTTATAGCTCACTGCAGCCCCAACCTCCTGGGCTCAAGTGATCCTCCCACCTCAGCCTCCCAAGTAGCTGGGGCTTACAGGTGCATGCCATCATGCCTGGCTAATTTTGGTGTTTTTTGTAGAAACGGGGTCTCGCCATGTGGCCCAGGCTG
Source organism: Ateles fusciceps (assembly GCA_036589455.1). Lineage (NCBI taxonomy): Eukaryota > Metazoa > Chordata > Mammalia > Primates > Atelidae > Ateles > Ateles fusciceps. The sequence continues at coordinate 14,424,149 of JAZHEH010000222.1, forward strand.
ATCTCGAACTCCTGAGCTCAAGAGAACCACCCGCCTCAGCCTCCCGAATTGCTGGAATTGCAGGTGTGAGCCATCGCGCCTGGCTGAATGTGTGTTTTCAACAAGTTCTCAGGTGGTGCTGTTACTGCTGAACCACCCATGACTCCAGTCATCAGGAGACTTTCCTTTCTCCTGATAGACGTGCAGACGTATCACTGGCACGTTAAGTCTACCTCTGCTTCCTTCTCATTAGGCTATGACAATAAAAGTGATTTTTTTTTTTTTTTGCAAAAATAATACATTGGTAAAGAAATATAAAAGCAGGCACTGAAATTGGGTGTGTGCAGTGGAGAAGTTCTTAGCTGTGTGGTGGCCCTCTGATGTCCCCGGGCATGCTTTGTGAAATGTTTTAGTCTGTTGCCAAAAAGGAAATAAAAATGAGAACTGCTGAACCCCTGAGGATGTACCTCAGTTTGAGAAACACTGTATGAGTCAGGCATTATGAAGCACTTAATGCAGAAAAAAATGCTGTTGTATAAGTAACAGGCTCTTCAGCTTTAGGTATGAATATCAGAGCCAAGATTAGGGACTCAGAGGTGGTGGGCAGGGACAGAGCCTGGTTTTGCTTTTTCCTCACCTTAACTCAATTCACCCCAACTCTGTTGAAATAGGAGGTCTTTGCTCTGTAGCATGGAAACATTAAAGCTCATTAACTGCATCAACCCGCTGGTGTGTATTCAGGACAGAGAACGGGGTTGTTGAGGAGACTCCCAACCATGTCAGATAAAGCCCAGGCAAAGGGCCTGAGCTCCCCCGCCTGGGCAACACCCAGAAGGGCGGGAAGATCCTGGTTCTAGTTTTCAAAGATGCGAAGTGTTGACCATGGAAGAGCAACTGGTCTTGTTCCACAACCAATGAATTGAAGATGTAGACGTTGGCTTAGTCTTGGAAAGCTTCACTTATGCCTAGAATCGTCCTGGATAGAACAGGCTGGCTCAGAAGCACGGGAAACAGCTTGTCTTGGAGGCTGTTCAGCAGTCCCCAGCAACAATTTTGTGGCATGTGCCAGAAGGTTTCCGTCCACAAAAGCCATGTCTCTTTGTATGCAAAACTCTGTAATGTGGGGACCCTCTTACCGATCTCCAAGAATTTTTTGAAGCAAGAATGTTTCGCTCTACCTCAAACAGACTCAAAAGTGCAGCATTGCATAGTACATTCTCAAACATTGCTAGCCCTAATCCTCCTTCCCCGCGCCCCTTACCTGTCTCTCTTCCTCAGCTTCCTCTGTCCCATTCTGTTACCATCATTGGTCCTGTATTCTAGGTTTGCCACCTGGCATGTGCCCTTCAAATGTCTCCACTGCGTCTTTGTCTTTCCCTTGCTTTTGTATACCATCATTCCCACTCTGATTTTAACAGCAACCTGCTGCTTTCCTGCCATAGTTTTCTACTTTCCATTCTGAGCCCCTTTAATGCTCTTATACAACTACTCCCAAATTATTTGGCCATACCATTTGTATCCACCTAACCTCTATTCCTCTCCTGGGGGATGAGTTCCACTAAACACACACAGGGAAATGCTGCTCAAACCACTCTGTGTGTGCCTTGCTCATTCTTGTTTCCATTTCTTTGTTTATGCACTTTTTATCTCTCCATCCTCACGCCCAGCCAGCCGAAGACACATGAGCTCACACATAGGCAGTCACCCCCCTGTGAAGCCTCCCCCTCTTCAAGTACCTGTTTCTAAGTTCTCTTCTCCCTTCATTGAACTCCTCCTCTGGTCAAAAGTGGTGCAGTTCAGCATTTTCTTATTCCTTTTTCACTGATCACTGCCTGAAAGGACTGTGCACATCTATTTGTTTGCCTGTTGCTTGCCTGTCTTCTTTTTCACTCAAAACCCAAGAGGACAGGTCTTTCTCTGGTCCCCAGTACCCAGCACCTATAGCCTTGCCTGGAACAGAGAGCCATCCAGCAAGTATCTGTGGAATGAATGTTTATGCATCTGTCCCCCTAACTCCTCTGTGAGTTCAGAACTAACTCCACTCTCAGTGGGAACCAGGTCTTACCATATGTCTGAAATTTGAGAATGATTTCTAGTGGGACCCGTAGGCTCCAGTATCTGTCATTATCTGAAATGGCATAATTCAGAGGTGCCTCCATGGAATTGGGCCTCAAGGGTCTTAATTTCAATCAGTCTCATTGGATTTGTTTTGACTGGAAATCTTAGTGCCTGTTTTTAAAGTATATTCCCTTGGGCACTTTTGAGCACTTGAGACCTCTCAGTAGGCAGGCATTTCATCCCCATCAGGAAATCTCATCAAAATGATATTAGATTTGCACATCAGGAAAATAAAAATCCTCTGAGAAGAAATTTCTGTTCTCTAGATTGGCTTTGGATAGGTGCAGTTAAGCTTACTCAGAAGGTGTTTCAACCACATCTGAGATGTTGGGTTGGGGCCAGGTGGCAGAATCTCACAATAAACAATTTTAAAAATCAGGAGGGGGAAGAAAGGGACCTCCCCAGAAATTTCTCTAGTTACAAGCCAAGGCAAAATTTAAGAGTAGAGCAGAACGCCGGTTTTTGATATTAGGCTTCGTTTCTGAGGGCTGAGTGGTAACCTGGCTCACCAGTTTGGCTGTGACTGGAGCTTTCGGTGGGGGGCCTTCTCCTGTATTTTTTGGTCAGCCTTTTCCAGGTACCACCTTGTAAGCCATCCTTGGAAAACCACATAATGGCAGGCCTACTCTTATTCGAGGTTCCTGACGTGTCCCAGGTGTTTCTTAGATTGCTCTGAGGCTCCTTGCTGTTGACTTCTTCTTGCCCTAGCATCTGGAGAGAGCGGAGAGCCATGGTTGCCTTCTGATGCTCTTGAAACTCCTGTTTTTCTCTGTGGTCCCCTTCCAGGTCTTCACACTCATGTGCTCTCACCCAAGCCTTTCTTTCTTTTTTTTTTTTTTTGAGACAACATTTCACTCTTGTTGCTCAGGCTGGAGTGCAGTGGTGCGATATCAGCTCACTGTAACCTCCGCCTCCTGGGTTCAAGTGATTCTCCTGCCTCAGCCTCCTGAGTAGCTGGGATTACAGGCGCCTGCCACCACACCCAGCTAATTTTTGTATTTTTAGTAGAGATGGGTGCCAGGGCACATGGGAGCTTCACGTGCAGCTTGTCACAGCGGCGAGAGGATGAGCAGGTAGTGGTCCAGGCTGATGAAGCAGAGGCTGAGGATGGAGGCACTGCACAGGCTGGTCTCGAACTCCTGACCTAGGTGACCCACCTCCCAAAGTGTTGGGATTACAGGTGTGAGCCACTGTGCCCAGCCTCAGCCAAGCCTTTCAAGGTGACACTGAGTGTTCTACAAAGATGACTTTGAAGAGGGCCTGTTGCGGTTGGCATGGAAGCAGCAGCTCCGACACTTCCGTGAAGCCCACGTCCCCAGTGTCTTCCCCCTCCGCAGGGGACCTGACTCCAGTTTCATGCGTTATGTTTCTCTTTTCAGAGGCGTGAACATGTATGCCATGTTGACTGGGACGCTGCCTTTCACGGTGGAGCCTTTCAGCCTGAGGGCTTTGTACCAGAAGATGGTGGACAAGATATGAACCCCCTCCCCACCCAGCTCTCCACAGGTAATGCATCTGCTGCTGTACATCATGGTTCAGGACTTTTGTCATGGCCAGTTGGGGTCCACCTGTGAGGCAGTATTTGTTTTCCTGCAATGGTGTTATGTCTATTTCATGATTGTAAGTTTCTTTCTAGTATTAAAATGAAATGTCAAGGGGTGGTTGGTTTTCCCATCTCTCAACAGCCTTTTACCTATACCCTTTCCTGATTCGTTATAATTCTGAACCCCCAGCTCCTCCTTTCTCCTGCACAAAACACATAGATCCAAAGGATCTGATATTCTCCATTTGAAAAATAATTGCAGGCTTGATTGTTTTAAAACTCACTGTATTATGATGTTGATAGAATTGCGGAAAGAAGATATATTGGAAATGTGGCCGTAAACCCTCTAATATGTCTTCTTTCTGCAATGCACCGTGAAGAAATGTTCGTTGCATTCGAGTTGGGGCTGTGATTTGTTTTGTTAGTTGAGTTTTTGAGCCCATTTAAAAACTTTTATTTATATAGAGGTTAAGTTACTTGATTGGACTGACTCATCAGGTGTGTTTGAAAAGTTCTCTCAAAGTTTAGCTGGTTCACATTTCAGTAAACAGGCTGTATTAAGGTTCAGTTTCAGATCCAGTAAATTAGTACAATTTGTTCTTTTGTTTGGTTCAAAATTCAAGTTCGTGGCCTTGGCTTGGCTTTGATGATCGTTTAATTGGTTCCTTAGAATAAACTCAGCTTCACTGAGATAAGGTTTTTGACCAAGGAAGAAAGCAGTTATTTAACTGCAACTTATGATACATGGTTAAAATATAGCATTTTATTTTACTACTGTTATGCATTTTTCTTCTAAGTTTAAAAGCATGCACGAAGCTGACCCTGAATTTATCTTGCCAAGTGGAATCCAAGTGGAGACATATTCTTGAATGCAATTATCTAATTCAGTTTATACTGTCACCTTTGTTAGGGAGGGTAGAATCTCTGGAGGCTTGAAAGCAAAGGAGGCATTAAGTCCTTGGGAAGATAAGTTACAGCTCCGTCGTTATACAAGAAATATTTCTGTACTGATAGTCATAACTCCTGGAGTTAGAAAATGTGCAAAATGTCAAACCAGTTGTTACATTTAAGTTTTAGAGCTTTCAGAAATGTTGAAAGTGTGGCAGAGCACTGTGAGGAGTCCTAATTCATTCATTCATTCGTTCCACGTTTCATACTCATTAGCTTATGCCATGAATATGTATTGTGTACCAATTATGTGCTAGGTGTGTTTTAGATTAAGGAAGACAGAGAACAAACCTGTCTCTACCCTTATAAAGCTTATATATCAGCAGGGGAGGCTAAAAACAAATAAATGAGTAATAAACGTGTGATATTTGGTAATGTTAAATGCTGTAAAGAAAATAAATTGGGATAAGGGGATAGAGAGTAAAAGTATTTTTTTAACACATAATATTATTTTAAAAACTTTTTGTTGTGACATAATTATAGATTCACACACAATTGCTAGAAATAATACAAAGAGATCCAAATAGCCTTCTTCCAGTGTATTAGTCCATTCTCATGCTGCTAATAAAGACATACCTGAGAATGGGTAATTTATAAAGGAAGAGGTTTGACAGTCTCACAGTTCCACAATCATGGTGGAAGATGAAGGAAGAGCAAAGGGATGTCTTAGATGATGGCAGGCAAGAGAATTTGAGCAGGGGAAGTCCCATTTATAAAACCATCAGATTTCATGAGACTTTATTCACTACCATGAGAACAGTATGAACTGCTCCCACGATTCAATTATCTCCACCTGGGCCTGCCATTGACATGTGGGGATTATTACAATTCAAGGTGAGATTTAGGTGAGGACACAGCCAAACCATATCACCCAGTTTTCCCCAAAAGTAATATATTCTTTTTTTTTCTTTTTTTTTGAGACGGAGTTTCACTCTTGTTGCCCAGGCTGGAGTGCAACGGTGCCATCTCGGCTCACCGCAACTTTCACCTCCAAGGTTCAAGCGATTCTCCTGCCTCAGCCTCCTAAGTAGGTGGGATTACAGGCATGCGCCACTATGCCTGGCTAATTTTTTGTATTTATAGTAAAGATGGGGTTTCTCCATGTTGGTCAGGCTGGTCTCGAACTCCTGACCTCAGGTGATCTGCCCACCTTGGCCTCCCAAAGTGCTGGGATTACAGACATGAGCCACCATGCCTGGCCAATCGTAATATATTCTATAACTGTGGTAATATATCACTGCTGGGAAATGAAGATTGATAAAACCCGTTGACCTTATTCAGATTTTACAAGTTTTATGTACACTCATGTGTGTTGGTGTGTGTTAGTTTTATGCAGTTTTATCACGTGTCATATGTGTGAAGCCACCAGAGTCAAGATGCAAGACAGTTCCCTCCCAAGGATCCCTCATGCTGCTCCTCCATAGCCACAGCCACCTGCCTTCCTCCTGCTCTCCCTAAGCCCTGTCAACCACTACCCTGTCTCATCTATAATTTTGTCGTTTCAAAAATGCTATACATCAATCACCTTTTTTTCCTACTCAGCATAATTCCCTTGAGATAAGCTGAGTTGTTTCTTTTTATTGGTGTCGTAGTATTCCCTGGTGTGGATATACTGCAGTTTGTTTCACCGTTCACCCATTGAAGGACCGACCGTTGGGCTGTTTCCAGTTTGGGGCTATTATGAATAAAGATGCTGTGAACATTCATGTTCAGGTTTTTCTGTGAATACGATTTCATTTCTCTGGGACAAATGCCTAAGAGTGAATTGCTGGGTTGGGTAGTAAGCACGTATTTAGTTTTGTAAGAAACTGCCAAGCTTCTTGTTCAGAGTGGCTGGACCATTTTGCATTCCCCTGAGCAGTGTGTGTATGATGTCTGCATCCTTGCCAGCATTTGATGCTATTATTATTTTTTATTTTAGTCATTCTGAGAGGGGTCTAATAATATCTCATTGCAGTACAAATAAGATGTGATGTTTCCAAATACATGCAGTCTTTCAAAGCAGTCTCTGTAGGGGTTATATAGTCATAAATATTGCCATCTCTCAGAGTGACTCTGAAGTTTCTTTGAGGGTTCAGAGCCTGTTTTATCCAAGTGACCCATAACAAAGGACAATATGTAGATGAATGTACCCCCCCACAGTTGGGAATGGCAGACAGTGCTGTCTTTCAACCCCATGAGAGCCTAAGGAGCTGGAGAACTGCTGATCTGCTGCCATTTCATTGTGTCAGTCAGAATAGACCAGTAACAATCAGCCCCCAAGTCTCAGTGGCTCAGGACCACCAAGGTTTATTTCTCATTCATGCTACATCTCAGTTGAAAGCTGGATCAAACATTGAAAGGTTCTGCCCAGCTAAGGGCCTAAGGCTGATGTTGAAGCCACCATTTCCAGCATTTCTGGTTCATGCAGAGGGAGAGAGGAAAAGAGAAAGAGAAAGAGAAGCTCTTTCACCAGCAATTAAATCTTCCACCAATCTTCTGCTTATAAGTGAAATCTTTCTAAAACATTGCACATGGCTTCAACCAGCTAAAGAGAGTGGGGCAGTGCAACCCTACCATGTGTGTTGAAAATGAAAAGCCAGAAATATTTATTGATTAGCATTAGCATGAGCCCCACACAGCTGTGGGAAAAGGAGCAGACGAGCGCAGGCAGGTTAATAACGCAAAAGAATCAGTCTCATTGCTTCAGAACCATACCTTGTTTTTACTTTCAATAGTATTACACAATCTTAGCAGGCTGGGCTCTAAGTGTTTTTTTACATCTTTTTTTATTGTGAAAATTAAATTTAACCTTAAAGAAGCAAAGTTGCAGTTCCTGAAGGTGTTAAAAACTAGTGCAAATGTAGTCCCAAAGAAGACATATTAAAAACGTTCCCAGCAATTTCAGCATCACTGGATTTGCTGTCCAACCTTACATAGCTCCTGCGTTGAGCGGACAGCTTATGCTTTGGCCTTGATCTCTGTGCATGCTTGTTAAAGATCTTCACATTCCTACAGGACTTTGTTGCCTTGACTTGTCAAGCATGAATTGCATTTCTGTATCTGATTTTCTAATTAAGGAATCTGATGCTCTCTCCATCCCCCCACCTTTTAAAATAACTATTGGGATATAGAAATATCTTTTTTTTTCAACTAGGATTAAAATCCTATGAGCCAGGAGTCAAGTGTAGTGTTTGCACATGATAGATACTCAGGGAGTCTAAGTTGCAGACTCTGGTGTTAAAGTGACTGTGTGACCTGGAAAGGTGCCCCATAGACGATTGTGATGACTCAGGGTTGGGAATTGTCCTGACCCAGTAGGGTCCAGAGCAGTGCACCAGCTGCCGAGGCAGCCCAGGGCGTCTTATCTTGTTTATAGAGTGAATGGCTTCAGTTTTGAGGGTCAGCTGCTGCCCTTTTGACAGCCTCCCCTTTTCCAATCCTTTGCACCCCACCAAGTTTATCTCCTCTCCCTTCCAACCAGCCTGGCCCTACTTATATGCAAAAATACCAGTTTCCCAGTAACACGAGTAGCTGCCATTTATTGAATGACACTTTGTAGGTGTTTCTTATGGGGTGGTGCTTTTACACAATCCTGCAAGGTAAGTCCCTGTTTACCAGTGAGGAAATTGAGTCTCAGAGAGATTAAGTCTGCTTGACTGAAAACCTAGATTTTCCTACCATGCTGTGTTATTTCACTCTTCTCTGATCTCATTTAGTATAAGACGCCCCCTCCCCACCAAGAGTTGGAGATATTATCTATTGTCTCTGTGTCTTTATGTTTTGAGTAATGTCAATCTAAATAGAAAATATGCCCGTTTTATTGTCTCACTAAGGCACATCTTTATTAATTGGATGACTGTGTCAGTCATACTTGTTTTCGTCTAAGACAAGGTTTCACTGTCATCCTGGCTAGAGTGCAGTGGCACAATCATGGCTCACTGCAGCCTCGACCTCCCAAACCAAGCGATCTTTCCGCCTCAGCCTCCCAAGTAGCTGGGACTGCAGGCACATGCCACTATGCCCAGCTAATTTTTTTGTAGGGGGTATTTTTTATAGAGACAGAGTCTTCCTATGTTGCCCAGGCTGGTCTTGAACTCCTGGGCTCAAGCAATCCTCCTGCACTGGCCTCCCAAACTGCTGGGGTTACAGGCATGAGCTACTGCGCCCACCAGCCCTGTCACTCATTTATGTAATGATCATATCTGTTAATTCTACCGCTCTTTTAAAAGATTAATTTGGAAGAATTTTTACCAAACTTGAGTTGAAAACAACATTATTGCCCTTGTGAATCCACAGAACATGCTTCCAGAGAACGGCCCTTCATCTCTGTCACGCTGTTTGCAACGTGAAGCTTCGAGGGCCTTTCCAAGTCTGTCTTCTACATGCTTCCTTTTCGCTTGTTGGCACTTGTATGTCACAGAGTAGTGAATGCCTTCACGGCTGAGAAATTTTTCAGACTGCTCACCTTTTCATCACTATACCTCAGTGCTAGCATTTATAACACATTCCAAGCAGTCACTTCAGGTTATGATGGTTTTGTGCCATGAATTCTCTGAAGTCAAGCTGGAGGAGAAGTGTTAGCTTTTATGAGGGTTGAGCCAGCGCTAATGAAGATGTCCAAGAAGGCATGATTATCAGATTATCAAATAATTCTTTAGCTTGGGAAGTGATGAGGAGGGAGCTTTGGGCGGGGAGGGGTCTCTATTTGCATCAGTCGAGCTACACTAATGTGAAAAGTCTGATGGCTTGGTCTGTCACCTGCAGCCCTTTCACTTGGCAGAAAGTTCAGATGCCCACACAAGCCAGTCCAGACTTCGGGAAGCTGAAGGTTTATGAAAGAAAGTGGGGCTTGCATTGGAGGAAGGTGTACTTTGTGTTATGTTGAACAGGGTGGTACTATTTTTCCAGGCTTGAGTGGAGAACGTGTTATCTTAGAGGGGTGGCAGGTGGCGTGTGGCCTGTGGCCATGCCTGGCATGGCTTTTTGGGATGGTGGGGAATATTTTAATCTCTTTTGCTCATGAGGCATAGGGATTTTCGGGACCCTAACACAAACTTCAGAGAGCTCTAAGGAAGTCTCAAAGTCCTTTTTGGATAGTAATGCAATGTCTCTGACGTCCGAAGGAAGAAAATTCGTCAGTGGAGATTTGAACTAAAATTACTTGTGCTCATCAGCAGTTTTTGAAGATGCAGAGCGTTCGGTTATGAAAATAGAACAAAAATGCATATCCAGTTTGTCCTTAGCACTTCAGGTTCATCATACTCTGAAAAGGCCTGGGTTGGTGCCCAAGTCCTTTGAGGGTAAGCAACAGCAATGTCTCAGAAAACATTGTTCATGCAACAGTCCACTCACCTTGATTCATTAAGCCCACATCTTTTTTATCGGACCAATAGATGCCCCTAGTTAAGATCTAAATGACTTTTGCAATGCAGGGGTGTTAAAGGAAGGGAGATAAATGCTCTGAAAAGCAGAGATCTGTTTGCTTTTCGGGTTATTAAAGAACATGGATGGAACTGGAGGCCATTATCCTTAGCAACCTAACACAGAAACAGAAAACCAAATACTCCGTGTTCTCATTTATAAGTGGGAGCTAAGTAATGAGAACTCATGGACACAAAGAGGGGAACAGTAGATACTGGGTTCTACTTGAGGGTGGAGGGTGGGAGGAGGGAGAGGAGCAGAAAAAATAACTATTGAGTACTAGGCTTAGTACCAGGGTGACGAAACAATCTGTACAACAAACTCCCGTGACACAAGTTTACCTGTATAACAAACCTGCACATGTACCTCTGAACCTAAAATAAAAGTTCAAAAAAAAAAATTTTTTTTAAAGTACATTGTTGGAAAGTTTTAGTTGTGTACCCCAGCGATAACATTTACAGTTAGTAGTAAATGTACCTTGTGGCCTCCATGCATGTATTTCTACCCACTGTTTTTTTTGAGACGGAATCTTGCTCTGTTACTCAGACTGGAAGGCTGGAGTGCAGTGGCATGATCTTAGCTCACTGCAACCTCTGCCTCCCGGGTTCAAACAATTCTACCACCTCAACCTCCCAAGTAGCTTGGATTACAGGCACTGGCTAATTTTTGTATTTTTAGTAGAGACAGGGTTTTGCCATGTTGGCCAGGCTGGTCTCGAACTCCTGACCTCAGGTGATCCACCCGCCTCGGCCTCCCAAAGTGCTGGGATTACAGGCGTGAGCCACCATGCCTAGAAATATTTCTTTTTTTCAAAATTTCAGTACGGTTTGGGGGAACAGGTGGTTTTTGGTTATATGGATAAGTTTTTTAGTGGTGATTTCTGAGATGCTGGTGCAGTCATCACCCAAGCAGTTTACACTATACCTAATGTATAGTCTTTTATCCCTCGCCCCCTCCTAGTCTTCCTTCCAAGTCCCCAAAGTCCACTGTATCATTCTAATGCCTTTGCACCCTCACAGCTTAGCTCCTACTTATAAGTGAGAACATACAATGTTTGGTTTTCCATTCCCGGGTTACTTCACTCAGAATTATGGCCTCCAGTCCATCCAGGTTGCTGCAAATGCCATTATTTCATACCTTTTTATGGCTGAGAAGCATTCCATTATTTTGCCTTTTTATGGCTGAGCAGTATTCCATGGTGTATACATATATACACATATGCATATATATACACACATATACATATACATATCATATTTTTTATCCACTTGATTGATGGGCATTTGGGCTGGTTGCATATTTTTGCAGTTGTGAATTGTGCTGCTCTAAACATGTGTGCAAGTGTTTTTTTCATACAACGACTTATTTTCCTCTGGGTAGATACCCAGTAGTGACTACCCACTATTGTTAAAGGGAGATGATCTGATAACCTCTTCAACAGTATGGGAAGCCGCCCTGGAGGTGGGCTGACCACGGAGGTTGACCTAGCTGCGTAACCCAGCAAAGATTGTGTCTCTTGAGTGGATTCTGGCATCACAACTGGCCCCTTTTTTGATGGCCTCATTTTTACCCTGCAGAAAATGGGTTGACAAAGTCCTAGCATTTCCTAAAGAACAATGTTAAAATGACAACTTAAAGCCTTTGAGAAAGTAAGACATTTTATGACTTCTCCTTGCAAAGATAGATTACCTTAGAAAACTGAAAAATAGCTTTGATGAGAAGGATAGAAAAATTGGGGGATCAAGCACATCATTGTTTTCTGGGATCTGCTATTTAGTATGTTGGAAATCAAGTACAAAGCTACATAAAAGAATTCTTTTTTTTTTTTTTTTTTTTTGAGATGGATTCTTGCTCTGTCACCCAGGCTGGAGTGCAGTAGCACGATCTTGGCTCACTGCAACCTTGGCCTCCCAGGTTCAAACAATTCTCCTGCCTCAACCTCCTAAGTAGCTAGGACTACAGGCACCCACCACCACGCCCGGGTAATTTTTGTATTTTCAGTAGACGGGGTTTCACCATGTTGGCCAGGCTGGTCTCCAGCTCCTGACCTCGTAATCTGCCTGCCTCGGCCTCCCAAAGCGCTGGGATTACAGGCGTGAGCCACAGCGCCTGGCCAAAGAATTCTTTATATTTCTTGGAAAAACATTATAGCAATTCTTTGTAAAATAAGGACTATAGCACAAGGAAACATCACAGTCCCGCAGCTCAAGCAAGGTAAATCGTATGCATTTTGAAGTCATCCCTGACGTTCTTTACCCGTATGTGGGTATGCGTATATTCTCCGGCTAAACAATTTTGTAGACTTAGGAAAGCCTTCATGAGCTGGGTGTGGTGGCTCACATCCTTAATCCCAGCACTTTGGGAGGCTGAGGCAGGTCAATCACTTGAGCTCAGGAGTTTGAGACCAGTCTGGGCAACATGGCAAAACCCCATCTCTACCAAAAAAATAAAAAAATTAGCCAGGCATGATGGTGCATGCCTGTAGTCTCACCTGCTTTGGAGGCTGAGGTGGGAGGTTCACCTGAGCTAGAGAGATCAAGGCTGCAGTGAGCCATGATCACGCCACTGCACTCCAGCCTGGGCGAGGGTGTGAGACTCTGTCTCCACAAAATACAAAATAAATACAAAATAAAAGGCTTCATGTGCATTATAAACGTATTTTTACCTGTCTTCCAGTTGTTTCCAGTGTTCCAATCTTAAAGGATCCAAATATTCTGCTTAGAGATGAATGAGCTTCTTATGTCAAGTGCTTGGATGGACAGGTGCTCTGTAAATGTTTGTGAAATGAAAGCAAACCCAGGGCATTTAAAACATTATTTCTGCCTGGGATGGTAGGAAAAGGGGTTGTAGGGATTTTATAGGTTTGTCAATAGTTTCTTCTATCCTTTTCTTACATATCGTGCTCAGCATGACTAATGTGATACAGTGAACTTCGAGAGGCTTGAAAAGAGAGACAAATTTATTAGCATACCGTCCATCTAAGCAGCCCATTCCTTCTTTTTTTGAGATGGAGTCTTGCTCTGTCGCCTAGGCTTGAGTGCCATGGCGTGATCTCTGTGCACCACAACCTCCGCTTCCTGGGTTCAAGTGATTCTCCTGCCTCAGTCTCCAGAGTAGCTGGGATTATAGGTGTGTGCCACCACGTCCCGCTAATTTTCGGTATTTTTAGTAGAGACGCGGTTTCACCATGTTGGCCAGGCTGGTCTTGAACTCCTGACCTCGTGATCCACCTACCTTGTCTTTCCAAAGTGTTGGGATTATGGGCGTTAGCCACTGCGACTGGCAGCAGCCCCTTCCTTTTAAGAGACAGTGCAAAAGGAGGGACTCATCTGTGGACATGGGTTTACAGTGTGGTCCTCACTAGAACTTTTTACACAAACTTGGATTTTAAAATCTGAGTCACTAATGCAGAGGTTTCTTAACACTTTAATAAAACATGTGGCACACTGATGTCTTGCCAGCCTGATTGGCTGGGCTGGGCTGGGTGGGTATGGGCTCTGTGCAGCCTGGGTGTGGCATCGTCAATTCATAGAGTTTGGGGGAAGAGGTGGGCAGCCATGCAGAATGGCTTTAAAGGAAAGGATCAGAAAGCAGGACCTCTCTGGCCCCTTGAGACTCTGAGTGTCCTGTGGTCCCCAGTTGGGAGGTCTAGCACAGGAAGGCTCTACACTTCTGGTGTCTCCCTGAGTGCTCAAAAACCTACCTTTCGAGCAGGCATCTTCTGTTTATTTTCTTTCGTTCCTATAAGCCTTAAATAGAACATCTCTTTGGCTCATCTATAAGCAACAAGAAAAGACCACAGGTTGTATTGGGAAGCACAGGGAATGCAGAGACCCAAACTAGTTCTCGGCTTTATCACGTACCGGTTGCTTCCCTTGGACAGAGAACTTAAAATCTTTGGATACATGGTGTGTCTTTTTTTTTTTGAGACAGAGTTTTACTCTTGTTGCCCAGGCTGGAGTGCAATGGTGCCATCTTGGCTCACCACAACCTCCGCCTCCCAAGTTCAAGCCATTCTCCTGCCTCAGCCTCCCAAGTAGCTGGGATTACAGGCATGTGCTACCATGCCCAGCTAATTTTTTGTATTTTTAGTGGAGATAGGGTTTCTCCATGCTGATCAGGCTGGTCTCAAACTCCTGACCTCAGGTGATCCGCCCAACTCAGCCTCCCAAAGTGCTGGGATTACAGGCGTGAGCCACTAAGCCCGGCCGTGGTGTGTCTTTTTTAAAGAGGTGGGGGGCAATGAGATTTTCAACACCCCCTCCTGTCTAAAGGAGGGTGAACCCAAGCTCTATGAATCATTAAGTTGGAACCCTGCCCAGAGACCCAGAGGAGAGATCACCCCAGCAGTGGCTTGGGATGGGCAGGTGAGGTGGTGAGTCACTCCCCTGTAATGGTGACTTTCACTGGTATCTGTGTCCAGCCTGTAACATGCGTGTGTTCCTTCCTGAATGTCTTTCAGGTGCCATGAGTTTCCTGCGCTCTCTCCTGGAACCAGATCCTGTGAAGAGGCCAAATATTCAGCAGGCACTGGCAAATCGCTGGCTTAATGAGAATTACACAGGAAAAGTACCCTGTAATGTCACCTATCCCAACAGGTAATTGCGTGCACCCGGAGGGACTCCTCAGATGAGATGGGGCCTGTCCTAGGAGCCCTGAGCAGTTCCGGACAGTACGCTGTCCGTGATGGAAGGAAAAGCTTGTGTTCTCTCTTGGCTGTCTTCCCTTCCCCTAACACCCACCCCCACACATCCACAAGAGGAAGCGGGAGACAGGGCCACCGTGTGCTGTTGTGCTGTGTGCCCTGTGGGGGCACCTGGCAGAGAGGCGAGTGGAGGCTGACCTCTAGCCTTTGAGGGCCTTCGGCTTCCCAAGGGGGGCCTCTTTCTAGTTCACACAAAGGGACTGTTGAGACTAGCTGTGGCCCCAGTGTGTGTGTGTGTGTGTGTGTGTGTGTTTGTGTGTGTGAGAGAGAGAGCGAGAGGAGAGAGAGAGAGAGAGAGAGACAGAGAGATAGAGAAAGAAAAAGAAAGAGAAAAAGAGACAGAGTCTGTCTGCTTGGGTCTCCTTATGCATGGGTGTTGTGTCTGTGTGTGTGTTCTGTGTTGTGTGTCTGTGTGTAAATTTGTATGTGTGTATCTGGGTGAGTGTGTGTATGTGTGTGTCTGTATATCTCTGTTTTGTTTTTGAGATGGAGTCTGACTCTGTCACCCAGGCTGGAGTGCAGTGGCACGATCTCAGCTCACTGAAACCTCCGTCTCCTGCATTCAAGCGATTCTCCTGCCTCAGACTTCCAGGTGGCTGGGACTACAGGTGTGCACTACCACACCCAGCTAATTTTTGTATTTGTAGTGTTTAGATGGGGTTTCACCATGTTGGCCATGATGGTCTTGATCTCTTGACCTGTGATTCTCCCACCTCTGCCTCCCAAAGTGTTGGGATTACAGGTATGAGCCACTGTACCCGGATTTCTTTTTTTTTTTTTTTGACACATAGTCTGGCTCTGTCACCCAGGCTGGAGTGCGGTGGCATAATCTTGGCTCACTTCCGTCTCTGCCCTTCTGGGTTCAAGTGTTCTCCTGTCTCAGCCTCCTAAGTAGATGAGATAACAGGCATGTGCCACCACGCCCCGATACTTTTGTATTTTTAGTAGAGATGGGGTTTTACCATGTTGCCCAGGCTGATCTTGAACTCCTGACCTCAAGTGATCCACCTACCTCGGCCTCCCAAAGTGCTGAGATTTCCTGTGTGAGCCAACGCACCCGCACGCGGCTAGTCTTTGTGTGAGTGTGCTTGCGTGTGTGTGATCCACTCACGAGCCCACCTGCCAACATCAGACAGAATCACATGGGATTGCCCCTCCCTTTCCAAACCTCCCTTAGATGCCTTCTTCTGCCTTGTTCATGATGTTTATTTCAGCCTTAAGTCCCCTGCCTTAAAATGTGGGAAGCAGGAAGGAAAGGCACTAGGAGTCATTTGTTGCAGGCTGGGTGTCCCTGTGGACTTTCCGTGAAGGCTTTACTTTATCAGTTTCCATGAGGAGGGCTCTTTAAGCAAAGCTTGCACACAGGAATCTGCAGCATAGGAGCACTGACTGGCTCCCCGGTGGCAGTCCACGCTTCTCCATGTTGGTGCGCTAACTGCAGATTGGAAAACATTTCACTCTTTTTTTTCTTTTTTGTTTTTGAGACAGGGCCTCACTCTGTCACCCAGGCTGGAGTACGGTGGTGTGATCATGGCTCGCTGCAGCCTCCACCTCCTGAACTCAAGTGATTCTCCCACCTCAGCCCCCTGAGTAGCTGCGACCAGAGGCATGAGCCATCATGTCAGGCAAATTTTTCTATTTTTCTGCAGAGATGGGGTTTTGCCATGTTGCCCAGGCTAGTCTCAAACTCTTGGGCTCAAGTGATCCTCCCACCTCTCAAGGTGCTGGGATTGCAGGCTCGAGCCACTGCGCCCGGCCAAAAACATCTCCTTGTATGTTTTTTCTACTCATCTGTCTATTTCTAACTAACCCGAGCAAGGGAATGAGGGCCCTTATTTTGGCTGATTTCGAGTGAATGAGGAGACCACATGGGTTCAGTACCTTCCATGAGTGGAACCCACCTTCCTTCATCCTTCAGACCTAGGGTGGCTTGCACATTTGACCAAGCTTGGATGAAGAGAATTGCTGACCAAGAGGGCAGAGGGGGAGACTGAAAGGGCAGAGAAAGGGGTGTCCTCTGTGGTCTTGTTTTCAATGCCTAGGAAGGTCTAGAAACACCCGCCAAGCCTTATGAAAGCTGAAGTGCTGAGTTCTTCAAAGAAGATGGGCAGGCAGGGCTTTGCTTGGGATGGATGTTCTAGAAAAACTTTAAAGGGACATGGGAGTCTGCATCCACACTACAGTGCCAACTTTATACTCACCGTGCCCAGAGAGGGGGTGGTTTCCCTCTGTTGCCATCTAGAATTCTAGCATTTGGCTCATGGGAGGTAATTTAAACAAAGTCTAGGTGACTTAAGTTACCAAGGGAACCTGGAAATAGATTGCTGTTTTCCAATAACAGCTCAATGTGGGCCAGGATCCGAAACAGACACCAGAAATACTACCCTAAAGTGAGGCAGAGAGCAAAGCTGAAGGGGCCTTGCCTCATTACCCATGCTCATGATGGAAAGCAGCACGCAGGTACGCTTTCTGTTAAAGGCGGAGACCTTGGTGGTGGCCACATGAGTCATTAAGCTCCTGTAATCACCAAATAAATGAGCATCATCAATCCACTCAATGCGGCAGCCGTGGAAGGAAGCGGAGCTGGGGTTAGAAAGACGCTGTTTCCCCTCCTTGTTGACTGTATCTTTATTCATGAAGAATTACGAGGCGGGCATCTCGTTCTGTAGCTTTCCCAGGGGTTGCAGACAGGCTTTAATAGATTAACACTGAAATTCAAACTCCTGTTGTTGCCAGGTTAGTGTGATGGTTTTTGCATTTGGACTTGGTCAGAAGCATAGGGGCTCCACATGAACCCAGTTAGGTGGACTGTAAAACTGGTTGAGGTCTCCTTTCTCACTAAGGAAGACAGCGCTCAGTGTTTTCTGTTTATGGAAGGCCCATTGCTCATTTTACACTAGAGGCAAATCAGTGTTTGGTTTTTAAGTAATGGAACCAGAATTCTTTTTGAAATAGAGTCGCACTCTGTCACTCAGGCTGGAGTGCAGAGGTGCGATCTCAGTTCACTGCAACTCCACCTCCCAAGTTGAAGCGATTCTCTGGTCTCAGCCTCCTGAGAAGCTGGGATTACAGGCCCGTGCCACCCTGCCTGGCTAATTTTGTATTTTTAGTAGAGATGGGGTTTCACCATGTTGCCCAGGCTGGTCTTAAACTCCTGGCCTCAAGCGATCTGCCTGCCGCAGTCTCCCAAAATGCTGGAATTACAGGCATGAGCCACTATGCCTGGCCTGGAACCAGAATTCTAAGCTGTTGGGGGAGGTACATGTGATTTACAATGTTTATTTTGAAAAACCTTTATCTTTAAGACAAAGAAATGTATTTTTTATGATTATTTTTCTGGTTTTACTGGCAGGTAGATAAAGGGAGTGAGAACATACAAGCAGAGAAGGGGATATTTTCTTTATAAAGTATGTTTATAGTTTCCCATCATACGTAGCCCCAGATGTCTTTTAAGCGTTGTCAATATTTTCCTTTTGGGAAAGCTAAGAAAATGAAGGTGTCATATTTTGTATCACTCTTCTACAAAGCCTTCTCCTATGAAGTCATTTCAGCCTCCAAGTTGATCTCCAAAAGCAAAGAGGGAAATGTCTTTGGAAGTAAATTTTTTATAAATAAATGTTTATGCAAGTGAGTCAACAGATGTTTGCTAGGTGCCCAGCTCCCCTCCTGATCCAGGTGCAGATTTTTTTTTTTTTTTTTTTTTTTTGAGACAGGTTCTTGCTTCGTAGCTTAGGCTGGAGTGCAGTGGCACAATCCCAGCTTGCTGTAACCTAGAACTCCTGGGCTCGAGTGATTGTCCTGCCCCAGCTTCTATAGTAGAGGGATTACAGGCATGTATTACCATCCCTGGCTAAGTGTTTCCATTTTTATTGCAGAGATGGGGGTTTTGCTATGTTGCCCGGGCTGGTCTTAAACTCCTGGCCCCAAGCATTCTCCCTGCCTCAGCCTCCTAAAGTGCTGGGTTTCAGACATTTGTACAGAGCCAACCTTTCTGCCTCTTCCTGTCTCTCTGCGGGGGCCTGGACAGTCTCTCCACCCTTATAGTTAGCTTTGGAACTGAGGGAAGGGGAGGAGGATATAGGCAATACAGGACAGAATTAGACCAAATTAGATCCGTGGTATCAAAACGGATTGCATGTGAATTTGTTCAATTCAATTATAGCTAGTGTTCTGGAACATTGTAGCATTCTCTGTGTCATCCAAACATGCAGCCATAGTACAGATTCGATAACGGATACTGGAGAGCACCGAATTTATACATTGTTTGTTGGAAAACATTTAAACTATTCCTCTTAGTCCAGAGTCAGTTGGCCATTTACATTTTGGCAGAGCTTTTTTTTTTTTTTTTTTGAGACGATGTCTCACTCTGTTACCCAGGCTAGAGTGCAATGTCATAGTCTTGGCTGGCTCACTGCCACCTCTGCCTTCTGGGTTCAAGCAATTCTCCCACCTCAGCCTCCCAAGTAGCTGGGACTACAGGCTCGTGCCACCACACCTGGCTAATTTTTTAAGTATTTGTAGTAGAGATGGGGTTTCACTATGTTGGCCAGGCTAGTCTCGAACTCCTGACATCACAATCCGCCTGCCTCATCCTCCCAAAGTGCTGGGATTACAGGCATGAGCCATTGCACCCAGCTCAGAGCTCGTTTTTGAACATACTGGACATAAAAGGCAGACATGGGGTGTCTGCCCCTGTGCGCATCCCTCCTTTCCACGCTGCTGACCTTTCTTCCAGGACACCTCATGTCCTCTGGGGGTGCCCTGTTCTTGGCAGGGGGTGGGGCTGTGTGAGAGCAGCTGTGGTCTGATTGGCCAGGGTAGGGCCACACCCACATTGGGATTCCCAAGTATTTCCAAACCACTGTTTTCCTCTGTGTTGATTTGGTAGACCTCAAGTAGTTATTTTAAAAAACAAACACATTATTAATGTACTTTTAAAACCAGTAATCATGCCAATCCCTCTTCCACCTGTTATCTAGAATGTGTAATTTCATGCAAACAAGAATGAGGAAGGCTGATCTCATAGTTTGTTGGGTATGTTTTTGTTTGTTTGTTTTTAGGGACAGCACTTAGGCAAATGTAGAGGAGGGAGAACTGATGTAGGTTACACTGACTGACCCGTGGCAGGCGATGGTCAGGAGACCTCGTTCTGCTCTCAGTGCCCCTGCCAACCAGCCGTGTGAACCGGCAAGTTCTCTTCTTCCACCAGAACCTGCAAAGTCTCCTCTTCTTTACGATAATGGGGCTACACTGTGTGATTTCTCTGGGCATTGTGGTTCTGAGGTTCCATCCAAAATGTCTTCAGACTCCTTGACACGGAGGCTAGCGGCTCTCCAGCCAGATGAGCTTGCCTTCGGCTCCAAGTGCCCTCTTTCTATCACTCTTAAGGGATTTAGAATGTTCTTTTGACACAGCCCCATGACCAACATACACACACTCCCTTAGAGCCCTCCGCCTGATTTCTCGTTTTCAGCAGCCATTGGATGTGTCTATTTATTTGGGAGGCCATGAGCATCTAGAGCCAGGCTGCCAGTTGTTAATTCTAGGGCTGCTACTTCCTGCCTGTGTGACCCTGGGCAAGGTACTGCATTGCTGTGGGCGTCGGTTTCTTATCTGTAAAGTTGGGATAATGCTAGTACCTACTCATAGGACTATCAGGATGACTAAGGGAATTTACGTTCTCTCTTCCCCCACTGGGAGGGTGAACAAATGAATGGGTAGATAAATGAAGCCTGGTATTTCTTTGCCATTTTATCCCAAAGAGTTTATCTTCATAGTACCCCTGTGAAGTAGCCTTAACCTGTCTTCCTCTGAGAGCACCCCACTTTGTAGCTGAGCCCTGGACCCCCATGTATGAACTTGTGAGCTCTTTCTGTTCCGCTAAACATGATCGGGGTAGTTCCTGGATACCTTCCTTTTCCTCCCTAAAACCAGAGTCAGGATGGCTTCTGTCCATAGCAATAAATAAATTTTTTTTCTTTTTTTTTGAGACAGAGTTTTGCTCTTGCTGCCCAGAGTGCAGTGGCGCGATCTCCACTCAATGCAACCTCCGCCTCCTGGGTTCAAGCGATTCTCCTCTCACCCTCCTGAGTAGCTGGAATTACAGGCATGCGCCACCACATCCAGCAAATTTTTGTATTTTTAGTAGAGACCAGGGTTTCATCATATTGGTCAAGCTGGTCTCTAACTCCTGACCTCAGGTGATCCTCCTGCCTCGACCTCTCAAAGTGCTGAGATTACAGGCGTGAGCCACCATGCCTGGGCAACAAATACATTTTAAGGACAGAATGTGTGATCATAAAGAAATTTAGAGAAAAATTTGGGGGGATTTGAATATAATCTGGGTATTAGATGATATTAAGTGATTGTTAAAATTTTACTGGGTATGTTGATGGTTTTGTGGTTCTGCAGGGGACATCTTTGGTTTTGAAGGTGCACACTGAAGTGTTAAGGGGTAAAAAGTCATAATGTTCCTCTCACTGTGCCCACATTTTCTCATTGTTCAACACCCGCCTATGAGTGAGAACATGCGGTGTTTGGTTTTCTGTTCTTGTGTCAGTTTGCTGAGAATGATGGTTTCCAGATTCATCAATGTCCCTACAAAGGACACGAACTCGTCATTTTTTATGGCTGCATAGTATTCCAGGGAGGGGAACATCACACACTGGGGTCTGTTGGGGGATTGGGGGGGGCTAAGGGATGGACAGAGGGGGGCAGGGAGGCTGGGGAGGGAAAACACTGGGAGAAATGCCTGATGTAGGTGATGGGGGTAGGGGGAGGGACGGAGACTGCAAACCACCATGGCATGTGTGTACCTGTGCAACAACCCTGCGGGAGGTGTGCAAAAAAAAAAAAATGCAAGTATGGCACAGTGCTCACTGGTACATCCAGATGATGGCGTACATAAAGTGATTGTACTATTCCCTCCCTTTTCTGAATACATGAACATTTTCAAAATAAAACATCAAGTAAATGAATGAATGAGTGAATGAATGAATGAAGCTGACTGTGCTCAGGGGGCTGGCGTGGGCCTCTCCGTGACGTGGAGAGGTGACTGGTCCTCTCTCTCTGCGCCTGGCAGGATCTCCCTGGAAGACCTGAGCCCGAGTGTTGTGCTGCACATGACCGAGAAGCTGGGTTACAAGAACAGCGACGTGATCAACACTGTGCTCTCCAACCGCGCCTGCCACATCCTGGCCATCTACTTCCTCCTAAACAAGAAACTGGAGCGCTATTTGTCAGGGGTAAGTGCGACCCTAGAGGGGGATCAACTATCGCCTCTGCTCTCCATTGAAGAAAGAGCTCCTACAGCCAAAGTGTTTCTCAGGTGTTGACACTTGATCCAAGCTGCTAATTTAATCTAATATGAGACTGAGTTTTCTAAATGTGGGGATGGAGTCGTAGCTAAACCTGCTTCTCAGGGAGAGCCTTTTATCTGCGATGGTTTTCAAATGCTCTTCCCCCTGAGTTAATCCCTGGCCAGAATTTGGGGTGTTCAAGCCTCTTTCTCCTTCAGCTTCTCTGTTGCTTTTTTAAATTGTCGTTCTGCTGCCTCTTAGCTCTTTGGGTTCCCCCACGTTGGAGGCATTGGAGGCCTTTCTGGTCATAAAACTCAGGTAGCAGTGCCTCTCGGGCGTTGTCTCTAAAATATGGTATTATACGTGAGAAAGCCACTATTTAGGTTTAACTTCTCCAGAAAATAAGAACAAAATTGGACTTCTCTGGCCTGACTCTGGCACCTTCTCTCAGCCTGGGGTGTCAGAAAGTCCAAGTGTCCGGTGTCACTTGCCAGGTACATCTGGGAGTTCCACAGTGGTGGGACCCTGACATCTTGTCCCCTTCCTCATTTATGGCACAAGCAGTTTCTGTGTGCCTGAGAAAGGGAATTTACGTGCCTTTGTTGTAACCAAATCATCTCTCTCCAAATGGACAATGGCTTAAAAAGAATCTTGCAGGCCAAGTGTGGTGACGCATGCCTGTAGTCCCAGCACTTTGGGAGGCTGAGGCGGGTAGATCACCTGAGGTCACTGAGGTCAGGAGTTCGAGACCAACTTGGCCAACATAGTGAAACCCTGTCTTTACTAAAAATACAAAAATTAGGCGGGCATGGTGGCGGGTGCCTGTAGTCCCAGCTACTTGGGCGGCTGAGGCAGGAGAATCTCTTGAACTTGGGAGGCGGAGGTTGCAGTAAGCCAAGATCGTGCCACTGCACTCCAGCCTGGGCAACAAAGAGCAAAACTTCATCTCAAAAAAAAAAAAAAAAAAAAAAGAATCCTGCGAATTGGATCCAAGACGATATGTATTCTTCATACAACAGCTCATCCTTTTACACAGAATGGTGGGTGCTGACCAGCTCTAACAAGGAGTCAGCTGAAGAAATTCAGAACAGGAAGCCTATCTGAAGTTTGAGTGTTTGCTTTTGTGAAGGGCCACCTTCACCCTGGCCTCTTGCACCTTGACATCTGATGGCATGGAGTTGTCACTGTTAGGAAGACATTTACCATCCAGAGCACGTGCTATTTGAAGTCATGTGATAGCCCAATATGTCACCAAATTGCACCAGGCAATAGGCTTAGAAACCCTTTTGAGGTTTCTGTATTAGAGCTAAAGATGACACTCTACCTGCAGCTGGGGAAATTATATTCTCCCTGGCCTGGTGGAGATGACTAAATTAATACCCAGAGGACAAGGTAGTCAGTGTGTGTCTTTTATTAGCAAATTGATTTGGGAGCTGTCTAGAAAACGTTGCTGAACATACGAAGAGGCTCCATGGGAGGCTGGTTAAACATTTGGATGAAAGTACAGATGTTTCTAAGCTGATTTAGCTCAGAACATTGGCTAGATTTTGCTTCAGCAGGAAATTATCCACAGAACTCCTGTGTGTGTGTGTGTGTGTGTGTGTGTGTGTGTGTGTGTGTGTGAACCACCAAGGGAAAGATCTACATGAGAAGAAATAAAAGGCTTTAACAATGTTTTATGGGGGAGAAAAACGTGTTCTGTGTGATGGGGTGGCACCTCTCTGATGGGGACAGAGTCATAGCTTTGAGTTAGATTTCACAGATGGTGTCACTATGGCTGCCTTGCTCATAGAAAGCTACTGAAGAAGAGATGTCAAATCCAGAAAGGGCTTTCAACATGTAATATACTATTTATTTTATTGTATTATATGATAAGGAGAGATTAAGAAAATCTTTTGTATCATGCAGCAGTTCTCTGTTCTGTCATCATGAAGAACATAAAAGAATACTAGATTTGAAGCTGTTTCTCATTTCTCTTAAAAAAAATTGTTTTTTTAGACAGTCTTTTTTTTTTGAGACAGAGTCTCGCTCTGTCAGCCAGGCTGGAGTGCAGTGGTATGATCTCAGCTCACTGCAACCTCTGTCTCCCGGGTTCAAGTGATTCTCCTGCCTCAGCCTCCCGAGTAGCTGGGTTCGCAGCCACGTGCCACCATGCTTGGCTAATTTTTGTATTTTTATTAGAGAAGGGGTATTGCCATGTTGGCCAGGCTGGTCTCAAACACCTGACTTCAAGCAATCTTCCAACCTTGGCCTCCCAAAGTGCTGGGATTATGGGCATGAGCCAGAGCACCCAGCCCTCTTTTTTTTTTTTCTTTTGAGATGAGGTCTCCCTCTGTCACCCAGGCTGGAGTACAGTGGCATGATCTCAGCTCACTGTAACCTCTGCTTCCTGGGTTCAAGCGATTCTCCTGCCTCAACTTCCTGAGTAGCTAGGACTATAGGCATGCACCACCGTGCCCAGCTAATTTTTGTATTTTTGGTAGAGATGGGGTTTTGCCACATTGCCAGGCTGGTCTTGAACTCCTGAGCTCAAGCGACCCACCCACCTTGGCCTCCCAAAGTGCTAGGAGTACAGGTGTGAGCCACCATGCCGGCCTCAAACTTCTTTCTCATCCTTTAAAATTTCTATTTATTGTATATCTTATAGTGTACATGATATATTCGTGCAATGTTACATGCTTATAATTTATAAATATGCATATACTGTAGGTGCCTACTTATACGTTTTTCACACATAAGGGATCAGGGTTATACCATTTGGACACCACCATGCTGTAGAGGATAAAAGTTAAGAATTTAAATGGTCTTCAGATAAAAGGAAGAAAAGAGGGTTCATGCCCTGATTTTCTTTTTCAGATGATGAATACCGTTCAAAACTTACTCAAATGTGTTTTCATGAAACTGACTATATTATAAGGTTGATGATTTCACTTATTAGAGAATGACATTGCTACTTTCCAAGTAAGTTAATAGTTCCAAACATTTTTCTTTTTTTTTTTGAGATGGAGTGCAGTGGCTCGATCTTGACTCACTACAACCTCCACCTCCCGGGTTCAAGTGATTCTTCTGCCTCAGCTTCCCGAGTAGCTGGGATTACGGGTACCTGCCACCGTGCCTGGCTAATTTTTGTATTTTTAGTAGAGATGGGGTTTTACCATCTTGGTCAGGCTGGTCTTGAACTCCTGACCTCGTGATCCACCTGCCTCAGACTCCCAAAGTGCTGGGATTACAGGCGTGAGCCACCGCGCCCAGCCCCAAACATTCTTCTTTTGGTGGAACTAGTTCTTTGGCTGCTGACCAAGTAAAATGGAGGGGTCTTAGGTTTTAAAAAACTTTCCTGTGGCTACTTCCACATTTAGAGATACAAGCTTTGGTCAGTCACGCTCTTCTTAAACAATTACATAGCTCATGCCAAGGAAGAGAGACATTTTGTCTGAAGCCTTTTTGTCTTTTAGAAACAAAACAAAACAAAACAAAAAGAGTCTCACTCTGTCCCCCCAGGCTGGAGTGCAGTGGCACAGCCATGGCTCACCACAGCCTCAACTTCCCGGGCTCAAGTGATCCTGCTGTAGTCCCAGCTACTCAGGAGGCTGAGGCAAGAGGATCGGTTGAGCCTGGGAAGTCGAGGCTAATTTTATTGTTTGTAGAGATGGGGTTTCGCCATGTTGCCCAGGCTGGTCTTGAACTACTGGGCTCAAGCAATCCACCCGCCGTGGCATCCCAAAGTGCTGGGATTACAGGTGTGAGCCGGTCCGCCTGGCCTGAAGCTCTTAGGCTGTGTCCTGATGTGCCTGGGTGTGTCGCCAGCTGCTGCATTTCTGCCTGTCTGCTTTGCCCAGCATCAAGGCTGCAAGTGTTGCAAAGCAGAGCGTGGCTTTGTCTTCCAAGAACATTCTCTGGAAACTCAGCTGGTGTCATTCTAACAGGAAAAGGTTTTGGGGTCATTTTCAATTAAATTTATCTGTTTAATTGATCAAAAACATTGTATATATTTATCTTGTACAACACGATGCTTTGAAATATACATACATTGTGGAACGGCTAAATCAAGCTAAATAACATATGCATAACCACACCAATTTATCATTTATTTGTGATGAGACCACTGAAAATTTCTTTTAGCAATTTACAAGAATACAATACACTGTTATTAACATTAGTCACCACATTGTTCAATAGTGTCTTGAATTTTTTTCCCCGTTTAACTGAAATTTTCTATCTTTTGACCAATATCTCTCTGCCCACTTCCCTCCACCTGCTTAAGCCCCTGGTAATGATTATTCTACTCTCTACTTCTATGACCTACATTTTCTGGATTCCAGGTATAAGTGAGATCATGCACTATTTGTCTTTCTGTGCCTGGCTTATTTCACTTAGCATAATGTCGTCTAGGTTCATCCATATTGTCAAAAACGACAGAATTTCTCTTTGAAGGTTGAATGGTATTCCATTATATATATGTACATTATATATACATTATATATATACATATATATATATGCACACTTTTTTTTTTTTTTTTGAGGTGGAGTCTTGCTCTGTCACCCAGGCTGGAGTGCAGTGGCACAATCTCGGCTCACTGCAACCTCAGTTTCCTGGTTCAAGCAATTCTTCTGCCTCAGCCTGCTGAGTAGCTGTGACTATGGACACCCACCACCATGCTCAGCTAATTTTTACATTTTTTTTTTAGTAGAGACAGGGTTTCACCATATTGACCAGGCTGGTCTTGAACTCCTGACCTTGTGATCCACCCACCTCCGCCTCCCAAAGTGCTGGGATTACAGGCGTGAGCCACCACACCAGGCCCAACACACTTTATTCATTCATCCGTTGATGGACACATTAGCCATATCTTGGCTATTGTGAATAATGGGTGCATTGAACATGGGGGAGGTGCATATATGTCTTCACTATATTGATTTCATTTCCTTTGGATATAGACCCAAAAGTGGAATTGCTGGATCATATGGTAGCTCTACTTTTAATTTTTTGAGGAACCATACTAATTTCCATAATGGTTGTACTAATCTGCATTCTCACCATCAGTATGCAAAGGTTTCCTCTTCACATCCTTGCCAACATGTGTATCTTCCATCTTTATGATAAAAGCTATTCTTATAGGTCTGAGGCAGTATCTCATTGTGGCTTTAATTTGCATTTCCCTTATGACTGGTGATGTTGAACATAGCTATTGGCCATTTCTTTTTCTTTTTTTTTTAAGATGGAATCTGTCTGTGTCACCAGGCTGGAGTGCAGCGGCACGATCTCAGCCCACTGCAACCTCTGCCTCCCAGGTTCAAGGGATTCTCCTGCCTCAGCCTCCTGAGTAGCTGGGGCTACAGGAGCATGCGACCATGCCTGGCTAAGTTTTGTATTTTCAGTAGAAATGGGGTTTCACCATTTGGCCAGGATGGTCTTGATCTCCTAACCTCGTGATCTGCCCACCTGGGCCTCCCAAAGTGCTGGAATTATAGGCATGAGCCACTGTGCCTGTCTCCTATTGACTATTTCTATGTCTTCTTTTGAGAAATGTCTCCAGAACCTATGTGCATTTTTTAATTGGGTTGTTTTCTGGCTATTGAGTTGTTTGCATTCTTCACATGTTCTTTGTCAGATGTGTGGTTTACAAATATTTTATCCCATTCCATAGGTCTCTTTACTCTGTTGATTATTTCCTTTGTTGTGCAGAGCTTTTGAGTTTGATATAATTCCATTTGTCTATTTGTGCTTTTGTTGCCTGTGCTTTCGGAGTCCCATACAAAAAAATCATTGTCCAGACCAGTGTAATGGAGCTTTTTCCGTAGGTTGTCTTTTAGTAGTTTTACAGATTGGGGTCTTACGTTTTAAGTCTTTAACTCATTTTGAGTTGACTTTTGCAGATGGTGTGAGATGGGGTCTGATTTCATTCTCTGTGGATACCCAGTTTTCTAACACCATTTATTTAAGAGGATCTCCTTTCCCCATTGTGTGTTCTTGGCAGCTTTGTCAAAAACTAATTGACCATAAGTGCATGGATTTATGTTTAGGCTCTCTTTTCTGTTCCGTTAATCTACGTGTCTCTGTTTTTATGCCAGTATCATACTGTTTTGGTTCCTATAGCTTTGTGGTATGTTTTGAAGTCAAGTAGAGTGATACCTCAGCTTTGACTTTATTGTTTAAAATTACTTTGGCTATTCACGGTCTTTTGTGGTTTCCTACAGATTTTAGGATTTTTTTTTATTTCTATGAAAAACATTATTGAAATTTTGATAGGGATTCCATTGAATCCATAGATTGCTCAGGATAGTATGGACATTTTAATCATATTAGTTCTTCCAATCCATGAACATGGAATCTTTTCATTTACTTGTGTCTTCTTCAGTTTCTTTCATCAATGCTTTATAGTTTTCAGTGTACAGATCTTTCACCTCCTTGAATACATTTATTCCTAAGCATTTGATTTTTTTATGGCTATTGTAAGTGGCATTGCTTTCTTGATTTCATTTTTGAATAGTTTGTTGTTAGTGTATGGAAACACTATTGATTTTTGTGTATTGATTTTGTATTCTGCAACTTTACTAAATTTGTTTACTAATTGAAACAGTTTTTTGGTAACGTCTCTAGGGTTTTCTATATATAAGGTCATGTGTCTGCAAACAGGGACAATTGAACATCTTTTCCAATTTTGATTCCTTTTATTCATTTTAACAATTTCCTAAATATTTTATTTTTATTTTTTCTTCAACTTTTAAGTTCCAGGGTCCATGTTTGGGATGTGCAGGTTTGTTACATAGGTAAACATCTGCTCTGGTGGTTTGCTGCATGGACCAACCCATCACCTAGGTATTAAACCCAGCATTCATTAGCTACTCTTCCCAAGGATGCCTTTTCTTTCTTTTTTCTTGCCTAAGTGCTCTGGGTAGGACTTGCAGTATTATGTTGAATAGAAATGGTTAGAGGGGGGCTTCATTGCCTTATTCCTGAACAAGTTGTCTGTGGCGATGAATTCACTCTAGTTAGAAACACTTGCATGCCTAAAGTGTGGATTCTCAGACTGGTTGTGGTTTTATGATGTCTGTTTCACATTTAATGCTTAAATCATAGGGCATACCTAGTCTGAGAATCCATACTCTAGGTGAGTGGCTGTTTTTAACTAGAGTACATTAATCCCTCCAGACAACTACAGTGGGTCTGCTCAGTA
Source organism: Ateles fusciceps (assembly GCA_036589455.1). Taxonomy (NCBI): domain Eukaryota; kingdom Metazoa; phylum Chordata; class Mammalia; order Primates; family Atelidae; genus Ateles; species Ateles fusciceps. Next base: position 14,453,323 of record JAZHEH010000222.1, read on the forward strand.
ATTCCCGTGCATGGCTAATTTAATTGTACTGTATGCACTGTCCCAGTTATTAATCTTATCAACCAATTACTTACACCCCATGTGTAATTTTGAAGCCCAATCTAGTGAACTAAAAAGTAAAATGTTATCTCTTCATTGTCATTTCTTCCCTTCTCTCTTGGTTTCCTCTTTTTAAAACCAAGAAGCATGTATTTTAAGATAGAGAGCCTGTAAGAGCATTCATTAACTATTTATTGGTTGATTAATTAATTAATCCATGATTTTATTTTACCCATTTCAAGGTTGATTAATTAATTAATTCATGATTTTATTTTACCCATTTCTAGACAGGATTGTACCTACGTCAGCTCAGGTGCAGTTGTTTATCTTATTCTTTGAGCTATATTATGAATTGTTGTGGCTTTCATTTGGGTGGTGGTGGTGGAGAGCTGTGTGTGTGTGTGTGTGTGTGCTGTGCTGTTTTAAAATAAAGCAAACAAGCAAGATCCATGCTCTATGCAGTGGTTCAGTAAATAAGTTGGCCAGGCAAGGTGGCTCACGCCTGTAATCCCAACACTTTGGGAGGCTGAGGCAGGTGGATCACGAGATCAGGAGTTTGAGACCAGCCTGGCTAACATGGTGAAACCCCGTCACTACTAAAAATACAAAAAATTAGCCGGGTGTGGTGGCGTGCAGCTACAATCCCAGCTACTTGGGAGGCTGAGGCAGGAGAATTGCTTGAACCTGGGAGACGAAGGTTGCAGTGAGTTGAGATCGCACCACTGCACTCCAGCCTGGGCGACAGAGTGAGACTCCATCTAAAAAATAAATAAACAAATAAAAATAAAAAATAAAATAAGTTATTCTTTCCAGCTCATTTTCTTGCTTTCTGCATTTACGTTTTGAGTAGTCTTATTGCACAGATAAAAGAACTGAGGCCTTACAAGGGGCAGCGATTTACTCAGGGTCACCTGCCCTTTGCTGGCCGCAATAGTAACACAGGTGGGTGGCCTGACTCTGTGCCCAGGCTCTCCCGACGCCACATCCTGCCTGCAGGCCGTCCTGGGGTGAGACTTCATGTTGCAATTTACTGGCCTGCCACATATTTCCCGCATTCTCTCGGCCAAGCTCTGGTTTAAAAATTAATGACTGCTTAATGGACATTTCTATTTCTGAGAGTTGAGCTGTGCTTTTTCTTTCTCCTCTGGTAGAAATCTGACATCCAGGACAGCCTCTGCTACAAGACCCGGCTCTACCAGATAGAGAAGTACAGGGCCCCCAAGGAGTCCTACGAGGTGAGTGACCCCCGAAGCAAACCCCAGGGTCTCTTAGGAAGGGTGGATTTCCATTTGCAGTAATTGGAAAAGAAACCAATTACTGTGGGACACTGAAGTGGCAAAAGACACAGACTTATGCTCATAATTGAGCCCTTGAGAAATGGTTTACAGCGGAACCAGTGTCGCGGCGTCTGAACCATGGTTCTCAGCTGTGGCTGTGGCTGTGTGTTAAAGTCACCGGGAGCGTTAAACATCTGGATACCCAGGCCACACCTCAGACCAATTCCATCGCATCTGAGGAGGGGGAGACTCGGGTATTAGTAGTTTTTAAAGCTCCCTGGATGTTCCAATGAGGAGCCAAAGTTGAAAACCACTTTCAGGATCTCCCAAAATGAAAATGAGATGTTCAGTGTTTCACTCATCTATGAGTGAAACTAGCCAAAATAGATCTCATAGAAGTTCAGAGTAAAACTGAGGTTATTAGTGGCTTGAAATGGCAGAGGGAAGGGAGGGGTAGAGAGGGGTTGTTTAACGGACATGAAATTACGGCTAGACGGAAGGAATAAGTTCTCGTGTTCTGTGGCACTGTAGGGTGACTATAGTGAACAGTAACTATTGTTATATTCATCAACTATAACACATATACTGGTACCAAACACACTATCTAGTCCTTTTCCACATGGATATTGACCCATATTAAACCTTATTAACATTACATGGCACTTATAGTCGTTCACCGGACACAGCACATCCAAGTCAAGAAATTTCTCACCAACATGGATATCCCCTACCAGACTTTAGTCTCTTAACCTACCAACCTCCGAGAAATAATCATCCCACTCGGGCGTGTTACCCTTCTTGCTCCAGGCCCATAACACTTGGGGGGTGACTATCGTGAAACTATACCTGGCATCTGATTCTTACCTCATGGCCATAACACTAAGACCCCCCACAGGTTCCCCTTAAATAAGACATCTCAATGGATCAGGGACTGTCACCCTATTAACCAGTCACGGGAGCATAGAGTAATGTACTGTATATATTCAAAAAGCTAAAAGAGGATTTTGAACATTCGTAACACAAATAAATGACAAATATTTGAAGTAATAGATCTGCCGATCGCCCTGATTCGATCGTTACGTATTGAATACATGGATGGAAATATCACTCTCTGTCCCATAAAATAGATGTATAATTATTATGAGTCAACTAAAAATAAAAGGGAAAAATGCAAATGCTAGAAAAGAATGAAATGCTTAAAAATAGAGCTGAGCATAACATGTGGCATCAGAAGAAAGTGAGCTGAGGAACAGGAAAGTTTGGGATCAAGCAGGCTTTCCCGGCCAGCTGTCCCTGGTGACCTGATATGACCTGGGACATACCTGAGAGAAAAAGACCACGGCTCTTTGATTTCACAATAAAAACTAGGCTCCTGTGCCAAATTGTCTCAAATTTGGATCCCACACCCATGTTTGTTAGGAGACTGTGCCTGTGAATTCCAGATCCAGGGAGAGGGTCGGGGCGGGGTGCCAGCTCAGGGCCCCTCATCCACCTTGTGCCAAGCTAGTTCTTCTTTCTCAGTGATTTTCCTGGGAACCTCTTCCCTTTCCCCTCTGGAGCCCCTTCCATGTCCCCTGAGTGTCCTTGCCACAGGAACCTCTTTCCTGGGACACCCAGGTCTATTAGTCTGTTCTCAAGCTGCTAATAAAGACATACCTGAGACTGGGTCATTTATAAAGGAAAAAGGTTTAATAGACTCACAGTTCCACATGACTGGGGAGGCCTCACAATCATGGCGGAAGGTGAATGAGGAGCAAAGTCATGTCTTATGTGGCAGCAGGCTAGAGAGAGCGTGTATGGGGGAACTCCCTTTATAAAACCATCAGATCTTGTGAGACTTATTCATGCTGATGAGAACAGTATGGGGAAACTGCCCCCATGATTCAATTATCTCCACCTGGCCCCGCCCTTAACACATGGGGATTATTATAATTCAAGGTGAGATGTGGGTGGGGACACAACCAAACCATATCACCCACAAGTTTTTTCATTTGAGAAGGGATCCAAAAGGGACCCTTTGCTTATGCCCCCATAAGGTCACTGGGCCTGGTCTCTCTCCTCTTTCCTTTTTTCTACATAAAGTATTCATCCTGATCTCATGAGCGGCTCACATCGCTCTGGAAGGATCTTCTCTGGGCTTGTCTTGCACACAGGGCTGCAGTGAGGCATGGTGGGTACCAAGGCCCATACTGGGCTCCCGGGCAACCAGCTAAGCAGGTGTCCAGGGAGGGCCCAGATGTCACGACACCGTGACAGGGAGGGCCCAGCTGCAGGGCCCCAAGTGCGAATGTGACATGAGCTCAGGGAGAGGGGACCTGCCCCCAGCATTGAGGTGGGCAATGGCATGGGTCTCCATTTTCAGACAGACCCCAGGGCAGAGGGGAGAGGAGAAACTGGCAAAGACAGGGCTGGGGGTGGCCAGGCAGGAGGTGAGCAGCCAGGAATCAGTGATGCCAGGGGGGACTTCAGGAACAGAGGAAAGGTCACCCGTGAAATGGTCAGTGGTGTCAACTGAGCCACTAGTTGTCCTGAGGATGTTAGAAAGAACAGCTTCATGAAGTGCCAAAGGCAGAAGAGAGGTGGCATGGTTTTGGGGGGTGGGGGAGAGGGGGAAGTGAAGTCAGCATCTACCTCTGCGTCGGTGACACTGCAGTGAAGGGAGAGAATGTGAGCTTGACAGAAGGATGCTCGGGACGGGGAGGAATGGTGGGGCTTAGCCTGGACCCCAGACTGGATGCCCCCTTCCTCAAGACAGGCTGTGGGGCCTGGGGAAGATGAAGATGGAGACAAGCCCTTTGGAAGGTGGGTCTTGATGGCAGGAGCTAAGCCAAAAGCCCAGGTGTGCGGGGGAGCCAGGTGCCCCCTGAAGTCTAGAGCCCTCTGGCCATTGCTTACTAAATGTTAACCCCTTCTTGCATGAATGAAGGGGTCTCGAATCTAGCACGCTCTGAACAAGACTCTCCCCAGCCCTCCCCCTACCTCCCTGCTCTATGCATAGCAGCCCCATCCTCCCCGAAGTGCAGGGAAGAAAGCTTGTCTTTGACTCTCCCCTTACTCCCATCACCAAGTTCTACCAATCTGACTGCAAAACCCTCCAACCCCTGCCCCCTCTCCGCCTCCATCCCCCACACCTGGTCCCAGCCTCATCACTCTCTCCTGGCTACGCCCTCCTAACTGATCCTCGTGCTTCTGGGATGGTGGCCCGCCACTTCCCCCCCTGCCTGGCCTCCAGAGTGAGCTTTTCACCCTTACACTGAATCATGTCACTTTCCTGCTTGAAACCTTCAGAGGCTTCCTTCACCTGCCAGGCAGACTCTGTGCACGGTCACCCTGTGTGGTTCAGCCCCAGGTGGCTTCTCCTGCCTTGTCCCCCTAGCCTCACGGCCCACACACACACAGCGCTGCGTCCGCCCTGTGCTCAGTCCACAGCCTTCGGGCTTGCTGCGCTCTCTGTGCCTGTGGGGGCTGTGCACAGGCCGCTCCCTCTTCCATAATGTTCTCCCCCGCCCCTCTTTGCTAAACCTAAGTGTCTTCAGATCCAGAGCAAGGTCACCTCCCCATGGGTCCCTGCTGTTCCCCTGATCTCTGCCATTTAGTCTCATGCTATCTATCCTATCACTTATCCCATCTGCCTACCACATTCCACATCCTGGGGCCAGTCCCACTTGCGGCTGTTTGTTTCGGGGTTGTTTGATTAACATCTCTCGCTCTGGGCTGTGAGTTCCAGAAGAGTAGAGTCTGAGTCCCTTTTGCTCCTCACAGTATTCCCAGAGGCCACACAATACCTGGCATGTAGTAGGTGGTCAATAAATATTTGCTCAGTAAACAAATGGAAAGATCAAGTGGGCCCTGACCAGAGTCTCAGAAAATGGATAGGACTGGGACAAGCAGTGGAGCAGGTAGAACATTCCAGGTGGGACACCTGGCTGTTTTAAAGGCGGGGATTCCTGCAGCATAGCACACACATGATGTTATCACCACCACATGGCCATGCCTTAGGGCAGGGAGGAGCCCCTTATGGTCACCTGTGCTGTGGGTGGTCACCCCAGCCAGAGTCTCAGAATTCACTGAGACTTCCTGCCTTGTGCTTTGCATGTCACTCACGAGGGTCTTGACCAATAACAATGCAAACTTAGGTGACTGGAGAGCCCAATGTGCGTGCCCTAGGTGGCCACTAAGCCACCTTGCTGATGCCCTGGTCCACGCTGACTTCATACCTGCCCCACTGTGACTGTGTGTCGGAAGGGGCCAGAACTCCAGGGGGAAAGGGGTCTTTTTTTCATTCCGATTCCTTTTCTATTTCCTCTGGCCTGAAGACACATGGTGAGCGTTTTAAACATTTGTTGAAATATTTAACGGTTAGGATTTAAATAGGAACACTAATGGGCAAACAGCATTCAATTTTCTATGATCCATTTGTTTCCTCTAAACTGCAGCGACACTTCCCTACTTAAATGACAGCTATTACCAGCTGATCCAGCTTGTCTCCGGTGGGACCTAGAAAGTGGAGTGAGGCTAGTTTGGGGAAGGACTAAGAAAGGGCCCAGGCTTCACAGAAAAGTCCACTCGGAGCCGGGGAGTGGTTGGGGGGCGGGTTCCGTCCTCGGCGGGCCTGGGAGAAGCCACCCCATGGCAGAGGTGGAGCTGGATGGGCACAGGGAATGGTGGAGAGGTTTCAGGTTGTGTGCAAACCAGGGTGTGGCCCAGGGCTCGTGTCCCCCAGGGATGTCATCAGGCTGTGTCTGGGCACTAAGCAGTGGCCTCTTTGTTCCTTTTGATTCCAGTTCATTTTCTCCTAGGAGACAAAGGAGCTGAATTAAGTTGCAAAAACTTCCCTCTTGGGGCTACCAAGCAGTGATTATACAACCTGACCATTTTCTCTATTTCTTTTTCCTATCAAAGGCAGAGACTATAAAAGTGGGGTACATTTCTCATCTGAGAACACCTATCGTGTGTGCCCAACGGATTCCTTCCTTCCTTCCTTCCTTCCCTCCCTCCCTCCTTTTTCTCTTTTCTTTCCCCTTCCTCCCTCCCTCCCTCTCTCTCTCCTTCCTTCCTTTCTTCCTTTCTTTCCTTCCTTCCTCCCTTCTTTCCTTCCTTCCTTTCCTTTCTTTCTTTCTCTTTTTTGTTTTCCTTCCTTCCCTCCCTCCCTCCTTTCTTTCTCTCTTCTTTTTCTCCCTCCTCCTTTCCTTCCTTCCTTCTTTCCTTCCTTCCTTCTTTCCGTCCTTACTTCCTTTTCTTTCTTCCTTTTCCTTCCTTCCCTCCCTTCCTCCCTCCTTTCTTTCTCTTTTTCTACCCTCCCCTCCCCTTTTTTCCTTCCTTTTTCTTTGTTTCCAGCCCAAGCTGGAGTACAGTGGCACAATCACATCTCATTTCAGCCTTGACCTCCCTACCTCAGATAATCCTCCCACCTCAGCCTCCCTAGTAGCTGGAACTACAAGCATGCACCATTATGCCCAGCTAATTTTTTGTAGAGAGGGGGTTTCACCATGTTGTCCAGGCTGGTCTCGAACTCCTGGGCTCAAGCCATCTGCTTGCCTCAGACTCCCAAGGTGCTGAGATTACAGATGTGAGTCACCCCGCCCGGCCCAAATTTCCATATTTTTAAAGGACACCCATCATACTGCATTAGGGCTCACCCTAATAACCTCATTTTAATTTGATTACCTCTGTAAAGACTCTCTCTCCAAATAAGGTCAAATTCTGAGGTCCTGGGGTTAGACTGTAACTATGAATTTTGAGAGAGTACAGTTCAACCCACAACAGGTATGAAACATTTAAAGGCAAATATTCAAATGTTCACTTCGTGTCTTATTTCAAAATCTATGCAGCTTTAACAAATATAGTTCAGAATCAGATCCAGCAGTCTATGCTGTTAGAAATCAGAAGTGTAGTTACTTGGGTGGGCCGACTCACGCCTGTAATCCCAGCACTTTGTGAGGCCAAGATGGGTGGATCACTTGAGGTCAGGAGTTCAAGACCAGCCTAGCCAACATGGCGAAACTCCATCTCTACTAAAAATACAAAAATTAGTCTGGATTGGTGGCGTGCACCTGTAATCCCAGCTCCTCAGGAGGCTGAGGCAGGAGAATCGCTTGAACCCGGGAGGCGGAGGCTGCAGTGAGCCGAGGCTGTGCTACTGCACTCCAGCCTGGGTGACAGAGTGAGATTCCATCTCAAAAAAAAAAAAAAAAAAAAAAGAAGTGAAGTATCATTACTTTTGGGGACGGAGTGCCTGGGAGAGGACAGGAGGTGGCAGGGAGGACCCTCCTGATGCTGGCTGTGTTCTGTTTTTTGATCTGAGTACCATTTCTGTGGGTGTCTTTGCTGTTTGAGAAAACATTGAGCTGCTGACTTCTCATGAGAGCACTCCTCCATACGGCGCCTTCGATTTTAATAAAATGTTTACCTAGAAAATCTATTCAGCACACGAGGTAGGACATCTGCTGCTTACTTTCACGGCAATTTCAGGATTTGCTTTCTGTCTATGAAAACTGAAAGGAATAATTCCCAACCAGAGCTGCAGAGGTGCCGGGGAAGAGTTTAGGGAATAAATAGCAGGTGCAGATTCTTGAATTGTTGAAGGATGTTCCTTTTCACAGGCCTCTCTGGACACCTGGACAAGAGACCTTGAATTCCATGCTGTGCAGGTAAGAACTTGGAGGATTATTATGTATTCGTCAGGGTTCTCTGGAGAAACAGAACCAGTAGAATACGCAGAGAGAGAGACGGGACTGAGATTTAATTGTGCGCTTGGCCAGTCTGGAATCTGCAGGGCAGACCAGCAGGCTGGACGAGTTGATGTTGCAGCTTCAAGTCCAAAGGTCATCTAGAGGCAGAATTTCTTTTGCTAGAAGACCTCATTCTTTTGTTCTTAAGGCCTTTGACTAATTGGATGACACCCACCCACATTATGGAGGATAATCTACTTAAAGTCTACTTATTTAAATGTTAATCACGTCTTTATTTATTTATTGAGATGGAGTTTCACTTTTGTTGCCCAGGCTGGAGTGCAATGGCGTGATCTCGGCTCACTGCAACCTCTGCCTCCCAGGTTAAAGCATTTCTCCTGCCTCAGCCTCCCAAGTAGCTGGGATTACAGGTGCCCACCACCATGCCTGGCTAACTTTTGTATTTTTAGTAGAGACGGGGGTTTCACCATGTTGGCCAGGCTGGTCTTGAACTCCTGACCACAGGCCATCCACCCACCTCAGTGTCCCAAAGTGCTGGGATTACAGGCGTGAGCCACTGATCCCGGTCTGTTAATCACATCTTTAAAAACACATTCACAGAATCATCTAGACTGGTGTTTGACCAAACAACTGGCCTAGCCAAGTTGGCATATGAAACTACCCATCATATATGACCCTAAGGGTTGGTCAGTCTCTGCCCAGGGCAGCAGGCTCTGCCGGCCCCATCCTTATCCAGAATTAAAACATGCAGAATCCCGTAGTGAGTGGGTTTATCAGAATCCCTTCAGAGCACATCGGTTCTTGCTATGTGGAGCTGAATTTTTTATTGTCTTTATTGTGTTGCTACAACTATACACCCTGCTATGCATTTCTGTTTCCACCTGTATGAGAAACGGGGTTTGCAACTATCTAGCGCTTCCTGGCTCGATGGCCTAATTTATGAACAAAGCCCTCTTTTTTTTTTTTTTGAAATGGAGTCTCACTCTATCGTTCAAGCTGGAGTGCAGTGGTGTGATCTTGGCTCACTGTAACCTCCGCCTTCCGAGTCCAAGCGATTCTCCTGTCTCAGCCTCCTGAGTGGCTGGAACACAGGCATATGCCACTATGTCCCAGCTAATTGTTGTATTTTTAGTAGAGACGGGATTTCACCATATTGGCCAGGCTGGTCTCAAACTCTTGACCTCAAGTGATTTGCCTGCCTTGGCCTCCTAAAGTGCTGCGATTCCAGGCGTGAATCACTGTGCCTGGCCCGAAGTCTCATTATTATCAATTCAATCGTAGGTTTTTCTGCAGCAAAATCAGGTTTCCCCTTATGTGATGGGCAACAAGGAACTAAATCCAACCAGCCACGACAACTGGGCCCCGGGCCAGCCCAGGTGGTAGCAGTCAGCACTTCGTTCTGACACACCAAACAGCTCGGAGAGGCTTCTAATCATCAGAGGGAAGGAAGGCTCCAAAAAAGCCCATGTGGAGCTGGACTTGATAGTTACTCAGAGAAAACTTGCCTCAGCTCCCAGGGTTCCTCTGCCACCTGTGGGAAGAGGCAGATTTCCCAGCAGCCATCCATCCTCCGGCCTGGGGTGATGAGGATGCGAAGCAAGCGTCTGTCCCTATTAAATGCATGCATTTGCTGTTCAGGCGATGAAGCAGGTGTGATGTGCGCTCACTGTTATCCTCCCAGAGCTGGGAAGGATCCACACTTTTGGTTACACACGGGGGAAACACCTCCCTTGAGGAGAAGTGAATTGTCCAACGTCACCCAACTGTAACATGCTCTCCCACATTACGGAGAGAGCAAGGAACGGATTCCAGACATCCGGACTGCCAAGCTATGACCACGGCTGGGATTCTCAGGGGCAGCACCTATGGCAGCCGAGCTGGGAAACAAGGGGGCCATGTGGGTCTTTGGAACACAGAAACCTGTGGTCATTCTTCAGTGGCCATCATACTCCAGTTGCGCAGCCAACAGGGAAGACTCCAAAGGGGACCAGCTCTCTGGAGCTCAGGCCTCAGAGGCTGAGGATGGGTTTCCCCCCTCCTGCGGCATCTCCATCTCCTCCATGGGACAATACGCAACATTAAGGGTCTTGGGTAAACGATTGTTCATGGGGCCGCATTTTCAAAATGTTCCACTTTGTAAATATCCCCATGCACATCTGCAGTGGGTGGAAACAGTTGATTGAGAACAAGAAGCTGTTTAGTGTACAGCTTGCCTCTGGGGCCTCATGTGGCCTTTTCTCTGATCTGCCTCGGGGGACTTGGAACTGTGCCATGAAGGTGCAAGATGACCGGCTTCGAATGGAGAGCTTGAATCCCATCGCCCACCCTCAAGTCCACGTGGGTGCTGGAGCATCGGAGGGGAAGCCAGGCATCTCTGCAGGCGGCAGCCTTGCCGTGTGCAGAGCTTGCTTGTGAAAGGGGAATGAGATTAGTCCCGCTGAGGAACCGTTTCCGTTATGTAAGGCAATTTAGCATCCTGCTCCCTACGAAATTTCTTTTGGAGAAATAGGCCATGCAAATGAAAAAGTCTAATTTGGGTGATTGGTTGCATTTGGTGACATGTGCTTGGAGGGCAGGGAAATTGGCTGGTTGTAAATAAGCTTGCTTTCTCTGGGCTTTTGACCCTTCTGCATGGAGTGACTTTGAGGTTCATCCCCAATAGGGAGAAGCTAAGGGTGAATTCTTGATTTCTCCTTAGAAACTGGTTACTATGAAATCCCTGACTCTTTCTGCTGAAGAAGGATGTTCTGGGGATTCTTGGGGACATACCAGGGTGTAGATCTTGGGATAAAGTTTAACAAGGGTGGCCTTAGCAGGGTTTCCTGGAACTTTCTGTCTGGAGGAGCATTTTTCCTCTTTTCTGCCCCCATGGCAGCTTTCTGCTCATTGCCAAATACCCACCTTGTCAGCGACAGGAGAAATTTGGTCTTCAGGCCAACCTTGGTCTCTTTCCACACCAAACTCCCATGCATTACACACCACTGGGTGTCCATGGACTCCATCTGGGTAGTGATACTAGTCCCCAGAAGTTTTGCATCTTGATCGTTAAGCTTTTGAGAACCCAAGGAAGGTTAGAAAGGAATGAAAACAGGCTGGGCGTGGTGGCTCACGCCTGGAATCCCAGCACTTTGGGAGGCTGAGGCAGGCGGATTGCGAGGTCAGGAGTTCAAGACCAGTCTGACAAACATGGTAAAACCCTGTCTCTACTGAAAACACAAAAATTAGCTGGGCGTAGTGGTGTACGTCTATAATTCCAGCTACTCGGGAGGCTGAGGCAGGAGAATCACTTGAACCCAGGAGGCAGAGGTTGCAGTGAGCTGAGATCGCGCCACTGCACTCCAGCCTGGGCGACAAAGCAAGACTCCATCTCAAAACACACAGACAGGCAGACACACACACACACACACACACACACACACACGAAAGGAATGAAAATGAACCTAGACAGCCATCAGCAGCTCTCAAGGCTTGTGGGCCACAGAGCAGCCTGAAAAAAGCGTTTGCTGATCGATTTCAAAAGCAGTCCTCACATGGAAGGAACCGCAGTGTTGTCCTTTCTACCAAATATTGTTTGGAAATGTATGACAAAGGTGCATTTGACTCCTTTTTCCTGTAGAAGGTGTTAGCAGGTAGAGCTGGTGACTTTTGCATAAAAACAGAGAAGAGGGAACCAAGCAAAAGGAGATTCTGCCAGATTTTTCAGGAAAGCCGATAACGTTGCCTTTGATGCTGGATGGGTGTGTGTCTCTGGGTGTGGAGCGTGTGTGCGAAAGCTTGTTCTCCTTTGCCTTAGACAAGGTGGCCTGTTGGTGTGTCATGGACACAAAGGGAGAGGGGAAGCTGTGGAAAATGGTGATTGTCCTTTGCTGGCTTCAACCGAGGTGACCCGGAGCACACGGTCCCCTTCGTGGCATCCCAGATCACACCCTGGAGCACGTGCCTTTCTCTGGAACATTCGGATCCCACTGGGGGAGCCTAGGACAGTGGCACACTCCTGCCTCTGGGCCTTTCCATCCCTGGAATAGCCTGACCCCGCCCCAGGCTCTGAGAGTGTGGTGTCAAGTCAAGGATTGACAACATTGACTTCAGGGCCGTAAAAATCCGGTGTTTCCACGGGCTCATGGGTGGATTACGTAAGCGCTGCAGGCTGTTTCTTCCCGTGGAAAGGAGGTAGCGCAATTTGCCTTGTGGTGGGTCATGCCCTCAGGGCAGCATCTGGCACCCTGTGTGTTCTCAAAAAAGGCTGGTGGCAGCTGTGAAGATGCTGAGGAGGGAGTCTGAGGAAGCTTTGCCTGTCCTGTCTTCCCATGCCGCCCCTTTGTTGGGGAGGAGCCACATCAGCTACAGGCCAGACCCCCAGGGAGCTGTAGCCTCTCCCAGGGGCACTTGCGACGAGGCTCAGCATCCCCCACTTCCCACATCTACCCTGTCTTCTTTCCCATGCAAACACTGGACATCATGAACTCTAACCTGCAAAGACTTTGAACATCCTTATTAGAAAGGGCTGTAAAAGTGCAAAGAGATGTTTCCTTGAGAAGCTTCTCAACAACATGAATGAAAAATAGATGAGCTCTCTTGGTTTGCAAATGCTCTTAAAGTTGAGGGCAGAAATGTGAAAAAGAAAAGTCTTTTTTTCCTCCTCACCCACTGTGAGGTCGGAGGTGCAGTTGCTTTAACAGTAAACACAAAACACAGGCTTTCGGGCTAGAAAAAGAACTTCTACTTCTTAGTGACGTCACCCTTCCCAGAAGCTTGAACTGAATTGATTTTAATTCAGTTCAGTTTCTACCAGCCCTTTTAAAAAACATTTCCATAACTATTTATTAAGCTTTCTGTAAGCATCTGGCTTTATGCCACAGGCTGTGGGCTTGAAGATATATAAAATAGTCAAATTCATTCTCATCAGATGGATTATAATCTAGTACAACAAAGGCAAGATTTATGCCAAAAGAATGGCCACCACCAAGCGTTTGGCTCACATCTGTAATCCCAGCACTTTGGGAAGCCAAGACAGGAGGGTTGCTTGAGGCAGGATTCGAAACCAGCCTGGACAACATAAGGAGACCCCATGTCTGCAAGAAATCTTTTTTTTTTGAGATGGAATTTCATTCTTGTTGCCCAGGCTGGAGTACAATGGTACGATCTTGTGTCACTGCAACCTCTCTCTCCCGGGTTCAAGAGATTCCCCTGCCTCAGCTTCCCGAGTAGCTGGGATTACAGGCATGCACCACCATGCCTGGCTAATTTTGCATTTTTAGTAGAGATGGAGTTTCTCCATGTTGGTCAGGCTGGTCTTGAATTCCCAAACTCAGGTAATCCACCTGCCTCAGCCTACGAAAGTGCTGGGATTACAGGTATGAGCCACTGCTCCCGGCAATAAATCTTTTTAAAAAAATAGTTGGGCATGGTGGTACACACCTGTGGTCCCAGCTACTCAGGAGGCTGAGGTGGGAGGATCATCCGAGCCCAGAAACTCGAGGTTGCAGTGAGATATGATGACACCGCTGCATCCCATTCTGGGTGACAGCACAAGACTCTGCCTCAGAAGAAAAAAAAAAGGCTACTTACACATGAGTCCTAAGTACACAAGTGAGTGCTCACATGATTCGGGTAGACAGGGCCAGAAGCCCATCCGGACCGCTCGGGGCTCTCTGGATTGGTTGTCCATGTTGTGTTAGTACCTCCTTGGCTTGAGTGCCCCCAATAGAACCTGACGTGAAGGTGAAAGTAGTTATGTTTCCAGTCGCCGTTGCAAAGCCATTACTTGAGGCACGATCTTTGAGCTCCACTTTGAATGCAGACGGTAGGTTTCCAGAAGTCCTGCTCTACTTCACCTTCGTTCATTGGGCTTGTTCCAGAATAACTGACGTCCTAGGAATGCCTTGCCCTCACTGGAACGCCTCAAAAGAGGACAATGCAAGGGAGGTAGGGTCAATTGAAGGCCACTCGCTGCCCAGGCAGAGGGGAGATGGGCTTCCTGGAGCATCGGCTGGGCCACAGCTCTTCATTCAACGCACAGTTGAGAGCATAGAGGATTGAAAAGCTGGAGTTTCTCTAATTGGTTTGGATGACTTTTCAAAGAGAATCCCATTGTATCTTCTAGTGCATGTCTAAATGCACATGTTTGCTTCCGATTTGCAGGATAAAAAGCCCAAAGAGCAAGAAAAAAAGAGGGGGATTTTCTTCATCGACCATTCTCCAAGAAGCTGGACAAGAACCTGCCCTCACACAAACAGCCCTCAGCCTCACTCATGACACAGCTTCAGAACACCAAAGCCCTGCTGAAGGACCGGAAGGCCTCCAAGGCCAGCTTCCCCCGACAAAGGTGGGTCGGCTCTGGGGACTCTCTCAGGCCACTCCTGTTGGGCTGCGTGTCTGCTGTGTACCCTTCACAGGGGAGGGTGGTAGGGCCCTAGAGCACACACGATTCCTGTGGCCCCAGAAAAGCAGGATTCACAGACCTGAGGTTGCCTGAACACAGCCTGGGACCCAGCTGTGTGGCATTAGCCACCTGTGCAGGAAGGATTTGAGAAAACAGAGGTGGGGTGCATGGTATTATGGAAACAGAAATCGGGGTGGATGATATCATCAGAACAGAGGTTGGGAGGCACAGCATCGCAGGAGCAGAGATCAGAGTATGTGGTACTACGGGGGCAGAGATGAAGAATAGTGGGAGTAGAGATGGGGTGCAGGAGCAGAGACCGGGTATCCCCGATAGTATTCGGCATCTTCCCTAGAAAAATGGACCCTGTGAAGCACTGCAATGTAATTGAATCTGGGCTCTGGGGTGGAAGTAGCATGCTCAGACCTGAGTTCAAATCCCAGCTCTACAGCTGGCAGACGTCCAAGATCCTTTACTGCTGAGGATCTTCACTGGCTCTCTTTGTTACTTGTAAGGGCTCCTACCTGTCAGAGCTGTGGATGAGATGTGATGCATATATAAGCTCCCCCCACCCTGAGTCAGACCCAGCTCATCACAGAGAACTGGCAAATGTGTTTCCCTCCCCCTGGGACCGGTGCTAAAAGACGCCAAAAGCATACCTTACTGGGTACAGGCTTAACATGGTAGAAATGCCAAGAGGGCACACAGGAGCTGGGGGCGTCCTGAAGCCGAGCCGTGAAATAGAGGAGAGGTTCTTATTACTGAGGGGGGATGAGACACATCCTAGAGTTCAGTCTCCTTAAACATGAAGAACTAGGTTGAGAGAGGGCCGTGGCTGTCTGAGATATACTCAGGTGTAGCGGGCAGTTAGTCCCTGCATGGGACTTGAACCCGGCTCCTGTCCTTCTACCTCCCGTGCTGCTCCCGAGAGAGAGGCCACTGTCCTCACGTGGCCCAAAGCAACCTGCCTTCCTTGGAGCAGAGCACAGCGGATCGGGGAGGGGCAGCAGTGTCCACGTGGCAGCTGGAGCACTGGAGACCTTGGCCATTAATGAAGCTGTACTCCTTTCCACTGATGCGTCTCCAGCGCCTGTTTCATTTTGGCGTCTATGTGTTTATTGATGCAAGGCAGGGAGTCTCCCAGTGCCCTCGGCTGCTCCCAAAATCGATCCCAGCGGGCAGCAGCTTGCTTCTGCACCTGGGCCTCCACAGAGCCTATAAAACGTTATGGGAGAAGCAAGAAGCTAAGATGGAGCTCATTCCGCATGAACTTGGCTTTATTGCCCTCGTCTCTAAATCCGTAGGGGGTTTCCCCTTTCTTTTCTGGCCCAGTTTGCAAACCTGGATTCTAGTCTACGCCAACTGGAGCAGAAACCGTGGGGGATTTGGCAGGTTGCCTTAACTATATGGATGATGCTGTTCTACCCCCCGTTCAGAATTGGGGTGAGGCTCCACGCAGATTAAAAGTCATGAGAGAGCCTTAAGAGGGAAGGAAATCCTAACACATGCTTTAACACAGACGAACCTGGAGGACATTATGCTAAGTGAATTACGCCAGTCACAAAAGGCAGATACTGTGTGATTCTATTTGTATGAGGTCCCTAGAGTGGTTGGATTCATAGAGACAGGCAGTGAAATGGTGGTTGCCGGGGGTTTCAGAGAGTGGGGCTATATATAGGGTGTCAGATTTGCAGCAGGAAGACAGTTCTGGAGACCGATTCCACAACAGTATGAATACACTTATCACTGCCGAACTGCACACTTAAAAATGGTTAAGACGATAACATTTCTGTTACGTGTTTTTTACCACAATAAATAAAATTTTTAAAAGTCACGAGGGAAGCACTCCTTCCAGTGTGGGCTGTCTGAGGACTGGATTGGCAGGAGTTCCGTCAGGGGAGCTTGGTGTGCTTCTGGGAGTTTTATGGATGTGCTATTGAGTACATGTACCTTTTTTATTCCAAGATCCTTTGGCAAGGTCCAGAATGTTTTTTTTCCTTTTTTTTTTTTTTTTTGAGACAGAGTCTCACTCTGTCACTCAGGCTGGAGTGCAGCAGAGCCATCACAGCTCACTGCAACCTCCACTTCCCAGGCTCAGGTGGATAATTTTTTTTTTTTTTTTTGAGAATGAGTCTTGCTCTGTCACCCAGGCTGGAGTGCAGTGGGGCAATCACAGCTCACTGCAACCTCCGCCTCCCGGGTTCAATCAATTCTCTTGCCTCAGCCTCCCAAGTAGCTGGGACTACAGGTGCGCACCACCACACCCAGCTAATTTTCATATTTTTAGTAGAGACAGGGTTTCACCATGTTGGCCAGGCTGGTCTCAATCTCTTGACCTCGTGATCCTCCAGCCTTGGCCTCCCAAACTGCTGGGATTACAGGCATGAGCCACTGCACCAGACCTAATTTTTAAAAAAATTTTTAGAGACGGGGTCTTGCCATATTGCCCAGGCTGGTCTTGAACCCTTGGGCTCGAGCAGTCCTCCCACCTTGACCTCCCAAAGTGCTGGGATTACAGGCATGAGCCACCGCCGCCTAGGGTCCAGAATTTTAAGCAACCAAAAGCAGGGAGGATGTTGGGCTGGAGCCATGAGGCAAATTGGAATCCAGGAGACCTTCTGTCACCAGCCCCCTGTCCCTCCCTCCTAGAAAGACTGCCCAGGCCTCTGTGGGGAGAGTGACACGCTGCTGGTGACTTCTTGCAAAGTTACCAAGGCCGTTTGTTGGTTGCTTTCTTCTGACCTTGGCGGGGAACTCATCTCTGTCAAGCTGGAGGTCAGAGCAGGCAGGAGAAGGGCCGTGAGCACTGTCCAGGCGTCCTATTTTTTTTTGTGCTTTCTTGGTGTGCAGATTCCTTCGGCTGCCGCAATATTTTCCGCAAAACCTCTGATTCCAACTGTGTGGCTTCTTCTTCCATGGAGTTCATCCCCATCCCACCACCCAGGACCCCGAGGATTGTGAAGAAGCCGGAGCCCCATCAGCCAGGGCCTGGAAACACCGGCATCTCCCACAAGGAAGACCCCCTGATGCTGGAGATGGTGCGCTCCTTGAGTCCGTCGATCGCGATGACCACATAGAAATGCTGTCTCCCTCTCATCACTACAGGATCCTGAGCTCCCCGGTGAGCCTGGCTCGCAGGAATTCCAGCGAGAGGACACTGTCCCCGGGTCTGCCGTCCGGAAGCATGTCGCCTCTCCACACTCCTTTGCATCCCACTGTGGTCTCTTTGCTCATGAAGATAAGAACAGCCCCCCCCAAAGAGGAGGGCCTGTGTTCCCCACCTCCAGTTCCCATCAGCGGCCCCATGCAGCCTCTGGGGAGCCCGAATTGTGTGAAAAGCCGAGGCCGGTTCCCCATGATGGGTATCGGACAGATGCTGAGGAAGCGGCATCAGAGCCTGCAGCCATCCGCGGATAGGCCCCTGGATGCCAGCCTGCCCCGCTGCAGCCCCTAGCCTCCGTGAACCTTGCCTTCGACATGGCCGATGGGGTCAAGACCCAGTGCTAACTTGGGCCAGCGGGATTTGGGGTATCGTAGAAAACAGCAACGGACGGAGCTCCACACATCTGTCAGGGTGTGAACATTCCAAGACCTCGCGTGGAGCATCCTTCGTGACCCGTTGGTTCCTGCCACGCAGCATCCCACCTGTAGCTGAATCCACAGACCCAAAGCCTGCACCACCCAACCTCGCTTAGGGACCCCAGAGATGCTGGAATCCCCAGGAGGGTTGGCTCTAGGGGCAGCCAATTCCCATCCTTCAGATCTTCCTTCCTCCCAGCCACTCACCAACCCCTTCCAGTTCCCACTTCTGGGCTTGGGGGAGAAATGGGGCATCAGCCTTCTGGGGCACTGAGATAATGGACTGTTACCAGATCTTTCTCACACTGTGCTACCTGTGTGCCTCTCACAGCAGTGAGGCCACAGTCACAGGGAGAGAACATCACAGTCATTCATCCAGGCACGTTTCCTCTGCAGAAAAGCGCTGCCTTCATAGCAGGGATTCCCTGAAGGCCAGCACGAGCCGCCGGCAGGCCCAGGATACTCAGAGGAAGACAGAGAGGAGCTTTCGGACCAAGATCAAACAGTGGGGGACCTCGACAGAAAAGAAAGATTGAAGGAGACACTCATTTCCCAAGCAAGATTTTGATAGATTTTTTTTTTTTGGTTGAAACATGCTAATGATTGAATTACCTTTTCCAAAGATATTTTTTTTTTAAATGTGATGTTGGTAAATTGAAATAACATATTTTTAAAAAATGTGTGGAGAGGTGAGAAGCAATTCCGCAAACTCATGTTTTGACGAGAGGGTTCAGTGTGGAGGGCAAAAGAGCTGGCTGCCGTGATGTGCTGAGTGGCGTGGCACATGGGCAGGGCAAGATCTCCGTGGTCTGTGTTCATCCTGTTGTTTAAGGCATAGCCCTGATCCTTCTGGAAGGCATAGAACACTGTTATGGCTGGTTCTGTCGAAAGAGAGAAAAGATGATTGTGACAATTCAGAGCATAATTTGGATGGCAAGAAGGCAGCATGACCTCTGTGCAGTGTGGATTTCAAGCTGCCCAGAGAACAAGTGTGGCTCAGAGCTCAGCGAGTTTGCTGGAAGCAGGGAGCCGGCTTGCCTGGCAGAGAACCTGTTCAGATACAGGCCAGTTTCTTCTTCGGGGAAGGTGGAGCTCCTCAAACAGGGCTCAGTCCCGTTGTGTGTTCACACCTTTCTCCAAGGATTGAACCAAAGATGCGTCTCCAGTGTTGTGTCTGTGCCCCCCCGTGTGTGCGTTTTGTGGAGCCCCGTGCTGTCTGACTGTGTCCAGCTGGCACTTGGCAGGGTGCACTCGGCTGTGAGCAGAATCAGAAAAAGGAGAATCAGCACAGGTTGGATAGGGGTTAGTGTAGGAGACTGGTTACAGAAAGGCCTGGAGTCTTCAACTTTTGACCTGTGCAGGTGTGACCAGAGACCACCTCTGTGGCCACCTTAGGTGGTCATCTCAGTCCATGGATCCCAAAACACAAATCTAGAATTGCAAAGCCAGCGTTTATGTCCGTGGCAGGCAGCCTTGCCAGAGGGCAGAGGTAGTTCTGAAACATTCTCTCATTCACCAGTGGTGACGTCCCTTAGTCCCTCACGTCTCTGATGGAGCAGGAGAGAATGGATATTTGGCCAACCTTGGCAAGACCTGGAGCTGCCTCTTTCCTCCCTAAGGGATCACCCCAGTGCTAGGGCATTCTAGGATGAGGTCAGACCCCTTGGCCATTGGTGTTATTTTTTGTATAGCTTAGACTGGGTTCCAGAACTTATCATTGAAAATAGAGCTTTTAGGCCGGGCGTGGTGGCTCACATCTGTAATCCAAGCACTTTGGGAGTCCAAAGCTCAGGAGTTCGAGACCAGCCTGGGCAACATGGCAAAAGCCTGTCTGTACAAAAAAATAAATAAATTAGCTGAGTGTGGTGGCACGTGCCTGTAGTCCCAGCTACTTGAGGGCCCTGAGGTGGGATGATCCCTTGAACACAGGAGGTCGAGGCTGCAGTGAGTCATGATCATGCTATTGCACTCCAGCCTGGGTGGCAAAGTGAGACCCTGTCTCCAGAAAAAGAAAATCGAGCTTTTTAAGCAGGGAGAAGAAAAGAATCATCTAAGACTGTCTCTGCATTTGACATGAAGTGTACCTTTTCTAACGACGGTTTCCAGCTGCAACCGCTCTACTCTGCAAGCTCGCAGGGCGTGCATCTGTGCATTGGGAACTTTCTGGAGCCCCTGATGCCTTTTCCTCACATTATACTTTCCTCAAGAAACAGGAGTGCTTCTGTCTTGCCGTTAGCTGGTGGAGAATGCGCTTCTCATTCCTGGCATGCTTCAAGAACAGCTGCCGATGTGCCGCTAACTGACCGTATTGCCATTGGTCACCTGGACTCTGAACTCAGGTTTATTCTAAACCCAGTGAGAGGTGAGAGGGGGTGAAGAAAGGGATCCACTGTATTTTGTGTGTGTGTGAGCACCTGACAAATCTATGAAACCGAGTGAAAGGAGCAATGTTAGATTCTTTATGATTTTATTATATTTATATGGAAAATCTGACTGTTTTTGGTAAGTCCGAAGCGTGTTGTGTGTCCGACTGTGACTGCCTTCCTCAGTCTGTGCCTGTGATTCTGGTCACCCTGTAGTTACTGACGGAAATTGACGGGACTGTCGTTGTGTGATGTCAAGGAGGAAAAGTCCATTTTAATTGTATGATTTGGTCATAAGTAAGAACTATATTTATGTCACCATTATTAGATATATGTACTTTTGTAATGACTGTGAAATACACTTTTCCCTCACTATGACTGCTGCTTTATTTGCTGATAAATCTTAAAACATCTAAGTACATTGTGAATAATAGTGTAGGTACGATCTTTTATGTGGAGTTCTTTTGCTCTGTCACCCAGGCTGGAGTGCAATGACCGATCACGGTTCACTGCAGCCTCAGCCTCTCCAGATTCAAGTGATCCTCCCATCTCAGCCTCCCAAGTAGCTGGGACTACAGTTGCACACCACAATGCCTAACTAATTTTCTTTGTAGTTTGTAGAGACGGGGATTTCGCCATGTTGCTGAGGCTGGTCTCAAACTCCTGGGCTCAAGCGATCTGCCTGCCTTGGCTTCCCAAAGTGCTGAGGTTATAGGCGTGAGCCACTGCACCTGACCTTATGTAAAGCTCTTGACCTAACATCTGACTGGAAACAAGAGGGAATGGCATCGTGGGGCATTTGGGGGCATTTTCTGGGCCAGTATCCCTTCCTTATTTTACCTGTAACAGGTGTGCCTACAAAATTCTATCTGACATACATACTGCAGGTGGCAGTTTAAGACAAATCAGCCTTTTTCATTTGGGGGGGGATTAAGATCTTCCATGAAGACTCTGAAAATGGCACACAAAGAATGACAGTTATGAACTTCACTTCTAGATTTTGTCCTTGTAGGAGACCTCGATCATGGATAGGGGAAGAGAGATGATGAGATGGAATGGGAGGGTGGGGTCTGGATGATCTCTTGAGATTGTCCCAGTTACTGCTTCGTTCATAAGGATTCACAAAACATTTTTCATATATACACCTGGCTTTAACCTTTGTTTCCTCCTGGACAGTGAGGGGGACAAAGCCTTAATGGGTCCCATAGCTAGAAAGTGAAGAGGCTCACTGTTCACTGCACGAAGTCCTCAGTAGTTGGATTCCAGGGGGAAAAGGAACAAGTATCTAGTTTTGATGACAGTGTTTTCTTGTAAGAATCACAACATTTTAGAAGAGAAAGGGACCTGAGATTCTCTGACTCAGCCCCAGCCTTTTTGAAGAAGGGAAAACTAGGGCTCCAGGTGGCTTAAGGACACCCCAGAGTCCCCAAATGAGCTGACATTAGAGCTGATCTGGAGCAGAGTTTCTTCCTCAAAGAACACAGAGAAAGCAGAGAGTGGCTGCTGTGGTCAGAGGGGGCACGTCAACAGCAGATTGAGTTGTCATTGCAACAGGTATTTTTGAAGTTCCTGCAAGGACCAGGTCTTGCATTTGTTTATTTGTTTTTTTTTTCTTAATTGCATTTTAGGTTTTGGGGTACATGTGAAGAACATTCAAGATTGTTGCATAGGTACACACATGGCAGTGTGATTTACTGCCTTCCTCCTCATCACCTATATCTGGCATTTCTCCCCATGCTATCTCTCCCCAACTCCCCACCCCCTGCTGTCCCTCCCCTGTTCCCCCGACAGACCCCAGTGTGTGATGCTACCCTCCCTGTGTCCATGTGTTCTCATTATTCAACACCCACCTATGACTGACAATATGCGGTGTTTGATTTTCTGCTCTTGTGTCAGTTTGCTGAGAATGATGGTTTCCAGGTTCATCCATGTCCCTACAAAGGACACGATTCTCGTTTTTGATGGCTGCATAATATTCCATGGTGTATATGTGCCACATTTTCCCTGTGCAGTCTATCATCGATGGGCATTTGGGTTGGTTCCAGGTCTTTTCTATTGTAAACTGTGCTGCAATGAACATACGTGTGCATGTGTCCTTATAGTAGAAAGATTTATAATCCTTTGGATATATACCCAGTAATGGGATTGCTGGGTCAAATGGTATTTCTATTTCTAGGTCCTTGAGGAATCACCACACTGTCTTCCATAATGGTTGAACTAATTGACACTCCCACCAACAGTGTGAAAGTGTTCCTATTTCTCCACATTCTCGCCAGCATCTGTTGCCTCCAGATTTTTTAATGATTGCCATTCTAACTGGCATGAGATGGTATCTCAATGTAGTCTTGATTTGCATTTCTCTAATGACCAGTGATGATGAGCATTTTTTCATATGTTTGTTGGCCTCATGTATGTCTTCTTTTGTAAAGTGTCTGTTCATATCCTTCATCCACTTTTGGATGGGCTTGTTTTTTTTTTTTCTTATAAATCTGTTTTAGTTCTTTGTAGATTCTGGATATCAGCCCTTTGTCAGATGGGTAGACTGCAAAAATTTTTTCCCATTCTGTTGGTTGCCAATTCACGCTAATGACTTTTCTTTTGCCATGCAGAAGCTATGGAGTTTGATTAGTTCCCATTTGTCTATTTTGGCTTTTGTTGCCAATGCTTTTGGTGTTTTGGTCATGAAGTCCTTGCCTATGCCTATGTCCTGAATGGTTTTGCCTAGATTTTCTTCTAGGGTTTTATGGTGTTAGGTCTTATGTTTAAGTCTTTGATCCATCTGGATTAATTTTAGTGTAAGGTGTCAGGAAGGGGTCCAGTTTCTGCTTTCTGCACATGGCTACCGGTTTTCCCAACACCATTTATTAAACAGGGACTCCTTTCCCCATTGCTTGTTTTTGTCCAGGTTTGTCAAAGATTGGATGGTTGTAGATGTGTTGTGTTGCCTCCGAGGCCTCTGTTCTGTTCCATTGGTCTATATCTCTGTTTTGGTACCAGTTCCATGCTGTTTTGATTACTGTAGCCTTGTAGTATAGTTTGAAGTCCGGTAGTGTGATGACTCCTGCTTTGTTCTTTTTGCTTAGAATTGACTTGGCTATGCGGGCTCTCTTTTGGTTCCATATAAAGTTTAAGGTGGTTTTTCCAAGTTCTGTGAAGAAGATCATTGGTAACTTGATGAGGATAGCATTGAATCTGTAAATTACTTTGGGCAGTATGGCCATTTTCACGATATTGATTCTTCCTAACCATGAACATGGAATGTTTCTCCATCTGTTTGTGTCCTCTCTTATTTCGTTGAGCAGTGGTTTGTAGTTCTCCTTGAAGAGGTCCTTTATGTTCCTTGTTAGTTGTATTCCTAGGTATTTTATTCTCTTTGTAGCAATTGTGAATGGCAGTTCCTTCTTGATTTGGCTCTCTTTAAGTCTGTTATTGGTGTATAGGAATGCTTGTGATTTTTGCACATTGATTTTGTATCCTGAGATTTTGCTGAAGTTGCTTATCAGTTTCAGGAGATTTTGGGCTGAGACGATGGGGTCTTCTAGATACACAATCATGTCGTCTGCAAATAGAGACAATTTGACTTCCTCCTTTCCTATTTGAATACCCTTTATTTCTTTTTCTTGCCTGATTGCTCTGGCTAGAACTTCAAATACTATATTGAATAGGAGTGGTGAGAGAGGGCATCCTTGTCTAGTGCCAGATTTCAAAGGGAATGCTTCCAGTTTTTGCCCATTCGGTATGATATTGGCTGTGGGTTTGTCATAAATAGCTTTTGTTATTTTGAGATAAGTTCCATCAACACCTAATTTATTTAGGGTTTTTAGCATAAAGGGCTGTTGAATTTTGTGAAAAGCCTTCTCTGCATCAATTGAGATAATCATGTGGTTTTTGTCTTTGGTTCTGTTTATGTGGTGAATTATGTTTATAGACTTGTGTATGTTGAACCAGCCTTGCATCCCCGGGATGAAGCCTACTTGATCATGGTGGATAAGCTTTTTGATGTGCTGTTGCAATCGGTTTGCCAGTATTTTATTGAAGATTTTTGCATCTATATTCATCATTGATATTGTCCTGAAGTTTTCTTTTCTTGGTGAGTCTGTGCCGGGTTTTGGTATCAGGATGATGTTGGTCTCATAAAATGATTTGGGAAGGATTCCCTCTTTTGGATTGTTTGCAATAGTTTAAGAAGGAATGGTACCAGCTCCTCTTTGTATGTCTGGTAGAATTCGGCTGTGAATCCATCTGGACCTGGGCTTTTTTGGGTGGTAGGCTCTTAATTGCTGCCTCAACTTCAGACCTTGTTATTGGTCTATTCAGGGTTTCTACTTCTTCCTGGTTTAGGCTTGGGGAGGATGCAAGTGTCCAGGAATTTATCCATTCCTTCCAGGTTTACTAGTTTATGTACATAGAGTTGTTTATAATAATCTCTGATGATGGTTTGAATTTCTGTGGAATCTGTGGTGATATCCCCTTTATTGTTTTTTATTGCATCTATTTGATTATTCTCTCTTTTTCTTTTTTATTAATCTGGCTAGTGGTTGTCTATTTTTGTTGATCTTTTCGAAAAACCAGCTCCTGGATTTATTGATTTTTTGAAGGGTGTTTTGTGTCTCTATCTCCTTCAGTTCTGCTCTGATCTTAGTTATTTCTTGTCTTCTGCTAGGTTTTGAGTTTTTTTGATCTTGCTCCTCTAGTTCTTTCAATTTTGATGATACAGTGTCAATTTTAGATCTCTCCTTGCTTCTCATGTGGGCATTTATTGCTATATATTTTCCTCTAGAGACTGCTTTAAATGTGTCCTAGAGATTCTGGTACCTTGTGTCTTCGTTCTCGTTGGTTTCAAGGAACATCTTTATTTCTGCCTTCATTTCATTGTTTATCCAGTCAACATTGAAAAGCCAGTTGTTCCGTTTCCATGAAGCTGGGTGGTTCTGAGTTAGTTTCTGAATTCTGAGTTCTAACTTGATTGCACTGTGGTCTGAGAGACTGTTTGTTATGATTTCCTTTCTTTTGCATTTGCTGAGGAGTGATTTTACTTCCAATTATGTGGTCAGTTTTAGAGTAGGTGTGATGTGGTGCTGAGAAGAATGTATATGCTTTGGATTTGGGGAGGAGAGTTCTGTAAATGTCTATTAGGTTTGCTTGATCCAGGTCTGAGTTCAAGTCCTGGATATCCTTGTTAATTTTCTGTCTCATTGATCTGTCTAATATTGACAATGGGGTGTTAAAGTCTCCCACTATTATTGTGTGGGAGTCTAAGTCTCTTTGTAAGTCATTAAGAACTTGCCTTATGTATCTGGGTGCTCCTGTATTGGGTGCATATATATTTAGGATCGTTAGCTCTTCTTGTTGCATTGATCCTTTACCATTATGTAATGTCCTTCTTTGCCTCTTTTGACCTTTGTTGGTTTAAAGTCTATTTTATCAGAGACCAGAATTGCAACTCCTGCTTTTTTTTGCTCTCCATTTGCTTGGTAAATCTTCCTCCATCCCTTTATTTTGAGCCTTTGTGTATACTTGCATGTGAGATGGGTTTCCTGGATATAGCACATTGATGGGTTTTGGCTTTTTATCCAACTTGCCAGTCTGTGTCCTTTGATTGGGGCATTTAACCCATTTACATTTAGGGTTAATATTGTTATGTGTGAATTTGATCCTGCCATTTTGATGCTAGCTGGCTGTTTTGCCGATTAGTTGATGCAGTTTCTTCATTGTGTTGATGCTTTTTACCATTTGGTATGTTTTTGGAGTGGCTGGTATTGGTTGTTCCCTTCTATGTTTAGAGCCCCTTTCAGGAGCTCTTGTAAAGCAGGCCTGGTGGTGATGAAATCTCTGAGTACTTGCTTGTTCGCAAAGGATTTTATTTTTCCTTCACTTATGAAGCTCAGTTTGGCTGGATATGAAATTCTGGGTTGGAAGTTCTTTTCTTAAGGATGTTGAATATTGGCCCCCACTCTCTTCTGGCTTTGTAGAGTTTCTGCTGAGAGATCTGCTGTGAGTCTGATCGGCTTCCCTTTGTGGGTAACCCGACCTTTCTCTCTGGCTGCCCTTAGCATTTTTTCCTTCATTTCAACCCTGGTGAATCTGCCGATCATGTGCCTTAGGATTGCTCTTCTTGAGGAATATCTTTGTGGTGTTCTCTGTATTTCCTGGACTTGAATATTGGCCTGCCTTGCTAGGTTGGGGAAGTTTTCCTGGATAATATCCTGAAGAGTATTTCCAGCTTGGATTTATTTTCCATTCATTCAGGTACACCTATTAAATGTAGATTAGGTCTTTTCACATAGTCCCATATTTCTTGGAGACTTTGTTCTTTCCTTTTTACCCTTTTTCTCTAATCTTGCCTTCTCATTTTATTTCATTGAGTTGATCTGCGACCTCGGATATCCTTTCTTCTGCTTGGTCAATTTGGCTGTTGAAACTTGTGTATGCTTCGCGAAGTTCTCGTGTTGTGTTTTTCAGCTCCATCAATTAACTTATATTCCTCTCTAAGTTGTTTATTCTCATCAGCATTTCGTCAAATCTTTTTTAAGATTCTTAGTTTCTTTGCATTGGGTTGAGAACATGTTCTTTAGCTCACAGAAGTTTTCTTATTACCCACCTTCTGAAGCCTGATTCTGTCAATTCATCACACTCATTCTCCATCCAGCCTTGTTCCCTTGCTGGTGAGGAGTTGTGATCCCTTGTAGGAGGAGAGGCATTCTGGTTTCGGGTGTTTTCATCCATTTTGCAAGGGTTCCTTCCCATCTTTGTGTATTTATCCACCTGTCGTCTTTGTAGTTGTTGACTTTCAGATTGGGTCTCTGAGTGGATGTCCAATTTGTTGATGATGAAGTTATTTCTTTCTGTTTCTTAGTTTTCCTTCTAACAGTCTGGCCCCTCTGCTGTAGGGCTGCTGAGGTCCACTCCAGGCCCTGCTTGCCTGGGGGATCACCTGCAGTGGCTGCAGAACAGTAAGGGTTGCTGCCAGTTTCTTCTTCTGCTATCTTTGTCCCAGAAGGATACCTGCCAAATGGCAGTCTGAGCTCTCCTTTATGAGGTGACTCCTTGGATATACTGGGGTCAGGGAGCTGCTTGAGGAGACAGTCTGTCCTTTATAGGAGCTCAAGTGCTGAGCTGTGAGCTCCGTTGTTCATTCAGAGCTGCTGGGCAGGTACGTTTAAGTTTGCTGCAGCAGAACTCATAAACCCCTTTTTTCCCCAGGTGCTCTGTCCCAGGGAGTTAGGGCTTTATTTATGAGATTCTGTTATGCTGCTGCCTTTTTTCAGGGCTGCCCTGCCCAGCGAGGAGGCAGCCTAGTCACTGTCTACCTGCAGAGGCTTTGCTGAGCTGCTGTGGGCTCCGCCCAGCTGCTGTGTAAACTTCCCTGCAGTCCTGTTTATACAGGTGTAATTAGAACTGCCTCCGCAATGGCGGCCCACCTCTATAATGGTGTACTCTCTCTCTAATGGCGGGCTGCCACGGCAATGGCAGGCTGCCTCAGCAATGGCAAACTACCTCCGTAGTGGTGGACTGCCTCGGTAATGGCAGACGCCCCCCCCCCACAGAGCTGGACCATCCTGGGTTCAGCTGTGCTTGCTGTGAAACTCAATCCAGAGTGTTTCTGATTGCTGTTTTTTGTGGGGGTGGGACCAGCCGAGCCTGTTCACCTGGCTCCCAACCTCAGAGCCTTTTTTAGTTGAACAGTCGACTATCTCCCAGGTGTTCCAGTCGCCTGTTGAAAAGGCGCTAGGATCTGTGTGATTTCCCGTGCAGCGACCCGCTGAAACAACAGTGCTGAGATTTGTGGCGCGTTTTTGCCCGGAAATCTCCTGGCCTGGTTCCCTGTTTCAGTCCCCTTTTTAATCAGATGAATGGGCGACTCTGCCTTCCCAGAGCTCCAATCGCCAGCTAAAACGGCGCCTGAACCCGTGTATTTTGTGCGGAGAACCGGCATGCCGTCGAAACAGCTGCGCCGGCCAAACACCCGCACCAGCCAAACCAGCCGTGCTGGCGACCTGTGGGGCTTCTCCGCCTGGGAATCTCCTGGTCTGTGGCCAACAAAAATCCGTCTGGAAATGCGGCGTCCACTCACCCTCCGCACTTTCGCTGGGAGCTGCAATCCTGAGCTGCTCCTAATCGGCCATCTTGGATCTACCTCCACATTTGTTTTTTTAGACTTAGTCTCACTCTCTTCCCAGGCTGAGGTACAGTGGCGAGATCTTGGGTCACTGCAACCTCTGCCTCCTGGGTTCAAGCAATTCTCCTGCTTCAGCCTCCAGAGTAGCTGGGATTACAGGTGCCCGCCACCACACCTGGCTAATTTCTGTATTTTTAGTAGAGACGGAGTTTCTTCATGTTGGTCAGGCTGGTCTCAAACTCCTGATCTCAGGTGATCCACCCGCCTCAGCCTCCCAAAGTGCTGGGATTACAGGTGTGATCCACTGTGTCTGGCACATTTTTAAAGACTTTTTCAAAACTGTGCAGCTTCCTGAGACTTGTGCTCTTTGTCCCACCCACTCTTGAAGCTGGAGAAAGACAGCTTTCTTTGGGAACTTCGTCTTTCTCAGTTGACTTCCCAAGTAAGCAGTAAGCCCCTCGATAGCCTTATTATCTACTTTAGCTATTAAGCTATTGCGTTTTACTAGATTAGATCAATAAAACATTTCCTATAGAGCCATATCATAAATTGAAGTAAATTCAGAAAGAATGCCAAACTGCTATCTTTTAGGGGGAGTCTGGAAGCCTGTTGGTTATTGGATTTGTTTTCTTTGTAGAGTCTTCTGTGTGCTACAGGCACAGTAAGAATAATTCAGAGGAGTACTGGGAGTTGGTTCAATTTCATGTCATCACTTTTCAATGAAGGGAGTGTATTTCCTGAGTAGTAAATGAATATATTATTTGTGGCAGCTTTTCTGTCAAGGGAGCTTTCCAGACATCTGGTTCCAAAGACAAATGGGGTATATATTTGTACTTCTTCTCTGTGGACATGTTTTTGTGACACACAGTTATCTCTAGGAGTTGATGTATGTGGGCACTAAGGGACTGGGAGTCGGGGAAGAGTGCTGAGGAGGCTTTAGAAGAGAAGGTGAGGGACATTTCAGGCTTCACAGTCCCCCTCCACAGGTATCCACATCTGAGCTGGTGGTGGTCCGATAATGAGGCATTTGGAGCAACCAATTCTGGAAGCATAGAATAGCTTTATGTGGAGCAAACTCGAGGATCAATTGGAGTTAAGTGGTTTAAAACTTAAAGATGGCATGTTGAAGAGAGGAGAATGCCAGGAAGCTGTATCATTTACAGGTGAAAAAAATAAATGGGTCTGACTGCAGGGACTGAGCTATTTGTATTTCCTGCTTGGAAGATGGGCCATTGGCTATTCTGAAAACAAAGGCTTTGGTTTACATTTAAACTCTATAATGTGTTCTTTCTAGTCCTGTTACCATAGCCAGCTGGAAAGGGCAAATTGCAAGCCTATATTGGGAACAAGGCTTCTTGCCGAAAGTAGAGACAGTGACATTTTTGGCAGGTCTGAGACGAGAATGCCTTGCCATGACTTCTTCATCATTGTTCAGTGCTCACCTCCTCTGGCAACCAGTGTGCTAGACCAATTAGGCTTTGCTATGATCACAAATTAAACTCCAAATCTCTGTGACTCACCCAATAAAGGCTTATTTCTTACAATATTTTTATGAGGCTCGGCTGACTTCAAAATGGCTGCTTTCCATGTGGTGACTCAGGGATCCAGGCTACATCCAGCTTGTGGCTCTGTCCACTCAAAATGGAATGTCTTTGGCTGCTCCAGCACAAGGGGGCACAGCTGATGAGTTTTCCCCCAGCCCTTAAGGGCTCTCTGAGGGGCTCATCACTTCTCCCATAGCCCATTGGCTGGAACTGGTCATACTGCCTTGCCTACGAGCAAGTGGCTGGGAAATGTGGGAGAACAGGGCTACTTGGGGGTGCAGTTAATGTTTCTCCCACCTCAGGGAAGGTATGGCTGCCTGCCATTTATTTGTTCTTTGTTTTTGTTTTTGCTTTTGTTTGGAGACAGAGTCTCCCTCTGTCACCCAGGCTGCAATGCAGTGGTGCAATCTTGGCTCACTGCAACCTCCACCTCCTGGGTTAAAGCAATTTTCATGCCTCAGCCTCCTGAGTAGCTGGGACTACAGGCATACATCACCACGCCCAACTAATATTTGCATTTTTAGTAGAGGTAGGGGTTGCACCATGTTGGCCAGTCTGGTCTCGAACTCCTGACCTCAAGTGATCTGCCTGCCTCGGCCTCCCAAAGTGCCAGGATTGCAGTCATGAACAACCATGCCCGGCCGAGACGCCTGCTATTTAAAGGTACCCTAAAACCGGACTAGCCTTTTCCCATTTTACACAATTATATCACCTCTTACTAAGAGTTACTTTTTTAAAAAAATAAAAGAATTAGCATTGGTAAATGTTAATATTTAAGGAGAGTGTTTTGGGCTGAGTTCTTTCCCTCAAAAATTAATATGTTGAAACCCTCAGCCCCAGTACCTCAGAATGTGACTACTTGGAGATAGGGCATTTAAAGAGGTAAGTTAAAATGAGGCCATCAGGGAGGAACCTAATCTAATCTGACAAGTGCCCTTATAAAAATGTGAGATCTGGACACATAATGGGACACCAGACGGAGGAAAGACCAGGTGAGGACACAGGGAGAAGGCAGCCTCGGGAGTGAAGCCTCAAGATGAACCAACCCCACCAACGCCTCGATCTCAGACTTCCATCCTCCAGAACTGAGAGGAGATAAAAGTCTGTTGCTTAGCCACCAGTCGGGTATTTCGTTACAGTAGCCTAAGCCAACTAACATGGGGAAAAGGTCAGAAAGTAACATTTACATCTTCTAGGAATCTCACATGTTTTACCCCATGTGCCAAATTTCCATTTATTGTTTTCTGACTAAATCATCCCCCACAAAATTTCTCTTTTTTGGAGTGAAATTCCACCTTTTCTTTCTTTTTTTTTTATTTTAAATTTTTTTATTTTTATTTTTTTTTAGAGACAGAGTCTCACTCTGTTGCCCAGGCTGGAGTACAGTGGCATGATCTTGGCTCACTGCAACCTCCGCCTCCTGGGTTCAAGCAATTCTCCTGCCTCAGCCTCCCGAGTAGCTGGGATTACAGGCACATGCCACCATGCCCGTCTGTTTTTTTGTATTTTAGTAGAGACTGGGTTTGATCCTGTTGCCCAGGCTGGTCTCGAACTCCTGAGCTCAGGTAGTCCATCCGCCTCGGCCTCCCAAAGTGTTAGGAGCCACAGTGCCCGGCCTGAAATTTCACCTTTTCTAAGTGTTTCCTATGTGTTAAGCTCAGTGTGCTAGTTATTTTCAAGTTTCTTTCTTCCTTTAATCCAGAGGTCTGCAAACTCTCTGTTAAGAACCAGATAATAAATTTTAGGCTTAGCAGATGCCTGTTACACATTAGTCTGTTGTGTATGACTCTTTGCGTTGTTTTAAGTGTAGTTTAGTTTTTGTTTTTGTTACAACCCTTTAAAAATATGGAAACCATTCTTATCTGTTGGACCTACAAAAACAGGTCATAGCAGATTTTGGCCCTCAGGTAGTTACTTTGCTAACCCCTGATTTAATCTTCACAAAAACTCTGTGAAGTCTCATATTTTCTCTATTCTATAGATTAGTTTTGTGGAGTTTTTAGTTTTTGTTTATTTTTTGAGACAGTCTTACTCTGTCACTATGCTGGAGTACCATGGTGCAATCATGGCTCACTGCAGCCTCGACTTCCTGGGTTCAAGTGATCCTCTCTCCTCAGCCTCCCAAGTAGTTGGGACTACAGGCACTTAATTTTTTTTTTTTTTTTTTTTTGAGACAGAGTCTTGCTCTGTTGCCAGGTGCCAGGCAGGAGTGCAGTAGCACAATCGCGGCTCACTGCAACCTCCGCCTCCCAGGTTCAAGCAATTCTCCTGCCTCAGCCTCCTGAGTAGCTGGGACTACAGGTGCACGCCACCATGCCCAGCTGAGTTTTGTATTTTTTTAGTAGATACGGGGTTTTACCATGTTGGCCAGGATGGTCTCGATCTCTTGACCTCGTGATCCGCACACCTCAGCCTCCCAAAGTGCTGGGATTACGGGCGTGAGCCACTGTGCCTGGCCAGGCACTTAATTTTTTAAGGTTTTTTTGTAGAGATAGGGTCTCACTATATTGCCTAGGCTGGTTTCAAACTCCTCGGCTCAAGCAATCCTCCTGCCTTAGCCTCCCAAATTGCTGGGAATACAGGTATGACCCACCACACCCAGTTGACACAATCAGGACTTCTGCAATCACGTACTTCAAATGTTCATGTTAGGAACTCACCACCTGAAAGACAAAGAGAGCTCCTTTTGTGACATCTGGGCCAGTAGGCTCTCAGAAGGGCCTGTGGCTAATGGTAATAAACTTACTAAGAGTTTGTCAAAAATGATTCAATCTAAGGGAACTTGGAAGTGGGGAGAGACCCCGACTCTTTTCTTTGCCACTCCTTCCTGCATTGCTTTTGGTAGATTTATAGGGTTGGTTGCCAGCCACAGGAGTGGCAGTGCTTCAGGAGAGCCATCCTGGTCTCGAGTCTGTCGTTGCCATTTGGCCCCACCTTTAGATTCATCCTTGCCTCCATCTGTGCAGAATGGAGCATGGCCCTCATCCCCAGTGGTTTTCCATTCAAGCTGTTTCCCTTTTGTCTTTTGTGAATAGCCTCTTAAAAATGGGCTCTTAATTGCTTATAAAACAACAGAGCTTACTCAAAGTCTCAGGGAACAAGTCTAAATCTGGAGCAGATGTGAAGCTGGATGATGCCTGGAGACAGATCATCACCGTTACTCACAACTAGATGACGTGTGGGCCATGGGATGGACAAGTGTCCCCACCAGTGAAAGATGAATCATGTCATCTGAGTCAGAGAATTCCAAAGAGCCATTCAGAGTCCTTGCC
Source organism: Ateles fusciceps (assembly GCA_036589455.1). Taxonomy (NCBI): domain Eukaryota; kingdom Metazoa; phylum Chordata; class Mammalia; order Primates; family Atelidae; genus Ateles; species Ateles fusciceps. The sequence goes on from JAZHEH010000222.1 coordinate 14,486,590, forward strand.
ACCCACAGCCCCTTGAGTTATTTGAGCCATTCTCACGTTCAGAGCATTAGGCAAGTCGGAGAATCACAGGAACAATGGCGGTCACCCAGCCCTGGGCTTAGATCCCCAGAAGTTTGAAACAAGATATTTCAGACTTTCAGATTCTCAGGCGAAGCACAATACAGCTTGTTGGAGCATCCTTTTTACAACTCACTGCTACTATTTTTTTTTTTTTTTTTTTTGAGACAAGAGTCTCCCTCTGTCACCCAGGCTAGAGTGAGAGTGCAGTGACGCGATCTTGGTTCACTGCAACCTCCACCTCCCAGCTTCAAGCGATTCTTGTGCCTCAGCCTCCCAAGTAGCTGGGACTACTGATGTGCACCACCATGTCCGGCTAATTTTTGTATTTTTAATAGAGATGGGGTTTCGCCATATTGGCCAGGCTGGTCTCTGTAAGGTCGGCCGAGAGGAAAGACAAGTAGACCCAAAGTCAGGCTGGTCAGTTTACTGACCTGCTGGACTGCTCCTTGACAAACAGAGGAGGTAGCCTGGAGCTTACAGGCTAGGGGGTTTTGGTGGGGGTTGATTGTGGGAGTGGGCAAGCTATACATTCTGAGAAAAACCATATCCCGTAGTTGTTTTTGCCAAATCTTAACAGTCTTGCACTATTCTAGCTAGGGTCACCTAACATTCAGTAGAAAATGGGGAGGGGCATAGATCTGTTGGCAGCAACAGCAATTTTGAAGGGGGTGTAGGGTAAGGGGCAGAAAGGGGAGGGGAAGGAAAGAGACTGGATTCTTTACCTGACAGTCTCAAACTTCTGACTTCAGGTGATCTGCCCACCTGAGCCTCCCAAAGTGCTGGGATTATAAGTATGAGCCAACCCACCCAGCCTCACTGCTACTTTTAAAACAAAACAAAATCTTTTTAACCTAAAACTAATGTGTTATGTAGCCCAGATACAAAATCAGTGTGAATTTTGTGAGTACAATCCTTATGGTCCTCTATGCTTTGGGACATCCCAGGGAATCATTTTAATAAGCAGATGATGCATTTGAGACCAGAATAGAGAAATGATGCATTGAACAACTCACAACTTGTCAGCCGCAACATCTGCCTTCAAGCTCACTTCTCCTCCCAGGAACTTGGACAAAGACTCCAGAATTAAAGAGGATCTGGGGGTGCTTTGGGGTGTGTGGCATCCACTCAGTCCCTTTTGTAAAATATTGCACCACAGAGAGGGTGGACATGTTCATGGCCACAGTAGGAAGAAGGAAATTGATTTGTGAGGAATGTTTGAAGGAAGACGGTGTATGTGAGTGCTCTTTTCACCTTCCTAAGCTTGGTTTGTCTTGCCCTCCTCTGAGTACTCCTAGCAGCACTGACTACATGTAATAATTATTACATTACTGTTTCTCCCAGGGCTCTGGGACACTGTCTTACTCATCTTTTTAACTACACCCCAGTGATCCAACCACATGGATGGATGAAGGGATGGATAAGTAGATAATGGCTGGATGGTCGGTGGAATGGATGGGTGGGTAGGTGAATGGATAGATGTGTATATGGATGGATGGGTGGATGGTGAATAGAGGAATGGTGGAATGGATGGATAGATGATGAATTGGTAGGTGATTGGTGGATGGAAGGATAGATGTGTAGATGATAGATGGTTGGTAGGATGAATAGGTAGATAATGGATGAATAGGTAGGTGATGAATGGATGGATGGGTGGATGGATGGATGAATTGAGTTGATAATAAATGTTAAGGGTTATATGAATTAGATTAGTGGATTTCTGGGAGGGCAGTTCAAGGAAAGGGAAATACTTCCTTAATCTAGGGTGTAAACCCTCAAATACACAATAAACAAAAAAAAATGGAGGGCCTAGAAAACAAATAGGGCTCTAACTTTGGGTACAAACAGCCTTTGCAGCATTGCCTCCTCCTACCACAGATCCCCTCACCACCCTGAAAGCAAGGAATCACAGAACCAGGTTGTATGGTGAAGCCATTGCCCCTGTCATCAAATGCATGTGTGTCTGTTTGACTGTTTTCCCTTGCTGACCTTAAAGGGATTTGGCAAGGAGATAACATGACTATCTAATAAGCCAGAACAGGTACCGTGCCACTCTCTCCACCCACACAGCTGTTTTTGAGGCCAGCGTACTGAGGCCCAAACTGCTCTGTAAAGTTGGAGTAAATCCTGACTGCAGTACTGTGCAGCCTCGCTTTCCTGTCTTGCCGGCCCAAGCTTCCAGCTGTGTTGTGCACAACCATCTCAAAGCCATAGTCAGCTAATTAGGCATTTTCACAGGAGATGGGGAGCTAATCAAGGTGACGCTCACACAGCGATGTCTCTCCCCCAGCTAACCTGGTCACTCCCCCACTGCTATGGGCTGAATTATGCCCCTCAAATTCACGTGCAAGCCTTGACCCCCAGTACTGCAGAATGTGTCTGCATTTGGAGCTAGGGCCTTTAAAGAGGTGATTAAGGTGGGCCCTAATCCAGTGTGACTGCTGTCCTTATAAGAAGGAGAAATTGAGACACACAAAAAGACATACCAGGGATTCAGGCACACAGAGGAAAGACCATGTGAGGACACTGTGAGAAGGCAATCATCTACCAGCCAAAGAGAGAGCCCTCTGGAGAAACTGAACCTGCCAACACCTTAATCTTGGACTTCTAGTCTCCAGATCTGTGAGAAAATAAATTTCTGTTGTGTAAGCCACTCAGTCTGTGGCATTTGTTATGGCAACCCTGGTAAACTGATACACCCACAAGCCCAGGTGTGGAAATAATGAAGCCCCTTCATGGAGAACAAATGGGCTGTTTATTCAGAGCTTGCTGTAGTAAGGGAGTTGGCCACCATCAATTGCATTGGCCAGAGACTCAAAGGCAGGCGGAGGAGTGGGAAAGTGTCATTGTGGGAAAAGGGAAGGCTTCAGCTATGCTCTGATGGGAGGCTGTTGGCACAGGGAGCCTGGAGGTGGCCTAATTAGAAGTAGGACATTGTATTAGTCCATTCTCACACTGCTATAAAGAACTACCTGAGACTGGGTAATGTATAAAGAAAAGAGGTTTAAGTGGCTCCTGGTTCTACAGACTGTCCAGGAAGCATAATTCTGGCATCTGCTCAGCTTCTGGGGAGGCCTCAGGAAACTGACAATCATGCCAGAAGGTTAAGAGGAAGCAGGCCTGTCTTCATGACTGGAGTAGGAGGAAGAGAGTGAAGGGGGAGGTGCTACACACTTTGTAACAGCCAGATCTAGTGGTAATTCACTCGCTATCACACGGCAGCACCAAAGGGGAAACCCGCCCCTATGACCCAATCATCTCCCACTGGGCCCCACCTCTAACACTGGAGCTTATAATTTGACATGAGATTTAGGGCACAGACCAAAATCCTATCACACGTCTTATGTGATTTTGGTGTTGGGGGAATATTTGACTTTTTTCTGAGATGGAAGTGAGGGCAAAAGTAGGAAAGCTGGCAGCCATTGACCAAGTCCTGATCACTCTGGGCCCACAGCTGCAGAGGTTTGGCTTCGTGGGTCAGTTGCTGCAGAGGCTGAGGGCCTGAGTTCTATTGTCATATGTGATCTGGCCATTGTGTGTTTGTGTATTCAGTATCTCACAGAAGTGGTGGGATGTCTTCTCACTCATGCCTGTCTGGCTGCATTAGTTTCCTTGGGCTGTTATAACAAACCAACACATACTGGATGTCTTACAACAGAAATGTATTCTCCCTCAATTCTAGAGACAAGACGTCTGAAATCAAGGTGTCAGCAGGGCCACTCCCTCTCTGAAGGCTGTAGGGGAGGATGCTTCTTTGCATCTTCCTGCTTCTGGTGGTTTCCAGCAGTCCTTGACATCCTTTGGCTGTAGGAGCATTCCTCCATTCTCTGCCACCACCTTTACATGGTGTTTTTCCCTGTGTGTGTCTTCATGTGTTCTTCTTATAAGGACACAAGTCATTGGATCTAGTTAGGGATTCTCCCCAACCCAGTATGACCTCACCTTAACTAATTATACTTGCAATGACCCTATTTCCAAATAAGGTTACCTTCTGAGGTCCCAACAGACATGAATTTTGGAGGAGACATTATTCAACCCAGTATAATAGGTAAGGGCCCTCTTCTGCTCAGCCCTGGTGAGTCAGGACCTGACATGGGCCACAATGACGGATTCAACTCTGTGACATCTTGGGACATCCAGAGTAGAAGATGTTAGGATGTGGCCTTTGCGTGCAAACTTTGAGACCCTTACAAAAGGGAAGAAAGGAATCCACATCTGACCATGTGGACTGATTCACACCCCACTCCAAGAAACACAGATCCTGGGGCCAAGCTGATGATCCGGTGACCTCCTAACATAGACTTTCACAAAGGAACCAGGGAGACAACTAGGATGACTTGGGGGCTGGGGTGGGGGCTCCTGATTGTGGGAATGCTGTGCCAAGGGTTTATGAAGTCTTGACACGACTTGTGATGCCTCAAAAAGCACATAGATTGTCAACATGTTGTTGACCCTGAAACCGTATCTCTAGAACGGAATATCCTCTAGAGCATCAGGCAGGTTTATCAAACCCCAGAGAAGATCCACATTCAATGTCCAGACTGAATGAGCTCATTCCCCAAGACCAGGTCTTCCTGCGCTCCCTCTTGCATGATGAAGGGCATTACAGACTCCACTTTGCCCAAGCATCATCCTGAACCACACTCTCGCCCACTTTCTGCATCTAGTCCAATTACAAATCTTAGCAGTTCTACCTCTTGTTTGCTTCTTGCTAAGTCAAGTGCCCCAAATATGAAGGGCTATCAAGGGCCAACTCCACAGGGGAGGATGAAGTACCAACTCCAGAGGGGAGGATGAAGCCCACTCTCTTTCTACTGTTGATGTTTAGCATGGTGCAGTGAAATACACATCAAATAAGGAACCATCTGCAAAACAGGGATTTGAGATAATAAGGCACTATTGCTAGAATGTTTGTTCCTTCTGAAATTCATATTGAAACTTAGTCCCCAGTGTGATAGTGTTGGGGGGAGTCCTTTAAGAGGTGATTGGATCATGAGGGCTCTGCCCTCGTGAATGAATTAATCCATTCCCTGGATAATGGGTTAATGGATTAGTGATTTATCACTGGAGTAGGGTTAGTTGTCAAAAAGCAGGCTGGCTGTCTCTTGTGAGCCCCTTGCCATGCGATTCTCTGCACCACTTCAGGACTCTACAGAGAGTCCCCACCAGCAACAAGACTCTCACTAGGTGCAGCTCTGTGATCTTGGACTTCCAAGACTCTAGAACTGTAAGAAATAAACGCATTTATAAATTGCTCAGTCTCAAATATCCAGTTACAGCAACAGAAAAAGGACTAAGATGTAGGATTAATATGATGATTAAAGAGTTGATATATGCAAGACACTTAGGACAGGCTGCACGAAGTGAGTGCTACAGAAGCATTAGCTATTGCATGGTGGCTGTGCTATTGTGTTATTGGATAGAGTCAAGGTCTCAACCTTGATCTGCATTAAGCAAATATGGACAAGTTGCCCTCCCTCTCAAGGACAGATTCCTCACTGAAAATGAAAAACAAAAATAAAACGAAACAAAATCAGAACTGATTTCAGCCCCTTGAGAGACTCAACCTGTGTTCTAGTGTCACTACCCTTTTTCAAAATGCTTTTGTGGAATTCTGTTTTGCCTATGAAATTCATTTTTTTCTTAATAAAAACCAACTTTTTATTTTGGAATAATTGAAGATTCACAGAAAAGTTACAAAGATAGTACAGAGAGTTCCCAAATACCCCTCATCCAGTTTCCCCTGTTGTTAGCATCTTATTTAATCACATTATGTCTGTCAAAACAAAGAAAGTGGCATTGGGTTATTATTATTGACAAACTCCAGATTTTACTTGGGTGTCACTAGTTTTTTCCCTTAATGTCCTCTCTCTTTCTGTTCCAGGATCCAACTCAGGGCACTCAATTGCATTTAGTTGTTATGTCTTCACAGTCTCCTGCAGTCTGAAGCAAGTGGTCAGTCTTTTATTGTTTTTCATGACCTTGAGTGTCTTGAGGAGAACTGGCCCAGTATCCCATTAAGGTGCCCCAGTCTGGGTTTGTCTGTTGTTTTCATCATTAATAAACTGGGGTTATGGATTTTTGTTAAGAATGCTACAGAGGTGAAGTGTCCTTTTCATCATATCATATCAGGGAGTACATGATTTTACTTATGACATTGACCTACATCACTTGGAAAGCTACCTACATCACATTGCAAAGCTTCTCTTTCTCCCTTTCTCTAGTCTTTGGAAGTAAGTCACTAAGTCTAGCCTACCCTTAAGGTGTGGGAGGGATTGAGTGCCACCCACTAGAGGGGGGAATATTTACATATAATATTTCAAATTCTTGTTTAAGGAAGATGTGTCTCTTTTCCCCCCTTATTTTATTTACTTGATCATTTATTTATGTTAGTATGGACTCATGAATATTTCTTTTACAGTTTGGGTTATAATCCAATACAGCATTATTTATTTTGTTGCTCAAATTGTTGCAGCTTTGGCCATTGGAAGCTCTTTCAGGCTGATTCCTGTTTCGTTTTGACATGCTTCCTTCCCTTTGGTTTTTGAGCACTTCCTTACGTCCTGGCAGTACGAGATGCTCCAAGCTCATGTTGTATTTTCCCTGCTCCAGCCCTAGAGTCAGCCATTTCTCCAAGGAGCCTAGTTCATTACATTCTTTTGAATGTTACCCGTTGTGGCAAATTCAGTTTTTTTGTGGGTGGAATTAACAACCAAAAGTCAACTGTAATCTTATCTGGTGAAATAGATTGGTCATCAAGAGCATCAAATAATATCTTTCATCAAAAACTGTGTGACAGCATACACACACGTATTTATAGCAGCACAATTCGCAATTGCAGAGATATGGAACCAATCTAAGTGCCCATCAACAAATGAGTGGAGCAAGAAAACGTGGCATATGTACACATGGAATACTACTCCACCATAAAAAGGAATAAAGTCATGTCTTTTGCAGCAACTTGGATAGAGCTGGAGGCCATTATCCTAAGTAAAATAACTCAGGAATGGAAAACCAAATATTGTATATTCTCACTTTATAAGTGGGGGGTTAAGCTATGAGGATGCAAAGACATAAGAATTATATAATGGACTCATTGTATAATTCCCATGAGCAAGAAGGTTGAGAAGAGGGGTGAGGGATAAAAGACTACACACTGGATACAGTGTACACTGCTTGGGTGATGGGTGCACCAAAATCTAAGAACTCACCGGCCTGGTTCAGTGGCTCACGCCTGTAATCGTAACACTTTGGGAGGCCGAGGCAGGTGGATTGCCCTAGCTCAGGCGTTCAAAACCAGCCTGGGCAACATGGTGAAACCCTATCTCTACTAAAAATACAAAAAAAATTAGCCAGGCATGGTGGCATGCGCCTGTAGTCCCAGCTACTCGGGAGGCTGACAAATTGCAGGTGAATTGCTTGAACCTGGGAGGCAGAGGTTGCAGTGAGCTGAGATAGCGCCACTGCACTCCATCCTGGGCGACAGAGCAAGACTTTGTCTCCAAAAAACAAAAAAATCACCACTAAAGAACTTATCTATGTAACTAAAAACCACCTGTACCTCAAAAACCATTGAAATAAAAATAAAAAGTAATCATTAAAAAACAAACAACAGCAACAAAAACCCTGTGTGACAGGAAGTAAGCTTTGAGCTCAAAGAATTGCTAAGGCTGAGAAGCAAACACAGTCAGAGTTGCTTTAAAAAAAGGCTTTAACATTTTGCGATCACTAGTATTTATGCACGAAACAATCTGATCAGCTCTCTGCTTTTGTCAGATGCACTGAGCATGAACAGTGTCACAGATGCTAAAGGTGCACATGAGCATTCTCTTCACTTTGGAAATGGGTATTTTTCTTACATCTCAGGGATGTTGAGGCTTTCTACAGCCAACGATGACGCTTTACTTCTGGATCATAATAGAAACACCATGTTCCATGATCAGTCATTGTTTTTCTCTAAAACAGGCTGGCTTTTTATTTTTTCAAACCTCCCTTGAAAAATCAGAGTAAATGCCAGCACCTTTGAATGTAAATTCATCATCCAAAATTGTTGGCAATTTTCACAGAAATTTCCCTGGCGTTCCAGTTCTCCTCCCTCTGAATGTAACTCTTGGCCAACGTGCTCATGATGACTTGTTCAGCACAGTTCTCCTCCCTCTGAATGTAACTCTCGGCCAACGTGCTCACGATGACTTGTTCAGCACACTGACCGGTTCAGCACTTGCGCAGCTCTTGTGAGTGACGAGGCTCCATGGCAGAGCCAGCTCCTTCCTTCCTTAAACCTTCCATGACAACCCCTAAGTCTTGTCTTTGCCATCTGTGCTTGGCTCTTTCTCCAAATGTTTCTTTTTAACATGTCAAATGTCTTGCTGGCCCCACTGCGTTACTTTATGCAAAACGTGAGACTCTTTGTTCCTAAAAAGGCACAGGTACTTCCTTACCCTCTGGCACAAATCTACCTGCAAGATGGGTTGTAGCAAGTCCCTGGTAAGACTGGTCTTTGATTTCTGCCAGCCTCAAGGGACACCTCCTTGGATACACAGAAATCTATTTCATTGGCTGGACAGATATTCATGGTGTTAGAAATGTCTGTCCTGTCCTTAGAAGGACTACGTGTCTCTCAGCTAGGAGACATCCCCAGAAATTCCCCCATCAAACTCTATTCCATAGAGCCCCCATCAACGATGAAAAACCACGCCAGTACTGCCCTAGATCAATCCAACACAGTTCCAGCGTGACTCTCTCCTCTCTTCCCTTCTTATCCCAACTTACCCACATTTAATGAAAATGCTGAAATCGAAACTGACTGAAATAGAAATTGCTGCTCCCATCTTTGCACATTGTCCCGTGCATCTTGCTCCCCTGCATTCCGGATTCTTCTCCCACTGCTTCATTGAAATTGCTCTATAGCTTCACAAGGAGCTCCCTTGTGGCAAAATATAATAGACATTCTTCATTTATTTCACTGGGCTCTCTCTCTGTCATGGTCGAAATTGTGTGTCCCCCACCCACCTCAATTCATGTGTTGAAGCTCTGACCTCCCTTGTGACTGTATTTGCAGATAAGATCTTTAAAGAGATAATTAAAGTTAAATGAGGTCATAAAGGGAGGGCCCTACTCCTACAGGACTGATGTCTTTCTAAGGAGGCAGGGGAGAGAGAGAGAGACCAGGGATGCGTGCACAAAGGAAAGGCCATGTGATGACACGGCAAGAAGGCGGCCATCTGGAAGCCAAGGAGAGGCCTCGGGAGAAACCAGACCTGCCAATGTCCTCCCAGGTTCATGGACTTCCAGCCTCCAGAACTATGAGAAAATCAATGCCTCATGGAAGGCACCCAGCCTTGTATTTGCTATAGAAGCCCGAGCAAACGAGCACATGCTCCTTCTAGAAACACTCTACTATCCCAGCTTTGTGATTCTCCTCCCACCTCTCCTGGGGATTTCCTCTTCAAGTATTCTGAGTGTTGCTGTCTCCGTCTTCCATCCACAGCCTTCTCACTCACAGAGTTTCAAGCATTTCAACTCCTATTCCCAAACCTAAGTCATGAACATCTATGTCCCTTGGAACTTCAGATGTGAGTGTCCAATTTCTAGTTGGAAATCTCCCATGTATCTCATAGGCACCTCAAAGTCAACACATGCAAAGCTGATCTTACCCATTTCACCTGTTTTGACTCTAAATCTGCTCCCATGCCTATGGTTTCTGTCTGTATCTGCTAGAGGCCCCCAAGCCAGGCTCCTGGCCATTGTGTTTCCCTCTTCTTTTCTCTCAGTCCCCACATTCAACCAGCCTCCAGAGTTTGCTCTGTCCCATCCTCACTGAAGCATCTCCCCTTCCTCAATAGCCATTACACAGGCCTTTGTTGCCTCTGGCCAAGCCTATCCCAGCAACCATCTGATAGGCTTTCCGAAATCTATCCCTTGTCCAATTGGCCACTGCTCTTAACTAACATTAAGCTTTGACATTGTCAGTCCTTAACGTTTGACGTTAAATATTAAAGCTTAACGTCTTTGGTGCCTTTGGAATAACTCCCAGGTGACATCCTCACTCTTTAGCAAGAATATAGGGTCCTGTGCAGCGTGGCCCATGCTCACCCTCCAAGCTCAACTTTTACTATTTTTTGCCTGCAACTCTGTGCTTTAGCCAAGCTCAGGGTGCACCTTCCCGTGCATCTGCTGTCTTCTCTGAGGGCCCCACTTGCCTATTCTTCCTTCCCATTTTGCAAGAGTCTCTCAGGAATTCTCACATCCAGAACCTCGTCGTCGCTAGGTAGATGTATTGCCTATATCAGTTTCCTGTTGCTGCTGCCACAAGTAACCACAAACGTATGGATTAAAACAACACAAGTTTATTCTCTTACATTTCTGGAGGTCAGAAGCCTGAAATGTGCATTACAGGGCTGAAATCAAGGTTTTGTTAGGGTGGGTTTCTTTGGAGGGTCTGATGTGAGAATCTGTCTCCTTGACTTTTCCAGCCTCTGAAAGCTGCCTTGGCTTGTGGCCCCATCAGAGTGCATGGCTCTGATCTCTGCTTCCTTGTCACACCTCCTTTTTTGAGAAAGAGTCTTGCTCTGTCACCCAGGCTGGAGTGCAGTGGCGCGATCTCAGCTCACTGCAACCTCCGCCTCCCAGGTTCAAGCAATTCTCCTGCCTCAGCCTCCTGAGTAACTGGGACTGCAGGTGCTCACCACCACGCCCAGCTAATTTGTGCATTTTTAGTAGAGATGGGGTTTCCCCATATTGGCCAAGCTGGTTTCAAACTCCTGACCTTGTGGTCCACCTCTCTTGGCCTCCCAAAGTGCTGGGATTACAGGCATGAACCACCGCACTCAGCCCCTTTCCTACCTTTTATAAGGACCTCTGTGATTAGATTGGGTCCTCCCGGATAATCCAAGATAATCTGCCCTTGGAAAGTTGCTTAATTTAATCACATTTGCAAAGTCCCTTTTGCCATGTAAGGTAAAATATTCACAGGTTCCAGGGATTAGGATGTGGATATCTTCTGAGACCATTATTCAGCAAGCTACACTGCCCCTCTCTGATTCTCCCATAACTATTTGTGCACATCCTGAGCATTTTGCTTACTTCATCATGTTAAAGTTATCTGTTTCTGTGTCTGCCTTGCTCCTTCCACCCTCAACTATGTGCTCTTCGAGCGTAGGAATAATGTCTTTCTCATCTTGTATTCTCAGTTCTGGCTGGGCCTGGAATATAATAGGTGCTCAGCAAGCATTTGCAGAACGATGAAATGAATGGTGATCGCCTCTTAGTTTTGAGATCTGATCTGTGGCCAGATTCGTGTGCTGAGATTGCTAAAGACTCTAGCCAGTTCAGAGAGGAAAGGGCAAATTGTTAGCTTGCTTTCAATCACCTCCCAGGAAGGCCAGAGAAGCAACATGCGTGGCTTTCAAGGAGCTGCAGGTCAGGGGTATGCCCAGGCAGGGCAGCCCTGCAGCATCCAGGCAGAGAAGGCTAAGGGTCCTTCTTCCTCCATGCAGGGGGAGTTTGAGGTTTGAAGATGTTAGTACCCTAGATTTCTCATGTTGCTAAACTACATAGAGTTGGAGCTCATGATCCCACTTGGACCCACCAACCAGATCCTCTATTGTGGTGTATGGGCTATGGATTTCCTTCATTCTGGGCCAAGCCATGGGCTGCAGGATTGGGACCACTATCCATGCCTCTTAGGATGGGAACCTAGTGCCCCTATGCCCTGATTGAGGGCCATGCAAGGGCATGGAAATGGCTGTTTAGAAAAGTTCCCACAGGGCCACACAATCTTGTGCCTTTCAGGCTCCCAGTGCAGCAGGCCCCTTGGTGCCCAAAGGTCATCAAGTCCTGTGGTCTCTGCTGTAGGCTGTAGTGGGGTGGCTTTCGGGGACGGGGATGTTGGTCTTAGGAGTCCATTGGTTTTGGTAAGCAATGCACCAGAGCTAAAAATACCAAGACAAAGGACTGGAGGAGCATGAATGAGACATTTGCATCTTTTAGGTGCACATGGAAAAATGACCATTTCAGATTTGGGTATGGGAAGGAGATTTTAAACTAAGAAGGGTTAAATTCAAAGGCATCGAGCCTCCCCTTTAGCCTCCTGAAGGGGATTTTTAGGAAAGCAGTCAGCTTCGGAGACGCAATGAAGGTTAGCTTACTACAGTTGCGGCAACAAATTACCCCCACACTGGATGGCTTAAAGAAGAGAAATTCATCATCACGCAGTTCTGGAGGCTGGAAGTTCAAAATCCCCGTGTTGCATGGTGGGTTCCTTCTGAGGGCTGTGAGAGAGAATCTGCTCCAGGCGTCTCCCCTGGCTGCTGGTAGCCGCAGGTGTCCTTGGTTTGTAGATGACTCCTGTCTGTGTCTTCACTTCGTGCTCCCTCTGTGCATGTCTGTCTCGGTGTCCAAAGAACACCAGGCATATTGAATTAGGGACCACCCTGATGACTTCATCTTAACTTGATTACCTCTCTCAAGACCCTGTCTTAGTCTGCTTGGGCTGTGATAACTAAGTACCATAGTCTGGGGGCTTAAACAACAGACATCTATTTCTCACCGTTCCAGAGGTTGGGAAGTCCGAGATCAGGGTGCTGGCATGGCTGAGTTCCAGTGAGCCTCCTCTTTCTCACAGCTCTCTTCTCCCTGTATCCTCACACAGCAGAGAAAGAGAGAGATCTGATGTCTTCCTTTTCCAGTAGGGGCACTAATCTCATCTTGGAGCCTCCATCTTCATGACCAAATTTAGCCCTAAGGTTCTACCTCCTAATACCATCACCTTGAGGGCTAGGGTTTCAACATATAAATTTGTGTGGGGGCGGGGGACACAAATATTCAATCTATAACAGAACCCCATCTCCCAATAAGGTGTCATTCTGACCTCAACATATCTATTTAAGGGAGATAAAAATTCAATCCAAAACAGCATGCTAACTGCGGGGTGAGAGGATTTGTTCAAACTTTCCCACAGTGATCCTGGAGAAAATTCTTCTTTGCGATTTGTGAGGTGTGCTGGCTTAGGGGCAGGAGTGTGGAAAGGGACAGAGGATCTGATGAAAGATACCGGAGCCCCGAAGTGGTGATGAACTTTACAGAAAAGCTTCCTGATCGCCAGTGGCGAGGCCACTAGTCTGTTCATGGCGATGACGTTCTTTCCTGCCCAGGATAGAGCATCCCATGGGACTGATGCCTTTTGCTTCCTTTGTCTGCCGTTGGTCTGTCTGGTTTTCATCTTAGCATGATTATAATGGGAATAGTGATTACAATTTCTTCAACAAAACTTTATTTGCATCTATAGCACGCTAGGCATTGTGCAGATTGTTGGAGACCTTAAGCTCTGACTTTGCTGTGGTCCTTGAATGTCAAAAGAGAAGCACATTTCTATGTGTTACTGGAGAAGCAGCAAGAGATGTCCTAAAAGCTTTTTCCCCTAATTGTGATAGTTAAGAAGCCCAGAAGAACAGAAAAAGAAAAAAAAAGTTACCACCAAATCCCATGACCTAGATTTGGTGTATCTTCTTATAATTTTTTTCTATACATTTATAAATGCGTGTGTTAACCCTTTATATGGTTTGTTAATTTTTAAAAATTTGTATTTTGAAATAATTTTAGACTCACATGTAAGTTGCGAAAGGAGTACAGAAAATGCCTATGTACTCTTCCCCAGGTTCCCCAGCAATAACATTTAAACAATTTTTTATTTTTAAAATTGTGGTAAAATACAAATAACTCAAAATTGACCATTTTAAAGCTGTGAAAGTGCACAGCTCAGTGGCGTTAAGAACATTCAGGCCAGGCGCAGTGGCTCAGGCCTGTAATCCCAGCACTTTGGGAGGCCGAGGCGAGTGGATCACCTGAGATCAGGAGTTCAAGACCAGCCTGACCAACATGGTGAAACCCTGTCTCTACTAAAAATACAAAAATTAGCTGGGTGTGGTGGTGGGCACCTGTAATCCCAGCTACATGGGAGACTGAGGCAAGAGAATTGCTTGAACCCGGGAGGCGGAGGTTGTAGTGAGTTGAGATCACACCATTGCACTCCAGCCTGGGTGATGGAGTGAGACTCCGTCTCAAAAAACAACAACAATTTAAAAAAAAAATTCACAGTGTTATGCTGACATCACCAGCATCCACCTCCAGACCTCCGTCCTCCAGTGGGAGGACGGAGGCTCCCTGATGTGTGTTTGGCATTGCCAATCTCCTTGTCAGCTTATTGGTGCAAAAAGCCACAAGACCTGGAAATCTCACAATAAGAGGCTGGCTGACAGGGAGCACTGATTTCTAGCATGTGTTCTTGAGGTTCAAAAGGGAAAAGAGCCATTTGGGGTTTGCTTGGAGAATGAGATTTCAGCTAACCATGGCTGATTGCAGAGTTGCTCAAGTAGTGATTGTGTTTGACCTCGACCTCAATATCCCAGCAGCTGCCCCTTGCTGTGTCTGTTCAGTGAAGCAGCCCTTGCAACCACGCCTCCAAGTCCATCATCACAGATCCCTCCTGCCTCAGTTTCCAGTGGCTACTGTAATGTGGTACCACTAGAAGGGTGGCCTAGAACAGCACATTTTATTCCCTCACAGTTCTGGCGGCAGAAGTTCCAAATCAAGGTGTCCAAACCAAAGCTCTTTTTTTTTTTTTTTTTGAGACAAAGACTTGCCCTGTCGCTCAGGCTGGAGTGCAGTGGTGCAATCTCGGCTCACTGCAACCTCTACCTCCCGGATTCAAGCGATTTTCCTGCCTCAGCCTCCTGAGTAGCTGGGATTACAGGTGCACACTACCACACCCGGCTAATTTTTGTATTTTTAGTAGAGACAGGGTTTCACCATGTTGGCCAGGAAGGTCTCAAACTCGTAACCTCATGATCCACCTGCCTCAGTCTCCCAAACTGCTGGGATTTCAGGCGTGAGCCACTGTGCCCGGCTCAAATCTCTTTAATGCTGGACAAGTTACTTAATCTCCCTGTACCTCACTGTGCTCATCTGGATAATGGGACGATAAGAGCACCCCAGGACACTCCTGGTGCTCTGCACAGACCTCCAGGGATCCCTTTTACCTGTCTGGTGTGTGCACCCCCCAGCTTCTGTGTGCTTTCCTTCTACCTGCTCGCACCTGCGACCTTCTTCAGACACCTGCTGATAGAGCTGCTTCACTTGCAAAAGGCACAGAGTTGGAAGTGCCCGGGCTGCGTGATGCTCCTTGGAGGCAATGCACAGCATGCTGCTCTTCCAAAGGTGGGATACGGGCTTGCAGGGTTCCCACCTGAGGTTTTATAGGGAGATACAGGGCAAGGGGTCCTGTAGGTAGTGTGACCACTGCATCCCAGTGTACCCAGGCCTTTTCCAGTTTTAGCACTGAAGTCCCCATGAAGGTGAGTCAGAGACACACTATCAAGTCACAGGAGCCTAGAAGGCAGCCTTTCTGAGTGATCATCCCACCCCCCGGCGTCAGGTTAATGCTTCTGTGCTCACATGGATGACGTGGGACCCTCACCTTGGCTGCAACAGATGAGCCCAGCACTGCTGCGGAGAAGCTTAGGGAGTTTCCAGGGCCTCCCAGCTTTTCTGATGCCTGACCTCTCCCTCTGGCTGCTGATGGCAGCAAGTCAGCGGCCAGGAGTGAGAATGATGGGGACATCCTGGGCATTGTCCCCATTCATTGTGACTGGTGGGGATATTCCTGGAGGAATTCACTTTGGCACTGCTCAGGGAAGCTGTGAATGAAAGGCAGCTGCATAGACATTATGATCTGTAGCCGGGAACAGGCCTGACGCTCTGGCGCCCAGCCGGCCCCATCCATGTGGTGCCAGCAGCTCCTGGGTGGACACAACCAGGAATTTTAAGGCAAGGCCTGTATTTGCGGTCCTCCCTGCTGGCTGTAAACCCCCACTTGCTAGTTTCAAAGGCTTGAGGCCAAAGAGGCCAAACGTACCACTGTAACAAGTTAGACCAGTTTATAAGAGCAGCCCAAGATAGGAGGTTTTGCCGGTATTTCTGTTTCGCATCGTGTTGCTGTTTGATTTGATTTAAATGTTTTGGTGAACTGCCCTGATGGTCACGATGCTGGTGGCCAGTGAAATCCTACCAAACCTTCCTGCACGCATTCTGCCCAGAACATGGTTGGAGAATCCTTAATGATCACAATGCAGTAATTTTCCCCCTCTTCCCCATTCGAAACTATTGCAAAACTTTCCAAGGGATTGGCCTGATTCCCTGGGGGAGGGGTGGCCCCTCTCTCATCCTGCAACCCTTATATTTTGTAGAACTGCCACTTTGGGAGGTAGGATGTGGATAGATCAAAGCACAAGAACAATGCCTTATGGTGTTTCTGCAACGCAAAAACTTCGTTTCTTAACCACTTCCTCTTTCTTAGTGGAATCCGAGGAAGTCAGAGAAAAATGGGAATAGAAAATTCATTCCAGCATACGGAATAAATCTGTCCTTCAACAAATGAAGGGTGAAAGGGACATGTGAACATTTCATCTTGCATATTCTCGTTCTTAGACGATGCTAAGCTGTCATTTCAGAGGAAACCCAGCCTCTTCGCTGTACCTCCAGATCCCAATTTTCTCTGTACAGGGACGGAGGAAGAGCCGCTAACAAGGAAGGTACGTAGGTTTTGACAGCTTATTAGTTCTGTTATTCAGACTCAGGCTCAGGGCTGCCTGGGCCAGTAGAGAGCGGGAGAGGCTCAGCAACACAGGGACTGGATAATTTCCTCCTACAAAATTCAATGCTGTTGTCGGCTTCGATTTCACCAAATGAAATCTCCAAATGACCAATGGCAAAGAGAAAGCACTGTCGTCTCGCGAAACTGCCTTGAGTTATGATTTCACTAGATCCCAGCTACCATGCTTTTATTGAATTCCCAAATACTTGCAACTTTTGTTGGTATAATATTATTTCACTATCATTAAAAAGTCCCCAAATCAGAATCATTTACATCTTGAGGCAGACCCAGCGAATTATAGGCTTAAGGGTCTCCTTATTTGGTAACAGTGAAAATCATATCCCTCCGTTGTTCAAAACACTCCCAAGGAATGATATTGTTTTCCATTCCTATTTCTGGAGCTACTTGTGAGGTTGAACACTGTATGTTTTTTAGCCATTTGCAGTTCTTCCAAGGCCTTCCGCCCACATCTGTTTTCTTAACTCTCTCCTAGAATCATTTTAGAATTATGGAGAATTATTAAGGGAAAGAGGAGAAGTGCATAGTAGGAAGTGAAGGGGAGAGGTGAAGCTAGGTAGGGAGCACTGTTTGCAAGTCCTGCCCCAGCCCCCATCACTTTTCTTTCCCAAGGGCTAGATTCCCTCCACCCCACTCCTATTTCCCCCTCGAAGGCCATGTCAAGTCTCTTAGGATAAGTCCCTTTTCCCTGTAATAATTTACTATGCTTGATCTTAAACAAAAGACTGAGAACCGATTCCTCTAATAATTTGTTTTGCTTTTAATCATTCCAGGTAATCATTCCAGGTAAAGGGAGAAGACCTCCTCTCAGGTGAAACTTCCTCTGAGGACAAAGCATAGATGTCTCATTTAAAAAGTAAAGTACTGGTAGTATAGTTTGGGATAAGCAAACTAATCAGACTCTGGCATTCTGAATCTTCCTTTTGCTTAGGAATTGCTAAGGCCGAGTGTTGTCTCTGGTTAGACATTTGCATGAACGTTCAGTCTCCTTTCAGGTCTGTGAGGGAGCAGATGCTACCGCAGGAGCCTCGCCCACACTTTCCTCTTTCCTTCTTAAAGGTCACGATAGCTGGGTTCATCCCAGAGTTGGATGTGAAATTTGCTTTTAAAATAGATTGTAACACTTAATTCTTGCTGTCATCCTGTAGGAAATACCACGATCCAGTGGAAGCCTCCAAGTATACCACCCTGAAAACAATTCTGGTGTTCCCAAAACAGAAAGTACACAGACCCAATTAAGATGCTCAAATCTCATGGTTTATTAAATCAACATGAAACACACCACAAGAAGCAAGGGGATAGGGATGGGTTAGACAGTGCATTAGTCAGGGTTCTCTAGAGGGACAGAACTAATAGGATAGAGATATATATAAAGGGGAGTTTATTAAGGGGTATTAACTCACACAATCAGAAGGTCCCAAAATAGGCAATCTGCAAGCTGAGGAGAAAGGAAGCCAGTCCATGTCCCAAAGGTGAAGAGCCTGGAGTTTGCTGTTCAAGGGCAGGAAGCATCCAGCACAGGAGAAAGATATAGGCTGGGAGGCTAAGCCCATCCAGTCTTTTAGCTTTCTTCTGCCTGCTTTTTATCCTGGCCATGCTAGCTGCTGATTGGATGGTGCCCACCCAGATTAAGGGTGAACCTGCCTTTCCCAGCCCACTGACTCAAACATTAATCTCCTTTGGCAACATCCTCACAGACACACCCAGGATCCATACTTTGCATCCTTTGGTCCAATCAAGTTGACATTCAGTATTAACCATCACAGGTAGCCACACTTAGTATAGTGCAAAGGTGGGGTAGAAAGACCACCCACCTGCATCTGGAGTTACATGACGCTCATGCATCCTACTTCTCTGTTGTCTGCATCTACCTCCCCCAAGGAATGTTGAACAGCGACTCGGCAGGCAGAGGTGCTTGGTGTCATCACTTGCTTGTTTTATGGGAGAGGTGCAGGAGCAATTACGCCTGGTCACAGCAGCACAGTAGTTTCCCCCTTATCTCAGGTTTTCCTTCTTGCAGTTCCATTTACCTACGGTCTGCAAATATTGAATGGAAATGAAATACTTAACGGAGAATTCCAGAAATAAACAATATATAGGTTTTAAATCATGTGCCATTCTGATTGGCGTGATGAAATCTTGCACTGTTCAGCTCCATCCCACCTGAGATGTGAATCCTCCCTTTGTCCAGCATCTCCACACTGTAGATGCTTGGGAGTCATCTCGATGATCACATCCACTGAGGTACTGCAGTGCTTGTCTTCAGGTCAAATGCCCCAAAGCATAAGCGTAGTGATGCTGGCAGTTCAGAAATGCCAAAGAGAAGCCGTCAAATGCTACCTATAAGTGAGAAAGTGAAAGTTCTTGACTTCATAAGAAAAAGATCATAGGCTGAGGTTGCTAAGATCTATGGTAAAGATGAATCTTCTATCCATGAAATTGTGAAGAAAGGAAAAGTGTGTGCTAGTCTTGCTGTTTCACCTTAAACTGCAAAAGTTATGGTCACAGTACATGATGACAATGCTCAGTTAAGATGGGAAATATATTAAATTTGTGGGGGGAAGACATGAACAGACACGTGTCTTGACTGATGGCGATGGGGTGCTATCTGAGGGTTAGGCATCCACTGGGGGCCTGGAAACGTATCTCTTATGGATAAAGGGGCACTCCTGGAGTTTGCCAACTAGCTCACTGAACAGTTATGGATCTTATCTGTGTTCCTTGGGCAGAGCATGTGAGATCCTGAGTGGGACATACTCAGCGTTACCAATGGGTGGCCAATAAAAGATGACAAAACCATCAGCTTAGAGGTTGCATGACCCCTTACCTTATAACTTGGTCTTTCCATCCTTTTCCATCTGTAATTGCTTTTGCTACTCCATTCTTTTTAAAAAAAATCACACACATCTCTTACATGTCACTAACTTATATCTGTACTTGACATGTTCTGTGGCTTGTGCTCATCTTACAAGCTACTTGCTTACTCATTCTCTGCACTTCACCTTTTCAGTTTTATACAACCCATTTGTTGTCCTGTCTCCTATTGTAGAATTGAATATCCTCAATTAATATGACAAATTCATGTTGTAACTTCACTTTAGTGAAGGTGACAAATTTCCAAGATTTACCAAAATAAAAAAAAAGTGAATCAGAATTGGCTTATACTTAAGACATCTAGACACCACCTGCACTGAAGGTTTTGTCAGAGTGCACACATTACAGTTCTCCTCAGCCTCTACCCACATCACTGGTGGGTCCCAAAGACCCAGGGCTTACCTAGATTAGGGTTTGGAGGTGGGATCTGATCTAAAAAAGACAAATAGGCTGAGGAATTGAGTACATCCAGATGAGTGAGGCTCAGTGAAGAGAACTGGATGAGACTCCCCTGAAGGGAGAGAAAGAAATCTCACCTTTCGTGTCGTAAAATCTTGAACCTAGCTCAAAGAGAGATCTGGCCTTTGCCATCGGCTCCTGGGAGATGATGTCTAAGCCCTTGGGATTTCATGTCATGGTGTGTCTTGTTTGCTTGGAAGTTTTGAGCAACATCAAAAATGTTATATAGGGTGGGGGCTTCGGGCCATGTGATATTTGTTGATTTCTGGAGGGGCTGGAGACTGAGGTCAGCCACGTGGGCAGCCAACCAAGTTTAAGTGATGGCTCTAAGCATCAAGGCTCAGGAAAGCCTCCCTGGTTGGCAAGAGCTTGTGCATATTGTCACATACCCATGCTGGGAGAGTGACACTGTCAGCTCCATGGGAGAGGTTTAATGGACGCTCCACACTGGGAACTCTCCTGGGTTTCACCCTATGCTCTTGTTCCCTTGGCTGACTCTGTGTCCTTTTCTTAGAATAAACCATAACCATGAGGATAACAGCTTTCAGTGGACTCTGTGAGTCCTTCTCATGAACTACGGAGCCTCAGGATGGGTATTATGCTCCCTTGAACTTTGCAGTTAGTGTAAGAAGTGAGAGTCCTGTGGATGAATAGCTCCCACACTGCATCTTCCCAAGCAAGAGACAAATAGGAAAGGGAAGAAAAGGATAAAGCTTAGTGTTTCTCTTATGACGAATTCTTCTCCATCATCCCCTTCCCTTTCCCCATTTGTCTTGCGCAGGTCCCCCACTGGGGCCAGATTTTCAGTGGTTAATGAAGAAGTGAAAATGTTTGGCAGAGCACTTAGCATCACGGATTTCAGAGCATCTTGCACATGCACCCAGTTAAGCCTTTCCTACGTTAGAAGGTGAATTACGAAAGCAGGTTCACACTAACACCTTTGTCTGTTCTCAGGCACAGAATAGGTTCGTGATTTGGCCCCAGGGAAGAGCAAGCATCTCAGAGTCTCCAATGACAAGGGTCATTGCTCCCAGGAGGGAGGGTTTCCCTGCCCTGCCTGAGCTGGGACCAGCTGATCTTCAGATATATCTCATTCAGCATCGCAAACCAGAACCACCTGGGCTTTGTTTAGTTTCAGGTGTTTTTACTTCAACAACCAAACACATAAATGAATTAAAGAGAAGCAAAGCCAACCCGTCAAGGGCAGTATCAAGTCCAACCACACAAAACTGCAATTTTCATAGGCCAATTTTATACAACCCAACTTAATACATGCAAGTTCACCAACAGCTAAAGCTGTGGTTCTCAGTTTGACTACACATAAGATACACTGGGGAGCTTTTAAAACGGAACGGAACAAAACAAAACAAAACAAAACAAAAACCATGCCCAGGCCATGCCCTAGACCAATTAAATTGAAATCTCTAGGGCTGGAACTCATGCAACAAGATTTTTAACACTCCCCAGGAGGTTTCAAGAGGCAGTCAAGGCTGTGAATTTCTAAAACAAATTAAAATATGTGTTTTTTACTAAATCATCAGTCATCCCTCCTCATGGGTCACAGTCATTTAACAGATGTTTACCAGGGGCTGACCATGAGCCAGACACTGAGAGATCCTGGGACAGCAGGGAGCACTGCTCCCTTAACCCATAGCTGCCCTGCTTCCTTTCCCTCCATGCTCACTGCTCCGCACAGCTGTACCTGGGATTATGCCGCCGAGTGACAGTGCCCATCCTCAGGTGCCTTTGTTGCTGGGTGGTTTTCCCAGGTGGGCTCACCCGCACATCCCTCTTAGCTCTTTGCCACTACCTGGAGGACAGCAATTTTTCTGGGTCCCTACCTCGAAGAACAGTTTTCTCTGTCCTCTAGGGCCACATTTCTCGAGATATGGTCCAGGGACCACCTGCTTCTAAACAACACAAGGATGATTGTTTCAATGCAGGTCCTGGGCAAACCCTAGACCAGTTCAGCTCTTTGTGGGCAGATCATGGGAGTCAACATTTTAAATAAGACCCTCTCCCTAAGGTGCTGCTATGCACCCAGAGTTGGAGAACCAGCCAAGGAAGTCAACCTGGCTGCCTGAGCACAGGGTCAGTGACCTCCCTATTCTCACATCTCTCAGCCCAGGCTGGTCACCACCATCACTGACCAGGGGCCAGATGGAGCAGGCTGGTCTCCCTGGCAGCACTGGCCACATCTCTCTGGATTTCCATTTATTAGATGTGCTCTAACTCTCACATCTTGTGAGATGTTGGGGCCCCGAAATACCTCAAACCTCTTCTCAGACTAAGGGACAGGCCTGATTGCATGCACAGTTGACCCTTGAATAACACGATTTGAACTGTGCAGGTCCAGTTCCACATGGACTTTCTTCTGCCTCTGCCACCCCCGAGGCAGCAAGACCAACCCCTCCTCTTCCTCCTCCTCCTCAGCCCACATAACCCGAAGACAATGATGATGAAGACCTTTATGATGCTCCACTTCCAGTGAATCAATAGTAAATATATTTTCTCTTTCTCACGATTGTATTAATAACATTTTCCTTTCAGTAGTTTATTTATCATAAGAATACAGGATATAATGCATATGATATACGACATGTGTTAATCAACTGTTTGTGTTATTGGCAGGGCTTCCAGTCAACAGTAGGCTATTAGAAGTTAAGTTTTGGGGTAGTCAAAAGTTATACTGGGGTTTTCCACTGCCTGATGGTCAGCATTCCTAACCCCTGCATTATTCCAACTGAATTATCTTTCTATCCATTCATCCACCCGTCTGTCTCTCTCCTTGTCTTCCTGCTCCTCCTCCTCTCTCTTTCCCTCTCTCTCTCTCACACACACACATACAGATATATACATACATGCAGAAAACACCCACTATGCACCAGGTACTGTACTAAGCACTTTTGATATAGAAATGAACAACACAAACATCTCTGCCCTTAGGGAGCCTCCATTCCAGTGAGTACAGAAAGACAATGTTTTCTGGGGAAGTGATAACTTCAAGGACACAAAACTGTTAGGAACATACTCTCCCAGGAATGAAATATAATATTTTAATGGACTTTGTCATTCTCTCTTTAAAATCTTTCCCCTTCCTCTACAACTGGAGAATAAGAGACAGAAGATTCCTGCTTCACATGGAAGAAGTCGAAGTTCTACCTCTGGCTGTTAGAGAGGATACTCACTGGGGCAGTTTCTGAAATAGGTGTGGCTTGTTAATTCTTGGGGCAAAACAAGAATGAATGAGAGGAGGTCTTGCTGGCTAGTTCAGTATCAGGTGATGGGCTAGATGTATGAAAATACCATGTTATTTTAATAACAGTGATCCAGCTAGAATTCCAGAGGCTCATTTCCTCCATCCAGGTTCATTCCATTCAGATCCACTCCATCCAGATCCACTCCATCCAGATCCACTCCATCCAGGTCCACTCCATCCAGGTCCACTCCACCCAGGTCCACTCCATCCAGATTCACTCCATCCAGATTCACTCCATCCATGTCCACTTCATCCATGTCCACTCCATCCAGATCCACTCCATCCAGGTCCACTCCATCCAGATTCACTCCATCCAGATCCACTCCATTCAGATCCACTCCATCCAGATCCACTCCATCCAGATCCACTCCATCCAGGTCCACTCCATCCAGATCCACTCCATCCAGGTCCACTCGATCCAGATTCACTCCATCCAGATCCACTCCATCCAGGTCCACTCCATCCAGATCCACTCCATTCAGATCCACTCCATCCAGGTCCACTCCATCCAGATCCACTCCATGCAGGTCCACTCCATCCAGGTCCACTCTATCCAAGTCCACTCTATCCAGGTCCACTCTATCCTGGTCCACTCTGTCTAGGTCCCGGCACAGGCATACTCAAACTGAGGGATTTTCTTTTCTATTGACAAAGATGTGGACTGGTTTAGAGAAATCACAAAGACCGTGCAGAGGCCAGGGGCCAGCAACAGCACAGTGTTGTTACCACCCTGATACGGGTGGATGTTTGTCCCCTCCAAATCTCATGGTGAAATGTGATCTCCAATGTTGGAGGTGGTGTCTACTGGGGGGTACTTGGGTCATGGGGGTGATCCCTCATGAGTAGTTTGGCACTGTCTTTACAGTGGTAATGAGTGCATTCTCAATCTATGAGTTCACGAGAGATCTGGTCCTTTAAAACAGCGTGGCACCTCCTCCCCCCTCTCTCTTGCTCCTTCTCTCACCATGAGACAGGCTGCCTCCCCTTCACCTTCTGTTATGATTGCAATCTTCCTGAGCCCCTCACCATAAGCAGATGCCAGCACTATTTCCTCTACAGTCTGCAGAACCATGAGCCAAACACACCTCTTTTCTTTATGAACGACCCAGCCTCAGTTATTTCTTTGTAGCAAGGCAAATGGACTAATACACACCCATTTCCTGGGGAAGCAAAGAGCAGAAGTGGTTACCCCCCAATCAAGGGGCTATCTGAAAGGGGCTGTGTCATCTGCTGGCTTGACACAACCAACTTTGAGCAACTCAACAGAAAAGGAGCTGGGAAAATAAATACCTGGAGCTCTCTCCCTTATCCTTCATCTGTTCCCCCTACTGTGCTGGTGCCTTCCACTGGAAGCCAGCATGGAGGGAGGCTGGTGATGCAGTTTATGTGGGTCAGGCCCACCCTGCAGGGTTTAGTGCCAAAGGCAGGAGGGCAGATGGAAATCACCTGCATGACCATTTATCATAGCATATCCAGAGGACCATATTCCCAGGGAAAGGGTTCTGAACATCCAGGCCTTCATGAGCCCAAACACCCTCCCCACCATTAGCTATACAACTAAGCCTCTTGTAGCTACAGAGAACTTGCCCCTTCTTATCCTTTCTGTGGATGACCCAGAGTAATCTCTGGAGAGAGAAAGCTGCTAAATTTCATGAGGTTCTTCAGGGTCATTCATTCAGATTACCCTTTTCTTCCCATTCTGCTGTATTGCTTGTAGTGCTAGCCCCCTGTGAGGTATGCATGCATGCATGTGTATCCTTGGTCTGTAGTGCTTCGATGATAGCCACAGAGCTTTCACTAACTGACTCTTCTGAAGCTGATGGGCTCCAGCATGTGGCCAAAGCTGCTGCTGATGCTGGTGGCCACTGAGCCCCAGGAAATAAAGAGGAGGTTTCTCTCTCATGCACTTTCCTCCTCGCAGGGGTAAGCACTGCTCAGTACCATGTGCAGCTGAAGCAGAATTGTTCAAAAGATACTCCTAACAATTGTTTCCCCGGCTCCCCTCGCCCCCAGAAGTACAGGGAAGACCTTGGCCTGTCTGACACTACAGATGTTGGAGTTTCCAATTTTGTGTGTGGGAAGTTAGGATGTGTGAAGGGAAGCTGGAGGTCTGATGAACAGAGAACCCAGAGAATGATATAGTTGGGGAACATTTCCCAAGACCCAAAATAGAACTGTTTTCACTCTGATGGCAGAGTCTAGGATAGCATTTTTACAGGCCCCCTGCTGCTTTTTAAATCCCTGAAAAGTAGCATGATGTCATTAGTGCCTCAGTTTGCATGCATTTATTAGGTCTCCTGTGTCTCAGACTGGAGCAGGGCTTGTAGCAAGGAAGCAGTGGGCCCCAGACCTTGGAGGAGACAGGGAGAGGTGAAGGCTGTTAAGATGGACCTTTGCTATTCCAGGCTTTTACCCAAACTCAGCATCTGTTTCTAAAATCCTAAATGAAAACTCACCAGACAGCCCAGGAGCCCCCAGAGCCTTTCTAGAGGGATGTGAGTTTTCCTGTCCGCTTGGGCAGGGTAAGCATCCCTGCACCCTCTTCCTCCTGCATCTCATCTTCATCCAGGGAGGTCCCGGACTTAGCTTGGAAAATGACAATCCAGAGACAATCTTTGTTGGCCAAAGTGCTCCTGGAACTAAAAGTGAGGATTCAACATGGTGGTGGGGGAAGAGACAGCCCTGCCATGCTCATGATGCGTGCAAATACTCTGCTTGTGAGCTAGACTTGTACTGGCCAGCTGGTGGGAGAGGAGGGAGGCAACACACAGAGACCATGCTTCCAGAAGGAATTGTGCTTGTATTGTACAAGCAGGATTGCATTTTCCAGAAGGGCCGAGGCTCGCTAATCACCCGAGACTGTGAAATCAAACAGAAGAAACATCAAGGCCTGCTTTTCTGGAGGTGAAAAGAAAACAAACTGCCCTACAAGTTGGGTGGGGTGAGAGGCTGGGAGGGGGCAGGCAACCAGATCCGTCATCTTCAGGGCCCAGGGAGGATTCTGTCCACTGGTGGGTGCTGGGCCTCCATCCTGTTCAGCATGATCATCTTCTGATCATCTTCAAGCAGCCCCCAAGTCACTGTCCAACTGCCTTGGCCAGAGACAGTCACCCCAATGTGCTCTTCTGGGCCCTCCCTGCCTCAAAAGTCACATGAGGTGTGTTCCTCACAGGCTGCACTTCCTTGGTTAGGTCATTCTTCTGAGTAATGAAGGGAAAGATTTTAGTTCCCACCATAGCCCTCAGTGAATATCCCCCTATGTGACCTGGAAGTGTGGCTACCATGACTCACTGCACCTGTAAGCTACAGAACATGACCCTGAGGCTGGGAGGCTCTACTCACCTTTTTACTGAAGAATCACTTTGGAGCTTCTTGCCGTGAGCTGCTCCCAGTGCGCTGAGGAAGCATAGACTAGCTACACAGGGTTTTCCCTATTGACAGAGAACAGTTCGTGTATGTTTGTTAATCAGCTAAGGTGATCCTGGGTCTAGTGTCTTACAACTCAACCCTTAAAAAATGTTCAAACATTTCTTTCAGCCTTACCAAAAAGAATCTAGAGAATGCATTCCTATTTGGTTATCTGGAGTGGGGATTTTCAACGTTGGCACATTGACATTCTGGATTTGATAATTCTCTGGAGTGGGGCTATTCTATGACTTGTGAGATGTTAAGCTGCCTCCCTGGCCTCTACCTACTAGATGCCAGTAGCACCCACTCCACCCAGCCACTCATGACACCCAAAAAGGTCTCCAGACATTGTCAAATGTCCCCAGGGGCGGTGGAAGTGGGGGAACCACCCATGACTGAGAACCATTACTGTAGAGCAGTTTTATTCAAACAACAAATATGTATCAAATACCCGTGCATAATTCAATATTTAAACATCTTCAGGAGCTGGAAGGGTAGAAATGTGACTAAGACACTATCCCTGTTCTTCGTGAGCTTGCAATATGGCACCAGGAATCTCCCGCAAAGGACTAGATAAAAGACAGAAAGTAGGCACCTAAAAGGGGTCCTTACTCAGCCTCACTCTTGATTGAGAATGAAGTATCTTTCCCAGAAGGTCCCCAGCAGACGCCCCATATTTCTCATTGGCTGGCAGTGTATCACATGCTCACTTCCAGGCCAATCACTAACCAAAGGGAAGGTGATTGCAAGATAGGCTTGGCCAATTATGACTCATTCTCTAGGGCACAGTGTTTTTATATGCCCACCCACTTTCCTGCAAAGCACATTTTAAATTTTTTTTAATTTTTGCAGGAAATTAAATGGAATGAGTGCTGATGATTCAGCTGATGGTGTCTGCCACACCATGTCCCAAGATTAGGTCTTCCTGACCCTCTTTATCCATTTCGTGCCACCCATAAAATAGACTCTGCTCTTTTGCCGTCACAGAAATTGCCTTTTTCGGGGGTAGGGAGTTGCTTTCTATAAGAAAGCCAAGTTGAGGCTGCTTTTGATAATGTCATAGTAAAGTACACTGTGTCAAGAACAGAGTGATAAATGGATGAGTGGTTTCTCTCAGTATGTGAGTAGTTTGTTATGATTGCCGAGTTGATTCATGCTTTGACCAAAAGGGTTTGCCAAAGCCCAGAGGCCAACATCAGCATTATTAATAAACTGGTTATTAGCAACAGCCAGGCCACACCGAGAAACCACTGGTTATGCTTCAAGTGCTTGTGATCAACCACAGTGGTCGCCTGCATTGGTATAGAGCTGTTGAGCGACAGTCCCTGGTCTGGCTGGCTGTGTGTTAGGTTGCTCTGCCCGTGGCTGGTGTATGTGCAGGCTGATATAATGGCAGCCACCAATTATTGTGTATATACTATTTGTCTCTTTATGTGCATCACTTCATTTAACACTCACAACAGTCCCTGGAAGCGTGTATATTGCCATCACTGACAGATACATGAGGAAGTTGACTCAGACAGAGACAGTGGGTTCCTAGTGTCACCCAGACAGTACCGGGCAAAGCCAACAACCAGGTTACCCCATATGTGTCTGTGCAGTATGGCAAGCCCCCACCAGGTTGCTTAAGGGTGTATGTCCACTGCCTGAACCCTGAAGGCCTAGCGATAAGCCAAAGCCATCATGCCCAGCCGAAGAGCAGGCTTCCCTGATAACCTAAACATCCTGTAGAGTATCCAAGAACCCACCAAGGAAAACAGGCCCATCAAACACACAGCAGGCAAAAAGCCAGAAAATTAGTTTAAGGATGGGAGGCAGTGCAGATCTCTAAAGCTATTCTGCTGCCATCGAGGAGAGCCTCATAGGTAAGTTCTAACAAACTCACCTACTCACTAAGCTGGACTTGTCCGAGTCATTCTGTGGTCTCTCGGCTCCCTCCTAGTTTGGGGAAAGTTTTTCTGTATGATTCTGGGTTTTTCTTATTGCACTTTGCACATCAGATGCTAAATGGGCTTGGGAAGATAAAGGAGGGGCCCTCTGTTAGGTTAAGGAATAGAGAAAGGAAAGTAAGCACAGATGTGAGATGCTAAAGGCTGTTATATCCACCTTGGGGTGGGGGGGACCAGCATTGCCTCTCATCTTCTCCAGGGTCCACACGACACACAAGCATTGCTGGACCCCTTTGAGCCACCCATGCCTGCCCTTTGCAGATATCCCCTTAACATCACCTGATGATGCCTTTCTTTTCCACCCTCCCTCCCCAAATAATTGGCCTCCCATTTTGAGTCTTCACAGTGGAATATCCATCAGCGTAAGTCCTTACTTCGCAGGCTGGTTCTATCTGCAGCGTCCTCCACCACACCTTTACCCAAGCATGATCTCACCTTCCCTCAAAGGCCAGCTCAAGTGCCACCACCTCCATGAAGTCCACCTGGGTCCTCTGTATGCTTCTAGTCATTTTGAGGAGTGCCCTTTTTTGCTTAATTTGTCTTGCACTAGAGCTTGCTGTGGGGCATCTGACTCTCAATCCAATTACGAGTCCTTCAAGGGCAGGGACTTCAGCGTCCCTCCCTAGCACCTAACAGAGTATTTTGCAAACTATGTAAGTTTATTTAATTGGATTAAAGTGTATAATTCAAAATTGATTGCTTGACATGATCGAGCTTCAGCAGTAGCCTTCATAAAGAAGCTAAATGTGGGCCGGGCATGGTGGCTTACACCTATACTCCCAGCACTTTGGGAGGCCTGAGAGGGCGGATCACGAGGTTAGGAGATTGAGACCATCCTGGCTAACATGGTGAAACCCTGTCTCTACTAAAAATACAAAAAATTAGCTGGGTGTGGTGGCACACACCTGTAGTCCCAACTACTTGGAAGGCTGAGGTAGGAGAATTGCTTGAACCTGGGAGGTGGAGGTTGCAGTGAGCCAAGATCGTGCCACTGCACTCCAACCTGGGAGACAGAGCAGTGAGCCAAGATCGTGCCACTGCACTCCAACCTGGGAGACAGAGCAAGGCTCTGTCTCAAAAAAAAAAGGAGAAGAAGCAGCTAAATGTGTCTTGCTCACATTTTAAGTGCACCCATACTCTGGGCTTTTGACTGGATCTGTCTTGCAAATTTACTCTCAGCTCAGAGAAGCTGAACACATACTGAAATAACTCAGCAAAATGTCCCTGATCCTCTGACACCTGATGTTCATCACTGAAGCATTCCTGGTCAAATCACGCTCTTATCAGTCAAAGACTATTTCTCATGTGCCTTCCCATTCTCCCCCTACACATATACCCCAAAGACATAGGAGAGTTTAAATCTTATTTTATAAAGAAAGCTTCAGAAAAGATTCTCTATGAGAGGAGATATGAGTGGCTTGGGAACCATTCCTGTCTAGCTGCAATGGGAGTGATTGACGTGCTTTTGCACATGCAGTAGATTAATGTGACATAAAATGTTGTCTGAGAAGACAGTGAAACCTAGTGGGCCCCAGGGGCTAGAATTGGGTTCTATTGCAATGAGCCTCAGAGCTCGAGGATGGACTATAGTTTGGAATACAAGGTAGTGTCTGAATATGAGGACAATTTCCTTCTCTTCACACATGTCTGAAGGCCAACCCAATTCTGGGTCCAGTCATCCTTTATGTCTTTGCTTACTGGGAGCCTGGCCTGAGTTAGGGGCTGGGGTTTCCAAATGATGTGATATCACAGCCCTAAGTTGCTCCTGGTCTAGGGTGGTGAGCAGCAGAGCTCACAATAATAGCACCACAGGGCAGCTTGGGAAGGGGCTTTAGCACCCATCTTCACCCTTCCCCCACCTTTCTTTGATATGAATCACCAACATTTTCTCCATCATAGTGAAGCAATGGCTTCAAGGTCTGCTTCCAATGAGATGTTGCTCCCAAGACTCTCCACTGTACAAATTCTGGGCCTGCCACTGGGCAACAGAAGTGGGAAAGTGACCAGACCTCCCTGGTGTCTGACTGGAGTTCGTAGGTCCACAGGGCAAGGACTCTGGGGTATGAGAGATGCATCCAAGTGGGTTTAGAAGGAAGGCTTTGCTCTCCTAGTGACTACGGCAGCTAGAAGACAGAGTGTCGGTGAGTTAGGCTGGAGAGGGTGGTCATAGCTTCCCTTGAGAAGAAAAAGGAAACTCGCCAAATTGGTGGAGAGAAGAAACCACCTGACAGTGCATGAACCGCACCTGGGGCTCATGGTTAGGACATCCTGGAGCAGAGAGGAGCAGGGGCAAAAGGGAAAATCCCCAAGCCTGTGCAGGCATACAAGTCCACGAGCAAGGTCCTTAAGTTGAACCATGACTATTTTAATGCTAAAAAACACACTCCTGGATAGAGATTTAAGATGCTAATGAGACATGGTATGTATATGCTAGCGTGTACAGCAATACTGCAAGGGCATCCAGGAGACCTCTGACAGCATGCTTACAACAATGCCCATTCCCGCCCTTCATGAATAATCGTGTAAGACTCCCGTAAAGGGAGCTCCCCCAGTGTCACTGGGGGCTGTCTCATTATCTCAAGCAGCCCACTCTGACCCAGCTATCAGAGTGTACTTTTTGCTTTGCAAGAAACTACTTACTTTCACTTTTGACTCACTCTTAAAATCTCTTGAGCAGCGAAGTCAAGAGCCTGAATCAGCCCATTGATAACATCAGGAGAAAGGGCTGATGTCAGGGGGAGGTTGGGAACTGAAATGGAGCAGTCCACGCCTGACCGTGAGGAGCTGTGTGGCTGGAGCAGGCAATGCCCCTCCGTGTCAAGTGCTTGGGCAGAAGGCCCAACCCTTGCTCACCAGCTCTGCCCCAAATACCTGGTCCAAGCTACTGCCATCCTCTTCCTGGGCTGTTCCTTCTGCTTCCACCTTTGTCTGGCCATTAGCCACACATTAGCCAGAGTGATCCCTTGGGAGCACAAGGCTGGCACTGTTCTGCGGCTTCCCACCTCAGCAGGAAGCCAAGGCCCTGCCCTGCTGCCCTAACCAAAGCCCCTGCTCCAATGCACAGTGCCTCCTCCAGGATTTATGTCTGTCCACAGCACTCAGCTTCATCTCCACTTCTTTTTTTTTTTTTTTTGAATTTTTATTTTACTTTAAGTTCTGGGATACATGTGCAGAACATAGTTTTGTTACATAGGTATACATGTGCCATGGTGGTCTGCTGTACCTATCAACCTGTCATTTAGGTTTTAAGCCCTGCACACATTAGTTATTTGTCCTAATGCTCTCCCTCCCCTTGCCACTCACCTCCCGACAGGCCCCGGTGTGTGATGTTCCCCTCCCTGTGCCCATGTGTTCTCATTGTTCGACTTCCACTTATAAGTGAGAACATGCAGTGTTTGGTTTTCTGTTCCTGTGTTACATTGCTGAGAATGATGGCTTCCAGCTTCATCTAGGTGCCTGCAAAAAACATGAACTCATTCCTTTTTATGACTACATAGTATTACATGGTGTATATATGTGCCACATTTTCTTTATCCAGTCTATCATTGATGGACATTTGGGTTGGTTCCAAGTCCTTGCTATTGTAAATAGTGCTACAATAAACATATGTGTGCATGTGTCTTTATAGCAGAGTGATGTATAATCCTTTGGGTATATACTCAATAACGGGATTGCTGGATCAAATGGTATTTCTGGTTTCAGATCCTTGAGGAATCACCACACTGTCTTCCACAATGGTTGAACTACTTTACTCTCCTGTCAACAGTGTAAAAGCGTTCCTAGTTCTCCACATCCTCTCTAACATCTGTTGTTTCCTGACTTTTTAATGATCGCCATTCTAACTGGCATGAGATGGTATCTCATTGTGGTTTTGATTTCCATTTTTCTAATGACCAGTGCTGATGAGCTTTTTTTCATGTTTGTTGGCCAAATAAATGTCTTCTTTTGAGAAGTGTCTGTTCATATCCTTCACCCACTTTTTGATGGGGTTGGTTGGTTTTTTCTTGTAAATCTGTGTAAGTTCCTTGTAGATTCTGCGTATTAGATCTTTGCTAGATGGGCAGCTTACAAAAATTTTATCTCATTCTGTAGGTTGCTTGTTCATTCTGATGACAGTTTCTTTGGCTGTGCAGAAGCTCTTTAGTTCAATTAGATCCCATCTGTCAATTTTGGCTTTTGTTGCAATTGCTTTTAGTGTTTTAGTCATGAAGTCTTTGCCCATGCCTATGTCCTGAATGGTATTGCCTAGGTTTTCTTTTAGGGTTTTAATGGCTTTGTGTTTTACATTTCAGTCTTTAATTCATCTTGAGTTAATTTTTGTATACGGTGTAAGGAAGGGGTCCAGTTTCTGTTTTCCGCATATGGCTAGCCAGTTTTCCCAGCACCATTTATTAAATAGGGGAATCCTTTCCCCATTCTTGTTTTTGTCAGGTTTGTTGAAGACCAGATGGTTGTAGATGTGTGGTGTTATTTCTGAGTTTTCTGTTCTGTTCCATTGGTCTATATATCTGTTTTGGTACCACTACTATGCTGGTTTGGTTACTGTAGCCTTGTAGCATAGTTTGAAGTCTGGTAGCGTGATCCCTCCAGCTTTGTTCTTTTTGCTTAGGATTGTCTTGGCTATATGTGCTTTTTTTTTGGTTCCATATGAAATTTAAAGTAGTTTTTTCTAATTCTGCAAAGAAAGTCACTGGTAGCTTGATGGGGGATAGCACTGAATCTATAAATTACTTTGGGCAGTATGGACATTTTTACAACATTGATTCTTCCTATCCATGAGCATGGAATGTTTTTCCATTTGTTTGTGTCCTCTCTTATTTCCTTGAGCAGTGGTTTGTAGTTTTCCTTGAGCAGCGGTTTGTAGTTTTCCTTGAAGAGGTCCTTTGCATCCCTTGTTAGCTGTATTCCTAGGTATTTTATTCTCTTTGTAGCAATTATGAATGGGAGTTCACTCACAATTTGGCTCTCTGCTTGTCTATTGTTGGTGTATAGGAATGCTTGTGATTTTTATACATTGATTTTATATCCTGAGACTTTGCTGAAGTTGCTTATCAGCTTAAGGAGTTTTCAGGCTGAGATGATGGGGTATTCTAAATATATAGCCATGTCATCTGCAAATAGAGACAATTTGACTTTTTCTCTTCCTATTTGAATACCCTTTATTTTCTTTTCTTGCCTGATTGCCCTGGCCAGAACTTCCAATACTATGTTGAATAGGAGTGGTGAGAGAGGGCACTCTTGTCTTGTGTCAGTTTTCAAAGGTAAAGGGATCAATGCAACAAGAAGAGCTAACTATCCTAAATATATATGCACCCAATACAGGAGCACCCAGATTCATAAAACAAGAGACTATGAACAGACTTAGACTCCCACACAATAATAGTGGAAAATTTTAACACCCACTGTCAATATTAGACAGATCAATGAGACAGAAAATTAACAAGGATATTCAGGACTTGAACTTAGCTCTGGACCAAGTGGACCTAATAGACATCTATAGAATTCTCCACCCCAAATCAACAGAATATACGTTCTTCTCAGTGCCACATAGCACATATTCTAAAATCAACCACATAATTGGAAGTAGAACACTCCTCAGCAAATACAAAAGAACGGAAATCATAACAAACATTCTCTCAGACCACAGTGCAATCAAATTAAGACTCAGGATTAAGAAACTCACTGAAAATTGCACAACTACATGGAAATTGAACAACTATTCCTGAATGTCTACTGGGTAAATAACGAAATTAGGGCAGAAATAAATAAGTTCTTGGAAACCAATGAGAACAAAGACAAAACATACCAGAATCTCTGGGACACAGCTAAAGCAGGGTTAAGAGGGAAATTTATAGCACTAAATGCCTACATGAGAAAGTGGGGAAATATTCAGAATTAACACCCTAACATCACAACTAAAAGAACTAGAGAAACAAGAGCAAACAAATTTAAAAGCTAGCAGAAGACAGGAAATAATTAAGATCAGAGCAGAACTGAAGGAGATAGAGACACAAAAAACCTTCAAGAAAATCAATAAATCCATGAGCTGTTTTTTGAAAAGATTAATAAAATAGATGGACCACTAGCTAGACTAATAAAGAAGAAAAGAGAGAAGAATCAAACAGACACAATAAAAAATGATAAAGGGGATATCACCACTGATTCCACAGAATTACAAACCACCATCAGAGAATACTATAAACAGCTCTATGCAAATAAACTAGAAAATCTAGAAGAAATGGATAAATTCCTGGACACATACACCCTCCCAAGACTAAACCCGGAAGAAGTAAAATCCCTAAATAGACCAATAACAAGTTCTGAAATTCAGGCAGTAATTAATAGCCTACCAACCAAAAAAAGCCCAGGACCAGACAGATTCACAGCTGAATTCTACCAGAGGTACAAAGACGAGCTGGTACCATTCCTTCTGAAACTATTCCAAACAATAGAAAAAGAAGGACTCCTCCCTAACTCATTTTATGAGGCCAGCATCATCCTGATACCAAAACCTGGCAGAGACATAACAAAAAAAAATTTTCAGGCCAATATTCATGATGAACATCAATGCCACAATCCTCAATAAAATACTGGCAAACCAAATCCAGTAGCACATCAAAAAGCTTAACCACGACGATGAAGTTGGCTTTATCCCTGGGATGCAAGGCTGGTTCACCATATGCAAATCAATAAATGTAATTCATCACATAAACAGAATCAATGACAAAAACCACATGATTATCTCAATAGATGTAGAAAAGGGTTTCTATAAAATTCAACATCCCCTCATGCTAAAAACTCTCAATAAGAGGCATTGATGGAACATATCTCAAAATAGTAAGAGCTATTTATGACAAGCCCATAGCCAATATCATGCTGAATGGGCATCTCTGTTTCTTTTATTGATGTTTTACTCCTCCACTCAACCCTACAATTGGAACATCCACTCCACGGCAGCAGAGCTCTCTGCTTTGTTCACTGCTGTATTCTCAGCTCCCAGAGTAGAACCTGGCTCCTAGGCATGCTAGGTGAGTGTTTACTGAATGAGAGAATGAACAAATGAGCAACGAATGGTTTAATTCATCCTCTGAGATCTCCCAAACAACAGCGAGCCACAGCTGAGATGCTGGAACAGGCAGGTAAAGTGTGGGAAAGTCTGGGATCCCAGGAACGTGGGTTTTGAGGGAAAAAAGCTGATCACCTTGGTGAGTGGACAAGAGATACGCAAGAGGACCGGGGCAGGGAGCAGGGGGTGGATGGGGCGACTGTTTCAGGGCTGCCCCAAAAACCCCCTTTACAATGGCTTACAGTAGACTGGGAGCCCCCCCAACCCATGGGACCTGGCTGGGCAGAGCTGGTGCTGAAGCCCATTCCAAACAGCAGTTGGTATTCCACAGCCCACCTGCAAGACAGCCCCTTGGGTGGCTTTGAGAAAATTAGAGTGGTCTCCCTGAGGGAGTCTCCCCTGACTCACACTCTCGGGATTGACCTGTTTGCTATGTCTTGCCAGGGCAGAGGGAGAGGTTTGACTTTCAGGGCTTTGTTCAAGATGAGTCAATGACCTCTTTAGGTGGGGGCTCTGTCTCTAGTGGGGGAAGGTAGGTGAGTGTGTGTGAGCGAATGCGTGTGAGCATGAGATCATGCACATATGTGACAGTGTGTGTGTTTGAGCATGTATGTGCATGTGAGAGTGAGCATGACAGTGCACATGTCTGTGTATGTGTGTGTCCACATATGTGTGAAAATGTGCAAGAGTGTCTAGGTGAGTTCTGAGTGTTGAGTGAATTCACATATGTGTGAGTGTACATGTGTGTGAGCATATACATGTGTATAAGCATGCACATAAGTGTGAGCATACACGTGCATGTACATGAGTGTGTGAGCGTACATGTGAGTGTGTGAGCATACATGAGTGTGTTGACCATATGTGTGTGTACACATGTGAGTGAGCATATGCATGTGCAAGTACATGTGTGTGAGTATACACGTGTGTGTGAACATACACATGTGTGTGAGTGTACATGTGAACGTGTGAACACGTGTATGTGTGTGGGTATGCACATGTATACATGTGAGTGTGCATGCACGTGTGTGACTGTACATGTGAGTGTGTGGGTGTATGCATGTGAGTGTGAGCATACATGACAGTGTACAAGAGTGTGTGAGCATACATATGTGTGAGCATGCACGTGTGTGTGCATGTCTGTACACACATGTGTGAACATACACATGTGTACACATGTGAGTGTACACATGTATGAGAGCATACACAAGTGTGAGTGTACGTGTGTGAGTGTACATGTGTGAGTGTACAACTGTGTGTACATGTGTGTGAATGTACACATGTGAGTGTATGTACATGTATGTATGAGTGTACACGTATGTGTGACTGTACGTGTGTGTGAGTGTACACACACGAGTGTGTGAGCATGTACACATATGAGTGTGTGTGCACGTGGAGCAGTCCAGAGGAACAGGCAGGGGCCTGGCTCCCCTCCCCCTTGACAGACTTGTCTGGATTTAATTCCTTGCAGGACTCTCCAGAGGGTGGAGGCCCTTGTCGCTGGGCACCTTGAAAGGACATCCTGCCATTGTTCACAAGACTCAACTACAGACGGCCCTTCCAGACCTTGAAATAAGTACTCCCTGGCCTGGCTCAGGAGCCTGCCAGGCCCCTCAGAGGATATTGGGTGGACACAGCCCAAGGTTTCCCTTCCACAGGGTGGGGGGTCAAGGAGTGAGAAAGGCGGAACTTCGCTGTGGCAGGGAAGCTGACAGATGGAGCCTGGGTGGACGCTGGCCAAGTGAGTGGGGTCATTCCAAGGCCAAGGACTCTCCACATCTTCCATGGTGTGACCTGGACCCCACACAGGCAGTGTCAATGAAAACACCACTCTAGCCCAGGGTGTTACTCCCTTCCCCGCCCTTTCACTTTGTATGTTTGAGCTGCATGCCCCACCCCCTTCCCCATGATGTGTGAGACATGAAGACATGAACTTGCTTGATACCTGGTCCCCTTGACACACAGCTGGAGCATGCGGCACATCCCCCACGTGTCCAGAGACTGCAAGCAGCCGTCCCCATGGCCACGTTGACCTCTGCCCTGATGCAGGCAGCACCATTGACCTTCTCTCCATGGCCACCCTCTCCCCGGGGAAGAACACTTGAGAAGCATGTGTGCACACACGTTTCGTTTGGGTGAAACGTGCCGCTGAAACCCAAAGCACCACATAATTCAAGGCATTTATTTGTGGGGCCCAAGGATAGACAGAACTGCTGTGGAGTGCCTTGGCTTAGGTTACCAGTAAAAAAAATAAAGGTCTGGGAGCTTGTTCACATAAATGGGAATATTTATAGATGCTGAGGGAACCTCTTATTTTTCTGATTTAGAATTTCCTGACATGATTTGGTGTATGTGGGAAAATTCCCACTTTAAGACTATAGAAATCTGGTAGTCATAAAGCTGTGTGCAGAAGATCACAGCTCTCCACCCAGGCATCTCTTGCTTAAACTACAGAAAATTAAAGGCACAGAGAAAATCCTGAAGCAAGCCAGACAGGGCGTGCGGGAGCACCTTACCTATAGAGGAAGAAAGATAAAAATTACATCAGACATCTCTTCAGAAACCATGTAAGCAAGAAGAGAGTTATTTAAAGAGTTGAAAGAAGAAAAATAAATCACCAACTCAGATTTCTGTACCCAGTAAAATTATCCTTCAAAAGTGAAAGAGGAACAAAGACTTTCTCAGACAAAAGACAAATAAAGATTGAGGAAATTTGTTTCAAGTGGACTTGCCTTGAAAGAATTGTATTTCTTAAGAGAGAAGGAAAATGATAGACGTCAGAAATTCAGCACTACATACATAGAGGACAACTTCAAAAGGAGATACTGGATGGTTTGAATAAAAACACTCGTCATCAGTGAAATCCAGAACTTCTCGAGCAAGAAACTGTAGCATGGAAGCAAAGAATCTGAGATAAAAAGGATCAAATGCTGGAGCCCTTGAACACACAAATGAAACCGGCCGTGAATGATCAAATGAGCCCGTTGGAATCCTTGGCTGAACCACGCTGAACACCATCTATTTGTCTGAAGTTGATAGAGATCACCCCATCTATGGGTCAGAAGTTAATCTGAAGAGTCACGTTGATGATTTGACTTAAATGTGTCCTTTGAAAGGCCCGAAGGAAAGGAACAAGAACTATGCAGAAAATAGTGGTAGGAAAATAAAAATGAATGAAGATCTTGCAGGACAAATGAAAAGGCCCCAAACTGAAGCATTTTGGCAGTGTGAAAATTCACAGTTTGAAAATGAGCTATAGAACTTTAGCTGAAGCTTCAAATATTGCCTAAATTACATCAAGGACATGTAATGCAATGGCAGAGAAAATGGCTGAGGAGGAAATACCCTGCTTGGAAATTAAGAAGAAACTTCCCAGCATGTGTAGAAATGTGAATTACACACATCAGATTCACAACCTCTACAAGAAGATGGCCCAAGACGTGGACAAAGAATGAGAAAGAACCACTTTCTTCTATCAAAAGGAGATTCTCTTCTATGAGGAAACAGTACAAGAAAACTGGATGGCAGTTCTGTTGACTGAGAGAAAACTCAACGAGCTAAGAAAAAAAAAAATGATCACAGCAGGAAAATCCTGGCTAACATCAAGTTCAAGTCTCATCTTTCCCAAGAGGCCTTTTCGTTCCTGCTGTTCCAAGCACAGCCCACAGAGGCTCAGAAGCACCAGGGGGTCCCCAGAATCATCAGGTTCCCCAGGAAGGAGGAGGATGGTGCCATGAAGCTCAGGGATCTGGGGTCTCCTGCAGATTTAACTCAGCTCTCACAGCCGGGGGCGGTGAACACCCACAACCACAGCAGGCCATCCGCCTGTGCTGGCTCTTTAAAGTGATTTTGATATATCTCTTTTTAGTTCAGCTGCTATTATTTAATTGATACTACCATTGCTCTTATTCAAGTAGACGTAGCATTATAATTTGAAGGTAGCATTTTTCAAATAAAGGTTCATTTTATATAACACTTAGGAATACGTTATTTTTCATGTTGTTGAACTCTCTACAACGAGGTCAGATAAATCTTGTTTTGTTTTGTTTTGTGATTTTGAGACAGTCTCTCTCTGTTGCCTAGGCTGGAGTGCAAGGTGCAATCTCGGCTCACTACAACCTCTGCCTTCTGGGTTCCAGTGATTCTCGGGCTTCAGCCTCCTGAGTAGCTGGGACTACAGGTGTGCACCACTACACCTGGCTTATTTTTGTATTTTTAGTAGAGATGGGGTTTTGCCATGTTGCCCATGCTGGTATCAAACTCCTGACCTCAAGCAATCCACCCACATTGACTTCCCAAAGTGCTAGGATTACAGGCATGAGCCACCATGCCCAGCAAAATTTTGTATTTTAACTTAAATGGAAGGTTCACTATGACTTAAACCGTCACTGAATAAAGATGATTAGAACGACGAAGACCATTTCTGTATGTTAGGGACTGCTGTTAGATACTTGTTCAAGTAATTTCATATTTACCAGAATCCATTTTGACTGGTTTTAAGAAGTTGAGGGGAAAAAAGCCCTAAACAACAATACCCCACTCAAACATCATAATGTTATTATTATATAAGCCCTAAATTCATAGATTGACTTAGGGGAGTTGATCTTTTCCAACCACTTTTTTTCTTATTTTGCAATTTTTGAAGACCATCTGATCTTTGACAAACCTGACAAAAACAAGCAATGGGGAAACTATTCCCTGTTTAATAAATTGTGTTGGAAAACTGGCTAGCCATGTACAGAAAACTGAAACTGGACCCCTTTCTTACACCTTACACTAAAATTAACTCCAGATGGATTAAAGATTTAAACATAAGACCTAACACCATAAAAAACCCTAGAAGAAAACCTAGGCAATACCCTTTAGGACATAGGCATAGGCAAGGACTTCATGACTAAAACACCAAAAGTAATGGCAACAAAAGCCAAAATAGACAAATGGGATCTCATTAAACTTAAGAGCTTCTGCACAGCAAAAGAAACAATCATTAGAGTGAATTGGCAACCAACAGAATGTGAAAAAAGTTTTTCAAGCTACCCATCTGACAAAGGGCTAAGATCCAGAATCTACAAAGAACTGAAAAGAATTTACAAGAAAAAACAACCCCATCAAAAAGTGGGTGAAAGATATGAACACTTTTCAAAAGAAGACATTCATGTGGCCAACTAACATATGAAAAAATGCTCATCATCACTGGTCATTAGACAAATGCAAATCAAAACCACATTGAGATACCATCTCACACCAGTTAGAATGGCGATCATTAAAAAATCTGGAGACAACAGATGCTGGAGAGGATGTGGAGAAATAGGAACACTTTTACACTGTTGGTGGGAGTGTAAATTAGTTCAGCCATTGTGGAAGACAGTGTGGCAATTCCTCAAGGATCTAGAAATAGAAATACCATTTGACCCAGCAATCCCATTACAGGGTATATACCCAAAGGATTATAAATCATTCTATTATGAGGACACATACACACGTATGTTCATTTCAGCACTGTTTGCAATAGCCAAGACTTGGAGCCAACCCAAATGCCCATCGAGGATAGACTGGATAAAGAAAATGTGGCACATATACACGATGAAATGCTATGCAGCCATAAAAAAGGATGAGTTCATGTCCTTTGCAGGGACATGGATGAATCTGGAAACCTCAGCAAAC
Source organism: Ateles fusciceps (assembly GCA_036589455.1). NCBI lineage: Eukaryota > Metazoa > Chordata > Mammalia > Primates > Atelidae > Ateles > Ateles fusciceps. The sequence goes on from JAZHEH010000222.1 coordinate 14,527,992, forward strand.
TGACATAAGAACAGAAAACCAACGCCATATGTTCTCACTCATAAGTGGGTGTTGAACAATAAGAACACATGGACACAGGGAGGGGAACATCACACACTGGGGTCTGTTGGAGGGCAGGGGAGCTAGGGGAGGGATAGCAAGGGATGGGCAGGTTGGGGAGGGATAACATTAGGAGAAATACTTATGTAGGTGATGGGGGGAATGGAGACAGCAAACCACCATGGCATGTGTACACCTATGTAACAATCATGCAAGATCTGCACATGTACCCCAGAACTTAAAGTATAATAAAAGAAAAGACACTGTTTGTTGTTTAAACATTTCTAAATTTTATACAGTCACAAGTTTTCCCTTTATGCGGGGCTCAAAACCTAGATGACGTGCTGATGGGTGCAGCAAACCACCACGACACATGTATACCTATGTAACAAACCTGCACATTCTGCCCATGTATCCCAGAACTTAAAGTAAAATAAAAAAAATAAAAAATAAAGTTTTTCCTTAGTGTCATGTGCACCTGTACACACACACACACACACACACACACAAACACACATCCCACAATATAGATATAAGGTACTTTCAATTGTTATGTCAGTACTTGAGGAAAATATAAAAATAAAAAGAACCACAATTAAAAAAATGTTTTTAAATAAATAAATAAGTGAAGAAATAAAAAATTGAGTGCACACCCAATTTGTATACACAGAAAGAGATCTAAATCGAATACACACGAAAGGAGGGTTGCTAAAGTATCGACAGGATTTGAAAAGAACATCCCAACGGTGCAGATGAAGAGATGTTGATGAAAGCAGTTTCCCGAGCAGTGTGTGGGGGTGAGGAACTGACGGGATGGTGAGGCTCCCTGGTGCCAGCAATAGGGGGATGACTGCCCTCCCCCACCTAGGCCTTAAGGAAGGAGGGAGGAAGTGGTGTCATCTGAGCCCAGTGAGGAGCTTTTAAGGGACAGGTAAAACTGGTCCCCACCCTCTCTGCTCTTGTCTTCCCATTGACTGCTGGTGCACAGGCAGCCACCAGCCACAGAGCCTGAGCAGTGCCGGCCAGAGGAGTTGGCCTTCTAGGCACAGAGCAGCCCCACAAGGCTGCAAAACAAATTTGGAGAATGACCGGTTTACTTTATTCCATTGAAAGAGTGTGTGTTATTGCATTCATTCATTCCCATGTGTATATCTAGTAAATGTCTATTGCACTTCTGCTGGGCCTTACCACGGTTCCAGGTGCTTGGGATGCAGCAAAGGAAAAACAACCTGATGAAACCTATGGACCCCCAGCACTTACAAAATTCCAGTGAGGGGCAAGGTCAGGTAATGAAAAGGAAGCAGAAGGTGGTGACGGTGGAAAAGGAGGAGGAAGAGGAGGAGACAACACGATCACAAGGCTGGCTTTGGGCTGTAGCAGGGCTGGCTCCCTCCTACCTCTGCAGGTACTTTGGCTGTGGTCTCCGTAGGGCCTGACCCACGACAGAACTTTGCTGGGAAGCAGCTTCAAAGCCCAGCATGCAGCCAGTCGGCTCTGATAACAAGGCTTCTTTCCTTAACAGAGGCTTGTCTTTTCCTGCCATGCACTGGAGTCCCAGCCTGATGCAGAGAGGCGATGCTCATGCTGTGTTCACGCTGGCTGGCAGGAATGGCCAGGATGGAAGCATCATTCCTGCTTCACCATTGGAAGTCTTTCATCTTTCGTGCTGTGTGTGATCACTCCCCTGTCTTGCAAGCGTCTCACTGTGTTGAACTACTCAGCCTCCTTGGCTGATTCAGCATAGCACGAGGGTTTAGAGTGTGAATTCTGGTACTCCACATACTGGCTGTGTGCCCTTGACCAAGATTCTTACCCTCTCTGTGCCTTAGATTCTTATCTGTAAAATAGGAATGCTAATATGTGGTACATGCCGCAAACGTTTGTTGTGAGGCCATGCGATCACACGGGTAGAGTGCTTACAATAGTGCCTGGCTCACAGCAGAACCTAGGTACATGTTTGCCAGAAGCAATTTTCCTCTTGACCACATGAAACTCTGGGGTAGAGCTAGGCACGGTGACTCATGCCTGTAATCCCAGCACTTTTGGAGGCCGAGGTGGGCGAATCACTTAAGGTCAGCAGTTCAAGACCAGCCTGGCCAACATGGTGAAACCGTGTCTCTACTAAAAATACAAAAATTCACCAGGTGTGGTGGCACATGCCTGTAATCCCAGCTACTCAGGAGGCTGAGGCAGGAGAATCACTTGAACCTGAGAGGTGGAGGTTGCAGTGAGCTGCGATCATGCCACTGCACTCCAGCCTGGGCAACAGAGTGAGACTCCATCTCTCAAAACAAAACAAAACAAAAACCATGCTTAAAAATCAAAGAGTGAGGCAGGTACATGGAGATCCAGCCCAGCTCATGGGCAGGCAGGAAGCACAGCCAGGCTGGCACAGGCTGACTAAGCAGAGTGTAATAAGAGGCAAAAGGTAGATGGGACATTCACAGGCTCAGCAGGTCTGCAAGAGGTAATGACAACTGCTGGGAAGCTGGTGTGGAGACAGCTGGCTGGAGACTGGAATCCAGGTTCCCAGGCTACCATTATTGTCTGAACCATGGGAACCCCTTGACTAGCCCTTCCTCTGATGCTCAAGGGTGGGGCAGGGCTGAACTGCAGGTTAAATGCTCCTCCTCTTGGGCTGAGCTGAGCTGAGTGTCATGGTGGTCACCTATTGAGACAGGCACCACCAGCTCAGGTGGAATTTTCAATAAAGCCAAATCTCTAATGATCTTTGCAGATGGGACCAGGAGGAGTGAGACTGAAACACCCCCAGGTTGGGCAGACACTTGGCAGTACTAGGAAGCCAGCTGATCCTATCTTCTAGGCTCTTGGATATTCCTTTTCCTTTGTCCCCACGTGCCTGGAGCTTCCATGCCAGCCCTCGGCTGGCCACAAGCCTCTGATTGATCATCAATTTGAGCCTGACTTCTCCCTCCTGGGTGTGTTTAAAAATAGCACCTTCCCCTGCTCCTTCCCCCTCACAAGGCCCTATTCCTGGATACTTATCAGCTGGGCCTTGGGTGAAGCTAAACAGATGGATTTGTACTTTACTGAGTGGCTGACTACCCTCAGGAGCATGTGCTGGGAGTGTAGCACAGCCCAGGTCCACTGGGACAGAAGCAGCTGTGCTTGGGATCTTTCCAGATCTTGCCCTATGTGTCCTTCATCTGTCTGTCTATTTATATATTTTTAAATATCCTTTGTAATAAAATGGTAAAGGTAAGTGTTTTTGTGAGTTCTGTGAGCAGCTCTAGCAAATTAATCAAACCCACGGAGAAGGAGGGGGGTCATGGAGCCCCCATTTATAGCTGGTGGATCAGAAGCACAGGCAAAATAACCTGGGGCTTGTGATTGCCCCAGAAGTGGAGGGCAGCCTCGTGGAACTGAGCCCTCACCCTGTGGGATCTGATGTTAGCTCCAGGTAGATGGCATTGAAATTGAACTAGAGGACACCCAGCTGGGGTCTGAGGCAGAATGGATTGCTTCCTTGGTGTGTGCGGGAAAACCCACACACATTTGATCACAGAAATCTTCTGTGTTGATTGTTGTGGTATGAGAGCAGAGGAAAACCAGACTGAGTTTCCCCCCGTCAATTTCTAACCTCAATTCCCCCTCTGTTAGGCATAGTGACCCAACACACATTTCTATCAACAAATAGATACAGAGGCACAGTGACCCAACACACACATTTCAATAAATAGGTAGATGCTGGGAATAGTGAAGCAACATACACATTTCATATGCACCTTATACACATATTCATCATGTCCTGGCCTGCTTGGGTTGCTATAACAAAATACGCAGATACCTGGAGTGGCTTATTAATATGGCTTCGCTCTGTGTCCCCACCCAAATCTCATCTTGAATTGTAATCCCCACGTGTCAAGGGAGACACCTGGTGGGAGGTGATTGGATCATGGGGGCAGTTTCCCCCATGTTATCCTTGTGATGACGAGTGAGTTCTCACAAGATCTGATGGTTTTGTAAGTGTTTGGCAGTTCCTCCTTTGCTCTCTTTTCCTGCCACCTTGTGAAGAAGGTACTTGCTTCTCCTTCACCTTCCACCACGATTGTAAGTTCCCTGAGGCTTCCCCAGCTGTACAGAACTATGAGTTAATTAAACCTCCTTTCTTTATAAATTACCCAGTCTCAGGTATTCTTTATAGCAGTGTCAAATGGAGTAATACTCATAAATAACAGAATTTCTTTCTCATGGTTTTGGAGACTGAGAAGTCCAAGATCAAGGTGCCAGCAGATTCTGTGTCTGGTGAGGGCCTGCTTCCTGGTTCATAGATGGTGCTTTCTAGTTGTGTCCTCACATGGTGGAAGGGAAAAACTAGGTTCTCTTTAGTCCTTTATAAGGGCACTAATCCCATTCATGAGAGCCCCACCCTCATGACCTAATTACCTTCCAAAGTTTCTACTTGTTAATTCCTTTACACTGGGGTTTAGGCTTAGGCTTCACCACATAAATTTTGGGGGCAACAAACATTCAGACCATAGCATATTATAAATGTACAATTCAATGAATTGCCATAAAATGAATACACTCATGTAACCACAACTCAGGTCAAGAAGTGGAACCTTATCATTATCTTCAGCCTTCCTCCTCACCTCCACTCTGTGATTTCTATGCCTTCCTTCTCCTATGACTTCTAACATCACAGATTAGTGTCTGAACATAAGGTATTTGTCTTGTTTTGAGCCTGGCATCCTTCCCTTTATGTCCTGTCTTAGAGCAGTGATTTATTCAGTTACTTAAGTATTTCATATATGAATCTATCACAATTTGTTTATTCATTCACTTGCTAATGCATATTTGGGTTGTTTCATCTTTGAGCTTTCACTAATAATGCAGCTATGAACATTCTCGCTCATGTCTTTCAGCAGACCTATATACAGGTGTGACTTTAGTAGATACTACCAAACAGTTTTCCAAAGGGGTGTACAGTTTTTCCCTTCTAGCAGCAGATGAGAGTTCCAGTTGCTCCATATCCTTGAATAAATGATATTGTCAGTCTTTTTAACTTTAGCTTTTCTGATGGGTAAGGATGGTTTTTCTTATGGTTTTAATTAACATTTGTCTGCTGAATAGTGGGGCTTGACACCTTCTTGTTTGTTTTACTGTTCATCAGGGTAGCCTGTTTTATGAAGTGCCTGATCCATATTCTTACCCATCATTTTCCTTTGGATTGTCTTTTTGCTTTAGTTTAATTTGAAGGGTTCTTAAGTCCTTCCTTACGTCTTATCCCACTCTGTGGCTTTCCACTCTCTCTCTTTGTCTCACTACATTTCCAAGACTGGTTTTGAGCTCCTGAGCTCAAGAAATCCTCCCACCTCAGCCTCTTTTCCACTCTCTTAATAGTGTTTATTTATGAATAGAAACTTACTTTTTGAAATCCAGTAAATCAGTATTTTCCACTGTGGTTGTTGTTTTAGGTGTCTTGTTTAGGAAAATTTTGCTTATTCCTAGCTCAAGAAGACATTTCCCTGTTGTATTTCTAGGATTGTTATTGTTTTGGTGCTCACGTTTAGGTCTATAATTGACATGGAATTGATTTCTGTGTACGATGTGAGGTAAGTGGTAAGAGAAATAGTTTTCCTTAGGAATAGCCAGTTGACTTGGAATCATTCGTGGAAAAGCTCCCATTTCTCCTCTGTTCTGAGGAGTGGCTATTTGGTTATAAATAAAAAACAAGTGTTTATATAGATATGTGATTCTGTTCCCGGATGTTCCATCATTCAATTTGTCTCTGTGCCAGTAACATGCTACCTTAATTACTGTAGCTTAATAATAAATCTTGATTGACAGTAGGGTAAGTCCCAAGAGTAAGTCTTTGTTTTTGTTCTTCAAGGTCGTCTTGACTATTCTTAAACTTCTGAACTTCTGTACATGTTTTATAATCAGCTTATCAATTTTCACAAATATCTACCTAGATTTTGATTTTTGGTTGCATTTAATCTACACTTTAATTGCATTAATTCATTTGGGGAGAATGGGTATCTTTACACTATTGAATCTTCCAATCTACCACATAACATATACCTTCATTTATTTAGACCTTCTTAATAATATTTTGTGTTTCTCTATGTGGAGGTCTTATGTATCTTTTGTTGTATTTATTCCTGTGTATTTAATAGATTTGATTCTGTCATCAATGGTATAGTTTAAAACATTTATTTTCTAATTATTTATTGCTAGTATATAAGTACAATGGATGATTCATTTTTTAAATAGTGATCTGGTATTCAGTAAAATCTAAATTTATTTCCAAAAATCTTCTGGGAATCTGGATGAGTTTCCTAGGCTGCTACAACAACGTATCACAGACTTGGTGGCTTAACAACATAAAGTTATCCTCCAGCAGTTGTAGAGGTCGGAAGCCACAAAACCAGGTGTCGGCAGAGCCACGCTCCCCTGAGGGCTCTGGGGAACATCCTTCCTTACCTCTTCCAGCTTCTGGTGGCCTCAAGAGTTCCTTGGCTGTGGCAGCCTCACTCCTATCTCCGCCTGTGTTTTCACATGGCTGCTTCTATGCACCTCTGTGTCTCAAATGTCCCTCTCCTTTCTCTTACAAGGATACTCATCAGTGGGTTTAGGCCCATCCTACATCCAGGATGATCTCATTTTGAGATCCACAATTTGCTTACCTCAGCAAAGATACTATTTCCAAACAAGGCCACATTCACAGCTACTGGTGGTTAGAACTTGGGCGTATCTTTTTGAGAGACACAATTCAACACACAATAGCATTCAAGCCAATATATATATGTTTGCTCCATTCTTCACCCAAGTGGTCACTCTTCCATACCTTGCTTTTGTTCACTCAGCAATGTCCCTCCAAAATTGTTCTATGTTATCCTGTCAGGAGTCCTGTATTCCCTCAAAGGCTGCACAGTATTGCACTAGGCAGGGAGGGGGATATCACATTTTAGGGGACCCATCCTCTATTTCTGGAAATTTGGGAAACAGCAGAGCCTGAGAGCCCATCCAGCCATATTCAGGCCAGCGGCCTTCCCTGGGCAGGTGCTTCAGTGTTTGTCCCCAGGCTCATCCTCTGTAAAGCGGATGGTTGGGGAAATGATCACAGCCTGCCTTCTGGCTGCCAGGCATTTGGGTCTATTCCTCCCAAATGACTCTTCTGTATGTTTTAAATGAGGGTCTAGAGGATAGGAGAGAGTGGCCCTGACCTCCCCTGCTCCCTGACAGGGGCACAGATTGTTGGTAGTTTGCATGTGTGGGAGGGGAAGTGTGGGAAGAGGCAGAGGATCTTGATTCATTTGATGAAAGCCAGAGAAGAGGGCCGAGAAAGCTTCCTGAATGAGGTCCAGATGGCTGAACGCTCAGGTACCAACCGCCATGTCCAAACCAAGGGCTTGGGGTGTTGGATGGAGCGAGTGTCCAGATGTCCGCTGCCTGCAGCATTGCCTCCTCTAAGAAGCAAAGCAGAACTGTCTCCAGCCTTCATAAGGTCTGTTTTGCTTTTCAACTTCTTGTCTTTGCTTTCATAATCCTCTTGGCGACCCCCATGACTTACTAAAGTTTCTAAAATAAAAACCAGATGCTTGATGCCTTAGGCCTGTGAATGCTTTTCTAAAACTCCTTCTGAGCTGCTGAAGTTTCAGGCTGCTAGTGACTCGGAGGTGCTCAAAAACTCTGCTGCAAAAAGCAAGTGTCATAATATTATTCTCTAGCTTGAGTTAATTATAGTGATTTTTCTCTATTTGAGGCAGCTAGAAAATCCTCTGTGGCATGCAAGGAACCAGGTTGCTGGGATTGGGTGCATCTTGGATTTATTGTCTTCCCACTAGCTTTGGTTTTCTCAGCCTCCAGGGAGAGGCTGCTGTCTTTATACCTTTATGTTACCATGGGCTAGGTTTGTACAGAAGCCTATCATCTCACTGTAAACCACTCTGACCTTACCCACTGGCACAGCTAGCAAATTCCAGAGCTTTGATAGGGGACTGATCAACATAGGATGCAGCAACATACGTCCAAAGTGTCTCCCCCCAGCTTGTCCTTCTCACCTGGAAATGGTTCTTTTTTATTTGTAAGAGCAAAGTTTTCAGACACCAAAACCATCAGCCAAGGCTTGGGGGGTACACATGGCAGGGAGCCTAGGGTCAGGAGATTTATTTACCTTCTGGCCTGGACTCAGCATGAAAGTTCTTGGTCTTAGGCTCCACCAATACAGACATTGACTTTCTGAGCCTCAGTTTACCCATATAATTATTCAACCACATGCTGAGGGTAATCAGGAACAGCCCAAGCTCTCAAAAAGCTTACAGACTAGGACAGGAGACAAACACTCACACAGGGTTCAAAGGCATTTTAGGCGCTTTGACAAAAGTACATAGGGGTGGCCGGGTGCGGTGGCTCATACCTGTAATCCCAGCACTTTGGGAGGCCGACACACGTGGATCATGAGGTCAGAAGTTCAAGACCAGCCTGGCCAAGATGCTAAAAGCCCATCTCTACTAAAAATACAAAAATTAGCCGGGTGTGGTGGTGGATGCCTGCAATCCCAGCTACTCAGGAGGTTGAGGCAGGGAATTGCTTGAACCTGGGAGATGGAGTTTGCTCACTCCAGCCTGGGTGACAGAGTAAGACTCCATCTCAAAAAAAAAAAAAAAAAAAAAAAAAGTACATAGGGGTGACCATGAAAGCAGTGGAGGAAAACTCAATTCTCCCTGGCTAGGGAGGCATATAAGACAGGGGTGCTATGATGTTGAAAGGCAAGTGGACATTCACCCAGTGATAGGAGGGAAGGGCATTCCTGGAAGGGACAGATGAGCAAAGACACAGAACTGTGAAGAGCCTGGCAGGCCTGGGAGACTACAGGAAGCTTAGCATGGCTGGAGCAAGCAGCACAACAGGCAATGTGGGAAGGGAGGCAGGGCCGGGCCAGGGGGGCCGGGACCCTCCTCTTAGGGCAGAGGCTGTCGATTGGGGCGATTTTGCCGAGCTATGTCTTTGACCATTGCTCCCAGGAAGGTGGGGATGCTACTGGCATCTATTAGGTGAAGGCCAGGGATTCTGCTAAGCATTCTAAATGCACAGAACAATCCCTACAACAAAGAATTATCCAGCCCCATATATCAATTGTGCCGAGGTTGAGAACCTTACTGTATTAGCCTGTTCTCATGCTGCTAATAAAGACATACCTGAGACTGTGTAATTTATAAAGGAAAGAGATTCAATGGACTCACAGTTACACATGGCTGGGGAGGCCAATGATGGCAGAAGATGAAGGAACAGTTAAGGGGCTTCTTCCATGGCGGTGGGCAAGAGAGCTTGTGCAGGGAACTCTCATTTATAAAACCATCAGATCTCGTGAAACTTATTCACTGCTTCGATAACAGTGTGGGCATGATTCAGTTATCTCCACCTGGTCCCGCCCTTGACACATGGGGATTATTAAAATTTAAGGTGAGATTTGGGTGGGGACACGGCCAAGCCATATCTCTTACTCTCAGAGTAATGGGGACTGTTGAGGGGGTTTTAAGCTGGGGAGTGGCGCTTCCAGCTTCTTTCTTAGGAAGATGACTGTAGTAGCACCATAGCACATGATCGGAGGGGGAAAACCCCGGCGGGATGAAGATCGTTTCAGACAGTTGTCATGCCTCAAGGTAGGAGTTGCCCAGCTGCGACCCGTGGTCCAAGTCTGGCTTGTCATCTGTTTTTGTAGGTCTACAAGCTAAGAGTGCATTTTACATTTTTTAGTGGTTGAACAAAATCAAAAGAAGAATAACGTGTCGCGATATGTAAAAATTACGTAAAAGTCAACTTTCAATGTCCATACATAGTTTTATTGGAACTCAGCCACTTTTATTTATTTACACATTATTTAGAGTTGTTTCGCACTACAACAATAGAACTGGATAGTTTCAACAGAGACCGTATGGCCTGTAAAGCTGAAAATATTTACTATTTGGCCCTTTATAGAGAAAGTTGGTCAGCCCCTGACTTAAACCAAGGCAACAGAGGTGAAGATGACAGAGAGATACAGGTCCAGGAGTGACGTAAGACGAGAAGCATTAATGGACTTGGCCACTGATTGATTACGGTGTGGGGAAAGGAGATCATTTTCTAGCTTGGGAGCTTTGGTAAGAGAGAAAAAGAGCCAGGTTTTATTTAGACAGGTTGGCGAGGTGAAGTGGCTCATGCCTGTAGTCCCAGCACTTTGAGAGGATGAGGCAAGTACATCACTTGAGCCCAGGAGTTTGGGACCTGCCTGAGCAACATGGGGAGACCCAGTCTTTACAAAAAAATACAAAAATTAGCTGGATGTGGTGGCACATGCTTGTAGTCCCAGTTATTCGGGAGGCTGAAGCAGGAGGATCACTTCAGCCCAGGAGGTTGAGGCTGCAGTGAGTTGTGATCGTGCCGTTGCACTTCTGCCCAGGTGGCAGAGCAAGACTCTGTCTCAGAAAAATACAGGCCAGGCACTGTGGCTCATACCTGTAATCCTAGCACTTTGGGAGATTGAGGCGAGTGGATTGCTTGAGCTCAGTAGTTCGAGATCAGTCTGGGAACGTGGTGAAACCCCATCCCTACTAAAATACAAAAAATTAGCTGGGCCTGGCAGTATGCTCCTATATCCCAGCTATTCATGAGGCTGAGGCAGGAGAACTGCTTGAACCGGGGAAGCAGAGGTTGCAGTGAGCTGAGATCGCACCACTACACTCTAGCCTGGGCAACACAGTGAGACTCCATCTCAAAACAAAAACAAACAAACAAAAACAGTAAAATACAATAAAGACTTAGGTTTTGGACATGTTTGGTTTTAAGTAACTGTGAGATGACTAGGCCAATCTATAAAAGGAAAACCAAAGCTAGTGGGAAGACAATAAATGCAAGATATACCCGGATCCCAGCAGCCTGGATCCTTGCATGCCACAGAGGATTTTCTAGCTGCCTCAAATAGGAAAAATTTCTATAATTAACCCAGGCTAGAGAATAATATTATGACACTTGCTTTTTGCAGCAGAGTTTTTGAGCACCTCCGAGTCACCAGCAGGCTGAGACTTCAGTGGCTCAGAAGGAGTTCTAGAAAAGAATTTACAGGCCTAACCCAAACCCGAGACTGGGGCTTAGGGAAGACGCACAGGTTGGAAATGAATATTAACAAATCTTCAGTCTGTGGGGTTTAGATGAAGCCAGGGCAGCGGGTGACATGGCCTAAGGCAATGGGTCGTCCTTGTGTGGGTAACAGCACCCTGGGGGAATCTTTTGAAAGCTTTGGCTTTTTCCTGAGAACAATAACACACCCAAAAATCTTCATATGGCTTCTGGTTCTAGAATCATGGGTTTCATGGAGTCCTGGACTCAAGATTAAGAACTTCGGGTCTAGGATGAATTTATGAGTCAAAGGAAGGCCAAGCATAGGCAGATAGGCACAGCCACAGGCAGGGCATGGGCAGAGGGAGGGAGCCCATGTAGGAGACTGAGGGGTGGGATGGAAAGAGAGGACGAGAACAGAGATGCTCTTACAACCAAGCAAAGAAAAGCCTGTGCCAAGAATGGATGGATTAGTGGTGTTCTGCCTGCAGAGAAGTTAAGCCACATTGGCTGATGAGAGTCTACTGGGGATTTAAGGGTGATGGTCATGGGTAAGCTTTGCCTGAACCTCTCTGAGGAAGGGGGAGGTGGAGACACGGTAGAGCTAACACCTGAGTGGGAAGTGAGGTGGAGAGACATGAGTGCAGGCTCTTCTTTCACGGTCTGGGTGTGAGAAAGAGGAAACACTCCAGCACGCGTAGTGGAAGGGGGTGCAAGGAGCTGAGGGTTGGACAGTTAGAGTATACAGCTTGTATTGTCTTAATCCCAGAAATACTTGAGTTGTATAATATTTTATCAATTACCAGCTGTATTAGTCCGTTTTCACACTGCTGATAAAGACATACCTGAGACTGGGCAATTTATTGAAAAAAAGGTTTAACTGGACTCACAGTTCCACGTGGCTGGGGAGGCCTCACAATCATGGCAGAAAGCAAGGAGGAGCAAGTCCTGTCTTACATGGATGACAGCAGGCAAAAAGACAGAGCTTGTGCAGGGAAACACCCGTTTTTAAAGCCATCAGCTCTCATAAGAGTCATTCACTATTTTGAGAGCAGTGCAGAAAGACCCACCCCCATAATTCAATCACCTCCCACCAGATTCCTCTGTGACATGTGGGAATTGGAGTTACAATTCAAGATGAGATTTGGGAGGGGATACAGCCAAACCTTATCACCTGCAGACAAGGAAAGGTGGAAAAGACAGAAGAAGGCTGGGCATGGTGGCTCACACCTGTGATCCCAGCACTTTGGGAGGCTGAGGTGAACAGATCACGAGGTCAGGAGTTCAAGACCAGCCTGACCAACATGGTGAAACCTTGTCTCTACTAAAAATGCAAAAATTAGCCAGATGTGGTGGTGGGCATCTGTAATCCCTGGTACTCGGGAGGCTGAGGCAGGAGAATCGCTTGAACCCCAGAGGCAGAGGTTACAGTAAGCTGAGATCATGCCACTGCACTCCAGCCTGGGTGAGAGACAAGACTCTATCTCAAAAAAAAAAAGAGAGAGAGAGAGCAGAGAGAACTGAGGAACAAAATTTTGCTTCTAAGGGAGATGGTGCAGGCAGGTGCTGGGGAGTGGGGGAGTGGGGGAGGTCAAGAGGTTTCACTGCTGCCCCCAACCCCGGTTCCCACATTCCCCTTTCTGCATCCGGCAGCACCCCACCTGCCCGCCATAGCCAGAGTGCCTTCAGCCGAATGTCTGTGGTCTCTTCTAGTCCTTCCTGCCAATTTGGGACAGATACTGATATGGCTGGAAATGGTTTTTGAACTTGCATCCAAAATACATAGCCTAATTTGAATCTCACTAGAGAAGTCTGGCTCCGAAGCAATATTTGAACTCAAATTTATTACTGCTATTAGCTCCTTCTAAGGGAATGATAAGTAGATGTTGATATTTTAATGACAGTTATGTCACTGACTGGCATACATAAAAGTAGTCATTTTAAGATGTTTCAACAGATCAATCATACACCGTGTCAAATGAGAAGTGTAAATTAGCAGTAAAATGTATAACCAACTGTCCTTTTATGGGTATTGCCGAATTTGAGAAATCCAATAGAGGGAATATAAACTACTGTGACTGATATATTGGTAGTCCATCAGTCTGCATATCCAGAGAATCTTCTAACATATTCCTGTACGTGCTGAGTGTGGGAGAATGTTCTTCTGGTGATTCCGAATGAACCACGCCTCCCAGTACTCACTGCCTTTAAATTTGGCCTGGCCTGGGTCTGCTTTAATGAGTCAAGTATGGCAGAAGTGACCCTGGGTGAATTCTAGATTTATATCTTTTTTTTTCATTTTCTTTTTTAGAGACAGGATCTTGCTCTGTTGTCCAGGCTGGAGTGCAGTGGCACGATGAGGACTCACTGCAGCCTCCCCTTCCTGGGCTCAAGTGATCCCCCCACCTTAGCCCATCGAGTAATTGGGACTATAGTCTCATGCCACCCGCACCCCCACGCCCTCGCCAGCTAACTTTTGTATTTTTTGTAGAGATGGGATTTCACCATGTTGACTATGCTGGTCTTGAACTCCTGGGCTCAAGTGATCCTCCTCCACAGCCTCCCAACGTGCAGGGATTATAGCTATGAGCCACTCTGCCCAGCCCAATGTCTTCCAAAGGCCCAGTAGCATCTGCTTTTGTCCTCTGGGGGAAGCTAGCTGCCATGAAGTCCAGCTACCCTGAGATGTCATGCCAGAAGGAAGCCCACACTAACCATGTGAAGAGGCCACATGGGAGAAGAAAGCAACTACACACTTCCCACTGTGCAACAGTGACAGCCGAGGCCCCAGCTGATTACCTGGGTTGAGCCATTCCAGCTAGCCCTAGCTGGTCAAACTACCAGCGTGAAGCAGGACAAGCTCTTCCCACTGAACTCTTCCCAGATTGCAACATCTGGAGCAAATAATAAAATGATGACTGTCTTAAGCCATTTCATTTTGAGTATATTGTTAGAGTATATTATTTTGCAGCAATGAGTATATTGTTTGAGTATGAGTATGGGTATTATGAGCATTAGGTACGAGTATATTGAGTATGAATATGGGTATTATGAGTATTAGGTATGAGCATATTGTTTGAGTATGAATATGGGTATTATAAGTATTAGGTATGAATATTATGTTTAGATACGAGTATTATGTTTGAGTATATTGTTTTGTAGCAATAGGTAACAAAAACATGACGCTTTCTGGCACATTTTGATTGTTTGTTTGTTAAGATGGGGTCTCACTATGTTACCCAGGCTGGTCTTGAACTCCTGGCCTAAGGCAATCCTTCTGCCTCAGCTTCCTGAGTAGCTAAAACTATAGGTATGAGCCCAGCATTTGGTATATTTGAAATATGCAGAACGGGAGACAGTCGTGCACATGAAATGTTTGGAAAGGATTAGTCCATGGAGCTGGATCAGTTGGTTAGCCTTGAGTGGGGGAAGGGAGGGATAAAGTTAGAGCTTTCATTTCAATCTAGATGAAAATTAATTCCAAATAATATTTGTACAACACTTCTGTAAAATGCTGTAAGACATGTTAGCAAGAGTGTATTTTCATCAGCTTGTAGTTTACTTTGCTGAGGATTTGGAAGTGGAAAGGGAGTGGGGGAATAAATAACATATGTTCATTGCATAAAAATTCAAAAGTCCACAAAAAAGGAGAAAATAAAAATTATCCACAATCTCATCACATAGAGATAACCAGTTAGCATTTTGGTTTACATTCTTTCATGGTTTTTTCATATATTAATAATAATTGTAAAAAGGGCTCATACTGTACAATTGTGTAACCTGTTTTGTTTTACTTGACACCCTATCACAAACATCTTTGCATGTCCATCAATAATGCATGTGTTATGAATGTGTAATATTACATCAAATAGATATTCCACAATTTGTTCAACAAATTCCTTACTGCTGGACATTGAGGTTGGTTCCAATTTTTCAACTCCACAGTGAATGCTTCAGTGAACATCCTTGTAGCTAAATCTTCATGTACATACAGAATTGTCTCTTCACAATAAATTTCACAAAGTGGAATTACTTAGTAAATAAGTTTGCATACAGTGAAGGCTTTTCAATATGAAATCTCAAACTACTCTCAACGGTGATCAGCCTCCTTGGTAATATAAGAGAATCACTTTCTCCCTCTTAGCTTCTTCAAGTGAATTCCCAGCTGGTGGGCATTTGGGCCTTACATGGTCTTATATGTAGGTAATAATACTTTTTTTTTGTTTCGTTTTGCAAAGAAGGCATTACTGTTTGAAAACTGTTATGAGTGTTTGCCTAAGATACGCATGTTTCAACTCCAAATAACCAAATGCCAAGTCAGAGTGGTTGTGGGCACAGGGCGTGCATCTAGTAAGCATTTTAGGTTTTGAGGTCCAAGAGGCACAACTGAGAATATTATGTAGGTATTTATATAAGAATGCAAAAATGTAAAGCACCTAGATGCCTCACAGTTACTTCAAACCCAGCATGCCCCAAACCTAAGTCTTTATTTTATTAGCACTTAACTTCTTAGCTCCTAACTGTACAAAAACCAGTGGTGAGACCATTTGCCCCACCAGCCATAGCTCACTGGCTGCTGCTCTAAATGGTTGCTCTTCCCACTTGAGGCACTTCATTGGATAATTTTCAGAAGTCAGGATAGTGAATCCATGTTGGGTAATGCCGTGGGTACCACTTTCCACAGAAGTCCCCTGTGAAAAAATTTACTGGAATCCTAGGTTGCCATCATTTTGTGAACTTTATTTTGTATGATCTATTAAAGAATATTCCAACCATGGCACAGGTATTTGGGGTGGTGGTGTGCAGGAAGAGTCATGCAAATATTCACAGCTCCGCTGTATCCAGCTCACAGAGACCCTGTGCTTGTCAGCTCGCTGTTAGGAGATGGGGGCTCATGTAAGACTTTGTGTATTTCATAATACAAAATTTTATTTTTTTCTTATTGAAGAAGTACTACATGCTTGTAAAAAGTACGAAGGGTCTTAATACACTCACCCTGTTGAGAGAACCTCTATTAATATTTTGCTTAATTTCCTTGTGTCTGTGTGATAGAGAGAGATATAGAGAGAGAGATAGAGAGAGAGAGGGAGAGAGAGACTCCAAAACAGACATCATATTTGTATATAGTGTGGCATCAGTTTATTCACTTAGTGTTAGTTATGAATGTCATTGGCTTATGATATCCCATCATAAGGAAGTAGCCTTTTCAAGTGAATTCCCAGCTGATGGGCATTTGGGTCTTCATTAGTCTTCCAGTGTTATAAACAATGCTACAGGGAATATCTTTAAATGCAAGTCTTCATCCACGTTTTTATATCTTTTATTATTTCCTTTGAATAGATTCCAAAAGTGGGGGTTGCAGCTCAAAGAGTAGAAGTGTACCTAATATCTTTCATGCATATTTCTACTTTACTTTGTTTTCCCAGAAAGGAAGGGTACTAGTGTGTAATTTACTAGTGTAATTTATAGCAGTGTACTAGTGTGATCATAACCACATCCTTAGGATAATATAATTTTCAAAATATTTGCTAGTTTTGATTGGTCGAGTGATATTTTATTGTTGGTTTAAATAATATGACTTAATCTCTAGCTTTTTAAAAACTATTTTCTTATGTGTTTTATTTGTATTTCTTTTGTGAAATATGTAATCAGATTTTTTCCATTTTGTTGTTTTCCTCCCATTTCCTTATTGTTTTGTAAGATTTCTGTAAATATTAATAACGTAAGCCGTATTGCATATGTACCTACTGTGTATGGTATAAACAATGTGGCCAACATTTTGTAATTTGCCTTTTAATTTTGCTTTGAATGTCTTTCTGGCATGGAGAAGTTTTGTATTTTTATGTGCCCAAAGCTAGCAAGCTTTTTCTTTTTGACTCCTTTTCTTGCTTTTATGTTTGGGAAGTTCATCTGTGGGATCATCCCCTAACCCATAGCACCTTTGAAGTTTCTTTTTTAATGGCTTCATGTTTTACATTTAATTCTTTAAGCCATCTGGAATTAATTTGGGTCTAGGTTGAAGCGAAGGATCTAGCTTTATCCCCCAGCCCCCCCAAAGCTAACCATCTGATCTGACTCTATTGGCTAATCCTTTCCAAACTCCTCATGTGCATGACTTTCTCCCACTCTGCGCTATTGGACTGGGGGGAGGGGGGAGGGGAGAAAGAGAGAGGAGGAGGAGTAGGAAGGGGAGGGATTCTTTAGCCACACACCAAATTGCACAGCTGTAGGTGCTGCAGAGACTTATGTCCCTATGTGATCGCCACATGTGATCCCTAACGATGCACTGAAAATCTCATGGACACTGCTGATCCTAGAACTTCGATGCTTAGTGGAGCATCAAGCAACTGGCCAAGGCCATTTCTGACCCCAACCCCAAGTCCTCTGACACAACTCATATTTAAGCTGAATTATCAAGCCAGTTTGGGGGGAGGTGGCAATTGTCTTTGTCTCTCAGGCACTCACATAAAGTCCAGAGTGCTTTGTTGAAGAATGGCACTGGACCTTCTAGGAGAAGATGTCACCATCAGCCACCTCTTCCGTATGTGTGTAAACGGATCCCTTTACCCAGGAATTTTCAGAGAAGTGTCTTATCATCTGTCTTGAAGAGACCAGAGACTTGGCCACTGCCCTGGCTGGCTATGAGCTCCCCTTGCTGGTTTCCATTCTGCCATGTTATTCATTTATATATTTACTGTGTGGATGGGGTGGGATCTCAACCATGACACACAGCCCCTCTCTGCCCTCCAGGAATTCAGTCTAAAATTGCTTGTGGCCAATAGACGTTTTACTCATACCCTATGCAAGAGGCAAGGAACAGCAGGGGCTGCCTGCTTGGGACTGCAACCCTGGACCCACCTGCTAAACCTAGGAACATAGACTCAACCAGCATGTCCTAAGTACCTATGACGCACTTGGGCATGAGGCATTGGGGGACAAATGAGGGCATATACTTTATACATATGTTTATTTATAAATATCATTACAATTATACTTGTTCTTATTTTGTGTATAGATAAACAGAATTGTGTATAAAGTTCCTCTGGGCTAGGTTTCTAATGGTATTGCCAAGTTAAGTAGGTACCTGCTCAAAATCACCCTGAGAAACAGCAGCCCTGGGAGTCAGGCCTAAAGCTCCCAGGCTCATGGTCCTTCCTCATGATGGATCAGTTGCATCTGACCCACCATCATTCCCCCTTTCATCCCACCCTCTAATGCATCCATCATCATGCACCAGGCATCAGCCTTTGCTTGCCCTAACTCTAAAGACCTCATTCAGATGTCTTCTCTCTGCTTTCAGTTATTTTGCTGCATCCTCACATCCACCAGCATGACTGCCCGTCCCTAAAGAGTGCCTTCTCCCTATACATTTATATTTACCTTTGTGCAATGATGATATTTGCATAAGATGCTTTTTGCCCTCAGCCAAGGGTGCAGCCACGTTACACATATAATTGGGTGTGGTGGTTCTTTACCTTAAACCTTGATGGGTGTATATTGATAGCACACCAGGACAGAAAGGTCACATATGCAAAGATTTGCACATTAGAAGTAATATAAGCTTTCAGGGATGTTGCTTTTATTTCTTCCCTATACACCCCTGGCTTCATTATTATTGACTTTCTGAGTGAAGTATTATTATTATTTCTCAAAGAAAGATCCTCATCTTCTGCAGTCTTCCTGGAAGAATATTCAAGAAAAGTCCAGCTATATCTATTTCCTGGAGGTATGAAACATGAAAGGTGGTTTGCAGTGTGTTCCTGATGCCTCTAAAGTGTGGACAGAGGGAAACAGATGTAAGATATTTTTTAAAGCAGTTTCTTTTCTGTACACCCAGATCCCATTGGTTCAAGGAGTGTCAATTTGCCTACCTCTCTGCTCCTCTTCCTCCCCTGACACGGCCATGTGAGCTCAGCCTTGCGAACCCAAGCAGAAGGAATAACAATACCAACAATGGCACTGTGATATCAGCATCGTTCTGCTTCCTTCCTTGGTGCCGGCCACCATGCTTGGTGCTGTATATGAATCATCTCATCTACCTTCACAACAGCCAAGAACCCATTTTACAGACGGGCAACTGAGGATCAGAGAAATTAAGAAACGCACCCAAAGTCACATAGCTAGACAGTGGCAGAGCTGGGGTTTGAACTCCGAGTTTTTGGCTCCAGAGTCGTCACTCGTAGCTATTGGAGCTATTCTGCTTCTGACATTGATGCTTAGTTTGCGGGGGTTGTTAGGAGGATTTAGCGGCATGTCTGACACCTGCTAAGTGGCCCTGAATGTAATGGCGGTAGTTGCCATCGCTAGAATTTGTGACTTGCTTGTGAAACAGCTGTCCTTGGCCAGGAGTGGTGGCTCAGGCTTGTAATCCCAGCACTTTGGGGGACTGAGGCAGGTGGATCACTTGAAGCCAGGAGTTTTAGACCAGCCTGGCAAACATGTCAAAACCTTTTCTCTACTAAAAATACAGAAATGAGCTGGGCATAGTGGCGGGTGCCTGTAATTCCAGCTACCTGAGAGGCTGAGGCATAAGAATTGCTTGAACCCAGGAGGCAGAGGTTGCAGGCAGCCAAGATCATTCCGCTGCACTCCAGCCTGGGTGACGACGTAAGACTCTATCTCTTAAAAACAACAAACAAACAAACAGAAACAAAACAGAAAAACACAAAACAACCCCAGCTGTCCTTGGACTATGTCCTAATGGGGTCCTAAGCCCTCTCTGTTACCTCCTTCTAGCAGTTGCTGCCACTTGATGTCCACGCGAGGGGCAGTCCCCATTTTCACAAGCAATGCTGAGCTGAGAGCAAGGGATAATTGAGTCTCTCCAGATGGATCACGACCCTGATTCCTTCTCACAAGGACCCTCTCCTCCCTCTTTCTGTCTACTTGCCTCTGTTCTTCCAGTCGGGGCCCGCCTTGGTCCTAGTTCTCAACCTTCCACCTTTCCCAGATGTGGGGCCACACTCCTGCCCGCCGGGAACCGATGCTGCTCCCCGTGTACCTGGCTGCCTGCTTTGGGCTCTTCTGCAGATCATCTCTTTGAGGGGGCCTGGCTCTGGCCGACTTGTGGTGTTGGGAAGTGTCATCTGCCTACAGGCTGCCATAAACCAGAGTCAGAGTCCATCAAGCTTCTGGGACAATTTGGAATCTAAATGCTCCCTGGAGCCACTGTAATTTGGGAAGAGGGGGGAAACCTCAGTAAAAAGCTGAAGGAAGAGAAATTAGGATCAGGAAGGGGAGCTGGCAGGGAGAGGGAGAGAAGAGGCACCTGGAGTCAGCTGTTCCTGCAGCAGGAGGGCGGTGGGTGGGGGGGAGCTGCCCCTGCAGGTGGCTCCGCTGTGCTCTGTACCTTGACCAGAATGCTCCACCCGTCGCCTCTGTTGTCACCGTGTGGCCAGCAAACATTTGGATTGCATCCTACCATTGAAGAAGCCCTGCCAAGAGGGCCAGGCAGGGGAAGGACATGGCTCTCTCCTGCTCACAGCTGGCCGTGCCCAGCTGGTTCTCCAGAGGGCACCGGCAGCAGAAATCAGGAGCTCACCAGGTACTTCTTTGCATGGCAAGTGGTAACTTACAAAGCAGGGGACCTGCACTTGACACAGCGTGGTTAAATAACACCTGCAGATGGAATCTCCAGAGGAGCTTGTTAAAATATAAATTCCTGGGACTACCCCTATGTACCCCCAAACCTAGTCAAAACTTCCATTCTGTGCCAAGTATTGCTCAACTCACTTTCTATATGTTAACTCAGAGTTAACACCTGCGCGGTGGGTGCCACCATCATTGTTCCCGCTTTGCAGATAAGGAAACCGGTACAGGGAGGGCTAGGAACGCATCCTGGTCACACAGCTCATAAGAACTGGTATCTGAACCCAGCTGAGTGGCTGCAGAGCCCTCTGCCAGGCCAGCTTGGGAGCCTCCTGTTTCAGACAGAGAAGCCTGTCCACACTCAGGAACGGCTTTCAACCTACTGGGCTAATTGTGCACACTTGGAAGTCATCAGCTGAAAGCAAATATTGTTCATCTCTAAAACTCCTATGACCTTGGGTCAGGTACCTTGCTGCCCAGTAAATGTATTATCTTCCCAAAGTCAGTAAGGTTTTCAGCCTATTTGGGAGTCAGTGACCTCTTTGACGATCCAATAAAAGTATGGATCCTGCCCCCATAACAAAAGACACCTCTTCACATTTATCATGTAGTAGCAAAAATTCCCAGGAAATCTATGGATGCCATGCTGGGAACCCTGACCTACATGAATACATGAATCTTCTCTAAACTGAGTTTCCCTTCACCCCTCATCTCCTTGTCTCTTAAAATTCTCAGTAAGAAGGAAAGCACACGTAGGAAAAGTATTTGATTGGAGTCAAAGTAATTAAGGCACAACTTTCCTTCCTTTTGGTACTTACAAACATCCATCTTAATTAAAGTGTTCATTATAAGGCCAGTGCTCGGGGCTGCCAGGAGACAGGATAAGAGAGAAAACCCCTTAGGATTATGAGAGGTCACTGTTTATTGAACCTGGGATTCTCATTACTGTAGTGACCCTCTGCCTTAGGTAGCTTAAAGCTTCTCTCTGGCAGCAGATGTGGATTTTTTGCATTTTCTTTGAAGCCAGTTTTTACCATAAACTGTAGAGTTACCTTACTGTGTGTTATTCAACAAATATTCTTTCCCCACAGTTCTACCTTGGGTAAGTAGGTTAACCAATTAAGAAATATCCTGTGACAGTTTTCTGTGTTGATTTGGTGAGACTCTAGTACCCAGTTATTCAATCAAATACTGATCTAGATGTTGCCGTGAAAGTATCTTGTAAATGTGGTTAACATCTACAATCAGGAGACTGTAAGTACAGCAGGGCCCACTCCCAATCAGTTGGAAGAGGCCTCATGAGCAAAGACTGGCATTTCCCAGAGAAGAAATTCTGCCTCGAGATTAGAGCATCACACTCTTGCCTGAATTTCTAGCCTGTTGGCTTAACCTACAGATTTTAGACTTGATAGCCTTCACAACTGCAGAAGCCTAGTCCTTAAAGTAAACCTCTTTAGATGATAGACAGATAGATGATAGATAGATAGACAGATAGATAGAGCTCTGTATATATAATATCTACCTACCTACCTACCTTTCAATCTATATCTACCTAGCATCTATCTGTACATATGTATCTCCTGTTTGTTCTGTTTCTCTGAAGAACCTTAACTCATATGCATCCCAAAAAGCTCAGTCATCTATGCGGATGACAATTGCTCCACAATAAATAAAAGAGCTGTATGTTATCAAATGTCACTTGATTACCCACTTCCCCTGCTCAGAGCTCCTGACCTCTGGAAGGAGAGATGTGAAGTCAGAACGATGAGCTGGGAGCAGGCGGTTGACTTGGTACTTCCCAGCTTTACTATGTATCAGTGTCACTGTAGGGGTGTGGGAGGTATGGGGTAGGAAGAGTTCGTTAAAAATGCAGCCTCTCAGAGTTCTGTCCTCCAAAGTTCCGAATGTATGGGTCCGGGCCCGGAAGTCCGCATCTTAACAATCCCCCCTGAGTGATTCTACTGCAGGCTGCCTTCGGGAAATACAGCTTACAGGATGGTCCCCCAGCCAGCAGACCAGGCCCAAGTCCATTCTCTGTGACCAGAGTTTTCCCATCAGGTCCCTCAAGTCCTGATGCTAAGGGCAGGTGGCTAGTTTTCACCTCTGCATCTCTTGACAAGGTTGGTGCCCTGGCCTCGCTGTGCCTCTTGAAGTCCAAACACTTAATGCCAGGAAAGGTACATGAGAGGCCTTCTAGCTCCCATGGTGTAGTGGCTAAGCTGATGGATTCTTTAACCAGACTGTGTAGCATTCACATCCCAGCTTGGTCTTTTGTTGACTGTTCTTACAACTGCATGTCACATTATTTCTTTCCTCCTGCAATTGTGGCACCATCTTCTGACATGACATATGGTGGACTTGCTCCACTTGCCAATCCAATAGCAGATTTGATTTTACCTCTTCCCACAATTTCAGGTTTCAGCAGTAAAATATGATTGTGTTGGTCTTAATGCCCTGGTGGTTTCACAGTTTGATTCTGATCTGCAACCTCCTTTTATAGTACAAACCTCATCAAGTCAGTAGGATCGGAAGAAACTCAAGACGCTCTCCAGGTACTGGTCCTACAGCAACCCCTAGTGCTGGGGCTTTCCTTCCCTCCCGAAAAGCTTCCCTGGGTACACACAGAGTAGCTCTGTTCCTCCTCCAACAAAGAAAGCTGGCTCATCCCTGCCCTATGTCAAGGTACATTCCCATTAGCTGCTGTGAACCTGTTTGTCTGTGTTTGAGAATGAAGAAGAATGGGGCTGACCTAACATGTGACTGGATCTTTATCGAAGTCTTTACCAGGAAGACAGCTATCAGGATACTACGAAGGTTACTGGAGGCAGAGCAAGGAGGAGAGCCGGGATGACGATGCTCATAAAACTTAAAGATAAGGAAGCAGAGGCCTCTTGCTGTGTTTGTTCATTTGATGGGGATCTTCCACCCTCGATGGCCTTCCAGTAACTGATCTCCCCTACCTTCCAGCACTTGCTGACCTGCCCTTGCCTCCTGCCTCTGGCCTCTTCTAGACACCGACCTGCAAAACATCTGCAAAAACAGTGCTGGGCTGCCCTTGCTGGTAACAGAGGCCTCACAGAGTCTGTTTAGTTTTTGAGTTCTGATTTTATCTTGTTTATAAAATCCATATGGGAAGAGAAGGGAAAAGGGAGTGGGGTGGGGAACAAATCACTTCAGGCTGCTACATGAGTAGCTTGGCTTCTTGCAGACGAGGTGTCTCGTCTGGGTCTGGGGTTGGGCTTTGCCGATTCCATTGCTCACAGCTTCTCCTCCGGTCGGTCTGGCTGCTTATTTAAGCATTTTGCAGAAGAGGAAGTTGAAACTCAGAGCTGAACTCCAGGATTGAGGTTGCTATTAACCTTGTCATCTGAGCTCATCCTCTCTCAACAATGGAAGAGAAGTTGGCTGTACCTAAACTGGACTGGGGCACTGAAGATCCGATCCAGGTCTCTGGTGCCTGCTGGCTGTGTGACTGTATTGGTCTGTTTTCACACTGCTGATAAAGATATATCCAAGACTGCGTAATTTATAAAGAAAAAAGAGGTTTAATGGACTTACAGTCCCATGTGGCTGGGAAGGCCTCATAATCACAGTGGAAGTTGAAAGGCACGTCTTACATGGCAGCAGGCAAGAGAGAAGCTTGTGCAGGGGGAAACTCCCATTTATAAAACCGTCAGATCTCGTGAGACTTACTCACTACCAAAAGAACAGCATGGGCAAGACCCGCCCCCATGATTCAATTACCTCCCACTTGGTCCATCCCATGACATGTGGGAATTATGGGAACTACAATTCAAGATGAGATTTGGGTGGAGACACAGCCAAACTGTATCAGTGACCTTGGGTGAGTCCAAGGCCAAGCTCTCTAAGTCTCAGTTTTCTCATCTGGAAAATAGAGGTAGTACCCCCAGGAATGTTTGTGAAGATCTGACACACAATGAGAGTTCAAAAGATGTTAGCTCTTTGGTCTTATTCTTTTCCCTTGTGATGACTTCATCTTGTAAGTGCAACCTGTCCTTTCCTGGCATTGCCTTCCCTAACTTATAGGGCCGTTGGAGAATTGATTGCAACAAGGGTCATGAACACACCTTGTAAATGTGATTCAATCTCCACACTAATGCCAAGATCATCATAATTACCCCCCTAACCTCCATCTTGCTTTCGTTCTTCTTTGCCTCTATATCTGGAATA
The DNA here is from genome assembly GCA_036589455.1 of Ateles fusciceps. NCBI lineage: Eukaryota > Metazoa > Chordata > Mammalia > Primates > Atelidae > Ateles > Ateles fusciceps. Next base: position 14,552,871 of record JAZHEH010000222.1, read on the forward strand.
CCCTCCTTTCCCCCCCCATTTTCTGCTTAAAAATTTCCTATTGAAGATCCAGTTAAGTATCCCTTCCTCTAAGAATCCCTCTCCAGCCTCCTTAGGCTTCTGGCTATTTCCTTTACTGAATGCATAGAGTTGTACTGATAGTTTTCCATCCTGATTCCATCATTTGAATCCAAGTTCTTCTAAGATCAGGAGCTAGATCATGCTCTCTCACAAATCCTAGGGTCTAGCAAAATGCTTTACAGAGTAAGGACCCAGTAAATAAATGGAAGTGTGGGTGAATAGATGGGTGAATGGATGAAAGATGGATGGATGGATGGATGGATGGATGATTAAGTGGCTGAATGGTTGGGATAATTTTGTAGACACATCTCAAGAACCATCAACAGTTGATACCCAGTTTCTCAGTGTCTCTAAATACTGTGCTAAAATGATTCCCTGGTCTTCAGCTGACATTTATCAGTGAGTGGTACAATGAGCATAGGAGGACTGACAGACTTCTGGCAAAAGGTTAACTCACTCAACTCCACACCTGAAATATGATCTTAGGAGATTGTGACCTGCAGTTGGTCTTCTCCAGGGGAGTCTGCCTATGGCAGGTTGGATGCTTGTCTCAGTTGGAATCACAGTGTCTGTCCCACTCTTCCAACTCCTATAGAAGAACTGCCATGGCAAAGCCAACCAAATACATCACAGCCTCGTGATCAGGAAGGGTTTCTCAGCATTCTTTACAAATCTCTCAAGCCGTGGAAGAAAATTACTACCTCTTGTTAAGATGGAGCATGGTATTTAACAAAGATCGCTGGGTTGGAAACCAGGACATCTGCTCTTGGCCTGGTTCTGCCACTAATTTGCTCTGGGATTTGGGGCTAGCCACTTCACTTCCCTAGCTCTTAGCCTCTTTGTGAGAAAAATGAGGACTGTATGATTTCAAGGCCCTGTTCGGCTCTGCAAGGCAGGATTTTCTGTTCTGCAGGGCCGGCAGGCTCCAAGACCCCAGCTTAGCCCTGCATGACTGACTTCAGAGGCGCTTCTCTCCAATCCTCCTGCTTGGCCCTGCAGTCTACCCACAGACTTCCCACGGAGAGGAGAGCACAGCCCACGGTGGTTACCAGCACAGAGCGTGGCTCTGTCGTCTACTCGCTTTGTGGCCTTGGGCAAGTTCCTTAACCTCTCTGTGCCTCAGTTTCTTGATGCACAAGCTAGGGCAGTGAGAGGACGAAAGGACAAAATGCACGGGAAGTGCTTATCACGGTGCCAAATGCAGAGGAAGTGCTGGAGAGGTGGGAGTCGTGATTACGGGGTTTATGAGAGACTGAAGGCAGAAGCCACCATTTCTGGCCTCTCATCCTTTGAGACCTCCCTGAGAGCTGCCTCAACCCCAGGACTCTTAGATCTGCAGGTCCTGTTCTTAAAGGCACGTTCAGCCTCCGCACTGCTGGTGTGTGCCTGGGCCAAGGATGGGGAGCTCCAGTGGCTTGAATTAAACCATTGTCTGGGTGAAAGGGGAGCTCACATAGAGGAGGGGTTGCTCCCAGCTCTCTGGGCTCCCTGAATGCCCCTTTCTCTATTTTCTAACTTTGTTCTTATGATCCTGTGGCTGCTTTTATCTGAGCAGAGGGGCTCTGACCCCTGATGGGGGAAATGGCTGCCCTCCTCCCGCATGGCAATTATTCAGAACTGCATCAGAGCCATAGCTCTGGGCCCAGGAGGGCTACTTTAGCACAGGGTGGGCTTGGAGGAGGCGGCTGCTCCCCATCGGGACATTTTGAAAGTGGCATTGTCTCCAGCCAGCAACCCTTTGGCTGCCGGACTCCTGTGTACCTTTGACTAACAAGGCAGCAAAGTGGTCCATCCACCCACAGAGGAAGAAAATGCGGCCATCCCACTGATGCTGAGAAAGGAGCGCTCAGCTGGCCTTTCAGTCCTAGGGGGCTGCCGTGACAGCACCACAGGCCGGGGGCTTAAATGGCAGAAATGGGTCATCTTCGTTCAGGAGGGTGGAAGTCTAAGATGGAGGTGTTGGCAAAGCTGGCTCCTCCCGAGGCTGCCAGAGGGACTCTGTCCTAGCTTCCAGGGTTTCCAACAACCTTTGGCCTTCCTTGGTTTATAAATGCATCACCGTGATCTCCGGTGTCATCTTCACATGGATTCTCCCTGTGTGCCTGTCTGTGCCCAAATCTCCCCCTTTTCTAAGGATACCAGTCATATTGGATTTAGGGCCCACCTTACACCAGTATGACCTCGTCTTAACTAATTACATCTGCAATTACCCGATTTGCAAATAAGGTCACATTCTGGAATACTGGGGTTAGGACTTCAGCATATGATTTGGGGCACATGGTGGGGCCAAATTCAACCCATAGCATTTGGTTTTTCTGTAAAGGAGGAGCAGTATTTTTTTTTCTTTCTTTCTTTTTTTTTTTTTTTTTGCAATGGAGTCTGGCTCTGTCACCCAGGCTGGAATGGAGTGGCGTGATCTTGGCTCACTGCAACCTCCGCCTCCCGAGTTCAAGTGATTCTCCTGGCTCAACCTCCCGAGTAGCTGGGACTACAGGCACACACCACCACCATGCCTGGGTACTTCTTGTATTTTTAGTAGAGACAGGGTTTCACCATGTTGGTGAGGCTGGTCTCGAACTCCTGACCTCAAGTGATCTGCCCACCTCAGCCTACCAAAGTGCTGGAATTACAGATGTGAGCCACAGTGCCCGGCCTCAAGGAGGGGCAGTATTGAATCCACCTGTGTCTGTGTCTCTGCGCTCGTGAGAGGCAGTCACCAGGCGTTTCCTAGGCCTCTGGGCAGAAAGAATTTGGAAGGTCAAGGTGATCTGTCCTCCATTGGCTGGCTGCATCTCTGGCCCCCATGAGGAGTTTGCATAACTCTAGCAAGAGCAAACTGACTACTTCCCTTTTCCTTGGGCAGCTCTTTAATGGAGAATGGCCTTTTTTTTTTTTTTTTTTTTTTTTGAGACAGAGTCTCACTCTGTTACCAGGCTGGAGTGCAGTGGTTTGATCTCGGCTCACTGCAACCTCTGCCTCCCGGGTTCAAGCAATTCTCCTGCCTCAGCCTCCTGAGTAGCTGGGACTACAGGCATGTGCCACCACGCCCAGCTACTTTTTGTATTTTTTAGTAGAGACGGGGTTTCACCATGTTGGCCAGGATCGTCTCAATCTCTTGACCTCGTTATCCGCCCACCTCGGACTCCCAAAGTGCTAGGATTACAGGCGTGAGCCACTGTGCCCGGCCGAGAATGGCCTTCTATGTAACACATTTCTCTTTCTTTTCTTTTCTTTCTTCTTTCTTTCTTTCTTTTCCTTCGTTCTTTTGTTTTTTTCTTTCCTTCTTTCTCTTTCTTTCTTCTTTCTTTCCCTCCCTCCCTCCCTCCCTCCTTCCTTCCTTTTTTTTGAGACAGAGTCTCGCTCTGTCACCAAGGCTGGAGTGTGGTGGCACCATCTTGGCTCACTGCAACTTCCATCTCCCAGGTTCAAGCAATTCTCCTGCCTCAGTCTCCCGAGCAGCTGGGATTACAGGCACCTGCCACCATGCCTGGCTAATTTTTGTATTTTTAGTAAAGACAGGGTTTCACCATGTTGGCCAGGCTGGTCTTGAACTCCTGACCTCAGCTGATCTGCCCACCTAGGCCTCCCAAAGTGCTGGGATTACAGGCATGAGCCACCGCGCCCAGCCACACTTTGGTTTCTTAGTTGAGCTCTCCGCAATGAGACAGAGTTGAGGGAGAAAGAAAAGGGTGCTGTCAGAGTAGCTGAGAGAAAAGCCAAGCAGCAGAAAAGTCAATATTAGCTTTGCAGTCATCTTATTACACTACATTTGTTTTAAACTAAGATATTAGTTTACAAGGTCCCTCCAGAAATGACAGACTATTTGTTCTTCCATGGAAGGTAAGCCGTTTGAAAGGTTTTTTTAACAAGCAAGGATAAAAGAACAATCTAATGTACCAGAATACAAGGCTAAAATGATTTTTTTTCTAGAAAAACAAAAGATCCCAATCTATTTATAGTGTATGGCTAATGGATACAAGGAAATATTTTCAGGAAAATTAATGATGATGTGAAGAGCCGTTCTTTTGTTTGAAAACTGGGTTAGCTTCGTGAGGGGAGAGAGAGAGGCTCTCATGCTTTTGGTTCACTGAGAGCCAAGCTGGCTGGGACCACCAAAGCCGCCCCACTAACTCATCTGATGAAGAGACTGTGGTCTCAGTGGCAGCTGCCATTTGCTGATAGCCCCCTACCTTCCAGGCCTTTTACATGAACTTGTTCATTTAGCTCAACAGCTCTGCACAGAGGCTTCAGTGCCCTCACTTTAGAGGGGCGGTGTGAGAATGTTTCACTTTAGAAGCTGAGATTCTAAGAACTCAGGTGCAGCAGATTCCCTGGGCCTTGCTCTGTGTATCCAGCCATGTACGCATCACAGCCGGGACTTTAGGTGGCTTCTCTCCCATCATGGGCTCCATGCTCCAGGCCGCTTGAGCTAAGCCCGCTTCCATTCTGGAAAGCTTTGGGCTGGGAGCTGATGGCAGGAGATGGTGGAGGAGGCAGAGAAGAGCAGACACATGGGCTGCCCAGACTGTGATCATAGGCCACCAGGAGAGGGGCTTGGGGACAGTCCTTGTGAAACCTCCCTGAGAGGCCAGCGAGGCCCGAGGGATGCACTGGGTTCCATGGTCCAAAGGAGTTGTGAGGGTCCCATTGGGTCTCCAGCTCCCCAGCTCTGGAGTCTGTAGGCTGCTCCCTTCCGTTGCTCCAGTGTCACCCTGTCTGGGAAACTCTCAGCTCCCCCAAGGCCACTGGTCCTTCCCAAAGGGCCACATTCAGCCCTCGGTGATCTCCCTCAGAGACAGCAGTATGATCCGTTAGTCTTTTCTTCCTGTCACGGGATGGTGGGCTCCTGTGGGCTTCGCTGCGTTCTCCACAGTGCTGAGGTCCTGAACCTGTTCCACAGCCTTGAATGCATAAGGCATCCTCCCCGCCTCCATTCCCTGTGTGGCGATAACCAGTAAAGGAAGAGAGGGAAAGTCTGGAGCTCCACGGTCAAAGGAGGTACCTGCGCAGAGCACACAGCCCTGTGTGGCGCCTGACTCTTCTGCGGCAGCCCTGAGGCCCGCGCTATGCGGAAAGCGACAGCCCAAGGGCCCGGGTTTGAGGCTGGCGTGGATGCGGGAGATTGTGACCTTGGGCCAGTCGCTCCACCTGTCTGGGATTCTGCTCTCCTCTCTTTAACAATGTGTGGGTGTCCCCCAGGCACCTTCAGGGCAGCAGGGAAAGCCAAGACGACAGATGCCCAAGAATGACAGGAGGCGCAGAATTGATGGCTTTCTAACACACACGGCACCACCCACAGCGCCTCATTATTCCCAGACAGGATGGGGGAGGGAGCCGACTGCTCTATTTTCCTTTTAATTATATAATTAATTTGGACTCTGACTTGTTCTAGAAATTATTAAAACCAGGCAGCCAAAAATTTCCAGTAACATCTTTCCTTTATTACCGAAGTAATTCACTTTCGTTGTAGAGAATTTAGAAAATACAAGTAGCTTTTTAAAAAAAACCAACTCACTCATCATCTTCCCAACTCTCCTGCACAGCTAAATATTGGACATTTCCGATGTTTATTCTTCTGGACTTCTTTTCCGTGCCTCAATACACTTTAAAATATGTACTTAACAAACATGGGATCTTATCTGGTTATTGTTTTCCAACTTTACGCTTTACCTAATTGAGTGGTAAATATCTTACAGTATCAATCAATATAACCATGAGTACAAATTTGCAATTACAATTTTTATTAGTTCCAGGTATCTTATTCTAAGACTGTGCCATACACTTTAAAATTAATCATTTATTATTTCATGTATTGGGTTTTTCTAATTTTTCACTACTGACAGTATTAACATTAGATTGAACATCCTTAAACAGAGTGTCAATAGACCTGAAGATAACAGTGAAAACACCACGGTTTCTTAGTCACTTAATTCCCTTGCCTCATTCAGATGAAAAAAGGAAAACCATAGCAAACCATAAAGAAAGTTCAACAAAATTCTAGTTTGTCTATGACGCCTAGTTCAATCCATTTTTGAAATGTCGAAAATAGAATTCTTTTAAAAAGTGATTCCCTCACTTTGCAGATAACTAAACATCCTTATCTCTGTGCTTTTATGTCATTATTTCTTAGACTGTCTTCCACAAAATGACACTGCTGGGTCGAAGGACATGCATCTTTGTATGACTTTGAAGACATAGTGCCAGACTGTCTTCCAGAAACAACGTATCAGTTTATATTTCTTGGAGGTGAACTGACTTTTTCACACCCTCTTTGCCAACCCATTAGGCAGAAAGTGTCTTCTCTTTGTTTCATGTGCATTCTATTCACTAATAAGGTTGAACACTTTTCTTCATCCATTAATTGGCTATTTGCACTTACTGGAAGAATAGTTGGATCTTATTCTATCCCACTTATTTATTTTATTTTATTTTATTTTATTTTTGCGATGGAGTTTTGCTCCTATTGCTCAAGCTGGAGGGCAGTGGTATGATCTTGGCTCACTGCAGCCCCCACCTCCCAAGTTCAAGCGATTGTCCCTTCTCAGCCTCCTGAGTCACTGGGATTACAGGTGCCCGCCACCACGCCTGGCTAATTTTTTGTATTTTTAGTAGAGACGGGGTTTTGTCAGGTTGGCCAGGCTGGTCTCGAACTCCTGGCCTCAAGTGCTGAGATTACAGGCATGAGCCACCATGCCCAGCCTCCCATTTGCTCTTTTTACAGGGCTGTCTTTTTCTTGTTGTCTGTCAGCGTTCTCTGTATTTTAAGGATATTACACCCTGTCTTTGTAATTTGTTGGAGCTAGTTTCCCAGATGTAATTTACCTTTTGTGTTTTTATTCTTGTTTTTAAAAAATTTATGGGTAAAATATTTTTTATAATCCTATTTCCCAATATTTTACTTTATTGGGTGTTATGCTTAAAAAGTTTTTCTTACTACAAATTTACATTAAATTTTACTTATTTTTCCTCTAAGTACTCTTATGTTTTTAAAATATATGTAAATCACATGCAAATTATTACCGCTCATGTTATGAGGAGGGAATCTCACTTTATTTTTTTATAAAAAGCCTTATTCCAAATCCATATATCAAATGGTTCATTCTTCTTCATTGAATTGGAACAGCATCTTTAGCTTATCCTGATTACTTATACACAATCAGGATGTAGCTATGCTTTTTTTTTTCTTTTTTGAGATGGAGTCTCACTTGGTCACCTAGGCTGGAATGCAGTGGTGCGATCTCAGCTCACTGCAACCTCTGCCTCCTGGGTTCAAGCAATTCTCCTGCCTCAGCCTCCTGAGTAGCTGGGATTACAGGTGCCCACCACACCCAACAGCATTATGATCCGTTCATTCTGGTCTTGAACTCCTGACCTCAGGTGATCTGCCCACCTCAGCCTCCCAGAGTACTGGGATTAAAGGCATGAGCCACAGTGCCCGGCAATAGCTATGCTTTTTATACCTTATCTATTTGTTTCTAAGATAGTGTCATTCTATTTATATTTTCTTTTAAAATATGTTTAATATCTGGAAAAACAAATACCCTCTTTATTTTTTTTTCTTAAAAAAAAAAAAGTGACCAGTTTCACGCCATTCTGCCAAATTAACTTTAAAATCATTATCAAGTTCCAGAAATAATTGTATTAGGATACAGACTGTAACTGTAATGGATACATATGGTTAGTTTGGGTTGAATAAACCTGTTTACAATGTTAAACTTGCCCAACTCTATTGCTTCTATTTTATGAAGTGGATTTAAAAAAAATTATTATTCAATAAAATTTGTAGATCTCTGGTTCTAAATCCTGCACACTTTTTTTTTACCCCTCAATACTTTATATTTTTGTGAGCAGAATCTTTTCTTTCTGTTTTCTTAACAGCCGCACCAATGTTGCTAGTCTGCTGTTTCTCTCCTACATGAGGGCAGGTCTCGGGCCTATAGGCCGTTTAAGATCATCTTTTTCCCCATTAATGTCAAAACTAAGAGTTTTGATAGAAGGTTTTTAATAGACTCAAATGTGTCTGAAGCTTCTGGGAATTTGGAGGACACCCCCTCAGAATCTCTCAATACCCCTAGATGTGACAGCAAAACACAGCTGTCCTAAGCATCCCTCACTCATTTCCCAGTGCAGACAGTTGGCACTCACTTCTTTTAGTTTTTCGTTAAAGGAAGATCCAGACACCCCAACCCCATTCTAGGATGTTCAGACTGAAAGCTCCCCAATGGTCTGTTTTACGCTTCTGAGCATCCATAATGGCTGCCAAGGATTCTGTAACAACGGTCACAAAATTCGGACTCTATAAAATAATACCTGGTTTGGACCACCAGGAAACCACACTCACTCAGCGGTTCTCAACCCTGGCTGAATATTAGAATCGTCTTTGGAAATTTTAAATACTACCAATGCCTCAGCCCTACCCTTGGAGATACTGTCAGTCTGTCTGGGATTGGGCATCAGTGTATTTCAACCCCTGGCCCTCTCCACTAGCTTGGAATTTGATTCTGATGTGCAGCCAGGGCTAAGACCCACTTCTTTAAGTGGTGCCCAACTGATTCATCAAATACTTATTTATACACAACAGAAACAAATTATGGATGATTTAAGCAATACAGGGGTTTATTTAAATGATACTTAAATAGATACCTTTGGCCTTTGAGAGAGCCGAAGAACCAGCCTTGAAGTCTACATTCCAGCACCAGTTCTCCACATTACACCATAGAACTGACATGGTGATAATGCTACTGCCTGCTGCTGGGCATGCGCACCCAGAGACATGCCAGAATTTGGGAGCCTTTCTAACTAAAAAATACAAAATCACAAACAGAAAATTAGGCACCAAAGTAAATACTCATAATGAGAAAAAAAAATCACAACTTGTAACTGTTTTAAATTTAAATATTTAATATCATTAAGGTTAAATATTTAGACCTCTTCTAAACCAAATTATCCCCCAAATGCCCCATATAAGCATCATAAAATTTAGAAATATTACATAATATTTTAATTATTTGCCTGACACCACTCTACAATGCATTTTTCTTTCTTTCTCTTTCTTTCTTTTTTCTTTCCCTTCCTTCCTTCCTTCTTCCTGCCTTCTCTCTCTCTCTCCCTCTCTTTTCTTTCTTCCTTCCTTCCTTCCCCCCACCGCCTCTCTCTCTCTCTCTCTCTCTCTTTCTTTCTTAGACGGAGTCTTACTCTGTCACCCAGGCTGGAGTGCAGTGGTGCAATCCATATTGATCGGCTGCTCTCAAACTCCTGACTTCAGGTGATCCACCCGCTTCAGCCTCCCAAAGTGCTGAGATTATAGGCATGAGCCACCGCGCCTGGCCTCAATGTATTTTTTAATTTCACTTTGGCTGTGGCTTAGTCAGCTTGGGCTGCTATAACAAAATGTCATAGACCAGGTGGATAAAACAACAAACACTGATTTCTCCCAATTCTGAAGGTTGGGAGTTGAAATTAGGGTATGAGTTTGGCCAAGCTTGGCCCTCATGACCTCATCTAAACCTAATTACTTCTCGAATGCCTGCTTACAAATATAGTCACAACAGGGGATTATGGCTTCGAATTAGAAATCTGGGGAGAAGAAACATTCAGTCAATAATAGGCTATATAAGAATATGGTTTGCTGGGTGCCGTGGCTCACACCTGTAATCCCAGCACCTTGGGAGGCCAAGGCGGGTGGATCATGAGGTCAGAAGTTTGAGACCAGTCTGGCCAACGAGATGAAACCTGTCTCTACTAAAAATACAAAAAAATTAGCCAGGCATGGTGGTGTGCATGCACCTGTAATCTCAGCTACTCAGAAGCTGAGGCAGGAGAATTGCTCGAACCTGGGAGGCGGAGGTTGCAGTGAGCCATGATGGCGCCACTGCACTCCAGCCTGGGCAACAGAGTGAGACTCTGTCTCAAAGAAAAATACATGGTTATAAAATGTAATCTGATAATATCTTCTGTAGACAGAATAGATAATTTGGACTTTTTTTTTAGCATGGCTGATCCAAATTTCTTTTTTAAGTAACCTTTTTAATATAGAATAGTTTTATACTTACACAAAGTTGTGAAGACAGTACAAAGAGTTCCTTTATGTTTCTTACCCAGTTTCCTCTACTGTATATTTGTTACAATGAATGAACCGATATTGATAAATTATTAGTAACCGAATTCCACATTTTATTTACATTTCCTTAGGTGTTTTCTCATCTCCTTTTCTGTCCCAGGATCTTATCCAAGATAACATACTACATGTAATCATCCTGTCTCCTTAGCCTCGTCCACACTGTGACAGTTTCTCAGACTTTCTGTGTTTTTAATGACTTTGACTATTTTGAGATGTACTGGTGAGGTATTTGTAGAATTTCCCTCCTTTTGGGTTTGTATGATATTTTTCTCATGGTTAGACTGGGGTTATGGGCCTTTGGGAGGAAGGCCACAGAAGCGAAGTGCCATTTTCACCCCATCATATTATATGCTGTCACTGATAATGTTGATCTTGATCATCTGTCTGAGATCCAAATTTGTTTTACAACACTTATAATTTAGAAAAGTCTCTTTCAACTTCATACCCACTATTGGCAATGTCATGTGAAGTCATAGGATTGTTGTTAAATGTGGAACAACCTCTATCAAGTTTCATCCGCGATCTGACGGTCTAGAAGGGTTTCCTACAGACTAGCTTCTAGCTCGTGCATTTTGGATCTTGCTTCCCCTCCACTCCCCATATAATTCCACAGCCTGGTACTCAGGACATATTTATATTGCAATGCAATTTCTGTCCCAGAACCTTCCTATCGTGAACTTTGTTAATTTGGTACACAGTAGACAGTAGAAATTTCCTGGCAGCCATTCTCACCCCAGGGAGGCTGGCAAAGACTACAGAAGTAATTAGGAATCAATAAAGATGAGGCCACACTGAACTCAGATGAAATGTATCCTAAGGCATCTTCCCCTTAGCTTGTCCCTAAAAATGCCAGAGCCACTCCAACACCACATGGCCTGAAAGGAAGTGTGACAAATGGTACGGCTGGAGTGGAAGGAGACAATGATCAGCCTTAACAAATTACAGTTCAAATATCTTGTTTTGCAGCTTGTGTAAAAACATGTGAACACATTGCTGGAACTCCCTCCTAGACCTTGGAGGAGGCTTGTTCTAGTAAGGCACCTCCAAACAGAAGTCATTAGATTAACCATTCATCTGGCTTGGCAAATGCCTTAGTGTATGCTGCAGACCCCCTTGACCGTGAACCCAAGATACTGCAGCTTGAAACACTAGCGCTACTGTCTCTGGAAATCAGATATGGCTGCTGCTGCCCTAGAAAAGATTCTTCACTATGTTTGCTTTGATTTGTCACCACCTTTCAATTCAAAGTCTGAGGAGGGTGTTTTGCTTTGGTTGAGCCTAGATCTTATGCCTTTGCCCTAGGTGCAGGGGAGGCTGGGAATGTATCTGTTAATTTGAGCTTATAGACTGAAGATAAGTTCTGCCTTCTAGTGTGGCAGTCCTCAAATCAAAGCAGAAAATTTATTGTTGGTAGCTGCATTAAAAAAAAAAAAGCATGAAATGATATAAAAGAAACTAATACAAGTAGTTAACTGCGGGGGTGGGTAATGGGAGGAGCTTAGGAGCCAGACTTCATTTTTCTATCATTTTGAATTTTAAAACATGTGCATATATTACCTAGTCAAAAATTTAAAATTTTAAGGGCAATATAATCATATTACCAAATGTCACAAACCTAAGTCATTTCTCTCTTTAATCAACATTCTGAGCAAGAATTAAAAACATTATACTACTAAGTGCGCTGCTCCGTTTCCATCTGTGTTATTTAATGCCGCCAAATCCGTCAGGCCAATTTGCTTTCCTCTTTTCTTTACCTATTTTGGCAACCTCCCAAATGGCTCATTTTCACAACAGTACCATGAATTGGCAGCGATTAGCCTTACTGGTAGGGGGAGAGATGGTATGGATTCCCCATACATTGCAATAAAACCTGACTCGGTTTCTTGTTGGGAGATTTCAGAACAGTTTCTCTCACACAAAGGAGCCTTTTCAGAACCAAACACTGCATTGGGTGCTGAGGTAAAGTGAAGCCAGCGAAGATCTGCTCCTTGTCCAGATATGAATCCTCAGGGTTTGTGAAGTTCTGGGGCAGGAGGCAGGGGAAATCACCACCCAAGGAGTGGAATGGCAGATTTCATAAAGTGCTTCTGGAGCAATCCTTGTCTATCAGAAAGACCAAGGATTCCTCTTGAGAATAGAAAGCCTTTAACAGGGAAGATAAGAAAGGACCCAGCTAGAAGTAATACTCAAAATATTTAACCACTTGCATGGGATGAACCTGACCAATCAGAACCTGAGAGGTTTCAAAGCTTCAGAGAAGTCTAGAACCGCGGGTGACCAAGGGAAAGTGATCAGAAACAGGGCTGAGAAAACTGGAAGTACACCTGGTACGAATGTTGTGGTTGGAGTCTGCTCTGATTAGGAGGTGGAGAGGCAACTGGATCCTAACTACTAATTCACTATTTATTACTATTTTATTACAGAGGCTGTGCTGGCTACAGTCTCTGCTGAAGTCCGTCCTTCCTTCCTTCCTTCCTTCCTTCCTTCCTTCCTTTCTTCCTTCCTTCTTTCCCTCCTTCCTTCCTTCCTTCCTTCTTTCCCTCCTTCCCTCCTTCCCTCCTTGACAGGGTCTTGCTCTGTCTCCCAGGCTGGAGTGCAGTGGTACAATGGCTCACTGCAACCTCCACCTCCCAGGTTCAAGCGATTTTCCTGTTTCGGCCTCCCAAGTAGCCAGGATTACAGGTGTGAGCCACAGTGTACAGATAATTCTTTTGTACTTTTAGTAGAGATGGGGTTTTGCCATGTGGCCAGGCTGGTCTCGAACTCCTGGCCTCAAGTGATCCACCCACCTCTGCCTCCCAAAGTGCTGGGATTACAGGCTTGAGTCACCATGCCCAGCCCCGAAGTCTTTCTAGAAGGATTCTTCACCTTATTTTTGTCCGAGAGACAGTAGACAGTCAATACTCAGTAGTCTCATCCCAATCCAATATGGTCTACTCTGAAAAATGGAGGAAGAGCTTGGTTCTGGATTGGACTCTTCTCCTGGCAAGGCAGGCATGAGAGCAGACCTTGCTATTCATGAGCTTATGAATAATTTTGAGAAATCTTGAATTTACCTGTGGTCACTCCTTCTTCCCAACCCAAGGAGAAGAGAAGCTTGTCCTCTTGGATGCTGTTGGGAGCCAGGCCCCTGTGACTGTCCAAAGTTCAGGTGTCTTCAAGGCCATCCTCACTTGGGGGAGACATCAGCACATTAGGAGTGTCAGTCATTCTTGATATAACTATCTTCTCTATGACCAGGTCAAGCTATAGACAGCTTAGAAATTTGTAGGTGCTAGATTAGTAATCACAACCAATGTGATTCAACCATTTATCTGGTTGTATTTTTTTACAAGTGTTTTCAGTCATAACATCCCAGTCCTGGATATTTTAAGCAGAAAGAACCATCCAAGCATCACAGGATAAGCACCCAAATCAGAACAAGCTCCTGGTATCTGTAGCTCTTTTCTTATTACTGCTCATCTTCCCTGTCCAGACTTTGAGGATTTATCCTGTTATGGTCCTGAGATTGCCCCTTGGATACAAGGACAGTTTCATTTCAGTCTGATCTTCTGCCACAGATTTGATCCTCTGATCTGCACTGGGAATAGATCCCCCTGATCAAGAATTAACCTTGTCCAAAAGAGGTTTGACTTTTGCCCTCAGCACATGGCAGGTAACTTCTAAGCCCTTGAAATGTTTTGCCTGAGAAGAATGCCTTTGTTTACACGGAGACCTTGGGCTATGCCAAAGGGTCTATGTTATCAATGTGATTCATGGTAGGGACTTTGAACCACACAGTATCAACCTGACCTCTGGAAGGGTTGGTGACCAAGGTCAACCCAGCAGATGGTCAATCATGTCTACATGAACAAGTCCCAATAAAAACTGTGCACACCAAGACTGGTTTTTCCTGGGTAATAATACTCTGTGCATGATGTCAAATATTGCATCTGAGAGGTGCTGTCTGCATAACTCATGTTTAATGACTTCTAAACTCTGACCTATACCCTCTTCCCTTGGAGGATTTTAATCTGTATCCTTTCATGGTGATAAACCATAACCATGAGTATAATGACTTTTCTGAGTTCTGTGCATCTTGCTAGCAAATTATTGAATCTCCGATGGTCCTGGGGACCTTCAACTTGTTGCTGGTGTCAGAAGTGAGGATGGTCTTGAGGACGCCTGAACTTTGCAACCTTCAAAGTAGAACTCCAGCACTAACTCACCTGGCCAGAACTCCCATGAGAAGCAATTAGCAATCTTTATCCCAGAACTTGGGGACATTCTGTTTTTCCTCCTTTCCTGGTCAGCCAGTCTCTTCTCAGCCACTGCATACTTAGAACAGTCTGAACTCCTAGTTTCCCACTGGAGCCTTTCCTACCTCATCCCCAAACCAGCTTAAACCCTCCCACTTTCTGTGTATCCTCTTCTAAAGACATCTCCCTTTCCTGTATCATTGCCTTCTCTTATCAGGCACATATCCCAGGCTCCTACCTGTTCAAATGAGGCCCTCCTTCTGTCAATCAATGCCTGAATCATCAGAGCTCACCAGATCTTCTGAGCTGGCATTTCCATATCACATCAGTCTGCTGAAAATAAGTTCCAGAAAATCAGGAGGCCCTGGAATTGCACAGAAAGAAATAACATGAGAATTAGGAAGGACAATTCTGCAGCTTTCATAAGAAAAATCCATCAAACGCAAGAGAGAAAATTAGATTTTCTGTTTTTTCAATTAGTGATCCAAATAATACTTGAGCTAAATACCGTCTACAACAATATCAGGTTTCTTTAAATCCCAGATTAAATGTTGGGGAAGTACAATAAAAACACAGTAATTTGGATCAATTAGTAAAGAGCTCGATATGAGTTAATGAAAGTTAGAATTGCAGAATATAATGGAAGAAACAATAAAATTACTTCTAAATACTTCCATAGATTAAAAAAAAAAGCAGGTAACCAAGTAGAAGTCTTATGGGTCGATTTAATAAGTAGGCAATTTTCATGTGCCAGTCCACGTTATTTTAATCCAATTGATGTCACTCGAGTGCTTTAATAATGTGAAAAATAGTTTCTATTCTTAATCAGATCAAATATTTTTTCCCAAGGCATCTAAGATTGTGTTTAGTAAATTTGTATAAATAGTAATTCTCATCTCTCATGAAGGCAAATTTGAGGGAGCAGGAGGGATGGGAGGAAGGCCTAAGTTAATAAAGAATTACTTGATTGGAATGAGTTGGCATGTTACAGATCTATAAAATCAAGAAAGGGCTTGTTTTTCACGGATAAAAGTAGATTCATGCTAACAAACGTGTGGTCCAAGAAAGTACTATTATTACTTAATTTCATTTACTTATGTATTCATTCACACATTCATTTGTTGGGCAAACATTTCTTTCTTTCTTTTTTTTTTTCATACGTTAAGCTCTGGGATACATGCGCAGAATGTGCAAGTTTGTTACATAAGTATACATGTGCCATGGTGGTTTGCTGCACCCATCAACCCGTCGTCTACATTAGGTATTTCTCTTAATGCTATCCCTTCCCTACCCCCTCACCCCCCAACAGGCCCCCATGTTCCCCTTCCTGTGTCCATGTGTTCTCATTGTTCAACTTCCACTTATGAGTGAGAACATGCGGTGTTTGGTTTTCTGTTCTTGTGTTACTTTGCTGAGAATGATGGTTTCCAGCTTCATCCATGTCCCTGCAAAGGACATGAAGGCATCCTTTTTTATGGCTGCATAGTATTCCACGGTATATATGTGCCACATTTTCTTTATCCAGTCTATCACTGATGGGCATTTGGGTTGGTTCCAAGTCTTTGCTATTGTGAACAGTGCTGCAATAAACATACATGTGCATGTGTCTTTATAGCAGAATGATTTATAATCCTTTGGGTATATGCCCAGTAATGGGATTGCTGGGTCAAATGGTATTTCTGGTTGTAGATCCTTGAGGAATCACCATACTGTCTTCCACAATGGTTGAACTAATTTTTTTCCCACCAACAGTGTAAAAGCCTTCCTATTTCTCCACAGCCTCCCCAGCATCTGTTGTTTTCTGACTTTTTAATGGTTGCCCTTCTAACTGGAGTGAGATGATATCTAGTGGTTTTGATTTGCATTTCTCTAATAACCAGTGCTGATGAGATTTTTAAAATATGTCTGCTGGCCACATAAATATCTTCTTTTGAGGAGTGTCTGTTCATATCCTTCGCCCACTTTTTGATGGGGTTGTTCAGCAAACATTTTAAGACTTATTTCAGGCCCCATATTTGGTTTTGGTGATCAAAGATATACAAAACATCATTTCTGCCCTCAAGGCATTTGCAGTCCACCAGGACTCTTCAAATGGCAACAATTCCGTGTGGCAAATAGTCTCCTGGTGGGTTCTCAGAGAGCACGGAATAAAGGACACTCCCCTTCTTCCTGAGCACAGAGTTCAATATTTCCCAGCTTCCTCTGAAGTCACATGTGGCCACGTGACTCACTTCTCCCAATTGCATGTAGTCAGAAGTCATGTCTGTCTCTGCTGGGTCTAGGATTAGGATATAGGTATACCTTCTGCTGCCTCTTTTTCTCTTGTAACAGGCAGAATAGTCCCACTTTGACAGTAGATGAGGTCAATGCCATTGGGTCTGGAAGATGATAGAGCAGAGACTTGACAACCTGGAAGAAACTGAGTCCCTGCCCACATGCCTGGCACCCTTGAATGGGCAGATGGAACAGAACTGCCCACGAACCTGGCCCACTCGCTTCTGAACTGTTACTTGAGGGGGAAGAGAAACAGCTATAATTTTAAAACCACTTTATGATGGGATCTTTTTATTCACTCTTATTATGAAAATGTTCACGCATATAGAAAAGCTAAAAAAAAAAACTGTGCAATAGACATTCATATATCCACAGCTTAAATTATACCATTAAAATTTTACTGTGCTTTCCTTTTTAATGTTACAGACCTTCCATTTTTCCACCTGTCTATCCACTCCTCAGTCCTTTTTACTTTTTGAACAAAATTCAAAGTATATTGCAGACATCTCTACATTTCAACCTAAATACTTTGTCATGCAAATTATTAACTAGACTTGTTCTTCAGATGAAAAAACTTACAGACAATGTAATGCACAAATCTTAAGTGTGCAGTTGTTGAGCTTTGACAAATATTACACCCACACAACCCAAACCACTATCAAAATCAAAATCATTCAATTTCCCCCAGAAGTTCTATTAGGGTGTTTCTGTTACAGCAGCTTAGCTCTACCTTAAATCATATACAGAGTCATAATTTTAATAATAGGTAGAAGAGCTTAACATCTTTTATGTGTCAGTGGTTAGATAATGCATATTATTTTATTTATTTTTCACAATAAAGTAATAGTATAGGTACGGTTAGCTCTGTTCTACTGATAAGAAAAAATGAGGTTTAAGAAATTGTCCAGGTTCACTCAGCTGGTAAGTGGCAGAGAAGAGCTCTGCATCTAGACGCCACTGATTGTAAGACCTGGCATCTTTCCTCTACTCTCTTTGACTGACCCTGCCTGAGGGCTTCGGGGGAGAGCTTAGCTGCACAAAGTAAGGATATTTGAGCTGCATCTTGAGCCCCAATCCTGGAAGATTGAGCTGAATCCACTCATCAGAAGGACAAAGCAGGGAAGAAGAAACATCCAAAGCAAAGGAGGGTGAGATTGCAGCACTGGACAATTGCTGATGTCTCCATCTGCTTCAAGCTTAGGGTAATAATGTAGGGGCAGCAGAAGATGAGAGTTAAAAACTGACCAAGATACTAATGCTTTGCTAAGTGTATTGGATTTGATCCTATAGGTAGTGAAGAGTCATCAAAAGGATTTAAGCAGGGGGAGTGATGTAATTAGATTTGCATTTTACAATGTGGCTTAGAATGCTGTTGATGCTGAAAATGGTATGGGAAAGAAACAGGGGCTAAGGAGACCAATGATGAAATAGATGAAGTAGTCCTTTGGCTTGAGGATCTAAATAGAGCAGTTACTATGGAGACCATGAGCACAAGGTGAAAGACAGGTCAGCTGGTGATTCCCACTTCCAGGACAAGCTTCCATCTTTTCTGTATGTGCTCTAGTTAAGAAATCTTTAAAGGCAGGGTGCAGTGGCTCACGCCTGTAATCCCAGCACTTCGGGAGACTGAGGCAGGCAGATCACGAGGTCAGGAGTTTGAGACCAGCCTGGCCAATAGGGCAAAACCCTGTCTCTACTAAAAATACAAAAGTAAGCGAAGCATGTGGCACGCACCTGCAGTCCCAGCTACTCAGGAGGCTAAGGCGATGAATCGCTTGAACCTGGGAGGTGGAGGTTGCAGTGAACCGAGATCACGCCACTGCACTCCAGCCTGGGTGACAGAGTGAGACTCTGTCTCAAAAAAAAAAAAAAAGAAAAAAAGAAAAGAAATATTTTCCATTTATTGTGTGGTGGGGACTGCCATTGTCTCCCACAATATCCTTCACTGCCTTCTATAGTAACAGAAGTTTCAGCTTGATCGACTCCAGCCAAAAACTAAGTTATCCAGCCTCTATTGAGGCTAAATATGTCTAATTGTATGGCCAGGTTCAAGCCCACTGGGATGTGAGCAGAAACAGTGTGTGCAACTTCTAGGGTGTTCCTATAAAGGAAGGGGCGTGCGCTCCATTCCTTCCTCTTCCCTCTCTCATGGGTTGGAATGTGGGAGGTGGTGGAGAGCCACCTTTGATCATTTGTTCAGAAGAAGCCTGTCCAGATGATAAAGCAACATGATGATAAGAGCCTGAGTCCACACAGAGTTCACCTGTGACCTTGGGCTGCCTGCCAGGACTTTTTCAAAAGGAAGAAATCTTTATCTCATTTAAGCCATTGTATTATGGAAGAATTTTGTTACAGAAGTCCAATGTGTAGCAATAAAATTATTCGAAGTAGTACAGGAGATGGAATCTGTCATGCAGGTTCTGACCTGGATGGCTCCCTAAGTGTAAGATATGGTAGGAGACTCTGTGGCAAGAATAGCTTTCCTGGGAGTTAGAAAGATCGGACTTGAATAGCAGCATGCCAGTGGCTACACGGTCTCTAGTATATTATTTAACCTCTCTGGACCTGTGGGTTTTCTGTTGTTGCTGTTTATTTGTTTCCTTCTACAGAACGGGGAAAATGGTGGTGCTACTCTAAAGAGTCGAGATGGTATTTGTGAAAGTCTGCACCTAGTACCTGGCATACAGTGGGCCTCCATAGTGGCAGCCATTGTCATTACGAATAACTCTGGGTGAAGATGGCAGGGGCAGCTAGCTCACCAGGGAGAGGCGTCGCAGGAACAAGCACACAGATGCACTTTTTTCTCCAATCTGCATCATACTGCTCTTTGACTTTTCAGTGCTTTTATTTTTCCTTGCCATCTCCATAAGAGTAGGATTTGTACTATTCTCTGTGAGTCTCACATTTTAATTGCAGTCCTGTTGCTAGCAAGATAGGCAATCTTGTTCAAGATCAATGAGGTTTGTGATCATCTGAGCATTCAGGAGTTCTGCAAGACCAACAGCTCTGGTTTGGAGTTGAGTTTATAGGGTAACCTCAGTTTCCAAACTGAAGAACAAGCCTTAGCTGCTTCCTCAGTCAGGTTTATTGTACATGTCAAGAAGCAATTGCCTCTATACCACGGGCTCTCTGAAACCTGCAGGGGAAGGGCCTCTTTCAGCTTTTGGTAGCTCCAGACATTGTTTGGCTTGTGGCAGCCTCACCCTAATCTCTGTCTCCATCCTCACACAGCTTTCTCCCTGCACCTCTGTCTTTTAAAAAGAAAAACAGTCATATTGGATGAGGAGCCCACTCTGCTCCAGGATGACCTCACCTTAACTAATTACATCTGTAGTGACCCCAATTTCCAAATAAGGTCACTTTCTAAGATATTGAGGGTTAGGGCTCCAAATACCTCTTTTTGTTTTAGCAAGGAGGATGTATTAGTCTGTTTTCACGCTGCTGATAAAGACATACCTGAGACTGGGCAATTCACAAAAGAAAGAGGTTTAATGGATGTATAGTTCCAGGTGGCTGGAGAGGCCTCACAATCATGGCGGAAGGCTAGGAGGAAAAAGAAATGTCTGATGTGGATGGCAGCAGGCAAAGAGAGAGAACTTATGCAGGGAAACTACCCCTTTTAAAGCCATCAGATCTCATGAGACTTATTCACTATCACGAGAACAGTACGGGGAAAGACCTGCCCCATGATTCAATTACCTCCCACCAGTTCTCTCCCACAACATGTGGGAATTCATGATGAGATTTGGGTGGGGACACAGCCAAACCATATTAGAGGAGGGGACAATTTAACCCAGAACACCTGGGATGATGAAGAGTGTGAACTGGAAATGCCTGAGCCCCCTAAACTGGGCTAAGGAGACAATCCCTCCCTCTGTCCTGCCCCTCCTCTTCTCTCTCCTTTCTCTTTCTCTGCCTCCTTTCCTCTATTCCCGCCCTCCCTCCTTTCCTTCCTTTCTTCCTTGCTTCCTTCCCCTCCTTCCCTTCTTTCCTTCCCTTACCCCTTCCTCCTATTCTTTCCCTTCCTTCTTTCCTTCCCCTCTCTCCTGTCCCCTCTCTTCCTTCTTTCCATTACTCCTGCCCACATGTCCTCTTCCCCTCCATCTGTCCTCCCCTTAGGAGGCCCCCAGTGAGGTGCACAGATGAGGAATGCCAGGCTGCATAGGATGGCACCAGCCAGCTGGCTGCTTGCAAGCAGCTCCATGGGCCCTAGGGAGGGGAGAAGACCAGCCTCCTTCATCTGAATGCCCTTCTGCTTTGCGAGCCTTGTTTCTGCTGCCATTTTTAGCAGCAGTCTAACTTGCAGGGACACTGCCCTGGTCCTCAGCTGCCATCCAAGACCTGCAGGTGATGCCTAGGCGCTCCCTCCCTGCTGTCACGGGACACTCACCACCCGCTGACAGCCAGGCTGCTTTTTTGACATTGTGAGACATCTGCCTGGACAGCTGAGGACAATGCTGCAGTTTCCGTGGGAAACCTGAGTGCCTGTAAGGACTCTAGTGGGGGACTCTGACCCACCATTGGGCAGGCTCTGGGAGAGCTGTCAAGAGGCTAGGAATGGTGGTCAACCACTTGAGTGACGTCTCTCTGATCTGTGACCTGAGTAACGTCACTCACTCTGTAGCAAGGGGCCCTCTCTGGGCCTCAGCTTGCTTCTCCAGTGAGAAATTGCCAAGCTTGGCCACCTGCCTGAAACGAGGATGAGAGGAGATAGAAGCAGCGCAAACACAAACTAACATTTAAAGGGATTATCTTGTCAGTTGCATGGGGCTTTCTTTTGCTGTCCATAGAGACAGCTGTAGGAAGAGGGATGGAAAGATGGAGGAGGGGGATGGGGCCTGATTCCTTGATACGCAGAGAGGTACAAGAAGAAGTAGAAAGCTTGGTTTTAATAAGAAGCATTTTAGATTTGGCCATCCCAGGGGCCCAGATGACGCAGTAGTGGAGGAAGCCAATCTCAGAGTTCCTCTTCTCCTCAATTCTTCCCTGTGTCATGATGCAGCTCAGGGCTTCTGAAGGCTTTGGATGCTCTCAGTGGAAGACTTTGGGACCAGTCAGCACATGGCCTATGGGCAGATTCGCAAAGGGCATCTTATATCTCGCTCTGCTGTGTGAGTAAATGGTTATGAAGCCTTTGGAGGTGCCACAGAGATGCCCCAGGGCTGAAGACCATGCATAAACTCTTTTAGCTTTGAAAAACACTCACAAGGGCAGTTATTAGTTATAGCACCCTGTTTAGGGCCTTTTAAGAGAATTTTTGTTTATGAATTTGTAAGAACATAGATGATTTACTGTTTGCTCACTGTGGTTCTCCTGTGAGAACCCTCTCTCATGCTTTCTTCCTCCTGGTAGTTATAGAACCACACAGACTACATTTCCCAGCGCCCCCACGTCTAGCAATAGCCATGTGACTACATTCCAGCAAATGGGATGCTGTGGAAGTGATGTGTGTATAGCTGCCAAGGAATCTATTTGCCTTCCACATCTCTTACCAATGCTGGAAGGTGGATTTGGGGTAATGAGCCAGTCCTAATGAGGATGTAACCAAACGGAATAGTGGAACAGTGAAATGAAAGGAAGTTGGATCCCTGTATGACCTGCCAGATCAGAACAGCTGCCCTCCACCCTCTCTCCCGAAACTGCCCTGTACAGCTCAAACTCTAAAGGAGAAACATCAACATTCAATCTTGTTTAAGTCATTCTTATTTTTATCTCTGCTAAAACAACTGAACCAACATACACAAACTGGATCAATAAGTAATTTGCACTGTAACTTTGCTTATTATCATGCACATATATTGGTCTTCAAAAAACATGAGTGCTAAATCTCATCAAAGGTTTGCTCACATGTTGACTGTCTTTTCCAGCCTATCAACACCATACACCACTTTCTCATAAAGGGCTTCTTAGATACAGGGAGTTAACCCAGAACCCTTTAAAAATGTTCATATTCTCAAACAGCTAATAGCAAGGTCAATTCAGAGTGATTTGCCTTCAGAGAGGGACCCTCAGAGAGAACCTTGTTTTGGGGAGTTGTAAGAAGCCCTGTGGGCTCTATGACCTTATATCTCAGATTTTTAGGACAATTCTAATTTAAACTATTGTGGCCCAGATCCCATAAACGTATTTGTAAGTGTGTGTGCCATGGTTTTTGCTGAGAAATGTGGTTGCAGTCCCTACGGGCCCCTCAGCTGACTGTCATCCCTTTGTGTCATTTTGCCCTCTGATCTTCTGCCTGCCAACTCAGGAAGGTCTAAACTGAGGGGGATAGGGGGCTGCTCCTCCAAGCTGCTCCCTCTGGCCCCTTCTCTGACGGGCTTTTTCTATTCTAGGACTGAACTGAACTGCACTCATTTGTAGAGAAGCTTTTTTTTTCCTTTTTGGAGAAGTTAAGCTTCTTTAGAGATTAAAGTTGGTTTCCTCCAGCTTCCTTACAAACTCACAGTGTTAAAACTGGGTCATAGAGACATAGTTGTTCCATTTTCTAACCAGACAATAGCTTCAGGCAGTGCCAGAGTTCCCCCTCCTCTCTGACCTCTTTAGGAAGCCACTGAGCAAGTCCCTCCTGCTGGGAGTGGACAGACCTCCTTTGCACCTGCACTCCTCCCTAGGCCAAGGGCACTTGCCCTTGTCACCAGCTTAAGCTGTCCCCTTTTCCTTTCATCTCTAATTTATGCTGCTGGCCTCCAGGGCGCTCCCCCTCTGCTCCCACTTCCCTCCTCCCGCTAGGATGCATTCTAATGAAGGGCAAGGACATTTTGGGGGGGGTCATGGTGCTAGTGGTGGAATTTTTGTCTGTCCTCAAGGGCTTAATGCGTTGAGACTGTCATAGATGGTATCATCATTCAAAAACATTTTCTGGCCCTTCCTGAAGGAGAGGATAGTTCCCTACCCCCTACCCTCGACTGACGTCAGATCTGACATAGTGACTTGCTCTTGCCAAGAAAGGCAAGCAAAAGTGGTATGACATGTGTCACTTTCAGGCAAAAGCTTTAAAAGTGAGCGTGTGGTTTGCCGTGTAACTTTTCTCTCTTCCACGAGATGAACAGTGGTCCAGAAGGGGCCGCTTCATCAGCCTGGATCCCAAAGATGATGACACGAAGCAGAGACATAGTTGACTCATGACAGATGGGTAGCTTGAGCAAGAAACAAACCTCTCTGCTGTAAGTCATTGCAGGTTGGGTATGTTGCTGCTGTAGCATAATCTAACCTGTCCTGACTGTTCTCAGAACATACATAGAAATGATCTCAGACTCTTTTTCTATGAAGCTATGGTGAGTTGGGCTTGGGTTGGGCATGAAAGGAGATTGCTGCATCCTAAGAATATAGTGTGGATGGATTAGTCTACCTCTGCTCTAGGCCTTAGAAAGAACCCCACCATTCCCCACCCCCTACTCCACTCTCTTTCTGGCCCTGGAATGATCTTAATGTTATCTGTTTCCACATGTGGCTGTGTATTAGTCCATTTTGACACTGCTGATAAAGACATACCCGAGACTGGGTAATTTATAAGGAAAAAGAGGTTTAATGGACTTACAGTTCCACATGGCTGGGGAGGCCTCACAATCATGATGGAAGGCGAAAGGCACGTCTTACCCTGATGCCAGACAAGAGAGAATGACAGCCAAGTGAAAGGGGAAACCCCTATAAATCCATCAGATCTTGTGAGACTTACTCACTACCACGAGAACAGTATGAGGGAAACCACACCCATGATTCAATTATCTCCACCTAGTTCCTCCCACAACACATGAGAATTATGGGAGCTACAATTCAAGATGAGATTTGGGTGGGGACACAGCCAAACCATATCAGCCTATTTCCATCCCTGGTCCACCTAAGGCAGGATGCAATCTCCTTCCCAGGCACCAGAGAGAGGACATTGCATTAGAAGAGCTGATGACAAATATTGGTTTTACTGAAGATCTCACAGGGAAGATAGAGAGAAGGTTTATTTCATATCCTCAGTGCCAACTGCCTGTGCATATCTTTAGCAGTTCTCCATGATACAATGAGCTCTGGAGCCAAAATACTTAGGTTCGAATCCCAGCTCTACCACTTAATGCGTGATCCTGAGCGAGTGAATTAAATTCTGTCTCTGAGTTTCTCTTGTGCAAATTGGAGACATGACACTTCCTGTCTACTAGGGTTGTTACTCTTGGTCTTTGACAAGCATGAAAGTTAGCCTCAAACCAATCTCTTCTTGGTAACTTCATCCGTCACCTGTCTTCTCCTAATGACCAGAGATACCTCTGTAAAATGAGGTTAAGCAGGAATATCAAGCATGACACAGAGCAAATGCATAGTAAATGTTAGTCATCATCATCATTATTATTTTGGCTATGAAAAATCTTCATCAGATACGCTTGCTTTCCTAAATCCCTTCCCCCCCAATATGTTGTTGGTGGCTGTGCCTTTCATTTGACCTTCTCTTGTGTCATGTCCAGCCTCATGGGCTCCTGTCCCTCCCCTTCTGAAGTGAAGCTCCCCCACAATTGAGTCCCTTGTGTATTTGGGATCCGGCCTTTGTGTTCTCCTCTCTCTCTCTACCTCTTCCCTCCCACACTTCCCACAACCACAAGCACACATATCTCTAGCTCTTAACCATCCTACCTTGGAGACATTACTTGCAGAGAATAGCCTTCAACCTGCTGTGAAGTTCCCTCCTGGGGGGAGAGGCAATCTTGAGAACTTATATCCCACAGCCCCAGCCTCCCATGCCGGGACCTTCTCACCTCTTCTGCCCTGGCAAGCGGACAAGTGTGGCTCAGAGGTTCAGCGGAGGGGAAAGATGTTGGCCCTTTGATCCTCAGCATCAGTGGGTTTAAGTCATCACAGTCCAGACCTGGAGAGTTTGCATTTTAAGGCTTATTTCTACTCGAATGAGACTCTGGTTCAAACCCTTTCAGGCCAATGAAAAATTTCAGCCAACTGAGACCAACCAAATGTGGCTGTATCCACACATTGAGAGCCAGGCCTCGGCGGGCGGGGCAGGTGACAAGGAGGATATCATTTGGGGGAACCTAGCACTGGCTGAAATTATCACAGTTTATTCTTTGCTAGCTGTGTCACAGTTTTGGCTCATTATAATCTTGGTATTCAGTGAAGACCCTGAGATCTTCCTCGTGGGTCCCCTGCATTCCGATGAAATTGTCTTTAGTGTCTCAGCAGGCTGTGTGGTTCAGAGCATGGGTGTGGAGTTGCGACATGTCCATTCCACTCCAGGTTTCACCCTAGAAAGCAGTGTGAGGTGGAACAAGTTATTCTGAGGCTCACTTTTTTCATCTGTAAAATGATCATTATTACCATCATCCTTGTCACCATCATCAATCGCCATGTCCCCAGCCTCACAGTCTTATTAGGGTTCAACAGGATAAGGCGTGTAAAGTGTTTGGCCCAGGGCCTGGGACCTGTTGTTCCTGCTTCTGCGGTTGTTACTGTTACTATTATTATTGCCTCAGGTCACCTGGCCCTCCAGGGCCTCTTTATAACTCTTACAAATGATCTCTGACACTCTGAGCCTGTGTTTATTGGAATCTTAGGAAAAAAAGCATTTGTGAGGTCCAGGATTTAATCTTGTTTGTCCTCAGGCATGTGGTTATTAACAAGGGTTGTATACGTGGGGCCTGCCCATCCCGCTGAGCTTACGCACAGCGCCTTCTGGGATCCTCACGGTGGCCCTGCGAGGTCAGGATTATTATTTCCATTTCACGAATGAACAAGAGGCCCAAGGAGGTTGAAGCACTCACTCAAGTTCACACATCCAGAAAGGAGCAGGATTGGAGTATGAACCTCAGTCTGATTCATTTTGCAAACACTTTTCAACACTGTTTCAAGTACTTTTTAAATAAGCATTAATTAATGTCATCAGCTTAACAACGCTATGAGGCAGGTACCATGACTGCCCCCCTTTGGCAGATGAGGAAACTGAGGCACAAAGCGGTTAAGCCACTTGCCCAAGTGGCCACACAGGTTTGCATGGCAGTGACAAATTCACCTGGGCAGCCTGACCCCAGCTGCCTCCCAAGGCCGTTCTTTCCCATACGTGCCACTGTCTCTCAGAGGGGTCCCACTTTTTCCATGGGTACCTTGGCTGCCTTCCTGGCACAGACATAGCCCTCCTTCTCTGGTGCCTCTCAAGCCTCTTAAAGGGGAGCCACTGCTCTGTGTTCATCCCTTCACAACCGCAGCCTCCCTCTTCTCCTGCTTCCTCCTCAGAAGCCAGTGGGTTTGTTCTGCAAATTGCTAGAGTCAGAGGAGGCCAGGCACATTGTTTAGGCTGCTGGTGGTGAGGGCCAATGCCAGCTACTGGACCAGAGCCGGACCTCCCTGATGCCAAACCCACTGCAAGGGAGGCCCGCTGCACCTCCTCCTGGAAGGTCTCCCTAGGGCATCACACGAGAACATGCAAAACAAAAACCACACAACCAAACCATTTTTCCAAGGAGGGCCTGCTTGCCCAGCACAGTAAAATCTACTCCTATTGACCTGTATTCCAGTAGATGGATTCAGTGTGTCCCCTGGCAAAATAATGTGGTTGTTATTGTAAGAGACTGCCCATTGCCTTCCCCCAGTGGATGCTCTATCCTTCACCCAGTGCTCATGGGCATTTGTGGAGGGGTCCTCTTCCATGGCCAGCCAACAGCCCCACTTCTGCACCCTGGCTCATACCATCAAGAGTCTGCACCCTGGACTGACTTAGACTAAGAAAAGACTTTAATCAACTGGTTCCATCTCTCCAGCCCACACAGATATCTGGGGACTCCTAAAACATCATCTCTGCCTGAAGAAATTCCCCTAGCATCTGCTAATGCAGGCCAGCAAACAGGGGGTGGAGCTCACTCCATCTTTTAACTTGACTTATTAGGAAGCGTCCTCACCTCCTGCGTCAAATCTACTCTCTTAAAGTTCTCTCCCATTCTCTTCGTGCATGTTCTGGAGCAACAAGATCAAGACTGCTCCTCCTCTATATGACAGCCCTTTAATATTTAAAAGCAGCTGTTCTTTTTTTTTTTTTTCAGTCTCCAATTCCCTAGGCTAAATATATCCAGTTCTTCCATCTGTTATTCCAACAGGATGGTTCAGAATTCCTCACCATTCAAGCTGTCCTGATAGGCGAACTCTCAAGATTGCCAATGCCCCCTTTAAAATGAGGCCCCTGGAACTGAACCCACTGTTAGAGCAGACTGTGGTCTGGGTTCCCTGGGCATGGGCTGCATTTACTTTCCTTAGGAGCTGGGTTGCCCTGTCGGCTCACTCCAATCTGCTCCTCTCACATAAGCTGCTGCTGGTTACATTTCTCCCACATTCTAAACTTGGACAAGAGAGTTTTTAGATCTAAATGTGGGCTTTTATATTGATTACTATTTAAAAACCTCTTAATCCCTTTAAAAGGAAATTCTAGTCAAATTCAACATGTTCCCATATCGAAAGCATTATTTTATCTTTTTCATTTCATATTATCTTCAGATCTAAAAAAAAAAAATTCCCTTTACCCATTTGTCCAAGAAAAATGCTGAAAAATTCTGCCAGAGCATCTGGGTTAACCACTAAAGAGAATTCTCCAGAAGAAGGTCAATTGAAGAGATGTCCTGCCAAGCTAATCATAAAAAAAGTCTAAGCAGATGGCCTGGAAATTAGTTAGAAAATGGATGATGTGATCACCATCAGTCAACCAGCTGGTTAACCCAACCAGCTATTAATGCTCTGAGTAGCATTCCATCTCACCCACAAACATATCATAGTAGATTTTGTCAAATGCTTCACGGAAATCAAATCATGTCAAGGATCAGTCTCCTGACTTTTAAAACCAATATCCTTGGCTGGGTGCAGTGGCTCACACCTTGTAATCCCCCCACTTGGGGAGGCTGAGGTGGATGGATCGCTTGAGGTCAGGAGTTCGAGACCAGCCTGATCAACATGGTGAAACCCTGTCTCTACTAAAAATGCAAAACATAGCCAGGCATGGTGGTGGCGTGCCTGTAGTCCCAGCTACTTGGGAAGCTGAGCCAGGAGAATTGCTTGACCTGGGAGGAGGATGGTTGCAGTCAGCTGAGATCACGCCACTGCACTCCAGCCTGGGTGACAAAGTGAGTCTCTGTACCCCCAAAAAACAAAATCAAAAACAAAACTAATATCCTTAAGAAACAACAACAACAAACGATGCTGGTTTGTTTTTCAAGAACGCATGCTGATTCCTAGTGATCATTTGTCCACAAGCCATCTGTGTCCCAGTCAAGTCCAATGGAAGCATTTTATCTCCTGGCCCCATTGATTGATTCAGAGATGGGTATGACTCAAGCCAGAAGAATCAGAGTCAATCCGGAAACTTGTGCTGGAACTATTTAGAAAGAATCTTCTTTCTACTGAAATTGCTAAGTTTGGAGGATATAAGATTTGGGGTGTCAAGAGCCATCACATTAGATGGCTGAGAATGAAGTCAATAGAGAAGGTAGCAGAGAAACTGGCTGGATTGCTATTAAGCCTTCATGGTGATATCTGACACCCGATCTGAAAGTTGGAAGCAACCGAGATGCTCTTCAGTAGGTGAATGGATAAGTAAACTTGGTATACCGAGGCAATGGGATACTATTTAGCACTAAAAAGACACAGCTATTGAGTCATGAAAAGACATGGGGGAACCATAGATGCATATTACTAAGAAGCCAATCTGAAAAGGCTGCATATGGTATGATTCCAACTACATGACATCTGGAAAACGCAAAACTATGGTGATAATAAAAAAGATCAGTGGTTGCCAGGGGTTGTGGGGAGGAAGAAATAAATAGGTGAAACACAGGGGATTTTGTGGGCGGGGGAAACTACTTCACATGGTACTGTAATGGCAGATACATGTCACCATACATTTGTCCAAATCCATAGAATGTTACTATAAACTCACAATACCAATAGTGAACCCTAAAGTAAACTGTGGACGTTGGATGGTTATGATGCATCATTGTAGGTTTATCAATTTAACAAATGTACTACTCTGAATGGGATATTGATAATGGGGGAGGTTATGTATGTTGAAACGTGAGGGAGCATGTGGGAAATCTCTGTGCCTTCTGCTCAATATTGCTGTGAACCTAAAACTGCTCTAAAATATAAAGTCTATGAAAAGAAGATCACTTGGCCATATTTACAAGGGCCTGTTTCCAGACTCTATTCTGTTCCATTGATCTATATGCTCATCTCTTCACCAATACCGCAGCATTATTTCTCCAAATGTATATTTCTTTTTAAAAATTGTTTTTGCTATTCAAGTTTCTTTTGCTTGCCATATAAATTTTAGAGTCAATTTACAAAAAAGTCCTCCTGTGATTTTGATGGAAAGTGTGTTAATTCTATAGATGAAATTGAAGAGAACTGACATCTTTGCTATGTGATGGCTTCCAATCCATGAACATAGTTTGCCTTTATTCAATTGGTTCTTCTTTGATTTTGCTACCAGGGTGTGTGTGTGTGTGTGTATACATATATATATATAATTTTGGAACTGTCAAAATCAAGATTCTGTGTAACTTTTGTTAAGTTTCTGTTGTAGTATTTTATTTTGTGGAGGAGGAGCTATTGTAAATTTTCTTGACTTTTAAATTTCAATTTCCAATTATACCTTTCTAGGATATAGAAATATGATTTATTTTTGTGTGTGTTGACCTTGTATCCCACAACCTTACTAAACTTGGTTAATTTTTCTAGCTTCTTTATAGATTCTTTGGGGTTTTCTATGTAGACAATCATGGTGTCTACTAATAGGGAGGATTTTATCTCTTACTTTCCAATCTGGATGTGTATTATTTCTTTTCGTGCCTAACTGCACTGCCTAGAGTCCCCAGAATAATGTTGAATAGGCGTAGTAAGACAGGACAACGTTGTTCTCAGCCTTAGGGGAAAAGCATCCCCTTTCATCATTAAGTATGATGTTAGCTGTAGGTTTTTGTAAATACCATTTATCAGGTAAAAGAAAGACTTTTTCAATATTGAATTTTTTTAATTAAAAAAAAAAAAGAAAGACTCTTCTGGCCAGCAACTATGGCTCACACCTGTAATCCCAGTACTCTGGGAGGCCAATCACGAGGTCAGGCGTTCGAGACCCACCTGGCCAACATGGTGAAGCCCCGTCTCTACTAAAAATACAAAAAAATTAGCCGGGCATGGTGACATGCGCCTGTAGTCCCAGCTATTCAGGAGGCTAAGGCAGCAGAATTGTTTGAACCCAGGAGGCGGAGGTTGCACTAAGTCGAGACTGCGTCATTGCACTCCAGCCTAAGTGACAGAGTGAGACTCCATCTCAAAAAAAAAAAAAAAAAAATTAGGCGGGCATGGTGACATGCACCTATAATCACAGCTACTCAGGAGGCTGAAGCGGGAGAATCTGCTTAATACTCCTGAGAGCTAAGAAAGATTTCATTCTTCTTCAGTTGATCCCAGATAAAAGAGCAAAAGTCCCTAGAAAAATCTGAACTGAGGAACTGACAACTCATGTCTTCTCCCAGGCCCTATCTCTGACAATTGAGCCATGTTTCAACATCTTGAACCTCGCCCAGACCCACATCTTCAGTAGCTTGTCAGGGAACTGGCAGAGCAAACTGCCGCCTTCCTGCAGAAGGGAATGAAACACAAAAGAGGGAGAAGATGCAAATTCCCAGGCTCAGAGACCCTCAGGTTTTTCAGGTGAAAACTGAAAAAGGGTTGGGAAACTAAGAAATCTGAGTCAAGTATTTGGTCATAGTTATCCTCCAGCTCTGCCAGAAGTCAAACGGCTAAGAGAGAAGAGCTGGAACAAGACTAAGTCAAGAACATTCTTCTAGCCTGGGATCTGAAATGGATGTGGCTGAAGGAAGAGCAGTGGCCTAGAGGGAGAATGCAAGAGACAGGGAATCCATAAATCCACCTGCAGCGTTTTGTGAAACATTAAGCCCAGCTCTATCTCAGTGCTTATCCTCACGGAAACCCTTCAGGGAAACCCCAGAAGCTGGGCTGAGTTTCCCAGCCACACTATGCTGCCACCAGCTATCACGGGGACACCCCCTTCCAGCCCTTTACCTCACTGGATCCTCGTACTCAGTCTGGTTTGAACCCCTGTGCCAAAGCACACACTTGTTTGCCATTTTGCCAACCAGCATGGGCAAAGCCGACTAGAGAACAGAGTGTTAAATGGTCATTGCTCTTTTGGTTGGGCCGAAACATCAAAATGACTTCTCTGAATACATTTGGCTCTAATGTGACTACTATTTCCCATGAGCAAAAGCACAACTTAAAGTCAACATCACACCAGGACATTTTAATTTCCAGAGGTGTTTATTTTCCCTCCGAGGACAAGCAATCACTTTTTATTTTGCTTAATTACAGACACAGAAAGAAAAATAAGAAACTAGAGGTCACTTGAGGTTTCTGTGAGAAACAGGGCTTTTCTCTCATCTAAAATGTAGATTGCATTCCTGGCTTGACATTTATGCTCTCTGAGTGTGAAACAAGAACCTTGGGAAATTATTGTCCATTTGATGAAAACCCAGGCTTCCAAGCTTTGGAAGTATCTGCTGGTTCCCTGGAATGGGCAGACTTGTTGCTCAAGGTCTGGGAAACAGAGACGAGACTGGAGTTGATCTCCCCCTGCTGTTTTGTGGGGGCAAAAATCACCATCTGCTCTAACCCAGTCTTTCTTCTGATGCAAATATGTTAGACCAGACTCCTAGGTCCTATCCCAACTTGTTATAAGGAAGATGTGTTTTTCTTTGAGAAAATACACATTTCCGTGGTTAATAATTTCTGACTGGACGGACACAGGAACTTTCGGCTCTGACTCTTACAGAAGAGACTGTATAAATAAAGGTATTGTGAATAAGTATTTGGAGGATTTCAGGTAAACTCATAATTTTCCTTTATGTTTTAATGTTATATTACATTCTATCACATCTAAAGCTATAACCTCAAATGGTTTCCCATTACCCTCAGCAATGACTTTCAGACCTTTTCTAAGCAATGGAACTTGTTTTCCATGAGTGAAACTTTATACAGATCTCAAATATATAAAACAGATAGAATTGGAGCTTAAACTAAACTCTTCACAAGCCACAGAGGAGAGATTGGAACCTTGACCAATTCAAACGTTGCTTAGTCTCTGCTAGAGGAAGAACTCAACGTATGCCAAGAAGGGAACCTTTAGTTAAGCCTAGTTGCTACCATGCTTAAATGATTAGAAGGCCAGAGAGGAGGGAGAAAGGTGGCCTGGGAGCATGGCCAATGCATTCTGGGCCAAAGACCCCCCTCTTCTACCCCTATCCAACACAAGGAAGATCCTTCGTGATGCTACATGTCCGCTTTTGGATTTTGGTCACCCTGTGGAAAAGTGGAGGGACCCAGACACATTTGCACATCTGGTTCTGATGACTGAAAACCCATCCAAGCTGAATGAATTGAGTTTCCCAAAACAGCTGCTGCCCTCCTTTTCTCTCAAGAAATCCTTCTCTGCCTCCCATGAGGAAGGGAAGCAGACTCTATAGAAAATGTGCTCTCAATAATGTTTGCCCATCAAACAAAAACATGACAATCCCTGTGTTCAGGAGAATGAGAACCACTCACAGTGAAGTTGAGATTCTGTTCAAACAAAGTACTTCCTTCCCCCACTTGGCAAGAGAGAACTATCATCTTGGAACCCATCACACTCTCTAAGAAAGACAAGATGTCTCACTCCTAGCAAAGGTTTGAGCACAGGCTCATGGTGGGGGACCCCTAAAAAGTCAGTTAACCTCTCTGTGCCTGAGTCCTCTCCCCTGTCAAACAAAGCATAGGGTTGGAACCAAACGTTTCAAAATTTCAAATAACAGAAAGCAAGGCTCAGGCTGCAAATGCTTAAAAGCACGTAGCTTTAACAATCAGAGAATGAGCTCACATTCAAAAAACTACAGAACTGAAAATAACCATGGATGTTCCCGTATTCAAACTCCTACAACAGGTTGGTGGTCTTTCCTTTGTGTCACCTTGGCAGGCTGTAGCATCCAATGATTTCAACCAACACTGACCTAGGTGTTGCTGTGAAGATATTTTGTGGATGTGGTTAACAGTTACAATCAGTTGACTTAAAATAATGGAGACTACCCTTGATAATATGAGTGGGCCTCATCTAATCTGTTGAAGACGTTAAGCGAAAAACAGGTTTTCCAGAGAAGAAATTCTGCCTCAAGACTGTGACATAGAAACTTGACCTGAGTTTCCAGCCTGCTGGCATGTCCTAGAGATTTCAGACTTGCCAACACCACAATGGCATGCAGGAACCGATTTCTTAAAATAAAACTCTCAGAAAATCAAACACCGCATATTCTCACTCATAGGCGGGTGTTGAACAATGCGAACACATGGACATAGGGAGGGGAGCATCACACACTGGGGTCTGTCAGGGGGAAAAAGGGGAGGGACAGCAGGGGATGGGGAGTTGGGGGAGGGATGGCATGGGGAGAAATGCCAGATATAGGTGATGGGGGAGGAAGGCAGCAAATCACACTGCCATGTGTGTACCTATGCAACAATCTTGCATGTTCTTCACATGTACCCCCAAACCTAAAATGCAATAAAATATATATATATAAAATAAATAAAATAAAACTCTCTGTCTCTCTCTATACATATATGTACCATATATAATATATATTATATATATATGTGTGTGTATGTTATCTATCATCTGTCTATGATCTACCTATTTAGCTACCTATTTATCATATATAATTCTATTCATCTATTATCTACCTATCATTTATCTATCTGTGTATTATCTATCTATCTATCTATCCATCCATCCATCTATAATCCCATTGCTTCTGTTTCTCTGGAGAACCTTGACTGATATACCAGGACTCTTCAAGGCAAACAGTCCGAGATCATATTATTCCTAAGAAACAGAGACAAGACCAGGGTCCAAATCTCCTTGGACTCATTCCATGTTCTCTCACCAGGACTCACAGCTCTTCAATTACTCTGCTATAACGTAAAGACACATCTAAAATGAACTTTACTTTCTGAAAGAATTAAGAGGTAATTCCAGCTGAGCAGCATTTTTCACCCTGACCCATAGGAATGAAAACATTGTAGTTTGCAACCTGAAATATACATGCAGAGGCACATTTAGCATGTTAACAAAACAAAAAATTCCTGAAATAAGACTTGTCAGATGGAATACATTTGATAATTTCTATGTTACCCTCTTTTACTTCATTGTTTGAAAATGCTAGTCATAACCATTAAATTGCTTGTGTGAGCCCCAAATTGCCCACTGTAGTGGGTGCCTCTGGTGCTCATAACCTATCCGTGACCCACCTCTGATTTCAGTCGCAGTGGTGGTAGAACAGCCCATGTGAGTGAGTTCAGACTCACTTTATTCATAGTGTCCCCCCCCACTGCCCAAGGCATGCTGTACACTTTGTTCTACTTTGAGACTCAGCATTTCATGGTAGCTCCTATGGCTCTCACACAAGTATAGCCTGAGAGTGTGAGAGAGTTAACGTTCCATGGGGCAGTCCTCATCCAGTGGGGAGAGCAGTTGGTGTAGAGTGGCCCAGCCTCCCACCCTTCTAGTAGCCCATCTGTGGAGGCGTTCTGTACACTCCTCAGGAGGACTTGGAGAGCTGAGCTCCTTGCTCAAGGCAGTGACCTTGATAATTCACCTGCTTCCTTGCTAGTTCCTGGGATCACTTCCCAAATCAATAAGCTGCCTGAAGTCTATGCCCCATCTTTTTCTCTTCCTTCATCCCTTTATCTGTTCATCTGCCCACCATTCATCCATCCACCCACCCACCCATCTACCCATTCAGTCATCCACTCATCCAAACAGCTATCCACTCACTCACCCATCAATCCATCTACCTATCCATTCATCCATCCATGGATCCATCTGTCTATCCATCCATCTATCCAGCTATCCATCCATTTATCCATCCATCCATTCAATTATCTATACATCCAACTATCCAGCCACCCATTCACCCATCCATCCATTCATCCACCCCATCCAGGTATTTTCCAAAAGTATTTATTAAGTATATGCTTGGTTTATAGGGACCACATAAAAATTGAAACCAAGGCCCAGCCTCCCTGTCACTGCAGGGACCTTCTACAACCTCCTTCAGATGGTCACCAGGATTTGCTAGAATCTCCAGGAATGACAGGAGTTTGTATGCCTCAACTAAGTCTTCCCATTGCTGGACAAGAGAGTGGGAAAGGAGAAGGGAACCCGGGGGGGTAGCTAGGGCCTTCCACGGGTTAAGCACTGTGCTAGTTTATATTTTCACTTTCATTGACAAGAAGTAGTCTCTCTTTTTAAAAGTTAAAAACAGGCAAATTATTTTTTATAATAGCATTATCGAGATATTTATGTACTATGCAATTTACCTATGTAAAGTATTCAATCCAATGGTTTTAAGTAGTTAATCTTTTTAAGTTAAAAACAGATATTATTTTTTATAACAACTTTTTTTTTTTTGAGACAGAGTCTCACTCTGTGGCCAAGGCTGGAGTGCAGTGGCACAATTTAGCTCACTGCAAACTCCACCTCCCGAGTTCAAGCTATTTTCTTGCCTCAGCCTCCCAAGTAGCTGGGATTACAGGTGCATTCCACCATCCCTGGCTAATTCTTATATTTTTAGTAGAGATGAGGTTTCACTGTTGGCCAGGATGGTCTTGAACTCCTGACCTCATGATCGATCCACCTCAGCCTCCCAAAGTGCTGGGATTACAGGCATGAGCCACCATGCCCAGCCTTTATAACAGCTTTATTAAGAAATTTACATACTATGTAAAGTGTTCAATTTAATAGTTTTTTAATACATTCACAGAGTTGTGCAACCATTGTCCTAATTTTAGAATGTCCTCATTACACCAAAAGAAACCCCACACCTATTAACAGTCCCTCCCCATTTCCCTCCACACCTGAGCCCTAGGCAACCACTAATCTACTTTTTTGTCTCTATGGATTTGCCTATCCTGGATATTTCCTATCAATGGAATCATGCAATATGTGGATTTTTGTGACTGACTTCTTTTGCTTAGTGTAACATTTTCAAGGTTCATTCATGTTGCAGCACATTATGTAATAAAATCTAGTACTGCCCCTAGTTCCTTTTTATTGCTGAATAATATTGCACCAAATGGACACTTTTTATTCCTTTATCACTTGGTAGACATTCTGGTTATTTCAAAAAGTAGTTTCTTATTAAACTAAACTCTGCTTTAGAATTCTATCTTAGCTTTGACCTTCTAAGTCAATTCAGGACAAGCCTTCTCCCTCTTCATGTGGGAGCCCCTCTAATAGGTGAAAGTTCTTCTCCAGCCTATCTTTCTGCAGTTGTTGATGTTCTGGCCTGATCTCTAGTCCACACTTTTCTCATCATACTGATCACATTCCCCTGACAAACTCCTGTTTATCACAATCAACGTAAAAGTTGGCCAACGCAGAATATTACAGTGAGTGCTATCCTTTTAATTATAAATTTATATAATTATTAATAAAATGACAATTACCCTGAATGGAAATCATACTGTGAAACTGTGCCCCAAAAAGGACATATTCAATTTTAATTTTTTATGTATTAATACATTCCACAAAACTGAGTAAGGGCTCATTTACCACAATGACATTTCTCTGAGTGAATAGGAGGGCCTGGCTACCATAATAAAACCATTTACTAAGAAAACCTTTGTGAAGTAGCTTGATAATGTTCTTTTCCCCAGAGGTGTCAATGTGACCATATAATTACTTTCATCTCAGGAAGAAGTTTGACAGAGAAAGGCCTGCTACACAGGTGTCCAAGAAAATGGAGGAGAAAGAGAGTGAGGGAAGGAGTGAAGAGGTCCCCATGACTCTCTTGTACTCCTCAGTTCTAAACATTCTCACTGTTACCTTTGCTTCATGAATCTGTCTTCCCAGCTCAAGTAAGCGTTCTCCTAAGACAAGGGCGCTTATTCAGCATGTCCTGAAATCCTGCACAGATCCTGACGCCATCCCTACAAACCCAAGCATATGCTTAATAAATACTTTTGGAAAATAGATGGATACGGGTGGATGAATGGATGGATGGGTGAACGGATGGCTGGATAGTTGGATGGATAGTTGAATGGATGGATGAATAAATGGTTAGATAGCTGGATAGATGGATGAAAAGACAGATGGATCCATGGATGGATGAATGGATAGGTAGATGGATTGATGGATGAGTGAGTGGATAGCTGTTTGGATGAGTGGATGACTGAATGGGTAGATGGGTGGGTGGGTGATTGGATGGGTGGATGGATGAATGGTGGGGTAGATGAATGGATAAAAGGATGAAGGAAGAGAAGAAGAGATGAAAACTCATGACTACAAACAGATTGAGTAGATAGCTGGTTGGGTGAGTGGATGAATAAATGGGTAGATGGGTGGGTGGATGGATGAACGGTGGGTGGATGGATGGATGAATGAATGAGTAAAGGAGTAGAGAGAGAGAAAAGAAGAGATGAAAACTCATAACTACAAACAGAACCATCTTCTAGGGATTAATTAACAGCCTGCACAGGCATGTCTCTGAAGATATTGCAGGAATGGTTCCAGACCACTACAATGAAGCAAATATTGCAATAAAGCAAGTCACACAAATTTCTTGGTTTCCAAGTTATGTTTACACTATACTGTAATCTATTAAGTGTGCAACATCATTATGTCTAAAAAACAATGTACATATCTTAATTTAAAAATACTTTATGGCTAAAAAATGCTAATGGTCATCTGAGCTTTCAGTAACTCCTAATCTTTTTGCTGATGGAGTGTCTTGCCTGGATGTTGATGGTTGCTGACTTAAGGGTGGTGGTTGCTGAAGGTTGGGGTAGCTGTGGCCATTTTTTTTCACTTTAAGTTCTGGGGGTACACGTGTAGATCTTGCAGGATTGTTACATAGGTGTACACATGCCACAGTGGTTTGCTGCCTCCATCCCCCCCGTCACTTACATTAGGTATTTCTCCTAATGTTATCCCTCCCCAGTCTCCTGACCCCCTGCTATCCCTCCCCTAGCCCCCTACCCTCACAAGAGATGCAAGTGTGTGATGTTCCCCTCCCTATGTCCATGTGTTCTCATTGTTCAACTCCCACTTATGAGTGAGAACATGTGATGTATGGTTTTCTGTTCTTGTGTCAGTTTGCTGAGAAAGATAGTTTCCAGATTCATCCATTTCCCTGCAAAGGACATGAACTCATCCCTTTTTAGGGCTGCATAGCATTCCACGGTGTATATGTGCCACATTTTCTTTATCCAGCCCTATCTTTGATGAGCATTTGGGTTGGTTCCAAGTCTTTGTTATTGTAAACGGTGCCACAATGAACATATGTGTGCATGTGTATTTCTAATAGATCGATGTGTAATCCTTTGGGTATATACCCAGTAATGGGATTGCTGGGTCAAATGGTATTTCTATCTCTAGATCCTTGAGTAATCACCACACTGTCTTCCACAATGGTTGACGAATTTACACTCCCACCAACAATGTAAAAGTGTTCCTATTTCTCCACATCCTCTCCAGCATCTGTTGTCTCCAGATTTTTTAATGATTGCCATTCTAACTGGTGTGAGATGGTATCTCAATGTGGTTTTGATTTGCATTTCTCTAGTGACCAGTGATGATAAGCATTTTTTCATGCTTGTTAGTCACATAAATGTCTTCTTTTGAAAAGAGTCTGTTTGTATCTTTGCCCACTTTTTGATGGGGTTGTTTGTTTTTTTTTCTTGTGTATTTGTTTTAGTTCTTTGTAGATTCTGGATATTAGCCCTTTGTCATTTGGGTAGCTTGCACAATTTTTTTCCCATTCTGTTGGTTGCTGGTTCACAGTAATGATTGTTTCTTTTGCTGTGCAGAAGCTCTTAAGCTTAATTAGATCCCACTTGTCTATTTTGGCTTTTGCTGCCATTGATTTTGGTGTTTAGTCATGAAATCCTTGCCTATTCCTATGTCCGTCCT
The DNA here is from genome assembly GCA_036589455.1 of Ateles fusciceps. Taxonomy (NCBI): domain Eukaryota; kingdom Metazoa; phylum Chordata; class Mammalia; order Primates; family Atelidae; genus Ateles; species Ateles fusciceps. The sequence continues at coordinate 14,592,541 of JAZHEH010000222.1, forward strand.
GAATGGTATTGCCTAGCTTTTCTTCTAGGGTTTTTATGGTGTTAGGTCTTATGTTTAAATCTTTACTCCATCTGGAGTTAATTTTAGTGTAAGATGTAAGGAAGGGGTCCAGTTTCAGCTTTCTGTACATGGCTGGCCAGTTTTCCCAACACCATTTATTAAACAGGGAATCCTTTCCTCATTGCTCGTTTTTGTCTGGTTTGTCAAAGATCAGATGGTTATAGATGTGTGGCACTACTTCCGAGGTCTCTGTTCTATTCCATTGATCTACATCCTCTGTTTTGGAACCAGTGCCATGCTGGTTTGGTTACTGTAGCCTTGTAGTATAGTTTGAAGTCTGGTAGCATGATGCCTCCAACTTTGTTCTTTTTGCTTAGGGTTGTCTTGGCTATGCAGACTCTTTTTGGTTCCATATGAAGTTAAGGTGGTTTTTTCCAGTTCTTTTAAGAGGGCCAATGGTAGCTTGATGGACATAACACTGGATCTATAAATTACTTTGGGCAGTATGGCCATTTTCACAATATTGATTCTTCCTAACCATGAGCACGGAATGTTTTTCCATCTGTTTGTGTCCTCTCTTACTTCCTTGAGCAGTGGTTTGTAGTTCTCCTCTAAGAGGTCCTTTACATCCTTTGTTAGTTGTATTCCTAGGTATTTTATTCTCTTTGTAGCAATTGTGAATGGCAGTTTCTTCTTGACTTGGCTCTCTTTAAGTCTGTTATTGGTATATAGGAATGCTTGTGATTTCTGCACATTGATTTTATGTCCTGAGACTTTGCTAAAGTTGCTTATCAGTTTCAGGAGATCTTGGGCTGAGATGATGGCGTCTTCTAAATATATAATCATGTCATCTGCAAATAGAGACAATTTGACTTCCTCCTTTCCTAATCGAATACCCTTTATTTCTTTTTCTTGCCTGTTTGCTCTGGCTAGAACTTCTAATACTATATTGAATAGGAGTGGTGAGAGAGGGCATCCTTGTCTAGTGCCAGATTTCAGAGGAAACGCTTTCAGTTTTTGCCCATTCAGTATGATATTGGCTGTGGGTTTGTCATAAATAGCTTTTATTATTTTGAAATACATTCCATCAATACCTAGTTTATTGAGAGTTTTTAGCATAAAGGCTGTTGAATTTCGCTGAAGGCCTTCTCTACATCTATTGAGATAATCATGTGGTTTTTGTCTTTGGTTCTGTTTATGTGGTGAATTACATTTATAGACTTGTGTATGTTGAACCAGCCTTGCATCCCCGGGACGAAGCCTACCTGATTGTGATGGATAAGCTTTTCGATGTGATGTTGCATTCGGTTTGTCAGTATTTTACTGAAGATTTTTGCATCAATGTTCATCATGGATATTGGCCTGTAATTTTCTTTTTCACTTGTACTCTGCCAGGGTTTGGTATCAGGATGATGTTGGTTTCATAAAATGAATTAGGGAAGGACTCCCTCTTTTGTATTGTTTGGAATAATTTCAGAACGAATGGTTCCAGCTCCTCTTTGTATGTCTCGTAGAATTACCAAAATGTGACACAAAGATACAAACTGAGCACACACTGTTGGAAAAATAGTGCTAATAGACTTTCTCAACTCAGGGTTACAACAAACCTTCAATTTGTAAAAAAAAAAAAAAAACCCTCAGTATCTGTGAAGTACAAATAAAATGAAGCACAATAAAACAAGATACGTCTATACTCTGGAAGCAACCTGTCTAGTCCCAAGTGTGGCCAGCTTCTAGGGGCTCACCATGCTTCTTCCAGTTGGTCATGGAATGTGTCCTTTCCAAATACTCAAATCTGTGTCAAGTGTCCCAGTAGCCTGGGGATAACTGTGTTGTTTATTTTAATCATTAAGATAATATGTATTCTGATAAGGTCATTATGAAATCTGAGTTTCTAGAAAAACAACTGTTCCAGTATGTTTCCAGAAAGCAAACCAACAAAGCAACATTTCAAAATAAATTGCCTTTAACCAATAAGAAAAAGAAATAATATGTCTTCGTCTATTTGGTCTACTATAACAGAATACCATGAACTGACTGGATTATAAACAACAGAAATTCATTTCTTACACTTCGGGAGGCTGGGAAGTGCAAGATCAAGGCACCAGCAGAGCAGATTCAGTGCCTGTTTGAGGTTCCACTTCCTGGTTCACAGATAGCTGTCTTCTCGCTGTGCTTGCATATAATGGAAGGACCAAGGCAGCTCTCTCTGGTCTTTTTCATAAGGGCACTAATCCCATTCATGAAAGCTCTGCCCCTAATGACTTCATCACTTCCCCAATACTTCACCTCCAAATACCATCATCTTAGGAGTTAGGATTTCAGCATATGAATTTGGAAGGGGTATAAACATGCAGTTATGTTTATAGTCACTCAGATTATTTCCCCTGGTATAGATCTGGCCCCAAATATCCAGCAGACTAATGTGTCTCTATTAATCTCATTTGGATATGAATAGTGTGGGGCAGTGATAGTATTATTTCCCTAGGGTGTTTAGGTATAGGGAGGTGGCAGGTATTCTCTGACCACTAGCAATAGGATTAAACATATCAGATGGTTACAGGATGCTCAATGAATGGGATCACCAACCCAACTACCTCTTTGTACAAATGAGGACAAGAAAGAGAGGTGACTTCTTCCAGGTCACAGGAGTAGATAGTAACTGATCAAGAATTAGGATCCAGGTGTTACAATTCCTACTTTCTTCCTCTCTCTCCACATCCTTACCTCTCTCACAACTCTCTCTCTCTTTTTTTTTTTCTTTCTCTCTCTCTTTCTTTCCTTCTTTCTTTCAGATGGAGTCTCGCTCTGTTGCCCAGCCTGGAGTGCAGTGGTGCAATCTCAGCCCACTGCAACCTATGCCTCCCTGGTTCAAGCAATTCTCGGCCTCAGCCTCCCGAGTAGCTGGGACTACAGGCATGTGCCACTGCGCCCAGCTAATTTTTGTATTTTTAGTAGAGATGGGATTTCATCTTGTTGACCATGCTGGTCTCAAACTCCTGACCTCAAGAGATCTGCCAGCCTCAGCCTCCCAAAGTACTGGGACTACAGGTGTGAGCCACTGCACCCAGCCCTGAATAATTTCTTAAAGAACAGCAATCATCTCAATACACTGCCATTAACCTCTAATGACAACTTCCTGGCAATCCAAGAGGAACATCCCCTGAGCACTTCAAATTCTTTCGTGCCGTGTGTGTGTGTGTGTGTGTGTGTGTGTGTGTGTGCGTGCCGCACGTTGGCTTAACAATAGGAGCTCTTGGCTCTTAGATGGTTCCTTAGCTCCTGTTTTGGCCCCGTGGCTAATGAGTTTGAGACCTGCTGATGAGAATGGGAGCCTTGGAGAGCCTCTGAGAGAAGCAAGTGACGTTCCTGATGATGTATGACCTTATCACAGTGCTTGGTGGGCTTAAAAAGCTCTTCCAAGTCACTCAGATGATTTCCCTTGGTATAAATCTGGCCCAAAATATCCAACAGACCATTCCCAGTGTACTTCTCAAAGCCGAGATTCTGCTAAGATAGTGATCTTGGGAAATACAGCCACTGTTACATAATAAGGGTTGGTGCCTTCCTGCTTTAGCAGATAAAATCTTCCCTGTTTGTTAAAGGTAAAAATAAGAATTTATCAAAATTATTTTCCTACTGAGCCCTGACAGTAACATTTTTTTGCTCCAATAATTCTTAAAGCTGGAGACACACCTCACTTTTGTGTCTGGAGAAAAGCAAGCGCTTGGATTTGGGAATCAGAAAACCCAGATGGTGGAAAACTTTCCCAGTCCCCAACTCTGTGATGTTGGGTGAGTCACCCAACCTAATTGAGTTTCAGATTCTTCAGCTGGGAAACAGCAATTGTAATAATAACAGCTATGTCACAGCCTGATATTACATGTAGCAAAGGAATAATTTAAATCAAAAATAAAAACATTAAATGTCTTCCAACTTGCTTGTTGGGAAAGGTTGATCACAAAAGATGAGCAAATGGAGAAAACAAGGCACTCAGATCTTGAGGAGCCAGCCCCAAGACTGACCTTCCAGCTGATTCCGCCTTGTCTCCGCATGATCTATATCTACTGCAAAACACTTCTTCCTTAGACCTCAGATGCCATAAAAATTCACTTCAGGATTTATTTTGTGCTTTCAGATTTTGCACATAAGGAAACAGTGGAGCAGGGACTAAGGGCTCAAAATTGCACAGCAAATCAGCTGGGAACCATATGCGCATCTGCCCGTCTCCCTGGTGCTTCCCACCTGAATCTCAAGGCTTCAGGATGTCATGTGATCTTTCCTGGTAGACCTGTTGGATTTCCATTTGTCCCAGGGCTCAGGATTTTGTGTCACTTTTAACAGGCACTCCAGGGTCCTTTTGAGCGCAGGTACGTTTTAAAATGCACTCCTTTTAAAAAGTGAGCTTATGAATCCAGTCATTTATCTAGGATGGCAAAAAAAAAAAAAAAAGCTGGCTTTATTTAACATATCAAAAGAAACAGAGTTTCCCCTCCCATTTTTCAGGAAACTTAAAATACATCAGACTAAATCCACAAAGGCTTTTCTAGAATGCTGCAGAACAATGCAATTTCACCTTATGAGCTTCTTTCTCATCATCTCATCATCTGTCCTCCCCAAGCCCTTCTCAGTTAAAACAGACATGTGGGATTTAAGACTTTGTCCCAGAGACAAGAGACAGAATCAAGCAAAACAGACTGAAGGGAAATTAGATTTTTCAGAGAAAAAGTGAGCAAACCAGGGTGGCCCATGCAGAGCAAGCTCTCTGCTCTTACAGGCTTGTTAATCACTGGAGGCCTGGCCTCTGAGTGCTGAGCCCAGAGTCACGGCCCTTGCATGGGCAGTGGATGGTGTCCGGCAGGCCTAGGGGAAGTCATCACCTGTGAACTCCCCCTGAGCAGCTTCGCAGCCTCACACTGGGCTGCATTTAACCTTTCAACCTGGAATGGGAAGATAAACACCGGGACCCAAAGGGACTGATTCTGGGAGCCTGGAGCAAGCAGATGAGGTCAGGGGCTGGAGGGAAGTGAAACCACCTTTGCAAAATTAAAACTGAGACACTGAAAGAGATCTAACTTAACCGACTCCATCTTGCTTCTAACCTCCAAGCTGTCCTTGTTCATTCCTGGGCATAGGCTGAACAAACTTTAGGAAAAGCTTAGTATATAGTTTAAAACAAAGATGTTTAAAACAAAGACAACAACAGCCCTTTCCCACAGCTGAGCTCCTTCTTGCCTGGGGATTAGGCAAGAATTGCCTTTGTAGGACTAACATTAACCAGAAGATTAGAAATTATGGTTTAGGAGTCATGCAGTTGGAGGCTACAAGATTCTTGACCCTCCCTAACCTGCTCCTAAGATCAGCGCTTGAGATATTTTGCAGACCCTACACTTGAGGGATCAGCTGGCACCATCCAGACTGATAAACTGACTCATCTGATCTTGTGGCCCCTGCCCAGGAACTGACTCAGTGCAAGAAGACAGCTTCTGCTCCCTGTAATTTCATCACTGACCAATCAGCACTCCTGGCTCACTGTCTTCCTTCACTCACCAAGTTGTCCTTAAAAAGTCTGCTCCCCCAATGCTCAGGGAGACTGCTTTGAGTAATAATAAAACTCTGGTCTCCTGCACAGCTCTGCATCAATTACTTCTTCTCTATTGCAATTCCCCTGTCTTGACAAATCAGCTCTGTCTAGGCAGCAGGCAAGGTGAGCCCCTTGGGGGTTACAGAAGGGGCAGATGATGGAGGTCTCCCACCTCCTGCTACCCCCCAGGTCTGCCAGCAGGGTGGAGGATGGGCTCAGAGGCATTGGGGAAAGGGAGAGAGAGATGGGATGAGGGTTGTGGAGAGAGGAAAGGTAGGGGAGAGAGATGAAACAGACAGGTACACAAAGACAAGGGGAAATAAGAGACAGAAGAGGGAGGAGAAAGGAATCACTTGAGAATCACAAATAAAAGAGAAGTTTTTTATTTCTCAAGAGCTCTGAAACCAAAACCATACAAACTTGCCTTCAATTCTTATTTTCTAAAATTAACAGCAGAGCTTCAGAAGTAGCCTAGATTCTGAACACAGCTTTAAAGGAATCTTCATTTCCTTAAGGTCCAAAGGGGATCTGCAAAACTGCCTCTCTCTCCCTCTCTCCAGAAGCAGCTTCCATTTGCAGAAGTGGCTGCCTTTTATATTCTTTTACAATGTTAATATTTGTTTTGCTCCTTCGGTTTGTTTTGGCTTTCCTAAAGTGCTGATGAGCTGCTGTTGAATGAGTTCTGCAGATACTGTAGTTTCAACCACAATTTGAAATGTTAGGCATCTGAAGCTGATCCAAGGAAGGGAAGGGGTCACTGAGTGGAGGAGGATAAGGGTGAGCTCTTAGCCATCCTTTATGCATGAAAATTTAAAGTATATCAAGTTCAGCCAACAGTCTAAGCTCTAGTCACCTGCTCTATTCAATAGTTCTATCCCCTAGGGAGTATCTTGTGTTTCAAGTATTCACTTACTTTTCATGGGTTTTATACCTTTGGCTGAAAATGTTGCTGCAAAGATGTGGGCAGGATTAAATGACCACACAAAGTTTCAAAGGGCTCCCAGTAATTCTCCACTCCCAAAGGGGCCGACACCTGATCTTTGAAAGGCTTCTGCCCAAGCATTGGATTTGAGGACTGGAAAGGGTATCCGCCTTCAACCCATCACTTTACAGATCAGGAAATATGTACAAATCAGGAGCACAGAGAGATTCTATAACATATTCATGCCCAAACAGCCAGCCCGTGCCATGGTGAAGATTAGATGCTGAGGCTCTTTGGGCACAGAAGTTGGCAGACCTGTGCTTATGCGTCCCACCACACTGCCCTCCATCAGGGGATGGTGCTTCAGAAGCAACCTCCCAGAGGAACATCTTCAGTCAAAGACAGCATCTTAGTGCTTGAAAGAAGCAATACACAATCTGCTCAGTGGCGTGATGAAAACTAAGTGTCTCGGGATAAGAATAGGAACTGAGTATCAGGAAGAAAGTGGAAATTTGCAGTCTCAGGATTTGGAGGTCCAAGAACCCAGGACAGCAGGGAGGTGGGTGGGACTGAAAATAGGATCAGTGTAAGGAATAGCTACATCTTCCCAGATCTATGCAGTGCAGGGACTGTATCCCTCCCTAACCTAGAGCTCCCAGATCTATGTAGCCTGGAAACTGTTCCTCCCTAACCTGCTAGAAAACTGCAGCAGAGTTTACTCCCTGGAGAGGCTGAACCCAAGTGCCTTTGACCTCAGAGACATTAGGAGTACCTCAGAGAGGCATAAGATGCTGTACTAAGAACAGGGGAATTAGGTGAAGGTTGGCATGCTTTTTGCCCATTCTTGAGCTCCCAAACACTGGATCCAGATTTATACCCCAACCCAGTCAGAATAACACCCTTTGCCAGCAAGACTAAACTGTCTTGTCTAGTGGGAAAGGCCTATAGGTACTGACACTTAGCTATCCGTAGTGAAATAACAGGGTTCCTGGGCAATCTCCCAGGACCAGGTATACCAGTCAATGGGTGAGCATTCCACACATGATGGAGATTTTACTCTCAATGCAGTTTTACACTTTGCTTTAAAAAAATTATTTGTATTGAGGTGAAGTTCACATAACATAAAAGCAATCATTTTAAAGTGAACAATCAGTGGTATTTAGCACATTCTCAATGCTGTGCAGCAACCACCTCTATCTAGGCCCAAATATTTCATCCTCTAGAAGGAAACCTCTGTGCTTCACCTCCCACTGTGAGAAACCAGCAGTCACCAAACATTGGAGGAAAAGCTTCTGACATGAGCAACAAACAGAAAAAGACAACACACAGGAGGAACCCAAAGGAAACAGAGAGTGAGAAGAGCAGAAGAAAAATTAAAAAGCAAAACTTCTGAAAATTCTCCTCAGAAAGATGAGAAGTCATTGCATGCATATTTGAAACAAAAAACCAATGCTTCAAAAGTGTTGGGGGTATATATTTGTGAAATGTATAGAATGGAAAAGAGCTCTTAGAAATTCAAAGTATACGAGTGAAAATTTAAAAAAATCTTACAGAAAAGATTTTTTTAAATGTAAGAGTTAGAAGTCGAGAAGATCACCCCAGAAAGTAGACAAAGAATGTAAATAGGAAAGAAAAGACAAGACAATGAGAATCTATGAGTCAGTCTAAAAGTGTCAACATTGAATAACAGGAGAAGAAAAGAAAGAAAGAAAGAGAGAGAAATAAAAGAAAAAGAAAGAAAGAAAAGAGAACATGGAAAGATGCTATTAAAGAACAAATACAAGAAAAACTTCCTAAACTGAAGACATTGGTCTCCACATTGAAAGGAATGCCTGAGTTTCCAGCACAAAGAATGAAAAAGAGACTCACACCAAGACTCACTGTAAGATTTTAGAAGAGCTGGCACAGGAAAATATCTTAAAATTTCCTGGAGGAGAAAAACATAGGTCACGTATTGAGGATCTGAAATCAGAATGACATCAAACTTCTCAATAGTAATAATGGAATCTGGAAAACAATGGAACAATGCTTTTGAAACTTTGAGTGAAAATGATGTATAAACTAAAATTGACACCAGTCAATCTAGTAATCAGTCATGGTGGTAGAATAAAGTTATTTTCAGACACTTATGAACTCCATTAATTAATATGCTCCACCAAAACAAGGAAGCAAATTTTTAAAACAAGATGAAATGAAGTCAAGGAAATAAAGGATTCAACATGGGGTTAGATGCAGTGGCTCACACCTGAAATCCCAGCAATTTAGGAGGACGAGACAGATGGATCCCCCTGAGGTCAGGAGTTTGAGACCAGCCTGGCCAACATGGTGAAAACCCATCTCTACTAAAAATACAAAAATTAGCTGGGCATAGTGGTACACACCTATAGTCCCAGCTACCTGGGAGACTGAGGCATGAGAATTGCTTGAACCTGGAGATGGAGGTTGCAATGAGCTGAGATCACACCACTGCATTCCAGCCTGGGCAACAGAACGAGACTCCATATTAAAAAAAAAAAGGATTCAACATGGGGAAGAGTTAAAGGAATCCCTAGAGTTTCTAGGGTAATGAAGGGGGATCCTAAAATGAGTAAAGGGAAGTGACAGAATTGCAATCTGGAGTCTTTCTGGAGGCAAATCCAAAAATGGTCCAGGAGAGATGTATCTAAGACAAAAAATGGAACTTGACATGCTGGTATTCAAAGGAATGTTAAGATCTGGTAAAGGCAATGAATTAGTGTAAATACAAAGAAAATTAACTAAATAGAAAAATGAGGCTATTATTAATTCTAGGAAAACAAAAGCTCTGCATGAGAAAGAAACATGGTCAACTACATGGTTAAAATGTATTTATCCAGTACAACATCTGGACATTCATTTTTCTAATTTTTAATTTTTGTGGGTACAGAGTAGGTGTATAGATTGATGGGATACATGAAATGTTTTGATACAGGCCTGGAATGCATAACGATCATGGAGAATGGGGTATCCGTCTCCCTCAAGCATTATCCTTTGCATTCCAAACATCCAATTATACTCTTTTAGTTATTTTTAAATGTACAAGTAATTTATTACTGACCAGAGTCACCCTGTGTGCTATCAAATAGCAGGTCTTATTCATTCTATTTCTTGTACGCTGAATGTTGATTTGACCAAACACTGTTATATAACAATATGAGAAGGCTAAGAAGGCAGACGAAGTGTGGGTGAGTACTAGGGGGATGAGTCTGGTATAAAAGTATCCAGCATCAAGAAATCAAGAAATGACAGTATACATGTGTCATTGAGAAACCCAGAGATAAAAACCGTAAGAAGCATCTAAAAAGACTTGGGCCGGGCACAGTGGCTTATGCCTGTAATCTCGGAATTTTGGGAGGCCAAAGCGGGAGAATTGTTTGGGCCCAGGAGGTTGAGACCGGACTGGGCAACATGGTGAAACCCTGTCTCTACAAAAAAAAAAAAAGAAAAAAAATACAAAAAATTACCCAGGTGGCACATGCCTGAAGTGCCAGCTACTTGGGAGGCTGAGGTTGGAGGATCACCCAAGCCCAGGAAGTTGAGGCTGCAGTGAGCTGTGATCGCACCACTGCATTCCAGCCTGGGGTGACAGGCAAGATTCTATCTCAAAAAAAAAAAAAAAGACTTGGAAGTGTTTGCCTCAGTAAAGGAGGAATTAGCTGGAGGAGGAGTGGGTCAGAGGACTCTTATTTCAGTATCAGCCTTCTAATACTGTTTGGCTTTTTAAACTAGGTCCATATATATTTCTGATAGAAATGTAGATTAATTTCTTTAACTGCATTACTGTAACAACTTGGCCCATCAGCCGAGCTCCAACAAGCCAAGTTATACCCAGTGGCATGTGATAGTCCTCCCTGCTATGGCAAGTGGCTCACAGAGGAGAAATGCTGCTCACTGTCAAGTCCCATTTCTGAAAGATGTGACCTCTTTTTCAACCCCGAGAAATGCAGCCACTAAATACAAGTCAAATCTGGTTACCATCAAACTCCAAGTGATGTGTAACCAAAATATTTGTAAGCCCCAGGTAATGGCCTAGTTATCCCAGCATAATGTATTCTAACAGCATCTTCGAACACTAAAAAATGTACTGTAGTTGCTTTCACTCTGGGCTCCTATAGCGTCCAACTGCCCTAACCAGTGGGTAATTCATCACACGTTTACTGTACTTTATTGTTGGGATTGTCAAAGTGTTTGTTAAAAGGTCTGTCTTCATGAGGACAAAGACCATATTTTGTTAATTTTATTGAATCCCCCTGTATCTAACACAGTAACTAATGTATAGAAGGCATAAAGGAAAAGTTCAAAGAAAGAAAGAAAGGACTAGGCTGGGTGTGGTGGCTCACGCCTGTAATCCCAGCACTTTGGGAGCCAAGGCAGGTGGATCACGAGGTCAGGAGTTCGAGACCAGCCTGGCCAACATAGTGAAACCCCATCTCTATTAAAAATACAAAAAATTAGCTGGGCCTGGTGGTGCGTGCCTGTAATCCCAGCTATGCGGGAGGCTGAGACAGGAAAATTGCTAGAATCCAGAAGGCAAATGCTGCAGTGAGCCAAGATCACACCACTGCACTCTAGCCTGGGTAACAGAGCGAGATTCCATCTCAAAAAAAAAAAAAAGACATTGAAAGGGCTGGAGCTGGGCCCACAGCGGCTCATGTCTGTAATCCCAGCACTTTGGGAGGCCAAGGCAGGCAGATCACGAGGTCAGGAGTTCAAGACCAGCCTGATCAACATGGTGAAACTCTGTCTTTACTAAAAATACAAAAATTAGCCGGGAGTGGTGACACGCACCTGTAATTCCAGCTACTCAGGAGGCTGAGGCATGAGAATTGCTTGAACCTGGGAGGTGGAGGTTGCAGTGAGCCGAGATTGCGCCACTGCACTCCAGCCTGGGCGACAGAGTGAGACTCTGTCTCAAACAAAGAAACAAACAAACAAACGAAAGGGCTGGAGCTATTGCAGCCATCTTTCTACCATGAGGGAAAGTCAAGGGAATTGCAGAGACTTAAACCCTGATGTTATTTAGCCTCTGAACTAAACACTACCAAATGCCAAACCCAGATATCATGTTGTATGAGGGGGAAATACCTCAATTATTCACACCATACTTTGTTGGGGTTTTTTAATTACATGAATCCAGCCTATTCCCAAGTAATGCATTGAAGATTATTCTCATTTTACAGATCAGAAAATCAACACTCAGAGAGCTTAAGAGCTTGGCCAGGGCTGCCAGTGTAGTACATTATTATGTTAATGATCTCTGATGAGTTCTACCTCCCAGCATCTATGTCCCTCTGTAATTCACCCTCCCTTTCCTATTAACACAGAACTTGACCATGTGATTTGCTTTGGCCAATGGGGCATCAACAAATGTAATGCAAACAAAGGCTTTATAAACGCATCTGCACTTATAAAGGGGCTTCCCTTTTTGGAATGGTCCCCCACCTCCACCATGAGAAGAAACCTTGTCTTCACATGTCCTTCACATGAGAGACCAGGATGAGAAAGACCACATGGAGAAAGAGGCCCACCTGTCCCAATCATTCTAGACATTCCTGCTGGGACCCACCAGCCCTCGCTGCAGCCACACAAGTAACCCTTGCAAAGTTCAGCAGCGGAGCCTCCCAACTGAGTCCCATCCCAAGTGCAGAATTTTTGAACAAATACATGGTTGTTAATTCAAGCCACTAAGCATTGGGATGGTTACACAATAGTATAACTGCCACACCTAGCTATTAAATAGCAAAAGCAGAACTTGAATTTAGATCTGTTTGCCACCGAGGGCCACGTTTGTAACCACTAGCCTATCCCCCCACCACCATACTCTTGTTTTACTTGTTTTATCTGCACACTTCCTCCAGGCCTAACGAAAGACATGCATTTCTCGTTCAGATTCTGTAAAATCACCTTCCCATGTTGGTGGCTTTTCCTTTCTCTGAGCTCTGGACTCTAAGTTGACAGAGTTCCTGCCCCAAAACAAAGAGCATCTGATGGCAACTGAAACTCCAGATGCAACCTTGCTCTGATCTCCATTCTCCCGGCTCCAACATCTTCAACGCTTGTGCAGAACTGAGTCAAGGTGAAGTCACAGAGGTGGACCTTTTCCCAGAGAGCATTTCATTCGCCTAATAATAAAATGTGTGTGTACCTCTCCACTGCCAATCCCTTCTGCAATTAAAGTAGGAACATTTTGCATTCAGGGTGTTCTTGTCACGACTGAAGCCTCAAAGGGCTTTGCAACCCTGGATGAACCTCCCAGTACCCAGGCCTGCATATGCCAATTCCTGTCACTCAAAACTCCCTTGAGATGACCTCAAGGTATGTACGCTGAGTGGAATACCTTTTCCAAAAAGAATCTCTCTGAAGACATCTATTGAACTTGCATATTCTATGGTACTGGTGGGGTTTAGTCAGGGACACGGACCCTGTGAGTGTCGAGGATTTGGCGGAGGTTTCACAGTGTGGCTGTTGGTACTAGCTTCCCCTGTGGCACCTCAGTTCATCCCTGTGTGGCTTTCTCTGCGGCACCTCAGTTCATCTGTATGTGGCTTCCCCTGTGGCACCTCAGTTCATCCCTGTGTGGCCTCTCATCTTCTAGTAGGTGAGGCTAGCTTCCTGATGTGGCATCCACAAGACAATGTTCCAGCTTTGGAATTCAGAGAATGTCACTTTTACCACATTCAATTTGTTAAAGAAAGTCACACGTTTCCAGGAGTGAGAAAATAGACTCCAATTCTTAGCTGCTAAACACTTAGGGCCATATTGAACCTTCCATGCTTGTATTCAAGGAGAATTGTTGTTATTGACTATTACTTAGGCTGAAGAGGGGGACTGACCTCTTTAAGAGCAATACTGAGTCATCCACTCAGCTTCAGCCCAAAGACAGCACTCCAAGCTGACAGGAGATATTGAGGTCAGTGCAGACACACGGTTTGGGGGCAATGCACAGGACAGGTCGGCAAAGACAAAGACCAGACGTGTGAGGCGTGCTCTGAAGAGTCACCTCATAACCTTTCCCAGGTGAGAACCACAAAGGGAAATTGAGGCTGCTGGGAGGGGTGGGGAGGGGTGAGGGTTAGACAAGTACCTACCACGTACCAGGTGCATGTCACCCAGGCTTCACACAACCCATCATCAGCCTCACCCAATGCTGTGTGCCAGGGCTGTGCTAATCACTTTATGCAAGTAACTTGGTTAATATCAGCAACAACTCCGAGATAGGTGTCACTGTGTTTCCCATGTCACAGATAAAAGAAAACTAAGCCCCAGAGAGGTTAAGTAACTATCCCAAAGTCACACAGCTAGTAGCCAATGGAGTTAGGTGAGGCCACTGTGCAGAGAAGAAAACTGAGACTCAGAGATATTACATAACTTGCCAAAGAACACAGAATTGAACTAAGATTCATGCCTAAATCTTTCTGACTCCCAAAACGGGGCTCTTTCCTTGAATGGACTGTGTTGCCTCTGAAGGATTTGCTTCATGAGAAAGATTATTCCAGACTCTTCCAGAAAGAGAAGACTGGCTGCCATGGAAGAGGCAGACCCAGGCACCCAGACCTTCTTCATGAAGCAAATTTATCATGAAATTAATAGTGGGCATTTAAGAATACACTTAAGCTAAGAATACACTGTATGCTATACCACTAATAATACAAATGAAACCAGAGAAGACAGCGTGTGCCTGGTGCTTACATTTCTATTCTTTTCTTTCTATTTTGATGTTTAATTTCTCGCCAGTAAGAGAATTAACTACTTCCTGTCTTAAACAAATGTGGACATATTTATGGGAAGCTGTGTGTAAACACAGGTAGGGTTTCACTGGGAGAACTGTCGCAGTTTGATTCTCCTGTCACCCCTAAATTCCCAGCTGAACAGTCTGTCTAGTCCAAAAGCAGCACTGCTCATGCCTGTAATCCCAGCACTTTGGGAAGCCAACGGGGGCGGGTCACTTGAGGCCGGGAGTTCAAGACCAGCCTGGCCAACGTGGTGAAACCCCGTCTCTACTAAAAATACAAAAATCAGCAGGACGTGGTGGCGGGTGCCTGTGATCCCAGCTACTCAGGAGGCTGAGGCAGGAGAATCGCTTGAACCCAGGATGCAGAGGTTGCAGTGAGCCGAGACTGTGCCACTGTACTGCAGCCTGGGCAACAGAACAAGACTCTGTCAAAAGCAAAACAGACAAACAAACAAACAGCACCAATTCCCTGGATGCCCGGGATAGAGGGGAAGGGACCAGTCCAGAAACCCCTACTCAGAGTTGGTCCAGCCTGTAGGCAGCAAGAGGGACGTCCCCTTGATCCTGAGCCTATCTGTACCTCTCTTGAGGCAGCGTTGGTGGGTTCTAGAGAGGACACGAATGAGCGAGGAATCCAGCAGGAAAACCACTGCTCTGGAAGGTGTCCTTGGGAAGGCAGCTCGGACCCGAATCAGACCTAACTAAATGCCTGAATAGAGAAGAAGAGATGTTGGCATGGGGCCCTTCTAGTCTGTGCTTGGAGAAATGTCCACGTAGGTCTTGTCCGTCTGCCTGTTATGTCCTAGAAAATTTCACAGGAGCCTGAGGGACGAGGCCATTCTGGGAGGGAGTTAAAAAACACGATGTGACAGCAGAGATGAGGGGATCCTGGCAGGGATCTCATGGGGACAGAGCCACCCTCCCTGGGAACAGAGCTCGGGCTTCCCACCCTCAGGCCAGGCCTCTGCTTGTGACTCATTCCAAAGATGGAAAAACTTAGCTGATTACCTTTTTCATGAAACATCTTTGATTTTTCATTGTTTTAGTGAGCTTGGGTTATAGTGAAGATCACAGTTGAGACCAGAATGGAGAAGAACGAGCACTAGGGAGTAGGTGGCAGGGCTGTGTTAAAACCATCTGTGAGTGGCTGGGCGCGGTGGCTTACGCCTGTAATGCCAGCACTTTGGGAGGCCAAGGTGGGTAGATCACCTGAGGTCAGGAGTTCCAGATCAGCCTGACCAACATGGTGAAATCCCCGTCTCTACTAAAAATACAAAAATTAGCCAGGTATGGTGGCACATGGCTGTAATCCCAGCTACTCGGGAGGTGGAGGCAGGACACTAGCTTGAACCCAGGAGGCAGAGTTTGCAGTGAGCCAAGATCGTGCCACTGCACTCCAGTCTGGGTGACAGAGCAAGACTCAATCTCAAAACAAACATCTGGGAGTACAGCGCAACAGGAGATGCTGGTGTGTGGGCCACTGTCTCTAATAGCATCTCCCTGGAATCTCCCTTCCCACCTGCCGCCATGGCCCCAGTACATGCAGGCTCCCTGGGGACAGTGGGCAGCAGCCTCAACTCCTCCTGGGGCTCCTCCTCACTTAGCTCCCTCCCACCCTCCGAGCCTCTTCCTTCCCTCCGCACCCCCTCCCTAACAGGCACTTATTCTGTCTGCCCAGTCCCTGTCTACACACATTATTCCTCTTTGTGATCTCAGTGTAATGGAGCAAAATTATCACATAAACACAGGAAGAGTCTCTTGGCCTCTTCTCCTCTCCCCACCTCCTCTCCAGCATCCAATCTCCCTCTGGCATTGTCTGTGTGGGCAGCTGGCGACATCTCGCTCTGCCCGCCCTGCAGGTACAATCCCAAAAGCTTCCCACATTTCAGGCCTCTGAGGGAGGGGACAGGATATGGCACATCTGTCCGAGACCTCCTCCTGCCTTTTGTTTTGTGACTCTCTTCAGACCAACCCACGTTTTTCTTTACCCCAGTGCCCAAGGGTCTCACCGCTCAAAATCGCTCTCAGATTTTCACAGCAAGTTGAAGTTTTGGCACCTCAGGTGTCCACTGAGACCTCAAACACCCCATAGTCACCCCCAGAGGATGAAACAGCTTCGAGCTCAAACTTGGGGGGATTTCTGGAGAAATGGGGTTCTAGGAGGTACTGGATTCAGTTCAGTCTAACTTAACGGATCACCCCCCCCTAGAAAAGACTTGGGGGTTCCCAAAGTGTCACCTGGCCCTCTGGAGAGGGAGTGAGGTGCATGTAATGGCCCCAACACTGCTGCCGGACTTGAACTAGGTCATCATCAACCAGTTTGCTGCTAGGATTCTGATTTTCAAGGAGCTAGGAGTGGCTCACTTCATTAGAAGCAAACACACACTATGTACCCAGCTTGCTCTGCTTTCTACATGACCCCAGTGTTTTCTCAGTGCCTGCAGGAGTGCCTGGCACATAGGGGGCTTCCCAAAACGTTTGTTGATTGAAGAAACGATCTCACCCTCTCACGAGGCTGCCACCCTCCCGCAGCCCACAGGAAAGGAATCCGGAAGCTCCCCGCAGAGGGGAAGTTGCCTGATGGTCATCTTTTAGTTTGTTTTCTCTAAGCCCTCACAGTGGGTACTGACTGCACTCACTGTTCATATTTTACTGAGAAAAATATTCATCACTTCCCTCTCAGAAAATCAACGCTGCTTTGCATGTTGGAGAAGCAGCACGATCTAAAAATCCCTGCTGAGTAGAGCCAGGCAGAGTGATTCATACCCTCTATTCAGAGGCAAGACTGACATATGTCGTGCACATGTGCCCAGCGCTGACCAAGCGGCCAGGCTGGATTCTCAGAGCAGCCCACTCAGAAGAACATTCCTTATTTTTACCCTTTGCCAAAAACAGAAACTCACACTGATGCTCCCTCATAAATAGCCTTGCCATTTCAGAAGGCTGCTTCGAAGCCCGAGATGCTCAGTGGAACTGAGTCTACAGAAGCACGACCGCGGTTTATAGAAACTGAATTAGACTCATTACCTAAGAATGAAAGAATTCAGCTTCTAAAAATACAGTAGCATTTACTTCTGGCCCAGCCTCCGTGCTTGTGTACTTTCTATTTTATTTTATTTTTTTAGAAATCTATGCCTTTTTAAAGACACTCTCTACAGCACTTGGCACAAAGGACCAGTTTCTAAGTGTGGTTTAAAATAGCCGGTGGCCTCCAGTGCAGTGAAAGGGAAAATCGGAGGAGGAAAGAACCTGAGAAGTGCAGAGACACAGGTGCGTGGTGATCGAGAGGTCTGGGGAGGATTTTTGTTGTTATTTTGAAAGGCATCTGGAGACTCCACAGCTGTAAGAAGACAAAGTTCTTGCAGGGAACTTACTTGGTAAATATAATGATGCTTTATATCAACACTATTGTCCCGAGAAACTGGAAAAATGACAGCAAAACCATTCCAATGGCTCCTTTGGGAAGAAGTAACTATGATGCATCTCCCTCTCTTGAGGAATCTCAGTGTGTTTCCTTAGGACATGGGGAAGCCAAGTGTTTTATGCAGAGGGGTTATCCAATGAGATGAAAGTTTCCAGCAGCTCCATCTGGCTGTGGAGGAGATGGGAGTGGGCCAAGACCAGTGAGGAGGCTCTTGAGAGGCCCAGGCAAGAGATGGTGGTGGTTTTGATATGGAGGAGGGCAGGGAAGTGCTAGGTAGAGGAGGGCAGGGCCCCTGGCAAGGGCTCCACCCTCGGTCTTGTGTCCACAGACCTAAGTGAGAACAGGCACTCCTGTTTGCACACCCAAATGTTGCATTGTCCAAGACTATTCTGATCTACCACACCCCCAATCCTGTGCCCATAAAAACCCTGAGACCCTAGCTGGCATAGACACAAACAGCTGGACATCAAGAGGAACAGAAGAGCATGCTAACAGGAACAGACGCTGGCAGACCAACGACAGCAGGACAACATGGAATCCAGTCAGGGGCAGTCAGAGGAGGAGAGTCCAGCTGCTGAGTGGCCCACTCCAGGGGAAGACCACTTTCCCACTCCATCCCCCTTCTGGCTCCCCGTCCATCTGCTGGGGGGCTACTTCCACCACTCAATAAAACCTAGCACTAATCCTCCAAGCCCATGTGCGATCTGAGTTTTCCGGTTCACTCGGGCAAGAACCCCAGGACAGAGAAAGCCCTCCGTCTTTGCAATAAGGCAGAAGGTCTAATTGAGCTGATTAACCCACACTGCCTATGGATGGCTAAACTGAAAGAGCCCACTGTAACATACACCCACTGGGGCTTCGGGAACTGTAAATATTCACCCCTAGACACTGCCGTGGGGTCGGAGCCCAAAAAACTCCCCACGACCTGCCCCGCCCATCTGCATAGTCCCCTAGGGGTTTGAGCAGCAGGGCACCAAAGAAGTGAGCCACACCCCTGTCACACGCCCTGTGAGGGGGGATAAGGGAACTCTTCCCGTTTCAGTTTGTACTAGGATGGAACTGCTGAGACGGGGAGAAGTGGGTGGATTCCAAAGGATTTGGTGATGGGTTGGAGGCACGTGGTAGGAAGGATATAAACTGGGTTTCTCAGTCGTACCACAGCCAGGACAGAGTGCCGGAGCCACTGGGAACACTCAAGAAGGACTCAGATTTGGGCAAAGAAAATAAAACTAGTAGTTTCATCTGGAATGATGATGGATCTCAGTTTTCCAGAGACGATCCAAGCTATGCCTGTCATCCCAAAGTCTGGTCTGGTTTCGTTTAGAATTTGTTATTCTCAGAAATGCCCTGGTTTCAACCAATACATTAAACAGTCACTCTAGGCTAAGACTTGTGTGATTTGAAAGGCCTTTGAGACATCTGAGAGAAGATTTTGAGAATCTACAATGAGAAGAGGAGGAGCCCAGGAGTGAAGCCTCCTGAACTTCAATATCCAAGCATGGGCAAAAGTTGCCGACAGGCCGGGTCAGAGAGAGAGGAGGCCAGCAATGTTACGGGAAATGCATGCCCTGTCTTCTAGTTTTCCTAGAGAGGCATCCTTTAGATCAGGGGCTGGAAAACTTTTTCTGTAAAAGGCCAAATGAACGTTATTTTGCTTCCCAGGCCAAATGATGTTGGTTGCTGATATGGTTTGGCTCTGTGTTCCCACCCAAATCTCATCTTGAATTGTACTCCCATAATTCACACATGTTGTAGGAGAGACCCAGTGAGAGATAATTGAATCATGGTGGCTGTTTCTCCCAAACTGTTCTCGTGGTAGTGAGTAAGTCTCACCAGATCTGATGGTTTTATCAGGGGTTTCCACTTCTGCGTTTTCCTCAGTATCTTTGCCTGCTGCCACTCATGTAAGAGAGGACTTGCTCCTCCTTGCCTTCCACTATGATTGTTTGGCTTCCCCAAACACATAGAACTGTAAGTCCAATTAAACCTCTTTCTTTTGTAAATTGCCCAGTCTTGGGTATGTCTTTATTAGCAGCGTGAAAACAGACGAATCCAGTCACTAATATCCAACTACGCCGTTGGAGCAGCTGTAGGCAATGTGTAAATCAACCAGTGTGGCTATGTTCCAATAAAACTTCATTTATAAAAACAGGCATGAGCTACATTTCACCCACGGGGAGTAGCTGGCAGACCTCACTTTAGAATAACACTCCAGGTCGGGCACGGTAGCTCACGCTTGTAATCCCAGCACTCTGGGAGGCCGAGGGGGGCGGATGACGAGATCAGGAGTTCGAGACCATCCTGGTCAACACATTGAAACTAAAAATACAAAAATTAGCTGGGCATGGTGGCGGGCGCCTGCAGTTCCAGCTACTCAGGAGGCTGACGCAGGAGAATCATTTGAACCCGGGAGGCAGAGGTTGCGGTGAGCCGAGATAGCACCACAGAACTCCAGCCTGGGTGACGGAGCTAAACAACAACCGTCAACAACAACAACAAAAAAGGAATAACACTCTGGGCCTCTCCCTTCCTTGTTCCTCCCTAGGGGAGGTGGGAAGGGGGGCAGGGTGTTGGCACTGACAGGTTCTACTGGAGAGCTTAGACCAACCCCTCTTTGGGGAGCTCTGCCTGAATGCAGAGAGCTCCGTGATGCTGGAAGTCACAGGGGGCGGGATTTCTACGACGGGCCTAAAGCTGTTCAGTGCTGGCGGAAACAGATCTACGATCCAGCCTGACTGGGGTGAGGTATTAGCAGTCCCACTTGGCTAAGAGCACTAACTATGGCCTGCAATCCTAGTTTTGTCAGAAATGGAAGTGATATTGTGACTCCATCTGCACGACATTTCTGCTCCAAACTGGGACGGGAGGACTAGGGACATTGGTCACAGCCCCGGCCAACCCCAACAGTAAAGAAAGGGTCTGTTTCTCAGCTCTACTGTTTTTGGGGTTGGATCTGTTTGTTGATGACTTACCACTCTTTCAGGCCACTTCAGAAATAGCGTAGTCATGGTCGAGGCCAGTAACATCTATTCTCGCTTCTGCCAAATGAAAACACATGATGGGCTAGTTGCTAAGTAATACATGTAACGCATGTTGATGTGAACGGTGGTCTAGAGGTGGAGCTGGGGCGAGACGCAAATGAGGACCCGACCTTGAAGGCCTTGGAGATTCTACCGGGTGGGGGGTGGGGGCTACGATCCTCTCGATTCTGTCTTGCTTTCAGATGCCCACCCTCACTCAAACACATCATTAGGTTTGCAGCAATTACTCAAAGACTACACATGCTTTATTATTATTACAAAATCAGACAAGCAAAGGAGAAAATAAAAACCACCTTTAATCTCCGCCCAGAGATAGCCATTAATAACGGTTTACAATGTATTTTTCCAGACGCAAAAATGAGATCATACTGTCCATGTTGTTTTGTGGTCTACTTTTTTTGGTCTATATCTAAAATATAATAAATACCCTTCCCTGTTTCAGAGAAGAGCATATACTGTGAGTTTTATTACACGATTCATTTACCCAATCTGCTGTGATTGGCCGCTTAGCTTGTTTCCAAGTTTTCCCAGTAAAAACAATGCTACAGTGTGCGTTCTTATAGCTAGTTCTGGGAGCACATTTTGAATTATTAGCTTAAACTGAATTCCAAGAAGAAAAGCATAATTGTAGAACACTTCATTCTTCTAAGGGGGCCTTGACTTGAAGTAGGTTTAAGTTCCCTATAGAGGAAGAGCAGGCTCGGCTGTGCTTACACGTTGGTCCCAGCAATTTCCTGAAAACTGCCGTGGGCTATGGAGTTAGAGCCCCACTCTGGAAGAATCCTGGACCTGCTAGAAGAGTACAATAGTGTGGAGTCTCTGACTCCATCTCCCCCGGAGAGATGGACCTTGTCCATTGCAATGGATAGACCAGAAAAATGGAAAGATCAAGACACTAGGTGAGTCCAGCCATTAGAAGAAGGTGAGTTGAGAATACCCACAAATATTCCCTCTCTTTGCACTACAAGAAGTGGGGAATCTGAAGTTTTCTCCCTCTTTTGCCATATTTTAAACTGTGTCATCAGAGCTTGTCAAGGTTCCCTTGGGGTCAGAAATGGCTTATTGGGAGTCCCCTCAGTTATTCAGAACTCACTTGAGCAGAGGTCTAGGAGAGGGGCAAGTGCCTGGCTCCGGGCTTCATGGAGGAAGGCGGTGAACCCTAGGACTTCCTTCTGGACCATCCAGCCCAAGTCAGCAGGTCAGGAAAGAGCTGGACTCAGGGCAGAAGCCCTGCCAGGAGTAAGGAACATGCCTTTGGCTTCTATCTTCCTAGCTGTTCTTTCAGACTCAAGGAGATATGGCAGGTAGGCTGCAACAGCCACGGCAGAGGGGAAGAGCTCCCCTGAAAAGGGGCTGGCTCTCCACATCAACCCCCAAACTCTGCATCACCTAAGACACTCCTACAGAGGTTCTCAGCTTCACCATGCATCCGGATCACAGTGAGCAAAGATACAGGTGTTTAGATCCCAGCAGTTCTGACTTAATAGGCCCAGGGTAGAGCGTCAATGTTGGTAAGACTTCAAAAGGCTTTGAAACCACTGAGTAATTGCTTTAGATGACAGGGAATGGTGTAAAGGAAGGACAGTGGGCTTTGGAATTGACTGATTGATCTGAGGGCCTGGATAATGGGAATAAAACTGGACAATAGTATACCTCTACACAGTGGCTTCCACACAGTAGGTACTCAAACGGCAACTTAACATGATGAGGTTTAATTTCTTGCATGGCCACAAGAGGAAATATGAAAGAGAATGGAAGAACAGGTGGTGGGAGAATATGGCACAGTCACTCTTGCTTGTCAAATCTGACCTAAGAGTCTTGGCATCAGAAGAGAACTGGAACTATTTGTTTTGCAGCAAACAAAGGGTACAGGGCTAGTCTTAAATGTTGGCCCTGGAATCCAGAATTCCTATTTGTACCAGTGTGCTGTGCAAATGATTCAAGGATTGAGTGGCCATTTACCTTTATCTTCCCTTCCTGGCCTGCTGTTAGACTGGAGGGCTGGGGTCTGCTTTGTGTTAAAGATGATCTCCCTGGAAGGAACGTAATCTGCTATTAATATGTCTTGTAGGTGGAGGCCAACTGCTTTACCAGTCTAAATCTGAATCCTGCTTCCCCACCATTCTGTTTAGTAACAGCCACCGGCCAAGGGGAAGAGAATGAAGGATTCCGAGACAGGCTGAAAGCTTTCAGTCTAAATTGAACAGGTGTTTCCTCCTGCAGGTTTAGGATGAGCTGCTTGTGCAATTCACAAGGAAGCTAACCCAATCCCAGGTCTGAGGTGGTCACATCACTGCTTTTAAAGTCTCCTGAAAAGTCCATGGTAACTCAAGCAGTCTTTCTCCCTTAGATGCTTTAGACTTCAAGATTCTGGCCTCTTGACTTTTTAACTGATCTTCACTTGGCACTTCATACTTGGAACACATCAACTGGAATTGCTTTGTCCCCTCCCTCAGAAATTAATGATGTGTAGGGAAACTTTCAGATGCACCACGGGAGCTCTAATTAAAAGAGGCCTGTTCTGAGACCTTCTGCAAAACAATCACCCTTTGAATACGTGGCTGCTCACCCTGCCCCAGTCTGTCTGCTTTGTACATTTGGGTTTCATGTATTAAGAGTTTCTTAATGTAAGACTCACTTTTGAACCTCCTTCGGGCTCCAAGATAAAGGCTTGAGCTGGATCTGCAGGAAGCAGTGTGAGCCAGTTAGCATCTGGTGGTGACGGCCACAGCCTCTTGCTGTGCTCTAAATCACGGCTAAAACCCCAGAGCTAAAAGCATCACCCCTCTCTGGCACTTTCAATTTAAAAGCCATGCTATATTTTTGTTTCCAATTATAGAAGGAGAAAAATAAAAGCATCTGGAACTCATTACTGTCCCTTTATTCCACGCCATAACTTTAAGAAAGCAAAATAAGCACTCTCACAAATGCACAGGAAAGAGAGGAAGCAATGACTCCAGAACTAAGCCCTCACACCCCAGACCCCACTCCCCTGTGCATCTCTGTGACCATATTGCAAACACATGGAGCGTGGGGTTTATAACGGAAATCTTGACAGCTCGCCAGCTCTTGCAAGGAGGGGAGCTCAAGGGAGTCTGCAAGTCACCAGGCTGCTCGGGGTGCCGGCTCCCTCTGTCTGGCCGTTCCTAAGTGCAACACTTGACCCCAGCCCAAGAACCAAGCCCAACAAGGTCAGGCCTTCTCCTGAAACATCTGTGTGGATGGCAAGGATCCTGGTTCCAGGAATCCAAGATTCCAGTGGATGATAGGAGAACTCAAATTACAAAAAAGCCAAGGTGGTCTCCCCTTTCATGCCACATAGAAGATTGACACATGACTCCTGGCGACCTTGGGACCCAAACCCAGACTCCTTGGCATGGCACACAAGGCCCTTCCTTGTGTGGTCTGCTCCCTGTGGCTGCCCCAGAATCATTATCATCGTGCTCCCTGAGCACACTATCCTCTCCCAGATGATAATTCATTTATCTAAACAAACCATGAACAGCCTTGTCCTTGCCCAAACAGCTCCCGGATCTAAAGCCCTTCCTTGACCCATTTCTATGCCTCTGCCTGTGCCTGATAACACAGTTCAAATAGTGCCTTCCTTCAAAATGCACTCAAAATAGTTATTGAACTCCACGCTCAATGTGATGGTGGGGTTGGGGCTCAGGATTATAATCCCCCAAAACATGCCATCTTGGAAGTTAAGAAAACAGTAGAAGCAGGAAGGTCATTCTTGGCCTCTTTCCACCTTTCTGTGTGAGGGCTGGCCATAAAGGAATTCTCTCACCTACCTCTTCTGAAAGCAGGTCACAAGACCCTACGTGACAGGTGTCCTGCCCTATACCCAGAGGAGAGGAATGCTACAGAGAGGCCAAGAAGAATTTGAATAAACAGGCCACGCTAATTCCCTTCAATTTATTATTATTAGGTCATAACTCTTTTGTCTGATCGCACTTCTACATAACTGCCCATTCTTCATGAAATATAAGCATAAAAATATAGTTTTCCCTGGGTCTTTATTCATTTTTTTTAAGGCTTTAGGAGACAGGGTTTCACTCTGTCACCCAGGCTGGAGTGCAGTGGTGTGATCATAGCTCACTGCAGCCTCGACTCCTGGACTCAAGCGATTCTCCTGCCTCAACCTCCCGAATAACTGAGACTATAGGTGTGTGCTGTCTCACCCAGTTAATTAAAAAAATTTTTTTTAGAGATGGGATCTTGATGTGTTGCCCTGGCTGGTCTCAAACTCCTGGCCTCAAGCGCTCCTCCCAGAGTGTTGGGATTGTAGGCTTGAACCACCCCCACCTGGCATAATAGTTCATTTCTGAAGGCTTTCATGTCACGGAAAAGCTTGGTTAAGTAAATCCGCTATGCTTTTATCTTGTTAATTTGTTTTTTGTTATGAGGGTGTCAGCCAAGCACCCCCTTGATGGGTGAGGAAAAGATACTACCTTTTCTCAGCTGCAGTAGACACTAGAGCTACAGGAGAGAAAAAGCTACAGGGGTCCTTGGCCTCAGAGAACCTAGAGGGGAGCGCTCATTCAGTCTGGTTTATTTTTAGCCAGTGACTATGAGGTATCTGGTACTGTAGGGGTGTTTTGCTTTCCTATGGATACCATAACAAATTTAATGGTTTAAAAAAAACCACAAATTTATTAGCTTATCATTCTGTAGTCCAGCATGAGTCTAGGCTAAAATCAAAGTGTCAGCAGGACTGCATAACTTCCTGGAGGCTCTAAGGGAGAACCGGTTTCCTTGCCTTTTCCAGCTTCTAAAGATCATACTTTCCTTGGCTCCTGGCCCCATCCTCCATCTTTAAAGCCAGTAACAGCATTAGGGGCCTTCACATACCACATCACTCTCTCACTGCCTCTCTCTTCTACTTCTAAAAACCCTTGTCCAAACCCTTATCTAAAAGCATTTGGTCCACCTGGATTATCCAGCATAATCTCTTTAAAGCCAGATGATTAGCAATTTTCATTCCATCTGCAATCTTAATTTCCCTTTGCCATGTAACGTAACACATTCCCATGATTAGGACATGGACTGGACATCTTGTGGGGATACATTATTCTGTCTACCACAGAGGACGCAATGATAAAGGGAATACTGTCATTCCCCTTAAGGAGACATTTTTGCAAAGCCTTCCTTAAAAACACAAACAGGTTTAAGAACTCCTTTTATATTCCTATTACACTATGTGCACTTTACAAACACCTCTTTTATAACATTTAATATGCTTAAGCAGTGCTTGTCAGAGCACAGGACATGTAATACTTGATATTTTGCATTTAGTCATTTTGCACTTTAATAATTATGCATTTATTTTAATGTGATTGAAGAGCATAACTAGCTTATCCAATTTGTGATATAATCTTTCCTTTTAAATTAAAGTGATTTGATCTTTTAAAGAGAGAGACACATAAAATATGAATTGGTGGTACATATTGTATAGGCCAAGGCAAAAAAAAAAAAAAATGGGAGAGCGGTACTTGAGATGACTGCAATACAGAAAAAATTCTCCTAGAGTTTATGTTTTCTGGAGAAATTCTGAGTTCCTTAAAGGCAGAGATTTGTCCACCTGCTTATTATTGTATTAATTTCCATATTTCTGGAATCTGGCACCTATGACAGCAAAGGTGTTCAAATGTTTATTGAATGAATAAATAAAGTAGGATTATCTTGTAGACTTCCATTTGCTTCAACTTTATACCTTTTGAATTACTTTCATGTTATAGAAATGCAGCTAAAGTAACAGTTGAACAATCATCATCTGCTATTTTAGTTATTTTATTTTAGTGGGATTTTGCTATAATGTGTACTCTGATGGAAATAATATGTCAGGGCACAAATATTAACAATTAAATGTGGTTGAGGCCCAGATTCTTGTTAGTGGAGTAACAAGTGAAAATTACACCAAAGGAAAGGAAAGTGGAAGCTGTTACATACACTAGACTTCCATCTTTTCCCTCCTGGTGCCTGAATCTTAGTTTGGGGGATGTTTCCCTCCTGGTGCCTGAATCTTGTTTGGAGGATGTGTCCTGAATTACATGGTTCTTAGCTTATTTATGCATTCAGCACTATGGCAGGTACATTGCGTGCTAAGAATAAGCAAGATCTGGAGGACAGAAAATAAGACCCAGTCACTGCCTTTGAGAAGCTTACAGCAGGAGCAAGATCCACACTTAAACCTGTTATTGTCACGTAATTTAAGAGCTATATAAGGAACGACAATTCCTGGGCTTGGAAGCATTCAAGCTGAGTTTGCAGATTTAGTTCAATTGAGTTAATTAATGCTACACCAAAGAAAGCAAAAACAAACTCTCTGTGAAAGAATATAACAGAATCTAGAATTCTACAACATAAACTTTGTAATATGCAGGATACAATAAAAAACTATTCAACATATGAATAGCCAAGGAAATGTTATTATCCATTCTTGAGAGAAAAGACAATCAATAAAGATCAAAACCAGGTGGTGAAATTTGCAGACCTGGGCTTTAAAGCACCTTTGAGCCACATTCATTGACTTAAGGAAAATACGCTTGCAATGAATGAAAAAATTGGAAATCTCCCAGAGAAATATAATCTATAAAAAGACCCAAAGATGGCCGGGCGTGGTGGCTCATGCCTGTAATCCAAGCACTTTGGAGGCCAAGGCAGGCGGATCACCTGAGGTCGGGAGTTCAAGACCAGCCTGACCAACATGGTGAAACCCCATCTTTAAAAAAAAAAAGAAGAAGAAAGGAAATTAAAAAAAAAAAAAAAAGACCCAAAGAGAAATTCTAGAACTGAAAAACACAACATCTGAAATTGAAATTTTACTGGATGTGCTTGAGAGTAGGATGGGAATGATACAGGAAAGAGTCAGTAAACTTGACAATAGATCCATAGAAATTATTTAATCTTTTTTAAAAAAGGAGAGAAAAATAATAGTCTCAGGAACCAGTTTCAAAACTTTAACATATATGCATTTGGAGCCTCAAAAGGAGATAAGAGAGATTGGGACAGAAAAAAATTGTAATAAATAATGGATGAAATTTTCCCAAATTTTGTGAAAGACATAAATTTACAGATTGAAGGAGCTCAGCAAACCCCAAGAAAGGTAAATGTTAATAAATATGAAGAAAACCATGCCTAGGGACATCACAGCTAAGTGCTGAAAATAAAAATAAGAGGGAAAAACCTTAAAAGAAGCCAAAGAAAGATGATATAATACATACAGAAGACAAAGATTTGAATGATTTTTGACTTCTTATTAAAAACTCTGGAGGCCAGAAGACAGAAGGCAGTGGAATAAGATCTTTAAAATGCTGAAAGAAAATTCACCTGCCGGCCGGGCGCAGTGGCTCATGCCTGTAATCCCAGGACTTTGGGAGGCCGAGGCGGGTGGATTAACTGAGGTCAGGAGTTCGAGACCAGTCTGATCAACATGGTGAAACCCCATCTCAAAAAAAAAAAAAAAAAAAGAAAGAAAGAAAATTCACCTGCCAACCATTCAGTGAAACTATTCTTTGAAAATGAAGGTGAAATAAAGCTATTTTTAGATAAAAAGGAAACAGAATGTGCTAACAGAATGACACTACCAGAAATAAGAGAAAAATTGTAAGTTGAGGAGAAATAAGAAAAGCTGGAAAATCAGATCCTTAAGGAGTAAAGAGTGTCAGCAATGACAAATACCTGTCTAAATATTATCAACCCCATAACTGGGAACTACATCCCTCCTCCCCTGTGTGAGTTCCATTTAAAGTTGAACATGAAAGGGAAGTCCATGATATTTCTGGCATGGAAAGGAAGCAGTAACCATTATTCCCTGAAGGATTAGAGTCAGATGTAGTGACTGAAGAAGAAACAACTTGGGCTTGGTTTACAGATAGTTCTACACAATGTACTGCTACTAAAAAAGGATAGCTGCAACACTCATTGCCACAGAAGGACAGGGGTAAATAGAAATTCTCTCGGTTGGCAAGAATTCAAGCAATGTACCTGTTGTTCATTTTGCCTGGAAGGAGAAGTGGCCAGAGATACTTATGCATACTGGCTTATGGGCAATGGCAAATGCTTTGGCCAGATGGTCAGGGACTTGAAATACAATTGGGAAATTAGTGACAAGAAGATCTGCGGAAGAGATATGTGGATATGTGGATAGGCTCCTCTGAATGGACACAGAGGACAAAGATATTTATGTGCCACATGAATGCTTGCAAAGAGCAAACTTACCTGGGAAGATCTTAATAAACAAGATGCCCCATTCTGTAGACGTCAGTCTCCTTGCCACCTTTCCCTGTCTTTGTCCAATGGACTAATGAACAAAGTGAACACGGTAGCAGGGTTAGAGACTATACATGGGCTCAACAGTATGGGCTTTTGCTTACCAAAGCTGATCTAACTATAGTCACTGCTGGGTGCCCAACCAGCCAACTGCAGAGATCAGCAGTGAGCTCCTGATAAGTCATCATTCCCAAGGGAATCAGCCAGGCACATGGTAGCATATCTTTTACATTCTATCACTTCCATATGGCAGAGATAGCAATTTGGTCTCACCAAAATAGACACTTATTCTGTATACGGATTTATCTTTCTTGCCTGCAAACTTTCTGCTAAAACCATCATCTCTAGGCTCACAGAGTGCTTTATTTAGTGCCATGGTACTCCACGTAGCATTGTTGCTGATGGGAGGGCTCATTACAGCATATGAAGTGTCACAGTGGACCCAGACTCGTAGAACGCCCAAGTCTAACAATCATCCTAAAGCAGCTGGCCTGGAAGAATGATGGCACAGCTTTTTGAAGACTCAGTTGTAGTGTCAGCTGGGTGGCAATATTTATGGGCCTCCAGAATGTGATACTTGCGCTAACTTCATATAGGGTGATGTTTCTCTCAAAGCCCAAATTAAAATGTCTGGGAATCAAGGGGTGGAAAGGGAGTCATTTCTCTTACTATCCCCTTAACAATTCACAAGCAAAGTTTTCGCTTTTTGTCCCCATGATTTTGGGTTCAGCTTGTCTAGAGGTCTTTGATTCTGACAGAGGACACGATGGGTGGTTCTATTAAACTGGAAGCTGAGCCTGCCACCTGGCTCCTTTGTGTTTCTCATGCCATGAACCAACAGAAGGAGAAAGAGGTTATTGCACTGATGGGGGTGCTCGATCCTGACTCTCAAGTAGAAACTGGAAGGCGACCTCACATGAGGGCAGATGAGCGTATGTCTGAACCACAGCAGATCCTCTTGGACACCTCTTAGCACTCCCATGTCCTGTGATAAATGTTAGCAGGAAACTATAACAAGCCAGTTCAGACGGGACTGCCAGTGGCACAGAGCTTTCAGGAATGATGAAAAGCATGACTGCTGAGGAGCTTGCTAACAGCAAAGAGAATATGGACTGGGTGGAGGAAGAAGTAAGTGGTAAGTGTCATCTGTGACCATGTGGCCAGTTGAAGAAAACAAAGACTGTCATCATGATTAGTAATTTCAAAAAGGGACTCAGCTAGAAGAAAAATGAGCATCACACAAAAATGGATAAGAGGAAATTTGGTGTATCCTCTTTTGGGGGAGAGGATGACATGTTTTGGTGTTCAAGGATAGCTGTGTATCATGCTAAGTGGAGGCATTATTTTTATTGTCCTTATTCAGAGGTAATGGTTCAAAAAGGTATGTGTGAATACCAAGTTGACATAGAGTCCAGAGGTGTCCAATCTTTTAGCTTCTCTATTGTCTTGGGCCACACATGTAATACATTAACACTAATGATTTCTGATGAGCTTTAAAAAAAATTGCAGGCAGGGCACAGTGGCTCACACCTGTAATCCCAGCACTTTGCAAGACCAAGGTGGGCAGATCATGAGGTCAGGAGTTCAAGATCCATCTGGCCAACATAGTAAAATCCCAACTCAACTAAAAATTAGCCAGTGTGGTTGCAGGTGCCTATAATTCCAGCTACTTGGGAGGCTGAGGCAGGAGAATCACTTGAACCTGGGAGGCGGAGGTTGCAGTGAGCAGAGATCACACCGCTGCACTCCAGCTTGGGAGACAGACCAAGACTCCATCTCAAAATAAATAAATAAATAAGTAAAAATTGCAGAAAAAAATCTCATATTTTAAGAACGTTTACAAATTTGTGTTGGGCCGCATTCAAAGCAGTCCTGGGCTACATGCAAACCTCAGGCCACAGGTTGGGCAAGCTTGGTGTAGACTGTGTTAGATTGTCCTATCGACAATTTGGTTGAGTTGGAAATTTCACTCCCAGAACCCTCTTCTCTGTATGATTCTGGGTTAAAATTGGCCAAATGGGGAACTAGAAAAGATCTGGGAGGCAGAAGTGAAGCAACATCATATTTGCAGGGCATCATGGTCACATGCAGAAACAGTGACACGAAGGTGCCAGGGATCCCAACTTGGTCTTGCTCCCCCCTGCTCCACCCCCAGCACATCCTCCTGACTATAGATCCACTGACCAACAGCAGCCGTGGGACCACCAGCAGACTCTTGGTGGTTGTGCTCAGGCAGCGGCCTCCCATCAACATGTCCCCACTGCATGGTCCTACTTGGTGGCTGGATGTACTGATCTGCCAGATTTCTCCTGAAAGCTCCAAGTTGTCCACTTAACACCAGTGCTTCAGGAAGACTGGTAAATAACTTCATCTCTAGCCCTCTAACTCTCCTTAACTACCTTCACCTCCCAATCCCTCTCATCATTACGTAAGGTCAAATTCCTGAACTGAATGTCTTATTAGGTTGGGGCAAAAGTATTTGCAGTTTTTGTCATTACTTTCTTTTTCTTTTTCTTTTTTTTTGAGACAGAGTCTTGATCTGTCACACAGGCTAGAGTACAGTGGTGTGATCTCAGCTCACTACAGCCTCCGCCTCCCGGGTTCAAGCGATTCTGCTGCCTCAGTCTCCCAAGCAGCTGAGACTACAGGTGTGCGCCACCACACCCAGCTAATTTTTGTATTTTTAGTAGAGACAGGGTTTCTCCATGTTGGTCAGGCTGGTCTCGAACTTCTGACCTCAGGTGATCTGCCCATCTCAGCCTCCCAAAGTGCTGGGATTACAGGTGTGAGCCACCGCCCACCAGCCAGTTGCATTCTTTTGAGTTTCTGATTAGCCTCCCCAAAAGAGGCAGTCAGATATGCATTTACCTAAGCCAAGGCGTGATTTTGAATAAAATGGGAGGCAGGTTTGCCCTCAGCAGTTCCCTGCTTGACTTTTCCCTTTAGCTTATTGATTTTGGGACCCCAATATTTATTTTTCTTTCACAAGTACATTCATTATAATTAATGCATCAATATTGATACATTATTATTAAAGTTCATACTTTAGTTAGATTTCTTTGGTTTTTATCTAATATCCTCTCTTCTTCAAGAATCCCATCCAGGATACAAATTACATTTCATTGTTGTGTCTCCTTAGTCTCTTTTGGCTGTGACCATTTCTCAGACTGTCCTTTGTTTTTGGTGACATTGACAGTTCTGAAGAGTACTGGTTAGTATTTTACAAAATGTCCCTCAGTTGAGATTTGACTAATGTTTTTCTCAAATCAGACTAGGGTTATGGGTTTTGGGGGAGACTGTTTACTTAGGCAACACAGGGCTGCACTTGGAAGTTTGTTTTTGCTTGTCTGTTTTTTGTTTTTTAGATGGAGTCTCACTCTGTCACCCAGGCTAGAGTGCAGTGGCTTGATCTCAGCTTACTGCAACCTCCACCTCCACCTCCCAGATTGCAGGTGCCCACCAGCACACCCGGCTAACTTTTGTATTTTTAGTAGAGATGGGATTTTGCCATGTTGTCCAGGCTGTTCTCAAATGCCTGACCTTACGTGATTCACCCACCTCGGCCTCCCAAAGTGTTGAGATTACAGGCATGAGCTACCACACCCAGCCAGAAGTTTTTGATGAACATTTTTTGAGTAAATGAATATTTACCTGTAAGAAAATGAATTCAGAAAGTTTAAGAAATGTGTCAAAAGACATCTTGCTCATTAGAGGCAAAACTAGGATCAGAACCCTGGACTCTGACTCAGAAACTCTCTACTTTCCAGTGGATTATATTAACCTCACAATAATTATAGCAACAGCTTCTAGACACTGTCCTAGATAACATAATATACATTGATTCTAATTATCTCGACAACATTTCAAGGAATACATTATTATCCTATTTTCATGAAGCTCAGGGTTACCCAGGGCATCTCCTGCAAGGCTACACAGAGAAAAAGTGGCCTGGGGTTCGACCCAACTGTGGCAGCCTCTAGACTTTCTGCCCATACCATTACCATTGCAGTGAGCTCTCAAAGATGACCAAGTGATTCCTCCCGCCTCAAAACTTTCCAAAGCCTCCCCGACACTGCCAATGAAACTTTGCCACCCTCACCTCCTACTTCCCTAACTATACTCCTACTCCAGGTATGATAAGCCCCTGGCCACTCCCCCTAATGGGCACACTGCTTCGTGGATCTTTGTAAATGCTGTTGTCATTCTTAGAACATCTTTCCTCTCCCATCTCTTACCCCTCTGTGGGAGACAGGGGATCTTATTTATATTTCACCCATCAGTTTCACCTCCTAATTCTATGAAACAAACCTCTCATCCAAACAAGTGGACTTCATCCTCCCAACTCTGTACACCTTAGTTCGTGGTACACACCACTATTCTTGTACTGATCATACCATAGTGGCATTGTTCTTGGAGAGCTCTCACTCTCTAATCAGACATGGAACTTCTCTGGGAAAGGATATTTTCCTATTCACCTTTATATCTACCGTATCTAGTAGAGTGCCTAGCACATCACCAGTGTTCAATAAATGAGTGAATGAATGAACAAGTAAATGGACAAATATGGAAGAGTATATAACAATCTTCCATGCAGGAACATAAAGCTCCTGAAAACGAACTGAATGCTGCCTCCACACTCCCTTCTCCTCCAAAGCCAGGGGCACATGGCCAATCTCTCCAGGAGTTTTCCATCTTGCTATTAAATGCATCTTGTTGGATCCATGAATGAATAACATCAAGGACCTTGGAGTGAAGAATTGGCTTAATCTCAGTATCTAAGCAAGTTAATGAACTAGAAATCCAGCGGAGCCTCTTCTGTCATTTTGCAAAGAAAATACAGGAAAAGTTCCAACATAAACTACCTTAAAGGCCAAATATCTATTCCACAAAGACATTCTTATCAGCTATGTATAGAAGAATCAGATGCATGGTTTAATCCCCCCCCCCCCACCCCCCCACCCCACCTTTCCTTTTTGCTGTCCCTGAGTAATTCAAGAGGAGTGGAAACCTGGCAGTTAACCAATTAGCTTGATTGGAATAAACAGCCAAATTAGATAATTAATGATCATGTTTGCCAAATTTCCACTTCATATTTTGCTGGGTAGATACATCCCTGAGGCTACAGATACATTTACAAGCAAATTGCCCAATTTTCCTGCTGAATCCTCCTGTATCGTGAATCTCACATCTTCCATTACCCCTTCTGGTTCTTTTCCATCACTTTAGAAAACAATCAGAGAAAGAGTCATGCTCACAGCACTGGGAAACTAACCCTCACACCTAGTGCTTAGAAGGAGCCTGGTGGCCCCAAGTTTGGCAGGTCAACCCAGGCGAAGGTTATGACCTTGCATTTCCTTTCTACATCAGCAGCCACAAAGTGACTGTTCTGCCTTTCCCCTGACACAGGAACCAAGAAAAGTGGGAAATCCCCTCCTACAGGTCACGTACTAGATGTGACTGGAGGAACTGATGTCCTTCCTTTCAGAGTGTTTCATCTCACCATTTGCATGACTGGCGAAGCTACATCTATTTCTTCCCCAAGGTTCTTGTGGGCCACTATTGCATTGACGGAAAGTTGAGTGGCAGGACATTTCTAGATCAAAAAAAAAAAAAAGATTTGTGGATTAAAATCTAGAGGTCTAAAGGAGGCAGTTTTTTGTAATTGAAGTAACATGGTGGTTGTCTTCATTTGTTTGTGTTGCTATAAAGGGATACCTGAGGCTGGGTGGAAAGAGGTGTGCAAGAAACATGGCGTCAGCATTTGTTTCTGGTGAGGCCTCAGGAAGCTTCCGCTCATCGTGGAAGATGAACAGTCATTACATGATGAGAGAAGAGGCAAGAAAGAGTTGGGGGAGCCAGGCTCTTTCAACAACCAGGACTTGTGAGAACTAAGTGTAAGAACTCATTCATTACCATGTGAGGACTGCACCAAACCATTCTTGAGGGATCCACCCCCATGATACAAACACCTTCCACTAGGCCTCACATCTAACACTGGGGTCAAATTTTAACATGAGATTTGGTGAGGCCAAGCAAACCCTATCCAAACCACAGCAATGGTCCACAAGGTAGGGAATATAAAGCATCCTGCACAGATTTTAATCAGGTGCTGGGAAGCTGGGAGATGGGGGATAAAGAGAATTGCAGAGCTAGTATTAGCAAAGCCAGTCCACCCTGTAGCTATATTCAATTACTGGCATTAGCATACTCAGGAATTCTCAAACCTTTCAAGAAGCACACTTTTTTTTTTCATTATTTACAGAATACTGTATTCGTTTCTGTAATCAAACACATGTAGATAAGACCATAGGTACTATCCACCTATGTAGATAATACAGTGTGTTACCCTGCATGAATGGAAAAAAAATTAAGTTTAACGTTTCTAGACCAATATGGCTGTTAATTTCTGTGCAATGCCAACTCAACACAGTAAACTGGTATACTTTTTCCAAAGGTGAGAGCACAGCTAAAGTTTCCAAAAATTCAAATTATATATATGTGTGTGTGTGTGTGTGTGCCTATATACATATATATTTATGCAAAAAGACCAATAATAGCAGTATGTTATGCATCAAGAGCAGCAACAGCTTTTTCAGGTTCTGCAGTCATCTGTACAAAATTATAGAGACATCCAGCATACTCCATTAAAAAACAAGGGGCGGGGGGGGAGGTAAAAAACACAACCCCAGAAAATTGCAAAGTTCTACTACTGTTTTGATACCTGGTACCACTTTTTAAAATTAGCTTCTGAAATGTAATCTGGAAAGAAAACATTCTAGAATAACATCATTTAAAACAGCTCTGATAAAACATGGTCACTACAACTTATCATAAAGCAGATACAAGATATTTTACATTCACAGAGGTATGATATAGTACTGTCCTATATCTATAATACTAGAGGATACAATTACGAAGGCATTATATGAGACTTGACTCTACTTTTTCCAGCAGAGGGCCCAAAGAATGGCATGACACAGCTCTGTAAAGAAATGCTCCTTCTTAGGATTTCCTTTAATTAGTGGCACAGTTCTAGGTACTCACTGCTCTTCATGAACGCCAGCTACAAACTGGTTTTAAAAAAAGAAAGAAAGAAAAAGAAAAGAAAAAACCCCAAACCATTGGAATTATACAAAGATGACTGAATGGGGGCAAGGAAGACTCAGCCTAACTAATATTTTACCAAATCTGTCATGTTTGAATGGTGAGAGCTCCATGGAAGAAAGGAGATGCTAAGCAGTGAAGAAGCACACTTTCAATGGTCACATGTCTACACTACACTGGGCCCTTGTTGGGATTTTAAACTTCAAAAATATCTTTTTAGTGTTCACCTACTTCATGCCAACTGCTATTCTGCAGATACAATGATAAATAAGACAAATAACTTATAATCTAGTGAAAAGGCCTTATCAACTGCTCACTCCTACAAAGCTGATATTAAACCCCCAGCCTGGTCATCCCTGACCACTCGAAGGTCAACAAACCAGTTAGAGATGTTAGGACTGGAACTAAATGCAGAAAACATATCAGAGTTGCCAGCAGGTGAGGGGCAGGGTGGACAACTACAAAAGAGATGCACAGGACAATTTTTAGGTGAATATAGGTTCTACATGGTACTATGATGATGGATACATGCTTCTGTGCATTTTCAAATACCATTGAAATGTATCTCACAAAGAATGAAGTTCAATGTAGGCAAACATTTAAAAAATCAACAAGGAGGTCATGGAATCTCAGGATGGAATGCAGACTGTGATAAACTGTGTTACAAATGTATCATATAATCCTGGTAGCAGCAAGCACACCAGCACCAGATATTGGCTTCTAAACACCATTCTCTAACAAAAGAAACCACAGCACTGGAGAAATGTTTGATTCTAGGGCTGGGAAAGGGAAAATGCAAAATGAGCCTGGAGCATCAGGTAGTGTCAAGAAAGGAAGTGCTCAAAAACAGAAGGATGGAGGCAGGTCAAAAGGACACAACAGCCAAACTAAAAGAGCTCCCAGTGGCCAAAGCTGTAACAATTTGAGAACTTAATTAATTAATTAATTAACATGATACTAAATTGCAACCCAAAGCATAAGATCATTATATGTGAATCCATGCTGATATAAATCCCTATCCCTCACCATATACAAAAATTAACTCAAGATGGATTAAAGACTTAAATGTAAGACTTCAAACAATGACAATTATAGAAGAAAACATAGGAAATACTCTTCTGGACATTGGCCTAGGCAAGGAATGAATGGCTGAGTCCTCAAAAACAAATGCAACAACAACAAAATTGACAATTTGGACCTACTCAAACTAAAAAGCTTCTACACAGCAAAAGAAACTATCAACAGAGTAAACAGACAACCTATAGAATGGGAGAAAAGTATGCATCCAACAAAGGACTAATATCCAGAATCTACAAAGAATTTAAACAAATCAACAAGAAAAAAAGAAATAAACTCATTAAAAAGTGAGCAAAGTCTTTTATAAAGGCACTCAATTTAAAAAAAGAAAGAAGACATACAAATGGCCAACAAATATGAAAAAATGCTCACTGTCACTAATCATTAGAAAAGTGCAAATCAAAACCACACAAAATTTAAAGTGATCACTGAAAGAGAAATAAAAAATATATGTAACTAATAAGCTAGCATTGGGAAAAATACTAAAACACAATCTTTTTAAAGCATAAATGAGGGAAAAAGGAAAATAAGATATATGCAGCAAACAGAATATAACTAGTAGAATGACTATGTACCCATCATATGAATGGTGAATGAATGTCAGTAATTTAATCAGTGTAAACAATCTACATACTTTGATTAAAAATCAAAGATTGGTAAGGCACTTCTGGATTGATGCAGCCCTTCAAAATTCCACTCCTCCATGCAAGCACAGAGAACAACAGAAGCAAAATTGCTCAGAGAACAAAAGCAAAATTGCTCAAATTCACCTATTTCAGAACTCTGGAAATTAGCTAAAGGCTAACCAATATGAGGAGAATTTACTCAAGAAAAATAGCTGAATATTAGTAAGGATAACAACCTTGGTAGTTTTTTTAACTTGCCCTGGTCTCACGCCTTCCCCATCCCTACCTTTCAGCTTAAAAACCAGTGGCCTCACAAGCACAGTAGCTGTTGAAAACAGCAGCCTAGCAGCCACTAGAAGAGGCATAACAGGGTTGAAACTCCCCCTCAAAAAAAACCATTCGCACAGAGTTGTCACTATATGACCCTTCTAGCAACTCCTTGGAAAAGCCCCATTCTTAAAGCCTCTCTTTATTTGACCTGACTCAGAGCTCACTCAGTGGGCATTTGTCAAAATCATCAGTGCCAACTAATTAACATCACCGCTGCCTCAAGTGGCAAAACTAGTTGGGTCAAATGAGAGGCTGGCAGAAAGCTCAAAGGAAAATGTGGATCCATAGGGAACTTTGAGAAATCTAGAAGGCCATGCTCATGACTAGGGTTTCATGCATGCCCAGAAATAACTGAGAAAGCCCTAATCTCTTACCTGTGTCTAACCTTGAAGTTCTGTACAAGCAGGAAATGAAGACAAAGGCAGAACAGTAAGCTACTGGAACCCTGAAGATAGACCCCAACACACACACACAGAGCCCCTCAACATAAAATGAAAGATATACTGGTTCAAGGCATTTGAGAGGTTTCCCTGTCTAATAATTATATGAACATTAGGTTAGTCAAGTAGAAGCTTCAGAGGCCACACACAACAAAGAATAAAACTTTACAGAATAAGTCCAGGAAAGTCACTAGACAAACAACAACAAGAAAACTTGAAGAACAGGGAAGAATCTGATTTCCAGAGTGGCTGAATTCTATTATTTTTAATGTCCAGTATTCCCCAAAATTATGAGATATGCAAAGAAATAGGAAAATATAGCCTATATATAGGAAAAACAATCAACAGAAACTATCCCCTGAGTAAGCCCAGATATTGAACTTACTAGACAAAACAGGAAATATACAGTATTACAAACGTATGGAATCACCGTCATACCTGCAGTCCACCACTGACTGAAACATTGTTATACAGCACATGATTGTACAAGATTTGCAAACTGACAACTGTGAAACTTTGTTGAAACAAATAAAAGAAGACCTAAAAACATGCAAAGATATCCCATGTTCTTGTATCAGAAAACTTCATACTACTAGAAGGACAAGACTCCCCCATATTGGTCTATGGAACTTAATAGCAAGAAAACAAGCTTATTTTAAAATGGGCAAAGAACTTGAATAGCCATTTCTCTGAAGAGGTGACAAAAATGGCTAATAGGTATATGAAAAGGCACTCAACTTCACAAATCAACAGAGAAATGCAAATTAAAGCCACAAGGAGACATTACCTCACACGTTTTAGGATGGCTATTACCAAAAAGACATGTGATAACAAGTGTTGGTGAGGGTGTAGAGAAAATGAAACCTTTGTGCTCTGTTAACAGGAATATAAATTGCTGTGGCCTTCATGGAAAATAGTATGTAGATTCTTCTAAAAATTAAAAATAGATCTATCATAGGACCCAACAATCCTTCTTCTGGGCATATACCCAAGGAACAAAATTAGCACCTCATAGAGATAGTCATGCTCCCATGTTCATTGCAGCATTATTCACAATAGCCAAGATATGGTAACATCCTAAGTGTCTGTCAACAGATGAATGGATAAAGAAACTGTGAATAATATTCCACTCGACTATAGTAACACTTCACTATGTATATCAAAACATCATGTTGTACACCCTAAATATACACAATTTTTAAAAACCAAATTGGTATATAGATTCAAAGCAATCGCTATCAAAATCCAAGCAGCCTTTTTTCCCCCTTTTCCTTTCCCTTTCCTTTTTTTTTTTTAAATAGATACTAACAAGATGATCCTAAAATTCACATGGAAATGCAAAGGACCCAGAATAACCAAAACAATCTTTAAAAAGAACAAAGTTGGAGCACTTACAAATCCCAGCCTCAAAACTTAACAATAATACAGCATGGTACTGGCATAAGGATAGACCAAAATATCAAAGGAATAGAATTGGGAGTTCAAAAATAAACCTTCATATTTCTGACCAATTTATTTTTGATAAGAGTCCAAGACAATCCAATAGGGAAGTTGTCTTTTCAACAAATGGTATTGGGAAAACTGGATATCCATATAAAGACAAAAGAAGTTAGATTCCAAACTCACACCATAGCCAAAATTAACTCAAAATGGATCATCAACCTAATTGTGGGAGTTAAAACTATAAAACTGTTAGGAGAAAACATTGGGGTAAAGCTTTGTGACCTTAGGTCAGGCAGTGCTTTTTTATCCAAAAGCATAACAAAAAAAAGATAAATTATACCTCATGAAAACTAAAGTCTTTGGTGCTTCAAAGAAGACAATTAAGAAAATGAAAAGGCAACTTATAGAATGGAAGCAACCATCATATGAACGAATGCTCAATATACTTGTCATTAAGGAAGTGCAAATCAAAACCACAATAAGATACCACTTCACACTTATTAGAATAGCTAGAATCAAGATCAGCCATAACAAATGTGGACAAAAATGTGGAGAATTTGGAATCCTCATGCAATGCTGGTAGGATTACAAAATGGTGCGGTAACTCTGGAAAACTGTTTGGCAGTTCCTCAAAATGTTAAACATAGAGTTACTATATGACCCAGCAGTTTCACTCCTACAAATATACCCAAGAGACATGAAAATATATTTTCACACAAAAACTTGTATTTGAATGTTCCTAGCAGCATTTTTTATGATAGTCAGAAAGTGGAAACAACCCAAATGTCCATCAATGAATGAATGAATAAACAGAAGGTGTTATATACATACTCTGGAATACGATTTGGCAGTAAAATGAAGGAAGTATTGATGATGAACCTTAAAAACATTGAGTGGAAGAAGCCAGGCACAAAAGACTAAACATTGCATGATTCTCTTCATAGGAAATATACAGAATAGGCAAATCCATGGAAACGAAAAAATACATCAGTGTTTACTAGGGGCTAGGGGGTGGGGGTAATGAAGAGTGACTGCTAACAGATATGGGGTTTCTTTTGGGAGTAGTAATGAAAATGATTTAAAATTAGGTAGCTGTGATGGTTGCAAAACTCTGCAGATATACTAAAACCATGAGTTTTATATTTTGAAGTTATAAATTTTACGGTATGTGCATTATATGTCAATAAAATACTACTTTTAAAGTAATTTTTAATAGCAAAAATTGTCAAACTGCATTTTTAAAGCATGCATCCTGCTTACAAAGTGCCCTATATACAAGAAAGTTGAAAGTAAAAAAATGAAAACTATATACTATGCAAGCACTAATCAAAAGAATGCTGACATAGCTCTCAAACAAGGTAGACTTTCAGGCAAGAGGCATTGCTAGAGCCATAGATGAACATTACCCATGGTACACATTTACCTATGTAACAAACCTGCATATCCTGCACATGTGCCCCAGAACTTAAAATAAAAGTTGAGGGGAAAAAAAGATGAACATTTCTCAATGAATAAGAGGTCAATTTCCCAGGAAGATACAACAAACCTTACATGTGTTTAATAATGTAGCTTCAAACTATAAAAAACAAAAATTGAAAAAGCTAAAAGAAATAGTAAACAAATCCACAATCATAGTAGAGTCATTAACACACCATCCTCAGTAACTAATAAAACAAGCAGAGAACGACAGTAAGGATGATGAAAACTTGATTAACTA
Source organism: Ateles fusciceps (assembly GCA_036589455.1). Lineage (NCBI taxonomy): Eukaryota > Metazoa > Chordata > Mammalia > Primates > Atelidae > Ateles > Ateles fusciceps. The sequence goes on from JAZHEH010000222.1 coordinate 14,634,273, forward strand.
ACTTTGCAAGTGACATACTGAGAACATAATATTCCATGACATCAAATATACATTGTCTTCTCAAGGACACATATTTATTAAAATAGACTTGGTCATAATACAAGTCTCAAATATAGAACTGAAATCACTCAGAGTAAAATTTTCTAAACACTATGGAATTAAGCTAGAAATAAATACAGTCATGCATTGCTTAGTAACAGGGATACATTCTGAGAAAGATGAAGTGGTACAAGTTTGTTATTGGGCAAACATCATAGAGTGTACACAAATCTAGATGGTATAACCTACTACACACCTAGACTATATGGTACTGTCTACTGCTTCCAGGCTACAAACCTGTATAGCATGTTACCGGACTGAATAGTGTAGGTAACTGTAACACAATGGTAAGTATTTGTGTATTTAAACATACCCAAACATAGAGAGGTACAATAAAAATGATAATAAAGATATTAAAATGGTACACCCAAATGCAGCACTTACCAGGCATGAATGGAGTTTGCAAGACTAGGAGTCACTCTGGGTGAATCAGTGTATGAGTGGGGAGTGAATGTGGAGGTCTCGGACATTATTGTACGCTACTGTAGACTTTTTTTTTTTTGAGACAGAATCTCACTCTGTCACCCAGGCTGGAGTGCAGTGGCATGATCTTGGCTCACTTCAACCTCTGCCTCCTGGATTCAAGTGATTCTCCTGCCTCAGCCTCTCGAGTAGCTGGGATTACAGACACGTGCCACCACACCCAGCTAAGTTTTATATTTTTAGTAGAGGGTCTCACCGTGTTGATCAGGCTGGTCTCGAACTTCTGACCTCGTGATCCACCCACCTCGCCCTCCCAAAGTGCTGGGATTACAGGCGTGAGCCACCGCGCCTAGCTGCTACTGTAGACTTTACCAACATTTGTACACTTAGGCCACACAAATTTATCAAAATATATTTTACTTCTTCAAGAATAAATTAACCTTCGCTTACCATAACTGTTTTACTTTATAAACTTTTAAATTTTTTAAAACTTTTTGGCTCTTTTATAATAACACTTAGCTTAAAACACAAACACGTTGTACAGCTGTACAAAAATATTTTCTTTGTATTCTTATTTCGTATGCCTTTCTATTTTAAATTATTTTTAAACTTTTTTTGTTAAAAACTAAGACACAAGCACACACATTAGCCCAGGTCCACAGAGAGTGGGATCATTAACCCCCATCTTCCACCTCCACATCTCCTCCCACCAGTAAGTCTCCACACAGTAACATGCATGGAGCTGTCATGTCCTGTGACATGCTGTCTTCTGGAATGCCTCCTGAAAGACCTGCCTGAGGCTGTTTTACAGTTAACTTTTTTTTTTATGAGTACAACAAGTACATTCTAAAATAACTAAAAAGTATAATATAGTAAATACATTAATAGCAGTCATTTATTATCATTATTGAGAATTATGTACTATATGTAATTGTATGTGCTGTACTTTTATACAACTGGCAGCACAATAGGTTTGTTTATACCAGTATGTCTTTCATTGAGCTATGATGTCACTAGGTGATAGGATTTTTCAGTTCCATTATAATCTTATGGAACCACCACTGTATATGCAAACCATCATCGACCAAAATGTTCTTAACTATAGTTAAAAATCACTAGGAAATCTTCAAATATTTGTAATCTATATTGTTTATTTTCTTAAATTCCATTTTTAAATGAATGATCATGTAAGCATGACCTATCAAAACTTGTGAGTTATAGCTAAGGCTGTCCTCAGAGGGGGAAATTTATAGCTTTAAAAGTGTATATATTAGCAAATAAGAAAGGTTGAAAAATCAGTTGTCTAAAGATCCATCTCAAGAAGTTGTAAAAGAGCAGGAAAATAAAGCAAAGAAAGTGGAAGGAAGGCAATAATAAAGACAAAAGCAAAAATTAACAACATAGAAGACAAAAGTATAACAACTGAATAGCAAAGAGGCAAAATCTGATCCTTCAGAAATACCAGTACAACTGAAAGAATAGCACAGATACTACACAAAACTATCCCAGAGAATAGAAAAGAGGGTATCCATACAAAACCACTTTATGAGGATAAAATACTATGGATACCAAAACTTGACGAGGACATTACAAGAAGAGAAAATTACATTGAATGGGATGAGCTGGGGGTAATAAAGAGAGACAGAAAAAGAGAGAGAGAGAAAATTTCAGGAAAATATCTCTCATGAAAGCAGATGCAAAAATCCTAAATAAAATATTAGCAAGTCAGATCCATTGATAAATAAAAAGGAGAATCCTTTATGATCAAGTGGGTTTATTCCAGATAGATGATGCCTGTTTAAAAATTAAAAATCAGTTAATGAGTTTACCATAACATAATAAATAAGTTAAATTATATGACCATCTTAATAAATGCCGAAAAACATCCAATAAAATTTCATATCTATTCATGATAAAACCTTTAGCAAAGTAGGAACAGAAAATAACTGTCTCAATCTAATAATAGTGTCTTTAAAAAAAAAAACCTACATCATATATGTCACTGATGACGAATTACTGAAAACTTTCCATCTGAGATCAAAAATAAAGCAAAAATGTCTGGTTCACTAGAACTATATTGTACTAGAAATCCCAGCCACTGAAAAAAGGCAGGAAAAAAATGCAAGTATTGGAAAGTAAGAAATAAAACGTCATTATTCCCACACAACATAATCACAACATAATTGTATGTATAAAACTCCAAAGAACTTGCAGACTGTTAAGCAATTTTAGCAAGGTCATTGAATATAAGATCAATTTAAAAATCAATTGTATTTTATATACACGGAACGAACAATTAGAAAACGAAATTTTAAAAACAGCATTAACGATAGCATGGAAAATCAAAATTGTTAGAATAAACCCAAAGAAAGTTTTTCTACACAGAAACTATGAAACTAATATTGCTAACATCATTAATTAATAATTAGTAGTAGTTAAGGGAGAGATGATGTTCATGAATGGAAAGAGTCAGTATTATAAAGATGTCAATTATCTCCAAATTGATCTACAGATTCAATGTAATCCCAGTAAAAATCCTGGCTTTTTTCTTTTCTTTTTTTTTTTTTTGGATACAGGCTCTCGCTCTGATGCCCAGACTGGAGTAGAGTGGAACGGTCATGGCTCACGTCAGTGTTGATCTCAAGGGCTCAAGAGAGTGTCCCTCCTCAGCATCGTGACTAGCTAGCTGAGATCACACGTGCACGCCACTGTACAAGGCTAATTTGGTTTATTTTTTGTACAGACAAGGTCTCACTATGTTGCTCAGGCTGGTCTCAAACTCCTGGGCTCAAGCAATCCTCATATCTCCGCCTCCCAAGGTGCTGCTGAGATTACAGGCAGCACTTCATTTCCAGCAAAAAAAAAAAAAAATTATTCCTGGAAATTAAAAACGCTATTCTAAAATTTACATGGAAAATTCCAAAAAAGGAAAAAAAACCCCAAGACATTTTTGTAGAAGAATTAGACATTACTGCTGTTGTTGTTTTTATATAGTCATTGTTTTCTTAGATTTATTCACATATTTACATTTTTGTTTTTCTCTATTTCTTCTTGCACTTCAGACTTTCTTCTGGATTCATTTCTTTTCTTCCTGAAGTATATTTTTTAAAGTTTAATGCCTACTTACTCTCTCAAACTAGCTCTCCAATTCTAGGTTTACAATGATTTCTTTCGCATTTTGAAGATAGAGTATCTTAATGTTGTCTTGCTGATTTTGAGAAGCCCGCTATCAATCGAATTGTCATTCCTTCATAGGTAATCTATCTTTTCTCTTTTAAAATCTTCTCTGTCTTGGTCTTTGACTAAGTACAAGGTACTACTCTTTCCTCATCCTGTTTGGAATACATTGAGCTTGTTGAGTCTGTTAATTCATATCTTTCATTCTTTAGGGAAAATTCTAATCCATTATCTCTTCAAATAATGCCTCTCCATCATTCTCTCTAGTCTCTCCTTTTGATTAAACTAATGTAAAACCTTTTCGATCTGCCCTCCGTGTCCCTTATCTTCCTTTTTTTATCCTTTATTTCTCTCTGCTGCACTTTCAGTAATTTCTCAGTGTCTACCTGCAGTTGCTTCATCTGCTATTTAACCCAACCAATCATTTGAGTTCCTAATCCCCGTTACTATATTGTTGATATTCAGAATTTTATTAATCTTCCTGGTTCTTTATTATAGTGTCTTGTCCCTTAGTTTTACTTTCAATACTCTTTTTATTTATTTTAAAATATATAAAACATATATATCTTATATTTCTCTTTGCTGATTCTAGTATCTGGAATATGTATCTCAGTGTGGTGTTACTGGATTTCAGTTCCAAACCCACACAAGAACTTGAAATTGGGAACTCTCTAGACTTTTTCTTTTCCCCTGTACTCAAAGCAAAGGCCAAGATCACCAAGAATCTTCACTTTTTACGTCTGTGAGACAGGCTTCCTACTTGGGTTTCTTGGCTTTCTTTGGGAGAAGTGTCAGCTTTAGTAGGGGTGAGCAGTTTCTAATTCATCCTCACACTTTGTGTGGGCCAGGATCACCTCCTCTGTCCTCCTTCAAGCACACAAATGCACATATACACACATCTACACTCTAGTCTTCCAGGAGCCTGCAGATGACCCCAGGGAAACTGTCAGCTGCAGCACTGATGTGCCCTCCTAGATTCGCACCTAACCTTGAAAGATTTCCCTCACTTTACTGCCACATCACCCATGCACTCATTTTTCTCCTATTTTATCAGTGTTTCAGATGCTCTGTACTAAGAGTTTCTCTCCAGACATCAATATCACCAATTTTCTAGAAAAGGAAGTGCAAGCTTAAGGCTTTCTGTTAGACAAATGAGGAATAGCCCATTGTTGGGTCAAATGGCTTTCTCGAGTTCAGACAATGTCACTCACTAAGGAATGTGGGATAAAAACAGCAATAAGGAGGAGTGTGAGCGGGGTGGAGGTTGGCGTGTTCTCACAAAACAGGGCATACAACGTTCCAGCAATGGAGTTAGGATTGAAATCTGCATCTCCTAATTTCCGAGATTAGTCCTTAGCCTAGGCTTTCTGTCAGCTCTTTCTTCAGGAACACAAGTAGAATACTGTACTCGAGAGTCAATGATAGAGCAGATACAGCCAATAGCCTATTGAACGGGGGTGTGTTTCAAAGAAACCCAGAACTGGCTTATCAATGTAAAGACTTTGGAAATCTCTAATTCCGCCAAGTAAGCAAAATGTATTCGGGGGAATTAATGAGACATGTCGCCTTCTCAAGGAACTTCATGTACAGACTCACCTGGCCAGTTCTTTGCTATTAGACAGGTGAAGCTACACTGAAAATACAGCATGGTCTTCTGTGGATCAATTTCAGAAGTCAGCGAAGGTAGAACTCTGCTTCTACTGAAGCCAATGCCCTCTTCATCCAAAAAAACAGAACCGCAGCCCAGCTCCTAAGGCCTCTGCTGCCAGGCCCCATCATGCCACCTTCATTTCCCAAGGCTTCCCTCTGCTACACACAGAGGTCTATATCTAACCATCCTTTCCCCTTCCCGCCCTCAAACCTCCACACTCCCTCTCTCTCACAGCCCTCTTCTTCATGATCTTGTGAATGCATTGTTGTTTCTAATTTTCACTTTCACAGATGCAATCAATGTTCTTGTGCACATGTGTCAGTTTCTCCAGGAAAAATGCCAGTGAGTGAAATTGGTTGATCACAGAGTGTGCACATTGTTCACTTTCCTAGATATCACCAAAGCGCTCACCAAAGTGGTTTACTGATTGCACTACCAACCACAACGTATGGTGGAATCCTGGTGCTCCATATCCTTGCCAACACATGGTGTTTTTCAGACTTTAATTCTTAAGGACCTTCTCCCTACAAGCCTATCCAGTGAACTACTCCCTTCTGACCTGCTGATAGATAGTGAATAACACATTTGCACTAGTTAAGGCTCTTCTGGACACTGGATCTTAGAGCAGGGGTCTATAACGCTTTCTGAAGAGTGAGCTGAGATCCGTCAATTCCTCCCAGCAGCTGACTGGGAGAAGGGAATGTGATGGTTAGTTTTAATGTGTCAACTTGATTTGGCCAGAGGATGCCCAGATAGCTGGTTAGACATTAATTCTGGGTGTGTCTGGAAGGGTGTTTCCAGGAGAGATTAACATTTGAACTGATGGATAGAATCAAGCAGATGGCCCTCCCCAATGTGAGTAGGCATCATTCAAATCACTGAAGGCCTGAGTAGAACAAAACAGCACAGAAAGGTTGAATTAACTCTGGCTGACTGCCTGAGCTAGAACATCTGTCTTTTCCTGCCCTCAGCACTCCCGGTTCTCAGGCCTTCAGAGTCAGACTGGAACCTACACCACAACTCTTCAGTTCTCAGGTTTTTGCACTGTATCCCTGACTTTCCTGGGTCTACAGCTTGCGGGCAGCAGATCATAGGACCCTTCAGCCTCCATAATTGCATGAACCAATAACTTATAATAAATCTCTTTGTAGATACAGATATAGACATTAATATGCTCTGTTGGTTCTGTTTCTCTGGGGGAACCCTCACTAATACATGAGGAATAATGAAACAATAACACTATCTTACTTTGAGTGAGAGCACATGCCAGTGAGAAGGAGAAGGAGAAGTGAGGCTTCTACCACCCACACTGCTTACCAGCATGAGTTTTAGAGGTAAGGTCAGAAGTGGCACTGATTCTTGAGCCAGCGAAACCAACCGCCCTGCTGCTGCTGGCACACAGTGCCCAGATAATGGGAGTCCCAGGCCCTGGAGCCAAAGGGTAGAGAGACATCTGGTCTTGATGATAGATGGCAGGCCAGAGGAGACCAGGCAAAGAAGGGTCAAAAAAACAGGAATGAGGGCAGTGAACGGCCTGGGAAATCTCTGTGCACATCTGGGTCTGAGACATGTGCTTGTTCGTTATTCCACTTGTCAGTGTCAAGGGGCAGCGAAGGGGGCAGAGCTATTAAGTGTGACCTCAGAAGTAGCTAAGCTGGGGTCTTCTACCTACAAGTCCATGATCTTACACTGGCCACTTACCCTCTCCCCTGCCTTAGCTTCTTTTTGTAAAATGAGAATATTCGTACGTGTTTATAGAGTTGCCATGAAAATAAATGAGATAATACCAGCAAAATGCTTAGCAAGGGTATGGTACATAGCGAGGACTCAGTAAATGTTAGTAGTTATTCTTATCACCATCATTGTTGCTATTTCAAATCACAGCCTATGACCACCTTCCTTAAAGCAAACGGCAAATAAGGACTGGCATCTTATCCATCAATTCTGATTGATAGAAGCTGTCTGCTGAGAATTCCACAGTCACCCTTGTGCTCATCTGAAAGGAACAGTGAACTGTGATCCATTGGCAATGTCTGCCATGGCTCCAGCTGGGGAGTAGTACCAGAGGCACCATGCACTTGACTCCCGTGGTCGACATTTCACAATTTATCTGGCAGGAAACATTGATTTAGGAATGTTCCCATTTTAAGTTTCTAAGAGGGTACCTATAAACACCCTCCCCCCTCCACACACACACATGCAAAAGGACTGGCTTTTAAATGAGGCCAACTGCACATGGCTCTTTAAAACTGTACTGAAAGCAGGTTCTGCCACATTTTCTGCTCTGTAGACAATGTCCATTTCATCATTCCTGGCTGCTCTGCCGCATCCCCGCCTGCAGCAGCAGGTGAGCCTCAGGTGGGCTCGTCATAAGCGGGCCCGCACTTAGCTTTCCACAGCTGAAGCTATTAAAGCAGACAGCCCTAGGGTGCCAAGAGATTCACATAAGAACAGGGTGCAATAAAAAGTGCCTGGAAATCTACAAGCCTGGAGTCCAGCTTCAGCAAAAACCCACAGTGTGAAGCTAGGTGGGGCAGGTGACTTCACAGAGCCCTAGTTTAGTTTCCTATAGCCAAAAATAAAGGTCAATGAGCTCAAAGATCCCACCCAATTTTGTTATTCTGTTCTCGAAAAGTGAATGCAGGTAGTTACCGTATTTTTGAAAGAGGGAGAAATGTGCAAAGATGTACATTTTAGTAGACCCTTGACTTTCTTGAAGGGGGATGCTCCAAAATTTTCCTACATTCCCAAATGGCGAAATAGCACTCCAACCCCATTTCTCCTGGGGATTAGTTTCTCACAATGATCAAAAGGTTTATCAGTATGAAAGATGATATTGTAGGAAAGCAAGAATTAGAAAAATTGATTCAGGAGCAGGAGCTGCTCCTGTCTTAGTATCTCTTCCCCCGCCCACCCGACCCACACACCTGTACTCACACACGCCAACTTCCTAGTCCATTGAACCAATGTCATATTTCAACAAAGGTATAAATTAGTGCCTATCACGGACTTCTGACATTAACACTACAACTGTTGAAGTCCTCACCATGAGGCAGGCATCCACTGAACACACACACATGAAGCGCCCAGACGACACAGCTATGTAGTCTGTTTTAGTAATATGTCATCAAGCAAATGTGCAATTTCTTTTGCCAACAGCTATACTGAAAACATCATGCTAATTTCCCAAAACCGTAATAGATTTTGCACGTGTCTTTTCCCACATGCAACAAGTATAACATATAATGATTTATTAGCACAAACTCATACGAATGACTTTTCAGAACCATCCAGGTACTCTCACATGAGATGTGTCCCTTTCCAAAACAACCTCCTTCTCAGGCGTGACTGTCCTCACTGACATGCTGTGATCACTTTTGGCCCTTTTCCTTAGAAACTGCTTTTCAGAGGCAGTGAAGGAGTCTCAGAAGGAAACTGGATCCCAGCTGCGAACACACCTTGTTTTAGATCCAAAACAATATTTCCAGATCCATCAGGATGACACAGTTTGCTTCACTCCAAGTCTCAAACACCATTTATAGAGATTTGCCTCTGAATGGCTCTTTGCTGTTGTCCAAAACCCAAATCTACCCTTATGGAAGAAAGTGGTCCACCACTAAGGTTACCAGAGAAAGTGCACCACGTCTGAATGCAGCTCCTCACGGACAATATCAAAGACGTTTTAGACTTGGGCAGCACCCACAGGATCTGTTGATATCATCCTTAAAGGGTTTTTTTTTTTTTTTTTTTGAGAAAGGGTTTCACTCTTGTTGCCCAGGCTGGAGTGCAATGGCGCCATCTCAGCCCACTGTAACCTCCACCTCACAGGTTCAAGCAATTCTCCTGCCTCAGCCTCCCAAATAGCAGAGATTACAGGTGCCCACAACCATGCCCAGCTAATTTTTTTATTTTTAGTAGAGATGGGGTTTCACCAGGTTGGCCAGGCTCATCTCACACTCCTGACTTCAGGTGATCCACTGGCCTTGGACTTCCAAAGTGCTGGGATTACAGGTGTGAGCCACTGTGCTCCGCCTAAGGAGACTGTATTTAAGGGAAGGACATCGTTTGGGTTTTTCAAATTACCAAATTATATATAAGTCTCAGGGATTTCCGAGTTGATCTCTAAACCTCCACTCTGTCTCCACCCATTCAGCCTTACCCTCTCCCTGACTCCCATTATAGTGGCTGTGTCAAAATAGCCACTTCAGAAAGCCCCCAGCATCACAGCTGCCACCGGGGCATGACTGGGATGTCATCTGCTTATCATCCCGCGTCAAGAAATCCTGTGGACTCTGCTCCTGCCCTCCAGACACGATTTGCTTGTTTAGCTGCCTACTCACAGGGTGAGGTGCCAGGCAGGGCATTTTCAAAGACATCGTCAGGAGGAGCGACAAACCAGGATCTTGCTTCCATACTGAGAAGATGAAAGAGGAAGCGACAAACAAAATGTCCAAATGTCATCTTCTGACTCACTTATAATTCTGCCACCAAACTGAATAGAAAATGCCAGACCCAGGTTACATGGACTCCTCTTTAGGAAATAGGACATTTGAAATTTTTTCACCATCTCTGTTCTTTCTTACATGGGCTGTGGAAAGGTCATCTGAGACATCCCAATTATCACCCTTAATGGTTTCCAATCTGTCCTCATCTGACCCGATGTCCCTGACATGTGACACCTACCCACCTCTGGTTCCTGCGCCCCTTTTCACTTGCACAACCACCTCCTGTGTCCCAGTCCCATACGACCAACAGATGTCCCACTTGCTCTCTGTGCTTGAAATGCACAAATGCGCGCTCGTCCCCGCCCACGACAGGTTGGGCTCCCTCTGCTGACACCTTAGTTGCTGACCCCATAGCATCCTGCTCTGAGTCCTCTGGGCACAAAACCTCGACTGCTCGTTGCCACTCTCTCCTTGTCCCTCACAACCAGCCAGGGGTCCTGGTGATTCTGCCTCCTCTGTGGCTCTCAGCCGCCACAGCCAACTCCCTAGCTAGGGCACTTACAGCCTTAGCTCAGGGCCGGCTCCCACCAGCCTTTCTCATACTGTCCCTTCTCTGGGGAAATCCACTTCACGTGTCTGTCATAGATTCATCTCCCTCAAAGGCTGCTTAAAGCATTTCTGAAAATTTTCCATGGCTCCCATTGCCTCCAGCACCCCAGCCCCTCTCTGTCAATCAAGAGACTCTTCACATAGTCCCATTTAACCTTACCCATTCAAATGGGGCCTCTCCACTGCTCCCTGCATGCTTACTAAAGGCAATCCCATCTCCCCTAAGCTGGTTTCCACCTGGGGCAGTTTCCATAAACACCTGGTCCCCCTCCCCTTCACTCACTCCTCCCCAGGAGGGACTTATCTGATGGGTTAGTTGGGAGAAGGAACAGGGCACTCCCGACCCAGCATTTTTCTCTTCCCTCTTTAACTTTGGAGCTGAGCAACCCATGGGGCTCTCCAGGCCATGTTTCCAGAGGCAGTGCTCCCACAGGGAGGCTTGTGGTGCTCCCATGGGAAGGTCTGTGGTGCTCCCAGACTACCTGGGATGCTGTCGGGAGCCCCCTTCCCTGTCACTATGGCATGCATCCTCCAATATCAGATTTCTCAGTAATAAAAATGATCGTAGTTTTGGACTCCCATGTGCGATATTCCTTTTGATTCATTCGCAATTAGTGTAGAACCCCAGGGAAGAAAAGAACTCTTGATGGGGCCCTTTCACACACCAACATCCCTGGAACTTTGCTACCTCTGGGTCTTGCTCCTCTCATTCCTCCCTCCCAGGAGGGCCTTCACCTGTCACTCTGTCTAGTTCTCACCCACCTTCAATACCCTCCTAAAGTCTGATATCACCTTAATCCTCCCTGGGCCCCTGCCACATCCCCTCCCTCTGAACTCACAGTTCCTGGCTCTACTCACCACTTGGCAACCGTGCACTGCCACATCCTATTTCCACTAACTTCATTCTGCATTCTAGTGCAGCAGTCTCACCTGTTTACGTTTTGCTTCCCTGGTAAGTTACACCTGAGGACAGGTGCATTCCCTTCAGCCTCATTATCATGCTTACCCTCCACAGCACCTGCCCAGGGTCTTTCTCAAGGTAAGCTCTGGGTGGCTGTTGAATTTGTTCCTGACAATGCACAGGAGGCTTCCCAGCTTCTCATCTCAACCCTAGACAATCTGAAGGTCCAAATTATGGCATCAAGGCCACACTGGCATGGTCCTTTTTAACTCCTGACACTTTGATTGTGGCCTTGGATGGTGATGCTACCTGACAAATGGGGAACTGATCACAACGACTTGGGAGATTTTCAGAGACTCTGTTCTCTGACAATGTGTCTATCCTGTATCAAATAACTTTGCCTTGACTCGTGAATAAAATAGAAGAAGACAGCAGACACAGAACACAGGCATGCTAGCTTCGAATGTCCCATGAGCTTGCCAGCTCCTTAAGGATAAGCCTTATGTTCTTTTCTTCTCACTAGTAGCATGGGTGCTGTGTCCAAGGTAGGTACTTAGGAAACACTTGTTAGCTCGACTTATTTAACAGTGGGAACGATCTCCAAACTCTGACATCAGATTCAGCTTTGCTTTTAATTATGTAATATGGTATTTTGTTACTTGAGGTTCAACTTTAGGCTTTAGTTGCAGATAAAATAAAGAAGAGAGTGACACATCTAAAACTAACTGGGTGGGGGGTGAAAGAGAGAGTGAGAGAGAAAAAGAAATTAAGAGCAAGAAGACCAGTCTTTAAACAAAGTACCATTCACACGAGCAAAATGTTCTCATTACAGTTGTTTTGCCCTCCCCCTAAGCCTCCATGAGCACTGAATGGGTAGAAATACCTCTTTGATTCAAGGCAACGGTTGGCGAAGTAAACCATACACTCCTGGCTGGTGCAGAGAGCTCGGAGAGAGCCCATTCTAACCGAGAACAAAGGTTCGGGGGAAAAGTAGTTTCCTGCACAATGCAGCTGAATGATTGACAGGCAGATTATTATTAGGCTGAGTTGGCCTCATCTGGCCTTTTTTAAGTGCAATATGGTCTGTATAACATGACATATGAATGCTAAACTCCTGGCAGGTCCTGCGAAGGGGACAATGGAGCTGGCAGCCTGACACCAGTGCAGCTGGGAGGGGAAGGCTTGGTTTCTGCACATTAACACATTTGACATTTGGTATCTAAAGGGAAGGGCTAATAAATAACCCGCCAACGATGACACTCTGTAATGACAGCTTTTATTACCAGCCAGTTAATCCTCCACTCCAGCTCTGTCCTTTCAGGCCATCTGGTGTTGAATTCTTATTTACTTATTTTTATTTTCCTGGAGCTTGAACTTGGGACATTTGCCTCCTGCCAATGTCATATTTTGAAATTGATTCAAGGGCCAGAAGGGTGGCAGGCTCATTGTGGATGATTCGGCACCGAGGTCTGCAGAAAGTAGAGTGAATAGCATTTTTAGCAGGTGATCTTGGGTTTGGGGTTCACCTGCATGAAGCCAGTTAGTCATCTTGGGTCCAGAGGGATGGCGGAATTCACCTCTTGGTTATCATCTCTTTCTAGAAACAATATGCATGCTTTCTGCCTCAATGGATTGGACACAAGTTTACTGAGAATCCACTACGTGTCCCATAATAGGATGTGTTCTAGGAACCTAAGTCCATCCTTTTAAGGCCAAAGCTGACAGACCAGAACATGAGACCCTCGCATGATAAATCTACATAATGGGATCTGAACTCTAACAGGAAGAAGCATAAAGTGGTAGAGGGTGGGAGATGATGAGGAAATCCCTTCTTCCTCAGAGGATATGAGGAAGTTGTCCAGAATTATAAAGGATCTGAGGTTTTACCCTATTCATATGCTAACAGGTTAGCTGGCATTATGGACTGAATGCCGCAAAATTCATATGTGGAAATCCCAATCCCAGTATGGTGGTATTTGGACATGGGGCCTTTGGGAGGTGATTAGGTTTAGAAGAGGTCATGACGGTCGGACCTCCATGATGGGATCAGGGTCTTCACAAGAAGAGAAACCAAAGAGCTCCCTTTCTCTCTCTCTCTCTCTCTCTCTCTCTCTCTCTCTCTCGCTCTCTCTCTCTCTCTCTCGCGCTCTCTCTCCCTGTGTCCTTTTCTCTCTCTCACTCCATTATGCAAAGACACAGCAAGAAGGTGGCCAACTGCAAGCCAGGAAAAGGGCCCTCACCAGGAACCAACCATGCTGCCACCTTGATCTTGGACTTGCAGCCTCCAGAGCTGAGACAAATACATGTCTGTTGTTTAAGCCACCCAATCGGTGGTATTCTGCATTGCCAGCACAAACTGACTAAGAGAGCCAGCCACAATTTCATGAGTGTTGGCAGAAGACACAAGACACCAGGGTCAGAGACAAATGACTTTATTACTCACAGCATTGGCAGTAGCCAGAATATCAGCTTTCGTACGGATTCTCCAAGCTCAGTTCCCACAGAGTGACATAAAGAAGGTCAGATGACACCTGCACACACAGCCAGTTACACTGAAAGAGAGGAACCCTGGATCTAGGGAACCCAAATCTTTCCTAGTGGGTAGTAAACATGCCTGGTTTTTGCCCTGGAGAAAGACACTAACTCTGTCTTTAGTCCTTTGTAAACTCAGACTCATGACATCAAGCGCTGGGTGGAAGAGAAAGTGAGGGTTGTTCCCTTAGTGAATACTTGTTGGGCAAGCGCTTAAGGCTGGGTCCTATGCTGGGAGCAGAAAGAGGAAAAGACGTTACTCCAGGTGTCCCAGAGACTGGTGTGGAGAGAAACACACACAGATAACTAAGAACAGTGTGGAAGGGCAGTGACAGGATGGGCACAGAGGATGGCAGGAAACACAAAGAAAGGTGTCTCCTGTAGCCCGAGATGAACAGAGATGGGGTGTCCACTGGACACACACCCATGAAAAGAGAGCGCAGAACAAGGCAGTGAGTGACTCTGTTCACTGATGTGCAAAAACACAAGAGACCCATGGAGAACTGTCTCCCAGCAGAGGCCACCAAATCAGTGGATGTCAGTTCCCAATCAAAGGATTTTTATAAAGGTCAAGATGTATTCAAAGAAGGAAGCAGAAATTTTCTCAAGGTTGTGTTTCTCTGTGGTTGGTCTGTCTATAGGACCCCCTTAAAATACCACCCACAGTGGCACTTCTGGATAAACTCCCCCAGCTGTCACCTCATGGAAGAGTGGAAGCGGCCATGGCGAAGCAGGCTGTGTGCGGAGTGCCGCCATGCCTCCGTGTGCAGGAGCGTCAGAACGGAGACAGGAAGAGGCATTCAAGCCCCTTCACGATGTGGTCCTTGCCCAACTCCCCTGCCTTGTGCCTGGGAACTCCCTGCCTCATACTTCATTTTATTTTTTATTTTCTTTATTTAATTTTTGAAAAAGAATCTCACTCTGTCATTCAGACTGGAGTGCAGTGGCATGATCATGGCTCACTGCAGCCTTGACCTCCTGGCCTCAGATGATCCTCCCACCTCAGCCTCCAAAGTAGCTGGGACCACAGGTATGCACCACCACGCCTGGTTAATTTTTATAATTTTTTTAGAAGGGGTTTCACCATGTTGCCCAGGCTGGTCTCAAACTCGTGGGCTCAAGCAATCCACCTGCCTTGGTCTATCAAGATGCTGGGATTACAGGCGTGCACCACTGTTCCCCGCCATGCTTCATGCTTTATACTTCGCTATGATCTAGATTCCGCACCTTGCGGTTCCCCCATCCCTTTACCTTTTGTCATGCAGTGCTCTCTGTCTTTCCCACCCGGAAACTCAGTTCCCTTGACTCACAGGTGTCCTTTAGGATGCAGCTCCAATACTGCCACCTGCAGGCAGTCCTCCTAGATCACCACAGGCTGCAGGAGATGCCTTTCTTTGTGCTTCCTGTCATCCTCTGAATCCAACCGGTCACTGCCCTTCCACACCATTCTTAGTTATCTGTGTGTATTTCTCTCCCCCGCCGACTCTGGGATACCTGGAGAGACATCTTTTTCTCTTTGTGCTCCCAGTGCAGGACCCAGCCCTGAGCAGTTACCCAACAAACACGGAAGCAACCACCCTCGCTTTCTCCTCCACCCAGCCCTTGAGTCTTGGTCTACAAAGGTCTAAGGATCCACCAGCAAATGTGAAAATTACAGAAGAACATAACCATGTGCCACAGAAACTCAGTTATTTTCAAATAGCCCCCCCAAGGGTCGTGAGAGAGTGAAATTGATTTTTTCCACTACTTTATTTTCACTTTCTTCCTCTCCTGAAATGCAAACAGCAACTGCAGCATCCTCTCTCCCTCTCTCTCTCTCTTCCATTCTCTCTCTCTCTCTTTTTCCTCTTTTTCTTGCTTCCCTTATCATGGCATGATCATACCAGTTGCATGCAAGGGTATTGCGCAAGCCCTCTGGAGCTAAAGGTGCCACCCACCTCTGTTCTACAGAGAAAAATAAGAAATGGAAGATGCTCGATGATTAGATGATTCCAACCTTTGTGTTTTGAGAAGTGGTAGTGAGCGTTCCTGATAGACACCCCTAGAATCTGATGAAGTACACAGCTCCCTCAAATGCATACGACCACCTACCCACAAAATTTTACAGGCAATTGATGGGAGCTAGTACAAGCCCGTGGTCTCCAGCTATAAGGACACAGTTTTTAAAAACACCAAACAAGACACCCACATATTAAACCCACATATGTCTAATTTTTCTAGAACCTAAGCTTCCACAGCAATGAAGCACACTGTCTCAGAAGAGGGCGAGGGCCTGCCGCTCTTGTCAAGTGAGCAAACCATGGGACCTAACAAAGGGGACTAATGAGCAGATGGCATGTGACTGTTTGATGACTGTGGCCTCCCTGCATGTGGGAGACAAGTAGGCAGAGAAGCTATGAGAAGAGTTTTCAATAATCTTTAGACTGACGATGGTTCACCCCAACCTGGGAAGTCTGCATTCATTAATTCTACCTCCTCCTGCTCCTGGACACCTCGATGTCTGTCTGCCACTGCCAGTCATACTGAATATGCAAAACGGAGTCAGATGTGTCATACGTACCTTCCCCCACCTCTGCCCCCATCCTAGGAGGCACACGGCTTTCCCTGAAAGTGAAACAGAAGATGTGCAGAAAGAAGGAACCAGGCGGATTATATTTTAGATGTATAACCTGAGTTTGGCCCAGCAAGCTCTTGGCTCTTGGAGGGCAGGAACTATCTCTTGTTCACGGCTGCACTCCAGCCAGCACCTGGCATATAGTAAGTGCTCATCAAATAAATGCCCAGGGGATAACGCAATAATGGACACCTTAAAGTGCACTACAAAATCCCAGTGCCCCTACAATATCTTTTCTCTATGAAGGTAAAGAAATTTACTGTATCCCACAGCCCAAAATCCACCTCAAATTTTTAGCATAAAAGTCCTGCCCTGAGACCAGCCTGCCCAACATGGCGAAACCCCATCTCTACTAAAAATACAAAAAATTAGCTGGGTGTGGTGGCAGGCAAGTGCCTGTAATCCCAGCTACTCGGGAGGCTGAGGCAGGAGAATTGCCAGGAGGCGAAGGTTGCAGTGAGCCGAGATCGTGCCACTACACTCCAGCCTGGGCGACAAGAGCAAAACTCTGTCTCAAACAAAAAAAAAATCTCCTGCCCTTGGCTGGGCACGGTGGCTCACACCTGTAATCCCAACCGCTTGGGAGGCTGAGGTCGGAGGATTGCTTGAGCCCAAGGGTTCAAGACCAGCCTAGGAAACATAGCAAGACCCCATTTCTACGAAAAGATAACAAAAAAACGATCTCCCCCTCACCCCCTTTTACCCATGCTCTTTCTCCTTCATTCTAAGGTGACACAAATGTTTGGAGATAGAGTAGAATAAAACCCATTGGAAGGAAGGGAAGATATCTCACCAAATGCTGATGCCATCAGTCATGGTGCTGACTGAATTGAGCTTGTATCCTGCTTTCTGGACTCAGTGGACTCATGTGCCCAGATGCACCCCACTCTCTGTTCCAGTTCAGCCCAACCTGGGAAGACTGCATTCATTAATTCTACCTCCTCTTGCTCCTGGACACTTCGATGTTTGTCTGCCACCGCCAGTCATATTGAATATGCAAAACGGAGTCAGATATGTCATACATCTTCCCCCACCTCTGCCCCTATCCTAGGAGGCACACATTCCAGTGGAGTCCCCCTCTGTTCCCATAGGTAGCCCCAGGACCGGACAAACAGTCTGGCGTCTGCCCTGTGGATGTCTGTGCAAATGCCGACCCTCACGCCAGGCCCTCCAGCCCGACTGCAGAACCACAGCCCCACCCCAACCTTGCCCTGGGGTCTCCTCGGGTGGCCGCATCTCCCCCTCTGCTTAGGAACAATGTCACGTAGGTCTCCCTCCTGGCCTCCACATGGGTCCCCCTTTCCATCTGTCCCCCCACACTCCAGGAGCTTGGCCAATTCTGCTGGAGAGCCCAGGACCCCCAGGCCACCAAAGCCACACTGAAGTCATAGGGGGAGGTCAGAGACTAGCCTCCTTTCCAACTCCATCATCTGGTTGTGCTACAGTCTCACGTGGTCTCTCATGGATTCATCTCCCTCAGCCTCTTGCCCTGGCCCTGCCCTCCAAGAGGCATCAGGCTGTCCATCAGCAGGGAGCAGAGGGGATCATGGCAGGAATATCAACGCGTCACTTCTCCCCCACTGCCCCACTCCATCTCAGGTGCCTCCAGACTCCTTCCTCTTTCAGCCAAACACCCACTCCGCTGAACAATCCACTTGTAGGAGCAATCCCTTGCAAGGTGGGAGCAGTCACCCATGTGGCCCACCTAAGGAGCTCTGGCAGTCTTTGTGACGGCTGCGTCTAGGAGCTATGAGATGTCACTGAGCAGATAACTGTGTCCCCAGCTTGAGGTTGACCGTTATCCCCATCTCTTGTTTGCCTGATTAAATCAGATTAAAATCAACATCAAAGGCTGCCTGTGGGTGCATGAGAAAACAGAGAGTCAACATTTTCGTTTCTTGATCATGAAAAATGAGGGAAGACAGCAAAGGTTCCATGCCCAGAATCTGCCTCACATTTTCATTTCGTTGTGTTTTATTTTAACATGAGCTGAAGCAATTCCCTCGCTGCTCTGTCCCCTGAGCCACTACTAGGGACAGGCAGGGCAGCAAGAGGTGAGGGCATGAGGAGGGCAGCCCCTGGGCTCCTGGTGCTGTTTCCCAGGGACAGTCCTGTCCTTAACCGTAAGGAAAAAAGGCTTCCCACATCCTGGTGAGTTCATGGACAAAGGACTGTGTCCATGGGTATTTCTTGCCGTGGCAGATTACAGTCAGAAATGCACGGCTAGATCCTGAGCCAGCAGTATAAACAGAAACTCACACACTTCAGCTCAGAGAGAAACTACCTCGTTCCATTTTTCCAAAGTTCAAGCAATTTGTGCTTGATATAATAAATTGATGATAGATGATAGGAAAGATAGATAGGTGGATAGAGAGATAGATCTGATCGAGTTAAAACCAAAACCAGCTCTGGAATTGCATAAATAATTTTAAGAAAATAAATTTAGGCCAGGCGCTGTGGATTCCGGGTTCTCTCATGACCCATTTTTCTCATGACCCCACTCTCCAGCCAATATATATATACATATATATATATATTCTCTCCAGCCAATGTATGTATATATCTATATTCTCTCCAGCCAATATACATATCATATATATCTCATATATATGATATATGAGATATATATGATATGTATATTGGCTGGAGAGAATATAGATATACACATGTATTGGAGAACATATATATACATATATATCATATATATGATTGATATATACATCATATATCACATATATATCATATATATCACCTATATCTCATATATATATATCACCCATATATCACCTATATATATCATATATATTGGCTGTAGAGAAAATATATATATATCATATATATATTCCATATATATGATATATATATAGTAGGTAGATAGATATAGATATGGATGCTGTGGAATACTACTCAGCCATAAAAAGAATGGAATCATGTCTTGTAACAAGATGAGTGGAACAGAAAGTCATTATTCCTACTGCAATGACTTAGAATAAACAGAAAGTCAAAACCCACAACTTGTCACTTATAAGTGGAAGCTAAACAATGGGTACACACAGACACAAGAGTGGAAAAACATTCACTGGAAACTCCAAAGGTGGGAGGGTGGGAGGGAGTGAGGGATGAAATACCATCTATTAGGTGCAACACACACTATTCGGGTGACAGCTGCACTGAAAACCCAGACTTCTCCAGCACACAACACATCCACATAACACAACTGCACTGGTGACCCTAAACCCGTTTAAACAACTTTAAATAAAGAAATAAAATTCATAAACTAAAACACAGAGGGTTACAAAATGCACCAATTCTACGGAAAGACAGTTACCAGGAAGATTTTAAACTGTCATATGCAGCCCTCATAATTACTGTACTTTTAACATGGTGATGAGCTCAAGAAATATTTTGAGATGCCTGTTTTAACTGTAATGTGATACAAAATATGTCTTTCGTTTCTATTGGTTTCAAAGTCACAGGCACTATTAATACTACTGAACTGCATGGCCTATGTGGGTCATTTAAGAAAATGTTTGATTTCAGTTAGAGAGGATAGTTGAAATAAAATGCAAATTCTCAGACCAAGTTTGCATACCTCCTGAATTCTGAGGCCCTTAAATTCCAGTGGCTTCCATGTCCCAAGGCAGGAGCTCTGCTTCCCTCACCACAGGGGCTGGCTGGTGCCCCACGCTAGCCAGTGGGAAGTTCCCTCCTGAAGACCTAGTGAGTTTTTCAGGGACAGGTACTTGACCTGAACCAGACCAATCAGGGTCCTTTCTGGAACTTTCTGACAACTTTCTCAAGGTAGATCCTCTCTTTCCACAGGGGATATTGTGAGTGTGTTTATTTATTTTTAATTATGAGCTCCATGCTCCAGAGCAGCCTGGAGGAATGGAGGTGGGGAGGCAGGTGCCTCAAAATTCTGGTCTGTCTGAGCCAGGCGCCATGGCTCACATCTGTAATCACAGCACTTTGGGAGCTGGAGGCAGGTGGATCACTTGAAGTCAGGAGTTCGAGACCAGTCCGGCCAACATGATGAAACCTTGTCTCTACTAAAAATACAAAAGTTAGCTGGACATGGTGGTGTGCACACGTAGTCACAGCTACTCAGGAGGCTGAGGTGGGAGGATCGCCTGAACCTGGTTGGAGGAGGTTGCACTGAGCTGAGATCATACCACTGCACTCCAGCCTGGGCGATAGAGTAAGACTACATCTCAAAAAAAAAAAAAAAAAAAAAAATCTTGTCTATCTGTGATGGTTACTTTTATGTGTCAGTTTGACTGGGCTGTGGGGATGTCCAGATATTTGGCAAAACATTAGCTGGGCATGTCTGTGAGAGTGTTTTGGAGGCGATTACCGTTTGAACCGGTAGACTGAGTAAAGCAGGTTGCCTCCTCCATATGGGTGGTCCTCATCCAATCTGTTGAAGGACTGAATGGAAAAAAAGCTGAAAAAAGGACAATTTGCTCTCTCTCCCTGGCTATCTTCAAGCTGGGATATTTGGTTCTCTTCAGTCTTCAGACTGGAACTCACACCATTGGCTCTACCGCTCCTCAGGTCTTAAGACTTAGATCTCAGCCTTCCTGCATTCCCAGCTTGCTGCCTGCAGATCCTGGGGCTTCTCAACTTCCATAATTGAGTGAGCTAATGTCTTTTTTTTTTTTTTTTTTTTTTTGAGATGGAGTCTCTGTCTGTTGCCCAGGCTGAAGTGCAGTGGCACAACCTCAGCTCACTGCAACCTCTGCCTCCCAGGTTCAAGCAATTCTCCTGCCTCAGCCTCCCAAGTAGCTGGGACTACAGGTGCATGCCACTATACCCAGCTAATTTTTGTATTTTTGTAGAGACAGGGTTTCATCATATTGGCCAGGGTGGTCTTGATCTCATGACGTCAAATGATCTGCCTGCCTCGGCCTACCAAAGTGCTGGGATTACAGGCGTGAGCCACCATGCCTGGCCAAGCTAATGTCTTATAATAAATTTCCTTAGAGATAGATTGACAATTAATACAAAGATAGATTAGATAAATAGATAATTTATTGATAGGTAGTTAGGTAGATTGATAGAAAAACAGACATCTTATTGGTTCTGCTTCTCTGGAGAGCCAAAACTAACACTCAATCTAAGCTTAAAGTCCATTGTACACATGTGTTTGTGTAAGATGTAGTACACACAGATGGAAAGTTTACAGTTTTCCCAATGTACAAGCCTGTCATTAGTATCTTAACCTCAGGACAGTAGGGTTAAAAAAAAGACTCATTGAGAATAACAGAACCTATTGTATGAAATAAACTAATACAGGTTTATTACATGGTAAAGACAGTCCCATAAACTGAGTATAACCTGCCGAGTAGTTCTGAGGTTAAGTTCCGATGCATCAGGAGAGTTTCTGGAAAAAAGTAAATTTTGAAGCCAAGTACCTTCTTCACAATGTCTGTCCTTATTAGGTCAAAAAGACATTATCCTTTGGTAGTTCCTTATGTCATGCTATCACATTGATTATCCTCAGAGTTGTGGCTGTCTGCGGTTTTGCTACCTATTTCCTACCCACCCATGTGGGGCTGACATTTAGCATTCACTGCCCATCTATGGGTCTTGCATGATACACGGATTTGAATCTCCGCATCTGACCATCAGTTCCAGCCACGCCGAGCAGATAATAAGCCCATGGACCCAAGAAGAAAGGTTTTTTAATGGCTTCAATATTTCTGGTTCGCCTGTAGCATCTGGGAAAAGGTCTCAGGGTCCCTAAGGCTGAAACTGAATATTTTGAGCAACTATGCACTAATGAAATAATCAAATCAAAATTAGAAATATTTAGATCATTTCTGCAGGGACCGTCTGCCTGCTCTATGATTAAAGCACAGCAGAGGAAAAGTTTCCTTGTAACTTCCTCCCTTTTCATTGTGAGGGTGGGAAGCATGTTTCAAAGACCCACTGGAGCTTTAAATCAAGGAAAGATCAAACAATCCACACCTGAATTCTAGGAGGGCTAATTCCAGACACAGAGCTGTTTTCTCATGGTTGGCCCCAAACAGGCTTCAGTTGTTTTTAGTGCCTTGTACATCTAATTCCAAAGAAAGGGCTATTTTATTTGGCTTTTATTCTATTACTCATGCAGTGCAACATGTCTGTGCAACCACACATCCAAGAAAGTGAAATAGATGAAAAACAGATCTGTCTAGTGAACAGGTGTCGAGCATTATCTAATAGCAAACTAAATATAAAAAGGGAGACTAATTAGAGTTCTGGCATCTCTCCTGCTGTGGGCTTTACAGTTCTTTAACTCTTGAAGTTGCTTCTCAGATCAAAGACCAGAATTTGTCAACAAAGGGAGGCTGTGATTTCTGTATTTAGGAGGGTGGGCACGTGCATGCACACATATGGGTAAAGGAAGGAAGTGGACCCGGGAGGGAGCAGTTTGCCAGGCAATGCTAAGCAGTGAGCTACACGGTGAGAAGTTGCCCTTCTATCAAAGGCATTGAATGAGAAGAAAAATAAAATAATTAAAAATAAAATTTTAAAAAATTGCTTGTCCTGAAAAAGTCAATCTTCTAGAACTTTGTTCCTCAAAGTGCGGTCCTCCTCGGGTGTGTATCAAAAATGAGAAGAAGGATTTACCAGCGACTCCTTTGGCAGAGACCTGGGCATGCTGGCCAGCAGAGAGCTGGGACCTGTTAGTGCAGAGAAGGCAGGGTCCACGCTGCCACCGCTCCCCTCAGACGCCACTGCCCTGGGTCCGAAGCACTGGGCAGTCTGCCCGGTTCTGCCCATGGCTTCTTCTCCAGAGGAGCCCAGCAGAGACACTCACAGTGGAAGAGTGAGGGTTTGTCCCAGCGGAGGCCCTGGCTGCTGCCCCCAGTGGCACTGTCTCCCAAAGGCTCTGGAAGCCCCAGAGGTGAAGAGGCTGAAGACCTGGCTTTGAATGTAGTTGAGAGATTCTTGGAGCAATGATTCTTGTTACAGAAGAATTTACCAAGAATTGAAAAGGTGCCTTTAGTCCATATATTATTAGCCTGGGATGATAAGAAGTTTTAACCAGTTGAGCCCATGGTATGGGAAAAATTCCCAACAGGAACATGTTTTATATGGATTTTCATATTTAACCAATGTTTGCAAAAGCCTGTATCTGTGCTTTTAATGGGTTTGGGTATTTTATGGTAGGGTGTAGAATGGATTTCCAGGATGGGAGCCCCAATTTATACCATCGTGCTATAGAAAAGGACTGACTTGCCTTCACTGTTCAGGACCAACTGGAATGGGAGTTGGGGACACCTTTGTTTAAATGCTCCCTCTCACTTCTTCCATTTGAATCCTGTTACACTTGGGTTGAAAAAAAAAAATCATTAAACATTTTGCCTTGAAACAGAAAAAAAATTTTTTTTTGATGAAAAGGAACAAAAAAAGAGTGTGGTGTCATACCGCAGCATGCCCTAGCAGCTTGTTAGAAATAGTCTTGGGGCTGGGCTTGGTGGGTCACACCTGTAATTCCAGTACTTTGAGAGGCCGAGGCAGGCGTATCTCCTGAGGCCAAGAGTTCGAGACCAGCCTAGCCAACATGGTGAAAGTCCATCTCTACTAAACATACAAAAATTAGCCAGGTGTGGTGGCACATGCCTGTAATACCAGCTGTGAAAAGCTGTGAAGCCCACTCTGGAGGCTAAGGCAGGAGAATCCCTTGAACCCAGGAAGTGGAGGTTGCAGTGAGCTGAGATCATGCCACTGCACTCCAGCCTGGGCAACAGAACGAGACTCTGTCTCAAAAAAAAAAAAAAAAGAAATACAGTTTTGGGCACCATCCCAGAGGTACTGAGTCAGAATCTGTATTTCTAAGCACCGATTGCCAGTTGATTCATATGCACATTAAGGATACAAAAGTGTGTTTCAGGAATTGGAATGGGTTGGATTGGGATTTGCAGCAAGGCAGGCAGGAGTTCGGGCTAAAGTAGGTGTTCCTGAAGAGGCAGGTTTGAGTGGGATACTTGGCAGTTGCCTAAGGCAGAGGTCAGCAAACTTTTCCTGTAAAAGTCCAGCCAATAAATACGTAGCCTTTATAGGCCGTACCGCTTCTGTCACAACTAGTCAACTATAACACTGTAACACAGAAGCAGCCACAGACATTATGTAAACAAGTAGGCATGGCCATATGCCAATAAAACTTTATTTGCAAAAACAGGTGCTGGGTCTCCTGCATAGCCCACCGACCTATAAGCCAAAAGACATGGCGCCAGTTTAGCTCATGGGGAGTAGTTTGCTGACCCCTGGCCTAAGAGAACAAGTGAGTCTTCATAAAGTGCAGAACGTTCTAGATCAATTGTGGGTTTGACTGTACCTGGTCCCAATACTCAAGGTCTCACTAGCTTCTGAACCCAGCTCTGCTAACGGAGCAGAATACTTTATATCAGGGCTTTTTCTTTAAAAGTTAAGGACACATGATGTAGTTCTATTCAACCATGTTCCTCACTCTGAAAAATGTTAAAAACGCAGGTTACTGCACACTTATAGCACTCTTAATTCTCTACTACTTAAAACTCTCCTAATTATCTTTTGATAACCCTCAGGAGGCAGGAGAACCAGAGGATGAAGTCAACCTAGCTGTGCCTATTAGTCCCTTTGGCCTTGCTATAAAGGAATAGCTGAGGCTGGGTAACTTATAAAGTTGGCTTAGAATTCTGCGGGCTGTGCAGGAGACATGGCACCAGCATCTGCTCCTGGTGAGGCCTCAGGAAGTTTACAATTGTGTTGGAAGGTGAAGGAGGAGCAGACATAGCGGGAGAGGGAGGAAGAAAGAGAGGGGACAGGTATCAGATTCTTTTAATGAGCAGAGCTCACATGAACTCACTGCTGCTGGGAGGACACGAAGCCACTCATGGAGATCCGCCCCTATGACCCAAACACTTCCCCACCAGGCCTCACCTCCAACATCAGAGCCCACCCTGAGACAGAAGATAAACAGAGGAACCAGATGGAAAAAAAAGAAAAAAAACAGAATACACTGAAAGTCTGTTTACAGACAAGTGGAATCCTTATACTCATCCCCCACTTACTCTCAAACCAAGGCAATTTAAGAAACTTTCCTCTTCAGATTATAAAAGCCCCAAAATAAAGACCTCCAGTATTGACATTTTGGGATCCTCAGTTGTCCTCCAATGCTACAGTGACATCTACCCATCAAAAAGTTCCTTGCAGGCCAGGCACAGTAGCTCATGCCTATAATCTCAACACTTCGGGAGGCCATGGCAGGAAGATCACCTGAAGCCAGGAGTTTGAGACCAACCTGAGCAACATAGTGAGACCCTGTCTCTACAAAAAATTTAAAAATTACCCATTTTTTTAAAAATTTAAAAATGCCCCCTGTAGTCCCGGCTACTTGGGAGGCTGAGGCGGAAGAATCACTTGAGCCTGGGAGGTCAAGGTTGCGGTGAGCTATGATCATGCCATTGCACTCCAGCCTGGGTGACAGAGCAAGACCCTGTGTCTAAATAAATAAAATTTAAATTTAAAAAAATCCTTGCAACATAGGGAATGTCCATTTAACTTTGCATGATTTTTCTTAAATATAAATAGAAAGCTGAGTATTACCTGATATTCAAGGAAGGCCATCAAAATTAAAGACAAATACCCAAACATACAAATCAGGGATAAAGAAACCCTGAAGCCAGGTGCAGTGGCTCATGCCTGTAATCTCAGCACTTTGGGGAGACCAAGGAAGGCAGATCACTTGAGCCTAGGAGTGCGAGACCAGGCTGGGAAACATGGTGAGACCCTGTTTTCACAAAAAAATTAAAAATTAGCTGGGTCTGGTGGTGCATAACTGTAGTCCCAGTTACTTGGGAGGCTGAGGTGGGAAGATCACTTGAGCCTGGGAGGTTGAGGCTGCAGTGAGCCATGACCATGGCACTGCACTCCAGCCGGGGTGAGAGAGCATGATCTTGCCTCGAAGAAGAAAGAAAGATAAGATAAGATAAGAAAAAAGAAACCCTGAGTTCTAGACATTTGTTTTTAACTTCAAAGGAAGCAAATCATCACTACGAAAGATGAGAAGATGTTGAATTTATGAAACAAGGACAAGATGCTATGTAAAACACTTAGAAAGAGCAAAGAGCTCTTGGAAATTTTTGTAATCAAAATATACATAACATAAAATGTACCATCTAAACCATTTCTAAGTGTACAAGGGTATCAAGTACATTCACATTGTTGAATGGTACAACCATTACCACCACCTGTTAGCTCCAGAGCACTTTCATCTTGCAAACGTGAAACTTTGTACTGATTAAACAATAATACCCCGTTCCACATCCCCCCTTGGTAAAAATCATTCAACTTTCTTATCTCTATAAATTTAACAACTCTGGAGACATCACATAAGTGAAATCAGACAGAATTTGTCTTTTTATGACACACTCATATCACTTCATACAATGTCTTCAAGGCTCATTCATGTTCCAGCATGTGTCAGAATTTTCTTCCTTTTAAGGCTGAATTAATATTCCGTCATATGTATATACCACAGTTTGCTTATCCATTCACCCATTGATGGACACTTAGGTTGTTTCTACCTTTTGGCTAGCATAAATAATGCTGCTATGAACTCAACTGTACAAATATTTCCTTAAGACTCTGCTTTCAATTATTTTTGGTATACGCCCAAAAGTGGAACTGCTGGATAATATGGTAATTCTATTTTTAAATTTTCAAGAAATCACCATACTATTTTCTTAAAAATTTTTAATGTAATAGAAAGTTTTAAAAGTACCCCACAAATAAAGACAAAAAAAAAATTAAGAAACACTTCCAGAAAGTAGAACAAAGAGACTAGAAATATAAAACAGAAAGGAGAAAAAAAAATGAGGATCACTCTATAAGGTCAAATATCCTACTAAGAGGAGCTCCAGAAAGAATTAATAGAGAAAATAAAGAAGAAAAAATTATCTTAAAAAATTTCCCCTAAAACTTAAGGAAATTAGTTTCTAAACTGAAAGGGCCACTGAGAGCTTAGGTACAAGGCATGATGAAATTTCAGAACCCCAGAGACAAAGAAAAGACATTACAGTTTTTAGAGAGTGATGGGGGAATCAGTTTACATGCTAAGGAGTGAAACTTAGAATGGTACCTTACTTCTCAATATCATCCAAACGTTTTACCACCTAGCAGTCTATACGCAGCTAAACTATCAATCAAATGTGAAGATGGAATAAAAACATTTTTTAAAATGTCATTTTTTTTTTTTTTGAGATAGGATCTCGCTTTGTCACCCAGGTTAGAGTGCAGGGGCATGATCACAGCTTACTGCCTTTAACTTTTGGGTTCAGGTGATCCTCCCACCTCAGCCTCCTAAGTAGTTGGGACTTCTGAAACATGCCACCATGCCCAGATAAGTTTTTGTATTTTTTTGTAGAGACAAGGTTTCACCATGTTTCCCAGGCTGGTCTTGGACTCCTGGGCTCAAGCAATCTGTCCTCCTCGGCCTCCCAAAGTGCTAGGATTACAGGTGTGAGCCACTGTGCCCAGACCAGCAAATTTTTTGAAGAATGGGTAAGCTAATAAATGGAAGACATAGGCCCAATCCTTGGACTCATAGATTCAATCCTGTATGAGAGAGAGGCACAAGAAAGTCTCAGGAAGCAAATAAAAGGCAGGACAAGAACAACTAGTCCTGCTGAAGGTGTAAAGAGCCCTAGAAGAGAGGTCAGCAGAAAGAGGTTATGAATCAAATGAACTGCTGATGGAGTAATTAGAGTTCATAGAAAATGAAGCAAATGAAAAAAAGGAAGCAATTATTAACTCTGGGGGAAAAAAATCCAAAGGTACAAAAAAGGAAATAGAAACATGTAATTGCTACACTGAAAGTTATAATTTGACATGTAATTTAGGCCAGGCACGGTGGCTCACACCTGTCATCCCAGCACTTTGGGAGGCCTAGGTAGACGGATCACCTGAGGTCAGAAGTTTGAGACCAGCCTAGCCAACCTAGCAAAACCCCATCTCCACTAAAAATACAAAAATTAGCCAGGCATGGTGGCAGGTATCTGTTGTTGCAGTTACTCGGAATGTTGAGTTGGGAGAATTGCTTGAACCCGAGGTGAAGGTTGCAGTGAACCAAGATCACGCCACTGTACTCCAGCCTGGGTGACAGAGCGAGACTCTGGCTCAAACAAACAGACAAACATGTAATTTAAAACAACAACCCTAGAGTATAACTGTCAACAATGAAGCACTGGAGTTGAAGGAGAAATGGCACAGTCTCCCATTCCCCCGGATGGCCAATTCTAGGAAGTATTCTATATACTCTGCCGAGTCCTGGCAAGACTGAGCCACCTTTGCCTATCTCGGTGACTTTACTAATTACACCCTTATAAGAGCTTGTCCTTCTTATCCAGCTCATTCTCCCTGCTCCCTCACTCCTAGTTTCTGGGATCACATTGCAGATAGAGCACCTGCAATGAAAACAAACCCCATTTTCGTCTTTTTCCCCCACCCCTACTTAAATCCACCCTGCACAACCTCACCGTTTGAAAAAAATCTAAGACAAATCCAGTGTGTTGGGGGTGGGGAGGGTCTCTATTAAGTCATTTAAAAGCTTCTTGGTCATCTAAAATAAGAAAAAATGACTTGCTTCGGTGCTAAAATCTCCAGACCTATCTAATGATATCTATTTTACTTAAATTTAGAGCTCCACCTTCTCTGACTGTCCGTTCTGGGCCTGTTGGCTGCCTGTAGGGGTTGGCAGCTCAGCGTTGTGTTTTCTGCTCTCTACTCTCAGCCTTGTTAAGCAAGGGTTCTGGCCTCTTCAGGATGGGAGAAAGGAGAGGTAAGGTTCAAGGGAGCAAGAAAGATCAGATTTTCCATAAAATGGACAAGCTGCTTCTGGGCTGAATAGGGGGTTTGGGGACACCCCCCCCCCCATTCCAATCATTCTTGGGGTTTTCTCACCTGCAATTCTCTTGATACTTACCAATGCCTTTCCCTGGCTGGCCACTCCTTGTTTTCCCTTCAGCTCCTGGGAATCCAGTGGTCCCCCCACCCACTATAGTCACCAGGACCTCCAGCCCAAGCTCTTAGAATTCAGATGACCCCTCTTGTGTGGTCCCCATCTGACTCAGTCTCACTTTTAGATATTTTTAAGTGCGATTCAGGCACCACCTAATAGGTCTCCACAACCTCCTGGAGACTTGCATCAGGGAACCCTGGAAACCCCTTTCCCTAGGCTGGGGGTGAGGGAAAAGTATTTCCCATCCCCTCCATGTGTGTTAGGGTGTATATTGGGTGAGGGTGGTTGGTGTTAAGATTCTCAGCACTCTGACAGCTCTCTCCAAAAGGACTCACCTAATCTCCAACTCCCTAGCCTTCTACAGTCTCTTTTTATAGGCTGGAGCTTGGTGGTCAGCTAAGGGCAGAATCTCACTCTTGGATTCTCCATTGCAAGTCCTACTTGGCGGCCTCATTCCTCACTTTGAAATGGACTCATCATCTCTTGCCTTGGAGTTTTAGCTTAAGTTGAGGGGGAAAAGCATCCTATTTTAACGTCCTGTTACACATAATACCCAACTTGGTTCAGCACTAAACAACATTTACATGGTCATAATAATGTAAACACTGAAGACTGATTTAGCCAAAAGTAATGATGGCACCATAATGGGAGATGGGCAGAAGGGTGAGAGAGCCGCAGCCTCATCTACCAAGTGTGAAAGTCAAGGTTCTGAGTTGCAAACAGCAGACGTTCTCCTGGCTGGCGAAAGCAGGAAAGAGGTTATTAAAGGAGATCAGGTCACTCTCCAGAATCTCAAGGAACAATGCCCAGCCACACTGCGGCTGCTCGGTGAATGCCCCGCTGTCTCTAGTGCCCAGCACCCACACCACGCCTGACACATCACACCACTGATGCCTGGGACCATGTACCAGAGGCTCTGCCGGTTCAGCATCACAAACGCCAGACCATGCACCACCACGGCTGCCAGAAGATTCCTTCCCCTGCACGCCCCTTTTTCCTCATGAGGGGCATCCGATTGATGAAGTCTGAATTCCATGCCTGCACCCCAGCTGTAATGTAATGACGCATTTTTTTATGATTTCTATCTTGGGAACTCAGGAAATTACCAGAATACAAGGCGTGTTCAAAAAATATCAAGCTTCTACAAGTAACAAATGTCTGCTTCAGGAAGTCAACAGATAATGAGGAAAATGAATAAATCCAAAAATTGCGGATAAGCATCTCATCTAGATAGATAACGGTAAATACCAGAAGAAACAGCGCAGGGTTGAATGTCCTGGAAAAAAAGGATCAAGGAAGAGGATGGTGGGTCAAGGGCAGATGTTTTTTACATAAGTTGTTGGGAAATGTTAAATTTTATTTATACCATGTGCATGTGATACCCTGATAAATATAAAACTGAGAAAGGGGTCACATTTCATGAGCATCAGATTTTAAAGGTGATGCACCTGAGGCACTGCAGTCCAGCTGGCCTGGTACAGGCGCTTGCCAGGACACCTGGCATGTTGCCAAATCATGCATCTTCTGCTAATCTGCCTGCAGCTGTCTACAGTGGCAGGGCTGCTGTCTCTCTTGCTAACAGTGCAACATTGGCATAAATAGGGAAACAGACTGGCTTTTGTTGGAAGTTTTTGGTTTCTTCTTTACTTTTTCTTTTTTTTTTTTGGCTTATCCGCCATAAATATAAAGGTCATGTTGAAACTTTAAAAATTATGATACTAAGTTCACCAAACATTGATTAATGCAGGATATTACATTTTTACAAGGCTGTGCTTTCAAAAACAGACCAGAAAGCCCAGTGTGCCTCTTGGCCTCCTAGGCCCAGGGTCCACTTCATGAGCAAGGGATCCATGCAGTGGCATAGGGCGCTATGCCCAAACTCGGTTTAAAGTTTAATGCTTGGTATTGCTGTCTGGAAATTCTTAATAACATTTGAATAAGAGACCCTGAATTTTCATTCGGCACTGGGTCCTGCAAAATATGTAGCCTGTCCTGCATGGACCTCAAAGCCCAGGACCAAATTTAGGCATAAACACACAGGTCCCATTAGTCAAGGTTTAGTGTGTTTTTTTCTCCTGCCTCCTCATCTGCCTTTCTCACCCTCTCTCCTCTCTCTCTCTCTCTCTCTCTGAGACTCTTAACTTGGGGACTCCACAAACTGCAGACAAACATCTCTGTGGACATGTGAATGTGTATGACATGGTTTGGATCTGTGTCTGCACCATACCTCATGTCGAATTCTAATCCCCAGGGTTGAAGGTGGGGCCCGGTGGGGAGGTGACTGGACCATGGGGGTGGATTTCTCGTGAATGGTTTAGAATCATCCCCTTGGCTCTATCTCAGAATAGTGAGTGAGCTGTCGTGAGATCTGGTTGTTTAAAAGTATGTGGGGCCTCCCACTCTCTCACCCTTGCTTCTGCGTTGGCCTCATGAGATGCCTGCTCCCCCTTTGCCTTCCACCATGAGGCTTTCCCAGCATCTGAGAAGACGCCAGCACCATGCTTCCTGTACAGCCTACAGAACCGTGAGCCAATTAAACCTCTTTTCTTTATAAAGTACCCAGTCTCGGCTATTTCTTTATAGCAATACAAGAATGGACAAATATAGTGCATTTTTTGGGAAAGAGCATCTCCTTAGCCTTTATCACGTTCACTTTTGAGAACCTGTGGACTCCAAAATTTGAGAACCACCAATTTACAGGAGCTTTGGCCTTCTAGTTTCTCTTAACCACTCAGCATAAATGTATATGTCATCCTATGTCACCTCCAAGCCTTGTAGATAGCAGGTGGCACATAAATTATAACTACATGGAGTTTTCACTGAGTGGGCTGAGCCTCGTGCTTGCGTTTCTCATCACCAGGTGTCCCTTCCAATGGAGAAGATGGCACCAAACAGTGAGCAAACCTTCTTTGCTTAAAATGGCTAGAAATGGCACAGTTACTAGTCAGACTCTCTTCTAAGACCAAAAAGCAGGTACTTGAAAGCAAAGTTCTTGCAGTAGCTCTCTATCTAGAAGGAGGCATTTTATTTATGCAGGGAATTCATCTAAAAGAAAATTCATTTATTATGGTGTGGCTTTAAGAGTTACCTACTTTTAATGGAATCCCCCAGATAATAATAAATTCGGAAAAAAAAAAAGAATCATGGCATGTTAAAACTGGATATGTTCCTAGAAATAGACGGAAACTGCTCTTTCAAAAAGCTAAGCACATGTTAAAGCGTTTTAGAAACAATCTGCCAAAGTTTATTTAGTCTAGGGATTTCGACAGGTTAAATGGACCCTTTGAGATCTTCTTCCTCAAGCACACAGGCTCACTTGCTTAATAAACACAGTCCCAGAAAAGCAGGGGGCTGAACCTTGGCTCCACCATCTTACCTAAGATTCTAGAGTTAGCAAAGGGTTTCTACAAGCCCAAATTATTATGTTTAATTTTTTCAATTATCTGTGAAGCATCTGGTTGGTACAAAAGTAACTGCGGTTTCTGCCATTAAAACTGGCAGAAACCACAGTTACTTTTGCACCAACCTAATAACCTATACTCATTGTTCAGGTAAAGAAATCGATATGGTTGTGCTGTGTTCCCACTCAAATCTCATCTTGAATTGTAGTTCCCATAATCCCCATGTGCAGTGGGAAGGACTCATTGGGAGGTAGTTGAATCATGCTGCTATTTTCATGATAGTGAATGAGTTCTCATGAGATCTGATGGTTTTTTCAAGGGGCTTTTCCCTCTTTTGCTCATTCTTCTCCTTCCTGCCAGTACATGAAGAAGGACATATTTGCTTTCCCTTCCACCATGATTGTAAGTTTCCTGAGGCCTTCCCAGCCCTGTGGAACTGTGAGTCAATTAAACCTCTTTCCTTTATTAATTACCCAGTCTTGGGTATGTCTTTATAGCAGCAGGAGAATGGACTAACACAGAAATCAAAACTCAGAGAAATTGTATAACATGCTCAAGGCCAAGAATGCAGCAGGATTAACAGGGTTGTTGGACTCTGTTGATGAACATCCAAGTGTTCCTTTCACTACCAGAGACAGTGACGCTTTCCCCAGACAGCTTCTCTGCAAAGTCTCTGCTGAGTGGCTTCATAGAGAGGCGCTGGCACTCACTTCTTAGCTGTGTGACCTTGGGCAAGTTACTTAACCTTTTCATGCCTGTTTCTTCATGCTTACAATGGGAATAATAATAATCTCCATCTCACAGAATTATTGTGAGGATTAAATGAGTTGTCTTTGTACAGCTGTATTTTAAAAGGCTCTAGCTTACAGTAGGCACCATGGAGTTGTCATTATTAATAATACTATATTATTATCCTTATATCTCATCAGTACTGAAAATTATTTGGTTTGCACACTTGGATACCTAGAGAAGCTAAACTCTTCATCTCTAGTAGCCATTTATGCTTATCCTGTGAGTTGCCTCACATGTCCTCATGCATTTCAATAGTCCAGAAGGGCTTCAGGCTGACAGTGCCCATCAGATGAGATCAGCGTATTTGAATGTGCCTCCTTCCCATCGTTCCCCATCTGCATATTGAGCATTAACTTTATGATGTCATGAGTACAAAGGTCCCTTGAAAATTAAATTCATTGTTCACTTGGAACAGTGTCAGGGGAGCAGGAACATTTGTGCTGACAACTCAGGGCATTAACAGTTTCGTAACTGTAAGGGACAAGATGAACAGTGTGACCCACTCGTTAATAGGCATTACAAGGTGGCTATTCCTATAAAGGTGACTTTTAAATTCACATGGAATTTGCTGTCTTTTTATCACTTCACCATTCTTGCCTCCCTTCTGACAAAACCATGAGTGTGGGATTTATTCTCATCTCCTACTCAGCCAGTTTTCTTCACTTCCATTAATAAAATAAATACTGGGGGAAAAAAAGGAACAACAACTTTCCCGAGTCTGCCTCCCCCAGTAATTCTCAGGTCATCTTAGTAGCTCTGTGCAAAGCCAGTCACCAGTACACACAAGCCAACCAATGGTCAGGATTTTTTTTTTAGACGGAGTCTCGCTCCGTCACTTAAGATGGAGTGCAGCGACATGGTATGAGCTCACTGCAACCTCTGCCTCCCAGGTTCAAGCAATTCTCCTGTCTCAGCCTCCCAAGTAGCTGGGATTACAGGCATGTGCCACCATGCCTGGCTAATTTTTGTATTTTTAGTAGAGACGAGATTTCACCATGTTGGTCAGGCTGACCTCAGGTGATCCACCCACCTTGGCCTCCCCAATGTGCTGGGATTACAGGCGTGAGCCACCATGTCTGGCCGAGCAGGAGTACTAATTAGACAAAGGAGGAAAGAGGAAACATTCAACAGTTCCACCAAATCATGCCTCTCTCGTCTTTCTCTTTTGAATTTCAGTCGGGAAATTACACGCATCCCCTGCCGGCTATATTATTTAACTGTCACCTGAGACACCATCTACTAATGAAAGACTCTGTTTCAGAAGATGGCTATCACCTCTCTATGATTCTGTTTACAAGATGCCAAAAGACAAATTAGCTCAGTGTCCTCCCTGCCACCACTGAGTTACAAATTGAGAGAAATCCTAGGCAAATCACTAACCCCTGGTGGAAGTCTTAGGAGAGGCTCTGTTTTGAACTAGAGATTAGAAACTTCTCGTTGGTAGTTTCTGGTTTCTCTCGCTGACCATTAGGCCAGACGTTTCCATGAGGACTTCATAATCATGCAAGCTGCAATGGCAAAAATAGAAGGAAAATAAAACGACCACAATA
The DNA here is from genome assembly GCA_036589455.1 of Ateles fusciceps. Classification (NCBI taxonomy): domain Eukaryota; kingdom Metazoa; phylum Chordata; class Mammalia; order Primates; family Atelidae; genus Ateles; species Ateles fusciceps. The sequence goes on from JAZHEH010000222.1 coordinate 14,669,455, forward strand.
CTACATACAAAGGGCACGGCCCAGATTATATTATTTTATCCCCCATCTGGACTGAGAGAATAACTTTGCATTTTTCAGAGATTAAATATCTAAAACCCAAGACTTTATTTTCTCCTCTCTCAGGCCTCTCCCCCAGGCCCACAGCCCATCTCTCCCCTCGGCACTCTGATTTTGATGTAATGAATGCATTTGAGGAACTATATGATAAATAAGAAGCTTTTGGTATGACAGAAAGTCTGAAATTAATAATGCCTTTTTACCAGCAGTGAGTATGGGCTGATGATGCTATTTATGAAATAAAACTGCTGGAGAGAGGCAAGACAGGTGAGTTAAGTCAGAGAGGAAAGGCTTATGTCAAGGCAACCCAGTATGCTTTTTATTTGAATAACTGGATGGCTTTCTCTTATGTAAAGTTGTTATTCAGATTACCAGGAGAATTTGATGAGTGTCAAACCCAGCACAATCAGAAGGCATGACTTTAATGTGTCCTGAAGACCCAGTCATGCCTTCGTCCTCCTACTTCTCGGGGCTGGCAGGAACCTATAGTGGCTCACTGCTTCCATCCTGTCCCTGAATGCCCCAGACTTTGCATTCTCAGCTGCAAGGATCTACATTTGATCTAACCGTGAAGAATGCCATCAAGAAGAAGCTGGAGAAGTCAGACTCTTGCAACTGCACCTCCAGGATGGCTGAAGGTGAAGGGGGAAGTAGGGGTGCTGCTCAGGTGTGCAGTGACTGAGGACACAGGACAGGGGCCCTTCCAGGCTTGGATGCTGGTGATCCTCCAGCTTCCATTTCAGGAGTTCATCAGGTCTCCAAGCTTTCACCCGTTGATATGGTTTGGCTGTGTCCCCACCCAAATGTCACCTTGAATTGTAATAATCCCCACATGACAAGGGCGGGCTAGGTGGAGATCATTGGCTCATGGGGGCAGTTTCCCCCATACTGTTCTCATGGTAGTGAATAAGTCTCATGAGAGCTGACGGTTTTATAAATGGGAGTTCCCCTGCACAAGCTCTCTTGCTCATCACCATGTAAGAGGCGCCTTCGCTCTACCTTGCTCTTCTGTCATGAGTGTGAGGCCTCCCCAGCCATGTGGAACTGTGAATCCATTAAACCTCTTTCCTTTATAAATTACCCAGTCTCGGGTATGTCTTTATTAGTAGCATGAGAACAGGTTAATGCACCTATCAGGCTTGTAGAGAAGATCAAATCAAATAACTGGGGCTGGGGAACAGCTACTTTCAGACGTTGCTGCTGGGAGTGTGAATTGGTACAACCTCTAAGGTAGGAAACTCAGCCATATCTATCCAAATAAAAAAATGCACATGCCCTGTGGTCATCCCCCCTTCTGGGGTTTAATCCTGTAGATAGTCTTATACATATACAAAATAAAACATTACTAGGATATTCACTGAAATATTGTTTTAACTAAAAAGAGACTGGAAGCAACCCAAATGTCCATCACTAAATGGCTGACTATGAATAACAACGCTAGACACAAAGGAAATTAATACTGCTATTAAAAAGAAGAATCAGCACTGTATAATCTGATATAGAATTCACTCCATGATAATAAAGTAAAAAAAGAAAGTGCAAAATACTGTGTATACTATGCTACTCTTAGCACAAAGTGTACATTTATGTGCATATATCCTTGTTTATGCACAGAATACCTCTGGAAATATCCACAAGAAACTGATTAACTACAGTTCCTTCTAGGCAGGAGAAGCCAGTGGCTGGGATATTGTGGAGGAGAGTCTTTCTGCATTGTGTACCCTTTTCTACCTTTCAAAGTGTGGATCATATTAAGTATTTAACTGGAAAAGAAAATAGCTACAAACAACATTATAAAGACTATTACCAGGAACTCTTCTAATGTTCTCAGGGTCAGAAGTCCAAAATCAGTCTCATGAGGCTAATGTCAAGGTGTCAGCAAGTCTGGTTCCTTCTGGAATATCCAGGGGATAAGAGGCTCCCTGCATTCCTTGGCTTGTGGCCACATCACTCTGACCTCTGCTTCTGTGGTCACATCTCTTCCTCTCTGACTCTGACCCTCCCAAGATCCTTGTGGTTACATTGGGATCTTGGGTAAACCAGGATAATTAACAGATTCTGGGAATTCTGGGACTGAATATCTTTTGGGGTTCATTACTCAGTCTACCGCAGGGGGCATGGGAGTAAATACTCCTGTTCTCTCTTCATTCCCATTTCCCCTGTCCCCTAGGAAACAGAAGTAGACACTTCAGTGAGTCTGATATCCACCAGTCAGGGGTCCCCAGTGGGGGATTGCTCTGTTAAAGGCTGTGCTCCCCTCATTCCCATGGTGTCCACGCTCCTGACCTCACACCCTACCTCCCTTCTCTAAGGAGCACAGCTATCAGGTCCACCTTGGAGGCCAGAAACCCCCATTCTGAGATGGGACATGAGAGGTTCTACCACATTCCTCAGGAGGTTGACTCAGAGCTCCACATCTTGGTAGTTGATGGGGACTCACCTAGAGAGTGCATTGGACCCAGAAAATTCTGACAAAGTCACTTCCTTTGGCAAGAACCTTGGAGAGGAGAGAGCTGGGATTCAGATGAGTTGCAAGGTCCCAGTCAGGGAAGTTTGGTGCTGCACTTCCCAAACTTTTATACACACACACACACACACACACACACACACACACACACATATATATATATATAGTTGACCAGTGATTATCTTATCATTTTTCTTCCATGAGCTCTTGGGTTTTAAAAGTTTTCTGTCTTCTAAATCATCTACATTTAGTAAGTAGTAGCCTATATGTTCTAATCACAGATTAAGGCATAATTTCCATTACACTTTTAAACACCTTGCAAAGAAGTACACAACTCCCATTACCATATTTAGAAATAAGCCCTGGACAGTCTCCAGAGTCCAGACTGGGAAAAAATACAGAGATCACAGTACTGACATCAGCAATGCTAGTTACAGAACAAGGATATCTGGGCTGAGGGTGAGGATGCCTGCGGCCTGGCCCTTGCCCTGCCACTCACTCACTGTGCCAAGCTAAGAAGCCACTCACCTGCCCAGTGATTACAACCCCCAGCCCCGGAGCCTCTGGCTTAACTGGCCCACGGTAGATTCCCGCAGGTGATTCCAGTGTGAGTCAAGACCACTGGTTGGACAGAGTTTCCACTGGTTGGAGACTCCAGGCTGAGTCTCCCGGAGCCAAGGGGACGCACTCGAGACTCTGCGAGAGGGAGGGAAGTGGGATGGGGACATAAGCAAGCCAAGCTGCATCCAGGCCTGTGAATGTTGACATCTCATGAGCTCAAGCCACCTGGTGAGGCTAAGCAGGAGAGCGCTTGGCTGTTCTGGCATTGTTCAGACCGAGACTAATGTGGTTTAAAAGCCTGCAGAAGAGACACTGCAAATCAGGTCACAGCAAGGGCCAGTCAGCAGCCAGCCCAGGCTTGCCCTCTCTTCCTCTCACACTTCTTTCCCCCTGCACTCACCTTGTCTGAGCCAAATTGTTTTTCCACCAAAATTTACAGGGGTAGCACTGTGGGGAAACATTTGGGAGAGATCTCCGGCTGTGACCCTCTGTTAAAAGCATTTCCACTGGCTGTCGCTAAACAGAAAAGATTGTGGCTTGCCAGCAAGGCTGATTTATCAGACAACAGGCCCTGGTCGGCCAAGGGGTAGGAATGCGAGGTAAGTGGGTGATCTCCATGTGCTGATGTCCACTAGGGAAGAGCTTAGGACTTAAAGGAAGCCAGGGACAGTCAGGATATGTCACCCCAGCTGAAATCAAATGACAAGCTGGTGTCCATCTCAGAGGGAGCTCTAGAGGACAAGCAGAGGCAGGCTGAATGTAGGTATCTTCTTTTTGTTGAAACATAAAGATAGCTGCTGCCTTTCTTTCTTGCCCTTTTACTCATAATTTTGTCCTGGAGAGGATCAGGAGGAGCTTCCCTGGATTAATCCAATTAGTCATTAGTTACTTGTTTCTCTGGTATAAGATAGTCTGCTTCTACAATTAGAGTGACCTAGAATACCTGAACCAAAAACTGAGAGGCACATTTTAGTATAAATTGTTTTGGTGAGAGGTTTTTCCTACTATTTGTTGTTGTATGAAAACAAAAATTTGCAGGCTAGAATACAAAAATGTAGACCGTGACAAAAAGGTCTAAAATTCGAAGATGAACTTCTAACGCTCTGTGGTGCCATCACCATAAGAGGATATTGTGGGGGATGTTAGTGGACGTGGTGGACCAAAGACCTCTAAAACTCCTCTCGTCCATAAAAGCAACAAAAACATTGGCCAAAAAAAAAAAAAAAGCCAGAATCAAATTTTTCAGAAATTTAGAAATTAACCAAAGGCTTGCAACAATCAGCAACAATGGCTGAATCTTGGTAAAAATAGAGAGCTTTATGGTATTTTAATCTGCCTATTCCCATCCCTTACCCCCACCCCCAGGTTTGCAGTACTGTAGAAAACCAGCATCCACAGTCACAGTGAAAACCTCAGAAACCTAGTCTGACAGCCACTGGAAGGAGGAGAACAATACTGGAGCCCCTCAAAGTTCCATTCCCAGAGAACTGTTATCATTCCGCCTGTCTATGTTCCCAGAAGACCCCACCAACAAAGCTGTCTTTATGTGATGTGAGCACAGCTCTTCCAGTGCAAAAAGCCTTTTCTTCAGAGGATATTTTTCTAAAACAAAGCATCATGACTGCCTGAGGCAGTAGATAGCAGTTGGGGCAAACAAACAATAGGCCAAACAAAGAGCTTAAAAGGAAAACTCAGAGAATTTTTGTTCATAGAGAAGTTTTTTGGTTTTTTTTGAGACAGAGTCTCTCTGTGTCACCCAGGCTGGAATGCAGTGGCACGATCTTGGCTCACTGCAACCTCCGCTTCCCAGGTTCAAGCAATTCTTCTGCCTCAGCCTCCCGAGTAGCTGGGATTACAGGCAGGCACCACCATGCCCAGCTAATTTTTTGTATTTTTAGTAGAGACGGGGTTTCATCATATTGGCCAGGCTGGTCTCAAACTTCTGACCTCGTGATCCACCTGCGTCAGCCTCCCAAAGTGCCAGGATTACAGGTATGAGCCACCACACTAGGTCTAAAGAACTTTTTAAAGCTCTGACATATTCCTGTTAATCTAAAATGCCACATATATGGATAGGACAGTGGGCATGCCCAGGGCTGCATCATGCCCAAGAAAGACCTGAGAAGGGCTGGCTGATTTGGAAGCTCTGTGGAAGCAGGAAGTAAAGGCTAAGGCAGAGTTGTTAACTGCTAGGCTGAATGTTAAAGGTGTGCCTCCAATGCACATACAGAACCTCTCAGCAAAAATTGGGAGACTTATTGGTTCCACATACTTATGAAATATTTGACCAATTATTAGCATACTACTAAGCCAAATGAGCAGAGCCTTCAGTGGCCACCTATGACAAAGAAGACAGACTTTACATAATTAGTTCAGAAAAATCACTAAACAAACATTTACAAAACAAACAACAAGAACAAACCCCAGAGACGGGTGAAGATCTGATTTCCAGAGTTGTCACACTATGTTATGTAAAAGTTCCAGTTTTCAATAACAATAACAAAAAATTATAAGACATACAAAGAAACAAAAAGTATGACCCATACAGGCTGAAAGAAGCAGTCAAGAAAAAACTGTTCCAAAGGAAAACTAGATATTAGATAAATAGAAAATCTTGAGAGCAGCAAGACAGCAGGGATCCATCATGTATAAGGGACCCTCAAGAAGGTTAGCTTTCTTATCAGAATCCATGGAATCAGGGAGGCAAAGGGTGACATATTCAAAATTCTGAAGGAAAAAAAGACTATCAACCAATAATTTTACATTCAGCAAAACTATCCTTAAACATGAAGGTGAAATTAAGACATCAAGATAAACAAATGATGAAAGAATCTGTCACTTGCACCTAAACTACAAGAAATACTAAAGGGATTCCTTACTAAAGGGAATCCTTCCAGCTGAAATGATAAGACACTAAACATCAACTCATGAAGAAGCAACCACACGAAGAAATAAAAACCACTGGTAAAGATAACTACATAGGTAAGAATGAAAGACAGGATAAATGTGTTCTTTTTTGTGTTTTACTCTTTTTTCTCATGATTTAAAAGACAACTGCATGAAGCAATAATTATAAGCCTGTGTTAACAAGTAAACATGATATAAATATGCAATTTGTATAATAAAAGCACAGAGGAGCAGAGAGGAAATAAAACTGTAATAGAAAGAGTTTTGTATGCCTCTTTAAGTTAGGTGTTATAAATCCTAGCTTGATTGTCATAAATTAAGATGTTAAATGTAATCTGTAGGGCAACAACTAAGAAAAAACTAAATATTGTAAAAGAAGCAACAAAGGAACTAAGTGGTACACTAGAATATGGTTGTTTAACATAAGAGAAGGCAGTGGTGGAGGAATAGAAGAACAAAAAAGTTATCAGACATACAGAAAACTAATATCAAAATGGTAAAAATAAATATTATCAGTCACTTTGGGAGGTTGAGGTGGGCAGATCACCTGAAGTCAGGAGTTCAAGACTAGCCTGACCAACATGGTGAAACTCCATCTCTACTAAAAAAAAAAAAAAAAATAGCCAGGTGTGGTGGTGTGTACCTATAATCCCAGCTTCTAGGGAGGCAGAGGCCAGAGAATCACTTGACCCTGGAAGGCAGAGTTGCAGTGAGCCGAGATCCCGCCACTGCACTCTAGCCTGGGTGACGGAGCCAGACTCTATCTCAAAAAAAAAAAAAAAAAAAAAAAAAGTTATCAGCAATTACATTAAACATAAATGGATTAACATTCCAACCAAAAGACACAGATTGGCAGAACTAATTCTTAAAAATGCATTGTTCAGGGGCTGGCAAGATGGCCGAATAGGAATAGCTCCAGTCCACAGTTCCCAATGAGACTAACGCAGGTGATTTCTGCATTTCCCTCTGAGGTACCCAGTTCATCACACTGGGACTGGTTAGACAGTGGCTGTAGACCATGGAGGGTGAACAGAAGCAGGGTGGGGCATTGCCTCACCCAGAAAGTGCAAGGGGTCAAAGAACTCCCTCCCCCAAGCCAAGGGAAGCTGTGAGGGACTGTACCATGAGGGATGGTGCTATCCAGCCCAGGTACTATGCTTTTCCCATGGTCTTTGCAACCCAAGACCAGGAGATTCCCTTGGGTGCCTACACCACCAGGGCCCTGGGTTTCAAGCACAAAACTGGGTGGCTGTTTGGGCAGACGCTAAGCTAGTTGCGTCATGCTACCTACTTCAAACTATGCTACAAGGCTACAGTAACCAAAACAACATGGTACTGGTACCAAAACAGTATAGACCAATGGAACAATCAGAGGCCTCAGAAATAGCACCACACATCTACAACTATCTGATCTATGCCAAACCTGAAAAAAACAAGCAATGGGGAAAGGATTCCCTATTAAATAAATGGTGTTGGGAAAACCGGCTAGCCATATGCAGAAAACTGAAACTGGACCCCTTCCTTACACCTTATACAAAAATTAACTCAAGACGGATTCAAGAGTTAAACATAAGACCTAAAACCATAACAACCCTAGAAGAAAACCTAGGCAATACCATTCAGGACATAGGCATGGCAAAGATGTGACTAAAACACCAAAAGCACTTGTAACAAAAGCCAAAATTGACAAATGGGATTTAATTAAACTAAAGAGCTTCTGCACAGGAAAAGAAACTGTCATCAGAGTAAACTGGCAACCTATAGAAAGGGAGAAAATTTTTGCAATCTATCCCTCTGACAAAGGGCTAATATCCAGAATCTACAAGGAACTTAAACAAATTTACAAGAATAAAACAAACAACCCCATCAAAAAGTGGGCAAAGGATATGAACAGACACTTCTCAAAAGAAGACATTTATTGGCTAACAAACGTATGAAAAAAGCTCATCATCACTGGTCATTAGAAAAATGCAAATCAAAACCACAATGAGATACCATCTCATGCCAGTTAGAATGGCAATCATTAAAAAGTCAGGAAACAACAGATGCTGGGGAGGCTGTGGAGAAATAGGAAGGCTTTTACACTGTTGGTGGGAGTGTAAATTAGTTCAACCACTGTGGAAGACAGTGTGGTGACTCCTCAAGGACCTAGAACCAGAAATACCATTTGACCCGGCAATCCCATTATGAGTATATACCCAAAGGATTATAAATCATTCTACTATAAAGACACATGCCCATGTATGTTTATTGCAGCACTATTTACAACAGGAAAGACTTGGAAGCAACCCAAATGTCCATCAATGATAGACTGGATAAAGAAAATGTGGCACATATATGCACCATGTAATACCATGCAGCCATAAAAAAAGGATGAGTTCACGTCCTTTGCAGGAACATGGAGGCAGCTGGAAACCATTCTCAGCGAACTAACACAGGAGCAGAAAACCAAACACTGCATGTTCTCACTTACAAGTGGGAATCAAACAATGAGAACACATGGGCACAGGGAGGGGAACATCACACACTGGGGCCTGTTTGGGGGGGTTGGGGGCAAGACAAGGGATGGCATTAGGAGAAATACCTAATGCAGATGATGGGTTGATGGGTACAGCAAACCACCATGGCACATGTATACCTATGTAACAAACTTGTATGTACTACACATGTATCCCAGAACTTAAAGAATCATAAAAAAATTTTTTTCACCAAAATAACACATTATTCAACTACATGTCGTCTACAAAAGACACATTTTAAACTTAATGACAAAAATAGGTTAAAAATAAAAGGATGGGAAAACACACCATTCATACAAAAGAAAGCCAGAGTGACTATACTAATATTAGACAACATGAACTTTATACAAAAGTTGTTACTAGAGACAAAGAAGGACATTTTATAATGATAAAAGTATCAATCTATTAAAAAGAAACAACAATTATAAACATAGAAGGAACTAGAAACAGGGTCTCAAAATACATAAAGCAAAAATTGACAAAATGAGCAGATGTGAAAGAATAAATAGACAAATCAGCAATAATAGTGGGAGACTTTAAACCCGCTTTCAATAATATACAGAAAAACTAGACAGAAGATCAACAAGAATGTAGAAGACTTGAACAGTGAACCAACTAGACCTAACAGACCTCTATAGAACACTTCAGAATACATACTTTGCTTAAGCACACGTGAAATATTTACTAGGATAAACCATACTGCCATAACACGTTTCAATAAGTTTAAATTGATTAAAAATACACAAAATATGTTCTCCAACCACAATGAAATGAAATTAGAAATCAATCACAGAAGAAAATTTAGAAAATTCACAAAGAGGAAAACAACACAATTCTAAAAAAATCAGTGGCTAAAAAATAAATCACAAGAGAAACTGGAAATTGAGATGAATTAAAACAAAAACAACATATCTATGGGGTGCAAATAAAGCAGTGCTTATAGGGAAATTTATAGTTGTAAGTGTCTATATTTACAAAGTATAATGATCTCAAATCAATAACCACTGGCTGCCTTAAGAAACTAGAAAAAGAACTAAACCCAAAGCAGAAAGGGAAGGAAATAATAAATATTAGAGACAAAATAAATGAAATAGAGAATAGAAAATAATAAAAAGAAATCAATAAAACCATAAAGTGGAATTTGATAAGATCAACAAAGTTGACAAACATCCTCCAAAACTGAACAAGGAAAGAGGAAAGGATTCAAATAACTAAAATTGGATATAGTCATTTGATATCCAATTTGATATAGGGAACATTACTACTGACCTTACAGAAAAAAAAATGGGATTATAAGAAAAAACAATGGGCAATTGTACACCAAAAAATCAGATAACTTAGATGAAACAAATATATTCTTAGAAAGATAAAACAACCCAAACTGATTCAAAAAGAAACAAAGTCTGGACAGAATTATATATTAAAAAATACAGATACTGAATTAGTAAGCAAAAACATAACAAAGAAAAGGTCAGGCCCAGATAGCTTCACTGGTGAATTCTGCCAAAAGTTTAAAGAATATTTGATATCAATCCTTCACAAACTCTTCCAAAAAATAGAAGAGAGAGAACATTTCCCAACTCATTCTATGAAGCTAGTATTACTCTCATACTCAAAGCAAAGACATCACAAGAGAAGAAAATGACATACTAATACTTCTTGTGTGTATATGCAAACTTCTCAACATAATACTAGTAAACCAAATCCAACAACATATGAAAAGATGTATACACTGTGGTCAAATGAGGTTTATCCCAGAAATGCAATGTGGATTCAACATACAAAAATCAATAGGTCATATTAACAAAGAACAAAACCACATGGTCATCTCAATAGACACGGAAAGCATTTGATAAAATCAACATCCTTTCATGATAAAAACACTTAACAGACTAGTAATAGAAGGGAATTTCCTCAACCTCATAAAGGAAATCTATGAAGAAAGTTAACATCATCTTTAATGGTGAAAGGCAGTGCCTTCTCCATATGATCAGGAATAAAGAAAGGACATCCACTCTCCGCACTTCTATTCAACATTTAGTGGGAGATTCTAGCCAGGGAAATAGGCAAGAAAGAGAAATAAAATGCATCCAGATTGAAACAGAAGAAGTAAAACTGTCCCTATTGACAGATGACATGATTTTGTATATAGAAAATCCTAAGGAATACACACACACACACACGCCTATTCAGGCTAATAAACGAGTTCAGCAAGGTTGCAGTACACAAGATTAATATACAAAACTCACTTATATTTTTATACACCACAATGAATAATCTGAGAATGAAATTTAAAAGCAATTCCATTTATAATAAAAAAGAATAAAATGCTTAAGAGTAAATTTAACAAAAGAAGTGCTAGACTTGTACACTGAAAATTTAAAAATATTGTTGAAAGAAATTAAGGAAGACTAAATAAATACAAGACATAATGTGTTCATAGATTGGAAGACTTAACATTGTTAAGCTAGCAATATTCCTCTATGCCAATATTATGAAAAGCAAATCATCTATGTATGCTTGTTTGCATTTTTAAGTATTTAAGTCTTTCATTATTTCAGCACAAGCAATCTAGTTTTATTTTTTTCCAAATGGCTGCCACTAATTCTAATGTTATGTATTAAATGTATCCTTTCTTCACGGATTTGAAATACTGCTCTCTAAATTCCCAAAGTATTTCTTAATTACTATGCTTCTTAGTCCCTTGGGATTCTTACAGAACCTGTGTTAACTGGCCATATGTCAAAAAGCAAATGAGATAAATAAGAGAATGGAAATATTCACCTAAGGGTAAGTCAGCAGGAAAGTTCTTCAAGGACATGGTCACTTGAACCAAGTGCTATGTCTAAAGTTCAACCAGATAGTCTGCATCTGCAGCAGGTGCCAGGCAAACAAGTAAGAGCGGCAAGAATCTGGGGCCATCTGGGGTTTTGTGGCCCTGTTAATGTAAAATCCTTCCCATCAGAGTTCTTGGATTTCGTGAAAGCATGGTGGTTTTTAGTAAGTGCATAACTGAAAGAAGGCTTTGCACTTCAAAGCCTGTTGCAGTTACACCCACTGCACTAGTGAAGTAAGAGGACCAGTTGCAACAAGAACTTTAAGTGTCTCATGGCATCTCTTTGCAGCAAGACAGCCTTTCTGAAGGTGACTGCAGACAGACATGGTCCTGCATCTTTGCCAAATACAGAATCAATTCAGTATCTCACCGGCACTAGTTATCAGCCTGTGTTTATTCACATCACAGAGAAGAGCTTAATTTACATAATACATATTGGTCAATTCTTTGTTTTTGAACCTTACCTTTGCCCATCAGCAGATCAATATGTATTTAATCTTCTGTTTTAGAACTGATTTTAAGACTCACAGTAAGAAGGCCAGATTCACAATTATTAATTGCTATTATCAGCCCCTTTTTATTTCCTAAACATCAGCATTTTCTTAAAGTTCTGCTTTCATTCCTTTATTAAATTATCCTTGCTTGTTCATCACTTGGTTCTATTGTGTCTTTCAACCAAGCACATTTACAACTAGCTGATAATGCAAAGAAAAAGAATGCTCTGAAATTTTCCGTTGATTCTCCAGTCTATCTGACAGCATCAACAATTGCATTCAAAACTCAAGTCGTCTGACCTCTTCCTGATGGATGAAGTACTTCCAAAGTTCCAGGCAGCTCTGTCAAAGGGTAAAGAACTGAGATTCTTCCTTTCTTTATTTTAAATAAGAACTAAATTATCATCTTTAGATGGCTATTTACTCTATATATTACAGTGTAACTCGTTTTTCCCTAAATTTTCATATTTTCTAGTATATCAAAATGTACTATACTCCTGACTAGCATCAGGAGAATCTGCCATTCTTTCACCACCTAATTCAGGCAAGCTACTTAATCTCCCTGGGTCTTAATATCCTCATTTGTAAAACAGATTAACAATATTTTTGAAAATTATGAGATAATCCAAATAATGTATTTTACACAGAGTCTGGCTTCCAGGACAAATAAGGGACTGAAAGCCCAAACAAGGGACTGTCCCTGTTAACAGTGTTGGTATCACTGCCATCACGTAGGCTAAATAAAGGGCAGTAACTGAAGGGAAGGGAGTAATCTGACTAAATGGTTAGTTGTATTCATATCTGCCCTCACGTTTACCCTCAACTGATTTTCAGCAAGGGAGCCAAGTTAATTCAATAGAGGAAGAACATTCTTTTCAACAAATTACGCTGGAACAACTGGGTATCATCATGCAAAAGAATGAAGTTGGACTCCTATTTCACGCCATATACAAAAATGAACTCAAAATGGATCAAAGACCTACATGTAAGAATTAAAACTCTTACAAGAAAACACAGGGGTAAGTTGTTGTGAATTTGAATTAGCAATGGTTTCTTAGATACACACCAAAAGCACAAATAACAAAACCAAAAATACACATATATAACTGCATCAAAATGAAAATAGTTTGTGCTTTAAAGGACTTCATCAAGAGAGTGAAAAGACAATTCACAGGCTGGACGCGGTGGTTCATGTCTGTAATCCCAGCACTTCAGGAGGTTGAGGTGGGCAGATCAGTTGAGGCCAGGAGTTTGAGACCACCTGGCCAACACAGTGAAAACCCATCTCTAACAAAAAATAAAAAAATTAGCCAGGCGTGGTGCCACATACCTGTAGTCCCAGCTACTCGGAAGGCTGAGGCAGGAGAATTGCTTGAACTTGGGAGGCAGAGGTTGCAGTGAGCCAAGATCGCACCACTGCACTCTAGCCTGGGCAACACAGGGAGGAGCTGTCTCCAAAAAAGAAAAAGAAAAAGACAACCCACAAAATAGGGGAAAGAGATTTGCAAATAACATATCTGATAAAGACTTGTATCTAGGATATAAAGAATTCTTAAAACACAATAATAAAAAGACAAATAATCTATTACAAATTGGACAAAGGATCTGAACAAATATATAATGAAGATAATACAAATGGTCAATAAACACATGAAAAGATACTCAACATCACTAGCCATCAGGGGAAACACCAGTCAAAACCACAATGAGCTATCACTACATACCCACTATGATGGCTAGAATCTGAAAGATAGTAAGTGTTGGCAAGGATGTGGAGAAATTTGAACTCTCACATGCTGCTGGCAGGAATGCTAACTGGTGCAGCTACTTTGCACATGTATGTTTACTGAGGCACTGTTCACAATAGCAAAGACTTGGAACCAACCCAAATGCCCATCAATGATAGACTGGATAAAGAAAATGTGGCACATATACACCATGGAATACTATACAGCCATAAAAAAGGATGAGTTCACGTCCTTTGCAGGGACATGGATGAAACCATCATTCTCAGCAAACTGACACAAGAACAGAAAACCAAACGCCTCATGTTCTCACTCATAAGTGGGTGTTGAACAATGGGAACATATGGACACAGGGAGGGGAACATCATACACCAGGGCCTGGGGGGTGGGGGCCTAGGGGAGGAATAGCAGGGGGTGGGGGCATTGAGGAGGGATAGCATTAGGAGAAATACCTAATGTAGATGACGGGGAGATGGATGCAGCAAACCACCACCGTGGCACGTGTATGCCTATGTAACATACCTGCAAGATCTGCACATGTACCCCAGAACTTAAAGTATAATAAATAAATTTTTTAAAAATAAATAAATAAAAACAGCTTTATCAAGTTGTATTGACAAATAAAAATTTTATATATGTTTAAAGAAGAAAGAAAAGAGTCTAGCAATGGCCTGATGCCTCAAAATGTTAAACCTAAGAGTTACCCTATGACTCAGCAATCTTTCTACTGGGTGTATTCCAAAAGGAAATGAAATCAGCATCTTGTAGAGATATCTGCACACCCATGTTCACTGCTGCATTATTCACAATAACCAAGATAAGGAAACAAGCTAAGTGTCTGTCAACAGATGAATGGACAAAGAAACCATGGTATGCACATAAATGTGTATATCTATATCTATATATATCTATAGCTACATCTATATATCTAGATATATCTAGGATCTGAACAAATATACCATGAAGATCTATATGTCTAGATATATATATAGATAGATACACATAGATATATAGATATATCTGCATACCACAATTTATTTATCCATTCATAGATATATAGATATATCTACAGATATGGATATAGATATATATGTATGCTCATACCACAATATATATATGTGGTATGCATAGATATACATTATATATCTTTATATTACATATATAAATATTTATATCTTTATAGTATACACCATTTTTAAGGCTGAATAATATCCATTGTATATAGAATAATATCCATTGTGTGTGTGTATATATATATATACAAAATTGAATATTATCCAGCCTTTAAAAAAGACGAATATTATTCATCTTTGTGACAACATACATGAACTTGGAGGACATCGTGCTACGTGAAAATAATGACACAGAAAGAAAAATTCTGCATGATCTCACTTATATGAGGAAACTTTTGAAGAGTCAAATGCATAGAAACAAAGACTTAAAACTGTGGTTACCAGGGATGGAAGGAGAGGGAAGAAATGAAGAGATCCAGGTCAAAGGAGACAAAGTTGCAGATGAGACAGGATGCATAAAATCTAGAGACCTAACGTACAACATGAGGACTAGCATGATAATCTTATATTGTATACTGGAAGCTTCCTAAGAGATAGATTTTAGGTGCTCTCTACAGGGTATTAGAGTGAGTAGAGATAGACAATCACTACGAACCTGAAAATGATCATTTTATCTGGTCCAGCGTTGACATACACAGGGAAATTTTTTCTATTTGAAAACAGGAAAGGCAGTAGTCTAAGTTCACTTAACCTTTATATACTGGGCAAACAAATAATTGTCCCGTTTAAAAAGAGCAACAGGTTTCTTTAAACAGGCCAGTGTTTAATTGCTTTCCTGCATGGATTCTTTGTTTTCTGAATAAAGGCATGAGTCAATGAGTTCAGCTCAGTTCAGTGAGCCCACAGCTCTTTGCTATGTAAATGACCTATTTAGAAATGAATTGCATTTCTGAATTGTTCTCAGCAGCAGTTGTTTTTAACCAAGGGTCTTGCACATCAGTTGTTCTGTAATCTTCATGGTTGGGATGGGGAGAGAAACAAAAGAAATCGCAAATTAATTGTATCTTGTAATCGTAAGAAACTAGTTTTAGGGTTTGCCACTTTGTTGATAGAAAAAAAATTGCTATGTGCAGTGATACTGTAATCAAAATGACAAGCAATGAACAAGGAATTTCAGGCATACTGTCCTGTTTTAAGCTGAAGCACAGAGAATAAATTATGTAGCGGCTGCGGCTTTGATTCTGGTCAGAATTACTCAGGTTTCTTCTCTACAATTGCTTAACCTTGGCCATCAAATTTTGTGCCACTTCTTATGCTACCATTGTGGGCATATGAAATCATCCTCCTGGGAGCTATAACTGGGGTCATCTTATCTTGCAGGCAGGGGACCCTGATTCCATCACCAGGCTTATAGGCACAAATAGGATGACTAAGGTTCACAGTGACCCCCACCCCAACCATGGGTTGTTCTCCCACTCTGCCCCTGGCCATGGCAAATTGATCCAAGGAGGAAGACACCGGACTCGAGCTGAGTCAAAATTAAAGGGGAAACACAAAGTGAAGGATATTCTACAAACACCTCACCAGTACTCCTCAAAACTTCCAATCATCAAAAATAAGGAAAGCCTGAGAAAATCTGCCTAGAGAAGCCTCAGGAGATATGACTACTAAATGTAATGCAGTGCCCTGGATGGGATCCTGGGGCAGCAAAATAACTTTAAATAAAATCTAGGAAATTGAGTAAACTGTGGAATTTAGGTAATAACAATATGTCAACATCCGTTCATTATTTGTGGGAAATGCACCATAGCAGTGTTAAAAAAAAGGGGGGGAGGGATAGTACAGGGACCCTTTCTAGTATTCTTGCAACCTTCCAGCAAACTGAAACTATTCTAAATTATAAGTTGATTAAAAAGAAAGAATCAGAGAGACCAGAGGTGGTTGGAGCAGAGGAAAGTGGTCCTGATGCTGAGGATGCAGGAGTGGCCCCAATTCCTGCTCAGCCTTATGGTCTTTGTTTAATCCCATGAGCTCCCTCAATGTTCTTCCCATAGTCCTAATGCCTGACATGCTAAAATTACCCAGCAATGAAATCTGTTGCTTGCAACCAAAGGTTCTTACCACCAAGCTCTGCTTCTGAGTCCTTAGGAAAGTGGCAGTCCCAGCTCTCAATTTATAAGGCAATGGTTGAGCCATGATGTAGTGTGGAGGTTTGTCCCTTTCAAATCTCATGTGGAAATGTAATCCCCAGTGTTGGAGGTGGGGCCTGGTGGGAGGTATTGTGTCATGGGGACGGATCCCTCATGACTGGCTTAGCGCCATCCTTGGTGATGAGTGTGTTCTCACTCGGTTCACGTGAGTGAACTTTAAAGGCATCTGAGACCGTATGACTCCCTCTCTCATGATGTGATATGCAGGTTCTGCCATGATTGGAAGCTTCCTGAGGCCTCACCAGAAGCCCAGCAGATGCTGGCACCACACTTCCTGTACAGCCTGCAAAACCATGAGCCAAGATGAAATTTCTTTTCTTTATAAATTACCCAGCCTTGAGTATTCCTTTATAGCGATATAAGAATGGACTAACAGTAAACCGTAATGCAAATGTTCTTCCATAATTTTTATACTTTTCCTCAGCAAACGTTTTACCAGAGCTCGTGAGACAGAGGAGCACCTATTTCATTCTTTCTTCTCCTCTCCTCCCAGCATGGGTCTCCACAGAGATGGTGCCCATGCCCATGGCAGACATAGCTAATTGATCACAACACTCATTCCTTGAACATGAATGCAGAGGAGTAGATGCTGTTGGTATAGCTCCCAGGTCCCTTTTATCAGCAAGGGCACCCATTTCACAGCTGCCCCTGCCTCCAGAGAATTACCTTCAGCGAAATTGGAGAAGCTTCACCTGAGGCAACCGGCAACCAATAACTGACTAACGAAGTCCAGCTCTCTTGCCTCAAAGTGGGTACGACTCTGAGGTATGATTTATGCTCTAGAGCCCTGCATGGGATTAAGCTGAAGTTGGGCTGCAGCTGAGACCACATCCCTACGTAGCTCCTTCCCCTGCCCCATCTGGCTTCCCTCACTCCCCTTCTCCAAAGAGCCCCTCTCAATAAACCCAGTGCATCTGAATGCCTGCCTGAAGCTGTGCTTCAGGGAACCCAACAGTGACTCATGCAGCCACTACCAACATATAAGTGTTGACACATGGGGTGAAACCTATTTGACATCTCTACTAGGAACAATACTAACAAATAGGAGAAGTTGTGCCAGCAAAAAAGGAAACATCAACAAAGAAGCTAGAAGCCTACTTAGCCACCAGCCCCTGCAAAGGCCAAGGAGAGTGTACAGCCTGCAAATTGTCTGTGGAGACACCACGCTCAGGACGGTTTCAGACCTGCCCACCATCATCCATCACTGGACTGCCCATCCTCAGCTCACCACGGAGAACAAGCTTTTCCACGAGAGGGACATCTGCGGGACAAAATGGGAAAAGGGGGAAGGTAAAGAGGGACAGCTCTTACTTCCAGGAGCAGTTCTGTCTGATAGCAGAAGGCATGTCTCATTCCCTTTGAAGAGTGTTCTGGTGAAGAAGCAGGGAGAGTGTCTCAAGAGCACCCCTGCAAGTGGCATCAGGAACTATAACTCAGTTGGGCATTTTTATTACTAAATATAACCTGGCCTTTTTTCCCCTGCTATTGTTTAATGCCAGCTGTGTTTTATTTAAAATAAAAAAAGAGTGTACTTGGACAGGAAATGTGTATGTAAGGCTGATGAAACAGAAACCCAAAATAACATTGGTCAAAAAAAAAAGATCAAAATCTATTTACCTATTTTGGCCTTATGTAGAAGTCCAGGCTAGTATGGGAGCTCAATGGCATAGCTCTTGAAGGGTATTCCTCCCCATGTTGCTTTGCCATCTCCAGAGCATCACGCCTGGCTCATCGCTGCATCTGGACTTCAGCCAGCAGTGAGTGGGAACAGGTAAAGTAGTGGATATGCCCCTTCCTGTTAAGGGCATGACCTGGATCACACATCATCTTAGGGCTATATTTTCATTCACCCAAAAGTTAAATACGCAGCCACACCTACCTGCAAGGGAGGCTAGCCAATGGAGGGTTTAACTTGGGAGCCATGAGTCCAGCTACAAACTGACTGTTCTATTGCTATGAGTGAAAGGAGAATTGATATGGGGGTGCAGTTGGCAGGGCAATGAGATATCAGGAATGCAGGCAGTGGCTTGAGAGGAATGATATCTCCTTAGGGAAACTGGGCTGACTTGCAAGTCTCAGAAACCCCAATTCATTGCCTCTGCTGGATTGTATTACTGTTCCCCCAAATTCTACTTTCCTCTCAAGGTGCAACCCCCCCCCCCAGCCCCCGCCTCCAATCAACTTGCTTCAGCCAATGAGATGTGGGCAGAAGTGACATGTGTTGCTTTCAGAAGAAAGCTATGAAGGCCAGCCCATGACTCATGGTCTCTTTCTTCTCTTTGCCACAAGAGCAGCAATGTTCCAGACAGGCTGTTCCAGCAGCTTTGGAACTGCAGATGATGTGGGCAGATCCCAGCTGACCTGAGAGGGGCATGTAGCACAAGTGAGAAATAAACCTTGATGCTGCTACAAGCCCCTGAGGTTGCCAGGTTGCTGATGTGTCAGCAAAGCATAACTCAGCCTGGCCTGACAGGTACAGTGCCATGTCTGCCTGCCAGTGAATCCACAGTGGAGTCAATGTTCAAAAAGTGCAACCAATTGCCATAGCTCAAAAGTACTGATGGCTGCCTTTCACCAAACACTTACGATGGGCTAAGTCAGCCTTAATAATTTTAGTAACATTAAAGAAACCATTTAAGCTTCACTTGGAGTTGATAATCAAATTACAGATGGTTCCTAATGTTTTTACTTCATAATTGATCACTGAAATGTACATGGGTTACTGGTATTTGAAACAATTGTAACGAGTCCTTTTATAAAGTAAGAGTCTTTGGGGAAGAAGCCCCGCCCCTAAATATATTTAATGAGTTTAGCATTTTTACAAATTGCAAAACTGTAAAATTATATTTCTGATAATGAGGAAAAATGATCATTTTAGTTATTCTATTGTTAACCTACCATTAGATGGACAGCTAGGATACTCTGACTGTGAGTAGGGGAGGGACCAACAGAAGTAGCTAAAATGCTAAGGATGGTCTTAACAGACCCAATCAGAAGTACAGAGGCAGGGAAGCTCCAGGCTTGGTTCAGCAGCTCTATGGTGTCGTTAAGGACCCAGATGCTCTCCATCTTCTTCCCTGTAATCCTTATATCAGTGATGTCTCCCTCTGTGGTCACAAGGATGCTGCCACAGCCCCAAGTACCATATCTGTATAATATGACAGCAACTGGCAAAGGAAGAGGGGGGAGAAGGGCAGTGTCTCCCCCACTCATCTCTTCTTCTAAGGCAGAAAGTCATTTTCTAAAGCCCCATAATAGATGTCACCTCAACCCCTATGCCACTTTGCCCGTGCCTAGCCACAAGCAAGACAAAGAAGGCAAATCTCTTGTACTTGTGAGAATCCACATGACTAAATTAGTTGGGATAGGATAGGTTATGTTGCAGTAACAACAACCCCCAAATCTCAATGGCTTTATACAACTTAGGTTTGTTCCACACAATCATACTACAAGTCCATGAAGTCTCTCAGGGATCCAGGATACACCATTTTTAATGGTCCTACAGCAGGGGATGAGACAGCTAGAGGGTCATACACCAGCTCTTCTTTACTTCAGTCTGGAAATAATTTACGTTCCTTCTACCCACTTTAATCATAACTTGTCCCTACCCTGCTGCAAGTGCTAGACAATGCACAGGGACAGATGAAACTCTGTCTCTGCCATACTGGTTTTCCCCCCATTATCACCATTTCCTCTTTGTTATCCCTTTGCCCTTTCCTCAATCAACCCCCAGTACCATCACCTGTATGCCCTTGTTTGCGTGATCTAGTCACCTCTCTCTTCCGCAGAGATCTGTGGGTCCCAAGCCCTTCCTGTATCTTTGTGACTGTACCACACTAGTGACTTTTGTAAGTCAAAAGCATTCTTTCCTCTGCCTGTTGCTGCCAAGAAGAAGAAGGAGTGGTGATTTTTGGGAAACATGAATAGAGGAAAAAAGACATGAGAAATTCCTGTTTCAAGGTACAATTTGATGTTTGCCAAAGTGTCTAAATAATCATTCCAACCTCACACTGTGAGGATTTGTTTCTTGGGGGGGAAAAATACTTTTCTTAGTTTTACATAAGAGATATAGACTCCACCTAACAAAAAAATTATATATGTGCACTGAGAAAAAAATATCTTGGCAAAATATTAACAGCATTTATACCTGTGCAATAGGATTACGAGTAACTTACTTTCTTCTTAACATACAGATGTCGTCCTTCAATAATGGAGTGAGGGAAGAACTGTTTTAAAGAAGTCAAGCTTTTCAACCCCAAGGCATCACTTCTCTACACTTGCTTTCTGTCCGACCTTGAGAAGCTAATTCCCAGCACAAATACCGAGTATTATTATTATTAGGGATTAGTTTTCTGGTGGGGAGGCAGGAGCTAGGGACAAGGGGAAGGATATTTTACCTGAACTTAAAGTTGAAAGCATTTATGCAATTTTCCATTCCCAGGAACAACCTTCCAGATGGACTAAAATTCTTCAGAGCCTGGCTGATACTGACAAGCTTTGACAGAAAATAAAATCCCAATCATTTTCACCCAGAAATGTTGAGCAGAAAGCTGAAGTGGGAAAAGAATTTCTATCACCAAAGGCTTTCTTGTGCTGCTCTTTGTTATTTATAAGATTCTCACCATGAAAGGTTTCCTGTGAAGGGGCCATCGCAGACAGGTATGTGCTAGCCACCTTGGAAGAAAAACGGATTCTTTGACTGACTGTGAGCCACAGGAGGCTTTTATAATATTCTGGCCACAGAACAGCCACAAGAAAGAAAACAGAACAGGGGAAAAAGCTCAGCTTGAGTTCCACCCTTAGGTTTGGTATTTTCTGTTGCTGCTTTTAAACAAAGAAAGCTCAAGCTCTATTTAGCCCTCTGAGGAGGAAAAGCACTACAGGATTGGCACGTTAATTACATGCCAAGGGCATTTTCTTAAGGAGAAAATCTTTGGTGGTTTCAAAGAAATATACACTGCTGTTGACTGAAGGGGGTTGCTGGGTTATTACCAATCACCTTTCTTGAACCACAGACATCTGTTTCTTCTGGGTACTATTGAAACAAAAGAAGTTATAACTAAATAAGTAGGCATCCTTAAAGCAGAATTGCATTTGAGTTGTTGGGAATCATGTACAAGCAAGTAGCCCAGGTCTATGGAGGACATGGTGATGTCAATGTCGTGGTGCTGCAAAGCTCTGGAGACAGAACCAACATTGACCAATTACGTGACTGTATGGACTGAACCTTTGTGTTCCTTAAATTCATATGTTAAAACGTAATCCCCAATATGGTGATACTGGAATGTGGGATCTTTGGGAGGTGATTAGGTCATGAAGGTGAAGCCCTCATGAATGGGATTAGTGTCCTTATAAAGAGTTGAAGAGAGGAGAGTTGTCCCTTCTGCCACATGAGTACCCAGCAAGAAGGCGCCATCTAAAAACCAAGAGCAGCTGCCACCAGATGCTGCATCTACAGGGCCTTGACCTTGGACTTCCCAGCCTCCAGAACTGTGAGAACTAAATTTCAGTTGTTTATAAGCCACCCAGCTGATGGTGTTTTCTAATAGCAGCCAAAATAAACTAAGACAGTGACCCTGGGCAAAATCAAGGGACACAGCCAGCCTTGGTTTCTTCTCCATCTGTAGGATGGTGATAATAATAGCCCACAATAATGTTGTCAGGATTAAATAAGACTTCAGTATTGAGGCAGGAGAATCGCTCGAACATGGGAAGTGGAGGTTGCAGTGAGCCAAGATCACTCCACAGCCTGGGCAACAGAGCAAGCCTCCCTCTAAAAAAAAAAAATATATAGATATATACATACATATATATGTATGTATATATATATGTATATATGTGTGTGTGTGTGTATATATATATACATATATATATATATGTTGCTACACGTACTTGTATCTATATATAACACCCTGGTCTTTGTACAGAAACATCTGTGTCTGCCATGAACGGCCACAAACACTGATGCCCAAAAGATGTGGGTTTTGGTTCTGTTTTTAAAGAACCTACTCAGGGAAACTCGTCCAGCAGTCCCTTCTCAGTGAACTCTAACTGCAGAGTATATTTGCATCCCTTTCCCTTGGATTCATTTATTTGCAGTTTATTTTTCTAGCAGTCACTACAATCCCCATAATACAGGAAGTCTCTCATTCATGGCTCACTTCTGGAAGACTTGACAGATGCTGGTTAAATATTTAGAAATTTCTCTTTAAAGAGAGCAGCTGAAACTGAGGCCTCTCAAGCTGTTAAAATGTGGCCCTATTCCTCAAATTCACATTTAAATGTTAAGATTGTATTTGGCTTTCTGTGTTTTGGAGAGGCCATAGAGATTCTTATGTGTATATTTTTTCAAAGTCAACATAGATGGCACTTACCTTTTCATAACTTTCATATACAATGTCATGACTGAAAACTAAACATGTAACTGTTCACTTTCAATTTAAGTAAATCATTTGGGGTGGTTATTATGAAAGTAGAACTTCAAATTCTTCTCCATCCAAAGAAAACACAATTAAAATCCAAGCAACATTCCAGTGGAATACTGCTTTATTTGAAGAAGCAAAATGTCTAGCTGACAGTTAAAAAAGAAAGGAAAAAATAAGAGAGCCAACTGTCAAGGATGTGACACCAACTGGCAACTGAAGCATCATCATTCTTATGATTCTGTATCAGTGAAGATGGTGCAGCAGGATGATGGGCTACATCCTATTTCTCTTTCCTTAGAAGGAAGGAACATGGAGTCCCTGAGAATTTAGGAAGACCTGGAGCCAGCTTCCCCAGTCTTGTTGCCTGTCTGCTAGACCAGACTGTCTGAAGCAGAGATGTGAGAAATTAAACATCAGAAAAGGAACTAGGGCTTCTCAGGCTGGGTTTCTGACAGTCTTTCCTCCCCTGACAGGTATAATAAAAGACACTCATGTCAACCCTTATCAGCTCAGAGGCAAAGCAGGTAACATTTCACTATAAAGAGCACCATTATGGAAACTGCCTTATCAAGTTATTTTCTTGTCCCACAGAAGATTCAAAGAAATTCATCTGTGTTGCTCTCATGACAATTAATTTCTTACCAGAAAGGCTTTTTACAGCATCAAGAAGCAGACTGAGAGTGACTGCATTTTCCAATACAAACCTGAATCCACTTCAGGATGAAGGATGATAAGGCTCCATGGCCTGTCACTTCTCAGCGGTGCCTGGATATGGCCATTTTGGAAGGTGAAAGGCAGTGCCTGTTTCCTCATTCACATTCTTTCATTGAATAAAATAGATAATCTTAGGTATAAATATATGTCGGCTGGGCACAGTGGCTCACGCCTATAATTGCAGCACTTTGGGAGGCCAAAGTGGGATCACGAGGTCAAGAGATCAAGACCATCCTGGACAACACGGTAAAACCCCATCTCTACTAAAAATACAAAAATTAGCTGGGCGTGGTGGCACGTGCCTGTAGTCCCAGCTACTCAGGAGGCTGTGGCAGGAGAATCGCTTGAACCCGGGAGGCAGAAGTTGCAGTGAGCCGAAATTGCGCCACTGTACTCTAGCCTGGCGACAGAGCAAGACTCCACCTCAAATATCTATCTATCTATCTATCTATCTATATATATATATATATATGTCATTTTTTTCATGGCATTTAATAGAATTATTTCATTTTGGTTGGGGAAAAGGGTCATAGCCCATAGATATATTTTCTTCATCTGAGTTAGACTATACTTTAAAAAAAAAAAAAAGTTTCTGAGTGCTGCAGCACAGCAAAAATGTCTCTGCTCCACGTTTGTGAAATGGTCACTCTGTGATTAAAAGCCTCCTTCTAAATGTGACTTCTTGTCTGTCTTCTTGAATGTAGACAGTATCTAGCCAGTGAATCATTAATTTTTTTCCCACAAATATGATTGAGCACCTGCTATGTGGCAGGTCCTGTTCTGGGCTTATCGAAAAGAATGTCACTATCCCTGCCCTCCAGAAGCTCCCAGCACTGTGGGACTCTGATGGATGGACAGGGGTAGTGAAGATCCAGACACGGTGGAGCCAGGTTGACCTGGTAATGTTTTAAAACACTTCTTTCAGTAAAAGTGTAGTCAGAGTCCTAACAAATGAGTGAGCTATTTATCTACATCCCCAAGACAGTGTGGTATTGGCAGAACAAGAGAGCACCTGTAAATAGACTCACACAGATAGAATCAATTGATTCTTGACAAAGGTGAAAAGCAATTCACTGGAAGAATAGCTTTCCAACAAACGGTGTGGACCTATTGGACATCCAGAGGCAAAATAAATAAACTTCACCTACAAAAAATAAAATTCAAAATAGATCACAAACCTAAATGAAAAACTTTAAACTTTTCAGAAGCAAATATAGGAGAAAATCTTTGTGAGCTGGGGTTAGGCAAAGAGTTTGTAGATATGACACCAAAAAAGATAAACTTGCTACACTGGACTTTATCAAAATCGAAAACTTTTGCTCAGTGAAAGTTAAGAGAATAAAAAGACAAGCTATGGACTGGGAGAAAATATTTTTAAAATAACTAACAAAGGAATTGGATCTAGAATATAAAAAGAACTACCAAAGTGCAGCAGTAAGAAAACAGACAACCCAGTTTTTAAAAAATGGTCAAAACACTTGAATAGACGCATTATCAAATGGTATATATAGGTGAAAAGCACATGAAAAAGATGTTTATCATAGCCATTAGGCAGATGCAAATGAAAAGGATCATGAGGCACCATTGCACACCTATCAGAATGGATAAATTTTAAAACCTGACAGTAACAAGTGCTGGTGAGGATGCAGAGAAACTGGAACATCTAAACATTTCTTATAAAGTCAAACACAGACTTACCATATGACCCAGCAATCTTACTCATAGGTGTTTTGAAATGTGAGCCTGTGTCCACTCAAAAATTTGTATGCAGATATTCATTAGAAGTTTTATTCATGACAAGGCCAGGTGTGGTGGCACACACCTGCAATCCCAGTATTTGGGGATGCCAAGGTGGGCGGATGACCTGAGGTCAGAAGTTCAAGACCAGCCTGGCCAACATGGTGAAATTCTGTCTCAACCGAAAATACAAAAATTAGCTAGTGAGCTGCAGTGAACCACAACGAGCTGAGATCGTGCCACTGCACTCCAGCCTGGGCAACACAGTGAGACTCTGACTCAAAAAAAAAAAAAAAAATTATAAAACTGGAAACCACCCAGATATCCATCATCGGTGGGTTAACAAATTGTATGTCCATACTGCAATTTGTTGGATTGCTGGTGCTGGATCACCACCAGCAACTAAAAGGTACAGCCTAGTGATTCCTGCAATAACATGATGATCTCAAAAGCATTCTGCTAAGTGAAGGAAAGTCAGACACAAAAGACTACATACAGGATGATTTCCTTCATATAATATTCTAGAAAAGGAAAACTCATAGTGACAGAAGAATTGCCCGGGGCCAGGGTTAGGGGGGAAACTGACTGCAAAAGGGCATAAGGGATTTTTTTTTTTTTTTTTTTAGGTAATGTAAATACACTACATTGTAACTGTGAGGTGGTTATGTGAGGGTATATATGCATCAAACTCATCAAATTGTACATTTCATTTTTCACTAATTTGATCCTATGTAAAATGTGGCACAGAAACCTGACTTTTATAAAATCAATGGGGGCCAGGTGTGGTGGCTCATGCTTGTAATCACATTTTAGAAGGCCAAGGTGGGAGGACTGCTTGAGCCCAGGAATTTGAGATTAGCCTGGGTAACACAGTGAAACCTCATCTTTACAAAAAATCAAAAAAGTAGCCAGGTGTGGTGGCACACACCTGTAATCCCAGCTACTTGGGAGGCTGAGGTGGGAGGACTGCTTGAACCTGGGAGGTGGAGGCTGCAGTGAGCTATGACTGAGCCACTGTACTTGAGTCTGGGCAACAGAGTGAGACTCTATCTCAGAAATCAACCAACCAACCAATCCATGGGAAGTAAAAATCTATACACGAAGCCAAGCGTTGTTTGAAAAAGGCACAATGATGGAAGGATTTTATATAGGAAACATCGAAATACTTTAACTATAAAGTGACCATAATTTTAATAGACAAATAGATCCACTGACATAAAATAAAGTCCAAAAACAGAGCAATGTACATATTCAGTAAATAGTTTAGGCAGCAATTTAAATGTGTGAGGAGAAAATGGACTGTTCACTATTAATAAATGGAGTTGAAATCTGGATTTCATTTGGAAAAACAATTGTTAGTTCCATAATGCATATCATTCTCAACAGCAAAACCTTAATGGATTAATTGGTCACTGACCTACTTGTGAAGGTTCACACCATTGATTTCATGATCCTATTAAATGTCTGGAAGACCACTTCCTGCATTATGATAGGCTGGGCCCTACAATAAATGAAAAGCATGCTCCTGAAACCCAAACTGATGGTGTCACTTCTGCCTTCTAGTGGGCATCATTCATCACATTGGGAAGATAAATATTTGAAGTGTTCCCTTCCACCTACACAGATAAAGGAAAGAGAATGGAAACCCTGAAATGTCAACATCCCTGCTAGCTCTTCCAAGATGCCGAAGTAGACAGATGATTGCGTGTGAAGCTGAGCCCTTTAATGTTCCTTAGATGTCCACCAGAGGGACAAAGAGTCAAAATCCTGTCTGCAACGTAAGAGGAATTCAGGAGAAGCACCTTCCAGGAGGGATGGCTTTAGCAACACCAGAGGAATCTGCAGCTGGGAAGGAGGTGGTCAGGGAACAGTTCCCGGTGACCGGGCCAAAGGACTTCCAAGAAAGGAGGCCAATGGCTTAATACTCAACATTAAGCCATCCGTATCAAGCAATGTGCGCCCGCCCTCTGTCCTCCAAACCTTCAGTAAAGACCTCACCCCTGACTATGCTGGGTGGGTTGTTTTGGGATAAGCGGCAGTGCTGCGGGGGAAGATTTTCCCCCTGCTCCTGATCTTTCCTTTCATGAGGCAGGACATCCACTCACCTGACACTCAGCCTCTCTCTGCCCCTGGCCACCTGTATTAGGCCATTTTTGCATTGCTATAAAGAAATACCTGAGACTGGGTAATTTGTAAAGAAAAGAGCTTTAATTGGCTCACAGTTCTGCAGGCTTTACAGGAAATGTGATGCTTGCATCTGCTCGGCTTCTGGAGTGGCCTTGGGAAGCTCATAACCACGGTAGAAGGCAAAGGGGCAGCAGGCACAGGGTCAGAGCAGGAGCAGGAGATGGAAGGGGAGGTGCTACACCTTTGTTGTTGTTTTGTTGAGACAGGATCTCACTCTGTCACCCAGACCGGAGTGCAGTGGCACGATCTCAGCTCCCTGCAACCTCTGCCTCCCCAATTCAAGTGATGCAATTCTCCTGCCTCAGCCTCCTGAGTAGCTGAGACTACAGGTAAGTGTCACCACACCTAGCTAATTTTTGTGTTTTAGTAGAGATGAGGTTTCACTGTGTTGGCCAGGATGGTCTTGATCTCTTGACCTCTTGATCTGCCCGCCTTGGCCTCCCAAAGTGCTGGGATTACAGACGTGAGCCACCGCACCTGGCTGCTACACCCTTTTAACAACCAGATCTCACGAACTGACTCACTATGGTGAGGACAGTATCCAGGGAATGGTGCTAAACCATTCATGAGAAACCCACATCCAATCACCTCCCACCAGGCTCTACCTCCAACACTGGGGATTACATTTCAACCAGAGATTTGGGTGGGGACATGTATACAAACTCTATCCCCTCCCCTCACTTGCTGGAAAGAGAAGCTGGGCCAGCGGAGCTCAGCCGTTGCCTCTGCTTGTCTTTTAGAACAAGCCAGATGTAGACCTCAGACTGCATGAGCCATTCGGCGGGTCCCCCGGAGCCGTTAGTTCTGCTGGCCTCTGAGGCTCTGCTTTTTGTTAGGAAACCCACTGCTGTGCCCTCAAGGCACATTCACTTCTCCTTTTGTCTTGGTTTAGGAGTCTGGCAGGGAAGAGAGGGTATGATTTACGGAGCCCCTCAAATCTCAAGAAAAGGTTCCATGTATTAAGGAAAAGCCCTAAGATTCAATGAAGCACACAGGAAACTGAGGACAGTGTCCTTGTGGGAACTCCCTGAGAAACCTTCCACTCCAGAACTCACAATTGAGGGCATCTTCCTTCTCTTTGATTGTCTTATCTGACTCTTGTCCTAAATCCTTCACTTTGTCACTGGAATCCTGACGGACCCTTTCCAGCGCCTTCTCTTTCATCAGTCACTGGCCTTCAGAATCTCAAGAGCTCTGCCAAGCCCCCAGCAGTGTCTGCCGGAGCGGGAGCTAGGGCAGTCAGGGCGATGATGGAGGGGAAATGAGCAGAAAGCGCTCTTCTCGGAGACTTTTCCCTAAAATATGTGCTGCTTTGGCTCTGAAGTGCTGAACTTTTTGTGTTATTATCAGAAGAAAAAGAGATGAGTTGCTTCCGACCAGAAAATCAGTCAGTCATAGACGATGACTGACTGCAACCCAAACAAAGGTTATGGGAAACACTTCATTTTGAGCAAGCATGAAGCCTTTCCCAGAAACTCTCGCCAACACCAATTATTTCCCCTCATGTTGGCGCTCTGCCCTTAACCAAGGCAAGGCTTGGAATCACTCAATCATGGCATCACTGGGTCCACTTGCCGCTAACTACCCCACCCCACCCCATTTCATCCACGAGAAACTGACCCAAAAGGTGACATCTCTTACCCACTTGGTAGGCAGTGGCACGATGCAGACCAGGATCAAGACTCTGGAGTCCCAAGTCTACACCCATCCCGTGGCTTGGGATTTGTTTCACAGCTTCAGGCATCATCTCCCTTGGGGAAAATGAGTTCCTTAATGGTAGAGAGCTAGTGCTTTGCAGGGAGAAGAAAAGAGTACCAAAATTTGAGCCTGCTATGCGACTGTTACTGGGCTAGGGACACGGCTAGAGTAGGCGCCTTTGGGAATGTCTTTCTAACAAGCTCTCTGTCGAAGGACATTGTTATGGGCTAGATTGTGGGCCACAAAAAATTCATATGTTAAAGTCCTAACCCCTGGATCTCCTAAAGTAACCATATTCGGATGTAGGGTTATTAAAGAGGTAACTAAGTTAAAATGAGGCCGTTAGGGTAAGCCCTGATCTGACCGCTGTCCTTATAAAAAGAGGAGGTCGGGCACGATGGCTCACACCTGTAATCCCAGCACTTTGGGAGGCCAAGGCGGGCGGATTGCCTGAATTCATGAGTTTGCGACCAGCCTGGGCAACATGGTGAAAACCTGTCTCTACTAAAATACAAAACAAATTAGCCAGGTGTGACAGCATGTGCCTGTAGTCCCAGCTACTTGGGAGGCTGAGGCAAGAGAATTGCTTGAACCTGGGAGGCAGAGGTTGCAGTGATCCGAGATCATACCACTGAACTCCAGCCTGGGCAACAGAGCGAGATTCCATCTCAAAAAAAAAAAAAAAAAAAAAGGAGATTAGGACAGAGACCCATACATGGAGGAAAAATGTGTGAAGACACAGGGAGAAGGCGGCTGTCTGCAAGCCGATGAGAGAGGCCTCAGGAGAAACCAACCCTGCTCACGCCTCGATCTTGGGCTTCCAAGCTACATGACTGTGTATAAACAAAGCCCAGCTGTTTAAGCCCCTCAGTCTGTAGTATTTTGTTGGGACAGCCCAGAAGACTCACATAGGCACCCCATCCCCATCCTACTCAGGCTTCCAGGCTGGGAGCCTGCCCCCTCTGGCCAGAGCGGACTGACCCGAACAGACTCCATGTGAAGAGCTGGAACGGAGAGTGGCACAGAGAGCACCACAAGGAAGAGCTGTTAGTGGAGACTTCAGGGTGCAGATACCTCTCCTCGCTGCTGAGAGCTCCAGAACAGCTCGGGCTTCTCTGTCCTCCCTGTGGCTCCCAGGCTAGACTTTCTGGTAAAATCCAGGAAAGACCCCCGACACCCTTCCAAGAAATTCCCTTTGTTGGTTATGTTTGAAGTGGGTTTTGTTACTTGCAACCCAAAGGACGTTAGCCATGACATTGGCATGTGTCACCTCGTGTAGTGTAATTTTTCCCTAAGGTCTTACTGCCCCATCTTATAGACCAAAAAACTGAGATTCAAGGATATTAAGTAGCTGGTCCAAGGTCACAGAATGGTGGAACTAGGGATTTGCACTCAAGCTTCTTCCTCTCTCCACACTGTCCTGGATGCTACATTTCTTCCGTGTCCCCCCTGCAGTGCTCAGCTAGGAGTCAGGCATATAGTAGGTGCTCAATAAAAGCTTGTTACATGGAGTGGAGCCCACAGGCATATGTTCCATCTTTAGACTAAAACATAAATAAATATGCCGCCTTTTCACACAATTGGAGCCACAGATAAATAAAACCAGGGTCAGGAATTCATTCATCTCACTGCCGTTCTCTATTCAGACCTAATGAGGCCAGAGAGCTTAACCCAGGCTTTCAGTGGAACCCTTTGCTTCACTCAGTGACACCAAGATAGTCTGGTCTCACTGATTCACAAGTTCCCTGTAACTCTTCCCATCTGTTCCATGTTTATTTAACCTGTAGACCAGGGCAGCTACTTCCCCAGCGGAACTTCACAGTCTCCAGAAAGAAAGATCTGAACTTCCTCCCCCTCCCCCTTTTGTCTTGCAGCAAAAGGACATAAACCACCCTTTGTTAGGAACAGTAAACTCGTCATTTTTCAAGGTTTAGGACTTTAGCGGAAGCCACAAGCTGGGGGAGAAAAATGAAGAAAGGGCTCCACTGGCAAGGGCTTTTAGAGTATTTTTCTCTTCTTTATAAAAATAAAATTACTTTTCCCCCTGTTGCTTTGGAAAGTCCCCAAAATAAACCTAAGAGCACTTGCATAGCTGTCATTAAACTTCCCAGGCTGACCGAGACTCTGAGGCTCCCTGGCAGAGAGAGATGGTTGATGTGGCCCTGCCATCTTGTATTTCAACTTGGATGCTTCAAGCTTGGGAGGGGGCACGGGCCTCTTAGTGCAACATCACAGAGCAATGAGAGAGCAATGCGTTATTCTCTGACGTTTCACAGACTAGAGGAGTGAGTGTGGGGGTGCTTTCCCCACCAAGAAACCCTCTATGCGGAGCCCTGACTACAGAGATGTGGCCTGTGCCTCCTTGTCTTCCACCCTCTGACACAGGATGGCCGGGTGGGGAAAGACAGCACAGGTGCAGCAAGCATGCTGTGCAGGCACTCATCTACACTGTTCGTGTTTCTACTACATGTAGCCATAATTAGCTATGAAGACTTCCGGGAGGAGCCATGGATATTCCAGCCTCAGCAGGGGAAAAAACACACCAAAATTATATTCCAGAATTAGAGTCGCTGACATTTACATGGCAATTTCCAAAGTAATTTTTATGGGGCTGTGTTAGTCCATTTTGTGTTGCTATAATGGAATACCTGAGGCTGGAAAACACATAAAGAAAAGAGACATGGCACCAGCATCTGCTTCTGGTCGGAACCTCTGGAAGCTTCCACACATGAGGGAAGGGGAGAAGGGCGAGAGGGAGCTCTTAAACAACCAGCTCTCCCGTAAACTAACAGAGCCGAAAACTCAGTATCATGGGAAGGGAACCTAGTCATTCATGAGAGATCCACCCCCATGACCCAAACACATCCCCCCCAGCCCCCACCTCCAACATCGGGGGTCACATAGCAACATGAGCATTGCAGCGGACAAACAACCTAACTATATTAGGGGTGTTTTCAGGGAAACCTCTCAACCACTCAGTGAGGGATGGATTCTTGGCACCCCCATTTCAGAGGAGAAAACCAAGGCTTAGGACACAACTGCCCCCTGAGAGAAAGGAGCAGGCAGAAACAAAGTGCTATCTCCTAACCTGGGACTCAATATTCCCTCCCTGGTACTATGCCCAGCTCATGAGCCAGCCAGCAGTGTGGGTGGCACCAGCCCCCAACTGAACCTAGTTCAACCTTGATTCTTGCCTTTTTCCTCCAAACTGGAAATCTTGGAAATGGGTTTTTCCTGATTATAAAAGACACACTTGTAGAAGAGATTTTAAATAATACAGAAATTCTATACTAACCAACTCTCCCTGGCCCAATTAAAAAACAAAAAACCCTAAAGATTATCATTTATCTTTACAGATGCATAGATGTAACCAGCAAGCTCCATTTTCCCGTACAAGCAGCTGTGATCCCAGCAAGGTCACCCTCACCCATGATCCAGATTGCCAGGACTCTGAGCCCCAACCTGAGTGACTATGGGACCTCACATCTCTCTCCCATCCCCAAGTTGTTTCTCAGTTCCCAAAGGGCTTGAACACAGCCTGCCCCCTATAGCCCACAGGGCAGCTGCCTCCACTTTCTTCTCCAGCTCTGGCTCCCTAGGCTGGTGTCCAGAGGAACTCTCAGACCTTCCAGAAGGAGCCTTGCTTCTCACTTCTCATAGGTGGATTGGACAGGTGTGTGTAAAATCTCATTTATCTCTAGCTATCCAGCCGCCCTTGGCCAGGCCATTCTGGCAAAACCCTTGGACAGCATCCATCTCTCCTCTCACCTATTTCCCACGAGAAAGCCCAATAGCATCATGAGCCCTGGATGTGGCAGAGGGGAAGGAAGGCTTTTAAACAGATTCCTCGAAGGTTGTCTCTTAACAGGTGATCTGGTTTGGCTGTATCCCCACCCAAATCTCATCTTGAATGGTAGTTCCCATAATCTGTACATGTGGTAAAAGGAACCCAGTAGGAGGCAATTGAATCATGGGAGTGGTTACCTCCATGCTATTCTCATAATAGAGTGAGTTCTCATGAGATCTGATGGTTTTATAAGGTGTTTCTCCCTTCGCTTGGCTCTCATTCTTCTCCTTCCTGCCACCATGTGAAGAAGGACCTGTTGCTTCCCTTTCTGCCATGATTGTAAGTTTCCTGAGGCCTCCCAAACCCTAAAGAACTGTAAGTCAATTAGATCTTTTTCCTTTATAATTTACACAGTCTCGGGCAGTTCTTTAGAGCAGCGTGTGAACAAACTAATACAACAGGTAACAGAAAAATCTCAGTGATTCTTTCTCTCACCTGCATGAAAGTAGCCTTGAGAAAACAGTATTTTGGGAGGAATTCAACACCCAGTCTCTCTCTCCTTCTCTCTTTCCTTTTCCCTCTCTCCTTCCCTCTCCCACCTCCCAGCTCTCCATCTCTGATTATCGCTCCCTTTCTCCCACACTCCTCCTCTTTAGTTTAGTTAACCCCAAATCCTTAAATCACTAACCACCCCTTCTCTTTTTTTAATTTTTTTATTTTTTGTATTTTTTAAAGACGGGGTTTCACCATGTTGGTCAGCTCGTCTTGAACTCCCGACCTCAGGTGATCCACCTGCCTTGGCCTCCCAAAGTGCTTGGATTACAGGCGTGAGCCACCACGCCTGGCCAACACTCCTTCTCTTAAGAAACTATCATGTATCTCTCCCCAACCACCCAAGCACCCCATGCCAGAGTCTAGGAAGCTAGGATAGGGGTGTGACCTTTAACCCTGTCAGCCCCCAAAGAGAACTTGTGCGTGTCTCTTCTTGAACTTGTCATTTAAGAGAATGAATCCAAATAAAATCTGTCCCTCCCTTTATGATTTGTCAACAATGAAAAGATGAATCACCAAACAAAAATATGAACTTCATATTTGAAGGCAACCAAAAAGTTATCTATTTACTCCCAACTAATATCTTTTGCCAGACTCTAATTACCAAAGGTGGGGACTATCTAAAAGAACAGGGGGATTCATGTCTCTGAGAAACATTCATGTGTTTGTGTTTATGATCCATGATATAATTCTGTCTCTCATATTTTTCAGATGCTACAGTCCTTTGGGCTTTAATAGCAACTAAAAGTCTGTCTTACAAGTAGCACTCTCCTTCTTCTTCCACATTTTTATCAGTACAGTTTTAGAAAATTACCAGCCTAGGCAACACAGAAAAACCCTGTCTACAAAAAGAAAATTAAAAATTAGCTGGGCATAGTGGCATGTGCCTATAGTGCCAGCTACTCAGAGGGTGAGGCAGAAGGATCACTTGAGCCCAGGAGATCAACACTGCAGTGAACTAAGATCACAACACTGCACTGTAGTCTGGGCAACAGAATGAGATCCTGTCTCAAAAAAAAAAAAAAAAAAAAAGGAGGAGGAGGAGGAAGAAGGCAGGAAGGAAGATGGAAGGGAGGGAGGGGAGGGGAGGAAAAGGAGGGGAGGGGAGCGAAGGGGAGGGGGGAGGGAGGGGAAAGAGTGGAAAGGGAGGGAAGGGAAGGGGGAAAGAAGAAGAGAGAAGGAAAGAGGAAGAGAGAAGAAAGGAAGAAGAAGAGGAAGGAGAAAAGGAAGAAGAAGAAATGTACGCATTAGTATATTTACTTGGTCAGCACTGGATAACTGCAAGGGAGATATCTACAGCAAAGCAAAAAGAAAAACATATTTTTTTAATGCAGCATTTGTTCATCTCTGCTCCAGCAGGATGAGTGTACTCTCATCCCCTAGGCTACAGCATAGCCGCTGCCAGAAGAATCCCTTCCTTTCTCCCTCACTTAACTAAGCTGACCTCTTACCACACTAAGCTCAGGTTTGGGGGCCTAACCAGGAAAGAAAAACATGTCAGCTTTACAATGTGCCTTTCAGAAAACTCAAGTGTTGTCTCTATAAATTTAGATGTATCTATTTTTTTCTAACCAAAGATGTCTTCCTTCATGGGTGAGAATACAAATTATTTTGTTTTGGGATCGCAGATAATTATTGTGAAATTCCTGCATCGTTGGCAGACAGGTGGTGCAGAGATCTCCCACCTCTAGGTCCGGGGCTACTTAAGCATCCATTTGGTGAGCACACATTGAGCATCTACTCTATGTCCAGATCCCTCCTAGGCTTGGGAGAACTAAGGAAGGGGAACTGTTCTCAGGACCTCTCCAGCTTGGAAAGGATGAAGGGGTGGGATATGCTTTAGGGGAGCTGTCTTTGGCACCTCTCCAGCTGGGAGAAGATGGAAGGGCAGGATGTGCTTTAGGGGGTCACTCCACAGAACACCACGCGGGTGGTGCCCCCACCACAACCACCAGCATCAGAGTTGTGAAGGCTCGACCACGCTTTGCGTGTGGTCAAGGCATTTCTCCCAGTGCTCTGCATCCTATTGGTGAGCGACAGGTACGCAGCAGGCATGCACAATTTCCAGCTGAGGACTGTCCCTTGAGCTCATTCGGCCTGCAAGGTTTCCATTCATGTTCCCTACTCGCCTGTCCCCTACCCCTCATTAGACCTGCCCCCAAGGGTGGCTGAAATTTCCAGGATTCTTTATTAAAATATTTTTTCTCTAGACTCCACTTCCAACAGCCATTTTTATCTCTGACGGCAAGCTGGCCTCTGTCTCTGCGGCTGGACAGCATCATGCCCAGATCACCTCATTTTCAGAGCAGCCTTTAGCAGACTCCCATCTGGGCTGGTGGGAGTCCCAGGGAGAGGAGTGGGGGAGTAGAGGACCTGCCCCCACTGCGATCACACAGTGAGGCTTACTTCCCCCTCCACCAAGTGGGATCCTTTGCAAAGCGTTTGCTCCCTCTGCCTTTGGTTTGACATAATTCAGAAGGCAGGCTGCTGTCTGATTAGCCCAAAACACTCCTAGAAGCTTCTCCCCAGAAGCACCCATTCAGGCACCACAGCTTCCAAATTACCCAACATTCGAATGGTTCATAAAAACTCATATTCCTGGAGAAAGTAAAAAAATTGGAAATAGTTTTAGTTGATTTAATAGAATGTTTTTAAACAGCATTTTGAAAAAAAAAAATCCCTATAGAAGTAAATTGCTTTGGCTGGGCACGGTGGCTCATGCCTGTAATCCCAGCACTTTGGGAGACCGAGGCAGGTGGATCACCTGAGGTCAGGAGTTCCAGACCAGCCTGGCCAACATGGTGAAATCCCGTCTCTAAAAATACAAAAAGAAATTAGCTGGGTGTGATGGCACATGGCTGTAATCCCAGCCACTTGGGAGACTGAAGCAGGAGAATCACTTGAACCTGGGAGGCGGAGGTTGCAGTGAGCCAAGATCACATTACTGCACTCCAGCCTGGGCAACAAGAGTGAAATTCTGTCTCGAAAAGAAAAAAAAGAAGTAAACTGCTTTATAACCGTAAATGGTTTTTCATACCCCTTTACTATTTCTAATCCTTTCAGTAAACCAGTTCAAGGTTTCACTAATTTTTGTCATGTTGTTCTAAATAAGAAAACTAATCAGAGAGAGGTTAAGTAACATGCTCTAGGTTCTGTGCTGGGCCAGACCTGGAACCCCTCTCTTCTTGTATTCTTATTGTGTGTTCATTCCACAATCGCATCTTAATCTGGGCCCAGATTTAACAGCCTCAGTTCTCCCACCAAATTCGCACTATCCAGATTCATTCGTTATATGGCACAAAGATTTCCCTGCATGTTCAAAACTACGTTGTTTGTTGTACAAAAAGTCTGAAAACAGCCGTGTGCATAATGCTGAGAGTCTGGTTAAACGAACTCTCAATACTGTGAAATGTTATGCAGTCATCCAAACAAAGCTGCAGAAGTATATTTGGTGATATAACACACTATTCAAAATACAGTAGTATAGAATATGCACAGCAAGCTGTCCTTTTTACAATTATATGTATAAATAAAACGCATAGGAAACTGTGTGGAAGGATATACCCTAAGATGTAAATAGTGGTTACTTATGGATACTCGGATTTTAGGTATTTTTATTGTCTTCATTTGTTTTCTGTAGAATCTTCTAATTTTTCTACAGTAAAAGTACATTTCCTGGGTACTTTCTTTTTTTTTTTTTTTTTTTTTTTTGAGACAGAGTCTTGCTCTGCCGCTCAGGCTGGATGCAGTGCTACAATCTTGGCTCACTGCAGCCTCCACCTCCCAGGTTCAAGTGATTCTCCTGCTTCAGCCTCCTGAGTATCTGAAATCACAGATATATGTCACAACACCCGGCTAATTTTTGTATTTTTTTAGTAGAGACGGGGTTTCACCATGTTTGACAGGCTGGTCTTGAAATCCTGACCTCAAAGTAATTCACCCACCTTGACTTCCCAAAGTGCTAGGATTACAGGTGTGAGCCACCACGCCAGGCATTCTTGGGCACTTTTTAAAGTTTTCAAGGTTATTTCAGCAGGAAGCCCCATCTGGTTAAAGAACAAATGAGTGTTTACACCTAAGGTAAGTACATGTAATAGTGTAAAAGTTCAACCCATTTCCATCTATTTTATCTCATCCCTAACTGGCTGTGAATGCTAAACTCAGTTGACTTCTTTGAGGATAACCATAAACATGTTTTACAAGCTTTTAGTTTACTTTTAGTGAATTTCTTTAGGAAACACAAGATTCATTATTAAACACTGTTTTCGTGTCTATTGTGTTGGGATTGTTCTCCTCAGAAACCCTGTGTATTGCTGCTCAAACCTAAAGAGAATTACTGTACTCTTTACTGGACAAAGTCACAAAACCACTGACTGGGCCACCCCAAATTGTGTTCCCCCAGAGACGACCACTGCCTCGAAGTCTTTTTCATCTAGTCTGCTTCATCTATTATCGGATTTCCCTGAGCTGCTGGTCAAACCTGTCCACATTTCTTTCCTATCTCTACTGCATTCCCACCCGACTCCGTTTCATCGGGTGACTTAGCATCTTCCTGTCTCACTTGAGCGTCGTGGCTTTCACACTCCGGTAGCTGAGGCTGCCTTTGTTCAAATGGCTTTCCACGGAGAGGCATGCCAAGTAGGGTGACGCATGTGCTGGTTTTCCTGGGGCAGTTGACATCGGTCATCCTGACTTAATTATTAGACGTTCCCTCTTCCACTCACGAACGTGCTCTGGTTTGGACAGTAATTTTTATAGTCCTACTAATGATGAGAAAAAAGATGGAAGCTGTTCTCAGTGAGGACTGTCCTTTGCCCCTTTTTCGGCCTCTCTGTCTTGGCTCATGCTAACCTTTCTTGTATTCAGTGACAAAAATGATCTCTTGTTCCCGTGAGAATTCTGACTTTATTACCTCTTAATCTGGATGATCATCTAGTGCTTCTCAGACTGATGATCTGTGTATATTTTCTTTAACCACCGTCTCAAAAGTTCAATTCAAATCCTCATTTCAGAGCTAGAGAAAAATGCATGTGAATAAGACTCATTCTTACAGAGAAAAAAAAAAAAGGCTAGAAGCAAAGTCCACTCATTCACAGATTGTTTTCCCCGACCCTGGCTCTCTTCTGAGCTACATCAGGACTTGGATTCTCCCAGGTCTTCCTTCAGAGTGGAGAGAACACAGCAGCCGTTGCCTTGGAAACTCTGTCCAGCAGCTGGCATCACGGGACTTGGCTCGCCTGCTCTACGGCTGACATCCAAAGCTGACTCACTTAAGTTTTGATTGGTTATGGCTTCGCTAAGAGGGGCACAGCGATTGAGGAGACAGGATAGCAGAACTTGAGCAAGTGAAATGACTACAGCAAGACATCTGTCTTTTTCACTGAGAGCAACTCAAGTGATGGCAAAAGAAATCACCAGTGCATTTTAATAATTAAGATTCTTGATGAAATATTGGCAGCCAGAGATGCTGTTAAATAAAATGTTCATATGCTCATGCTTTAATCCAGTTCAGAATTCCATGAGCTGATTCAAGAATATCTTCAAGACATGCACCTGCCAGCCACCTACCACTGTTCATTACACAGCAACAGCAAATGTGGGCGGCTCTTCTATTCTAAGCTTCTTTTGTGGTCTTGGTTCTCTAATGGGTAGAATATTGTCAATGTCCATCAGATTACAGATGGCTCAGATGAGCCTCTATCAGCTATCAATTGAAGTTTCCATTTCAAATTAATACTTAATTAAAACAACAAAACATTTCTGATTGTCTTTTGATTACTTTTAAAAGGAAACCTACAGAGCATTCTAATCCAGCCTCCTCTTTCTATGGATGAGGAAACCGCGTCTGGGGAGATGGACTCGGGGATGTGAACTGCCCCAGTTGTTAGAGACTCAGCAGGACACAGACCCCAAGGCTCCAGGCCTGTGTGGTAGAACCTCACAGAAATACCACTTTGCCTCTGCTACAATCTGTGGAGTATAACCACTTAATGCATGAGTATTTTTTTTTCATCTGTT
The DNA here is from genome assembly GCA_036589455.1 of Ateles fusciceps. Taxonomy (NCBI): domain Eukaryota; kingdom Metazoa; phylum Chordata; class Mammalia; order Primates; family Atelidae; genus Ateles; species Ateles fusciceps. Next base: position 14,709,382 of record JAZHEH010000222.1, read on the forward strand.
TCAGCAAATGGAAGTCTGGCATAAAATGTAATTGCCTGAATTCCCTTTAAAGCTTTGGACAACGTTATCATCCAAATAATGTGCTTTGGATGTCTTGACCCATAACAAGACAGCACTGTTTCCTTATCTTTCCAAAAGAATCTATAGCGTGATTACAGATAGAGGATTACTGCAAAGTCTCGTGTGAGTCACATTAGCAAGGTGATCAGAAATGTACTTATTCCGGAAGACTGCCACCTCTCAGCTGGCAACTCCAAACTGAGCTGGAAAACACAGCATTAAGGACACAGAAAGCATTGGGGGAGGGAGTTTAGTAATAAATCTGAGTCATGAAAACAGAAAATGACTGAAAGAGAAAACTTAATTAACTTTCAGTGTAGAATGCTAGTGCCTTGGGGGAAATGCTGCGGGAGTGTAGGTGTAAACAATTTTAAGGACGAATACCGAAAAAGCTGTTAGCAGTCTGATGGGGGCTGCATCGGGGGCAGGGGTGCTTTGACTATTATTTCATTTGAATTAAGAATCCTGGTTACAAGAGTGAAGGGATAAAGCCAGGTTGCAACGAGGCAACCTTCCTGTTGGACGTGGGCTCCTGCAGCTACTGAGTTTGACCGTGGCTGTGAACAGGTTGGACGCGATGAATGTTTACATGGTGAAATGCGGCCCCTTGTGGCCTGATTGAGAAAACAAAACAAAAAAGTCCAACTCACAGCCTGAGAGTCATACTAACCTACTTCACAACGTGTCAGTGACTCGAAAAAATGACTATGGTACTCAGCAAAATTAGTAATCACACCAATATAAAAGAACCATTTTATTCAAGAAAGCTGGGACGAACTGTCCCTTAAGCCAGCTCGTGTCACACCTAACGTGCCTGGGGGGCCGCCTGGCATCTTGTTGAAGCAGCATAGGTTTGGTTCAGCAGGCCTCGACGAGGAGCGAGGGTCTACATTTTATTTATTTATTTCCTTCCTTACTTACTTAGAGATAGGCCTGTTGCCCAGGCTGGAGTGAAGTGGTGAGATGACGGCTAACTGCAGCCTTGACTTCCCAGGCTCAAGCAGTCTTCTCACTTCAGCCTCCTGGGTAGCTGGGACTACCGGCGCAGGCTACCACCTGGCTTATTTTTTTATTTGTAGAGACAGGGTCTCACTATGTCTCCCAGGCTGGTCTCGAACTCCTAGACTCAAGCGATCCTCCTGCCTCGGCCTCCCAAAGTGCTAGGATTTCAGGTGTGAGCCACTGCGCCCAGGCAGGGCCTGCATTTCTGAGCAGCCCCAGGCAATGCCACCCTGAGAGCGGCCAGGGGCTTGAGGGAAGGGTGGGCCAGGGCTGCTCTATCAGGCGTCCTTACTCCAGGATCGCAGGCCTCTGGAGGGCATCCCCTGCCTCGCCTTGGCCTCCCAGGGGTTACAATTCTTGCCGACACCCAAGCACTGAGAAGCCTGGGAGCCACTTTTCTTGTGCATCTTCAAGCTCAAGGTCATCATTTTCCCCTAAGAAAAGTGCCGCCCCTCCTTTTATTGAGATGGAGTCTCACTCTGTTGCCAGGCTGGAGAGCAGTGGCGTGATCTCGGCTCACTGCAACCTCCCACTCCCTGGTTCAAGCAATTCTCTGCCTCAGCCTCCTGAGTAGCTGGGATTACAGGTGCACACCACCACGCCCAGCTAATTTTTGTATCTTTAGTAGAGACGGGGTTTCACCATGTTGGCCAGGGTGGTCTCAATCTACCCGACCTCATGATCCACCCACCTCGGCCTCCCAAAGTGCTGGGATTACAGGCATGAGCCACCACGTCCAGTCAGAAAGAATGTCCTGGGAGGAGACAGCCCTGACACCTTTCTAGCCTACTCGACCTTCCCACCGCAGGAAGCAACCATTCCAGGCTGGCATCCGACTGTGATGTACGGATTCCACATTCATGAAAGCCACAGGTTTCTCTTGATCACGGGAAACAGCAGGTGGTTTTCAATGCCACTGCCTCCAAGTCTCCTCTTGGGATGTGCGTGTCTGAAGGTGGCTTAATGCTGATCTGCCTGGCTTCTCCCTGGCACCCAGACAGCGCGACTGAGGCCCACTCCAGCATCTTGCCTCCAGTGTCAGAGTGGCGTTCACACCCCCACCCCACCCCCCAGTCCCAAGAATTCATAGTATTTGGCTAGGAAGAAAATCTTTCATACAAAGTATTTTTAACCTTGTGTGGGAGGAGAAAGACAGAAGACAACAGCAGAATGATCACAGATGGGTAACTACAGATGTAAAGGAGCTCAATTTGGTAAATTTCCCGCGTTCCTATTTAGCTGGTTAACATTTTATTCTGGCTCCACAGCACCACTGCATTTTGGGGTACTTTCTTTTTATTCTTACATGTCAATTCTGAAATATTAAGAGCAATTTGGAGTGCTTTGGTATAACCATTTTTCTCAGCTTATTTTTTTTTCCAGATTTTTCCATTTACCATCATAACTGGTCTACAAAGTATGAATTGCCTCCAGTGTACAAGCTCCCACAACTTGTTGGATCAATGGAAAACACAACCCTAGTATTCCAAGATCAGTTCCCACAAAACTAGAATACAAAATCTAAATAATAAGGTCAGGACATGCCGAAGTCATTTAGGAATAATGAAGCGGGAGAAATGACATCTGGCTGAGAAATCAGCAAGGGCTTCCTGGAGGAAGTGGCACTCAAGCAGGACCTTGAAGGACACGTAAGAGCTGTATATATAGAAAAGGGTCAGGTGTGAGACACAGAGAATACACAGGGCATCTTTGGGGGTGTCTGCAGATCATTAGAAACTCAGGACCAGGGCCCAGGAGAGACAATTGATGGCTGTGGGAATTACAGACACAGGAATGATCACTGAAATCCCGACAGGGCAGAAGTATCCAAGAGAGACTGCAGAGAGAGAAATGAGGGCAAGGGCAGAGCCCAGGGGGAAGCAGGAGGAAGGTGAACCCCAGCGAAGCAGCAGCAAGGAGTCAGGAGGTCACCGGGCAAGTCGGATGCTATCAATGCCCAAGGATGACAGCACACTTGTTTTTGGTTCCATAAAAATTTTCACACCTATACAGGCCAGGTGCGGTGACTCATGCCTGTAATCCCAGCACTTTGAGAGGCCAAGGCAGGAGGATCACCTGAGGTCAGAGGTTCAAGACTAGCCTGGCCAACATGAGGAAACCCCATCCCTACTAAAAATACAAAAATTAGCCGGGTGTGGTGTCACGTGCTTGTAATCCCAGCTACTTGGGAGGCTGAGGTAGGAGAATCACTTGAACCCAGAGGTGGAGGTTGCAGTGAGCTGAGATGGCACCACTGCACTCCAGCCTGGGTGACAGAGTGAGACTCCATCTAAAATAAACCACACCCACACAGAAGTGCAGATGTAATGAATCCCCGCCCATGCCCATTCATAAATAATCAGCAGAAATTAATATGAGGGCCACGATATCCCTTTGGCTGTGTGGTTAACCTTACTGACATATTTTACCGCAAACCTCAGCCCCATGGCACCCAGCCTCTGCATACTTCATCATGCGTCACTCACAAATGCAGGGAATCAAGAAGAAAATATTAAAGGAGAGGACAATTTAAAATTATTGGAAATTTGAGGGGTTTCAGACAGACAGTAACACTTTGCAGGAACTCACTGGCGGCCTTCAAGGGAGTAGTTTCAGCAAAATGCCTGGAGCAGACGACCAATGAGCCAGAGTTAAAGTCCTGAGTGGGCAAAGTCAGTGCGGTTAAAAATAGGACAGCAGTTCAGTGAGGTGCCTGGGCCACAGGAGGGCTCTTTGTCACCAAGGTGAGACTTGAGTATGCTTGCAGGTCAAGATAAAGAACCAACAGAGTGGACAGAGGATGAAGATGTGAGTAAATGGGAACTGATGCAGCAACATTAATTTGTTCCATTGAAGATGAAATGAGCATGTATTATGGGGCTGCATTCTTTCTGGCCCATGCCATGAGACGGACAGATCCCTGCCCTCATGGAGCTAACATTCCAATGGTAGGACAGACATTAAACTAACGAACAAATGTAAAATATAATGTCCAACCATGATAACTGCTATAAAGTGAAATAAATTATTCAGAGGAGGTGGCACAAGACAGAGCCCAGAAGCCACAGGAGAGGTGAGAGCTTGAAACAGGCCAGCCAGCTCCTCCGGGCAGAAGAGAGGCTGGGGAATTTGGTAGCCAGAGAATCTCAGGGTAGTGCAGAGGAGGGAATTCATGCTGAGTTCACTGTGTTTTATAGAAGAAAAAGAATAGAGCAGCTGAAGACTTCTAAACCCTTCTAGACACTGAGGTTGGTAATACTATATTAACTGACAAAATGTCCCCTTTATGTGTTTTACTGCTAAAAAAACAAGCTCAGAGCAAGGCGAGGAGGTGGGCATGCACAGAAGGAAAGCACTGGGTCTGTTTATTAGCCACTTGGGACTTCAGGCCATTTAACGTCTCTGAGTCTCAGTTTCTGCACGTGTAAAATGGGTATGAGGCTGCCTATGGAAGAGGGTTCTTTGAGAATGAGGTAGTAACATATACGGAGTCCCAAGCACAGTGCTGGGCACCTCCTAAATGATTGTTAAGTGCTGTCTTAGAAAAGAAAAGCCATTCCCAGGGAAGCAGTTCTGAAGGTCAAAAAGCAGCTGTCCCGTTTTGGGAAAAACTTAAGACTTCTCTTCAAAATGGCTACATACTCTTCTTTTTGGTTTGGAAAATGTTACACAATCCAACATGCATCTTACTTTCTCAAAATTTCTACTGTTCTCAAGAAGCCTCCAAAATTACAAGCCCGCAGCTCTGATAAGGGTGGACAACAGTTAATGGAGAGAAATGTGAAAGTGACATCATGAACAGACCAAAATTATCCCATTTCCTCAAATCCATGCAGGTGGTTCATGGAGTCTCACATCCCTCCTTCGAATATTTCTCATTTCCTTTCAGGGTTATGTGAGTTAGAAGGTTGATGAGCCCTTGAAGGGTCACCTTGTCCATCTCTGCCTTAAAATTAGATAGAGAATAACTAAAAACCCTGCTGGTAATTGTTCAGGGAAAAAAAAAAAGAGTTATAGGGTTCATTTAATTTTGTTAAGCTAATTAGCAGAGGTTGACAGAGCCACCTTGAATGAAATGAGGCCAGTCCTATTTGAAATCACATTTAGGCCAATAAAACTCTGGGTCCCAGCACATCAATTCCTCATCCCACCCTCCCCTCCCCTCTCTACCTTTGAGCTTATCACTAGGATTTAAACGGGTGTGACCATCCCAAAGAAACTACAGCTATATAGACTGGCCTTGACTGCACTCATGATAAGCTGCCTAAATAATGAATGAATTAGCCTACAGACAGAACTCAGCTCTCACTAAAAAAATTAATGATCGGCCAGGCGCGGTGGCTCACGCCTGTAATCCCAACACCTTTGGAGGCTGAGATGGGTGGATGGTGAAACCCTGTCTCTACTAAAAATACAAAAATTAGCCGGACATGGTGGTGGGCACCTGTAATCCCAGCTACTCGGGAGGCTGAGGCAGAGAATTGCTTGAACCCTGGAGGCAAAGGTTGCAGTGAGTTACAGTTGCGCCACTGCACTCCAGCCTAGGCGACAGAGATATTCCGTCTCAAAAAATAAAAAATAATGATCAATACCCAAAATATGTCAGATTTGATTAAAAAATAAGTTATTCTCCCTCATTTCAAAAGTGCCGACAAACTGTCTCTGGTTGTTCACTGGCAAGCAACTGCCCAGTTATTTATCCTACTTGGGGAGAACAAAATAGATGTACATAACATCAACTACTTATATAAAATTTTAAGTCATTTGTTTCAGGTATTTTGGGTTTTCTCCAGGAGAGATGAAGAATGTGACTGTAATCCCTAAAGTCTTAGAATGAGTTTCAGACTGGAAGTGGTGGCTCATGCCTATAATCCCAGCACTTTGGGAGGCCAAGGCCGGGGAATCCCTTGAGGCCAGGAGTTTGAGACCAGCCTGGCCAATATGCTGAAACCCCGTCTCTACTATTATAAAAATACAAGATTAGCCAGGAGTGGTGGCACGTGCCTGTAGTCCCAGCTACTCAGGAGGCTGAGGCACAAAAACCGCTTGAACCCAGGAGGAGGAGATTGCAATGAGCCCAGATCGTGCCACTGCACTCCAGCCTGAGTGATGGTGTGAGATTCTGTCTCAAAATAAGTAAAGTCATGTTTCTAGACATGGCTAACTTAAAAAAAAAGAGGAGTTTCATTGTAGATGTACTAAATGAAAAGATGTGAGAACTTGTTCCTTTGGGTGTTGAAAAGACAAGTCACTTTCTCTTTTCAACTTTAAGTCAAACAGTATAGAAGGAATACAGCAATCTGCTGGAAGCCCAGCTGCGGTGGGGGGAAGCCCCTCATTTTTTCAGCACTTGCTGATTTCTCTAGGGGTAAATATCACCACCATGGCCAACTTCAAGCTACCAACAGTTTAATGACCAGCTGACAAAAATTTCTGAAAATTTAACAGTTGGCTCTCCCGTGCACACCACTGGAGCTAGACAAAAGAGGTGACTAAGATTTCTCTCATGCCCTGTCTTTTATTTGGTTAGTAAACTTCAGTTGTTAAACCACTAAAAAGTGTGAATTTCATACCATATAATCACATTTAAACAAGCTTTTAAATATGGTTCTCATCCTAGGTGATCATTAAAACTCAGGTTATAATATTTAATTATATAGAAATATTTTAAGTCAAAATAGTGTGACCAGTATGACCCCAAATTTGCATATAAAAATGACTATAAGAAAACTATTTAGAGGCGTAAATTTTCTTAAATAAAACATAATTTGGCCGGGCACAGTGGCCCCAAAATGTAATTATTAATTGTAAGATTATGTGCTTTATTTTCTTCTTTGTGCTTTTTTCTATTTTTCAAATTTTGTACAATGTTTACAACTGGGGGAAAAAAGCCAATAATGTTATATAGTTTAGAAAAAAATATACAGCATTTCAGATTCTTTTATGTCTATAGAATCTTATGAATAGACTGGCTAGAAGGCTGAATCAGACTGATTCTATTTAAGGCTAAATCTTTATCCTTTATTTTTACGATTTTTTTTACTGCTTTCAAAGTACTGTCATATGCATTACCTAATTTGATCATCCTTGACCCACAGAAGGCAGGTTGTTATACTTTCATTTTACAGATGCAAAGAGACTCAAAATGATTACATGATTTGCCCTTGATTACATGGCTAAATAAAGCAGTTAAAATGGGACTTTGACCCTGGTCTTCTGGTTGTTACCCCCAAGACCCTCCCCCAAAAACAAGCCTGGTGAGGCTTTGCTCCTGGCTCCTTGGTTCAATCAATTCCTACTGAAAACCTAGACCTGATTCTGCACGGGGTCACACCCCTGGTCTTGACCGTTTTAAACGTCCCACATTTGACTAGAATCATCCAGGTAGGACACATGCCATTCAGGCAGCGATGCTACACAGAACAACGCCTAGAGTGGACTCTTCAGGTTGGAAATGTATGAGCATGACTGGAGAACTTGCCGAGGACAGCACCCACACTCTGGGATGAAAACCATGGACAACATGCTACACATACCCATTTACAACAATCTCTAAAGGCCACATAACAGGTTCTGCCATATCTTCTCCCTAAAGAACTAAGGAATGCCCTTTAGGGGAATGATTGAAGGAGTAACTTCTGGGGAGATCTGTCTGAAGCCTCCGTTGGGTCCCATGTGGTTTGGGCTGGGACATCCGTCTCCTGCTTCTGGATCCTCACTCCTGCACACAGGCAATGCTTTCCCAAGGCTCATTTACCAGAAATGACCACATGCTGAGTTCTCCAATTATAAGAAACAAAAACTTGTTGCCTCAAGTAGTAAGTTTTAGCAGGTGAATATATGAGACAAGTTACACACACACACACACACACACACACACACACACATTCTGATGAGATCTCACACAAAGCCAGAAAAGCCAGGCCACCAGGCTTCAGGGGAAACAGGTGGCCCAAGAGGGGGTGGCCCAGAACAGAAGTCCCCTCTCCTGCAAGTGTCACCAAGCAGTGCAGACAGGATGCAGCACTCCCACCTGGACCCCTCAGGGTGGCCCGTTGGGGAGCCTTAGCGGTCCCTCTCTCACTGTGATGGCAAGGCCACTCCTTCAGGGATGCCACAGGTTGAAGCCAAAGATGAAGACTGTCTTATGAAACTCCGTGTTTCCTGGGATTGACTTTTAGATGCTTCAGTGGAGACCATGTGATACAAATTTGTGCTGGCTTCCATCTGCACCCCAGGGGGTGGTTTGTTAACTTCATGTGAAGAACCCTAACAGGAATACATGGGCATGGAAGGAAAGGCAATCAAAGGCCCCCTCTAGAGGCAGCCGGTAAGGCACGAGCTACATTTATCTTCTGATCCGTAACAGAACCTTAATTAGCACCAGGATATTAGACATTACTTTTCATTGGTGAAATGAGTTTTCAAGATGTGTGAATTGGCTACAAATATTGTAGAGGCTCTTCCATCCCTAGTATGAACAGGGTATAAGGAATCAGGGAGCCAAACTGCCTATGGCTTTGGAATGGAATCTGAGAATGCTTGCTGGAGTATTCTGTAACCTGCACAACCAGAGAATTAGCCGCGTCTTGTGACTAAAATATTCTCTCATCTGTTTGGAGTCAATTTTCACACAAGGTGCCACCAAAGCACCTAAGATGACAGACACCTGGGACTTCATCAAGCTTACTGTGGCCAGATGCTGCCTTGTTGCCAGTGGGTGTTGACGTTTGCTTCCACAGCACCAGTCTGTGGTGAGAGAGGAGTCTGTGAGAGGAGACACCTAGATGGCTCACTTAACTTTGAGGTTGTCGACAATCTCTCAAAAAGAATACAAGAATCTTGGATAGTATTCTCACAAATAATCAGGGAACTTCTGAGCAGAAGTTGAATGAGTTACTCATAATGAGTACTGTTCTATGACCTCACTCGCACCCAGAAAAACAAAGGGCCTGGGCAAATTTGGGGTTACCTTTATATTCCTGAACAGACCTTCCACAGCCATGCTCAGTAATATTTCACAGCACCAGAATTTCTGATCTCAGTTAAATACCACTATTCAGTTTGTAAAAATCAATCTTAAAGCACTTTATTTTAATCTTTATTCTCTTCAATTATAAAAATACATACTCACTATAAAAGCGTTACATTATAGAAAACAGAAAAGCCAAAAATTCCCCCAGAATCCCACCATCAGAGATGACTACTCCTCTTTGATAAGCATTCCTCCAGGTTTTCTAAGTATGTAGTAGTACATAAGCAGGAAAAAGTAAAATCCTACTATATAGATGCGACTGCTCTTGTGCAAGTTTTCAAATAGTTCTGACGGAGAATTACAACAAATTTCTCCAGGGAACTTTACACACTAGTTTTCAGAGAAGATTGACTGACACTGTGGGTAGAAAAACCTCTAAGATTTTATCATTTATAATAAATATTGTCCCAAGTGTTAAAGGCAAAATAAAGTTTTTAAAAATAGTAAAGAATAAATGTGATACAGAGAAGAAAACTTCAGAAAATCATCGCAGTTTCTTATCAAAATCAAAACTCCTAAGACCCAATTCCAACAAGTACCATAAAACAGCTTTAAAATGGGATTTTGAGAAACAGTCACTTCTTTACCATAAAACACAGCTGTCAGGTCTCCATATGCAAGCCTGGAGCCTGAAAGTCTGAAGTCCTGCTTGCCTGGCTGAAGTCTCCCACCCCCTGCCAGCGTTCGCCATTGTCCCTGTTCCCCCGGACAAGCCCCTCACCCAACCCTGCCATCTTAACTGTTCTTATGTTAATGTAAATACCTCTCACCCAACCCTGCCATCTTAACTGTTCTTATGATAATGTAAATACCTCTCACCCAACCCCACCACTGTAACTGAACTTACTCTGCAACACCCCCCACCCCCCAAAAAACTGCCCAAACCTATAAAACCAACTCCTAGCCCACTGCCCTTTGCTAATGTCCTTTTCACCCTTAGCCCACCTGCACCCAATAAATAGCCATGTTGCTCACACAAAGCCTGTTTGGAAGGTCTCTTCATTCAAAGCGCGCATTTTCAACAATAGCTATAAAAGTAATTCTACAATTTTGGGGTCTTTTTTTTTTTTTTTTGAGACAAGGTCTCACTCTGGCATGATCAAGGCTCACTGCAGCCTTGACCTCCCAAGCTCAAGTGATCCTCCCACCTCAGCCTTTCACATGCCTGGCTATTCTTTTCTTTTTTTTTTTAGTAGCGACATCTCACTATGTTGCTTCATTTAACAAATAAAGGGAAGAAGGGCGGAGGCAAGATGGAGGACACAGACTAGAGTTCAGCTTTTACAAGTGGCAAAGGACAATTTTGATTCAACCTCCCACAGCTTCATTTGTAATGCTTGCAAGACATCTTCCATCTATTGAATTGAAAAAATAAATAAATAAACACACATATCAATATCATTAAGAATTATACATGGTTAAATATAATTAAAATATACACTTAATGCAATTTTGAATATGTCATGCATTGCATGGTAGATATTCAGTGTTTAACAAAACTACTTAAAGGCATAAACTAAATTTTTTAAAATAAAACATAATTCCATCAACAGCAGTTCTCAACCTATAATCTATATCTTTTCCATAGTCATCACCATCTCACCCATCTGGCAATGAGAAGAGAAAATGTTAACATCTAACAATAAGGTATTTATACCACAAGAATTGAATCAAACAAAATATTGATTTGAATCAAAAATGTATTTCTGGCTTAGCAAGGTTAGAATATATAGTCTTGATTTTGACATGAAATGACTTCCTTATTATTTTGTTGATAAAGCTTTAGCTTCATTTGAGTTCCTCAAAGATCAACTTTACTAAGAACTGAAATGAAATAAGCATACTCCACCGTGAACAAAACAGATGACATTACGAGAATTATCATTTGTGGGGGACCACTTCTTCACTGATAAATTGTTCATACAAAGATGTAAAATGTACAGAATAAAATTACCTGTTTTAGAGACTTTTCTATTTCAACTCTGCTTTCAAGATTAAAAAGCTCTTTATCTTCTGACACAATTTGCTTTTCAGAAGACCCTAAAACATAACTGAAGTACAGTACAAGGTTAAAATACAAGCTGGGTGTGGTGGCATGCACTTATTCCCAGCCATTCAGGAGGTGAGAAGAAGGATCGTCTGAGGCTAGGAATCTGAAACTAGCCTGGGCAACACAACAAGACTCCAAGCAATATGCCTGTAGTCCTAGCTATTTAGGAGGCCGAGGCAGGAGGATCACTGGAATCCAGGAGTTCGAGGATGCAGAAAGCTATGATTACAGCACTGCACTCCAGTCTGGGTGACAGAGCAGGACCATCTTAAAAAAATATGTTTTTAAATAAATAAAAATAAAAAGCTGGGGGCAGGGGGAATATCCTACTAAACTACACTCAATTTTTTAAAAAAACTGAATATACTTTTACTCCAAAAAAATTTCTCACAGTGTTTTCTCCTAAAATTTAGAGTGTCTGACTTTTCCAATACCAAATAAAGCAGCAGGTCAAAGCAAAAAATAATAATAATAATACTGGCTTGTTAGAAATCATTACTTGAAAACATATTTAACTAAACAGTATTGATTTAGTTCTGAAGCTTCTGTACCAATTTCTCTGCAAACTTAACTTTCTGAAACACCAGTTGTGAGGTAAGCATGTATATATCACACTTACCTTTCGATGGCTTCAACACTGAGGCAAAACAAGTCTCTCTTGTAATCAAGATTCTTGGGTGTGCATCTGTACACGTAGCCAAGGTTGAGTGAGCACCCCGTGCAGTACAAAGTCTCAAGGATGCTGCAATAAAGGAATGTCTTGCTTTAGGAAACAAAATAGCAACTCATTATAATAAAAATCTCATTGTTAAAATCCATAAACACTTCAGTCTCTAAAGTATGCTATTCTGACCATACCAGGTCATACATACAGGAAGGAAAAAATGATAGTATGACATTTACAATAAAAATATAAAGACAGTCATCTCTAGACCATGATGTCTTAAGTATCAAACAACAAGGGACATACAAAAAAGTGACAAGAAAGGATACTGAGGTGGTGTTTTTCTAGAATATAAATTCCTCTATCTGGTACAAGAAAAATAATCTAAAATTTGGAAATAGACAAAAAGATTCTACATGTCCTTTTAATGTCATGTTGTCCAAAAAGCCCACCAAGGGGCGTCACGCCCATTAGGCAAGGGACAGGCAATTTTTTGTAACTAAATGTAACAAAGCAGAGAATAAATATTTTAGGTGTGCCAGCCATATGGTGTCTGTCAGTACTCACCTCTGCCACTGTAAAACGGAAGCACCTATAGACAATACGTAACTGAATAATCTATGTTCCAATAAACTCGTATTCACAAATGGGTGCCTGGTCCACGGGTCACAGTTTACCAAACTCTGCTCTAGTGGAAAGTAATACTGTTTGGCTTAATAAAAACAGACTCTCTAAAGTTAGATGACAGCCTATGTAATTGTTCCTTCATTCTCATTACCTCTCAACTCAGGTTCCACACACTTGAATATACCCTCCCCTGAAGCCTATTAATGTCTCCTTGAAATCTGGCTTAGAATCCAGTGTCTCTCAAATGCCTTGTTGAACTGACCCACCAAAATTTACCATTCTATAAATATACTAAAATTACCATTCCAACACATAGCAAAGTGATAACTGGAGATTTAAATATTATTGCAGAAGTATTATAACTCCTACTCAGTACGTGAAACACTTGTAATCACTAAATATCCATTCCTATCAAGCAAAATGGAGCAATTATAAACTGCATCATTGTTTACTTACAGATACTGAGACACTGTTATTTATTACAGCAACATATGGAACAAAGAACAAAATGGAGCACCACCTGATTACATCATGAATGCTCACTGATTATGTGATTAGCTAGTAATATGCCACTGATTACATATTAAGTGTCCATGGGCTTTTATAAGTTTCTATACTTTTTTTAGTTTTATAGTATAAATAGTCTCACTATGTTGCCCAAGCTGGTCTTGAACTCCTAGCCCCAGGCAATCCTTCACCTTGGCCTCCCAAAGTGCTGAGATTATAGGCATGAGCCACCACACCCAGACAGCTTGTATAAGTTTTTACATAAGAAATATAAAAGCATGCTGGTAAATCCCACCTATATTACTCAGAGTTAACCGGCAAACCTCCATGCTAAATATCAAACCTCATTACCATTATGAGACTGCCTCACACCATTACGAAGCTTACAAACTAATATCTAATGTAAGTGTCATCAGCCAAGAAAGGACACTTAGAGAAACCAGAGGCTTGAACTCCCCAAATAGACTGAGCCATGGATAAGACTGTTCTATCCTGAGTTACCAAAATCAACCTGAACACCACCAAAAATAGGAACAAATGCATTCATACTTCTAGAATCATCTTATACAGCAATGAAGAGATGATAGCTACTATTAAGCCAGTATCTTTCTGCTTTCAGTTGGCAAGAATTGGGCGAGAATTCACCCTTTTCCTTGAACAATAACATTGAGAAAGCAGTAGCAACGATGTTAAGGTAATTTTAGACAAGGAATAATTTGATTGTAAGATCTTCAGCAAAGGACAGAGTCAGACTGACCAGAGCAAACAGCACTGCTACCTTCACAACATATTTCTAAAGCCCACAGTGCTCTTGCTGACCACCAGCAGAATGGCTCAGGTGGGTATTCCGCAGGATGGGCTTATGGAAAAATTCACAAGCATCCCAAAGTAATATGGGAGTGTGGAGCACACAACTCCAGTGAAGTCCAAGCAACTGAAGGCAGCATAATCGATGGGTTTAGGTGACACAAACAAACAGTTTTCATAGCTCTGAGTCAAAGAGAGTGAATTCTCTATAAATCCTGATTATAAAGAAAAAGAAAGTCTCAGTTTGGTGCTAGACTGTCTCTGATACTTGTCTCACAGTTGCAAATCTTTTAATAGTAAGAGAAGAGACTTTAAGCAGAGGACCAGCCAGGCAATAATATCCCAGCTAGAAGTAATCACATTTGTTTTCACTGTAATTATCTTCAGTTGCTTTCTAGTTATGGCAAGTTATATGTTTATGATAGTAAAAAGAATCCTTTTAAAATTTAAATAAAAATTTTAAGTGGATTTAATTCAAAAAATTAAGTACATAATAGCATAGCTGGTAGCTGGCACACAAATAGGGCAAAAATGATGAAGGTGATATCAAAATGGCTACAGCTGGGAAGTGGAGAAGAAAGAGCACTTTGAAGGAAGTCAGGAGGGATAACAAGCATCATCCTAGCTCTTCCTGCTAATTAGTCCTGTGACCTTAGGAAAGTTCTAACCTCCCCTGGGCCTTACTTTCCTCAACTACAAAATGAGAAATGATCTAAGGCTGGGTTTTCTTAATTTGTATGGCCCACATGCCAGCACCACAGTTTGTCACATCCACAAACTATCTGTACTGGTTTTGGTTTTTTTCTTTTTACTTTTATGGAAGAGATACATAGGACAAAGATTGCAGAAGCGGGGGCGCAGAGCTTCCAAGCCCTTTCTAGGTACACCACCCTCCTGGCATCTCATATTCACCAAGCTGGAAGTTCTCTAAAACCTATGGGTTTTTTGGGTTTTATTACATAGGCATGATTGATTAAATCATTGCTCATCATCTCTAGCCCCCTCTCCCCCTCCACGGAGGTGAGAGAAGAGGTTGGGGTACAGCTGAAACTTCCAACCCTCTAATCATGCCTTGGTCTTTCTGGCCCCCCATCCTGAAGCTACCTAGGAGCCCCCAGCCACAGTCATCTCATTAGGATTTAAGAGGACATTATCATCACTCCAGAGATTCTAAGCATCTTAGAAGCTCTTGCATCAGAACTGGGGTCTAAGACCAAACATCGTAACAAAAAATACTATTATCACCCCATCACTTAAGACATTAAAAGGGTTTTAGGAGCTACTAAGTTTCTGTCTCCCGCTAAATGTATAAGTTGAAATCATAGTACCTAATGTGATGGTATTAGAAGGTGGGATCATAAGGAGGTGATTTTGTCATAAGGGCATAGAGTAACTTTTTTAAAATTAAAATATACTTTATTTGATAGGATACTCCAGCATACCAGTATTTTTAATATACATTAAAATATATACAAAATTAATTTTTGTTTAACTGCGTACCACCTGAAGCTATTCCATATGTGAGTATAAGATACAGTTTACATTTGGAGCAACAATTATATAGGGCAGCACGTCCCCACTCAGTATACTCAGGTGCCACTATGGCACATGGGTGGCAGGTATGGCAAGATATTTGTCCCCCTCAACCCTGAGAGTGGACACACAGGACCTTAGCTTGCTGGAGCTTCTGTTGTTTGGTCTTGCCTTATCTGTTTACCCCAATAGGCTGTGTGTGTGTGTGTGACAGCGGCATTTTATGTGTGCTACAACATGAGAAAGGTGGGCAGCATTAGCCTAAGGCACTCTTTAACACTAAGATTTTATAATACAGGTATTTTCCTTTTTTTTTTTTTTTTTTTGGAGACGACAGAGTCTTCCTCTGTTGCTCTGACTGGAGTGCAGTGGCACAATCTTGGCTCACTGCAAACTCCGCCTCCCAGGTTCAAGCGGTTCTCCTGTCTCAGCCACCAGAGTAGTTGGGATTACAGGCACGCACCGCCATGCCAGGCTAATTTTTGTATTTTTAGTAGAGACAGGGTTTTGCCACGTTGGCCAGGCTGGTCTTGAACTTCTGACCTCCAGTGATCTGCCCGCCTCAGCCTCCCAAAGTGCTAGGATTACAGGCATGAGCTACTGTGCCCGACCTTCTTTTTCTATTTTTATTTTCAATTTTCTTCAGCACCAAGCCCAAAGATCCAAAAAGGGAGTGTCAGAATACGCTTTTATAAAACTAGAAACTCTAATTTTTCAATATCTAAAGGTGACCACAACCACTCAAGAATTGATATACTCCTTTTTGAAATGGGATACAGAAAGAGACAAAAAAAGAACTGATAAATGTGAATGACTGACTTTTACTATCATGAAAAGTTTTATCCCAAGTAATCTTACTACTAGTAATGACCTTTTAAAGATTTTAATTAAAAAAAAAATTATCTAACATATTCATATAAATACAGCTTTACTCACCAACCATTTTCCTTTTCACGTTTGGATAGCTTCTGTTCCTTATCCACAGAAACATTACAGGAAACACCTACAGAGAAAGTAATAATTTATTAATGTGGTTTGTTATAACATACATGCAAAGAGTTAGAGAATTTCTAATTCAACTTTTTAGAACTTGGAGGACAAAAAATAAGCCCAAAGTCAAACACACACACGAGTGGTTCAAAACTAAATGTACTAGGGGTCTTCTGGGAAAAGATGGCAGAATAAGAGTTATTTCCAACCAGGCGCAGTGGCTCACATCTGTCATCCCAACAGTTAGGGAGGCCAAGGTGAGAGGATCGCTTGGGGCCAGGAGCTGGAGATCAGCCTGGACAACATAACAAGACTCCATCTCTACAAAAACATTTTTAAATAAAAATTAAAGAAATATGTTAAAAGGTATTTCTTTCCTTTCCCTGAAAACCACGAACATTAATAGAATGGCTAAAACGAGAGAGAAAAATTCATTCAACAATCAACTTGGAACCTCAAATCACAGACTGCAAAGAATTATCTGCCAGATAGTGAAACTGGGTTCCAAACCTAGGAAGATGCAAACAGCCAACACATCTATCTCCAGACTTCCAACACAGGACCCATTTCTCTCAAAGTAACTGAGAGGGTCCTCAGGATCCCAGCCACACATCTTTTACTTGGACAATGACTTGGACAGCGGTCACAGCTGGACTTCAGAGGCAGCAAACATTCTCAAAGAATCCAGGTCTAGGACACACTAAAGGAGAGGGTAGAAGATGAAAGAGAAATAAAGAAGGGACATCAGACCTAAAATGGCAAGAACTGACTCTTAATTTCACCTCCTCCTACAGTCTACCTTAACTTGGTAAACTCCACCTCCATCTACTTGCTTGCTGAAATCAGAAATCAGGGGTGTCTTCCTTGATTCTTCATCTTTTCATCCTGCTTCCCCGTATCTACTCCACTGATCCCATCAATTCTACCTCCCAAACCTCACGCCAGCCCCCAAACCACCAGCACCACCTCGTCTGGACTCCTGCCCTGGCTCTTCACTGACCTCCCCCACTTCTATACTTGTTCCTCCTTCAATGCTTTCTCCAAAGAAAAAGCAGGGTCATACTACTGCCCTGCCTAAGCTAGCAACATGGTTTACTCACTAGAACAGATTACTATTCTTCAGAACAGGCTACAAGGCCCTGAAGTTTCTGGCCCCTTACTTCCTCCCTAAATCTTTATTCTTTGACCATATTCTAGTCTCCAGGCTTTTGAACCAGCTGCTCAGCACCTGTCAAAAGCAAACAGCATGACCAAGAAATGTACCTGTAGCCAACCTAGCATTCACATATTAAAAACAGGAAGATATTTTCAAGCACATCAACTTGAAATTTTCTTGGAGATGTGGGGGGAGAGGGGCACTAATGATGATTAGTCAAACAACTCAGGAATGAAAAAGCTATTAAGAAGCTTCCTTATGTTAAAGACTAGTGGAGTTGGGAAATGAATTTACACAAACATTATAGGATCTGGTGCTGTGGCTCACATCTGCAATCTCAGCACTTTAGGAGGCCAAAGCAGGGGACTGCTTGGGGCCAAGAGCTTGAGATCAGCCTGAGCAGCATAGCAAGACTCTGTCTCTACAAAAAATTTTAAAACTAACCAGGTGTTGGTGTCTGTAGTCCCAAGCTACCTGGGAAGCTGAGTAGGGAAGATAGTTTGAGCCCAGGAGTTCAAGGTTATAGTGAGCTATGATTGTGCCACTGTACTCCAGCCAGGGCAACAGTGGGCTGTTAATCCACTATAACCCTGTCTATTAAAAAAAAAAACTATTAAATAAATAACCCTATTAAAATAGAAAGGCGTTATGACTACAAAACACAATGTAAATGTACAGAATGTAAATATATAAACCTTGACAAAATGAAAACAATGAAACTGTCAAATTGGGTAAGAAAGGAATGGAAATGAATCCGAGTTCATTTGTTTGTCTTTACTGGGGGGGGGGGGCCAAGGAGGTGTTAAATCCCCTCTGATCTATCAAAAATGTACAGTTCTTTAAATTTTAAACTATGTTTGCTATTTTTAAACTATGTTTTAAATTTAAAAACTATTAATATAAAAATTAAATAAAAATAATACCCTTTCTATATGTAAAGCAAAACAAAGAGCCCACATGGCAAAAAATAAACACTATTGAAACAAAGAACAAATAAAATGAAAGATGTAACACCAAATATGTTATTTCTTCAAAAGATGTAAATCAGGTAAATTCATTCAAAGAGCTTCCCCTATTGGATCAAAAATCTGCATGGCTTGGTTTTAATAGGTGCAAAGAGTTAATCTCAACTTTCAGTTAACTAGTGGACACTGGTGTGCTCCTTTATTCTCAGTATTACACCGAGGAAAACGTCCCAGAAACGTCGATAAGACGGTGGTGAATTTCTGCCATCGAAACATTTACAGTATTCAAAAGAGAGGAAAAACTTCATCTTGAAAAACCAGAATCCAAAAGTAACACCCATTTTCACATCAATTCAGAAAAGATATATGTGAATCACTTTATCCCTAAATACTGCAAAAACAGCAAAATGAGAGAACAGTGGAAAAACAGAGGTAACTACTAGAACCAGGATTCGAAACTAAATTCCCGCCTTCTTCTCAACTCTTTTGCTACATCCTCCTTCCTCGCTAATTTTGATGAGATTGTTGGTGCTTTTACTGCACGTTTCCGTCCCTTTCTTCCCCCATAGCACTGTGTTCCGTCAGCTCTGCGGCTCTAACACTTGAGGCTCTAGAGGCATCGCTGGTACACCAACAGCCCGCTAATTCCTGTGGGGGAGTCGTAGTACCGGCTACACCTCAAGTGCTTACAATCTAGTTAGCCATTTGTTTCTCTCTAGGATCTTTCAAAAAAACGTTATTCTTTGTTGCCCTTTGTTTCTGAGTAATGCTGACGATGATGCTGATTCAACTGCTGCTCTTCTGGGATGGGGGACCACAGAAAAGAACCCGTCCCCCGAGAGCCAAAGTGGAGGACTGACCCTCCTCCCCCTCCTCCTGCGACAGCTCACACTCTCAGGCTTTTTGCTCTTAAAGTCCCTGAGCAGCCCCAAGGAGCCTCCTTCTCCTCCGGGGCCGCCCAGGCGCGGCAGAGCTGGAAGAAGGCGACCCCAACCCCCTAGCCCCCAATCCCCGATCCCCCAACCCCCAACCCCCAACCCCTGCGCGGCCCGACCCAACTGACAGCGCAGTAGGATGCAGTTGGCGTCCTCCTGGCTGGTCACCCAGCTCAGCGAATCGCCCAGCGGCCGCCGGCATCCGGAGCACAGGAACACCAGCGGCCTCTCCTCCGCCGCCGCCGCCGCCTCCTGGAGCCGCGCCTTCTCCGTGTTGGCCACCGACGCGTCCTCGCTCGTGGAGCGCCACATGCTCGTCCACTTCTGCAGCAGCTGGTGGCGGCTCGAGTCTTCCGAGAGCCTCTTGCTCAACAGCGAGGAGTCGCTGCACTTGCCCTCGTCGCCGTACTCACAGCCACCAGCACATCCTGCGCGACACCTGAGTGACCGAGCTCCCGCCATTACCTACGAATCGCCCGCGCCCCAGAGCGCCAAGGGAAATAAAAAAAAAACACCTGCGCATGCGCGGGGCAGGCCGCAGTGGCGGAGGCCGAGAAGGGGCAAATGCCTGACAGGGAGAGGCGGGACGGCGGACCTTCAGTGCGCCTGCGTCAGGCTTTCTAGTTTGAAGAAATTGACGCTGCAGACCTGTTTGCCTGTCTTCCTAAGGATGATTCGCCCCTTTCCGTGGGAGGGGCAGCGCCACTGAGAAAAGTACAGGCTGCAAGCTTGAGTGTCTAAGAGCCACTTTCACAGACTCCGGTTCAGTAGGTAGCGGGTTAGCCCGAGAATCTGCATTTCTAACAAGTTCCTAGGCGCGCCCACGCTGTCAGTAGTGGCAGCCTCACCTTTTCTGGGGGGGTGGGGGAGGAGTCTTGCTATCTTGCGGGTCTCGAACTCCTAGCCTTAAGCGATCGTCCCGCCTCGGCTTCCCAAAGTGCCAGGATCGCAAGCGTGAGCCACTGTGCCAGACCAACAACACCCTTTTTCTTTTTTGTAAATGGACTAATTATAGTTGTATATAAGCAGCTCCACTTTTGATGACCACTGCTCCTGGGGGCTTCCTTACCATGAAGTGGAGAAGGCAGGGGATAGGGGAGGCCCTCATCACAGGGTCCTTTTGCACATTGGTATTCCTGGAATGAGACCCTGGGGACGGCCCCAGATCACTTAGGCTGTCACTGCAAGGAAAAAGTTGAGGAAGCAGCAGTGCCCCCTGGAAAGCCTGAAAGTGTCCCTTCTGCTTGGATCAAGGAATCATTCATCCTTGCGAGGGAGAAGCAACCCTTCTTGCTGATAAGGACAGATTTCCTCAGCTGCCCCGGAAAACCAACCTCTGCCTAAAACACCCCAGATCAGGAGGGAAAGCTGGCGGGGGAGTCAGCCAGCTGCACCACAGACAGCCTGGCGGCATACCTGGGAAGAAAGCTACCTGTAAGGACCTACCTCTGTTCCCACTACTCTCTGGATGTCCCCCCAGGTCACTGTCTACTTGGCTTAGTTGCATAAACTATTTATGTAAATATACTTCCAATTTTAGTGCTTAGGACCACTAGCAAAAAGCAAAGGCTTTGGGGTCAGTAGTCCTGGTTAACTTACCCCCTCCCTCCACAAGGCAGTAATAATACAGCGAATGGCGGAAAAGGCTGCTTGCCTTCCCTGAGTCTGATTCTTCAGTACTACACCAAGCTGTTAATGAGGATCAAGTTTTCTAATATTGATGAAAATACTTTGTTAACCCTAGCACACCATGCTCATGTTAATTAGCTTCTTACTGGAAGAAAATGCTTCAGAGAGTTTAGGCTTTTTTTTTCCACCCATAGAATTCCCTTGCTACCTTCTGCTTTTTTCTTCTTTTCTTTATTTTTTCAGAGATGGTGTCTCACTATGTTGCCCAGGCAGGTCTCGAACTCCTGGCCTCAAGCGATCCTCCTGTCTCAGCCTCCCAAGCAGCTGGAACTACAGGCATGCATCACCACACTTGGCCCCTTCTGCTTTTGTGGAGCCAGGCCGGACCTTCCTGGACTGTTGTTTTCAAGTATAACATCTCTGGTACAACATTGATAAATCCACATGAGTTTAAGTAAGTGGCTGATTACTTTGGGATTCAAAGGATCGTCTCCTTGTCTCAGACTTTGAGTTCCTAGTGTCAGTACTTAAATTCTATGATAGGATGCCCCAGGAAAGAAGGAATACAAGGCCAAGCTGAATGGTGACTTTCAGCAGCCCTAGGTATTTTTGCCTTGGTAGGCCCTCCCGCCATAAAACAGTTAATAGAAATTTCATTTTATAGTTGCATTGCCATAAAGATGATTATATTAAAATGATATCATAAAGCTTTTTTAGACCTGTAAGGTCATTTTTTTCTTCTGATTAAAAAAATTGAAACATTTTCATGGAGCTTAATATCATGGTTCCTAGGCATGATGCCTCCTGCACCTCATGGAGAAGTTAACTGATGCAAAACAAATTCCTCTATAGGCACAAGTGTGTTTGTATTAATAGTATGAATATAAAAACAAGGCTAGCCACGGTGGCTCATGCCTGTAATCCCAGCACTTTGGGAGGCTGAGGTGAGAGAGTCAACTGAGCCCAGGAGTTTGAGACCAACCTGGGCAACATAGAGAGACCCTGTCTCTACAAAAATTTAAAAATTAGCCAGGCATGATGATGCACACCTGTAGTCCCAGCTGCTTGTGAGGCTGAGGTAGGAGGATGGCTTGAGCCTGAGAGGTCGAGGCTGCAGTAAGCTGTGATCATGCTATTGCACTCCAGCCTGGGTGACAGAACGAGATCTTGTCTCAAAGAAACAAAACAAAATTTCAGCTAACCACAAAATCATCACATTTATGGGGGGGACAAAATGAGATGCTTGAATAAGATGATCTCGTATTCCATGGTTGTGGTCGCTTCCTGAACTACATTCTCATCATACCTCCTAGTTATACAACGAGGAGATGTGAGTCCTTCTCCGTCGCTATCACCACCGATTCCAGGAATGGGTCCCTGGAGGTTTAACGTGATGAGTCAGATGACCATGACTCTTCCTATGGTGTCTGGGGCAGGGATGGCTGCCCATGGTGCTCCAATGGCAATAAGGATTGGCTCAGAATAAAAACTTGGCCTTGTCAAGTTCAATTTTGTCCAGTCTGAGTAGGGGGATCACCCAGCCTCTGGACCCTTCCAGTTGTGTGAGCCAACCGGCTCTAGTTATTGAGGAAGCCAGTTTCAATTGTTGTTTTGTTCTGACTGGCAACCAGAAACGTATGTAATCATCTGTTACAGTATGTTAAAATTGACGTTTCCACTGAGACTCTAAGATGAGGTAAAAATGAGATGCCAAAGTGTGTGTGAGACAGATTGCCTTCCTTCCTGGAGGAATCTTCAGAGTAGATACAGGAGAAATGATTCCTCCTGCTTTTTTTTTATGGAGCCTCACTCTGTCGCCCAGGCTGGAGTGCAGTGGTGGGATCTCAGCTCACTGCAACCTCTACCTCCCAGGTTCGAGCGATTCTCCTGCATCAGCCTCCCGAGTAACTGGGATTACAGGCACCCACCACGTCTGGCTAATTTTTGTATTTTTAGTAGAGACAGGCTGGTCTCAAACTCCTGACCTCAGGTAATCCACCCACCTCGGCCTGACAAAGTGCTGGGATTACAGGCATGGGCCACCGTGTTTAGCTGATTTCCTCCTTCTCTAAACCTCCTCTCACACACTTTGGGAATATAAAGGAAAGGAGAAAATGGCGACCAAGATGACTTCACTGGAAGGATCTCTTTGGGGATGGGCTCCCCCACAATAGAGAAGAGGGCATCTGCCTCCTTGCCTCAGTTTGGCTGACAAGAGACTTTGAGGAAGCATTTATATACCTGTTGGTTCCCAGGCACTTGGGGACAAGGGTGACCTGCAGGTGGGTCAGGCTGCATGTGTTTTGGTAGCACAACAAAGGTGAACAAGGTAGATCTAAACTTTGCTGGCAGGATGTCACCTGGAGTCTTAATTTCTGCCCAAGAAGCTAACCTGGAAGCACGAAGACTCCCCATTGGTGAATCAAGTATGAACAGCACTCCTAGAGAACCAGGGCAGAGGGAGAGCCGGCCTGAGGTGAGGCATTGCCCAGTGGCTCATGGACATGCACTTGGGATTTGGGAGGTGCAGGGAGTCCCCAAAGGGGCCAGGAGTGAAGATCAGTTCTAACTAGACCTGACCTAAGAGTGCAAAACGAAGTCAGAACAAGTTCAAGTGTGTATCAGTCTGTTCTCATGCTGCTATAAAGAACTGAGTAATTTACAAAGAGACTGGGTAATTTATAGAGGAAAGAGGTTTAATTGACTCACAGTTCTGTATGGCTGGGGAGGCCTCAGGAAACTTACAATTATGGTGGAAGTCAAAGGGGAAGCAAAGCACATCTTACATGGCAGCAGGAGAGACAGAGAGCAAGCAAAGGGGAAATGCCGCACTGTAAAACTATCAGATCTCATGAGAACTCACTATCATGAGAACAGCCTGGAGGAACTGCCCCCATGATACAGTGACTCCCTTAAAAATCCTCAGAGGCAGGGTGTTCTTTAAAGAGTTCTGTTTCCCTCTCCTAGTTCATGTGTGGAATCACGATTTTCCAGTCCTTAACAGAGATATTTGGTTCTCATGCAAGTTAAAAAAGAATAAGGAAAAGAACATGATTTTCGTTAAAGTCATAATATATTTCATCTGGGAAAGAATCCACACATCATGATCCACATGTCTCGGTCTACAAGTGGAAAAACTGAGGTCTGGAGTGCTTCAACAGTCACAGATCTAGTTAGCTGCAGAGACTCATGGACATCGGGGCTGATATAGGTCAGGTACCCTTCCCCCTCTCAGGAATATTGCACCTCCTCTCCCCACTCCAACAGTGTGGCTGTGGTGCACTCCCATCCTGAAGGTCTTAATTCACTCCCGCACTATCCCAGAGGAAGCGACACCCTAGCCCTGGTGATCAATCTTACCCACCAGCCACCTTCCTGGCCATAGCAGCTAGTTCAACTAGAGTCAGTCTGTGTCCATCCCTGGAACTTGTCATGCCAAAGCTTGAACGGAGAGTTCTCTGCTTACCCTTTCCTCTTGAATCATGACTCCAGAGCTGTCATCAACCATGTCCCTAGCCACGTGGAACAGGCTGCCGTGACACTGACCCTCCAAGAGAGACAAGATGCAAGGTGGAGCCTAAGAGTCCTAGCAGCACGCACACCCCACTGCTCCCCATTCAGCTCCACGGCCCCACCCCACGGCATGGTCCCATTAAACCTCACTGCTGTTTAAGCCACTTACAATTGGATTTCTGTCACTACCAAGGGAATCTTGACTAAATGCAGATTCCAGTCCAGAACCTAGGTCTCTGGACCCCAAGTACAGAGGTCACACCAAACTGCTGAACTGTAACACCATATATTTGATAGGGCCTTGTAGTTTTCAAAATACGTCTTTCAAGGGGGCTAACTCTAGGAATTCCAGTATCATGTAAGAGAAGAATATGTTTCCAATTTAAAATTCTGCTATTAGCTGAATCTTCAGATTGGAAGAGCCTACTAATTTCCAGGCACAAGAAATGAAATAATCTCACACCAAGGCTTAACATTGTAAATGATCAGAACTCCAACCTTAAGAGAAATTTCTAAAAGTTTCAAAGAAGAGGGAAAAGGTGTAAGAGTCAGATCACATTAGACTTCTCATCAGCAGCCTGACTTCAGAAGCCAGAAAGCTCAAAGTTCAGTGAGCATGTGATTGTCAGACTAGAGTTATATACCCATGCAGTCATGATCCAGATATAATTGACATTTTCAGACATAACTGAACTTGAAAACTTTATCTTTTACATAGCTTTTCTTATTTGAAAATATGCTACAACAAGCAATGTAGAAAGATAGGTCACTATACAAGAAAAGCAAATATTTAATGTATGAAAAGATTCTCTGCCATGCTCATTTTTAAACTACACTAAAAACCAATAGCTCATCTATCACTTCGGTAAAATCCAGAAGTTTGACAACATAATCTGTAGTCCATACTGTTGCCCAAGAAAGCAGGCACTTTCATACATTGCTGATAAAAATGCAAGATATTATAACCTGTATGGAAAGGAATTTGGCAATGTCTGACACAATTACATATATATCCCTTCTCTCTCTCTCTCTCTCTCTCACATACACACACACACACACACACACACACCCCCTCACATCTAGGAATAGATTCCAAAAGTACACTGGCAAAAATATGGTAAAACATGAACACGTGTAAAACATGAACACAAGACGTTGAAGCATTACCTGAAATAGAAAAGACTAGAAACAACCCAAACATTCATCAGCTGGGAAGTGAATGGATAAGCTGTGGTACATCCACACAATGGGAGCATTATGTATCTGTGAAAAAGAAAGAGACTTATCTCTGCATGCCATGGAGGGGGTCACAAGAATAAACTTTTTACTTAATAAAAAGTTAAGTAGAAAAGACAGGCTGGGTGCAGTGGCTCATGCCTGTAATCCTATCACTTTGGGAGGCCAAGGTGGGAGGATCGCTTGAGTCCAGGAGTTCAACAGCATCCTGGGTGACATGGCAAGACCCTATCTGTGCTAAAAATACAAAAAAAAAGTTAGCTTGGCATGGTGGCACATGCCTGTAGTCTCAGCAACTCAGGAGGCTGAGGTGGGAGGATTGCTAGAGCTTACAGTGAGCCAAATTACAGTGAGCCCAGATTGTGCCACTGCACTCCAGCCTGCACAACAGAGTAAGGCCCTGTCTCAGAAAAATAAAACAATGTTTTTTTAAAATGTAATTTGCTAATACATGTCTAAAAAAAAGTAGGGGGAAGACATGAATATACATACATATTTACTTGTATTTTTAAAAATTGAAGGATATACCAAAAACATTTTGTTTAAGTGCCTACTTAGCTGAAGGTAGCAGGAACATGGGAGAAGAATAGGAACTATGGATCTACCAGTGTAC
The DNA here is from genome assembly GCA_036589455.1 of Ateles fusciceps. NCBI lineage: Eukaryota > Metazoa > Chordata > Mammalia > Primates > Atelidae > Ateles > Ateles fusciceps. The sequence goes on from JAZHEH010000222.1 coordinate 14,735,704, forward strand.
GTCGTCTTGTATATTTGACTTTGGAATCTCAGGAACTACGGATCTACGAGCGTACGTCGTCTTGTATATTTGACTTTGGAATCTCAGGAACTACGGATCTACGAGTGTACGTCGTCTTGTATATTTGACTTTGGAATCACAGGAACTACGGATCTACGAGCGTATGTCGTCTTGTATATTTGACTTTGGAATCTCAGGAACTACGGATCTACGAGCGTACGTCGTCTTGTATATTTGACTTTGGAATCACCAGGAACTACGGATCTACGAGCGTACGTCGTCTTGTATATTTGACTTTGGAATCACAGGAACTACGGATCTACGAGTGTACGTCGTCTTGTATTTTTGACTTTGGAATCATGTAACTATTTGACATAATTATAAAACAAAATCTTTTTTAAAAAATGAATCTCTAAATATTTAGATATTGAATATATCCAGTGGATGGCATAGCTGCATGGAGAAGAACTATTTTGAGTAATTTTAAAACACGAACTTGACTATACATCTCTCGTGAGATATATCCTAAGTACCAAAATAAATAAATAAATTTCTGCCATTGCTTTCCAATCTTTTGGCTTCCCTGGGCCACATTGGAAGAAGAAGAATTGTCTTGGGCCACACACAAAATACACAAATACTAACAATAGCTGATGAGATAAAAACAATGCAAAAGAATCTCATAATGTTTTAAGAAAGTTACGAATTTGTGTTGAGCCACACTCAAAGCCATCCTGGGCCACATGTGCCCCATGACAAGCTTGTTCTATGGCAAGAAATGTACATAGATTTAAATTCAGAAATGCATAACAATTTTTTTTTTATGATAGAGTCTCACTCCATCACCCAGTCTGGAGTGCAGTGGCACGATCTTGGCTCACTGCAACCTTCGACTCTTGGGTTCAAGCAATTCTCCTGCCTCAGCCTCCTGAGTAACTGGGACTACAGGCATGCACCACCACTCCTGGCTAATTTTTGTATTATTTTAGTAGAGACAGGGTTTCACCCTGTTGGCCAGGCTGGTCTCGAATTTCTGGCCTCAAGTGATGCTCCCACCTCAGCCTCCCACAGTGCTGGGATTACAAGCTTGAGCCATCAAGCCAGTCTCAGAAATGCCCAATGACTTTTATTATTATTATCATGTTTGAGACGAAGTCTCACTCTGTTACCCAGGCTGGAGTGCAATGGCGCAGTCTTGGCTCACTGCAACCTCTGCTTCCTGGGTTCAAGTGATTCTCCTGCCTCAACCTCCTGAGTAGCAGAGACTACAGGCATGCACCACCATGCCCTGCTAATTTTTGTATTTTTAGTAGAGACAGGGTTTCACCACGTTGGCCAGGCTGGTCTCAAACTCCTGACCTGATTCACCCACCTCAGCCTCCCAGAAATGTGTAATAACCTTTTTTTTTTTTTAATTTAAAGGCTAGTCAAGTGAAGCAGTGGGAGTGGAGAAGGAACAAAGAAATCTGTAACTGGTTGTGATCAATTAGTTGTAAACACCACTGCCCTCGGACCAGCCACGTAATAACTGTTTTAAGCTTCTTGTTATTCACTGTTGGAAGGTGCTAGACAGGGATAAATAGGTGTAGCATAAAAGACTTTCAGGGCAGTGGAACTACTTCGTATGATACGATAATGGTGGATACATGTTATTATACATTTTCCCAAACCCATAGAATGTACAACAGTGAACCTCATGTAAACTGTGGACTCTGGGTAATAATGATGTGTCATCGCTGGGTCATCAGTTGTAACAAATGTACCACTCTGGTGCAGCATATGGATAATGGGGAGTCTATGTGTGGGTGTGGGCCAGAGGTATAGCGAAAATCTGTTCCTTTTTCTCAGTTTTGCTATGAACATAAAACTGCTCTTAAAAAATAGAAAGAGTAGGAAGGAGAGGACATCTGTAAATTTAGCAAGACTTCAGTGATACATCTCACATCAAGCAATTGCAACACATGGCCCTTACTCGCTCCCAATTTGAGCAAATTAACTATAAAAAAATTATGAGACAAATAAAGAAAATGTGAACATTGACTAGATAGTTGATTCAATTAAATAATATTCAGGTGGGGTAATAGCATTATGGTTTTTTTTTTTTTAAAAAGCCTTCCTGCAGAGAGATGTACAGAAATGTTTGCAGATGAAATGATATATTTTGAATTTGCTTCACACTAATCCAGGGTTGGAGGAGTAGGTAGGGGTACAGATGAAACTAAATTGGCCTTGGCCATGATTTGATAAAAAACTGTTTACGGATCATTCTGGCCAACATGGTGAAACCCAATCTCTACTAAAAACCACAAAAAAATTAGCTGGGTGTGGTGGCAGGCGCCTGTAGTCCCACCTACTCGGGTTGCCGAGGCACAAGAATTGCTTGAACCTGGGAGGCGGAGGTTGCAGCGAGCCGAGATGGCACCACTGTACTCCAGCCTGGCGACAGAGACTACATCTCAAAAAAAAAGAAAAAACCTGTTGAAGTTGAGTGATGGTCACATGAGAATTAATTATGCTTTCTCACTGCTTTTGCAATTGTTGAAATTATCTACGATAAAATTTGACTTTTAAAAAAAGTCATGCAAATGTTACATATACTCTGATATATACCTATATTTGTTTCAATATTAAATGTAACTTTTTTTTTTGAAATGAAGTCACCCAGGCTGGAGTGCAGTGGTTCGATCCTGGCTCACTGCAACCTCCACCTCCCAGGCTCAAGCGATTCTCCTGCCTCAGCCTCCCTAGTAGCTGGGATTACAGGTGTGCAACACCACGCCTGACGATTTTTGTATTTTTAGTAGAAACAGGGTTTCACCATGTTGGTCAGGCTGGTCTCGAACTCTTGACCTCAGGTGACTTCACCTGCCCGGCCTCTCAAAGTGCTGGGATTACAGGCATGAGCCACCAAACCCAGCCATTAAAACGTAGCTTTTGTAGCGAAAATCTTTAATAAGAACATGAACACTCCAGAAAGAAGTGTGTTTATTTTGAGGATTTATCCCAGGACGTGACACTGTTTGCCCAGTGCAGAGGCTGATTAATGGCCCCCCCCAAAATATCTACATTCTAATCCCCTAAGCCTGTGAATTTTACTTTATGTGGCAAAAGGGACTTTGCAGATGTGATTAAGGATTTTGAGATGGAAAGATTATCCTTGATTCTCTGAACAGGCCCAGTATAATCACAACTGTCCTTATAAGAAGACGAGCTTTGGAAGAAGAGAGAGTCGAGTACGGAAGAGGGAAAAGGTGTTGTGATAAGGAAGGCAGGGCAGAACGGCAGTGTGGTGGGGGCCATGAACCAAGGAAGGAGGACAGTCTCCGCTGGAAAGGGCAAGGAAACATGCTCTCCTGGAGCCTCCAAAAGAAACAAGTCCTGGCAATACCTTGTTTGAGCCCCATAGGATTCATTTCAGACTACTGGCCTGCAAAAGTGTAAGGCAAAAAAATAATAATAATAATAGAAATTGACATAAGGTAAGACATCAAATCTGTGTTTTTTTGTTTTTGTTTTTCTTTCTTTATTTTTTGGTGACAGAGTCTAGCTCTGTCGCCCAGGCTGGAGTGCAGTGTCATGACCTTGACTCATTGCAACCTCCGTCTCCCAGGTTCAAGCGACTCTCCTGCCTCAGCCTCCCGAGTGGCTGGGATTATAGTCGTGTGCCACCACACCCAGCTAATTTTTGTATTTTTAGTAGAGACAAGGTTTCACCATGTTGGTCAGGCTGATCTCAAACTCCTGACCCTGTGATCCGCCGCCTCGGCCTCCCAAAGTGCTGGGATTACAGGCGTGAGCCACCACTCCCAGCAAATCTGTGTTAGTTTAAGCCACCAGGTTTATAGTAATGTGTTGCAGCAGCCATAGGACACGAATGCACCCAGTTTGCAAATCTCAGGGGTACTGGAGAGAGCATGGCCTGCAGGCTGCTGTATCTGGATGTATCCAGCTCTCTGCTTGGAAAATGAGCTTCCTACCACCTGAGACATAGTATTGTGAGACTCACCTAAAGCATCTTGTCCAGGTCATTGTTTAATAAACGTTTGTGCCATCTCCCTCTCTAGAGCTCTCCCTTCTATCTTTCTCTCCACACTCAATCTGTAGTTGCAATGATCACTAACGTAATAGAAAACATCCTAGAAAAAACGTTTTCACCTTCAAGCTTTGGGTTACAAATTAAAGGGAGAAGAAAAACAATGCTAGCAGTCAAGGTCTTTGAGGTATTTGTTAATATAAATATGTCATTGTTATCTTAGAGAGTTAACCTTGATGGCAGTATCACTTCTTACTAATGTCAAAGGGGCAACATTTTTTAAAAATTGTTTTTCTACTAGGGTACTCGCATGAATTTTCTTTTTTCTGGTTAGTCTCTGCTTATCCATCATGAATATTTTAAAATCAAGGTTACTATCAGACAAATAAATTCAACTTAATAATCAGTATTTTGTCAGACGGAAGTAAAAATTCCAAACTAATAAAATTATGCTCAACTGGAAAATGTAGGAAGGTCTTTTTAATTTTCCCATTCTGTGGAGGTATCTCCTGTTTTATTTGTCTCTCCCGGATGACCAATGACTTTGATGATTTTTCATGTGTGTAGGGGCTGTTCACATAACTTTCCCTATAAAGTATCTGTTCAAGTCCACTGCCATTTTTTTAATTGGGCTATTTGTCTTTTAATTATTGATGTATATATTCCAGGTATAAATTTCTTAGTAGATGCTTAATTTTAGACTTTATTTCTTTCCAGTATGTGGCTTGCCTCTTCATTTTCTTAGTAATCTCTTTCAATAAAGAAAAGTTTTAAATTTCAGCCAATTGTAATGTATCAATATGTCCATTTCTATAGTGGGTAAAACCGCTGGGATGATGAGTGGAACTGCAGTGAACGTGATCAATTTGGGGCCATTTAACATCTTAATAGTACCGAATTTTTCAAACCCTAAGCTGGTATCTCTCTCCATATTTTAGATCTTATTTCGTCTCTCTCAGTAACATCTTGCAGGTTTTACTCTTGCACATCAAGTTAATTTTCTTCCTATGTATTTCATAAGTTTTGACACTAACAGAAAACATTTATCACAGTATCAAAAAAGCACATAAATTACACTTAAAAATAATGTGTATTCTGCAACTGTTGAATATAGTGCTCCATCCAAGGAAACCAGATCTAGGTGATGGATAGTGTTGCTAATTCATACGGGTCCGCAGCAACTCCAGTTCTTGCCTCCTGAGAAGGAGGAATTCGGACTAAGGGGCATAAGGCAGGAAAAGAGACCACAGCAGGTTTGAGAACAGGAGTGAATGTTTATTCAAAAGCTTTAGAGCAGGAACAAACGAAGTATATGTGGAAGGGGGCCAAGCGGGCAGCTGGAGAGATCAAGTACACAGCGGGACCTTTTGACTTGGGGCTTTATATGTGGACATACTTCCCGGGTCTTGCCTTACTTCTCCCCTGATTCTTCCCTAGGGGCGGGCTGTGCACATGCCCTGCTTGAGCCCACTTGCCCAACTCCTGAGATCCCATCAGGAAGCTGCTGACCAGTTTTAGGTGATTTCTCTCTATTGGGAGCCTGCCTTTCCCTGGCACCACCTGTGACCAATTATTACTTTAGAGAGACAGTTAACAACTGTGTATGTGGGGGGAGCCCTCTCCTGCCTTGCTCATACCTGACTAGTTACCCATTGTCACAGTATTAGTCTGCTTGGTCTGCCCTAGTACCCAGTCCCACAGAGTAGGTGGCTTAAGCAAAAGAATGTGGCTGGGCATGGTGGCTCAGGCCTATAATCCCAGCACTTCAGGAGGCCGAGACAGATGGATCTCCTGAGGTCAGGAATTCAGGACCAGCCTGGCCAACATGGAGAAATGCTGTCTCTACTAAAAACACAAAAATTAGCCAGGCATGGTGGCACATGCCTGTAATCTCAACTACTTGGGAGGCTGAGCCAGGAGAATTGCTTGAACCCAGGAGGAAGAGGTTGCAGTGAACCGAGATTTTGTAACTGCACTCCAGCCTAAGTGACAGAGCAAGACTCTGTCTCAAAAAATAAAAAATAAAAATAGGTCAGGCACAGTGGCTTATGTCTGTAATCCCAGCACTTTGGGAGGCCGAGACGGGCAGATCACTTGAGGTCAGGAGTTCGAGACCAGCCTGGCCAACATGGAGAAACCCCGTCTCTACTAAAAATGCAAAAATGAGCTGAGCGTGTTGGCACATGCCTGTAATTCACAATGTAAAAAAAGTTGTCTGAGACAAAGAAAGAAAAAAAAAAGAGAAAATCAGAAATGTATTTCCTCACAATTCTGGAGGCTGGAAGTCCAAGATGAAGGAATAAGTGGGGCTGGTTTCATTCTGAGGCCCCTTGCAATTGTCAATGGGCATCTCCTCCCTAGGTCTTCACATCATCATCTTTCTGTGCCTCGGGGGTATCCCAGTCTCCTCTTCTTACAAGACACCAGTGGTCTTGGATTGGAACCATTATCCTGGCTTTTTAACCTAATTATCTCTTTAAATCCTATCTTCAAATGCAGTCACATTCTGAGATACTGAGGGTGAAGGCTTCAACTGAGGAATTTTGGGGGAACACAATTCAGCCTAGAATAGTGGTGTTATTTGCACAGTGTTGTAGACACCTCGGAGGCATGTGTACAGCAGTATACACAGAAACATCTGACCACTTTGAGGTGCTGGACGGTGTCCACCTGGGTCAGGCATGGAAAAATTCATTCCCCTTCCCATACCTTGTCCCATGTCTCTTCCACGTGGCTGTTCCTGAGTTGCATGCTTTTATGACAAACCAGTCATCTAGTAAGTACACTGTCCTGAGTTATGTGTGTGAGTCATTCTAGCAAATGACATAATGTCAGGGTTGAGTTACATTGTAAGACACTCAGTCAGTGGCTGCCAAGAATAGGAAATTGCTTTGTGTGGAAAACCCCACATGTCTGGTGTTGGAAATAGCTGTTGGAAATAGATGCTCGGTGCCGCAAAGAAAAATCAGCACTGAGACAAAGGATATTTCAGCAATGCAATTTTTACTCCCTGGACTGCAGGAAGGGTACTCTTGGTAGCCATCGTGCCACGAGAGTACAAAGAACAAAGGGAACACACAACTTTATTTCTTACACATCCTTACTGCTGTGTCTGATCTCCATTGGCTGGAGCCAGACCTCACAATCTAACTAAAACCCGATTGGCTAACAACTAAAAACTTTTCTAAACAGGTAAAAGCAGTGGAGAGCTGGGACATGCCTGTGAGCACCTCCAGCACAGATATCTTGATTAAAGTACAAGGACATAGATTGTACTACGTGCCTGTAAGCATGTCATGTCTAACAGCTACATAGGATAGGGCTTCACAAAGTTATTAGCACACTTATTCTTTAACAATAAACGAAACCTTAAAAAGGAACTTTTTCCACTTCCCACATCTGGTGTCAGAAGTGTAGAGTGTAGAGGGAGCAGGAGTTTGATTTTACTTTTCAAGCGGATTTTTTGCCCCTCACTTTGGAAACACAAGAACTTCATTCCTCCCCTTCTGATCAACTGAACTGCCCTTAAAGTGCCCCCAAAGGGACGCCTCAGGCATGGCAGACCACAGCAAAACCAGCAGAGGGGCTCGAGTTACCCGGGTGGACTGTCTACACTGTCAATATCCAGCTTTGTTCTGACAGCGTAGACCTGAATCAAGAATACAAGAAAGCTGGGCATATTGGAGGGAAAGACCCCCTAAGCTGTGTGTTTTGGCTTTCCAATTCTCAAAGGCTAAATTCTAGGGTTCCTCTCACATGTGGCCCTGCACATTCCAGACGTTCAGAATGTTCTTCTTGTTCGTGTCCGAGGATCTTAGAAGAGGGTGTATTATTCGGAGTCAAGCTCTACAGAAACCCAGAAGAATCTGCGTCACATCGGGTGTGAGCCAAGCGCTGAGTGGACTCTGTTTCCCAAGAGCTCAAACCACATGGGGTCATGGTCCAGATAAACAGACTTTTGAGTCTGAAGAAATGCAGCCCGCTGGCTGGTTCTTGGGGGCTTAGATAAAAGCGGAGAGGTGCATTCTGTTGGAGCAGGGGGCTGTCTTCTGGTTTTAATTAACTGGCTGTGAGGACATGCCAGAGGTTTACAAGTTCAGGACTGACATCACTCCGTTTCTGCCTTAAGATATTGAATCTAAGCCAGCAGTTTGGTGGTTGCTCAATAGCACCAAAAATTGCTGAAATGTAAGTCAAGGGCACTGCTGGGCTTGCATTTTGTTTGTTTTGTTTTTTAACTTTTCAAGTACTTAAGGCAAAAAGCAATTGTCTTTCTAGCCCTATCGGGCATCTATTAAGGGGCCCTAGGCATCTATTTCCTGCCCGGCTCCCTGTCCTTACACAGAGAGGCATCCCAGAACTGCTCTGGATAGCTGTTCTCCCGCCTCTCTGCTCTGTTTGCCTTGGAGTTTTATCAAGAAGGGGCAGGACGGGAGACTCTGCTGGACGCTGGAGATGTGAGGCACACCCCCCTGACCTTCTTCCAGTCAAACGGCTCTGATAAGTGGGCAGGCCTTGAGTCTGGAGACCCACAGACACACTTGGACGATTCCTACCAACATCAGTGAGGCAATCTCCTCCAAGGGGCTTGGCGCCTGGCTCCAGAGGCGAGGCTGCTGGCCCGGACGCTGACTGCCCAGTGCCACAGACATGGCCAACGGGACCAATGCTTCTGCCCCCTACTACAGCTACGAATACTACCTGGACTATCTGGACCTCATTCCCGTGGATGAGAAGAAGCTGAAAGCTCACAAATGTAAGTCTGAACTAAAGGCGCCGGGCCAGACAGAGGCCGGGGGCCGGCCCAAATGACTGGGCACTCCCGGTTTTCTCTGCATTCACTTATTAACTCCAGTAGACATCACAGGGAGGGGGCAATGTGGCCAGTTCACTCATAGATATAAATGAATGGAGCTGGGACAGGAATTGTATCTGTTAACTTCTGTAATAAGTCTGAAATTAACCTGCTAAGTCACAAAGACACTTTGGAAATAGAACATTTACTTTTTATTGTTTTATATTATATATTATGTTACATTTATTTTATTTTATTTTCGAGATAGGGTCTAGCTCTGTTGCCTGGGCTGGAGTGCAGTGGCATGACCATAGCTCACTGCAGCCTCAACTGCCCTGGCCCAAGTGATCCTCCTACCTTAGCCTCCCGAGTAACTGGGACTATAGGCACATGCCACCATGCTTGGCTAATTTTGTGTATTTTGCATAGAGCCATGTTAGGTTGCCCAGGCTGCTCCGGACCTCCTGGCCTCAAGTGATCCCCCCATCTCGGCTTCCCAAAGTGCTGGAATTACAGGTGTGAGCCACCGCGCCTGGTCAGAATATTTTTTAAGGACAGATTTCTTGTTTAATTTGTTTGGGGCTCCTATAAGCTGAGCGAGTTTCCTCAGATTAAAGATTTGCCTTTTCCATGGTCTGTATTTTGATTTGGAAGAGTTATTCTCTCCATCCCTAAGATGCAGGATTTAATGATTTTTATTAAAATGGCAACATACGTTTAACCTTCATGGTCTCAGCAAGGACAAACGAGCATGAGTTTGCTTCTCTTTGCTCATCTGCCCTCGGATTCCTTATCTCTTGGCTAACATGGCACTATGTGGACACTTCTCTGAGGAGTCCAGCTACTTGATCACAATAACAAATTAGATGAGTAAGTGAGCATGAGAACAAAACAAAAGCAAAACCCTGGAAGGTTGATTCTCAGCCCTGGAAACCCACGCACTACCAAGCCCGTAAGAGTCTTGGGTTCCTTGGGTATTTCACTTACTATAATCACATACTGCCTGTCAAACAGTAAATACAGGGCTGGCTGCAGTGGCTCACGCCTGTAATCCCAGAAACTCGGGAGGCCTAGGAGGGAGGATCGCTTGAGACCAGGAGTTCAAGGCCAGCCTGGGCAACATAGTGAGATCCCATCTGCACACACACACAGAAAAAAATAAATGCAGTCTGGGTGCGGTGGCTCATGCCTGTGATCCCAGCACTTTGGGAAGGCTGACTGTGAGTCCATTAAACCTCTTTTTCTTTATAAAGTATGCAGTCTCGGATATGTCCTTAGCAGCAGCGTGAAAACGGACTAATACAGAAGGTTTCCCAGGGAAGATACAGAGAAGCTGAGCCTGAAGGATCTACAGGAATTTGCCTGATAGACAAAGGGCTCACCCAGGTAGAGGCCAGTTACACTCACATATGCAGAGACGCTTCCTGGACCAGGATGACATGGGTAATTATAGCAGTGCAAGAATGGACTAATGCAGCCTCCCACCCTCTTTACAGTGTGAGAATTGTGGGAGACGCCACACACTGTCTCATCTGCCATCTCTAAAAAAATTCTTCAGAGCCAAGCATCACAAAGTCAAACTTTAAGTAGTTGGCACCTGCCTTAGTCTGATCAAGCCAATGTAACAAAATACCATAGATGGGTGGTTTAAACAACAGAAATTTGTTTTCACACAGTTCCAGAGACTGGAAGTCCTAGATCAAGATGACAGCAGATTCAGTGTCTGGTGAGGGCTCCCTTCCTGGCTGGCAGATGGCCACCTTCTTGCTGTGTCTTCTCGTGGCCTTTCCTCAGTGGGCACAGTGGGGGGTGGCGCAAATGAATTCTGCATCTTGTCTTCTTCTTAGAAGGACACTAATCCCATCATGGGAGTGCCACTCTTATGATGTCATCTAAATTTCATCAGATGAGGCCCCACCTCCAAATACTGTCACAGCGGGAATTAGGGATTCAACATATGAATTTTGGGGGACACAACATTCTGACCATAACAGCACCTTTGGATTGGATTTCAGCTAAAGCAGCCAGAGAGTGTCTACTATTAATATCTTATCATATTAATATATTATATACATGATAATAATTAATATATCATATATAATTAATATAATGTATAATTATAAATATTAATATATTATCATATATAATAGGCTCTCACTGCAGTGTTTTGTACTCTGTTCGTATTGACCTCATAATATTTTGTTTTCTCATGTCATTAAATATTCTTTCACAAAAATTTTGCATGGTGTTATAGAAATTTGTATCTTTGAACATACAGATGTTTCCAGGATTTTGCTGTGGTAAACAATGGCCTTGGGGAGAGTAAAACGTCTTCCACTGTTGTGTGTTAAGTGAAGCTTTTGTGTGTACTTTTGTTCTCAGTATTTGAATTCAGATAAAAAAAGTCTAAAACAGGCTAAAGCAAAAATCTGTGTCAGGTAGTCTCAGGGATGCTGTTTGATGGCTTCAGGCGTGGGGTGAAGTGAGCATGCGTCAGGTGAGGGCAGACAGCGGTCATACCGCAGAAAGCAGGTGACTTACCTTTGCTGACTTCCTTGCTGATGAATTCAACTTTTTCTCAGCTGGTCAGTTCTTTGGAGCCTGGGTCTCCTCCCCAGTCAAACAAATCAGAAAAACATCACACCCCAGTTCTGCAAACCTTCTCTGCAGTAATACACACCAAAGGCAGGAAGAAGCTGAGGGTGGATCCCAGAGCCCAGGGATGCTTTGAGATGGGAGTAAAAAGGCAAAGCTCTGGCTCAGGTGTTTTCACTAGGCTGGGCACAGTGGCTCAAACCTGTAATCCTAGCACTTTGGGAGGCCCAGAGGGGTGGATCACTTGAGGTCAGGTGTTTGAAAACCAGCCTGGCCAACAGGGCAAAACTCCATCTCTACTGAAAATACAAAAAATTAGCTGAGTGTGTGGCAGGTGCCTGTAATCCCAGCTACTCAGGAGGCTGAGGCAGGAGAATCACTTGAACCTGGGAGGCAGAGGTTTCAGTGAGCTGAAATCGTGCCACTGCACTCCAGCCTGGCAACAGAGTGAGACTCCATCTATCTAAACACACACACAAACACACACACAAACACACACACACATTTTCACTAGAATGCCATTTGGGCAGCTGGCTGAAATGTGAGGCCAGTCTGGGTTCAACTCTTGTTCTAAGTAGAGGAGGAATCAAAATACAAAGAATACCCAGGGCTCATGCATTAACCTAACAAGCAGGATAGATTTTAAGATTTTTGTGTTTATGCTCTGATAGGACTTGGATCTTTGTCCCCAGCAAATGTCATGTTGAATTGTAATCCCCAGTGCTGGAGGTGGGGACATGGTAGTGGGTGATTGGATCCGGGGGACAGAGTTCTCATGAATGGGTTACCACCATCCCCTTGGTGCTGTTCTCATGATAATGAGTTATGAAATCTGGTTGTTTAAGTGTGAGGCACCTCCTCTTTCTTTCTCTTGCTCTGGCCGTGTAAACTGCTGGCTCCCCCTTTCCTTCCGCAATGATTGTAAGTTTCCTGAGGCCTCCCCAGAAGCAGAAGCTGCCATGCTTCCTGTACAGCCTGCAGAAACATGAGCCAATGAAATCTCTTTTCTTTATAAATAACCCGGTCTCAGGTATTTCTTTACAGTAATATGAAAACAGACTAATACATACATATGCTGGAATGTCTCCCATCATGTTTGGGCAGATATTTGGAAACATCTAGGGATTTATATATCTTTGTATATGCAGCAGTCAGTGCTGAATTGAAGGCTCTGGGCTGCCCTTCCCCAGGGACTGCTCAAAGTCTGGTGTGATTTTGTTGCAGGCACTTAACAGGGATTTTGCTCCTGTGATTTTCCGACAGGGCCTCTGACTGTTCCAAGGAAAGGTTAAGAATCACAATACTGTCTGTCATAAAGGTGGAAAATGCAAATCTGTTTCCTGAGGCCCCGCCTGAATTGACTAATGACATGTTTGATCTTCATCTGTGCCCTTTTCTGAGGCTAAGCTTAGAAGAAAACCAATCTTATAGCGGCAATACAGATGATTCTAACATACTGAGTCTCCATACACCAGCCTAATTTTCCCTTTCAGAGAGCAGGATGGGCTGATTTCCCTTCGGTAGTGCCTGGTTTAATGCTCGATTATCTACCTCTCAGGTCAACGTATCTCCTTCCCTTTAGTTCTGGGTTAGGAAGAACTGGTCATAGTCCACACTGACCTCTGCGGACACGCTGCTTCAGTAGGATGGACTGTTCATCTGCTTCTCTGAACATTAAAGCAAGAGAACAAAGAGACACCACCAACCAATTTCTCTGTACAAATGTAGAAAATTCAAAGTACAGATTGAACAAAACAACTCCACGTAACTCTTTTTCTCTCATTCAGAGCAATCAATTTCAGGCGTAAACTTTAACTGTAACTTCAAATTCTTCCGCAATTGATCAGTCCCATGGGCAGGACACAAGTAGTGAAAGTAATTTTAAAACAAGGATACCAGAACGTGTACATCTGAATGAATTTCCGTCACGGTGGCCCCGGGGTGGGTGGGGAGGGGCTATGCTTATATGATTCTGCTATTGCTCAACAACTTCTTGAACTGACATTGTTGGGTGGCCCCGACACATTCTATGAAACATCTGTGGTGATACATTTGTATATCTTTTGAGGATGAATTTTCTTTTTGGAAATAGTTATGATTCACCCAGAAACAAGTGAGGTGAATGAAATGGGTGAGTAAGCTGATTGATACCATCTGGATGTCATAAATGAAATACCTCACAATGTAGCAGAATTGTATCTATGTGTGAGTCCTTGAAGGTAATTCCAAAAGAAGAGTCCTATAAGTGTTTGATCAATACGTGTGTTTTAGTAAGAATTATGACTCCATGGTAGAGAGAGGATGATTATTTTGAAGGTCACCTTTTACTTGGATTTTTAAGTTCTGGTACATTTACTGAGAATGTCAGTTTCTTTGCTGACTTGGTAAAAATTGGTTACAACTAAGAGAGTACCAGGTGAAAGAGAAGTTACTTTCTCTCAGTCTACAGTGAGGCAGTTCCGTGGGGTCCTTAGGAACTGACATTCTTCCAGCTCATTGCTCTGCCATCCCTGGGATATGGCCACCCTCATCCTCATGCTGCAAGCCATACTCTAACCATCGCATCCATGTTCAGGCAGCAACATGGAGTACGGGAATAAGAAAGGACACACGGTGCTAGAAGTCTAGCAATCCCTGGAGGGAGGCTCCTAGAAGCTGTCCTGTGATGGCTCCACTCATATTTCATTGGTTAGAGCCTTGTCACATGGTTCTCTGAAAAGAAGGCAAGAAAATGGAGTCTTCAACCCAGGCAGCCATGTGTCCCGCTACAAGCATGTTTCTATTACGACGGAAGCACACAAGGGCCGAACTTAGTGTCGACAACTAGTAACCTATGCCACAATTCCCTTTTTCTTGAGATGGAGTCTCACTTTGTCACCCAGGCTGGAGGGCAGTGGCTCAATCTCGGCTCACTGCAACCTCCGCCTCCCGAGCTCAAGTGATTCTCCTGCCTCAGCCTCCCAAGTAGCTGGGATTATAGGCATGAGCCACCACAGCTAATTTTTTTTTTTTTTTTTTGTATTTTTAGCAGAGATAGGGTTTCACCATGTTGGCTGGGCTGGTCTCCAACTCCTGACCTCAGTGATCCACCTGCCTTGGCCTCCCAAAGTACTGAGATTACAGGCATGAGCCACCCTGACCCATAATTCCCTGTACTTATATCTGACATTTGGGTGAGCTTGAAGGATGCAATGATATTACTTGCCACAAATCCTCTTAACAGAAACAATTTTAGTTCTATTTACGAATCATTTCATAAACATGGAACAAGAAATGATGCCATGTGCATTATATATACATATTTTAATTCTCCTAACATATATAATTCCATACAAGTAGTACCTATTATATAGGAACTGCTATCCTCAGTTTACAAATGAGAAGATTTAGAGATTAGCCAGGAAACACTCACCTCCAGATCCTGGGTTCTTAACCACGTTACTATTCCCTAATAAGGAAAAAAGCTTTTTATTTTTTATTTTTTTGAGACTAAGTCTCACTCTGTCGCCCAGGATGGAGTGCAGTGGTGTGATCTTGGCTTATTGCAGCCTCCACCTCCTGGGTTGACCAGGCTGGTCTCGAACTCCTGAACACAAATTATCTCTTGTCTTGACCTCCCGAAGTGCTGGGATTACAGGCGTGAGGCACCAACACCCAGCCACATCTTGATTTTCTACTAGAACTTCGGAACTCCAACATTAGTAGAATGAAGAATGGAGGAATGCTAAAACCGTTTATTTAACAAAACAGAAGTGCCTACTCTAAGCAGGGAGCCCACAGAGTAGATGAATTTGTTAACTCCAAGTTAGGATGAGAATCCCCCCAAGGTGAAGTGCAGCCTGGCCATGTCGTCCGGAAGCATTCCATGTCACTCCGCTGCTGATGACTAATTCCCCTCATTCTACCAGTATGGACCAAGAGGGGAAGGAAAGAAAGGAAGGAGGGAAGAGAGGAGAGCAGGAAGGAAAGGAGGAAAGAACGGGCAGGGAGGAGAGGAGAGGAGGTGGAGTTTCTATGGCTGGATGAGTTTCGCTGTCAACCCAGCCTGGGGTTCCCTGTTGGGAAAACCAGCCCAGGATGTCTCAACATTTCCGACACTGGAGAGTCACACCTCTTGTCCTTGGAGCGAAATATTCTCTCCAAGCACTTGGGTGAACCTTTAGAAAGAGGAAAAGGAACTGTATTCTCTTACCTGTTTTTTTCAATAGAACATGATGAAAGCGATTTTAGTACAGAAAATGACTAGCGGCTGAGGATTGCCTTTTGGTCTGACAAAACTTAAACCCCACTTGTCTGAAGACACTGTGTTCTGTGAAACCTGTCATTTATTTCTTGCTCAATACCTAAAGATGACGACAAGGACTCAGACAAGCGTCAGTCCGGGAGAAGAGGCCTCTTAGGCGCCGAGTTTGAAGCTGTTCCCTTAGATCCCTGGCAGAACTTACTTACGTGCCATAAGACCTCAAACCCTGCACTGTTTTTATGAGGGAAAAAGAGCGTTATTGTCTGCAGAAACCTAAAATATCCCTACAGAATAAAACTTCCAATCACATTTTCAGAAAGCATGTGTACTTTTACACTATGAGGGTTGTAAAATAGATTGTGACTCTTGGGGAGAGCAGAACAATGAACAGGGGGTGGGCAAGGAAGGCTAAGAGAGTCAGAGGCTTCTTTCAAAAGCCCTTCATCTGGCTGGGCGCGGTGACTCACACCTGTAATCCCAGCACTTTGGGAGGCTGAAGCGGGTAGATCATGAGGTCAGGAGATTGAGACCAGCCTGGCTAACATGCTGAAACCCCATCTCTACTAAAAATACAAAAATTAGCTGGGCGTGATGGCGGGTGCCTGTAATCCCAGCTACTTGGGAGGCTGAAGCAGGAGAATTGCTTGAACCCGGGAGGCAGAGGTTGCAGTGAGCTGAGATTGCACCACTGTACTTCAGCCTGGGTGACAGAGCAAGACTCTATCTCAAAAAAAAAAAAAAAAAGTCTTAAGCTTAGGACAGACAGTCCAACCTCATTTCCCTTTCCCCAGGAATCATTTAAAAAGGTGCCTTTAAAAAGTTCACTGCTCTAGGGGACTGCGTGAGTTTCTCAGCTCAGAGACAAAGAGGAAAGACGTGAGAGCCAGCCTGGCGGGCTTTGCTGTCCCTGCCCCCATGGAGTGTAAATGCCAAGTTGCTGATGAGTACAAGGCAGTGAATGCTCATGACTCTTTTGCAAGTGCTGTGCCTTTACATATACACTGTTTTGAGTTTTTTGTTTCTGTTTTTTTTTTTCTATTTTTTTTTAAATAGAGACGGGTTTTCTCCATGTTGGTCAGGCTGTTCTCGAACTCCTGACCTCAGGTGATCCGCCTGCCTCAGCCTCCCAAAGTGCTGAGATTACAGGTGTGAGCCACTGCGTCCGGCCTCTGTTTTTGATTTTTGAGACAGCGTCTCGCTCTGTGGCCCAGGGTGGAGTGCAGTGGCATGATCATAGCTCACTTCAGCCTTGAACTCCTGGCCTCAAGTGATCCTCCAGCCCCAGCCTCATGAGTGGTTAGGACTATAGGCACACACCACCATACCCAGGTAATTTTCAAACATTTTTTTTTTTTTTTGTAGAGATGGGAGTTTTGCTATGTTGCCCAGGCTGGTCTCAAACTCCTGGGCTCAAAGCAGTCCTCCAACCTTGGCCTCCCAAAGTGTTGGGATTAAAGGCATGGGCCACTGTGCCCAGCTCACTATACCCTGTTTTTAATGTTAAATTTTAGGGTCCAAGATCAACTCTTATGAGTCCTCAGTTTTTCCTTCTGTCGGGGTCGCAGAGGGCAGAGTTGACACCCTTTACTCAATACCACTCTTCACCCCAGAGCCTCCACCCCCGCCTGTATGTAGATTACTCTCACTCTATTCATTCTTTCAGCGGTTTGCACGTTTCTGTCGTTCATTTGCTCACAGTATTAGTCCTGGAAGCACTGCAGAAGTTCAGAGGAGGAGGAGGCTGGGGGTGGAACACTGCATGTGAATGGGGGGAGTAAGCAATTCCTGATGTGCTGGTTTAGCCCCCTCTGAATCCTGAACAGCCCCTTGCAGAAGGTGCTCAATGAATTCTCCTTAAACTATCATCTTCTGGTAATACGTTTTGGCCACACACGTAGGTGTCTAGAACATCCCAGCTTGGGGCATCTTGACATCACACAGTTGGTCTGGGAGGAAGACACTTGCAGACCCTAATTCCGAGCCGGATGCCCTTTGCCCACCACTGCAGACCACCACCAAGAAAAACTGTTGGACTGGAAAGTAGCTCCATAGCAACTTGCTGAACGTTCCCGAACTGGAGCCTGGAGAAGGGGCAGGTCCCCCTCCTGGCCTTCCAGGTTCTACCCAGGTCCCCAGAGAGGCTAAGTGTGTTTCCTGGTTTCCCTTTACCCCTCCAGCCTCAGGCCACAAATATAGCCATCAGGCTGGTGGCAAGAGTGCTCTTTCCTTCCTAAGTCTCATCCTAAGATGAGACTTTCTGCCTGAGACACAGACTCAATATTTCTACCTCACTGATCCAGGCCTGAGCAGACCTAGCCTCACTCCTGTAGAGCGGAAAGGGCCTCTCCACCTGAGCACTGCAGCCCAGCGCACATCCTCCTTAAAGTGTCCAACTCTTGGGGTCTCTGAAGCTGTTCCACCAACGGCCCCTAGGAGGCGCTGCATCCCTCCCGAGGCCCAGGAGTCCCTCCTGATATACGGAGCCGCCCACAGGCCTCTCTTCTCCCTCCCATCCTTCAGGACTGTTCCTCTGAGCAGCACTAGGAGCCGGGCAAGCAGATGCATGGGGGTGGCGGGCACACAATTCCATTCACTGTTTCCTCTTAACAATCACCCTAAACAGACCCCGTGGCCAGCTGCCTTGAGAATAAAACAGTTCCTGGCTTCCCTGTTCTTTCCCAAAGTTATTGTTAATGGAAGATCTTCCCCATGGTAACAGCTGAGAGGCTGAAGGACAACCGAACACTCCGGGCCCTGGTTCCACAATACCTGGGACTCTTTACTAATCCTCAGTGTTACCTGATGTCAACATCAAACCGACACTGAGAGGCATCTCCTCCTCCCGCAGATTCCATCGTCATCGCCCTCTGGATGAGCCTGGCTGCTTTCGTGATGCTCCTCTTCCTCATTCTGCTCTACATGTCCTGGTCAGGCTCCCCCGCAGATGAGGTGAGTAAGAAGGGGTGTGGGTCTGTGGGTAACTCAGACGCCGTCCAGTCAGTTAACAGTGCAGGTCGAGTATCCCTCATCCAAAATGCTGAAGACCAGAAGTGTTTCAGATTTGGGATTTAAAAATATTTGCATTATACCTACCAGCTGAGCATCTCAAATCCAAACATCCGAAATATTCCAGCGAGCATTTCCTTTGAGCATCTTGTCGGTGCTCAGTAAGTTTCAGATTTTGCAGTGTTTCAGATTTTCAGATTTGGGATGCTCGACCTACATCCCTACAATGGAATAGTATTCAGCAATGAAAAGGACAGAGTTCTGATCCGTGCTACAACATGGATGAACCTCAAAAACATCATGCTAAGTGAAAGAAGACAGACACAGAGTGGTCCAGGAGGAGGACTAGGGTTGGTTGCCATTATGGACTGTTACGTCCCTTGTGGACGGAACTCCATTCACACAAAACATCCAGAGTAGGCAAATCCAGAAAGAAAAACAGATTAGCAGCTGCCTAAAGTGGTGGGGAGAACAGGGAATGGGGAATGACTGTGGATGGGTTTCTTTTGGGGATGATAAAAATGTTCTAAAATTAAGCTGAGCACGGTGGCTCATGCCTATAATCCCAATACTTCGGGAGGCCGAGGTGGGTGGATCACTTGAGGCCAGGAGTTCAAGACCAGCCTGGCCAACTTGGTGAAACCCCATCTCTACTAAAAATACAAAAATTAGCCAGTCGTGGTGGCACACACTTGTAATCCCAGCTACTCAGGAGGCTGAGGCAGGAGAATCGCTGGAAACTGTGAGGCAGAGGTTGCAGTGAGCCAAGATTACACCACTGCACTCCAGTCTGGGCAACAGAGTGAGACTCCGTCTCAAAAAAAAATGTCCTAAAATTAAGCCAGGCACAGTGGCTCACACCTGTAATCCCAGCACCTTGGGAAGCCAAGACAGGAGGATCACTCGAGCCCAGGAGTTTGAGACCCTGTCTCCACAAAAAGATGTATAAAATTAGCTGGGCATGGTGGTGTGCACCTGTGGTCCCCGCTACTTGGGAGGCTAAGGTGGGAGGATTGCTACAGCCTAGCAGGTCAAGGCTGCAGTGAGCTGTGATCACACCACTGCACTCTAGCCTAGGTGATAGTGCAAGACCCTGTCTCAGAAAAAAAGTTCTAAAATTAGATAATGGTGATGGTTGTACAACTCTGTGGATGTGCTAAAGACCCCTGAATTACACTCTTTGAGTCAACTTCACGGAATGAAAATATATCTCAGTACAGCTGTTCAAGAACATGAAGCCAGCCTGACACCATGGGCATTAAGTCTTGCTGGCCAGCTCATCAGGAACATCAGAGCCTCACCTTTGGCCGGGCGTGGTGGCTCACACCTGTAATCCCAGAACTGGGAGGCCAAGGTGGGCGGATCACCTGAGGTCAGGAGTTTAAGAGCAGCCTGGCCAACATGGCGAAAACCCATCTCTACTAAAAATACCAAAAGGGAAAACCCATCTCTACTAAAAATATCAAAAAAATTAGCCAGGTGTGGTGGTGCATGTCTATAATCCCAGCTGCTCGGCAGGCTGAGGCAGGAGAATCACTTGAACCCAGGAGGCAGAGGTTGCAGTGAATAGGGATTGCGCCACTGCACTCCAGTCTGGGCGAGAAGAGCAAAACTGTCTCAAAAGAAAAATAAAGAAAGATCCTTATCTTAAGCACCTACGGTCACCATCTGTTATCGGATGCCTGCTGTGTGCCACTAAATTGGAGGTGAAATCCAGGGTTCTAAGTAGTGATTGGAGCCTAGCTTGTTTTACATTAATTCCTCCGTGTTAGAGGATTGGCTGCCACCTCCAATGTTCCCTTCTAGACTGAAGGGCCCGCACAGCTGCTGCTCTCCTAATGACTGTTCTTAGGAGGGACCCTATATCTTGCCATTGCTGACCCAAAGAGGGCCTGTCCAGTGGCTGGCCCATGCCGTTGGCAATGTGTGGCCCCACAAAAGGGCTGGGGCCAGTCCGATTCTTGTCTTTGGAATTTGGAATCTAGAAGCTGAGAGACAAACCTGGTGGTTGTGGGGCTGCCCTGAGTGGTCCAGGAGGAGGACGAGGGCTGGGTGCCATTGTGGACCGTTACATCCATTACGGACAGAAGTCTTGGGGACTGGAAACCCTAAGTGTGGGAAGCTGGTCAGCAGAAAGATGAGCCGAACTGCTCCGAGGAAGAGCTGAGGGGCCTTGGAGCCCTGAGCCAATGCGTCCCACACCAGGTCCTATGAGGAGCCGTGGACACGTGCATTCACACAGTGCCTTAGTGTTCTCTGTTGCTGTAACAGAACACCTGAGACTAGGTGATTTATGAAGAAAAGAGGCTTATTTAGCTCATGGTTCTGAAGGCTTAGAAGTCTAGGAAGCATGGCACCAACATCTGCTCAGCTTCTGGTGAAGGCCTCTTTTGCAAAAAGAACTTATCTAATTCAGTCTAGAGAAAAAGAGATTCATCCATTGGAAAGAACTCATTACCTCTTAAAGGCCCCACCTCCCAGTATTGCCACACTGGGGGACCAGGCATCCACATGAGTTTTTGTGGGGATGACCACACCACAGCCCAGTGTCACCTCAAAGGGGCCTCTGATTCTCCTCCCCCGCCCCCACCTGCGTCACCCACCAGGTGCGTCACTACACTTGCCAGGCCATTTCTGCTCACCTTTGGTCACATATGGAAGGTAGCTTTAGAGCAATAAAGAAATCTGTTCTCACTCTTGCCCCCTTTTTTTTCAGAGACTGAGTCTCGCTCTGTTGCCAGGCTGGAGTGCAGTGGTGCGATCTCGGCTCACTGCAACCTCCGAGTCTCAGGTTCAAGCGATTCTCCTGCCTCAGCCTCCTGAGTAGCTGGGATTACAGGCACCTGCCATGACGCCTGGCTAATTTTTGTATTTTTAGTAGAGATGGGATTTCACCATGTTGGCCAGGCCAGTTTTGAACTCCTGACCTCAGGTGATCCACCCGCCTTGGCCTCCCAAAGTGCTGGGATCACAGGCGGGAACCACTGCACCCAGTCTGAAATCCATTCTTTTCTTTCAGTTTCTAGAAATCATATTCAATTTAAGCACCTTTTTGTTTTGAGATGGAGTCTCGCTCTGTTGCCCAGGCTAGAGTGCAGTGGTGCGATTTTGGCTCACTGCAACCTCTGCCTCCTGGGTTCAAGCAATTCTCCTGCCTCAGCTTCCTGAGTAGCTGGGACTATAGGCATGTGCCACCACGCCCAGCTAATTTTTTGTATTTTTAGTAGAGACGGGGTTTCACTGTGTTAGCCAGGATGGTCTTGATCTCCTGACCTCGTGATCCACCTGCCTCAGCCTCCCAAAGTGCTGGGATTACAGGCGTGAGCCACCACGCCCAGCGCATTTTAAACACATTTTTACACCCGAGACACATTTGAGGGATAATTGAGTGACGTCACCTTTCTTTCTACTCTTGTGAGGTGACCTGCAGCCGCCCTGTGCTGGGGAGTGTGCAAGGATTGTCAGTAATCCTCCTGGTGCCAAGTTCCCCAGTCTGGTCTGGCAAGCGCAGGGGCTGCCTCCTCCATGCCCAGCTCCTGGGGTGGGGGGAGGCGGTACAGGCCATCTGGGCTATTCACAGGGGCAAATTGATGACACTGTGCATCCTGACCAGACACGGGGCTTATAAAGAAAATGCTCTCAAGGTACTTGGTAACAGACCTGGAATGCTCAGGGCAGCAAAGTGGATCCTTAGCAAGATTTAGGAGTTGCTTCCTGAGGAGCTGACCTTCCCATGAGGAAGGGAAAGAAGGAGGGCATTCTTAGACTAGTGCCATCTGAAAAGAGGACCTCTGCGCAGCGGGCTCATCACGTGGTACTCTTCATTCATGTCAGCATTGTAACTACATTTTAAATCGTTTTATACATCACCTTATTTCATCCTGAGGATATCTGTGAGGCAATATTGTCCCATTTTATGGATGATGTTGAAGGCAGCTGGGAAGTGATGGCGGGGGCTCACTCCAGGCAACCAGGTCCACTGCCCCAGTACCTCCCCCAGCAGGAGAATCCACCCAGGGAGGATGCATTTCTAGCCAAGTGTGTTAGTCTGTTCTCAGCTGCTAATAAAGACATACCTGAGACTGGGTAATTTATAAAGAAAGAGGTTTAATGGACTTACAGTTCCACAAGGATGGAGAGGCCTCACAATCATGGCAGAAGGCAAAGAAGAGCAAAGCCACGTCTTACATGGTGGCAGGCAAGAGGGCGTGTGCAGGGAAACTCCCCTTTCTAAAACTGCCAGATCTCACGAGACTTACTCACTATCACAAGAACAGCAAGGGAAAGATCTGCCCCATGATTTAATTACCTCCCACTGGGCACCTCCCATGACACGTGGGGATTATTACAATTCAAGGTGAGATTTATGTGGGGGACGCAGCCAAATCGTATCACCAAGACACAAGTTGGCTTGGGGTATGGATATAAAATGAGCTACACTCAGATACTGGGCTGGATGGGAGGTCGGCCTGCCCCAGCCTGATCCTAAATGCATATAACAAGAAGTGGCCTCCAGGGGAAGACTTGAGGCCTAGTTCCCAACAAAGCACTTTTTCTCTTCTGAGATTTCTCTAGAATGGCCACCTTTGTGAGCTGGCTCACCCTTCTCAGGAATTTGCCTGTTGTGGCCTTCTCTATGGGGTCTGGTCCGATGGCAGGTGTAGCAGGAAACCCCCAGCCCCGCAGTATGGGCTGTTCTGCAGCAACTTTGACGCCTGCCTCCCACTCTGCTCTGTTCACAGGAACAGCTCTAAGCATCACCAAACATGCCCCTGGAGTCACAGCCTCAACCTCCACCTCTGCATCCAGAAGTGCCTGCCATGCCGATATCGCAGGGAACCCCTGGGGGACCTCACAGGCTCTGGTGAGCTCAGTGGAGCCAGGGGAGCAGAACTGGCTCTGACCAGCCGCTACGACAGGAGAGCTCCTCCACCTTGCCCCCGGGGGTCTTCCAGACCCACCCCACTCTCCTCTGGGAAATGACCCTCGATGGGGGTCCCCCGTAGGAGCAAGCCCAGCAAGCCTCCCCCTGGAGACAGGACCTCTCAACTGCAGAACTGATGTCAGTGAATCATGGCCATAGCTGCGTGAACTGGTGAAATCAAACCAACCTGGACACATACGTTCTTCGTTCTTCTTGGAGGCTGTTTGCATGTAGCAGAAAGGGCACCTAGGTCAAGTGCAACTAGAGCAGGGGCATCCTATGCCTTTGACAAAGACTGCAGTGGCCCCTCGAGCGCAGAGTTCATCCCAGGTGTTGCTGATTTTATGGAGCACAGTTAGCCTGCTTGCTTATGGCTAACATTTGCTTAGGGAATAAGAAAATAAAATATATGCAAATCAAGAGGAAAGGCTGTTTGCTTACTAATCTTTACCATGTCACTTTACCATTACTGTGCAATGTGTTATCTGCCTTGAGTTCACCTGGTCCGTCTGTACCTTTGTCAAGATGCTGTAAGTTCCCATCCAATCTCCACTGACACCCTCTGGCTCCCCCAGATGTGATGGCATCTGCCCCGCCAGGTCAGCTCACTGCAGTCAGGGGACCTGAATCGCACCTTCGGCCTCCCCATAGCCTTTCAAAGACAGAGCCCGAGGAAGTGTCTCCCCCTGGAGGGCAGGCAGCCAATGGCTGTCGGCGGCCAGGCCTGGTAGGCAGGGCCTATGCCCAAATGCTGTCACAGAACACGAAGAGCCCTGGAAGCTGGCAGCAAAGGTCTCCTTCTGGATGTGACTCTATGTGACAGTGGATGTGGGGTCCCTGAAGGATCTAGTCCTCTAGTGCCCAGCAGCCTTGGCCCTGGAGAGGAGACAGCATCACACTGCAAAGCCCAGAAAACCCATGTGTCCCCTACAGCTTTCAGGCAGGCAGGGAGTTGGTGGGCTTATTTTTATTTATTTATTTTTTTTTTTGTTGTTGTTTTTTTTTTTTATTGCATTTTAGGTTTGGGGGTACATGTGAAGAACATGGAAGATTGTTGCATAGGTACACACATGGCAGTGTGATTTGGTGGGCTTTATTTTTAAAATAACTGTGCCCCCTGCCTTTTTTTTTTTTTAAGCATAGCACTTACAATATTTATAATTTAGTATTTTCTATTTCAAGTCAGGTGAAGACCATGTATAATCTATTCTCCATGGGAGGAGATTCCCTTTCTTCACACTAAGTGACT
This sequence comes from Ateles fusciceps, assembly GCA_036589455.1. Taxonomy (NCBI): domain Eukaryota; kingdom Metazoa; phylum Chordata; class Mammalia; order Primates; family Atelidae; genus Ateles; species Ateles fusciceps. The sequence continues at coordinate 14,760,549 of JAZHEH010000222.1, forward strand.
GGAAAATACACCGACAAGGTCAGGGCAGTGGATGTGGAAGGGAGAACAGAGAAAAGCAGGACTGATGAGCTCCAAAGATGCGGAAATGAGGGGGAGCTGCTGAAAACGGGTCCTCACTTGACTGAGTTGGAACTCGACTTTGGAGCCCTGAGGTTGCATGTATTTGACTGGCTGGGCTCTAAGAAGCCGGGAGGCAGCTCAGGCCTGGAGCCGGGGGATGAAGCCGTGAAATCCACCCGCCTGCTCGCTGCCCCTCCCTGTGCCCCCAGAGGCATGGGGTTCAGGGATACTCCCCCAGACAATGTCCTTCCAGCCAATGCCCTCTGGATAAATGAACAGAGGTGCCTGTAACCAAAGAAGTCCCCCACAGGCATGCTGTGGAGAAGTGGATAAAGATAAAGGGGAACCAGGAAGAGAAGGCTTCGCTGGGGCAGTGCTTGCCTGAGTCCAACTTGGATCTAAATGTGGAATTTCAACTTCAGGATCATCTCAATGAATAGCGTTGTAAGGTTTATTTGGGTAGGAAAGGGGACAGGGGAGGCAACTGACCCTTGCTTTGCAGACAATGAGCCCTATTTGTGGTGAAGGGACTGCATGCTGACAAGCATTACTCATGCTTTGGTTAAAACTTTAAGTCACCAGCTGGGCGCGATGGCTCACGCCAGTAATCCCAACACTTTGGGAGGCCAAGGTGAGTGGATCATCTGAGGTCAGAAGTTCGAGACCAGCCTGGCCAATGTGGTGAAACCCCACCTCTACTAAAAACACAAAAATTAGCTGGGTGTGGTGGCGGGTGCCTGTAATCCCAGCTACTCTGGAGGCTGAGGCAGGAGAATTGCTTGAACCTGGGAGGTGGAGGTTGCAGTGAGTCGAGATCACGCCACTGCACTCCAGCCTGGGCGACAGAGTGAGACTCAGTCTCAAAAAAACACTTTTAAGTCACCTAAAACAGAAACTATTGCCAAGAACCCTGGTGGAAAATACAAGTTTCACTGTTTCAGACAAAACCGAGGCATGGTCAGCGCTCTGCATGTTACATGGCAAACAAACCCGCTGCGTCCTAGGCTGCGGGACAGACCTCGAGCCCCAGCTGTGCAAGAGTTCGAAAGGAACAGACAGAAATTTGACTGTGAAAAACACAAAATTTCATGGTTTTTGTCAGCTTCAATACCAACTAATATATGATCATTAATAGTAAAATTCTGACCTTTAAAATAAATGCAGAACATTTGTGGAACAAAAATAGCCTCTTAACATCAATATCAATTAAAGGAAAGCACAAAAACTTTACAAAAATAGACATTTATTAAAGCAGTTATAAAATTCAAAACCCCCTCTTTGAAGTATAGCTTTAAAAATTATAGGCTGTCTTCTCAAAGCAGAGGTCAAATCACTTTTATACTTTAAGGATTCAGTATAACATCCTTTTATTTAATAAATAACTAACAAACACTGGCAGAAATTAACTTATTCAAAAAGTCACAGTAAACTTTGTTACGACTTTTTATAGACAAATAAATTTTATTTTATTTACTTATTTTTTTGAGATGGAATCTTGCTCTGTCACCCCGGCTGGAGTGCAGTGGTGCGATCTCGGCTCATTGCAGCCTCCACCTCCTAGGTTCAAGCGATTCTCCTGCCTCAGCCTCCCAGTAGCTGGGATTATAGACATGCTCCATCACGCCTGGCTAATTTTTGTATTTTTAGTAGAGACGAGGTTTCACCAAGTTGGCCAGGCTGGTCTTGAACTAATCTCAGGTGAACCACCTGCCTTGGCCTCCCAAAGTGCTGGGATACAGAAGTGAGCCACCGAGCCTGGCTGAAAAATAAACTGTAAACATCTCTCTCCATTTTCATCAAAAAATATCTGATACCTTTTGACATTTTGGCTTTAACATGCAGGAGTCTCTTCAGCATTCAGAAGTGCTGCCTCAACTTGAGCTATTTCCTGTGAATGAGCTCCAAGCCCCTAGAAAGGAAGGGCTGGCCTGACGAGACACTGGAGGGGCCATGGCCTGGAAGTCCCCACATTCCCTCCCTGCAACTCTGACGCTGGGCACACAGGCCCGAGTTTATCATTTACTGGCCAGTTCAATAAAGTCCTTCCCGTGCCTTCTCTGGAAACCCCTGACTCAACCAAACTTCTAGAAGCTGGTGCTGTACTCGAGGCTCTGGTCATCAGGGCCTAAGGCGCCGGCCAGCAGGAGTCAAGCATCCGAGGCTGCGCTGGCAACGTCCTTGCACAGCACCACGATGGCCTCCTCTTCACTGCTCAGGGCATCGTCTGCGGCCTCACATACCATCCGGATGTGGGTTAAGAGGGTATCCGGCCGCTGGGCCCCCAGCCAGACATCCTTTATGTAGAGGGACACCAGGAATGCTGCGGAGGCTGAACAGGAGCAGGAGACAGGCTGTTAGGACGCACACATGCTCAGCTGGAAAACGAGCCATTCTGCCCGCAACATACTGGCTTTGCCAAGTGCCCACATGAACCGTGCCACCGGCCTGTGCAAGCCAACTGAGCTGACCGAGACGACAACTCATTCTGCCTTTGCTTAACTTTTGTGTTATCTTTTTTATTCACTTAAACATTTTTTTTTTTTTTAAGATAGGGTCTCGCTCTATCACCCAGACTGGACTGCAGCAGCGTGATCTCAGCTCATTGCAGCCTCAACTGCCTGGGCTCAAGCGATCCTCCCACCTCAGCCTCCCGAGTGGCTGGGACTACAGGCGCATGCCACCATGCCCAGCTAATTTTTTGTAGAGACAGGGTTTCACCATTTTGCCCAGGCTGGTCTCAAGTGATCTGCCCACCTCAACCTCCCCAAGTGCTACGATTACAGGTGTGAGCCACCATGCCTGGCAAAAATGTATCTTTCTTCTGACGAATATGTATGGATCCCCTCAAAAAGCTGTTACAAGACAAGTCTCTTCCTGGTTCTGACTGCCAATGCCAAGAATGAGACTGAAGTTTGAGAAGAATTTCCCAGAATCGTTTCATACCATTTCTTCAGTGGCATGAATGAGGAGGAGGAGAAAGCTTTGCAGGCAAAACGACTCAATTCCCCAACTGCGGCCAGACCAGAGGACGAGGTCGCCCCCGCTACCGGGTGAGTCTACCCGCTAGGCTGCGAGCCCCTCCCTCCCCTGCACCCCCACATTCCTCCATGAGGACAGCCCTCTGGGTCGCCACACCCGCCTCCCTGGAGCTCTCTAACAGCCCCCTGGAGCCTGTGCTACTCATTCATTCACCCAACTCACTCACAGTCAGGCTCCTAGTGACTGCCAAGTACATAAACTCCACGTGTGCATTTGTACGCATGTGAGGCTACATGTGCGTGCACACACACGTACACACACACGTACACACACACACAGCTGGCCATATGTGAAACAGAACTCATCACGTGGCCAATGGTCAGAAGCCCACTGCCCTGCAGGGTGGAGGGACGCCAAGGTTCTGAAGGGGCCCTCTCTGCACTGTCAACGTGACCAGTACCAAGGGTTTCGCCTGCAAGCGAAAGCAAAGACATTTGCCCCTTCCCTCCACATTCACTGCCCAGTGGCAAGCTCTCTGCAACCCCAGAACTGTGGTGAGGGGCTGCCTAAACAGGCCCAACACCCAGCTGAGGAAGGCGGCAGAAACCTAGGCGTTCTAAGCACAGAAGTCACTCCCACTCCCAAGCCCACTCCTGCATTTATTTCTTCAGCCTCCAACAAATGAACCAGGCTTACCTCGTGTGGCTTCATCCTTCTCGCTCAGAGAAGACAGGCAGAGGGTCTCCATGGCCGGGTGGAAGGGGCTCATTGCCCAGCCCTGGGCGGCTACCAGCTGCAGCATGACCGTGTTGAACAGGCAGGCCACCTCCTGCGCAGGGCCTGTGAGCCCCTCGGCCCCACAGAGCCGGCTATACAGTTTGAATATGCTGCTCCTCACAGCACTGTCCCTAACGAGGTCAGCCACGACCACAGGGTGTGGCAAAATGTGGCTCTGAAGCCAGCCAACGAGTCCTGCAGCCTCTGCCCTGCTGAGCGGGTGCTCGGCCACTGACCGCAGCACCCAGCTGACCACCAGGGAAGCGGCGGTGCACACGGGGCTGTGCACAGCACTCTCGGGGCTGGCTGAGTCCACAGGCTCCTGAGTGGGGTCAGGACCCGGGATCACTGGTTCCCAGTAGGTCAAGATGGATCTCAAGAGACCCTTGCATGTCTCCAAGGTAGATGCCATCAGCTCAGGGTCGGCCATCTCCTCTGCCTCCCCAGGGCTCCTCTTCGGCCCCATGGGCCTTTAGCTCGGGCTGGCATGACAGGCTTGTTCTTATCCTTGAGCATTTCTGTAAAATGCACAAAGAGAAAGTAGTGAGACTGGGGTCTCTCCTACCCACACAGATCCAGATGTGGTGAGCTGCCAATGGGGGAGAGGAGGGGCAGTGTGCATGTCTTGAGCACCCGGCCCTGCTCCCGTGTCAAGAGCCTGGTGAGTGCTCAATGTTTCACTGTGCCTGTCATCACTGTTATTATGACCAACTCATTGATCCTCACACCATGAGGCAGGCGCCGTTATTCTCCTCTTTAAACACAGGGAATCAGGGCAGCAGCAGAGCTTCAGTCGAGGAGGCCTGGCTCCAGTCTATTCCTTAACCCTGCACTACAGGATGAGGTGGGGGCAAGCAGCTCATAGCCACCAAAGCCTCTTTACAGGTGAGCACCCTGATACTATGGAAGGTGAAGTGACTTCTCCAAAGACAGAGAGCTAGTAAGCAGCCAGGCTGAAACTCAGAGGCAGGGCTGCCCAGCTCCCTCTCTAGGCTCCGAGACAGATGTGCCCCAACTCTGAGCCTCATTAACTTTGGAAATGTGGCTGAGACACAGGAGAGAGAGAGAGAAAGAAAGAGAGAGAGAGAGAGAGAGAGGAGAGAGGGAGAGAGGGAGGGAGGGAGGGAGGGAGGGAGGGGAGGGAGGGAGGGAGGGAGAGAGGGAGAGGGGAGAAGGGAGAGAGACGTGCTGGCTGCTCTGGGCCAGTCCTGGGTTCCGACACTCACTCATGAGCTCCCGGGCTTGGCCCTTCTCAATGGCTGCTCTCAGGTCTTCTTGGAGCTTGAGGTCTCTTTCAATGAGGCTCCACTTGTGCAAGAGGACAAGGACGTCCTTGGTGGAGAGCACTGTCTCATTTACGGTGAATCTGTTCATGTCCTTGAAGGCCTGTATGACGGTGGCCCGGTACCTCAGCACGGAGTCAAGTGTCCCAAAGAAGTTGGTCAGCTGGGCGGGAGCCAAGGTGAGCCTGTTTGGGGGCCAATGTTACCGACAGCCAAGGCCGCCTCCCCAGCCTGGCAGCCAGCACCGCGGCAGCCTGGCGACATCACACACCCAGAGGTGCACACTGTCTCTCCAGGAACCAGGTTTTCCTACAGAGCAGACATCTAGCATGGGCCCCCAGGACGCAGAAAAGGAACAAGTGAGCCACTCAGGAAGTCACAAAGGGGACCTGGAGTCTGACCTGCACCCCAGAGGCACAGAAACCTCCTGAAATCCTGGCTTAACGGAGCAGCCAAACAGAGACAGCTTGAGGGCCAGGCTGCCAGAGCCTGTGAGGGCTCCACTCCGGGCCTGCCAATTTCTCCTGCCTCACGGACCACCAGTCCGAAGTGAGAAAAACCCAGGGGATGCTCTGGGACAATGTCACCACCCACAGCCAAAACCTGACTGATGGCCACCAGGAGGAAAAAGAGCTCCCCGAATTCCAAGAAAGTGAAATGCTGCAACATCGGTTCCACACAACTGTAAACGTAAAACCAGTATTTTCAATAGCAATTGGTTCTTAGACACCAGCATGTCTTCTGACAACCCCTACATAGGAAACGTGACTATCCACTACAGATTTTACAAATTAGTTTTGAACTCTACAAAACAAAAGGCCTTCTTATCAAGACATTTTTCCTTCTGAGACGACAATCCACTTGACATCAACTTTCTGCTTCCAGTTAGTTAGCATACCCTGGCTCCCAAAGCAGAAATAATTAGTGCACAGTGTATTTTCTGTAGCATGGTAGAACTGGAGGGACATTTAGCTCTTCTGAGGAAACCGAAAGCATGACTAAGGAATCCAATGAAAATACAAAATATTCAAGAAAATTCACGGGCAGTGAATCTTCGCAGGCTAATGAAGGTAGAGGCAGGTTTGGGAACACCCCGTATTATGTGAGAGTCACAGGAAATATGTCACATCTACGAAACATCAGTTTATTCAAGTGTTTGAATCACGACATCAAGGGAGATGACTTGCCTGCTGAAAATGACCTCATATGATGCATATTAGGTTTTTAAAAGTGTGTTACGTTCTTGGGGCCTTGATAAGAAGCCTCATAAAGTTGAAGGGGAAAGAAAGAGGTAATAAAATAGATGTTCTGATGCTCCCTACACCTGACAATGGTACTCTGCCCCAATTCACAGCAGGCCACGGCCCAGTGTCCCCGGGACAGCCATGGAGTCGTGACCGAGACATGGTGTCCGCAGGTGGCAGACCAACACAGCATCCAAGAGGCCAGGAGGCGCCCCCCATGGCGGGGGCAGGACTCACCTCAGGTGCTTCATGAGCACGATGAGAACATAAAGGAACTCATTGATCAGGTGCAGGGCAAGCCGCTTGGGGGGGCTCCCGGGAGCTGGGCTGGCAAGGGCGCTGGCTCTCCCACTCCGCTGCCTTGTCCCCCAGGTTGGTCACCCACAGTGTGTGCAGCAAGGAGATCACGTTAGACAGCAGCGGAGTCTCCAGAAACCTGAAATCAAGCACAGCAGCCTTCAATCTGCCACATCCTGTCCTTTCAGCAGGATCAAGACGATCCCCCTCCACAATCCTATCTGCTCATCCCCCCTAGACAGGCACAGCCTCCAAGTGAAAACAGGGCGCTTGCTATACAAACGCAGCTTTGACACAGGATAAGGCATCCAGGCTCCTTCCTAACAGAAGATTGCCCTAAGTCCCTCCAAAAATTCAGGAGCTACTGGGGCACACTAATAAAAACCGTCCTGTTCATGACAACAACTCAATTTCTAAAACAAGAAATTAATAGCCAGGGACATTAGCTAATTATGGCTTTTGTAAACCTGACACAGTCTTGAAGTTGATATGCAAAGACACATTCTAGATTTCTTCTCCCCTACCCCCGCCCCCCTCTTTTTTTGTTTACAGATGTACTTGGATATATCACTTTCTTTTAGAGAAATTTCAGGAAATACTTTAAAAAAATGCACAAAAGGGCTGCATTCTCTCAGGCTTATCATAGCAGTTAGCTCTCTGTAAGACAGAGCCCTCCCCACCACGTGCTGTCTGCTGTGACAGGTCTTCATCTCTGCACACAGTCGCAAGCCGCAGGAGAATCGGGAATCACAGTCAATCATCAAGATTCAAGCAGCAGCCCTCGGTGCTGCTCCTCTAACGCGGGCGCGTCACTGAAGACTGAGACCCTGCACTGACAGCAGACTCCTGCAACCCATCAGCCCTGCTTTCCTGCCACCAGAGGGCTGCAGTTGCTAAAGCCTTGAGAAAACAGGACCCTACTTCATAGCACGGAAGGCTGCTGGGACACCAGGGGAGGAGTCTGACCCGTGCAGAACACAGCCAGACAGGCTGGCGGAGACTCTGCCGGATGTGAACAGCAGCTGGTGTCTGCCGTCCCATGGCAGACAAGAGACACTCAAGGGAAAGCTGTGAATGGAGGAAAGACATTTTGGCACTGCCAGCAGCAGGACTGCCAGGCATATGGTAGCACTGGAGGACACTGCATTTCAGAGAGCATGGATCTACTGGACATTTCCGACCAGCAACGGAGCTGGCGGCAGACATCCTCACTTCAGTTCCTTTCCTTCCCACCTGACACACGCCGCTCATGCAAAAGGGACTTACTTGCTTTCAAGGATGTGTAAAATCCATGTTAAAAGGCTATAGTCTCGTATCATTTCATAGGCAGATCTGGCAACCTGGGCAGCATTCTGTAGAATTTCCAGAATCCAGTTCTGAAAACCCCGAACAAGAAGTTACTCTTCAGTGAGAAAACCCAATTTACTTGATTAAAGAAACCGTTTTAAAAATGTGATGGTATGCTGCCGTTACAGGCGGTGGCTGCAAATGAGGCCGGCTTCGCTAACTGTCAGAGCGCGTATGGACGCACCCTTCCCTACAAGTGACAGCCAGAGGCCACAGCCTTCCACAGCAATCTCTGAGCCCAGAGGATCCTCGCTTCCGCTAATCCATCACCTGGAAACAACCCACAAGCGAAGCTGCACCACAGAAACCAAATGGCCCAGATGCGCAGCAGCCTGCACAGGGAGGGTGAGGGACCGCCTCCAGGACAGTCGCCAGCCTCTAGTCACAAGCCACGTAGCCCTGTGTTTACCACCTGGAAGGGAGGACATAAAAATGGGACTGTCCCCTGACTTGTTCATGGGGTGCTTCAGAATTCTCACATGCCATAAAACACAGAAAGCTACCGCACTCAGATTCAGTTTATTCCAATGGACTTCTTAAGAGAAGCCCTATTTACCCACATTTTACATATGAGAAACAAAAGCTGACTAAATAGAAATTAATCAAAATACCAAAGGCTTTTCCTATTTCCTTCTACCACATACCTGTAATATTTAGAAGGCACACACACCAGCTCTCTGTTCCTGACTGGCTAGGTGAGGCTGTCTGTTTCAACACAACTCTTGCTTTCTAAATGAGTTCTACGACCCCCAACTTCTGTAGTAGGTGAAAGTGCCTCAGAATACCTCAGTCACTGACAAGGGGTCTCTAGATTTTTTGACCACTCCGAAGGCTCATGATTATTGATCAGTATCCCCTCTTGATGGCCTTCGTATATATGCCAAGGGCCATATATATAGTAGGAGGCCTCAGTAAAGAGTATTCAGAGGACAAACGACACTGGGGCCTCGAGTGACTCCACCTGCTCCACATGCAGGGAACAAGACGGGCGCTAACAGTGTCTCCCTTTCCCTAACTGAGAGCCAGAAACAGGCTGGGAACAGAATTCACACGGACTTGACTTCCAAATAAAACCTTAGGAAGGGGCACAGGCCTCTTACTCTGGAACCACGTACCTGTGCCGCCTGGTCACACAGCGGGCTGTGGAAGAAGGACAGGATGATGTGGAAGATGCCACGCCGGGCACACAGCTCATAGCAGTGCTTGTCACGGATCCCCCTGCCGCAGAAGGCCAAACACCCACTCCTGCTCCGTTTTGTGCTGTAACCCAGGCACACAAAAAACCGTCGTTAAGGAAGTGAAAGTCTTTTCATCTGACAACTGTTCCAACATCACTATTTTTAAGTGGTGGCAAAGGTTTTAACACGGCAGCCCTGACCTCCATGTCTGATTATAAAAAATCCTTGATCTCATCTTTGATTCCATTTCTTCAGGTCGGAAATAGAGGATCAAGTCAAGTTTAAACACTGAACTTAAGTCAGACATATCTTCTATAAAAGAATATTTAATATGAATATCTAATAAAAGAATTTAGTATTTAACCCAGTGATTCACCAAGAAAATACGATGAGAATGGGATAAAACGCAGGACTCCGCAGCAGAGTTTTTAAGGTTTGAGGCACCACGGAGAAGTGAGCTCACAGCACGGGGACATTCCTAAATGCAGGCCTGCACGGCCTCGGCGCTCGCACACTGCCGGCACAATCGTGTTGGCTGAGCAGCACACAGTGTTGAAGTGGAAAACGTCGGAATGACAATGGTGGCTGCATAAGTAATTCAGGGGGCCTGCGGAAGGCCTTGAGGACTCTGGAAGCATACCTCAAAGTCGGAGCTGTAGAAGAACTGGTAGAAGCCAGGCACTTTGTCCACGTTCAAGTACTCGCACGACAGCAGGAAGCTGCTGACCTTCAGGTACATGTGCTCCTCTGAGAACACAGGCAGACAGTCAGTCACCGCAGGCCCCAGCAGGACACCCCCTGGCCTGGCAGCACCGAGAAGCAGGTGTTGTGAGTATCAGACATAAATCCCCTCCCAGGAACTTTTGTATCCTGACCCAGATGACTGGCTCTCGAGAATGAGAACACAGACACCTCAGTGCCACACTGCACACAGGCTTGCTCTCCTGGCTCAGACACCGCTGCTGGCTGTTGTGTCCTTCAGGGACCTTGCCCCCTCCCCCTCCCCAGCTCCTGTCCTACAGCACAGGCTCAAACCAGCAGGTGGGAAGGGTGAACTTGGTCACACACCCCACAGATCAGGGCTGACACCACACACACCTGTTGCACCTGCCTCTAGCTTCTCACTGAAAGGAACTGTCACGGCAGGGGAGGCTCAGACACTACTGAGTGCCTCTGGAATGCACTAAGGCAGAGACAACAGACACGCCAGTCCCTGCCACCTCTGCCCTTGCATTACCATGAGTCTCCCCCATGACCACTGCTGCCCTGCACACGCTCCACCCTGACATGTGCACCGGTGTGGGACAGGGCCACACCCAGGACCGAAAACATCATGGTCTCTGCCAATTATTTTCTTTCCTTTCCAAATCTCCAGGGCAAGTAAAACCCATGGAATCAAAATGAAATGGAAGTGGATAAAAATCAGATCTGAATTCTAATAGCAACTTGATTATGAACTAATTGTGGGGCCTTGGACAAGCTATCTAACCTTGGGAGCCTCAGTTAGTGAGTGTCGGGGGGTAGGGGTGGAAACAGGGTGAGTGGGGGGGGGCTGTTTCCTCATCTGAAATAGAGCCGTGCTATAGTAAAAGCACCCTGTGCTCCCTGATGGTACCAACTTTCTATGATTTTTCTCTCAATAACCAAAAAAAATCTCAGAATGAGCTAACTTCTAGTCACGCTATCTTAGCAGTGGTACCCCATTCCTGTAACAAAAAGGAGTCTTATTCTAACACCGTGGGTTACACATATACAGTACTCACACACCAAAAGCTCTCTAGCTAAGGACCCATGAGCCTAAGCGTGAATCAATGATGAGTAACGGCGGTGATGGTGATGGAGCTATCACCGATGGATTGTACTATGCCAGGCACTTCCATGTGTGCTAGGGTGCATGATCCAGGCCGGGTGTGATGGCTCACACCTGAAATCCCAGCACTTTGGGAAGCTGAGGCAGGCAGATTGCTTGAGCCAAGGAGTTTGAGATCAGCCTGGACAACATAATGAAATCCTGTCTCTATAAAAAATTAGCCAGGTATGGTGGCATTCACTGTAGTCCCAGCTACTCAGGAGGCTGACTGAGGTGAGAGGATCACCTGAGCCTGGGAGGCTGAAGCTGCCGTAAGCCGAGTTCATGCCACTGTACTCCAGCCTGGGTGACAGAACGAGACCGTGTCTCAAAACAAAAAAAGTATGTGGTCCTCATCACCCTCACAGCAATCCTAGAGGCAGTGGGTCCTATCATCACCCCGTCTGATAGGAAGAGACGGGCAGGGGGAAATCCAGGACGGTCTGGCTGTTTCCATACTTTTAGCCCGTGGATTCCAATCCCTATGATGTCATCAGCCCACATTTTAACTTCAGTTTTATTTGCTCTCACCACAGTTTTCTGAAACTACAAGCAAATATGAACATATATACTATTTCCCTCCACTATAAACGTTGTTTCATCTCATTTGTTCTGGATTCCACCCACAGGGGTCCATGAAAAGCTTCCTCACAACCATCGCCTGTGCACCATCCAGTGCTGATGGGTACTTCAGCGACTCCTCATCTTCCACGATCATGAGCACGAGTGGCCCTGAACACAGATGTGTGACCCACTATACCTGTGGGACGAATCCCTAGAAGTGGACTTGCTCAGCCTCAACTTTTCAACTTCCCCTCAACCTCAATATGTCAGTGGTACCTGGTTTCAAAATCTGCACGGCTGCTTTGGCAATGAAGAGAGCCAAGGTAAAAGTGAGTCTCATGTCCTGAGTTCGAATCCCATTCCGGACTACATCCAACAGGTAAAGTAGCTTGAAAACAGAACAGAAAAGAAAACATAAGATGAGCGTGTTCAGAGCCATGGTCAGTCTTATCTGGTGCAGCTGAACCGAGGCTCGGCAGGATGTGCCTGCTCCTCACATCCCAGGGGGCCGCCAAGGACGAGGCTCACAGGAGCAGACACACTACCCACCAGCATCTCAGGAACGCTTTCTGTTTTTATTTTAGGAGTCAGTCAGCAGAGAGAAGTCTGGCACCATGCCCTGAAAATCTAATCTGCTCTTATTCCTCCAGCACCATGGGGTACAGGTTTCTGAGGTTCAGTGTGTCACGGACAACAGCCACCTTAACCACTGAGTTTAGACCAAAGAAATACTCAGTAGAAGTCAAATCATTTTGTCTACCCACAACACAAGAAAGCCTATAAGGAGAAACCTTTTTCAACCTCCACAGAGGGTTGTGGATAAAGGCAACCTCCAGCATCACCTCCTAAGGGACCAGACTTTTGCTCTTCAGCAGAGATCTCCCGGCAACACGCCACCTCCGTGTCCCTTAGTAAATCCTTCTACCGAACCGAGTGGACAGCAGCTTTCTGAAGCCCACCAGGCCCACCCCCACCGTCGGACGTCTGCTCCTCCCACTTACTTGGGACTGCTCTTGGAACCGTGCCCCCTCCAAGTGCGAGTAGTAGGCCGCCAGGACGTGGTAGGCTATGGCTCGCATCTGTGGGTCATAGCTGCTGAGGGCTGTGACAGTTAGGCCCAGAGCATTGGAATCCAAAAATTTTCGACAATCCACCACAAACTCTACAGGAAATAAAATACAGCATGAAACACACACAATATGATTTCAGCGACTTGTTAACTTGGAGAATTAAATTTTCTCTTGCGTCTTACCAATATCAACTACATGTCCCAACACAAGGAATGCAAATCTCTCTCCAACTCCTCCTAACTTCTGCTGAAGTTAGACAAAAATAAAATCTTCCTTTATGTGGCAATAATGACCATATCTTCAGGTTCTAAAATGTTCATACATCCCAACCATGATAATTTCATTACTCTCATAAACATCCAATAAGCCAGGAGAATGGAGGTGACACTGAGACCTACTACGGAGACCCCAGCATGCCAGGAACCTGGGCAACACAACTGGGAATCAGCAGAGAGACTGCTGCCTGGTATCCATTTGCCATTTGTGAGGCCCAGAGAAGGTGACAATCACTGCAGGAGAGGAGAAGACTCAAAGAGAGATGGAGAAGGCCAGATACATGAGGGATGTGCCTTACCACAACCTAGAGGGCAGGATGGTGACTAGATGGTGGGGCAGATTTCCCCCTTGCTGTTCTCATGAGAGTGAGTGAGTTCTCATAAGAGCTGGTTGTTTACAAGCATGTGGCACCGCCCCACTTCCCTCTGCTCCAGCCAGGTGAGACGTGCCTGCTTCCCCTTCGCCTTCCACCGTGATTGAAAGTTTCCTGAGGCCTCCCTGCCATGCTTCCTGTACAGGCTATGAAACCATGAGCCAATCAAACCTCTTTCTTAATAAATTATCCAGTCTTGGGTTCTTTATACCAGTGCAAGAATGGACTAATAGAGATGGGATTATCAGAGATTAGACACTAGTTTCAGTTTCTAAAAGGATTAGTGAACTTAAGACAGCATTAGAAACTATTCAAGCTGAAACACAGAGAGAAAAAATAGGAACGGAACATTAGTATCCTGTGGGTATGTGTAATTAGGGTCCCTGAAAAAATATGACGAAATAATGGCCAAAACTTTTCTAAATCTGACCATAAAAACTATAAACCTAGAGAGCCAAGATACTCATTAACATGAAACATTAAGAAAATCATGCAAGCATTACTATAAATAAAACATATATATAAAAGAAGAAAACCTCACCAAAGCACATCATGATCCAATTGTTTGACACCAGTGATTTAAAAAATCTTAAGAGCAGCCACATGGCACACAGAAGAATGAAGATAAGATAAGAAGAATGGCAGATTTCTTGTCAGAAACAACCCAATTCAGAAACTAGAGGAGGAACTTCTTTAAAGTACTATAAGAAAAAAAAACTGTCAACTTTGAATTTTATACCCCAGCAAAATCCTTCAAAAGTTAAGATGTTTTTCAGACACAAAAAGGCTAAAAGAATTGGTCACCAGTAGACTTGAACTATGAGAATTCTTAAACGAAGTATTTTAGGAAGAAAAATAATGACACCAGATAGAAATCTACACAATGGAATGGTCACAATGTGGCAAATATCAAATATTTACACTTCTTTTAAAAATAATGACAATCTGAAACAAAAACAGTATTGTAGGGTTCACGGCACATTGAAGTGTAATGCATAACAAGAACAGCAGAAAAGCCAGAAGGAAGGAAATGGATCTATACTGCTACAAGGTTCTTACACTATACATGAAGTGGTATCATCTCACTTGAAGATAAACTATAATAGACTGAAGATGTGTACTACAAACCCTAAAGGAACCAGTAAAAATACCATGTATGCGCTCCACACACACACACACAAGCTGCAGCTAAAAGTCAACAAAAAAGATAAAATGGAGTCAGGTCAACAATCACATTAAATACAAATGGTGCATCCGCTCCAATTAAAAGGCAGAGATGGTGAGATTAGATAAAAAGCAGAGCCTAGGTACATGCTGACTTCAAGAAACCCACTTTCAATATCAAGATACAGACTAAAATTGAAAGGATGAAAAGAGCATAGTCAGATGACTCTTGGGCATAGCAGTTTAGGAACAAAATTTTCTAATTCTCTTATTTCTATTTTTTTTTTTTTTAAGACAGAGCCCCTTGTCACCCAGGCTGGAATGCAGTGGCATGATCTTGGCTTACTGCAACCTCTGCCTTCCAGATGTAAGCTATTCTTGTGCCTCAGCCTCCTGAGTAGCTGGTACTACAGGCATGCGCCACCACACCCAGCTAATTTTTATATTTTTAGTATAGATGGAGTCTTGCCATGTTGGTCAGGCTGGTCTCAAACTCCTGGCCTCAAGTGATCAGCCCACCTTGGCCTACCACAGTGCTGGGATTACAGGCATGAGTCATCATGCCCAGCCTAATTTTCTTATTTCTCACAAGTGACTGTTTTTGATAAAGAGGGGAAAAGAAATTCAAAAGCTTTAAAAGCACCAAACTGGATAAAATTACATTGTTTTAGAAAAGATGGGATAAATGTGTTTAAGAGACACCTACATAATACGTAACAAATACAGGTAAATGGAATACATTTGGGAAAGAGAACAGTCTAAACATTTAGTTTATACTCACTAAAAGCAGCTAATACCCAGCTGGCTGGGATATTTTTAGTAATCACTGACATTCTAAGACAAATGGATTTTCCACATGTTCATGAGGAAAAGTCAATTTCCTGTTTTGTGCTCACGTCTGCTACTCTATGAAAATCTTGGCTTTGTAACACTTATGGAAAAGAGCTGCCCTCAAGATGTTGAAAACATAACATGCTATTTAAAAAGTTATAAATGCCCTTCTCTTTGTTTCCAAGAACCTCATGAATGGCAACTTGGCCTTAACAGACATTAAGATCAAAATGGCTTAACCAGGACAGTTATCAAGGATTGAAATTAAAACTGTCCCAAAACTGGGTATAATGGCTCACACCTATAATCCCCCAGCAACTTGGAAGGCTGAGGTGGGAGGATTACTTGGGGCCAGGAGTTCCCCTGGCAACACAGAGAGATAGTCCCTACCAAAAAAAAAAAAAAAAAAAAAAAAAATTAGCTAGGCATGGTGGTGCACACTTAGTCCTAGCTACTCAGGAGGCTGAGGCAGGAGGATAGCTTGAACAGGAGTTTGGGTATACGGTGAGCCACGATCACACCACTGCACTCCAACCTGGGCAACAGAGTGAGACCCCGACTCTTAAAAAAAAGGTGCCTCGGTTTTATGGGCTTCAGCAGCAGCACAACTGTGCTGTTGGAGCATGAAAAATCTTCCTTACACCTCTTCTTCCATAATATCCCCCAGAGACACCCCACTGGACTAGACTCATCACAGTAAGAAGAGTCAGAGGAACCTGCTGGTCGTCTGGTAACGAGGCTCAGAGAATTGCAAATGGGGCTTCCTGTTCTGACTGCCTTGTGGCATGTGTGAATTATAAGCTGTAGATTTCAGCCCAGTTCTGTTGAGGACAAGAGTTTGCTGTGGAAAAAGCATTTGTCACTGCCATTGCTAACAGCCTTGGCTCGTCCTGTTTCTTGGCCAAGGACTCAAAGAAGGGAAGCAGTAAGGTTAAGAAAATAGGTTCCCATTTTCAGCACAGGGCTGAAAATGGAGCAATGAGACTGTAATCACTCTCAAGACTGGCAGCCACATATAAAAATTAATCGTATGCACAATTTAGGATTGCAGTTAGTTTAGCAATACGTGGACCCAGGTGCCACTGCAGAAAGTAAAAATATACTGTTGAGAATTTCTACTACACTCTGCACTGCTGATTCTCACAAACATCACATGGGATAAATGCAGCTTGGCAGAAAAGATGACATCATGTGTATCGCCATTACGTGAAGTTCAAATACAGGATTCTGGCCCCTTCTAGGGAAGAACGGGCTCGAGGGGGCTGCTTATTGCTCTATGCCCTGATCTGGCTGGTGGTGTCACCAGAACTGACACCGTGCACATATAATTTGTATGCTGTCCTATGTGTCACACTTAACTATTTTAGTGCCAGGAATTTGCCCTTTCTAATGAATGGGTGTGCTTCCTTTCGGCAGTCAATGAAATCTGTTTAAAAGCAGGCCTCCATTTTTTGTTCAGGATGACAAGATGCCCAGAGCAACAAATAAGAAATGTACTTTTCAGAGAGTGTTTTTTTTTGTTTGTTTTGGTATATCCACCTCTACGCCTTTTGAAATGTTCTACTTTGATGTGAATTTTTTTGTAAATTTTTGGCTACTGCAAATCCTTTTCAAGATTCGGACAGACAAGCTCTGCAAATCTTTCTACCTGTATTAAACCAATAAAACTTAAAATAGGACATACTTGGAAATTTAAAGTAAGGAAACTGGTACCTGGTACATTTTCCTAATTTGAAAGACCATATACTAGTGACAGCTCTTCAAAAAAGTCCTCCCAGACCAAGAAAGAAAACACATACAGTACTCAAGATTTCATGAAAATTAACACCCTGATTTTCCTATGAAACATTTTCCAAGCCTTTTTCTTCTGAAAGTTCGATTGTGAGACAGAGGATAGACGAAATGATTTGCTATAATTCACTAAAGTTAAAATGTCCAGTAGTCTTGCATTTTTTTAGAGTATAGAAAATTTATTTCTGTGTTTGATGAGTAACAGACTTAGCCAGCATCATCGAGGCACAGGGGAAGTCAGAAGAGCTTCCTAGCCACAGACTAGGAGATCTGCCGCAGTTAGCCTGCTGCCAAAAATCGCCATCAGGGCAATTAAGATATCCATTTGCTATTACTGTAATCTGACATTTGTATGAACTCCCCCCTGCTCTCTTGCAAACAAAATCCAGCTTCAGCAACAGAGCACAGTACTCACCAAGGGGACCTAGAGCCAGCTCAAAGGCCTATTGATGGGAAGATCTCTAAGAAATCCCAGCCTCTTTGATCTTTTCAAAAGGGATACAAAGGGCACTGATAGACAATTGGCAAATCTATTCAGAAGTAGGCGCATTTGTAGAGAAAAAAAAAATTTCAAGTCTAAAAAGGAGGAAAACAGGATGAATGGTGGAACATGGTCTCCCAGTGCACCTAAATCTCCCCAGTGATGAAGTCTGGGAGTTCATTCAAGGATCATGTGAACCAGCCCAGAAGCAAAATGCAGGTCTCCCACGCTCCCCAGCACACCCCCACTGAATCTCAAGCTGGACCTAGGAAAACAAGAGGAACTGTTAACAGTTCTCCCTCTAGAATGAGGAAACCATGGCCAGAGGTAGAGCAGGAAGGGGGTTTTCCCTGTATACCCTTCAGCATCTGCTGAATTTCAAACTATGAATGTATTACCTAATGTTAAAAATTAATTAACTTAGATTTCCCAATTCTGACAAGATGGAGTAGACATACTTTTTCCTATTCTTCCTATCAAGCACAACTAAAAATACTGAACATCATATGTAGAACATACATAAGATGACTCTGAAATGTAGAAAGAAAGCAGACTAGCCAGAGACCTTGAGACCCAAAGAACAAGGTAGTGAGTTCCTGGGTTGTTGTCTTGCCTCGTTCGTCCTAGACTTAGAGCTCAAGTCAGCAACCTGGAAACGTGGACAGGCTCTCACACACACAAAAGCCAGAACAAAAGTCTGTTCTCTCTGACAAAAAGAGAATGGAAAAAAGCCTGCCTAAGACAGAAAACTCTGAGATAAAATAACGGCGATACTTAAACACTTCACTGTGCCCCACTCCCAGCCACACCAGCAAAGACGGAGCCTAGACTCCCACTCCTGCCAGGCTGGAAGGAGCCCCAAATCCCTGTTGGGGTGGCATCAGAGAATGCCAAGTAGGGAGGCAGGGTGTTCCTCTCCTGGGCAGTGACAGTACGCTTCTTCTGACCCCACTGGGGTGTCAGAGGAAGCCTAGCAGAGAGCAAGGACTTTCAGCATGCCCAGCCAGTGACACGGCTGCCCCCACTTTTACCCCCTCTCCGCCAGTCCCAGTGGGCAGCTGGGACCCCCACCTGGGCAGCAGTCACAAGGGGGCCAGATGGACTTTTCAACACACGGAGGCTTTAACAACTGACAACAGCAGCGAAGCAGTATGAGCCAGGACCCAAATCTCACACCTCACAGAAGAATGAGCTCAAAACAGAGACCAGGCTTAAATGTAAAGAATAAGACTAGAAACTTAGATAGAAACAGAAGAAAAATTCCTCAGGACCTAGGAGTAGACAGAGTTCTTAGATGCCAAAAGCGTGATCCGTAAAGGAAAAACTGACACATTGGAATTCATCAAAATCGAAATTAAAAGGTTTTGCTCTGTGAAAGAGCCTGTTAAGCTACAGACTGTTAGATATTTGTAAACCACAAATCCTTCCAAGGACCAGTATCTAGAATATATAAAGAACACTCAAAACTCAATAGTTTAAATTAAAAAAAAAAAAAAAAACGAAATATAAACACACAAAAAATCCCCAAACTCACTAGTTCAAAACACAAAAAATCCCATTAGAAAATAGGCAAAAGGCATGAACAGACACTTCCCCAAAGACGATGTGCAGAGAGCAAACAAGCCACAGAGTTCAACATCATTAGCGGTTAGAAAAATGCAAATTCAAGCCACAGTGAGCTGTCCCTACACACTGTGAGAATGCCCCAACCAACAGACCTGACCAGCCTGGGAAGACCAATCTCGGCGTTAGTCAATGTGTGTTACGTGGTCATGTTTCCCTGTCTCCCTACAACCTGTTCACCCACAAAGACTCCCACTCTGAGGCTACTAGACACAAACTATAATTTCCAAAACGTACTTAAGCCAAGAAAAAGGCAATCTCAGCAGGCTGACTCCTTTTCAGGAATCAGATCTCTCATTTCTGTTGGCATTTGACCAGTAACTAGTAAAAATCCAGAAAATGCTCATCATTAGGAATTAGGAAAACATCAAGGACAAACGGACGTTCCCAGATTTTAAAATTACATTTTTTAAAAAATCATTGTTATGTTCAAAACACTAACTATGACTTTGCTGAAAACCACTGGAATGAACAGACGAGAGGATGGCTGAAGATCCCTTAGGAATGATTTCCAAGATTCAGGTCCTCATCTGGTAATTATGGCAATAATTACCATAATTGACCTGACCTCTGAGAAGTCATGCGTAGCAGGCCCTGACCCCAGAGAAGGCTGCAGTTACCTGGCCTGGTCAGCTCACTGAAGAGATGGAGGAGAAAGCAGGGGTCGTGAGAGGCCATCGAGCTCCACCCTGCTCTTGTCTTTGAAAATCAGCTCCTGTGCGTCCTGAAAGAGCCAAAACCAACAAAAATGTGTGATTCAACCTCACAGTGTAATGCAGGTTGAGTATCCCTTAGCTGAAACACTTGGGATAAGAATTGTTTCAGATTTTGGAATATTTGCATACATAATGAGATATCTTGGGGATGGGAGCCAAGTCTAAACATGCAAATCATTTGTTTCATATGCCCATAATATACATAGTCTGCAGGTAACTTCATACAGGAATTGAAGATAATTCTGTGCATGAAACAAAGTCTCTGTACACTGAACCTCAGGAAAGCAAAGGGTGTCACTATCTCATGTTAGTGCTCAAAAACCTTCAAATTTTGGAGCATTTCAGATTTGGGATTTTCAGATTAGAGATTCTCAAACTGTATGACATAACAGTTTACCCGCTATTGCCAGACCTCAAATTATTTAAGGGCATAAAACAAAGTGCTCTGTAAAAAGCAGTGCTTGCACATGAAATGACAGGGTCCTTGGGATGTGCTGCAAAATCATCTTTTTGGGGGCAGGGGAGGGGGTGGTACAAACAGAACAAGTGGGGCCAGTGCAGACCATTGTTACAGCTGGGTGGTGGCTTACGAGGGTCCGGTCTCAGCACTTTTATATATGATAAGATTCTTAATAAAAAGGTAAACAAGAAAAATGAAGCTGAGGGTGCAGATGGAGCCCCTGCGGCTGGGGCAGGGGGGCCGGGTAGGGACGGAACAGCAGCAGCCGCACCTCGGGGGGGCAGCAGCCTCCGGTTCTGGGGAAAGTGCAGGATGGTCTGCATCATCCGGTCCCGGTCCAGCAGGCGGAGGATGTCCCCGACGCTCGGCTGCTGCCACAGTGACTTGCCCAGGCTCCGGCACGTCTTGTGATGCTCCACGGCCGCTGGGCCCCACAGCAGCACCCTAGGGCCAGAAAGGGAAAAGAGACTGGTCACAGGCCCCTCTGGGAACAGAATTAATCACGGTAATGACCACAACAGGTAGCAGCTGTCAGGCCGCCAGTTCACACCAGGTGCTGTCCTGGGCATGCGGCATGTTACATCACTCAATCCATCACAGCTTACGAAGTGGGTACTGGTAATGGTGATGCTGAGGGTGGTGACAGTGTCAGTGACAATGACAGAAGCCAGCGTCTACTCAGAGCTTACGACGTGCAGGCCCTGTTCTCAGCCCTTCATGTAGATCAATTCACTCAATCTGCACAACAACTCCGTAAGGTGGGTACTATTATCATGCCCCTTGTGCAAATGAGGGAAAGAGGTGCAGAGAGGATTAAGCGGTTGCTCAGCTGGTCACCTGCCCAGATGCTATGCTGCAGGGCAGGGATTCAGACTCAGGAAGTCTGGCTCCTGAGTCCATGCTAGACCACAGCGGCAGAATCCTCATCTCTCACCGCTCACACGTGGCCACAAGTGAACCAGGTCTGCCTGCGCAAGCCTTTCAGCTAAGCCCACCATGTGTATGCTGTACACAACCTTCACACCACAAATGCCACCTTGCCTTCCTCCTAGAAAGTGACTCCAGCCTCCTGCTTCCCCAATCTCTTCTCCTCCCTCTCCCTATCCACTGCACCACCGCTCCTGGAGTGCAGCCCTGATGAGGACCAAGTCTCTGCTGTCTCCCAGATGGAATGGAAATGCTTCTGGCTGGTACTTCCACCTTCCACTGCCAACCCACTGCCTGCTTCCCTGCACACATCCTATAAGCTGGCCCCGATAAGCCGGCCCACTCGCCCTTTCCCCAAATGTCCTGATCTTCCACCTCACGCATGCTGTTTCCCCCTCCTGCTGCCTCAGGCCCCTCTGCCAACCTCATCTCAATTAAATCCCCAACTGGCCAAATGCTAACCCTGGCACAAAGCACTCCCTGTCGGTCCCCGGGCACACAGGGCCTGGCTCTTGGTGCTCCTGTAAGAGCTGGTTTACACCATGGGGCATGGGTCAGCTGCCACTTTAAAAAGGGCTAAATTTCTGACAGTCTGATATCTTCAGCAGACAGGAAGACTGTGTCTCATTCCTGTGGGTTTTCCTTAGAGGACCGAGCCCAGCAACTCCAGGCACTCAAGGAGCATCTATAATGCTAAATACTTCTAAACAAAATTCTTCTAAATCCAGACTCGCTTCTGTGCAAGTCAACAACAGTCACTAATGTTAGAAAAGGAAGAATCATCCTTTCAGGGATGCTTGCTCTTCACCCCCGGTTTCTGGCAGGCAGGCAGCCCATGTGCCAGGCACACTCAGCAGACTGCCCACCACTGACTGGCAGGAGAACTGCCACGGAGCGTCCAGGGTCCCCAGCACATCCCCGAGCTCAGGCCTGCTCCCTCATCTAAGGATGGGAAGTTTACTTTGTTTATAGAAATGCTCTGTGCCCTTTAGAGCCACAGAGCCAGTGAGCTGCACATCCTTCATTTGCTCTTCCCCTGGGAGCTGAAACTAGATTCCCTTCACAACCAGCCCTAACCTACAACTCCCTGGGCAGCCTGGCTGGGCTTTCACTGCTCTCTGCTTTAGAGGGTGTTCTGCAGAAATGGGCAGCTGGAACAACTCCTCACTGTGGTAAAACCTGCCTGCAATTTCCTCTCCCCCCTCTCCCTCACATAAGGACTGTTCCCTGGGCACGGTGGCTCACGGTAATCCCAGCACTTTCGGAGGCTGAGGCCGAGCCCAAGGCGGGCAGATCACAAGGTCAGGAGACCGAGATCATCCTGGCTAACATGGTGAAACCCCATCTCTACTAAAAATACAAAAAATTAGCTGGGCATAATGGCACACCCCTGTAGTCCCAGCTACTCAGGAGGCTGAGGCAGGAGAATTACTTGAACCCAGGAGGCGGAGGTTGCAGCGAGCTGAGCCTGCACCACGACACTCCAGCCTGGGGGACAGAGTGAGACTCTGTCTCCTAAAAAAAAAAAGGACTGTTCTACTCCAGAAAGGATGTAACTGACAGAGCACCAGCTTCGATGCCAAGAGAGCAAGGCTGGCGCAGGAGAAAGGAAAAGAGTTTCTATGCAAGCCCTGGGCATTCTTAAGAGACAGAAAAAGCGTTTTAATTTCCTTTTTCTTTCTTTTTGTTGGGGGGAATGGGGTGGGGAGATAGCTTCTGAGCTGATACAGCTCTTATCTTTAAACAAAGTACTCTGCAGTAGAAAGTGTTTTCTCCTCCCTGTGAGCTCTCCTGCACGATCTTCCTTGGCCCAGTCAGCCCACCTCCTGTCTGAACACACACACACATACATATTGAGCAGATGTGCCGGTGCCAGTCCCTAATGGCAAGGAGAAAAGAAGGCTCTAGGGCAGCAAAGAGGATCCCACAATGCATTATATCAGTGGCACATCTCATCAAGCTCCTGCTTAGCTGCGGCACTTGCAGAGGCGAGGCAGGGCCCACAGGGAAAGGTGTCACACCTAGCCCTGTAGGACCAAAGCCCATCTGACCAAGAGACTGGGAGTCCAGGAGAGACAGACAGACACATTCTTGCACACACACACGCACACAGACATAGGTACGCACGCACTCACGCACAGATAAAAAAGAGTAGATTTTATGTAGCTAGGTCTTGACACTTCCCCTGAATCCCTATGGCATAAATCAGTCTACCTAAAGTAAGGGATGAGGAGAAAAGTTTTCAGAAAAATCAACCAAACCAGACACCACAGCCTAGCCAAAAGTGAGCCTGGGGCAATTCCAGATGGACAGGCGCCCATCAGTCAGCTGGAGTGGCCCAGCAAGAGGCCAAGCTTCCCAGAGCAGCCTACGGGGAAGCCGGTGAGTCAGGGAAGTGCTGTCTGCCTCACTCTTTCCCTGAGAACCAAAATGGAATGAGAGAAAATCTCAAGTCCGGAGCTCACTGCATGGAGAGGGGGCTGCGACCTCAAGGCCTAGTCCACCTCTAGCCCAACACTCACCTGAAGTTGATGAGGCTGAGCTTGTTCTGCTCATATGCTCGAAGCAGAAGTAAAATCTTCTGGTCTACAAAGTCAACGAAGAATGGGTTTAGAAAGCTGAACCCCTGACACCCTCCTGCTGCTCACACCACCCGCCCACATACCCTCCCCTGCTCAAATGACCCAGTCCTCACATCTTCACCCTGCTCTCACCACCAGGTCCTCATACCATTCCCCCTGTTTACAACCCCCTTGCTCACACCCCCAGGTCTTAACTCCCTACCCCCCCAAACATCCCCGCCCTTACTCCCTCCCCCCTGCTCACACCCTCACACCCCCTGGCCCTCACTCCCTCCCCCCTGCTCAAACCACCCAGCCCTCACACCCTCACCTAGGACGCTGAGAGTGGCGCCATAGGCCCCAAGAAGCACTGCAAAGTGGCTGCTCTCACAGACAGAGGGGCACATCTCCACCACTGTCAACATCAGGTCCACCAGCACCTCTGCAAGAAAACAACCCTGAAACACATGGCATGCTGGGGTGGACACACTGAATACCAGCAGAGAGCCTTCCAGGGAACATTTAAATGCTTGAAATCTCCTCTTCTGAGTAATACTCGGGTTTGGACTGCCATCTAATCCCTTCCCCCACTTATTTCTGTTGTTATTATTTTCTTTCTTTCTTGTTTTTTGAGATGGGGTTGTGCTAAGTTGCCCAGGCTGGTCTTGAACTCCTTAGCTCAAGTGATCCTCCTTGGCATCTCAAAGTGCTGGGATCACAGGCATGAGCCACCGCGCCCAGCCCCCCACCTTTTCAATGAAGATATCTCCACAATCACCTTTCTTCCTAGGCCTTTGACAAGGCTGAATATCAGTCTCTCCCTCATTCCCCCTCCCAAATGTTAAGCCAATACAGATTTTTAATCCAGGCATGTTCTCCCCATGATTGTGCTACCAAAAACCTCTACCTTGTCTACTCTTGCCTGAATTAAAGGGTGGAGCCCTTTTAGCTCTTCTACTACCCATACCAGTGATGTAGCTAATGGTTGTCTTCAACTTATTAGAACAGTTTATTACAGCCCGCCCCTGTGGTGATTGCTAATACTTCCGGGTGTTAATTTTGTCTGTCTAAACAGAGCCTGACTTCAAGAGGTCAGGAACCCTCAGATTACCTTCTCTGACATCTGACCTGTGAGCACTAAAGTGAGCACTTACTGAATTAGGGATGGAGCCTACACTTGGGCTTTTGAAGTGTTTTAGCTCTGAAGTGTCAACAGGCAAGTTCTAACCATTTCCCCTTGATAAAAGTTTCAATCTTCCCGAGCAGAAATTTCATGCAACTAATCAATTTCTCTCAGGTCAGACATCCCCACTTTTTTCCCACACCTAACTTCCCCTTGATCCCAGATTTTAACCTGAGCCCATGATACAGCAGTAAGATCTCAAACACAACTTCTGTAAGCCAGTTAAGGCCTTGGAAGCAGGTTTGTATTTGCTGTTTGACCACAAGTCAGCAGAGACATTTCTTGACCCTGGATTTGACAGAATTAAAACATTCTGAGACTGTCTTGGTGATGCTTCCTTAGCTCCAGAGCCCAAGGGAGATGAGCTTCAGTGCAGCTGGTGTAAAGAAATCAGGAGATGAAATCCGGATCTGGAATGAAAGGGTCGGGGTGAGAGGGTCACCTTTTACTTTGCTGTCTGGGCTCTCCTCTCCATCAGACTTCAGTAGAGTTGGCAGAAACAGCGAGTGCTGCATGAGCATCATGTGGACCACCGGGAGCTGGATGAGCTTCGTGCGGACGGAGCTTTCCGGGCCGTACAAGAGCTGTATGGCGGCGAGGAGCGTCTTTAAAAATGTTTGGTCCTGGTACCGAAATCTAGGACGCGAGAGTCAAAGGGAAAAGAGCTTTGCTAAAGGGGAAAATTTATTTTACGGGAAACAATAAAAATTCTTTTTCTTAGCATTTTATTTATTTGTTTATTTTTGAGATGGAGTCTCATTCATTCTATCGCCCAGGCTGGAGTGCAGTGGCACCATCTCAGCTCACTGCAGTCCCTGCCTCCCGGGTTCAAGTGATTCTCCTGCCTCAGCCTCCCGAGTAGCTGGGATTGCAGGCAGGCACCACCATGCCTGGCTAATTTTTGTATTTTTTGGTAGAGACGGGGTTTTACCATGTTGGCCAGATTGGGCTTGAAGTCCTGACCTCAGGTGATCTGCCCACCTTGGCCTCCTAAAGTGCAGGGATTACTGGTGTGAGCCACCGTTGAGAATTTTACAGCAGATATCCTATACCCATCATCTAGGCTCTACCACTGACGTGGCATTACATGGCTCTGTCACAGTCCTGTCTGTCCACTGACATAGGGAGCACTTCTGAAAACAAGGGAGGGATGCAGTGCATTTATTTCCTTTATAACTCAAACACTAAACAAACTTCCTGCTTAGTGGAAACGCCGGGAGGCATGCGAACAGCTGCGCCTGAGAAAAAGGCAACTTAGTGCCTCCCAGGTCACCTTGCCTGGCCTCCCTCCTTCCTCACTCTCCTCTACTCAGAACTTCCATCAAATGGTTCAGAAGCCTTCTATGTCCTAAATCCCTTCAAAACCCACCAAGGAAAGGAAAGCAACATGCTCTAAAAAAAAGTGTTTTTCAGTCTTACATGAATGACTTTAACCTGAGATGGAAAGAAATGTCATCATTCCGTGATGGTAACCTACAGTTGTCATTAACCTAGGACCCACTCTCACTCCTCTCTCTCCTCTTGTGTGAAATACTTTTCTCTGTTTCAAGTTCATGGGATGGTCACGGAAATGAAAATAATTCATGACTATCTGACTGCCCCAAACTGAAGAGCTGGAATGTATCAAGTGTCAGGGAGGATGTGAGGGAAAACGAACCCTCACACACACTGTGTTGCGAGTCCAAATTCGCTGGCCGGGTGTGGTGGCTCATGCCTGTAATCCCAGCACTTTGGGAGGCCGAAGTAGGCGAATTATCTGAGGTCAGGAGTTCAAGACTACCCTGGACAACATGGTGAAACCCCATCTCTACTAAAAATACAAAAAATTATCCAGCCGTGGTGGTGTGTGCCCGTGGTCCCAGCTACTCAGGAGGCTGAGGCAGGAGAATCACTTGAACCCAGAGAAGGAGGTTGCAGTGAGCCAAGATCACACCATTGTACTCCAGCCTGGGCAACAAGAGTAAAATTCCGTCTCAAAAACAAAACCAAATAATTTACTCAACAACGCTGGAGGGCAGCAGAACTGAAGATGCACCCACACTAGAAGCCAGTAAGTCCCCAATCCACCCCAAGAAACTGTTCCCTGTGCACCAGGAGACATGATAGAGACCGCAAGACTATAACGCGAGAGAATGAGACACAGAGAGAGAGAGGAAAAGAGAGATGTGAAGGGGAGAATAGGGGAGAACAGCCCAGACGTTTGTCAGTACAGGACTGGCTAAATAAACTGGAATACAGTCAGAAGACCGAATATTCTACAGCAGTAAAAATGAACGACTTAGATCTACAAGTATCAACATGGGTAAATTAGATACATCTCAGCTAACAAAAGCATGTATAAAGAATGATACGTTAATGTAAAATGTTAAACACTCTACATTAATATTGTTTAACAACACTCAGTGTATGAAATACAAAATAACATACTGACAAGAGGAAGCAGAACCTCTGAAGCCTGTTGATCTTTGGTTAGAGAGGGATGAGAAAGAAACAGGACAAACACAGACACTACCAGCATTTATTAAATGTGGGGGCTACTATTATTCTTTGCACATTTCTGTATTTCTTGAATAGTCCTTTAAAAAAAAAGACTGCTTCTCTCACCATCAGAAGCACCCTGTGTGTCAAGAGGCAAATCATCTAACTTCTCCAACATCTATCTTTAAAAACGAGGTGACATCTACTCTACCACGTGGATTATGCTAATAACAAGCTATAAAAGAGGCTGTGCATGCTGAACACATTCACACCTTTACTAAAGGGCACCAAGAAAATAAAACCAACTTACTTGAGTCCCGTCTTCACAAATTTCTGCCAATCACCAGGATCAACTTCATTAAGTGCATGCTATGAATAAAATAAGAAATACGCATGAAACATCTCAATCTACAAAATACTAAAAGGCCCCGGCTGCAGAGCCTTCAGGAAGGCAACTGCCTCTGTGGGCCTGATTCTTCCTCTGTAAAACCCATGATCAAAGGGTTGAAAAGAGGAGCGCCGGTGTCCCCTCCTGCTCCAACGCTTGTGATTCTACACAGCAGCTCCACTGTTCTGGCCTCTTTGTGCAATTCTGTTTTTTTTTGTTGTTGTTGTTTGTTTGTTTAATATAGGCATCCAAATTTATTAATGTACCTGGGAAAAATCACTGAGCAGTTACTTTGATTGCACAAGTCTTGACAAGCATGTGATAGCTCAAACTTACAGGAGCAGAGAGCAGAGCCAAGATTCATCTTAAAAACTAAAATGCAGAATACAGAATTACACTTAGAGTCATTCAATAAATACAAAACACAGTCATCCAAACAATCCACAAAAGCATGCAGGTGTTGGGGTTTTTTTTTTTAATTTAAAAAAATTGTTTGCTTATTAGCACTGACATTTTATCAGCAGAATTATGTTTATCAAATAGTCAAAGGAAATTTCCTGAGTAGTCTTGTTATTTTTTTCCTTTGCTTACCATTTCAAACAGCACTAACAGTTTTGTAATTAGCCTTTAAATAGTCAATGAAAACCACTAGTGTGACACCTTCACCCAGCCCCCAGGACACAGGGTTGGATGACATGAAGAGGTCTGTGCTCCAGAGAGACCAGCTAAAGGCTGTGTGTGTGCAGGCTGCTGCCTCCCGCCAGGCTAGCTGTGCAGTAGAGGCCACAGTTCTAGAAATTACAAGGAGATCCAAGGAGCAGCTGGACCCATCATCAGCTGAGGCACATCTCACACTCATCACATTTTTTTTTTTTTAAGAGACTGGGTCTTGCTAGGTTGCTAAGCCTGGAGTGCAATGGCTATTCATAGGCACAATTCTCCACTGATCAGCACAGGAGTTTGGACCTGCTGTTTCCAACCTAGGCCAGTTCACCCCTCCTTAGGCAACCTGCTAGTCTACTGCTCCAGGAGGTCACCATACTGATGCCAAGCTTGGTGAAGAAACCCGACAAGCATAGTGCACTATAGCCCAGAACCTCTGGGCTCAAGCAATCCTCCTGCCTCAGCCTCCTGAGAAACTGGAACTACAGGCACGTGTCACCATTCCTGGCTCATCACATTTTTAAATACATGTTCTCTTTGCCCCAGCATTTCCTGCAGCTGGACATAACTGGTCAAGTGTGCAGATATGGACCGTGCAAAGATGTTCATCACAGCATTTGTTATCATAATAAAAACCAGAAAACCATCCACAGGTCCAGCATCATACAACTGTGAAATACGTTATGGTACATCTGCCCATCTACCACTCACCGCTAACAAAGTCATGGCAGGTCCACAGTCACTGGGTGAGAACAAAAATATCTGTAAATATGGTATCATGCTAAAAACAAACAAAAGACCAGGCCATATACAGCATGCATAATATTCCATTAATATATAAAATTACACATAATTTTATCACACACACACAGATATATAAAAAAGATCTCTAGAGGGAAATTCACCAAACTCAATGAGATGGATTCTGGGTAGAGTTTATTTTCTTCTCTATTTTTTGCAGTGTTAATACTTGCAATGAGTATGTCTTTTAGCCTTATGATCACAAAAACCTGTAATTCTAAATTGTATGAGTGGTAAAGGAGGGTGGACATCATACAGTGGAATCCTACTCAGCAACAAAAACTAAGAAACTACTCATTCCCACCAGATGGATGAATCTGGAAAGCATCACGGAACTGAAAGAAGTGAAACGCACCACAGTGCACACACTGTATGATTATACTGCACAGTTCCAAGTCTACAAAGGTCTTGAAGAGGCAAAAGAACCTCAGGGTGACAGAAATCAAAAGAGTAGTTGCTTTGGAGGGAAGGGGATTTTGGGAAGATGTGCAAGAAACTTTCTGGGATGATGAAAATCTTCTTGGACAGGAATGTGGGGTACACAGATATATGAAACACACATATTTCTGTACATTTCGAAATATGTAAACTCACCTCAAAAGAAAAAGCAGGTAAGGAGGGAGGCAACCCTCTAAAAGAGCCCAGTCTGTCACTCCATCATCAAGCTACCCACCGGATAGAGGGGAATAATGGCCAAATATTTCTAAATTTTGTGAAAACTATAAACCCACAGACCACGCAGCTCACTGAACCCAAAGTACATGAAACTCGAATAAAACTACCCTGAAGTGTATCATTATCAAACTGCTTTAAACCATGTCAAAAAAAAAAAAATCCTAAAATCAGTCAAAGAAAAAAGATATAACACCCAGAGGAACAAAGGTAAGGAAGGCAGGTTTCTTACTGGAAGCAAAGCAGGTCAGAAGACAGAAAAGCAACAAGTTTGAAATACTTAAAGGAGGAAAAAACTATCAACCTAGAATTTTCTACAGAGTAAAACTCTTCTCAACTTGTTCTATGAGGTCAGCATTACCTAATCCTTAAGACCAAAGACATTACAGGAAAATAAAATTACAAACATCCCTCATGCACACAGATGCAAAAATTCTTAACAAATTTTTAGCAAATCAACGATATATAAAAATAATACATCAGAATCAAGCAGGTTTATCCCAGGAATGCAAGGTTGGTTTAACATTCAAATATCTGTTAATATAATTCATCTTATTAGTAGACTAATCAAAAAACAAGACATTATATAACATCTCTAGATGCAAAAAAACATTTGACAAAATCCAACATCCACTCCTGATAAAAGATGGTTCATCAATTCTGTGCTTACCTGGCATCTGCCACTCTGCCCCAGACACAGCCCCTCTCATTTCCTACAGGGTCATATTCATGTCACCTGGCTTGAAATGCATCTAAGAGTCCAGCATACTCTTTCCCACAGAAATTTAATCTAGATGTCTAGAAAAGACACCTACCAACAACTCATTTAATCTAAGCAGCATCTGCTTCTCCTGATCTTGAGTACTGTCATCATCTTGCTGGCCACCACTGAAAGACACGATCAGCCACTTCACACAGGACTCCAAAAGGGTCCTTCTCCAGGCACACAGCTCTTCTGCCGACCCTTCCAGAGCTGATGAAATGGAGTCAGCCACGATCCACCTGCTGCAGGAGATGAGAGTCAGAGACAGAGAGCAGGCTTAAATCCTCTGACTTTACATACAATCCAGTATCACAAAGAGGCATATGGGATAGATGCTGAGTTCTGCTCCCCCACACTACCCACTCACAGGAACCACAGGCTTCCTTGGACTCTTATTCAAATGCCAAAGATATACCAGAATTTTTACAAGGGAAATACTATTAGTACAGCAGGAAAAGGATATGTATTTCCAGATTTTGTCTAAATCAGGATTTTCTCAACCTTAGTGCTACTGACATTTTGAGACAGATAATTCTACCCTTTAGAAGCCAGAAGAAGCAACACCCTCTCATCCTAGTTGTGACAATAAAGGATGTCAGACATTGTCCATGTCCATCATCCCCTGGGAGAAAATCACAGCCAGCTGAGATCCATGGCTCTCAGGAAAGCTGACCCAGCCATCCACTTGTGGGAGATGTACAAGCTCCAGGGAGGATGAGTGGAAGAGAGTTCTCATAAGAACTGCCTGATCACAGACAGGGCACAACAGCAATGCAGCAGTTTTTCACTGACTTACTCCATGAATTAAAAAAGAGCAAAGTGAAGCTGAGAGGAGAACATCCTGGAACCAACCCAAGCCTTCATACCTCTCGTGACTGTTTGGGGTGTGCAGCAAGCTGGGCAGGCGGTCCATGAGGACATTGAGATCCTTGGCTCGAGCAAACGGGACCAGCTGTGCCAGGATCTCCTGGTATGGCCCAGATGCTGGGGGACTGTCAGTGCTGAGAAGCCTGTTCTGTAGCTGCCTCCACAGGGTCTTCCTCAAGATAGGAATGACAGCAGAGGACACTAGGGCAGAGCCACAAAGGAGAAGTCATCACACGTAATGGTGGGCTGGAGCCAGCTTGGACCAGCTCATAGGAACTGGTTGCTGTATTTTAGCTATCCTGTGACTTTGGTGATGCCACACTGGTGGCTTGAAATTGGCCATGGCAGGAGTACTGACACCATGAAAACTGGCACACCTGTCTGATTCAACGGTCCTCCCCATCTCATCAGTCAACACTCTTGATGGATACTCTTCAACCCAGGGGGCCCTGGCTACAGCCCCTATTTCTAAGCTCATGATAAGGCCGTAAGTGCCAAGGTTCTCAATTTATATGGGATTCATTCTTCAAAGCCATGGAATAGAGAGGGTAGCTGCTATGGTTTAGATGTTTGGCCCCTCCAAATCTCATGTTGAAATGTGATCCCCAGTGTTGAAGGTGGGATCCAATGGGAGGTGTTTGGGTCATCGAGGCAGGTCCCTCATGAATGGCTTGGTGGAGTTCCTACAGTTGAGTGAGTAAGTTCTGGCTCACTCTATTAGTTCCCCTAAGAGCCAGGTGTTAAAAAGCCTGCTACCTCCTATGCCCCTGGCTTCCCCCTCTGGCCACGTGATCTCTGCAGAGCTGGCTCTGCTTTGTCTTCCACCATGAGTGGAAGCAGCCTGAGGCCCTCACAGGAAGCAGATGCTAGCTCCATGCTTCCTGTACAGCCTGCAGACGCATGGGCCAAACAAGCTTCTTTTCTTTATGAATTACTCAGTCCCCGGGTATTCCTTTATGCAATGTGAAATGGACTAAGTGCCCAAGGAGAGGTATGTCAAGCACCACTGACCAGAAGACTCCTGGCTGCAGGGCACTGTCTCACTTTTTAAAACCTCTGTCATCACTGATATGAAGTTACACACAACAGAGGCAAAGCAGTGAGTAAAAATCATTCATGCATTCAACAAAATGGAATTATATTAAATTTGGGGTAATTAAAAAGTGCCTCAGCTCTGAATCCCAGTGACTGGCGACAGGAGAGAGAGCGGAGCCCAAGCTGCCTTGACTCAACCTCAGCTCACCAACATCTCCCCAGAGGGCAGGGAACCCAGGAGGGACATGGGATGGATTCACACCGAAGAACTCCTTCAATAGAACAGGACAGCCCTAAATAACCCCAGCTACTGCACCCCACCCCTTAGCTGCATGTGGGGCAACTCAGACCTGATGGGCACGAGGGGCTGCGCCTCAAGCCACAAGGTAGGAAGACTGGAGGGAGACAGGGTATTGGGGAGAATTACTCCATCTTTCTCCACCTCGAGAGTTGTGTCAGACACTGGAAACTAACCCACATCCCAGAACCTGAAGTTCTAGGGTTTAAAAATGGCCATGCAGTTCACCATCTTAGCCCGTGCAACTGAAGACTCCCAGTTGCCCAAAACTAGCCTTTTCCTTACCTCCTGCTGGGCGTGTGAAGTGGCCCCACATCCTGCACTGGAGGTACACATGGACGAGGGGGAGGAAGCCGTCCAGGTCCCCCTGGAGGCCGAGCCCTGGGCCAGCCCGCAGGCACCACTGCTCGAACCACAGCAGGTGGGTGCAGCTCTGCTGGAGAAGCAGGGCGGCGATGCTGAGGGCCGCCTGTGTGCGCCGGGCCAGGCAGTAGTCAAGCAAATCAGCCCTGACTGCAGGGGCCAGCACAGGGTCTCTCTGCAGAGTGTGGAGGAGCACAGTGTCCAGCTCGTCCACCGCCAGCGTGGGCAGCAGAGCCCCCAGGCCTCTCACATACTCAGAGGACCACAGGAGCTCACCACTCTGCAGCTGATCCTGGGGGCTGCAGGTCAGCAGCTGCACCAGGGTCTTCCCGAGAGCATTCAGGTGTCTTTCTTTCCTGGGGGATTTCGTGGGTTGCTGGGTCACCAGGTGGGCCTCAGGCAGGCTCAGCAGGGCCAGGGTGACCTCACGGAGCTGGGCACCCCCCATGTATGGATGCAGCTCCTGCAGGGCCTCCAGCTGCAGCGGGGTCTTCCGTGGTGATGTGGCCGGGCCTGCCCTCCTGCTCCGAAGTTCCTTCAGCACACTGTGGGTGACGGCCTCCGAGTACCTGGCCAGAAGCCCCAGCTGCCCAATGTTCCGGAGGATCGGGGCACTCGCCACCAGCAGCTGAAGGACCCCTGCACTAAAATGGGTGGCCAGAAGCTTCACGAGGACAGGGCTGAGAGTGTGTGGTGGCAGGGCCTGCTGTTCCAGGGCCAGGAACCAGCCCTCCAGGGTGGGATGCCTGAGGACAGCCATAAGCACCTCCTCCAGTGTCTGAAAGGCAGTGACGAGGCAAAGACGTCATACAAGGCACAGGGCTAAGAGGGGCAGCAGCTGCCACACACAAGTATTCACTGTTGTTAGCGGGACAGAGAGCAGAAGACCCCTTTCCTAACCCATTCCATTCTCAAGCCCACATTTCCATGCCCCTCTCAGGGGTGCCCATGGCATCCCAGCCAAGCCCAGCCACAGCTGTCATCCCATTGTACCATAATCATCTGATGGCACTCCACCTGACTCGGAAGGACTGGACTGTGACCTGGCTGGTGCCCCACCCACACTCGCCTGTGCATGTCTGAAGGACCCAGCCTGGGTGAATTTCCAGCATGGGGAAAAGTGCTCTCTATGGTCACTTGGTGTTGGGGGCGGCCCGTGCAGAAACACTACCATGTGCATAAGATCAGTCGGCTGCTGGCTTCTCCTCAGCGGCCTTGCCCTCCTAAATAAATCCAGTTGAGGGACAAGGGTGTCTACTTACAGCTGGGGTGGGGTGATGTCAGTTTAGATGAGACCATGTGTCCAGGGAATGTGGGTTGGCATTAAGCCACTGTGTGTCTGCGATCCTGAATTAAAAGCAATCCTGTCTCCACAGTCAGCAGGAGCTGGGCCTTGAGTGACCCCACAAAACCCCAAACTAGTTCTCACCTGGCCAACTGAGTAAACACTGAACAGAATGCAGCTAAGCACCACCCTTGCTGGATTAGATAATAATTTCATTCAGTCGTTCCTCACAGCCCTGCTGAACCGATTCTTCGCCAATGACGCTCCACCGGTTCCCAGAGACAGGAAGGAATTTTCTTTCCTTATTTATTCTTAAGGGAAGGAAGAGGAGCCTATCACAGTCTCCACTCAAGCTCTGCCAGTTAAAAACAGCACAGCACGATTACTTATTAAGAATGCTTTGCCCCATAGTGATTGGCTAATAGGTGGTCCCACCCAAGCAAATACCTCCCAGAAAGGCAACTCGGAGCTCAAAGGAAGAAAGTGTGTATTTCAATTAGATTGTGAAACAAAAAACAGGTCTGCCTCCTGAACCCAGTAAAACAGGTTACACGGCAAACTGTGAGAGAAATAGTCATCCTGGCCTCAATTAAACAGCCTGCTCCCCCAAGACTCCTAACAGGAGAGAAAGGCTGCTGCTTCTCAGAGCAGTCCACTTCCCGTGTATTTCCTGTGGAAAGCAGTACCTGCCACCCATCTTCCACTCAACACAGGCTGCAGCTACTCAGTTTCTCAGCAGGCTCACCTCGTGCAGCGTGAGAGAAAGCTGTCTGCAGGGAGAAGCTGTCTACACAGAGAAGCAACTGGAAAGAGAAATGCCCAAATTAAACCGCACACTGGGCGGAGCTAGAAGTTTTTATGATCTCTGTTGGAGTCTCTGCATTTTCCTATTTTTCCACAATGGATGCATGTTTGCTTTGAATCAGAAGTGGAGAGAAAGCCACTACCCATGATGCTAAGAAAAGGCTAACAGGCGACCTGTGGAGGAGGACGGCGGTACCTGGTCATTGGCCAACTCCAGCGAGGCCACAGACTCCATGTCCAGGAAGAGGTCAGCTTCGGCCCGGGCGGCCTCGCATCTCTGCTGGTTCTGAGCATCCAGCTGTTCACAGAGGACAACCAGGCGTCTGAGGAGATCCAGGAAGAGCTGCAGGAGGGGCAGGCCTGCACTTCTGCCCAGCTGTGAGAATGAGAGCACGAGCCTCAGCAGGGGAAGAGAAGGGCTCACAGCCACCAGGCAGTGGCTTCCAGGGCCCCGGGTTTTCAGAGCAGGAGACTCAGGAGGCAGGTGGAGATGGCAACTCCTCACACAGAATGTGTGAGACACCTGTCAACACAATGCCATTTCTCAAAAAGAGATGTGTCTTCCTAAGCTTTGGTGAAACATAAAGGTTGTTTTGATTAAACTGAAAGGGACATGCCCACCTCAAAACTTAAACAAAAAACCCTCCAACCACATCAGGAGCAGAAATTCAAGAGCCAGCTACTGAACTAATAAACTTAAGAAAGAGGGAGGGCTGGGCCGTACGCAGTGGCTCACATCTGCAATCCCAGCACTGTGGAAGGCTGAGGCAGGCAGATTGCTTTGAGTCCAGGAGTTCAAGACCAGTCTGGGTAACATAGCGAGATCCCATCTCTACAAAATCACAAAACTTAGGTGGGTATGGTGGTACATGCCTATAGTCCCAGGTACTCGGGAGGCTGAGGTGGGAGGGAGGCTTGAGTCCACTGAAGTCAAGGTTGCAGTGAGCTACGACGCACCAGTACACTCCAGGCTTGGCGACAAAAAGAAGGCCCGGCAATGCCACCAACCCAGTCTACTGTAAGAAGGACCCTGTCTTGACCAGAGCTGCCCTGAAAACAAAGTCGGGTTGCACCTGGCTCCCATCTGCAGCTGCTGAGGGACACACAGAGTTTGCAGCTGAGGTCCGGGCAGAACAGCACTAAACTGCCTCTGCAGTGGGCTCCAGGGAGCAAGAGTGTGCTGAGCTAGGGGCCTGACTCAGAGAAGGCTGAGCTCTGGTGGCAGGGCTCTGCAGCACGTGGAGGATGGGGCAGTGCTGACCTGGCCGAAGTTCTCCACGGTGCTCCGCAGGTAGAGCAGCACCTG
This sequence comes from Ateles fusciceps, assembly GCA_036589455.1. NCBI lineage: Eukaryota > Metazoa > Chordata > Mammalia > Primates > Atelidae > Ateles > Ateles fusciceps. The sequence goes on from JAZHEH010000222.1 coordinate 14,797,306, forward strand.
CTTGGCCGCGCGCAGGACCTGCTGCATGGGGAGGCGTGGCATGGCGGCCTGCAGTTGCGCCTGGATGTGCTCGTCCCGGAGCGTCTCGCTCTCATAGGCTGTCTGTAGCAGGGCTGTGAAGGAGGAGGCCGAGGGAAGGGCAGGGGGTGGGGGGGCTGCCCCGTGGCTGCAGCAGCTGAGGGAGACAGCGAAGGCCGGGGAAGAGAAGGACACATCACCGCAGATGAAAACGGTCATAGGCAAGGGTAACACACAACAAAGGGACGTTTCACAAAGAAGCACAGGCTGGGATAGGACTAACAAATATGGGCCCATGGGGCATTTTACTTCAGTAAAGTAAGTTCCAGTGCCATGTCATGCATACTTTCAGAGCGTTCCCGCTGGCCGCATGTGAAGGCCTATATCACAGGCAGGAGCCACGTGCAACAGAGGCAGGATGTGAATCACAAGTATCACTAGCAAGGGGGCAACCAGCCCACAGAGGAGCCCGCTCTGCGAGTGGCCTGCCTTTGAAAGACCTTCCTGGGAGTCGTGGGTCGAACATCTTGTTAGAAGGACAGAAGATGGGCAGAACACAAGAAATTTCAGGAGCCCTTCTGCCTCAAACCGAAGTTACTCATTTTTTCTAACGTAACTACCAAGCTGCCTTCTTTATTTACTCCATGTGGCTTATGTTGCTATAACTCCACTTGACTTCCATAGGCTAATAACAACCAAGGCTGTAACATGCCCTGAAACTTGGTAGTTGTCAGAGTGGTCCCCAGGCCTGCAGCAGCATCAGGGGAATATGTGAAAAACGCAAATTCTCGGGCTCCACCCAGACCTGCAGGGTCAGACACTGTGTGGCTGGAACCCAGCAGTCGAGTTTGAATGGGCCCTCTGGGAAATTCCAGCACACTCTAGAGGATGTGAACCACTGCTGAGTCTTACTCCACAGAAGGACACACCCACTCCGAGCAATCATGAGGGGCAGAACGGAACTCTGAACACCCCCACATAAGCTGATGTCTGGCTATCACTGTGGCCTACGTGGGGGAGGAAGGTGGCAACAGCCTTATGGGTGAGGGCTCTGGAGCCAAACTGCCTGGGCCAAATCCTGAATCCACCACTGAATGGTGCTGGAACCGCTCTGTGCCTCAGTTTCCCTATGTGTATTAAAGATGGCGGACCAATTTCTTAGAGTTGCGGTGAATATTAAACAGCCAAAAATACATGTAGTACACTTAGTATAGGACCTGGCATGCCTCCAGAAAACACACAGAAAGCATGTGATCACTGTTGGCTATTGCTACCAATATCACAAGACAAGGAGGGCCTAAGGTGTCTGCTTTTTCGAATGCAGCTAAAATGAAATGAACGCACAAAAATGCATACCATGAAGTTCATTTCTTGCCCCACACACCATTGTAAAGACTCTGCATTGGAGCCAGAATGCTAGTACAAGAAAATCCATTTTGTTCCTTTCCTTCCCCATTAGCAGAAGAGACACTGATGGAGCCCTTGAGGGGCCAGGTGTGACAGCTAAGCAGTCTGTCTAGGGCCATGCTAAGGTCCGCAGAGGAGAGCCAGGAGACAAGCACGCACAGACAACAAGGTAAGGAAAAAAGGAAAAGGCAACACTCCTGCCCTAGGCTGAGGGAGGGATTAACCAATCATCATTATCGGGCAGCCAGTGGGAAACTTAACTTGGCTGCATCACTGAGTCTTACGTGTTCAGTTATGTCAGCTGAGCACCAGGGATACTACTTAGCTTCCTCTCTTATGCAGGGGGAGTTCAGGGGTAAGAAATTTCACCCTGCTGTCTGGCATCCAGCTGCACAGCTGTGGTCCAGCCAGCTGTGACCCCGGGGGAAGAACCCTGCACAAAAGCAGGAACCACAGCTGTGGCTGCAGCTCACCCAGGCCTCTCGGGCTTGCTCCGGGATCCAAAGGCTGTAGTATCTGTTAAACCGAGAGAGCTGGTGGCAGCAAGGCACCGGGCACGGAGGCTCAAGCTTGTCATACGCCTGGAGCAGCAGACACAGAGCCAGGGGGTCCCTCTGGGTGTGGAGGAGGTCGGTCAGCACCGCTGTCAGATATGTCACAACGCTTTCTGCTGCAAAGGAATGAGATGCAGGTGGGGAAGAGGCTGGCTGGGCTGACCCTTCTGTGACCTACCAACACCACCTTCTCCCACATACATGCAAGACCCAGAAAAATTCATGCAACTCCATGAGGGGGATGCATAACCACAGGGAAGGAGGTGCTACTGCTGGAGACTATGCTAGGATCTGTTTTATTAAACATGTAGCGTGCAGTTAGACATCTGCTCCCGAGGCCCAGGAGTGAAGACCCAGGCAAGTAAGAGGCCAGGCAAAAGCCACCTGGAACCAGGACTTGCTAGGTGCTCGCCAATCTGTTTCCTCTGCCTTGGCAACAAGCCTCTCTTGTGGGAAGGCTGGGACCACATGCCTGGTTTAGTCACTTCCAGACCATAAGACCCCTTGCTTGACTGTCCACCCTCTCTTCCCTTTCCCTGGTGATCTTGGAAGCCACATGTTAAGATGGCATAGCTACAAAATGGGAGCAGTCTGGATCCCCACCCAAATTCCTGGAGAACAGCCAACCAGAAGAGCCATCTGGCCTGTACTTGACCATAGGAAGGTCTACAAACAGGCCTTTATTTATTAAACCACTAACAAGTCAGGGCTTATTTGTTACTGCAGCAAAGCCTGAGCTCTCCTGACCAATCACACTACCATAATCTGTAAGCACTTCCTTGGGTCTAAGTTGTCTGGAAAATCTAACAAGTATGAAGGATTCATCCTTTGCATCAACGTATCAAGAATAAATGTTGACAAAAAACATCACAGGTACAGAGGCTATCTGGGCAGCCAGGCAAACACATTATTTCAGACTCATGCTGAAATGACCAATTTCCCAACAGCTTAGCCAGCCCCAAGATCCCTATCCCTGTACTCCTAGCTCTGCTGGCTACATGGCTATCACTCTGGGGGTTCTGACCTCTTGTTGCCCTGGGTTCTCAGCAATTGACTGCAGAGCCCCCAGAACCCCACCTCCCACCCTGCACAGACCAGCCGGCCTGACGCAGCCAGCACATCCTGACTGTACGCAGGTACCTGCTTCATTGCCTGCCCCCAAGAGCAACTTATTCCTGGCTTCCAGGGCCGCGGGGGACCACAGCACTGAATGGGAAGGTGAGCAGGATCATGTCTTCGTTTAGCGAGAACCCGATTTCCTCATCCAAGCCTTCGCTGCCCTCCACCAGGACATCCACCATGTCGAGGACATCTGAGACAGAAAGAGGGGGAATCCAGCTGATCTGAGAGCCACCGAACGGTTTCACTGCAAATAGCCACAGGGAGGCAGGAACAGAATACATGCAAAAGAAAAAAGCCAAAATCCTCTCAGGGGGAATATTTAATATAGCCTGACCCTAAACAGACAAAGACATTGCCTATGAAATCTTTAATATCTTTGTCTGATTAAAATGCAGGATATTCGGCTGAGATCATAGGGTGAAGTTTCCTCACGTGACACAAGAAGCCCAGGAAGTTTAACCCAGATATTCAGGCAAACAAGCCAAAATCTGAGAGGCAAAGTAGTGTGAGGGTTAAAGCACAGGCCAGAGCCAGAGTAGGGTTCAAATCCTGACTTTGCTATGCAGCAGCTGTCTGAGTTTGAGCGAGTCATTATACTAAACCTCTCTGTGCCCCAGTCGCCTTATCTCTACATAAAATGAGAATAATAATAAAACCCTTCTCTCTTGGGGTTGCTTACAAGCTTTACATGAGACAGGATTTATAAAGAGCTTAAAACCCTATCTGGCACACAGTAAATACTACACAAATAAAACAGCAAGTGCTTCCCATTATATGAACATGCAGGAGATTTCATTTCCAGAGCAGGCTGGTCTTTGCTGCAAAGGGTCTGTGTGCACTCGGCCCAGGGCATCAGTGCAGTTCTTGCTCTCAATCTCCTAACACGTCACTGCAGCTTGGTCTTCAGACCTCTGAGCAGCGCAGAACAGGTCGGAACATACCGTCAATGTGGGAGATGGGAATGCTCACGTCGTCGGCTTCTTGCTTCGTCATGGTGGCCTGCAGCGTGCTCGCTTCTTGGACAAAGTCAGATGCTTTGTCTGTGTATGAATAGGGATTCGCCACCAATGTCAATAAAATCTGGGCATTAAGGAGTCAAGTGGAAAACATTCAGATGGTCACAGGTGAAATGAAAAAGCCAGAAAATGTCACTGGTCAACATCAAGGGAAGTGATAAGGATAGTTTCACTATGAAGTTGGGTCTAAACTTTTGTTGTGGAATTTTTAAAAATATCTCCTTTTAGTACAGCACTGCTTTTAATACTGCTTTCGGTATACTCCCATTCCCCTATGCAAAAACAAATTCCCAAAAGGAAATGAAACAGCATGCTGTGACATATCCCTATTTCACAGATTCTAAAACTAAGCAGATTCTGAAATCTCAGCCAGAATTAGGAAGTCAGCCAGGACAAGAAGCTTTTGGCGCCGGTGCATCAAAAATGCCTCAGTTACGCTAAGGAGTAGTATAATTTTCTCTGAGCATGCTCCTTTATGTGGGGGAATATGCGCTTACGCGTTCCAGAAACTGAATCACAGTCTCTCTGTTTTCTTCCACGGTGTTCTCTAAATGCTCCAGCCAGAGCTCCAGCTCTTTCCAGGTGTGCTCAAACACCCCTGTGTCCCGCAGAATCTGCCAGGAAGGAGGCACCGGTGAAAAAGTCAGAACAGAATCCGCTTTCTTTCTTTTTTTTTTTGAGACAGGGCCTCACTCTGTCACCCGGGCTGGAGTGCATGGCACGATCTCAGCTCACTGCAACCTGTGCCTCCCAGGGTCAAGCGATTCTCCTGCCTCAGCCTCTTGAGTAGCTGGGATTATAGGCATGTGCCAACACGTCTGGCTAATTTTTGTAATTTTTTAGTAGTGACAAAGTCTCACCAAGTTGACCAGGTTGGTATCAAACTACTAGCTTCAAGTGATCTGCCTACCCTGGCCTCCCAAAGTGCTGGGATTACAGGCATGAGCCACCACACCCAGCCTACAGAACTTACTTTCTGTGGGAGTTCAAGCAGTTTCACTGTGCTCCAGCACCACACGACCAAGAAGCACGCAGGGGGTGAAAGTTTCATCCCATTTTTCTCTGGAAGTTAGTCTTTCAAAATAACATCCCCATTGTTGAGGGAAACAAGGAAAAGAAATCATTCTATTCTCTCTCAGACAATATAATCTGGCCAGGTGTGGTAGCTCATGCCTGTAATCTCAGCACTTCTGGAAGTTGAGGTGTGAGAATCGCTTGAGCCCAGGAGCTTGAGATCAGCAGGGGCAACATAGTTGAGACTATGTCTCTACAAAAAATAGTAATTAAAAAACTAGCCAGGTTAGTGGTGGTAGGTACATGTGGTCCTAGCTACTCAGGAGGCTGAGGTGGGAGGATCACTTGGGCCCAGAAGGTCAAGATGGCAGTGAACCGTGATTGTACCAGTGCAGTCCAGCCTGGGTAACAGGTGAGAGCCTGTCTCAAACAAACAACCAAGACAATATAATCCCTTCTCTCGTGGCTGCGTATCCTTTATCCTCATTTCCTAAATAAAAAGAAGGGAACTACTTAGGAGCCAAAGACCCCTGGATTTTCACAAAGATTCAGGTAAATGCATAAAACTTGACCCCTCATAGCTACTCAACCCTCAGTCTATATGAAATTCTCCAAGATCACGATCCAGTCACATCCTGTCACTTCAACATGGACCTCAAGACTCAGACCTGAGGGAGAAGCATCCACTATTTCCAACAGAACAGAAGCTGGTATGAGGCAGGACTTGTATGTGCAGAAGTGATGAAATGATTTCCCTAAATGGTCTGACAGCAAAAACTCAGGGTCTACAAGGCCTCACAGCACAGAGCCCTGCAACAGCATACGCTGGAGAAAGGCCTGACTGTGCCAATTTCACCTATTTGCAGTCAGCAACCATGAAATTCGGCTGGGGTCAGGTTCACAGCTGCATACCTGGAAGGAAATGGCAACCTAGGGAGGTCAAGACTTAGACAGCCACATTCTTTAAGCGGCTCAGGAGGGGTTGTAAGTGCAGCAAGGTGATCAGCACTTCAATGAAAGTGAAAGGTCAAACCTCTGTACCCTAAACACAGTGCATCCCCCCAAGATGTTTGCTGCACAGCAGAAATGCGGCCTAGATGTCCTACTGCTATCATAAGACCTGACAGCTCTGGAAACAGGAGTATCAAGGACAAAAAAGAGAAGGAAATAAATTCCTATTCTCTTCCACTTGCTTTGACGACCCAGGGGCTCTGGGTGATGGATTCCAGCAAAAAGGCTGAAAGTCCTGGAGAAGGCTGGAGACTGAGAAACAGGAAAGAGGCGCTGCCTAATAAACACCTCCCCCGAGAGGCCAACATCAGTATTTGTTGAGCCTACAAGCTAGAAATGACCTACCCCCCCCAAAAAAAGTTTTTCCAGTTCACCAGGCTGCCTTTCAGGAATGTAGCTAAGTGTAAGACCATAAATTAAACTGCCATAAAACCTTCTACTTTAAAACTAAAAACAATCCCAATACCTCCTGAATTCAACAACTGTTAACTAAGCACTTAACGATAATCAAAGTCTACACAAAATGCTTTTCAGAGATAGAGACTTGTAGAAAATGCTCACCTTCATGATTAGAAGTTTGGTTGAGGACTTCAGCTGTAAATGGCTACTGGTCACAAACATTTTCATTAGTAAGTAAAATACTGATCGTTCACCTCCAATAATTTCTGCATCTGGGCCTTCCTAGAGTTTAAACAATACGATGTATTTTTAATATATACAATTACACACAGTATTTGAATATATAGTAATATATTAGAAACATAACATGGAGCCAGGCATTGTGGCTCACACCTGTAATCTCAGCACTTCGGGAGGCCAAAGCGGGTGGATCACCTGAGATCAGGAGTTCGAGACCAACCTAGCCAACATGGCAAAATTCTGCCTCTACTAAAAATACAAAAAGTAGCCAGGCATGGTGGCGCATGCCTGCAGTCCCAGCTACTTGGGAGGCTGAGGCGGGAGAATCACTTGAACCCAGGAGGCAGAGGTTGCAGTGAGTCCAGATGATGCCACTGCACTCCAGACTGGGCAACAGAGTGAGACTTCATCTCCAGAAACAAAAAACAAAACATAAAGGAGACATCACTTGCTGAACACACAGTATGCTGCCAGGTCCTTACCTCATCGCATTTTAACCACAACTTGACAGGAAGAGTAGCAAGACTAAGCACAGGCAGCCCCGCTCCTCTGGCAGCCCCGCTCCTCTGGCAGCCCCGCTCCCCTGGCAGCCCCACTCCTCTGGCAGCCCCGCTCCTCTGGCAGCCCCGCTCCTCTGGCAACCCTGCTCCTCTGGCAGCCCTGCTCCTCTGGCAGCCTTGCTCCTCTGCCGGTGCCGTCCTAGGGGCCCAGCTTACACTGACTCACAATACCCACCCTGTGAGGTGGGTATAGTTGTTACCCTACTTTACATATGTGGAAACTGAGGCACCGAGAAGGTAACTGGCTGTTTACTGGGAACCAAGGCAGGTGCTGTGCTGTCTGGTGGATGGTGGGGAGGGAGGGACCCCAGGGCTGTCTGAGTCCGTCAAAAGACGTCCTTGTTACTTTCATCAGGATGCCAGTGCTGATATAATGGATTGCTCAAGCATAATTTCTCCTCCTCGAAAGGCTTTTGGGCTGTAAACACATGTCTTAACAAGTATGTGGAGCTCCAGATCCCCAACCCAAACTCTGCTGAGCCCGTGTGTCTTGCTGCAGCCCTTGGCAATGAGTACAACACTGAACATGGTGAAGTGCTGGTTAGCTCAGGCAAGGCCAGCAGATGTATCTGATAGGCATAAGGTGGGGCACAGGATATAAATTCATACCAGCTCTTTCAAAATATGGTGCCTCTGTTCACTTTCCAACTAAATTATCAAGATCCCTTGAGCCCAGTTCAGCTGGAGTGAAAACCAATCAACAGTGCCTAGCTTGTCACCTCCCTGGGATCTGTGGCAGTGACCTCACATCTCAGTGTAATGGTGGCAAGGAGGGCTCTGGATGGCACCGCCTGGGTCCCATCCTGGACCCACCACTGATGGACAGGACCCTGCAGAAGGTTCTGACTGTGCCCAGCTGCCTTGTCTTTGAGTAGCGTGAACCAAGCAGCCACATGAAGTAGCCGTATCCTGCCCAGCATGCAAGTCAATTCTCAGTAAGAATGATCCTCAGCTATGCAGGGGAGCCTCGGGATGGGGACTGGTGGGAGAGACACATAGTCCCAGAGGCACAGCATTCTTAAGTCTTCCAGGAAATGTCGCATGTAAAAATGCCAACATACATTTCCATCCTATTGCTTCCATATAAGATCTAAGTCATTGAAAAATAAATCAGCTCAGATTATGAGAAACACTTGGACAATGCTTACTTTTGCTTGATCATGTTCCCTCCTCCTCTTTGCACAGGAACGATGCAGCATCCTGGGCTTAAACCCAGGGTAAATATCTGTGGCATCCTGAGCTTCCCTTTATTATTTAACATTATGTTCTCCAAAACGTTCTAGAAGATATTTTATTAAAGACCCAGAAAAAAATGCTGGCAATGGCTACCGATTCTTCCACCAGCCTCAACCGTCTCCTGACTTGGTATCTATTCTCATCTCATTGTTAGTTCTTCCAGGATGAGGACAAAGGAAAAGGAATGTACTTTGTTTTATTATATAAAATTGAGAAAAATGTATTATTTAAAAAATGAGAAAAATGTAAAAATGAGTTGAGATAAATGAAACTCTCTGGACCTAGCAACAATGTATTTGCAGCAAGGCCATGTTAAGCACCCTATCTTACAAAAGCAAGTGGGTTCCTAGGCCTCCTCGTCGTGAATCAGGACCTCTGTTGTGGGTCTCTCTAAAATGAGAACTGCTAACCTCTTCCATCTTGCCCTGTCAGGTTCTGAGCCAGTTAGCGATTCATCAGGCCAAGAAGCCCCCAAGCCCAGCAGGTTAGCTTAGGGCAGAAGACGGGCAGCTCTGCTTCCTACCTGTGCCTTTAACCACAGAAACTTGTTGGCCGGCAGCTCCAGGGCCACCTTCAGCATGTGGTGCTGCAGAATGGGAGGCACCTCCTCCCGAAGGCTCTGCTCGGAGATGATGCCTATGGGTGAAAAAGAGGCAAACTGAAAAAAGGCACGTGGATGTGGGTGCCCAGCAACTGCTGCCCTGGCCAGAGGACAAGGAACTCACCAGAACTCACCATGGAGAAAGACAAAGGAGGATGCGGGGTTCCATTTCTCTGTCTTGTGCTCACCCTCACGTGGCACATCTCACCTGATGTCCCCCCATGCCCTGGTCTGTCCAAATCTTTCAACAAAAAGCCCAAATCCGACTTGTCTGAAGCCCTCCCCTGCCCCACAGCCCCCACTGACACTGACCCCAAACAAGTGGAATCACCGCACCCACCATGAGCCCTCCAGGGGTGGGCTCTCGGTAACGTTCTCCCTTGCTCCCCCAGACAGCAAGCATTTTATGGGCAGAGACTGCAGCCACCTGCGCCTGAACTGGGTACTCATCCTCCACCCTGCTCTTTGGGTTTCTTCCTTGCTACTTAACACTAAAAGGCCACATTCTAGTAAATTTCGTATTTCCACAGCAAAGAGAACCTTTCACCTTCAAATGGTTAAAAAGTGAACTGCAGCTTTTGAAAAAGGAGTATTTCAATAGCTTATATAAATTCCAAGAATGATATTTTTGCAAGTCCTCTCCCGTAGGTCCTATTATAAAGAGGATCAGACAAATTTTCCTATCCAGGAAACATGACCAGACAAGCATGTTACTTTTCTGAGTTTGAACCTGACTCAGTGGGGTCAAAGATGAAGTCATTATGTCAAAAGTGTCTCTGCATCAACAGATGTCCCTTCTGCAGAACTCTCATTTCTGCTCTACCCTCTGCACCCCTGCTCCCTTGAAAAGTGACTTTAGAGTTAATGTCACATGATGGGATTTGTGGGCCATCCATGCAGGTCGCTCAGTGCTTGGAAGCTGGCTGGCTTCTTCCACTGTTCTCACCGCTACCAAGTGTTGATCTGATAAGGAAGACCAGCTATTTAAAAAAATACTGATGCAAGTAAAAGTTCTCAGGCTGACGGATGAGCACGCAGCCAACTATCCACCAGCCTGCCTGATTCCTGGCTCCAGGGCTCTGCTCCAGTTTATCGGCACTTCCTCCAACTGGCAGCAACAGTGGCAGCTTGTCTATAAGCCCTTGAAACCCACCCTTCAGGAGCTTGCTGAAGTCAAAGCTGTACTGCATGACCACGTGGGGGACCACCTTCTGGTAGAGGCATATGACCTGGAGCAGAACAGCCTTCAGAAGAATGGTTTCCGCATCATCTGCACCAAAAAATAGAAAAGGAAAGAAAGAAAAAGAAAACAGCTTGAATTAGGAAACATGCTGGTTCTTTGTCCTTGAGTAGCTGAACTGGCTGTGGCACCACATTGCAGCCAACTGCACACCAAGGCTGCAGGCAGACCGCGCAGTACCCGGATCTAAGGTCCTGAAGAGGTTAATAAAGATGTTTACACTGTTCAGAGGGTCTGAGTGAAAACCTCATGTCACTGCTGTGACCTTGCACAGGCTCCCGGCCACTCTATCTCCCTCTGCTTTCGTGTCCTCATCTGAGCACTAGGGATACTCGACAGGGCCTACTTGCAGGGCTGCCGTAAGGATGAAATACGATACAGACATAAGATACAAAGCCCAGTGCCTAACCGACAACAAGGCTCTGAGCTCTATCTGCACAGCAAGAGACAGCACCCCCACACTGCTGTCCCTGGAAAGGCCAGAGTACACGGTGCCCAACACTCAAGTTTTCAGAGAGACAGAGCTTGCATAAAGATGGTCACATTTCCAACAGATACTAAAATTCAATCTACGGTCCCTTTCCAATTCTTCTCCCTAAGCAAAAAAAAAGATACAGACACATTCACAGCCAGAGGTGCCTTGAAACGAGAACTGCTCCAGGACCCTCTGGATGGTAGCTATCCTGGGCTGCCAGTGTCAGCTCCCTCCCATGCAAACAGCAGAGCCCCCGACCCCCGGCAAACCCTCACCGCACTGGCGAGCCTCGCAGGCAACTGGGGGGCCCCGTGCTCCTTTTCTTCCCTTTCTCATCATCCTGTTTGCTCTCTTGCTTTTTAAGTGACTGCCAGACCCACACGATAGTGTTCAGGTCTGGCAAAATCTAAAAGGGAAAAAGAAGCAAAAAATTAGTTGTATTCAACAACAAAGGGAGACGAATGAACCGAACATACTAACAAGACGCAAAAAACGGGGGAGGTGCGAGTCTACGGGAGTGTGTGTAAGAAGGAGACAGAAGAGTGGTGGGAAAACAGGCCCGCGTCTACTGTAAGTTCTGTTCTGCAGTATAATTTCTTTCTTTCTTTTTTTTTGAGATGGAGTCTCACTCTGTCGCCCAGGCTGGAGTGCAGTGGGGCAACCTCGGTTTGCTGCAACCTCCACCTCCCAGGTTCAAGTGATTCTCGTGGCTCAGCCTCCTGAGTAGCTGGGACTACAGGCATGTACCACCACACCTGGCTAATTTTTTGTATTTTAATAGAGACAGGGTTTCACCATGTTGGCCAAGCTGGTCTTGAACTCCTGACCTCAGGTGACCCACCCGCCTCAGCCTCCCAAAGTGCTGGGATTACAGGCCTGAGCCACTGTGCCTGACTGTGTTCTGCAGTATAATTTCTAAAAACATACACAGTAAGGATTCTGTGAACAGGCGAGTTCTGATCATTAAAACAAACCTTTTAAGACTCATTCACCTGAACAAAAGACACAGGGAACAAAGAAACACTTTCTCAGGAGCAGTTCCGGCAAAGCTCCCCCTGTGTGACTGGGGCTCTCAGAGCAGCCAGCCAGTTTACAAAAGCCTGGCCCTCAGCCATAGGAAGCAAGAGGGGCTTCCTGAGCCACTGCCTCCCTTCTCACTGGGCCACAGTGCAGTCTGTGTGGGCAGCCATGGGTGAGGGGTAAGGACACAGCCTACCCCCTCGACAACATCACCATGGCTCCTGATTAAACATGAGGTCCCACCAGAGCCAGAACCCCCATGAGAGAACACGTACATCATCTAAATTCTTACTCTGCACAAGGACTTTTGGATCACGCTCTGTGACATCACTGCCTATAATCACAAGCGTAGGTCTCCTCAGCTGACCCTCGGCACCCCTGCTACCACACTGCCCACTGGCCTAACCCTGCAGCCCCAAGGACACCTCACTTGGCTTCCACCCACTGTGCTCCCGGAATGGTCTTTTCCACCTGGCGAGGTCTGGAAGGAAAGCCCAAACCTGGACCGGAGCCTACCTTGCTCAGGGCTTCTCTGAAGAGCTGCACAAATTCTTCCATCATCACAGCTGTGTACACGCCTGATTCCTGCCACGCCTCTTTATTCAGGCAGTGGTCAATAGTTTTTAATGCCCTCTTCAAAATGACAGAAGTAAGGGACAAGGCCGTGTGCCTCACTGACGTGCTGTCCAACTGAGAAGAAAAAGAGTTAAATGCACAAATGTCTCTAGGATACACTGGTGGACACAGATTTGCCAAACCATGGACTTGGCTGGCATTTGCCCCCTCCTCAGGGACTCGCAGGGGAAGCTGCATGAAACAACTGGTCTCTACACTGTGAGAAGAGGTGACCTGGGTACCTCACCCTCCTGACATCCGCAGTTGCCAGGAAAGCGCCCACTAATGGTAGAGTCCAGCAGTAGTTTCATTTTTGTCATCTGCTCTTTGGTAAGCCTTGAGACAACCACTCAGCTATCATGAATGCCCTCCGTTAACAACAGATCTCGCCAGAACCCACTACTTCACCACTATTTTTTTTTTTTTTTTTGAGTCAGGGTCATATTCTGTCTCCCAGGCTGGAGTGCAGTGGTGCCATCATAGCTCACCACAGCCTCAAGCTCCAGGGCTCAGGCAATCCTCCCGCCTCAGCCTCCCAAGTAGCCGGGACTACAGGTACCTACCACTCCTGGCTAACCTTTTTTTTTTTTTTTTTTTAAGAGATGAGTCTCACTATGTTGCCCAGGCTGGCCTCAACCTCCTGGCCTCAAGCAATCCTCCTGCCTCAGTCTCCCAAAGCACTGGGATTACGAGTGTGAACCACTGTGCCTAGCCATTTTTTTTTCTTCGGTGAAGATAGGGTCTTGTTATGCTGCCCAGGATTCCACCACTATTATGAACATTAGCATCAGGTGGAGGGATGGCAAAAAGAATGCATCAGGTACTTTAGAATTAAAATCCACCTCCAAGCTCAGCGAGCTAGTAACCCACATCACAGATCTGTGACATCCAGAGCTCTTGACTTCCAGTACGAATGATGGCTGGGAGAGTCACTCACTGCAGAGACTAGGTAGGGTTCAAGAACCGGCGCTACTACCAACAACAGGAAAAGAGTCCCAGCAGCATCATGTGATGGCAGCTCCCAGCGCTCAGGAGAAATGCAGAATCCCAGGGCCCAGCCCAGACAACTCACGCAGAATCTGCATTTCACACGATCCCCAGGAGAGCCCTCCGACAGCGAAGTCTGAGAAGCCCTGGCTGGGATACTGCAGACTCACAGCGAGGTAGAAACGAAGAGGTTTCCTGGTTGACTTCTAGCTCAGTAACCACAACACCCCGGAGCCCCAGCATTCTGGTCAGCTAGGGCCTCGCTTTGCCTACACTGCACACTCAATCAGGACTACAGGAACTATCTTAAGGCAAGAACAGCCTGGCCCCACAATTGCTTCAAAGGCAGGCCCCACACAAGCATGCACACCACACCCAAGGAGCTAAGAGTGCAAAGCTCAACCACCAACCTGGGGTCCTGCCTCCAAACGCTTTCTTATTTCCTGTTTCTAAAACAGGCTAAAGCTTCTCTTCCCGATTCTAAAATGTATACTATTAAAAGTTTTTTAGATAAAACCGTAAGAAATGAAAGAAAAAAGACAAACATCATCTAACTCCAGCCCCTAGATCCATAATTATATAAAAACACAGTCTTGGGTCTCAGAAAGGGCACCTGCGAAAGGAAGGCACGGCTGGGCTCAGTGGCCCTGGTACTGGTCCTGCACAGGGGGGAGAGGAGGCTGTGTCCTCTGACACTCCTTCCTTGGAGCCACTCCCTGCAGGAGACAGAACACCCCTCTAGGGTCACAACCCTTTGTCTTGAAGCAACACTGTGAGAGGAGAAGACAGGCTTTTCTCTCCCACACTACCGGGAGCAAGCTTGGAATGGAGAGCAAATGCAGCCCACAGAGGAGGCACATCTGGCTGGGCGTGGCGGCTCAGACCTGTAATCCCGACACTTTGGGAGGTCGAGGTGGGAAAAGTGCATGAGGCCAGGAGTTCAAAACCGGCCTGCGCAACATAGTGAGACCCTATCTCTACAAAAAATAAAAATAAGAAAATTAGCTGGGTGTTGTGGTGCACACCTGTAGTCCCACTACTCAGGAGGCTGAGGTGGGAGGACACTTGAGTCCAAGAGCTTGAGGCCACAACGAGCTATGATGTCACCACTGCACTCCAGCCTAGGCAACAGAACAAGACCCTGTCTCAAAAACAAAATTTTTTTTTAAATAAAAAATAAGGGACGTTCATCAGACTAATCCTTTCAATCTGGTTTTCCTGTAAGTCCCTTGAGAAATACAAATTCCTCCCACATTTAATTAAAACAGTTGGGCAAGCTAGCTAGGAGCTAATTTTGTATCTGATGATTTGACAAACACAACACAAGACCTTTCTGCCTACTCCCACACAGGCTTCCTCTCTACTCCTCACACCATCACCCATGCTCAGCACAAACCGTAGAGGGGTATCAGAACATGGTGAATCCCATGGTCTCAGGAGTCCACCCATTTTACAGTGACTGTGCTTACCACCACAGGCCCAGCCCCTGCCTGTGCAACCCACCACTGCCAACCCTGCTCCTACTGAAGCCACACAACAACTCAGCCTGCTTGGAAGGATGAAGACACCCCTCGGAATACCTGGCCTCCCCCAGGTATCTCAGGCAACCCGGGGTTAGGAGGGGCTGGCAGGGCCCAGGACCCAGGTGTGCCAACAACCCACAGCCATTCACCTGGGCCCATGATGCTGTGGCGAAGAACACGTGAACCCCTCCGAATGTGGCTTCTGATGGGACATGGGAACCTTTATAATAAATAGTGATGTGAAATTTAAGTATCAATTTCTTCCATGAACATGTCCTCCAAAAATGCCTAAAACAGCATCCTCCCAAAACGCCTGAAAGAGAACATGTCCTCCCCAAAATGCCTGAAAACAGCTGGCCTTCAAAGTATATGTTTCCCAGGCATCTTAACACCATTCACTTAAACTATCAAAAAAAGAATCTGCTAGGCGAATGAGGACCTTTCCTTTTCCTGATTCTGACATTCTCCCACCTTCAGGCAGGACTAGGAAGGCTTGGAGGGGATGCAGGGGTCCCCCGCTGTGTGATGGAGCAGGGCCAAGGACATGTAAATGTTTCTGCTCCAAGGTCTTTACCCACGTGAGTGGACCTGTCACTCATAGCTATTTCAAACTACAGTCTCTGTCCTGGAAGCCTCAGAGGCTCCCTGACAAAACACAATCAAATACACCCAGGTCAGTATTCTCAGAATAATCACATCATGCAGCCAGTGAGTTTAGCCAGAGACAGGTCCAGAAGTGGGGCAACCACATGAGCTTACGTTTAATGCTTGAGTGAACATGCTCTTATTGCACACCACGGGCACGGTGGTCACCATCACCATTGCCAGGAGCCGAGGCAAGGGTATAAACTCTCTGGTCTGAAATGCCCGGGAAATCTCCGGCTGAGCCTCATAGATCTAGGAAAAGCAAAAAAGAGATTTAGTTGTTGCTAGAAGTAAGTTTCAAACCTGAGACTAGCTGTCTTCAAAGGTGAAGGTGAAAATGTCTTCAAAGGTGAAGCCATTCAATCAAGTAATTACAGTGATAAAGGTCCCAGACTCCCCACAGGCTGAGTGGAAGATTAACCCCCAAATCTTCTTGTCAAAGACAAATCAGGTCAGGAGACCGGCTGTTAACAGAGAAAGGACCTTCAGAGCAGAACTTGACCTGTGGTCTGCAGAGTCTCTTAAAACCTCTGACGGCAAATAAATCACTGCTAGAACTACCAATGGTATTACTTATCAGTTCCTGCTGCACTTGACAGGCGCCTGACAAATTATGTCAGGAAGGCATGTCAGGAAGCCATCTTCTCAAAGCTGCCTGATAACCCTTTGGGATAGGGACTCTTAACACGAAAACAAAAATATATTCATAGGTAAAAAAACTGGACCTCAGTGAGGTCAGGTAATTTCCCCTAAGGCCACATAGCTAGTAGGCAGCCAAGCAAGGACTCCATCCTGGGCCTGCAAAGACCACACATTCACTCCTCCCCTGCATCAGATGCAGCCAATAGGGGTGCTGGCCCCAGGACTATCTGTACCAAAATAAGGGGTGGAGTACATCCTCCTCATCCCAAGGTAAATGTGGAGACTGTGCACCTAGGCACTCAAGCAGAATAAAAACTGGTTTTACAGATAAAGCCAGGCCCAGGTAGAGGCACAAGAAACAATCCCAGGTATTTTACCACTAGGCAAACCGAAAATCAGTGACAGAGGGTTCAAATGAGTCAGGCATTAGTGCCCCAAAACAGCAGGTGCCTCCATTTGTAAATGGGCGGATGCTGACACCATGATCAAAAGGAAGGTAACATACATCCACTTAAACCAGCAGACCACCGCTTCACAGCTTATTTCAAGTTGTTCTAACTAATCGAAACAGCAACCTTTAAAAACCATCCTACAAATCAGACATTTCATGTTATTTTTTTATGAGCCCAGATGGGGAAGAGATAATCAGGCATTTCATCAATCCCAGTCTAACTGTGCTGAGACTCCACAAGATTTCACTCTAAGCAAAATCCTGATGAACAAGATAAATTGGCTCAAAAGAGTCTAAAGGAATAAACCTCAAATTCAGCTCAGTGAAACGCAAAATGCTATAGAAGATAAGGACACCAAATTTATATGATCTAAAATATCCCTTTATCCCTGAAAGGTCTTCACGTTGCACAGTTTACCAGATAAGAATATCTGCCAGTCCCCCCAACTCCCTATGCTCTCGCCCAGGCTGGAGTGCAATGGTGCGATCTCAGTTCACTACAACCTCTGCCTCCCAGGTTCAAGCAATTCTCCTGCCTCAGCCTCCCAAGTAGCTAGGATTACAGGCACGCGCCACCACACCCAGCTAATTTTTTATTTTTAGTAGAGACAGGTTTCGTCATGTTGGTCAGGCTGGTCTCAAACTGCCAACTCAGGTGATCCACCTGCCTCAGCCTCCCAAAGTGCTGGGATTACAGGCGCGAGCCACCATGGCCAGCATAGCTAACGGACTTTTAAATATCATGTTGTTCTACCTTGTTTAGTAGTTTGATATTATTTAGCCAAGTAGACTTCACTCTTGGGATAAAGGAAAACGTTACTTCCTTGAAGTATTTCTTCAGTAAGTCCGGGCACACTTTGAGGATGTTCACCACAAGGTCAGCCACCAGATCATCGTCAGCTGCAGTTTTCAAACCCAGCAAGAAGTGCAAGAGTGTCAGGTTTCCGCCTCTGTCAGAGAAAGAGACAAGAGGAGAGGTCAGTACAAAACGTTCAGAGCATCCCGAGAGCTCATGGTGACAGGCAGCTCTGCGGAATCGCCCTCAGTGAACACAGCAGTAACGTCGTGGGGAATTCCCCCCAGGACATAAAGTGGGAGTTCCGTGGCCTGTGGGGTTCCAGCTCTCCACTGAGGGCCTCCCTCTCATCCTCTATTTCTCAGTGGCTGAAAAGTCTCTGATTGTCCTGCTCCTGTTCTTTCCTACTTCCCTCCTTTGAGTTCAATTCCTTCTAAAGAAAAGGAAGAAAACCATTCTCTCTCTACCTCAGCCACCTATCAGTCTGCCTAGAAGTCAAGGCTACTGAAAACAGAGGGCAAAACCAGCAGGAAGGAATCCATGCCCCAAATTTCATTTTGAAAGTTTACTGACGTCCCTCCTCCAGCCACACATGAAAAAGCACTATGTAGGGCTGGATGTGGTGACTCACACCTGTAATCCCAGCACTTTGGGAGGCCAAGGCGGGAGGATCATCTGAGGTCAGGAGTTCAAAGACCAGCTTGGCCAACATGGTGAAACCCTGTCTCTACTAAAAACACACAAAAAATTAGCTAGGTGTGGTGGCACCCGCCTGTCATCCTAGCTACTCAGGGGGCTGAGGCAGGAGAATAGCTTGAACCCGAGAGGTGGAGGTTGCAGTGAGCTGACTGCACGTTGCACTCCAGCCTGGGCAACAGAGTGAGACTCTGCCTGGAAATAAAAAAAAAAAAAAAAGCACTATGTAAATACATATGAGTGTGAGTATAAAAAAGTGCAGATAAGACATTTTTCTCTTGAAACGAGGACTTGTTTTAACTTGCAAAAATTTTTATTATTGATTTATTTAGAGAGAGGGTCTTGCTCTGTCATCCACAGGGCAGTGGTGTGACCATAGCTCGCTGCAGCCTCGAACTCCCGGGCTCAGGTGATCCTCCAGCCTCAGTAGCTGGGACTACTGGTACACACCACCACACCTGGCAATCAAGTTTTTTTTTTATATGAAGTGCTCATGAGTTGCTGCAGGGTCCAGAGTGCCATCAAATTATTTCTTGACAAGAAATCTGACAAGACAGCACAAGGTCTTTGCAGAGGCCTTCTGCCTTCCCTGTTTCTAGCTTATTTCAAATTCCTTCATCTCCATTTAGCAGCTGAAAGAAGCAAGGATGGGGGAAAAAAATCCGCTGTAGAAAAATATTGAATAGTTGTCTCAAAGTGGACAGTTTTCAAAGGTATGAGAAGATAACAGAAGAAGCAGGTGAGCCCAGGAGTTCGAGGCTGCAGTGAGCTATGACTGTGCCACTATCTTCCAGCCTGAGCAACAAAGCAAGACTCCATCTCAAAACAAAACAAAACAAAACAAAACAGTAAGCAGCGAGAAAGTCTGCAGAGACTAAAGCTTGCATAAAGGGAGTAAAACCCCAGATCCACACAGCTAAAGCCCC
Organism: Ateles fusciceps; assembly: GCA_036589455.1. Taxonomy (NCBI): domain Eukaryota; kingdom Metazoa; phylum Chordata; class Mammalia; order Primates; family Atelidae; genus Ateles; species Ateles fusciceps. The sequence continues at coordinate 14,816,500 of JAZHEH010000222.1, forward strand.
AGGATACTAGGCTTCATCTGCCTCGAAGTCTTTTTAGAAAATACACCTTTTCCTATCTGCTTGACCCTGGGAAGTCAAAACATCCAGAAAACCCTCAGACTCTGCCTTATGTGCATGCCATAGTGATGGTTTCTAGTGTCCCGAGTGTCTTGTATCCCCTGATAAATTAAGTAAAACTACAATGCTATATGACAGCTTTACATACAGTAAAATACGTTCTTTAAAAACCAAATTAGAAAGTATAATTTTGATCAGAAAGCTATCTTTTACAAAAGGATATGAAAATATCCTTTAATATGAAAACGTAATGAACAAAACAAATAGTTTGAACTGTCAAATGAAAAGGATATTAAATCTACAAAGAGTGCTAAAAATACTACACATACTTTATTTTAATCAACAATGTAATAAAATGGAGAGCACTGATATTTACCTAGCGCACAATACATGCCAGACACTGCTCTAGGCAGTTACCACCCACCTCTCTGCGACAGGCACTACTTTTACTCCCACTTTATAGATGAGATAATGGCAAGGGGGATGCCTAACTCACTGAAGGTCTCAGAGCTAGGTTAGGATTGACCCAGCTGTCTGCTCTCTTAACCTCCACCAGGGACTGAAACTAGAGCCCAACACCTATCACTGTAAATTTTATTGGGATACAGGTAAACGTGCTTATTTACGTCTATGGATGCTCTGATGGCACAACTGAGTAGTCGCAACAGACTCTGCAGGCTGCCAAGCCTAAAATACGATCTGGCCCTTTGTAGAAAAAGTTGGCCAATCCTTGCCCTATGCTGTAACATCAGCTTTCAGTGAGCATCTACTATGTGCCAGGCACTGTCATAGGTACTGGGCGGCTGTAACAGTCCAGCGTCTGTTCTCACCACTTCTCACCAATCTGATAATGAACAAGCAAATAAATGAATGAACAGTCAGAAGCCTAAGCCAGGCAAAAGCACAGGGACAGTGGAGGGGCTATTTCAGAAAGGGCTGCTGGGGAAGGCCTCCCTGAAGTGGTGACATCTGCACAGGAACCAGAATAAGTTCAGGAGTGAGCCACATGTCTACTGGGAAACAGGGAATGATGTAATTCAGTGTGCTCTCAAGGCTCTCTGTTACCATCCACAAACAAATCTCCTTCCTTTCCCTTATTAACAAACACTTGTCTTTTGCCCATGGCTTCAAAATTCACATAAATCACAGCTTACTGCAAACAGACCCAAACCCACAAGGTGATTCAATATGCTCATTAAATGATCATCTACTTCATGGGCCTAGTTATGGAGGAAAATGCTTTAAAAGGGGGAACAGTGCATGTGTTAAGCACAAGTGTAATATTCTATTCAACTATAGAAGTCTGCCGTTACGTTTTAGGAGGAAAATGAGCTCATTCTTACTGATGAAAGAAAAAAAAGAAATGAGGTGGCAAGTGAAATCACAGTACCCTCTGAATCAAAACATGTCCAAAGTCAGAAGCAAACAGAAAAATTCCCACCATATTATTCCATTCTGAAGGAATCACCTGATTTCCTGACTGGCTGAAATTAGAAGTAAATCCGACTGCCTGAACCCTTGTGATATAATGCTATCATAGAATAGCAAGGAGTAAAAACTAAATCATTTACAATCACCAGAACACACAGCCAATATTTTTATTGTCAAATGGGAAAAAAGCAGATGGATGAGCACTAGTAAGCATTTTTGTTACTAAAAAAAATTACAAGGACTTATATGGCTACAGAAAGATAGTCTCAAAGAATATAATCAAAACTGGTAGATTTGAACTTTGTTTCCTTACTGATGAAATGTTATCACAATTGTGAAATATGAAACAAAACATAAAAAAACAATTTTGAAATCGTGACTCACAGGCAGCCTGCCGAGGAGAGGGAGGACTGTTTAGTATCAGCTTGGAGCCGGACTTCCTGGATTCCAACGCCAGCTCTGCCATTTAACCAGGTAAGTGTCTTGACCTCTCTGGAACCACTCTCCCCCTCTGCAAAGTTGGCCTAACAACCGTACCTGCCTCAGGATGGCTGTGAGGCCCAAGTCAGGCCCAGCCCTCTCTGGGAAGGCAGATGCCTTTTCTGAGCTCCAGTCAACAAACACTGTCTTTAGGTAAACACCTGCAGTACCTCTCTGGGAGAAATAGCCCATGATCTACCTGAGTGTTAATAGACAGCAACTCTCAGAAACTCTGCCCCCAAGGACATGCAACGAATAGAAGTTCCCCCGAGTCTACAACTGTTCAATCCTGAAATGAGTTAGAGAATGTCCACAATTCTAGTCCTAACCTACTACCGTTCCACTAGACACTCATGGATGTAATGACTTCTGAGGAACACACACACCCTGGGGTCCACAAGAGTGTTACACTTTACCTGCCAAAGGTACCCAAAGATGCATCATAAAAATTAATTCCATGCTTGAGTGAACAGCAAAGATCCATCAGGAAGTTATGAACGAGCTCCCGCACCATGGTTTTCCCTGCTTCTTCGGCAGAAACCTATGAAGAGTTTTTAAAATTCAATGAAAATTCCAAACTCATACACTTTAGTAAGAGATACAGAATAAAAACAAAGGCAATATCAACTGCCTGATGACAACTTAGAAAACATTTTAAACACCTGATATCATTCCAAACAACAAACGAAAACAGCCAACATTTTAAACACTTGGTGTCATCCCAATGAATGCAAACAACAGCAACAGCAGAAGATACACGATCCAGAGAAACAACACTCTGAAGACGGGCCTGCTTAAACCTGTATTTTTAAAAGCTTTAAAGTGATCTAATGTCTCTTGTCCATTTGAGTAAAATTTCACATTTGGGAGTGTTTTGATCCAGCCTCTGAGGCTTGCTGGTACTGGAGTATACAAAAACATGTTCAAAACAACAGGGCCTGGGCAAGTCTCCAAGACAAAAGGAAGTAAAATAGTAGGCTCTTGAGAGGTGAGTTACTGTCATGTTAACAGGAAGCCTGTGCCTTTATTACCCTGGCCAAGTCCACGTTGAGTAACGCCCTGAGGAAAATTACAATATGCACTGGCAGCGGGTCAGTGTGAGAGCAGCTGTTTTAATTTAGCACATGAGTGAACTACTACAAAATCAATTCTACACGCCAGCAGGTGAGGCTCCGAGACAGTCAGGACCCCGAAGTTAACAAAAACAAAAACGCAACAAGCCTTGAAACTCCAACAACTGGACATGAAAGAATGGAAGGACGGGGAAGTCAGAGGTGAAGCGAGAGAACAGAGGGCGGGGACGACCCTGCAGGTCTAACAGGAAAGGGCTGCAGGGAAAACTAAGGGCTCAGCCAAAGGAAATCACAGTTCTCTAACTAAAAAAAAAAAAAAGAAGTACAGTTTACTAGCGAGACTGTTAAGAAATCAGGGGAAAAAATCTTATTAATACAGCCATATAACGACAGGCAAAAGAAACAGATCAAATGAGGGGACTTCACATCTGCTGCAGCGTTGAGAATCCTCCCTCTCCCGACCCTGAGGATCAAATTCCAACAACGAGGTCAACGAACACCCAAAACTGACTGCACCTTGACATCTTCTGGGTTCACGTCGGTAATCCCATTCCAGTTGTACAGCGATGCTATGTGGATCAGTAACTGCCCCGTAAAGAAACGCACCTTCTGGGTTTTTGTGATATTTTTATTGTGAACTACCTGAAAACAATAATCAAACAAATGAAGTTCATGGAATTCAATCTGTTTTCTCATCATTATAAAAATAATGCATGCTAGTAGCAGAAAATTTGGTTTAAAAAAAGGAAAAACATCAAGGGAAATTCACCAATATTCCCAACCATGCTAGGATACCTAGTTACTATTTTGATATATTTCCTTTCAGTCACCACCCACACCCACACGATATGCATGTGTATGTGGTGTATGTGTGTATGTATTAGTTATTTTTTGCCTTTTATTCATGTATGATTACTTATGAAGCATAAGCCTTTTCTACATCCTTAAAAATCCCTTTAGAACATTTTGGGGGACTAAATACCATTCTGTCCTATGAGTGGACCACAACTTATTTAACCATTCCATTCCCCTGCTGTTTACAATCAGTTGTTTCTAAATTCTGGCTATTCTCCGTAAAGCTGTGATCAGCATCCTTGAACAGAGTCTTCACTGCATCTGACTTTGGACTTGACACTGGTTCCTCCAAGTGGAATTGTGGCACAAATCCACAGCTCCACCCAAACCTACTCCCAGAATCCCTAGGGGTGTGGCCCAGGTATATCTATTTCAAATACATTCCCCTAGCGGTTCTGACGCAACCCTCGTCAGGGTCCATGAATATATTTAAGACCTTTGACACATCCTGTCAGAACGATTATCTTCCACAGGGGATACAACATTTCCTCCTCAACAAAGCATCTGACTCAAAACATCCCTGCTAGCACTGAACACCATTGTTTTTAAAAGTCAATGCTATTTTAGTAGGCAAAAAAAAATCTGTATGTCATTATTTGCATTACTTTAAATTATGGTTTCTCAGTCTCAGGTCTATTGACATTTGGGGCCAGGCAATTGTTATGGGGCTGTCCTGGGCATTAGGACATCTGGCAGGATCCCTGATGTCTATCTACGAGGCACCAGCTGTACCTTCCCAGTTATGACAAAATGTCTTCAGAGATTGCCAAATGTCCCATAGAAGGCAAAATTGCCCCCAGTGTTTCTTACTGATGATCTAAGGTGTTTCCTTTTAGCAAGTTTTACAATATCGGTAAGATGCTTGCAAAAGGCAGAATATGGAACGTGACACAAAACAATATTTTGCTAGATATGTGAATGAAGTATTATTTATAAGTTTACAGTTTACAATTATTACTGTGGGTTGCTGTGAAATGCTGAGCAGCAGCTTTTCTGCTGCTGTAATAAACAGCTGCCACGTCTGGACATCACTGGCTGCTTCAGCTATTCTTTAACCTGCTAGTCCCGGGATATGCTCATCGACAAGAACGAGTTTCTGCTTAAGAAAGTTTTCCATTCGACCAATACGACAACCTACGTAACATAAGATGCTGTAGTTCTACAGTCCTGTAAAACACCAGACAGTATCTCATTCCCAAGGTAAACAGAAACACTGATTACCAAGCACGTACCTTTGTTTTCAGTGTGGATAACAAAATATTGACAGTAGAGATCCTATCTTCCTTTATCCCTGAGCTAAAAATGCAAGGAATAAATTCTGAAAGTAAAAGTTTCAAAGCATTAAATTCAAAAATATTTTGAAAATGAGAATAGATGAGAGATTACTGTTTAAGTGGTACAGCAAACAATGCTATTTACCTTTTAAGTTTTTTTTTTTCTTTTAACTATACAAGTTCCCAGTAGGAATAACCACTTCCGTGACATAAGAAATCAAGAAGCCAGGCACAGTGGCTCATGCCTGTAAGCCCAGCACTTTGAGAGGCCAAGGTGGGAGGATTCCTTGAGGCCAGGAGTTCAAGACCGGCCTTGGCAGTGTAGTAAGACCCTATCTCTACAAAAAGCTTAAAAATTAGCTGCGTATGGCGGTGCACACTTGTAGTCTTACTGTAGTCTTAGCTACCTAGGAGGCCGAGGTGGCAAGATCACTAGTACCCAGGAGTTTGAGGTTGCATTAAGTCATGATCGCACCACTGCACTCCAACCAGGCAACAGAGCACAACTCTGTCTCCAAACAAACAAAAAAAAAGGAAGAAAGAAGAAATCAAAAGCACCTAAAGGTGAACCAACGACAGAACTTTTAAAGAAGTTCAGTAGGTCTTTAGCTCCATTTTACTTTTTTCTCACATTAAAATTAACTAAAGGCCGGGGTAATGGCTCATGCCTGTAATCCCAGCACTTTGGGAAGCCGAGGCGGGTGGATCACCTGAGGTCAGAAGTTCGAGACCAGCCTGACCAACATGGAGAAACCCCATCTCTACTAAAAATACAAAATTAGCCAGGCATGGTGGCACATCCCTGTAATCCCAGCTACTTGGGAGGCTGAGGCATCGCTTGAACCTGGGAGGCGGAGGTTGCGGTAAGCCAAGATTGTGCCATTGCACTCCAGCCTGGGCAATAAGAGTGAAATCCCATCTCAAAAAACAAACAAAAAACAAAAAAAATTAAATACTATTTGAAAGAGAATGTGTAGTATAACAGACTAATACAATGTCTCTCTTGCTTAGACTTGCTGAGATATGTTTAAAGAGATGGTCATCATTTTAGAGGCTGGCATTAGAATTTTGGGTAATTTAGTTTATTTCCTTTTTGTTTTCTCTTCCTACTTTTCAATCCCCCAGGGAAACAGCCACCAGGGCTGGAAACCGTATCATTATTAACGCAGTGGCGACACTGGGCAGAGGCAGCAAAGCAATTACAATTTTCCTCGCTCCACACACGCTCACTGGGCACACAGAATCTCTACAAAAGCAAATTCATTATTTGTGAAAAAGGAAAAATCAGAAAATACCAGACAAACCGAAAGAATAAGTCAAATCCTCACTACCGAAAAGTTAACCGCATTAACATCACCTGAGTTAACAATTAACCTTCTGATGTATTCATGCTATTCTACTTGAGCAAAATGAGATCATACTTTACAGTTTAATAACTCAGTTTACACTGATCATATATCACTAAAAACCTCTGAAATCATTAAGTACAGCATTTTTCTTCCTTTTTGAGAGCAGGCCTCCCTGCCCTCCAGGCTAGAGTGCAGCTGCACAATCTTGACTTACTACAGCCTTGACGTTCCAGGCTCAGGCAATTCTCCCACCTCAGCCGCCCAAGTAGCTAAGACAACAGGTACACACCAACATGCCCAGTTAACTTTTGTTTTTTTGTTTTTGTTTTCGTAGAAACAGAATCTCACTATGTTGCCCAGGACGGTCTCAAGATTCCTTCGCTCAAGCAGTCCTCCCGTCTCCACCTCCTAAAGTGCTGGGATTACAGGCGTGAGCCACCACGGCCAGCCTCTATAATATTTTTAATCGCTGCATTCCATCTTATGACCAGTTTCCAATTTGCTCAGCTAATCCCTTACTGGTGGACAGTTAGAAGACCCATTTCTAGCTAATATAAAGAATATTCCCTAACAAAACCTCTACTCACATCCTTAATTATTTCACCGAGATAACTGACTAGACATGGAATTGCTGGATCAAGGATCTTAACAGTTTTTTATCTTTTCTTCCTTATCCATGTGCAACCCGCATCAGTGCCAGCAGCCTACGGGCACACAGGCCAGGCAATGGTTCGGGGCTACTGTGTGCTCTGGCATAGGGTACTATGAGAGGCCCAGGGGGACAGGCCCATCATAAATCCAAACCCATGCATGAGCATCTTAAACGTTTTTGATGTGTACGGCCAAACTTCCCAGCAGAAACATTCTACTGTAGTACATTCCAGCCCCCCTTCAACAGTGTAAATGGCACCAACTGTTATTGAATAAAAGGCTAGACAGCTGAAATGACCCAGGGGGATTTTAAGAAACGACTGGCCCTGGCAACAGCAAGACATCCTGAACCTAGTTCCTAGTAACTAGTAGGGAAAACCAAATCTGTCTGCGGCATCATACAGAGACCACTTCTACCATAGCAGTGATGGAGCACCGGCACAGACCAGGCTGACCACACACCGGGTGACCACCGCACTCTTCTCCTAAATGGTGCGGGAGTCACGTCCTGGGGGTAGTTCAGATCTCCCACCCTGGGAGGGAGATGTGCTGGAGACCCAACCACCCTGGGTACCGCACCGTGCTACTCCTCCTCAATAACTCCCAGTGTTCCGGCCAGGACATGGGACTGCTCCTTACTTCTAGACAGTCCAGGATTCCAGGGGATCTCACTGAGCAACTGCCATGTGCTGAGCTAAGTGCTGCCATTTATCATCTTACTCAATCTCTTGGTAAAATGCAAGGAGCCCTAACAGATTAAATGATCCCAAGCCTCACTCTAGGGTAACAGTCACCAGAAGGTGGTCAAGTTCGAATTCTCTAAAGCCCTGTTACTGATATTCTCATAACACAGGGCTAAGCCACCAAAGAAACTAAGTTTATTTTTTAAAACAACAGTTCCCAAGGAAAGTCAGGTAGCCAGGGCTGAGTCTGAGTATGTTCCAGAGCCATAAAGCCTCCTTTGTTTGCTCGATGCCTCTCTAAGGTCCGCATCTATCCTCTGTTACAGCATCGCTCAGCATTCCAGACGGCATAACAGGAACACCTCTGTCCACTCTGACCCATGGTATCAAAGTGGTACTGACCAAAGCTTTGCACCCCCTCAGCCGCCTTCCTGCCCCACACCCTTCAATCCGGTGTACAGAGCAGCTACAAAGGCTGCAGACTTTTTTCTAACTTGGAAGAAATGGTTTGCAGCAGGTTTTTCAAAACAAACGGGCTTTCCTAAGGGACAAAGGAGTACACCTACCTTTCACTTCCAACACTTGCACTATAGTGCTGTCATCACCCGCAATTAGAAAGGAGAGAGCAAACTGAATGTAGGCCTGCCGAACGTCGTGCACTCCCTGGAGGACAAAGGAGACATACGTCACATGCATATTCCACACAGAGGCAAAGGAGTCAGCAACAGCGGCCACACAGGCCCCTCCCGTCTCAACATCATCAGCCCTCCAGCCTTGTCCCCCGTCACCAGAGGATGCATGTCTGCAACCAATGCTCATTCTTTATGGAAAGCAAATAGTTTTTTCTATTCTCTTTCCCCGGTAATCTTCTCTACTTTTCCTTCTCTTTCAAGCCCTATTCTCAACACAAAAGTATGGGTAAAAAACAGTTGTGTTCCCTTCGTGACTAAAACACATAAATTTTAGTTTCTTGGCCACTTTGGTGTAGAGCAAGACTCTCCGCCTGCCCAGATCCATCTCCTCCCACTTGCTGATGAAAATAACCTATGTCTGTGAAATCCAGAGATGATGAAATGACTGGTACTGCTTTTGGTGAGACATCAATGTGGTGATGTCTGGTTTTTATTGGATATTATAAATAACTTATTAGCTCATACCACAAACCAAAGCACAGATACTGTCATGTCACCAACCCTGTTAGGCCTTCCCAGGGTTGTAGCCAGCAGGCATCAGTCACACCCAGGGCAGTGGGCACACCCGGGGAGGGCCCCAATGCCGTGACAGCAGCCAGTGTCTCTAGCAACGTCGCTGATCAGTTCCCCCTCCTAGTATCATTAAATCAAAGCTGTGTCACATTACTCCTTGTTTCACATCTAAGGCATGTGGTCATGCCAGTCTCTCCTCGGCTGTTCCAGAACTAGAAGGTGTACCTAGATCCTCCACTGCTTACACCCAGCACTATTCTCTACTTCAGTTACTCCACAGGTACCTTCATTCACTGCCAAGAAATAAGTTAATATCACAACAAATCATTGTCCCAAATGCCTTGGAAAATTAAGGATTAATCTCTGCCTTCCAGATACTTCTGTTCCACTTAGTAATGGCAGGAGAGGTGGTGGCAGTAGCAGTGGTGATGATGAGAGAGGAGAACGATGTTTACCGAGCACCTGCTATGTGCCAGCACTACACCAAATGCTGCACATCCATTATCGCATTTACCCCCTCGTAACAGCCTGAGGGGGATATGCCACACCACACCTATTTTACACATGAGAAGACAGGATTCAAAAATGCAGCCAGGCATGGTGGCTTGCACCTGTAATCCCAACACTTCGGGAGGCCAAACAGGGCAGATCACTTGAGGTTGAGTTTGAAAACAGCCTGGCCAGCATGGTAAATCCGTATCTACTAAGAGTAGAAAAATTAGCTGGATGTGGTGGTGGGTACCTGAAATCCCAGCAACTTGGGAGGCTGAGACAGCAGAACTGCTTGAGCCTGGGAGGCAGAGGTTACAGTGAGCAGAGATTGCACCACTGCACTCCAGCCTGGGCGACAGAGCTAGACTCCATTTCAAAAAAAAAAAAAATTCACTGGCGGTCACACAGCTAATTAAGTACCAGAACTGAGATAAGAAGTAATTGTACAAACAGACTACTTATGTTCAACTACAGAGTTCTTCCTTCTTCACAGGCTTCTGTGGCATTTTCCATTTTCATTTCACTTTTTCTGAGGGTGCAAGGACCATACCTGGCACCAGTAGGTCTCTGTGCACATCTTGAAATTAATTCCATCTTATTTCGTCGGGTCTGTGTTTCTCCTGGAGAAAAGGAAGGCTATCCAATCCATGCTCCCTAATATGTGGATCAAGGCCTCACATACTCATTACATTTATCGAGTCTATCACCATCCATGTCACATAGCATCTCAGCAAGACCTTGTTACACCAATGTGGGTTTCTTCCAAAACTGTAAGCTTCAAACTATCCTCTGTGTTCTGAGGACCTATCTGTGTGTCTCATCACAATAAGGAGTCTGCGGACAATGATCACTGGTGCTGAGAGTGTGCAGCATTTCCACAGTGTCAGCAACGATCCAGTGCCTTAACCCACCAATTCAGTTTTATACAATACTTGTTGCGTTCAACTTGCCGTCAACTCAGGCCAAGAGACGGTGGTGCAAAGCTAACCAAGATGTCGTCCTTGTCCTCAGAAAGCTTAAGCTGCTCCCAAGCCAACTCAGTGCCTCACTGTTCAAATAAACATGCCACCTAATTCAAGCAGTTACTTTTCTTGATCTCCACATGCCTTGGGTTCCAAATGAATGCTGGTAAATTGCTAAAACTTGCCTGGCACAATTCAATTCAATTCTGTCTTCTCCTTGCTAGTGGAAAGTTCCTGTGCATTTATTTTTTGGTCCACTGAAGTAACAGTACTGGGAGTCAGGGTCCTAGCATGCTGGTCCAGGTTTTCTGCCATTCTAGAGCTTTCTATCCTGCTGGTACATAGCAGAACCAGACCTCCTGTGGGTCCCTCCAGCAATGAATTTCTAAATGAAAAGGGATTTGGTTATCACCTCCTGGCTTCCATCTTTTATGTCTCAGACAACTCCAAACTTCCTGCCCTGACATGATGGAGGAACTGGGTAAGATCTCCAGGACACAGCAGCTGCCCGCTCTAGGCTCCGGCCACCACCGTGGCCTCCTGGGCCTCCACCCTTTGTCTCCAGCCCAGTCCATCAAAGCCATCCCACTCCTACTGTAAGTGGGCCACATGCCAACTCTTCATTCCCACCCTGGGACCTCACAGGGCTATCATCCCGGGAAGAAAACGTCCTAAACTCTTCAGAGCTTGTTCTGCAAAACATTGTCTAAAATAGACCAAAACATATTTGGTAAAATTGCTCTTTGGCACAGGATTTTAACAGTGCTTTCTTTGGCTGGATGAAGATTATCTATAATCTTCCTTCTTCATGAGGCTTTAATAATTTCCTTCAAAATATTAACATATATTCATTAAAAAAAAATCCCTGTCAGCACTTTGACAGCTAAATGGCATTTAAAAAAAAAAAAAGCAGGGGGTAGCATGAGGGAGAGAAAAACTCAAAGACTCAAAAGGGATCAAAGATATTTAAAAAACATACCAGCCAAATGCAATGTGTAGACTCTGTCTGGATCCTGATCTGAACCACAAGGTGTAAAAACATTTTTGAGACAGAAAAAACCTGAGACCAAACTGGGTAATAGATGATAGTGAGAAATTATTAATGTATTAGGCGTGATAATGGTACTGTGGTTTCTGTTCTTTAAAAGGTCTTTTTCTGTTAGCGTACATGCTGAAATATTTATAGTGAAATATGATTCATGTCTGGGATTTGCTATAATTGACTGCCCTAGAACAAACTGAAAAGGTGGAGGGGTGGGGACTCGATGGCTGGTACAGGGTTCCTCATGCTGCTCTATTTTTGAATGTTCCTAACCCTTCCTTATTAAATGTAATGTCTCAACTCCATTTCCTATAACATATAAGGTATCTAAGATACTTATTACAGATTACACAATGAAAGTAAAAAAGCTTTCAACTTGACTGTAACTCTGATTTTACAGATCCTGGAGAGGTAAAATAACACGCCCTGAGACCCTGAGATGAAACAGCTCATGCGTGGCCTTGCAGCCAGGGTTCAGGACAGGAAGCCCTAGTTGGCCTTTCCCACGTTGTCTGGGCTCCTGAAGTCTATTTTACTTAGATGGCTGGAAGGGCTGAGATAGAAAGAGACGGGGTGAAGAGGGGAGAGCATCTGATGGATAATTACTGCCAGGCTTACTGCCAGGTAAAAGAACCGTGATATTTGCTCTGGTGTGCAAATAGCACGCATAGTCTTTTTATTGGAAACGTATTTAAATGTCAGGAGCCATTACTCACTGAATGGAATTTGTTGACACATTGATAAAGCGTAGTATCTAAGAAACATTAAGACCTGGAATTTTTACCTTAGAGAATATCTTATTTGTAATTTCAGTAAAACCCTCAACACCAGGCCAATCTCACAGAGCCGTAAAAACTATTTGCTATTATCAACCCTTTAGTCCAATTCCTGGCAATGTAGAAACTCTTAGTTTCCAGGGATACTGACAGAACAAAGCAGTACATGGTTACAGAAGTGAATTATTCTAATGTGGTTCTCCACCGAGGCAGATGGGCTGATACCTGTCACCTGTTCTTTATGTTCAGGAGCGGGGTGAGACTCTGGCCAGGGCTGTCACAGCACTGAACTCCAGCAGGGGAGCTGATATGGCAATCAGAAGAGGCCCTTTGACAGACAACCTGCAGCTGGCACCCACGACGGAGGATGCCCTCTCTCAAGTAATCCTCAAACTGTGCCTCCTCCTCAGGAAACTTTCTAAACCCAAGTGAAATTTTAAAAGCCACTAGGGAATTTTCCTTTCACAGGTTTTCTGAAAACCAACCATCCACACTCCCATCCCTTGGGCACAATCCAATCCTTACCCATCACGAGATTATAACTGGGAGGCAAAAGTCACTTATTAAAAAGCCATAAAGGTCTTCTTTGAGGACATCACTGGCTTAGACTTTCAAGGGCTTTCTCCGAGGTGGGCAGAACGGGAGCAGAGGACTGGGGCACGCTACAAGCTTCAGGGCCATGGGCACATGGAGGGTATTTCGTTTACTCAGGAGAGGAGATACCCATAAGCTAAGTCATCCTCACAGCCAGGACCACCCCGCGCCACTGAGCCCCCAGAGGCTTCCTCAGAACTCCTCAATGTTCAACTCTGCCGGGTGCTGGCCCATCGCCAGCCTGGAGTGAGTCCTGTCCTCACAGACAGATCCTGTGGCTGCTGAGACACACCCTTCTGCACAGACACCTCCCATTTCATCTGTGTGGGGATCAGGGCCAGAGAAAGGGGGGAAAAACCACTACAGTCCTCCAAGGGAAGGAGACCCACGGAAAGCACAGACACTCAGGTCCCCTCACCTTTGAATCCCTCTTGGTCACCAGGGTGTACAAGGTCTTTTTATTCAAATCAAAATGGCTGCAGACGTCCCTGGCAGCCTCCGGACCCTGGGTCACCATGGCAGCCATCAGGCTCAGGCAGGCGCGAGCCAACCTGCACAGGGAACCAGAGGAAATGGGACACGTTAGGAACACAGAAGCACAGAGCCACCTCACCACAAAGCTCGCTGCAAGCTGGCTGTGTTGTTTGCTACCCCCAAACCAGAAAAAGGAAGGAAGACAACATGCTCTTTTTTTAAGGGCAAAAAAACGCATAAAGATTCAAAATAAGGCTAAAAATTAAAAACTAAGTAGGATTAAGAATACAAAACACAAAATATGAAGAAGATGGAAATTTGTCTCTGGAGTAAGTCATCGTGTGATCAACAGACCACACCTCAGTCTCTGTGACTGCAGGACACAGAGGATAACGTCTTCACAAAGGCCTCTCCAACGTAAGCTCTTGGCTGTCTTTCCATTCTGCGGTTATCCAGATTCTATAAAGTTTTCTCAGCACCTGCTACATGCCAGGCCCTGTTCTAGGTGCTGGGAAGGTGGCATTTTATAACATAGGCAAGGCCCTGTCACATGCACCTTGGATTCCAGCAGAGGGAGTCAGTCAACAGATAGAGCAGCAAGGACAGTAGCCGGCAGGACAAGAGGGACAAGGGGTAAGAGAGGAGTCAGGGACAGCCAGGACTGGTCCACAAAGGAAGGGGGCAGAGACTCGGTCAACATGGCCTCAGAAACAACTCAGCTCTCCTTAGGCACAGAGGTAAAGACCAAATGCACTCACAGAGACTGAATGCAGACCAAACCCAAAACGCGAAGGCAGACAGCCTACCTGTAACCTGAGGCATACAAGGACTCACAGATGAGCTTCATGTGGTTGTTCATCAGCTTCTTCACGATGTTGGTTCCCACAACATGAAAATGTGAAAGATCACTTGCTGTCCGCAATAAGATGGCCTCGAAAACTTGAAATATTAATATCATCTGCAAAGACAGAATTGAAAGGCTTAGAAATCCTCTCATTTCTTTTCCTCCAGTACATATATGCTCCTTTTGCCTTAGCCATAGTTACTTGCAAGCTTAAAGCTTTCAACGTGCAGGATGAGACCCACCCCAGATCCTGAGTCAAAGGTGACACAGGCAGGAAGGTGATAGCTTGGCAGGCTGATCTGCAGCACCCAGGCTCTGAAGGTAGCCCTGCTCCCACAGTCTAGTGAAATAAAGAATGGCTTGTTTACAATTACAGAAAACCAAATGAGAGAAGAAAATTATCTTAATGGCTGGACTTCACTGCTTTGGAGATATTCAGGTCTATACCCTTATAGCAATAACCCTGAGATATCAACAGCTACAGAAATATCCCCATGTTCAATCTCTTTGGAATCAGAAAACAATCATCTATTCATTATGTGCTGTGAGTCTGTGACACCACATGTTTATCTGTTTTCATTTTGTTTAAATAAACCACACTGAAACCAAGGGTATTTTGATTAGGAATTTACGATCCTTCCTTCTGGTATCATTCATCAAATGTTAGTAATAAGTGAGAATTTTCCACTAAAATGCTTTCAAAGGTCATGGGGGCAAAAATGAATCTATTCCTACAGCACAGGACGAAGCATCACTTTCTATAGAAAGTTGGTCATGGAAATTTATATCACATTTTTCCTCATCAAACTTAACAGCAGCACGAACTTCTCTTCATCAAGCCAGGAAGGGACAACATACTTCACTTTCAGGTCGTTTCTCTCCACTCAGGAGCTGGAAAATTTTGGCACACTCAACAGAAATCTTTATATACCCTTCCACAACATCGCACGCGTCTTCTCGTGGTAGTTTCTTGGCAGCAGACACAACGCTTCCAAGCCTGAAATAAGTTATGTTCAAATGTTAACGAGGTTTCAGTCTCCTTAGAAGCAATCACAGCCACCACTGCAACCTGCCTTCCCTGTTCTGTGGCCTTCCCCAGTCCACCTACGCTGCACAGAAACTACTATGAATGCTACCAACTTAACTGTTTCTCTCCAAAATTCATGTTGAAACCCTAAGCCTGGCCGGGCACGGTGGTTCACACCTGTAATCCAAGCACTTTGGGAGGTTGAGGGGGGTAGATCTCCTGAGATCAGGAGTTCAAGACCAGCTTGGCCAACATGGTGAAACCCCGTCTCTACTAAAAATACAAAAATTAGCCAGGCATGGTGGCACATACCCGTAGTCCCAGCTACTTGGGAGGCTGAGGCAGGAGAACTGCTTGAACCCAGGAGGCAGAGGCTGCAGTGAGCCAAGATTGTGCCACTGCACTCGAAAAAAAGAAAGAAAGAAACCTTAAGCCCTAACAAGACAGTATTTGGGGATAAAGCCTTTAAGGAGATAATTCAGGTTCAATGAGCTCATGAGAGTGAGGTCCTAGTCTAATAGGATTGGTTTTCTTATAAGAGGAGGAGGAGATATCAGAGAGCTCCCTCTCTGCATGTGGACAGAGGAAAGGCCATGTGGGGACACAGCAAGAGGGCAGTTGTCTGCAAGCCAGGACGTGCCCTTACCAGGATGTGAGTAGGCTAACACCTTGATCATGGATGTGGACGTGGCCTTCAGAACTGTGAGAAAATTAATATCTCTTGTTTAAGCCACCCAGTGTACAGTATTTTGTTATGGCCGCCTTAGTAGACATTACGAACACACTTAGACACCATGAAGGCAATACAGGAATGAGACAAACTGAGAGTGAATGTGACTCCCAGGTTTGAGTACTCACTCTGGCAATGACTCACCTGGATCCCCTTCTAGCTTTTGTTCCCTCAACTATAGAATGGGTATAACAAGAAAAACCATACAGAATATGGTAATGAAACATTACTAAGAGCTTTACTTACATGACATTAGTTCATTCTCACTGCAACCCTCCTCCCTAGGTACCAGTATGTCTTTCCCCCAGGTACTAATATTTCACAGATGAGGAGACTGAGGCCCTTGTCCGAAGGTACACAGCTTCTAAGAGGCAGAGCCAGGACTCCAATCCAGGCAGTCTGGCTCCAGAGCCCATGTTCTCCCTTCACAAGCTGGACAATTTCTGCCCATGCCATGGAGCTGACACCTGGTACTGTGAGTGCAGTGGCACACAGAGTGTCCGTGCTGCGCGTCCACGGTCAGCATGCCAAGCACGTCAGGTGACATCAGTGATCTTCAAAACCCAAAGCGGGGGAACTCCACTCAAGTATTTCTCCATAAGGCCACCCCAGAAGGTCCCCACTCAAAAATCTCTCAACAGCCTGAGGATTCTACTACCCTTCCTGCAATGAATACAACCCCTCCTCCCCCAACCACTGATCTCTGAATCTGAACCCCCACCTCAAGCCCACCCTACCAACTGAGAACCACCTGTGTGCCTGCTGCCCACAGAATTCGCCACCAGAACCTGTTCTACAAAACTGCCTCTCTCTGGCTCTACTCTTTGGCCACACTTCTCAGAACCAGGAAGGCAAGGCATGGCAGTGGGCTGGAAGCCATATGAGAGCATAAGCTAAAGGTGACACATCTTATTGGGGCCTTCATCTCTTCTGGGGGAATGGGGACTTTATTAGAAAAAAACAGAGGAAGGGACTAAATATTTCCATTAAAACACACTTAGTAATTATCAATACAGCAAAATGTAAAAGGCCACGACCTTTAAGAAATACACTATAGTCTTCACAGAAACATGAGAATAGGGTGGCCTGCTTTAGGGCCGTGCCCGGGCATCAGGGGTCCTTCCTCCTCTGCCTTGGGGCCACAGGCAATGGATCTAATCCCTCTTTGCCATCACCCTAGTCGGCATCTCTGAAGACCAAACACTTCCTCAACCTCTCTCCAGAAATTTCAGTTTCAAGATCCTTTTGTGTTCAGATCACTATGTTCCCTTGAAGCATGAGGCTCAGAACAGGGCTTAGCACTGCAGGTGAGCTCCACTAGCTGAGCAGAAAGGACCAACACATCCTTCCTCTTGGACAGCAATTCTGGGTGGTCTCAGATTCAAGCCCTGATGCTGCTAAGCAGGGGCTTTCTGAGATTTTTATTCATCACTTTATTTCTACCCTAGCAAATAATAGCCTCTACTAATACTTAATGAATACTGAACTATATCATTCTGTGCTAAAGTAAGTATCATCTTCCTAGCTGTGACTAGTAAATACAGGTATCAAAAGTTTAAAAACAGGCCAGGTGTGGTGGCTCATCCCTACACTCCAGCCCTTTGAGAAGACAAGGTGGGAGGACTGCTTGAGACTGGGAGTTCAAGGCCAGCCTGGACAATATAGTGAGATTCCATCTCTACAAAAAAGTAAAAAAACATAGCTGGGCATGGTGGTATGCACCTGCAGTCTCAGCTACTTGGGAGGCTGAGGTGAGAGGGCAGTATAAGCCCAGAAGTTCAAGGCTGCAGTGAGCTATAATCATGCCACTGCACTTCAGCCTGGGCAACAGAGCAAGACTCTGTTGGTTAAAAAAAAATCTGTAGGACAAAAATTAGAAGTTGAAGATATAGTGGCGGTTAATTTAATAATGTATTTAACCTGGGAGAAGCGCTGCCACTGTTTTATTTTAGAGCGATGCTTCCACATGGCATCACGTTCAACTGCGTTCTCCCAAACGAAGTTACTTTCCAAACAATTACAAGTAGTCGTGAAGGGTGGTCACACTTTAGAAAAAGTGCAATTAAATTATAGAGGCAGCTCCGTTTCAGTCACCGGACCATTCCTGGTCAACTGACAAGTAGTTGTGGAGACTTCTAGCAGCTTGTTACAGGTTATCAACTCAGTGTGAGTGGTGGGGGATGGACGCTATTTAAAACGGTGCTGACAGCCCAAGACGTAGCAAACTGTCTCATGAACCATCCTGAGCTAAGTCCGTAAGGACTCAATAGAGAAGGACACTTCACTTACTTCCCTGACAATTGCAATAAAGAGGTTTTAGAGCTCGCTGAGGGATGCTGACTGGGCAAGGGACATGTGTTGTAACATGAAACGGTCCCAACCAAGCAAGTCGGGGCCCTCTGCCGTCGCTCAGTCCAGGGTAAGGAAGTACAGAGCAGTCCTGGACCCCAGTTTTCTGCAAAGCCAGAGGCTTGGCACTGACCCTAGGTGACCCGAAAGCTGCAGAAAGGAGAAGCTGTGCCTGGCACACGGAGGCCGCCTCACCAGCCCGTGCTACCGGCCCTGCGCCCGCCACTCCGCACTCACCAGGCCCGGGGCCCTGTGGGTCCTTCAGGTGAGCCTTGAACCGCACGCCCGTGAGCTCTTCTTTGCGGGCACGCTTGGCTGCGCCCGCGGAGGAAACCGCGCCGTCCTGGCCGCCCCGGACCTTCCTCTTGGGGACCCCCCATGGCAAAGAGGACGGGAGCAAGACCGAAACGACACACCTGAGGGGACCCGGCAGGAGCACAGGCACAGACAGCAGACGCACGCCTCAGGCCCACACGTGGGCAGGAAGGGGCGGGACTGGCGGAAGAGGCGGGGGCTCGGGGAAAGGCTAGCGGAAGGGGCGGGCCCGCGTGGCGCGGGGACCGGCGGAAGAGGTGTGGCCTGTGGAAAGTAGCGGGCCGGCGGGGAGCCGGAGTCCTGGGTCTGCAGGTGCGTTGGCCGTTCGGGTTGGCTCGGTCACGGCTTTTGGGGGAGCGGACACCCCGCCCGGTTGCGGGGTTTGGGGTCCACTGGGGCGCGCTCCTGATCTCGGCGACGTTCTCTGGGGTTCTTGGCTGGAGAACGCCCAGACCTTTCACTCCGGGGCCCGGCCGGACCGCAACGACCTGAGCCCCGGCGCTTACGGGCAGCAGTTCTTGACCCGAGGTCGCCCTGACGGTGTCCCCTTGAAGAGCTTGCTTCACACACCACAGGATTTGATACTTTGCCAGTTTGCGGCTGGGAAGGTGGATTCGCCTTGGCTAGGAGTCAGACAGGTCTCCCTGTGCAGGTGCCCCTGACTTCGACCCCCTGGCTTTTGTCACGGCCCGAACCAGGTCGACTGGTCTGGTAGGATGTCGCTCCAGACTGCCCTCCACCCCAGGCTTCCTCAAACTGATTGGCTTTTTGGTGGGGGGGGGACGGAGTCTCGCTCTATCGCCAGGCTGGAGTTCAGTGGCGCGATCTCGGCTCACTGCAGCTGCCGCCTCCCGGGTTCAAGCGATTCTCTGCCTCAGCCTCCCGAGCAGCTGGGACTACAGGCGCGTGCCACCACACCCGGCTAATTTTTTATTTCTAGTAGAGATGGGGTTTCACAGTGTTGGCCAGGCTGGTCTCGCACTCCTGACCTCAGGTGATCCGCCCGCCTCAGCCTCCAAAAGTGGTGGGATTACAGGTGAGCCACCGAACCCGGCCTGATGGGCTCTTTGTGCCCTGGAGGGTGGGAGGAGAAGACCAAACGAAGTAACGTCTGTAAAACCCCTTGCTGCACAGCGTAAGGCCTCTACATTAAGTTCCTGTCATTAAAATGGAGACAGCAAAGCCAACCCAATCCTGTCCTTGGGTCTATTACGAACAGCACATGATGCAATATGTGAAAAACCGCTTTGACGTGGAAAAAAGTACAGTGTGTTTTTGGAAGGTGTTATTGACTTTTGAACCGCATTAAATGCTCTGAAATAAAATGAAAGTAAAAATAAGTAAAAACAGGCGGGTACATTTTTTAATATGACTTCATTGATACTTGAGTATGTGTCCAATCATGAACCAGCTCATTAGATAAGTAACTTGGTGATCACTGCAATTCTCCATCAGGTGGTCCTCTGGTCTAAGAGAATAGTGTTTCATATTCTGTAAGCAGATGTGTTTTGAACATCTGAGGATGTAACCTTTTGTGGACTGTTGGGCTTTCAGAGTTTCTAATAGAAAAAGCGTGTTGTGTTGAGACAGAGCCCTCTGTCCTGACAAGATTATTGTGCCTGTGGAGATATCTATGTTGTAGGCATGTCAGAGAGAGGGTGTCCCCCTCCAGCAGATTTGAGCTAATGCAGCGGTATTAAGAGGGGGGATATACTCAAAAAGCCACCTGTAAAAGGCAACACTCATTATTAGTGAAGACAGACTTAATTCTGACTGATTATCCATACTGGTTGTTGGAAATAGATGCTTGGTGCCACAAAGAAAAATCAGCACTGAGACAAAGGATCTTTCAGCAATGCAATTTTTACTTCCTGGACTGCAGGAAGGGTACCCTCGCCAGCCATCATGCCACGAGAGTACAATGAGCAAAGGAAAACAAATTTATCCCTTACACATTTGCAATTGTCCTTACTGCTGTGTCTGATCTCCGTTGGTTGGAGCCAGACCTCACAATCTAAACTAAAACCCGACTGGCTAATAACTTAAAACTTTCTAAACCAGTAGGAGCAATGGAGAGCTGGGACGTGCCTGTGACCATGTCCAGCACAGATATCTTGGTGAAAGTGCAAGGACAAAGAATGTACTACGTGCCTGTAAGCACGGCATGTTTAACAGCTACATAGGATAGGGCTTAACAAAGTTATTAGCACACTTATTCTTTAACAAGAAAGGAAACTTTAAAAAGGAACTTTTCTACTTCCCACACTGGTCCTCTCTCGGGTTAATCGCTAACAGCCAACGTTGTTTTCTGTCATGGTGGTCCCAACCAAAGAGTTAGCAGAGAGAGGTAGGAAACTGTCAAAAGTCCCGAGTTCGGTTTCTGTATGACCTTGGGCAAATCACATCTCTCTGGGCCAGTTTGCTTTACAAAGAATTAGACAGCAGGAGGAACTTCCCAGGATTACCCAGCTAATAACTGGTGGAGCCAGGACTCACCCTGTGTATCCTAGTCCCAAATTAAAAGCAAAGCAACAGAAGTTGGCAGTGCCCATCACAGCCTTAGCCGGAGATGTATGTGATGGCAAGTGTGACTCAGAAGTGCAGCTGGATGCTTTAGATTAAATGCCATGAATCATTGATGCCGGGTTAACCCTTTGTTCAGATAGGCTCGCCAACCTCTGGAGAGTGACTTGGCTTTCCATATGAAAGCCTTTCATTATTTGCCTCCAGGAGCATTCTGGTTTGTTGGAGACTGTGTGGTACTGCTCCTAGGACATTCTAAGCTGAGGAAAAACAACCCAAGTGCTTGCGTACTTGTTCCCTCTCTTTGAAACTCTTTGCCCAGAGCTCAAGTGGCTCAGATCGTCACTTCACGTGACTCTTCCTGTTTATACCTCACTCTCT
Source organism: Ateles fusciceps (assembly GCA_036589455.1). Classification (NCBI taxonomy): domain Eukaryota; kingdom Metazoa; phylum Chordata; class Mammalia; order Primates; family Atelidae; genus Ateles; species Ateles fusciceps. The sequence continues at coordinate 14,838,067 of JAZHEH010000222.1, forward strand.
GTCTCCTGACCTTTCTTGATTTTCTTTGATTGCCTTTATCATCTACTAGTGATGCTAAATATTCGTTTGTCAAATTATTTTGCTAAAATGTGCACCAGATAACTGTACAAACAAAAGTCCAGTGCTTCACTCCCATGGCTAAAAATACCAGGGTTCATTAAATATTTTTTTGGTAAATAAATGCTTGTAGTTACGAATACATAGACGCAGGTTTTGAGCTTGGTTAATGTCTGTCTATCCTAAAAGGTAGGTTGATTATTGGAATGCTGTCAAAAAGCCTCAGGATACAGGTTTATTTTTTTTCTTTTTTTTTGAGACAAAGTCTTGCTCTGTTGCCCAGGCTAGAGTGCAGTGGCAGGATCTCAGCTCACTGCAACCTCTGCCTCCCGGGTTCAAGCGATTCTGCTTCAGCCTCCCAAGTAACTGGGATTACAGGCACCCGCCACCTCGCTCGGCCTGATTTTTGTATTTTTAGTAGAGATGGGATTTCCATCTTGGCCAGGCTGGTCTCAAGCTCCTGACCTCGTGATTCACCTGCCTCGGCCTCCCAAAGTGCTGAGATTATGTGCCCAGCCTGGATGCAGGTTTCTGAGACTACAAAATGTGAACTCACCCCTGCATTATGGTGAATTAAACACAGGAAGCATTCAACCTCCAGAAGCCAGCCAGTTCATCTCCAGTGAACACATTTCTTATTCACACCTGTTAGGGGTATGTGTTGTTCTTTAAGCATTTTAATTTTATAAGGTTGAATTCAAGTTCTGGAAAGAGGTAAAATGACAAGCTCAATCTGAGTCCATATCAAGTTCGAACTCATATTGAAGCATGTTTATCATGCACGCTCAGAATGGGAGAAGTACAAATTATTGTACACAAGATGGAGTTATTTGTTGGTTTACCCCATATGATTCATCTAGATAAAAGCTCGTTGATATGATCACATTCCAGAGAGGAGAGGTGTGGAGTTGCTTTCTGTCTTCTCATGTGAATTTGAATCTCTTTAGTGACGAATGTTTTAGTGTGGCATTTACCAAGATCAGGACAGTTCAAGTGTCGGCTTGTTTAGCAAGGAAAAGAATGAATCATTATTTCAAAGACAGTCACTATAAACCCCAGTGAAGGACATAGTGTCCACGAGCTAGAAAGAGAGGTAAGTCTCTAGCTCCTCCTCAGTTCAAGTCAACAAAACACCAATATCCACCAATATCTGCTGTGGGCATTACATTATACAACCAGCCATAATAGACCCCAGAAAAGTATAACACAGTATACCTACTCCCAAGGGACTTGTAGTATCTTTCAAAATGTGACGCACCTGATAAATTCCTCAGCCATAAAGTAGTTAACCAAGAATCCAAGATGATACGAGATGTTGCAAGTCCATGTGAGACTTAAATGAATTATTTGACGGATGGGCACATCTTGTTAGCGTAATCCAGGTTACACTGCTATGTGCTTCTTACTGAAATTATAGTAAAGCAGAGGAAAAAAAAAACCTAAAGCATCAAGCTTGTCTTTTTTTCTTCTCTGAAGCAAAACTGAAGAAGTAGAAAATATACTCCTCTTGCCTAATATTTAATAAAATGGCCACAAGCATGAAACTAAAGTTTTTTGTTTGTTGTTTGTTTGTTTGTTTGTTTGAGATAGGATCTCACTCTGTCACGCAGGCTGGAGTGCAGTGGCGCAATCTTGGCTCATTGCAGCCTTAAGCTCCTGGGCTCAAACCATCCTCCCACCTCAGCCTCCTGAGTACATGGGACCTCAGTCGTATGCCACAACACCCAGCTAATTTTTGTATTGTGGTAGGAATGGGGTTTCATCCTTTTTGACCAGGATGGTCTCAAATTCCCGAGCTCAAGTGATCTGCTTGCCTCAGCCTCCCAGGTGAGCCACCGCACCTGGCCAGAGAGGCCAATCTTGATAAGAATGATGGCATAGATGAAGTTTGTCTCCTTAAATCTTTCCAAGTCCACTCCACTCACCCACCTCCTCCCCACAGCACTTTCTTGTTGCCCCCGTCTTCCAAAGTCCCCACTGCTGTAACTTTCCCAGAACTAATCTTCCTGGGAAATGCCTCCTCCAGAATTATTTGTTTTGTTCACCTCCCTCACTAGGCTAAATTCCCTTCTTGCCCCCGTTTCTCCTCCATAACCTGTTCCCTTACAAAAGTGTTTTTAGCCAGCTATCAGAGAAAAAAGAAATTTGATAAATTCACCTAAGGTGGTTGTAGAATAATAGCAATTTGCAGCCTACCTATGAATAGTTTTCCACTTTAAAAGAGAACTCTAGGAGATCACAACCCCTCAAATGAATTTCTTGTAGTTGTGATCTAGTCACGCTGGTGCTGGGGTGAGGAGGCAGGTCATTGGTCAAGGGAGAAGAAGAGCTTCTAAGCTTTGTGCATAAATCTGCCTGTGAATTTCAGCCATCATTCTACATTTTATAATTTGGAGACATGCCTCAATTTTTAAAAATATACTTTCAGATTCATTCTGAGAAGTATTTCCCTCAGGAGCCATATGACTCAAAAGTACTACATTGTTGGATTGATGGCCTTATTTTAAAAATAGCAAAATGTCTCCAAAATCTATTTAGAGATTAAAAGGTTTAATTAAATTAGACCAGTTTAGAGATTAAAAGATCAAATGACAAATTTCAAAGCTGTCGTGTAGACTGGTCTAATATCTTAATCATTAGACAAATATCTAATAAAAATTTGAATAACACTGTATTTAAATTAATAAAGTATAAGATAACTTTATACCCACAAGCAGGGAATATATGTTCTTTTAAGTAGATATGGAATGGTCATGAAAATTGGTCACATTCTTAAAAATTCCCAAACACCTCAGCATCATACAGACACCATATTTTCTGGCCATAAAGGAATAAAATTGGACGTTGATAATAAGAAGATAGGTTGTTTTTATTTTTTTTTAAAGTCCCATAGATCTGGCGACAGATGGGGGAATTTTCTACTAAATAATCCTTGTAAAGCATAAGGAAAATTATGAAAGACTTCAAATGCAGCAAGATAAAACCTTTATATAACAAAATCTGTGGGATGCAGTGCTTACAATAAAATTTATTGCTTTAAATACATGTATTAGAAAGCAAGAAAGATTGAAAATGAACTAATAATAAAAAATAAATATTGTACTTTTTTATACAATATTACTTTTTCAGCAAGAAAGATTGAAAACAAATGAACTAATAATAAAAAAACAAGAAATTGTTCATATCAAGAAATTATAAAAGTACAATAGAAACAACCCAAAGAAATCAGAAGGAAAAGAAACAAAGATAAGGGACAAAAATTTGTTACAAAGAGATTGAAAAAAACACTAAAGAATATTCAAAACCCAAAAACTGGTTGTTTCTGCTTTTTAGATCAGACAAACAAACGTGTTGCAAGATGAATTGGGGAGGATTAAAAGAAAAGAGGCAAACACACACAGACACACACGCACACACACTACAGAAGCAAAGGGGAAGGTTAGTGAAGGAACAGTATAAACTATAAAATAATAAAAGAACAGCACTTTGGGAGGCTGAAGCAGGTGGATCACTTGAGGTCAGAAGTTTGAGACCAGCCTGGCCAACATGGCGAAGCCCTGTCTCTATTATACAAAAATTAGCCGGGCGTGGTGGCTCATGCCTATAACCCCAGCAATTCTGGAGGCTGAGGCATGAGAATCACTTGAACCTGGGAGGTGGAGGTTGCAGTGAGCTGGGATCATGCCACTGCACCCCAGCCTGGCTGACAGTGAGACTCTTTCTCAAAATAAATGAATAAAATAATAAAATAATATTATAAATAATTGTCTACCCAAAGCTTTTAATGCAAAAAGAAATGGACAGGTTTCTGAAAAAAAAGGGTAATAACCTCAAAAATGGCTCAAAAAGTACCAGAAGATTTCAATAAATCAATAATCATTAAAGAAACTCATAATCAAACCTTTCTTAGTCTGTTCTGGTTCCTTGTAAAGCAGAAATAAACAGAAGTCTATTTCTCACAGTTGTGGAAGCTACAAAGTCCAACATCAGTGGTCAGCAGTTTTAGTGCCTGGGGAGGGCTGGTGGCCTGGCTCTTAGAGGGTGCCTTCCTGCTCTGTCCTTATATGGTAGAAGGGGTAAAGAGCTCCCTTGGGCCTATTTTATAAAGACATTCACTAATTCCATCTGAGGGTTCCACCCTCATGAACTAATCACCTCACCAAAGGCCCTTCACCACCAAGTAATATCACTCTGGGGATGGCATTTCAACATAATGAATTTGAGGGGGACACAAGCATTCAAACCATAGCACTTTCCCAAGGTAGAGATGATTTTTCAGTTAAGCTCTAACCATATTTTCAGAAACAGATAATTCTCACCTTGTGCAGTTTGTTCCGTAAAATAAAAAAGAAACTATCCCAACATCTTTTATGAGGCTCATCTAACCTTAAATACAGAACAAGTTAAGGATAATACAAAGTATGAAAATGATGAACTTATTTCAATTATGGATATAAATGTGTGTAAATAGAGTATTAGCTAACTGAATACAAAACTGCACTTGAAAAAAAACCACAAGAAATACAAGGATAATAATATCTTGCTTATATAACTCACCACATTAATAGATGGAAAAAGACATTTGAAAAAATACCAGTCTATGATTTAAAAAATTCACATAAAACTAGGAATAGAAGGACTTTCCTTAACTTGGTAAAGATTATATACCAAAAACCTGTAGCAACCATCATGTACAATGGGAAAACTTTATATGCACTTGAATTATGACTAGGAACAATAGGAAAAACAGGGATGTTCACCATGCTACTATCTATTATGAGAGGTTGTGGCTAGTGAAATAAGGCAAGACAAAGAAATGAGAGATGAAACTGTCATTAACTAGAAAATTCAACAGAAATACAAACTAAGTAAGAGTTTAGCAAGGTTGTCAGACATAAAAATCAGTTACCAAAATTGGTAGCATTACCTTTACATTAGCAATAGCTAATTTAAATATGTAGAAGAAGCTGCGTGTGGTGACTCATGCCTGTTATCCCAGTGCTTTGGGAGACTGAGGTGGGAGGATCACTTGAGCTCAGGAGCAACATAGTGGGACCTTGTCTCTACAAAAAAACAAAAAAATTAAGTAGCTGGGTGTGGTGGTGCACACTAGTCAGGATGCCAAGGTGTGAGGATTGCTTGAGCCCAGAAGACTGAGATTGCAATGAGCTGGGTTGCACCACTCCACTCCAGCCAGGGCAAGAGAGGGAGAGCCTGTCTCAAAAAATAAAATAAAAATAAAACAAATAAATAAATATGTGGTAGAAAACAAAACATTTAGAAAGAAAAAAACTATAAATTATCCCAGAATTGAACTAAAAAGGACTACACAGCATCTTTAAGGACAAAATTATAAAATAATATTTGGTTAAATAGACATACTATGTTCATGGAAGAATGTCTTCACATTGTAAAACTTTAATTTTTCCTAAACCATAAACCATTATCATTCCAATAATTAAATTCAAAAAAATAACATATTTTTATGGAAAAATAACAATCCAGGAATCGGTAAGTCAGCTTGACAAGACTAAAAGGGATCTTACCTCATATATGAAGACTTATCTCAAAGTTGATAGTCAGATTAGAATGGCAGTGGCAAAAGAACAGACAAATAGCCCAGTGGAATGGAATACATACCCCAAAACAGACCTATATAATGAAGGTGCAGGTTAACAAATCTGAAACTTCTTTTTACATATCCTAAAATTGAAAAATAAGTAAATGAATAAAGGGTGTTGGGAGCCAGGTTTCACACTGTTGGGAAAGGAAGTGACATATAAGCAAGAGGGTAAGGCTAGAATGGAACCTGTGATACTGGATTAGAGTTGGAGACATCAGCATGATTTCATGTTTAGTTTAATATAGGTAGAGATGGATAGATACAGAATTAAGTGTAGATACATATTCTATCTGGGTTTGTACACGTGTATATATTTCTGAGCTCTGTTCACTGGTAGGGCCTAGAAGCGGTCACACCCCAGTAACAATGAGCACACTCAATGCCCAGATCTTGGTTTCTAATACCATTATCAAATAAAAAGAACCAGGCTGGGTGTGGTGGTTCACGCCTGTAATCCCAACACTTTGGGAAGCCTAGGTGAGTGGTTTGGGAAACCTAGGTGAGGTAAGGAGTTCAAGACCAGCCTGGCTAACACAGCAAAAACCCTTCTCTATGAAAAATACAAAAATTAGCTGGGTGTGGTGGCATATGCCTGTAATCCTAGCTATTGAGGAGGCTGAGGCAGGAGAATTGTTTGAACCTGGGAGGTGGAGATCATAGTGAGCCGAGATTGCACCATAGCACTCCAGCCTGGGTGACAGAGTGAGACTCCATCTCAGACGAAAAAAAGAAAAGAAAAAGGAAAAGGAAAAAATAAAACAAAAAAATACATAAAAATAAAAAGAACCAGGGCTCCTTAGAGAAATGGCTGATTCTAGGACAGCCATTCTGGGACAGGGAACACGTAGGCTGAGCCTAGAGCATCTTGTAGTACCAGAAAGTAAGAAATGCTTCAAAAACAAAAGAATGGAACTATGTCAAAGAGTCACAGGAACCAAGTTGAAAGAACTCCCAATGGAACTGTTTTGGTGACAAAATGAATAATATAGCATTGGATTATAACCTAGGGTATTAAATAAATATATATAAGTCTATGCTGATATAAAAAATGATGATGACCAGGCATGGTGGCTCATGCCTATAATCCTAGCACCTTGGGAGGCTGAGGCAGGAGGATCACTAGAGCCCAGGAGTTTGGGTCCAGCCTGGGCAACAGTGTAGCAAGACCCCATCTCTAAAAGAAATAGTAATAATAATAGGCTGGGCACGGTGGCTTACGCCTGTAATCCCAGCACTTTGGGAGGCCGAGATGGG